>CM059567.1:22426884-23914811 GCA_030386875.1 Morinoia aosen | reverse complement strand
CAGTGCTTTTGCATCACCCACCTGGGCGCAGGCCGGCGTCGCTGCAGCCGTCGGCGCAAAGCGAGGTTGCGGGACGACTACGTCGAAGTCGGACGGCTCTCCCGGTTGGCCCAGGAAGGCAGGTCCGGTCAGGTAGCAGCTACGCAGCAGCTGCTGAGGGCTTAGGCAGCGAGACATGCAGTCGGCTGGGTTAGCGCTAGAAGCCACAAACGAAAAGGTAACGGGATGCAAACGACACTTATCATTTATGAATTTAAGTCTATTCTTTACGAAGACCGAATGCTTTTGCATTTTTTCCAACGTTCGAGAGTAAGAGGCCAACCAGTTCAAAGAAATAGAACTGTCTGAGTACAAACGCTGGGCAACGATAGTAATAGGTATTACGCATTTTGCACCAGCCAGCTCCTCCCGTACCTCTGAGAGCATCTCGACTCCGAGGGAGATTGCGTGGAGTTCTAGAGTTGGAATGGTTTTTACGCTTAGTTGTTTACCAACTAAACGGTTCTTGCCCATTAAAAATCGAACCTTGTTGGAAGTTATATTACGCAAATAAATTACGGCTGCACAGATCGACTTACTCGCATCCGTGAAGGCCACTAGCTCGTATTCGTTAGAGCGAGCACCCACAGCACGTGGGACTGCAACCGGCGCCGATTTGTTGGCTTGGCGTGAGATTTTTCTCCACTCACGCTGTTCGTCACTGGAAACAAGCTCGTCCCAATTTCTTTTTGACTTTTGCAAGCCGTGCATGAACAGTCTGGCTGTGTTCAAGCAAGGTCCCTGAAAATTCATTATATCATATTGCGTCGCAATAGTCTGCAAGATAGTTCTTTTGGTGTTGGCCTGTGGATTCAGAGCGATTTTTCGCGGGCTTAGCTCGTCAGTTACGCGATTCCAATGTAAGCCGAGAAGTGGAACATGGTTAGGCGTTGTCTCGCCTACGTCGTCCTCAGCAATTTTTTGAACCCGTACCTCATTGGTGGCAAACTGCTGCAAGGCAAAATGATAAGGCGCAAAAATACCTTTCAGTTGTCCGAAGGCCCACTGAACGTACTCTGAAGTTCCGGTACACGCGCCGTTGTCCATGTAGAAGAGCGCGTACAACTGCTGTTTGAGCGCCCTCATTCGGGGAAAGTCCGATTCTGTATCAAGGCACAAGATTTTGAACAAGGCAAGCATTAGCATGGCTGGGCTGCATCGCAAGCCAAAGCTCAAACGCAAATTTCTGAAAACAATTGGGGCAAAGTCAGATTTACGAACATTTCTATGCCACAGAAACAACAATTTGTCGGAATCTCCCTTCTTCAGCGCTATCTGCAAAAACGCTTTTTTCAAGTCAAAGACGAGCAGTTTCTCGTCAAACCTGAGATGCAGGAGAGCACTGGACAGTTTTTGATTTAACGAGGGGCCTGGATGAGTAACTTGATTAT
Source organism: Morinoia aosen (assembly GCA_030386875.1). Classification (NCBI taxonomy): domain Eukaryota; kingdom Metazoa; phylum Arthropoda; class Malacostraca; order Amphipoda; family Talitridae; genus Morinoia; species Morinoia aosen. The sequence goes on along the minus strand of CM059567.1, from coordinate 23,913,381 downwards.
GGCTCAAATTTACAATTTTGTCTTTACTGCCATCACAAAGATTAGACAAAAAAACTACTCTCACTTTTGTCGTTTCTTTGTCTGGCTTGAAAACTGGCATGTGGGCTAGGAAGCTATGGGTCGGATTAGCTTCAGAGTAGCTCTCAAAATCTTCTACTCTTTCAATAATGCCAGCTCCCTCCAGCTCGTGAAAATAGTCATCCACCATCTGAAGTTTATCAGACTTACGATATTTGTTAAGATTAGATTTCAATATTTTAAGACACAAATTATAGTTGTTGCCGAGAAATTGAGCAACATCGCTCCTCCACATCAAAGGCATAATTAATCTGCCGTTGGGGGAGCGAGAAGAATTTTCTAGGACGTATCTTACCATCAGGTCATCCACTTCCGATGAATCCTCTTTGTAGTCTCCATCATCGGAACAAGCCATCATTTTCCATTTTTCTTCCAAGACTTCCTGGGTAGCTTTGTAATTCGGCAGGGATCAACTCACCACTGCTGTCCAGGACTGTAACGTTGGAAACTGTTACAGGGTTATCAAATAAATCTCTCTGAAGATCATCATCCCGGTCTCTTACTGCAGGAAAAGGCGTCACGGTAATATTTGAAATGGTAGGCGCGCTGATATTTAGTCGATCTGGCAAGACCTGCAAATTTCTCGCCAAGCGCGTGACGTCACCATACAGCAGCATCGTCTCCAAAAGAAACCTGCCTTTCCAGGAGAACCTCGGGATTTTTGTTTCCAAGGACAAACGAGAGATTAGACACTTCATCAGATTTCATCAGTAGAGGATCTGCTAAAGTGTAGCCCTTCTTGTGAAGGGTCTCGACAACACCTGTCAAGCCAGGGACTTTCAGGGTAATATTAATTGATGGAACACAAATGGCTTCCAGAGTAGTTGTTTTATTTCCTAAAGTTAAATTTACCGACACGACCTTTGTCGTGTATAGTTTAGACTCGTTGAAACCGTTTACCACAATCGGAAAATTAGATTCCAGAATCGGAAGATTTAATTTATCAGCGACAGATGAGAGGATAAAGTTTGGTTGGCAACCAGTATCCTTCATTGCTCTAACCAGAAAAGAGCCTATCTTACCAGTGAAAGTTGGCAGGAGCACTCCAGTCCCCACATCGCTCTGAAAGGCTGACTCTGTCCAAACCACGCTTGTGTTGACGCTCGCTCTTTGCTCTGTTGAGTGTCTGCCTCTGGAATTGGAGCCTTTAGGAAATTTCGAATTAGTTTGGGAGGGACACAAGAAAGTCATGTGCTGTCCATTGCACTTGAAACAAGTCCTACCAAACTTGAATTTACAATTACTCGTTGAATGGTTGGTATAACCACAACGAACGCACGCATGCAAAGCTCTCAAGCGCTCTCTCTTTGACTCTGGAGTCTGATACACTGGACAATCTTTGGTGGAATGAGAGGATTCGCGGTTGCCCACCTCATCACTGCAGAGAGAACAGAAAGGGAACCTTCTAACCGCCGCGGCTCTCTCACTAGGCAGACTTGTGACCTGGGTGGCCAAGTTGTGCACCAAGGAACTCTGCTTAGCATTACCAGTTTTGCGCTTTTCTTGATTGCGAAGTTCTTGGTATCTGTCAATGGCACTGAAAATAGTATTGTTAATTTCGGGTAAGGTAGGCTTATTATTGTTGCAGATGGTAACAATTTGATTTTGCAATGAAGTGTTCATGCCATTCCAGATAAAGTAATTAAGGACAAGGTCGACAGAGATGTTAAGATTACGAAAAAGATCTTGAACAGAGCGCATCTCACTGACGTACTCGTACGGGCTCTCATGCTGGCTCAAATGCAACTGCGCAAGGCGCTTGATCGCATCGAACTGCTGCGAAACTGTGCGCGCAAACGCACTCACCAACAGCTGCCTAGCATTGTCGTACGACTGGTCAGAGCCTGAAAGAGAGTTGATCAAGATTAGTGGATCATTGCGCAGCTGCTTCTTCAAGTACACAAATTTTTCGTAACTTGACAGTTCGTATTTGTCGATGCTGCTATCGAAGTTCTGCAAGAAATGGGTTAAATTTTCCGTACGCTCATTACCAAAGGTAGGTAAAGGCACATCCGGTAGTTTTAATTTGTTGAGACGCGCAGTGGCCGGGCCAGCAGGAACCGTGGCCGAGTTCGACGCGGCATCTGCGGAAATATGGTCTTTAAGTAGAGCCAAAGCGTCAGATAATTTCACCGCATACGTTTCACATGAATCGAACTCAGCAGCCAGCTTACCGTCATCCGTGGAAGTCTTACAAAGCTGAGTAGCAATCTCGCTGTCGAGACTTCGGACGTCCAGGCTCAGCTGCTCGAGACGACTCAGCGAAGACAATTTCTCGTTGCGGGTAAGTGAATCGATATTTTCGTGAGTTCTATCACAGAGTTTCGTGATCTGTGCCCGAACGTAGCCGCGGCACCTCACTGAAAAATCGTATTTAGACATTTTTAGAAATTTTGATTTAAGAAATGTCACAAGAATTTTTAGATTTGGTAATACTAGTATAAGAGACCAAAGTAGCTTTCACGCCACAGAACAAAGATCTGAAAGCACAATCAAGAGCACGGAACACGAGCACGCTCCCGCACCAGTCACCACACCACCACATGAAGTCCGCTCGAACCCCCTGGCAAGGTCGCCATAACGAAAAAAACGAGCGGGGGGGGATTTGAAATGCAGACAGTAGAATTAAAGTTTAATAGTACCACCAGAATATTTGACAATGCCGGTAAATAAATAAATAATCGTGCAATGAAAAATAGTTTTGGTGATGGAGAACGATGGTTTTCGTTCTATGGTTGCGTCGGAGACTCGGCCCGAAGTGTCGGAGCCGCTGTCGTGACTCCAGGCGCAAACCCCGCGCCTTCCGTTAAATGCACCTAGGTGAAACAAAATAGCAAAATTTAAATAAAAGGAGTAAATACGAAGTATGATCTGAATTGCTTGGTGAATAAATTAGTTAAACACACCCAAACTAACCCCGATCTGATACCTATAAACACCGAAACTGACTAACACCCACCGATCTGATCTCAAAACACCTAAACCCATAAATAAATACACCCCGATCTGATCTACACCTAAACCCGTAAATGAACACACCCCGATCTGATCTGCACCTAATCCCGTATATGAACACACCCCGATCTGATCTACACCTCCGATGTAATTCTAACTAGTTAATATATAGATGGATTACCCTAGGCGCTATTATTTAACAGGAGGGAACGGAACACTTCAATGAGCTTCAGCCGAACAATCTAATGCTTACGCACGACATAAGACAGCACTGCGACTTACTGCTCTAATGACGAAGCGAAGTGTCTTCATGCGGTGAGTGAGGTGATGATGATGACGGGTGCGCACTCGCGCTCACAGGGTGCTTAGCCGCATCCTACCATGCCGACCGTAGTGCGTCAACAAGAGCAGAGCACACTGATTGGACGGGCGGCGGAAGAAGCCGTGCCGGATGATGAGGTAGCGGAGCTGGTCCAGATGGTGATGTCCAGAAGTTGATGCGCTAGCGGTGAAAGCTGAAGATGATCTGATGGTTTTTGGGCTCAACAGATCTGAGATTGGATCTGATGAGTAGCTAGGAGGAAAGTTTAGTGGCGAAGAAGAAATGTCGACAGTGAGAGTCACTATGCCGCTTGTAAGATATAGAATTGTCAACTGTACTATTGAAGTGTTCGTTTTTAAAACCAATAAAGTTTTTCCCCCATATACCCAAATAAATAAAAAGGGCACTTTTTCGACAAGTGTGAATAGAAAGACACATTTCAGTAACCCTAGAATTGAGAAACATCACAACTGCTGAGTGAGATCACAGAATGTTCAATGTCAGTGACTTCATTAATAACCTTCGTTTGCAGGTTAATAACAATAACCTGCAAAGGTTATTACAGGTTATTTTAAACCCTTTCACGTTAAAAAAGTTCATGAAAAGAGCTCTTCTCTCGTAATGCGACGGAGAAAAGTAAGTTTTTATTCCATTCAAGCCTGATGTTTATCATCTTGTACATTGGTTTGTCAAATGCTACATAGCTAACACCAGCATGCAATGCCGGTTAACCCCTGTCAAAAATCTTCGAAAGCGAAAAATCTGAGAAACTTCACCGTTTTCAGAAATGTTTTCACAAACGATTATATTTTTTTGCGAAGAATACACAAGCATTGAGGATGTATTTAACACACGTAAATGACTCAGAGGCGCAACGTTACTGCCTTTGTTAGGAGCGTATATTTTGCGAGCTTCAAAGTACCACTTGTAGACCAAGACAAGCATTGGGCTCCTCACAAGGTGTGCAAAACCTGCTTTGAGACCCTGAGATCATGGTCGTTAGGAAAGAATGCTAAAATTAGGTTTGGAGTGCCTAAGGTTTGGTGAGAACCAGACAATCATTTCGATCACTGCTATTTCTGCCTTGTCAATGTGAAAGGTTTCAATAAGAAAAATAGGCAAGATTTTCTATACCCGAGTATCCCATCAGCTATTCGACCAGTTGCTCATAGTGAAGAAATGCCTGTACTAATATTTACTGAGCTTCCAGAAATTGATGACTCAGATCTCTGCTCACTTGCTTCTAGTGGTGATGAAGACACTACAGGTATTTTTCAGCCATGTGATGAAGATTGTGACAAACCAATTCTGTTTACTCAGTCTGCTATGAATGATTTGGTTAGCGATCTTTATAGTCTGCTGGACTGTTGACTTCAAGACTGCGAGAGAATCGAATGTTGAAACTAGGCACAAGTGTCTCATTTTACCGTAACAAGGAAGCAGAACTGCGTGAGTATTTCCATTCAAATGCCCAGCTTGTTTACTGTGCTGACGTAGAAGAGCAACTTCTCTTTATTGGACTTTCAGCAAATGATTCAAGTGGTTGGAGAGTTTTTATTGACAATGCCAAAAGAAGTTTGAAATGTGTTCTGTTACACAAAGGAAATAAGTATGGCTCTGTACCAATAGGTCATCCTGTGAAACTTAGAGAAGAATATAACATCAAGATTGTTTTAGAGAGGTTGCAGTACCCTGTTCGTTGCAAGGGAATTTGTTTTGATTTGAAAATGATTAAGTTTCTTTTAGGTCAGCAAGGAGGGTACACAAAATACCCTTGTTTTCTGTGTTGTGTAACTGGAACACGAGAGCCACAGCAGAGCATTGGGTGAAAAATGAATGGCCTCGGCGTCAGAGTTTGGCATCTGACGATAAGAATGTCATGACGATCCTCTTGTGGAAAAGAAGAACATTGTTTTTCCTCTCCTGCACATAAAACTTGGATTAATGAAGCAGTTTGTCAAAGCTCTTGATGACTGTAGAGAATGTTTCGGCTATACGTGTTCAACTTTTCGAGGTCTTAGTGAAGCAAAGAAAAAGGCTGGAATATTTCATGGACCTCAAATAAGAACACTTGTGAGAGATCCAAATTTTATCTCATCAATAAAAGAGACTGAAGAAAGAGCTTGGAATGCATTTCGTATTGTGGTGCAGAATTGTCATGGGAATAAGAAAGCAGACAACTATGAAAAAATTGTGGAGGAGCTACTACTGAACCTGTGAGGTCTTGGATGTAGAATGAGTATCAACATTCACTCTAAACGCAGCCATTCGGATAACTTTCCGGAGAACCTCGGGGATGTGAGAAAGGAACAAAAGGAGCGTATTCACCATGATATTAAAACAATTTAAGAACGGTATCTAGGCCGTTGGGACTCACATATGATGGCTGATTATTGCAGGAGCGTCATGAGAGACAACCAAGAATATCTTCATCAGAGATCATAAAAAAACAGTTCAGATAACTTCTATTTGCCATTGATCTGTGCACCATATATAAAGTATTTTTATATTTTTTATTTTAATTCTGTCACTAAATTCGATTTTCTGTACGCGAACTTTGTAATCTTTGTTATTCCTTGATTAAGAATATACAAAATGCAGTACTAAAAATCACATGTGTTTCTTGAGACCTTCGATACTTGACAAGTAATTTTCATCCAAAATTGGGAAATAGTATGTCTTGAAAACCCAATGTGAGAGACAAAAACTGATTTCATATTCGTAATCAGCAGTCCAAATTTATTTAGAATTTATTTTAAAACCTTTTGCCAGAAATATAGCGTTGGCGGATTATAATCAATAAAAATCCGGGCCATGACATTTTGTACCTGCCGTCACGTGCGGCGCATGATGGATGTTATTTTCGTGATAAGGGCCAATAGTTTAACTCAAAACAGATTTTATGACGCAGTTTGAAATGTGATCCGAGGCCAAGCCCTTATACTTGCAATGAATTTTTTTCTCTATAGAACATTTTGTATAACTAAAAAAAGTTGTTTCGGCATAAAAATTTCAATACCAGGGTTGACTACAATTATTGTATCACTGTTTGAATCTCCTGGATTGTTAAAGATGCATCTGGCTACACTGAAAAACGAATGCAATAGATTCAATGCTGAATCAGAGGCGATGCACTAAATTCACCTCTGGACAACATCCGCACAGCTCCCCCTACAAAATTGGTGCGTTCATAATAGTTATTATGTCAGTAGTTGAGCAGAATAGCTTTTTCCGTCCTGCGACTCACACTCAGGAAATCGAATGAGGTGAATGCCCGAAAAGAATTACAATGAAGGCGCCGGATATCTAAGCCGTTGCGAAGACCGTCATTGAGTGTAGACATCTAGATCTATAAACGAAGATCAATGCCTTGGTGTCCGCCACTGAATGCATCACTGATGAAAGTACCCTTGCTCAGACGTCGGTCATTGAACTGCAGAAAATTGGTTTTCTTGTTCATAAGTTGACTACTTTATGTTCTTGATGTGCCAGGAGCTTAATCCAACTCAGATGAATAATTTCAATTTTAAGCCTATTTTAACGTCGTATTCAGGTGTACGAAACATTTAAGCGTGACAATCCATAATTTTGCGGCGTTGCTAAGTCAGGTTTTGTACGCAACTTTGGAGCTCGACCAAAAAATTCTTCAGGTGTATCTTAACACGTTCACTGCGTTTCTGCGACTGTTGACAGTTGGGTGGTTAGGTTCTAAGAAGTAGAATATGGAAATCGATTTTCCAGTTTAAATAAATTTTAATTCTTCCTAATGCAGATGAAGAATACAATTGCAAGATAACATTTCCCCTCGTATGATAACAAGTGTTTTGCAAAAACATCGCGCAACCGATAAAATCTCGTGCATTTATACCGGCACGTAAATGGACAATTTACCTGTTGGTACACATGTGGCCCAATACGCGGTGAACGTGTTAATTAAAGTCAATTTGGCTAGATATCCCGAGTGCATGAGAAGTTTTTTTCTTAACCTGTTCAAACATTTTCTTCGTAACTGTGTTTAGCGAGAATGCAGACCGGGTAAATATACAGTATATTAGTTTTTGCAGCATGTACCGGTTGACAGTATAACAGGCACCAATACAGTGCATACCAATACTGCGTATTTACCTGGCACTTTTCGTATGTTCAGAGGAATAAGAAGTGATCAGAAACGATGAGCTCACAATGCACCAGACAGAAGTCCCGGATTAGACCAACCTGATAACTCTCTCTTTTTTGTACGCCTTTCGAGCGCTAAAAAGGACGCCAGAGGCTCACTAAGGGTTGTTTATTAGCTTCAGTCTGATGGCGCATGTGCGTGTGGGTCGATATTGAGAGACTTATTAGGCATATTTATCTATAAGCGATTGCACCTATGTTTTTTAACCAAATTACGAAAAGTGTTGATACTACAATAATCTATGTGAACCAAAGGTGCTAGCTTGCTAAAAGTAAAATAATTTCTCCACTAGAGCGACAGAGCATGGGAAACGAGCTCAAGGAAAACAAATTCAAGACTTGGAGGTAAGTAGAAACTGATGTCGTGAAACCTATCCGTATATTTCATACACGAAAATGATTGCATGGTAGACATTTACGCGAGTGTTTCAAAATATATTCAATGAAATATATTCTTCTTTGAAATATTCATCATTCTTGTAACTGGATGCTACGCGTCATCCATCATTTCTTTACATACATGTAGTGAGTTAGGTTCAGGTTATGTAATTTGCTTTGTCAATTGCTGTTGTTTTGCAGTTGCTTTAATAAAAGCCCAAATTTGGTTCTAAATTGCCATATGCATTTTAGAACAAGCAGTTTTCTCACGATGCTGAAAAATAATTGATAGAATAAAAGTAAAATTTGGTTTTACTACACAGCAACCTTTTGAGACAAAATTTTTACCAAATTTCTAAGACTATTACATAAAATCTAGTCTATTTCTATGCTACAGTCCAAGAAGCTTCTCATGAAAACATTTGAGAACGTATATTATTGCGACCGGTCAACAAATTACTTTATAGGATGGAGTCGAAAAGCTACTTTGCTCAAATAACTTCCCTTAGAATTCCCAGCCAGACATCCAGCAATAACAAAAAACTACAGTACCTTCCTCGCTTTAAAACAATCTTTAAAATCCCAGCGAGATTGCGCATGGCAGACGAACATCAATTCCCAGCTGAACTTTCGATTGTGTGGAAAAGTAATTTCTCACTCTTCAAAACTACTCTTTAATTCCATCCTGAGTCGTCGCCTACAGGATAAATTTTTGATTAGAACCTAAGCCTGTAGGACTAAACTTATTGCGATAGGTTGAAACATAAAGGAATAAGCCTACTGTAGCAGCGCTATATTGATGACAGTTCGTAGTTGACGAATGAGCGCATCTATGTTCAAATGAACAGAGCTTTGTAAGAGAATAATTCTTCTCAACCTATTCATAATTATCACAAACATAACAACACAAATTGTGCTCATAAGTTTGCTATAGTTTTGATTTGTAATTAACCAAATTTGAGAATCCCTCGAGTGCTAACGAAGTGGTTTCGCTCTCAAAGTTTCCATGTCGAGGCTTTGAGTTAAGATGTGTATCAATAGCTAGTATGATATGGTAAATATCGATAATCGGTAGCGACGCGTTAGCTATGCGTCGGAATATTGTCAGGGAACGTCTCCCCCTCGAAGTATCAGCAGCGGCCGATGACGACTCGTTCAAGTGCTCTTGGTTAAACTTGCGGTCGAGGATTATTTAACACGTTACCGCGATGGGATAAACTACAGTTTTGTGTGCAACTCAAATATAAAGTAAATTAAAGTAAGCGTTTTTGAAAATATAGAGCATTTAACTGGATCGTGGCCTCATTTAGCTTTGATTTAGTACTTATAAAAATTGAGTATGTGGCTGTTAGTTGGTCAACAGCATTAAGAAAATTCCCTCTGTGTACACCGGCAGCTCACATCGCGACGAATGTGTTAATGTGCATTGGTTATAATCATTGTAATATTCAAAAAATTCCAACTGTTTTTGTTGAAATGAAAGTACATGTTTTTTTTTAATTTCGGGCCTCTGAGCACGAAAATCATTAAAATTCTCTTGTGCCTTACGATGTTGAGAAATTTTACTTATACATTTTATATATAACGCTGAGGGACGTTATATTTACGGAAGGTCAAATAAGCGTCAGTGTAAGAGATTATGCGAAAGTTATCATATAACGTATGAAATTGCAAAGGATCTGATTTCAACGAATCAGAAGCATTATGCATTACGTCATACACACTAGGTCTGGTCTAACTCCGTCGGAAGCCTTCAATGGTATTTTGGTCTACCAATTATATTTATTCATAAAGAGCAGTACATTGCTAAACTGCTACGTGAAATAAATTCAACACGTCACAACCGGTAGAATGAATACGTACACATTTTATTCCCTACATTGCTTGTAGTCGAATCCAATTTTTAAGTTTAGCGGAATTAACTCAAATGTCTCAGCCTTTCGTCAAATTTTCGAAACTAAATATTTTAGCATCAAGTACCCGAGATGAACACCATGCGAGTGAAATTTTAGTCATAGGAAATAATTCATACTCACGAGAGTCACGACCAACATGTATCAAAATTGAAAAGAGGCTTCGCAGTTTTGAGTAAAATCAAAAAATCCATGTCTCTTTTTTCAAGACTGCATCTTTCGCGATATCCGGTCGCCTCAGCAGAAATCAAGTTTTTGACGCCCTAAGTGCACGTTTTCTGGAAGTCCTTCGCAATAAAGTTGCTGGATTGCCTACGCGAGATGCCGTTGGAATTCAATAGTGCTGAACAAAAGAAAACTTACTTTAAGATTCATGATATAATAGTTTAATTGTTACAAATGATTCAGAAATAATTTTTTATACATAGGCAATTTTGTTGGTATTGTTAGCTGACAAAGAATAAAATATCATTCACATGAGAGGCGCAATTTGTTTTGGAGTATCTGATCAGAAACGCAAGCAATAAACTTATGCTAGAGGTTGAGAAATTACTGAACAAACCTGCTCTGCTCTACTCTACTCTAGGGCACAAGCGCTCACTGTTCACATGGATGAACTCAGAAGCGGCCGTAAAGGCTGGCGATGGAATTGACGACTTATCTATAACGCAGGCAAATTCAATAGCAGGACAAAAAGAGCAACCAAAAATGTATCAATGTCCATCAACTGTAGATGTCAAGAGGGGATTTTAAATACGCATGATTGACTGATGTAAAGCATAATCATATAGAGTTGAAACGTCGTCACCTTTTTCAATTTTGTAACAAATTTCGACCTCGTGTACAAGTACGGTAGTAGCTGAGTTTGGTTTGATACAACGATAGATAAATGCAATTTTAATTATTTGTTGTATTTCGAGACTTGCACACACAGGAACTCTCCAACTTCACGATGCGGCATTTTGTAGGATAAGTCATTTCAAATTTTTTTAACGTGCAAAGTTGGAGTTTACTCTCTGGCATCATAATATGAAATTTATACACTGAACTTGATACAAATATAATCCTGTTGATGATGCAAAACTTTTGTGAACTTCAGAGGTAGCAGCAGGGCAAAAATCACGTTGAACATATGCGATGCGAGCTATACTCAGAAAATGTACGAAAAGAGAAAATTTTTAAATGCACTGCCCTAGAGATACGTCAAACATGAAATGGGTAAATTTTCAGACTGCTTCTATTATTTCAAAGTAATAGATGCTGTTTTTCAGTTATTTAGAAGCTTTCACGAACCTTCTTTTTTTTAATGATGTGCATCAGCTTGCAAGGGTCCGTAGCACTCTTGCTTTTTTTTCAAGCGCTGCCGATTTAATACTTAATTTTTTTAATTAATCAAAACTGAACAATTTTCCTACCAAATCCGCAGGTGTATTCAAGTTAAAACCGTCTAGGAGAAATTGAAAAAATTTCTGTACAATTTGTCAGATTTTGATGAATGCAGTGGTAAACAAGTGTTCTTACGTTGATCCAATGAATATTGTCAGAGTAAAAGAGTTGAAGCCCAACTAACTGTCTTAAAATTTCCAGCCTGTATTGCAGATATATTTTAAAAATTGTTCTAGTTTTTACTTTTTCATATTTCTAATCTGCAGATTTGAAACCTAAGATAAAATTATCATACTCGTATTTCTCACTTTAACTTGAAGTTAGCTCATATATATATCAAGCCAAAATCATAAGGTAAATCGTTCGTTAAATTGAAATATTATCGTAACCAAATTTTAATAACCATAAAAAACTTAGCCAACAATTTCACTTTTTTAGAATCACATCGGAGTGGACTTGCTCAGTTAATATGACTAGAAAATATTCTACTTACATGCTACAGCGACTGAACTAAAACTACACAGGGCAAATACCAACAGGAAGGCCGAAACTCAGACAGGATAGAATCTTGAATTCTGTTACGAAAGCGGAAAAGATAGTCGCCTCTTCTCAGCAGGGCAGCTAACTTCGTTCAGAAGAATTTACCGGAACCAGATGGTCTCTTTTGGAGCTTTTGTCCGATAATAGATCCAACACTGCATTGAAAATGTATAAAATTAGGAAACTGTTAGAGATAAGTTGATTTGCGTCGCTCGTAGAATGTTTTAGGCGTAGCAATTTCAATCGTTTCCAACTCGCTATAGCAGGGCCATAGTGCGACAAATGCGCCACTTCGAACCAACCATATCGTGAATGCCCGACAATTCTAGAACTGCTCGAATGTTGCTGGGACTGTAAATTTAGCTGAATCAGGGCCACCCGTTTTCTGTGAGAGAAAGTTATCTGGAAAACCGAATTTTTGGGCTGAAAATTGGTTGGTATTCATGTTTTTTCACGAGGGTTGAACGTTTCAATAACATTAAAAAACTCCCACAAAACTTACTAAAGAGTTAGTGGGAAATATCTTTTGTGCCGTGATCATTTGTTACGCACTTCGTCCAGAATGCAGCGTGTTAAATTATTATGAAATGTCGGACAAAGAAGAACGTGAATTTATCTCTTTGTGCTAGTGAATGATTGATATGTTCCACTATACGACATAAATAGCTGAATTTAAATATTTTTCGCGGAATTGTGTTCTCTCGAATTTTTTCTTATCGTGTTACTAAGAACAAGACCCAGAATTCTGCCCTATATTATTTCTGAAAAAAGTACAGTCAATAATTTAACAAGCAGCCCAACAAACAACCGAGCTACCAGCATCAGAGTATTATCAGAGTTTTTTTGAATAAGAATATATGAAGAATTTGGTCTAAACAATATGTGTGAAAAAATTTATGTGCGAGTTAATTCACATGAACTAATTATGCATGAATTGGAAAATTGAATTTTAAAATATACCACTTCCATTATTTCACTACATAGAAGGCTGTCTTTGAAAGTTCTGAGTGCCTCCATGACAGTGAAATGTTGGAAAGAAACTGTTTTAACTTAATTAATACCGTACTCCTGAAATTGCTGGTTCCAGTTAAATGCACTTCAATCTATAAATCTACGATGTCTCTGAGAAAGTGAAAGTTATCGGCTACACTTTCCACGAAATCTAAGAGATGTTTTTCGAAACAACACTAACTCATTTTTAATCTAGTTGAGCGTTCATGCAGTAATCCTATGATAGTATTCATGGCGTCAGTGAAAATATGAAAATAATATGTATATGCGTGAGTGAAAATATGCAAAATGTTTAAGCTTTAGGTTATACATGGAGCACAAGTACGAATAATGGAAAATTATAGCAAGAGACAATAGAAGATTTTGCTTCATGATTACGCAGTGCCGATGAGTTTCGTGGCCATGATCTTTTTGAAACAATTGTGATGCTTATATAGATCGTGAGCCTGGCAATATACTAGACGGAATGGCCCTCTCACTTAGCTCAAACATGTAATAATACCTTATTTACGTTTATTAGTATGCAATAAGTGCTTTGAAGTGCTGTGGTCAAATCCGCTTAGGAGTATTGATAGCGACCTGTGAACGTAGTCGTAATTCTTAAACACGCATCGCTTCATTCATTGACTTCTAAAATTCAAGAAAGGTGATGGCGTGGGGTACGTGCTAGGAGTGGCTTATACCTGCGCAGATCTATTGCTTTTTGGATAACTGTGAAGTATTCAAAGCTCGCCGATCGTGAATAGTTATGCCGATCGCACGGATATGTATGGTGAAATACTGTAAAGTAAGAAAAGAAGGTATTAGAGATGTTTTGGGTCCGAGTTTTTGAGCTTTAGGTAAAATAATTTCAAAGCTTTTTATAGAAGATCAGTTTTGAAACCAAAATATTGTTGATCTTAGGAATCAGTCTCCGTACCTATGGGGCTGCATAATTTTTCATTTTTTACGACGAACGTAACCTAATTCTTTAATGGAATATCTGGTTCATATGTAATTTTGATACTTATTTCATTGCCTGTATAGAAGCTTAAAGTGAAGTAATACCAGTGAAATACTTCTAACTAATAAACTGCACACTTAGATTAACATATTAACAGCCGAAAACTCATTGCTCAAAGTCGTAACGAGGAAATATCTTTTTCTTTTCCAATCCTTGAAAGCTAGATCTCAGTTTCTGATTGAGGATTCTAGAAAGCTGTTCATCAATTTTACAGAGTACAAGTAGAAAAATAAGGCATATGAGCGTCACCATCTGACCATCAATCAATGAAACGAACTCTTAGTATTTTTGAGCATCAAAGCAGTTACGAATTATTACAAATGACTTTGCAGCCTTTTCGCTTCTTTGAAGTCATGCTGTCTTTTTGTTGAATAATTAATTTAGGCTTAGGAAAGTTTTTTTTGCACATGCCAGCCCCCTCTGATTTGGTCACAACTTTCAATCTATCCAACTTTCGTTCCAAATGCAACGAAGAAAAAGAGCAGTCTTCCACAAGAGGAGACATGCTCAAGCGTGCTTCGGTTGAGGGAAGCAGACGTACACTTCCACACTAACCTGCAACAACTCTCATTCAGTCCTAAGGATAAGCATCCGCCTCGGCATAGCTGTGTCGCCCGGCTCACTTTTGTTGGATCGCGACATCGGTGTGATGGCTGAAGTCAATTTCGGCTAAGTTCGACTTCGGGGGGACTACGCATCGGCAGCGGGGGAGGCAGAGGGGATCGTCTACTAAGACGACCACCACGGGGGAAGACATGGCCCACCAGGATACTCCTCGTCTGAGGTTCGTTCGATGCCGTGCTCGGCACCTGCATCTGATCGTGTATCCGGGCTTGCGTTTCGCAAGCGCCTCTTAGACTACCTCTTCTTCATTACAATTTGGCTGTGCAAATTACTTTCTTGAAGTCTAAATATATTATTCTCTGATTGTGGTACCGATTCGATAAAATTATTATTTCGTTATAAGCAAGCTCACTTTCAGCAAAATTATTACGATAAGTTGAGAAATTGAAGCTTGCCTAAATTCTACCACAATGATATTCTAAAAATCTCGATGTTTGCCCATTTTCTTACAAATCTTTTATATGCAGGTGGGGCGCAACAGTGCGGAGCAGGCCGGTCTCTCGCCGTGTCTCGCTCTTTCCTGCGCATTCGAGACTCGCCCGGCTCACGAATTGCTCCGCTGCTATCGCTGCACCCCCACGCAGTTTTCTGAGACTTCTCTCTGAGATCAAATTTATTTTTCTGGAGATTCTTTAAATAAAGAAAGCATTTAAGAGCCTTTACGGTTTCCAATCACTAAAGCGTTCTGTTTTACCCCATAATATTTGAGTAGCCAGCCCTTCATTTCAAATTTATATTAGAGATTTTTTATAAACCACGGGGATACCCAGGATCCAATACATGGATACCCAGGATCCAAGGCTAAATTGCCTTTCATTCAGCAGCAGAGCAAGCACAAGCCGAAAAGAAGCTAATTTTCGACTTTCCTCTTCGAGATTAAAAAGTGATTTTTAGCTGGACTGGCAAATTAGAAAAGCGGCCTCAAATCCTACGGAAAATTTTTACATCTGAACTTATAAATGATGTACCACAAGAAAGCGTTAATTTAGTTCTAGTAATAAATTACGTTCTATTTCTTCGGTGAGGTTCTCAAAGAAATTTTCAGAACGCTTGCAAAACAGACGCGCAATCTGTAACGCACCTCATGTGCCTCGAATCAGTTCTGAACGACCGTTTCATGATTTTTTTATAAGAAGAAAAAATGTTTTTAACATCGCTTGTTTGAACTTATATTGCAAAATATCCACTCCACCTGGAAACTTGTGATTGAAGTTACAATCAAATGAAGAGCTTTGTGTTCGAATGGAAACTCTTTTCACCTCATGAATGAAAGAAGCATTCAAAGACAGTCGATGTCTCTACAAATGCTCGAAATGAATAAGCTGGTGAAGCTTTTAAGATGAAAAAAATATTCTTAAAAATTACTGCTAAACAGTTTTCTCAAACGAAATAAAATTTTACTTTAATGTCATACGAAAAATTGAAACATGGCAAACGTAGAAATACTTCACTGGATAAGTACGTAATTCATTTAGCGCTTCACATATACTTCGAATTCATTCATAAATATTTTCATTCTGGTTAGTCAATAAATAATTGAAAACACAATTTCTTCTGCGGAACAATGGTAACATGCGAGTATTTTTCAAGGAGTGGTTGGCCACGAAGTTAGTGACCATTTTTATTGAGTGGGGCCACACTGCGCTCGCTACACATTGTGTTGAGTGGGGCCACACTGCGCTCGCTACACATTGTGTTGAGTGGGGCCACACTGCGCTCGCTACACATTGTGTTGAGTGGGGCCACACTGCGCTCGCTACACATTGTGTTGAGTGGGGCCACACTGCGCTCACTACACATTGTGTTGAGTGGGGCCACACTGCGCTCGCTACACATTGTGTTGAGTGGGGCCACACTGCGCTCACTACACATTGTGTTGAGTGGGGCCACACTGCGCTCGCTACACATTGTGTTGAGTGGGGCCACACTGCGCTCGCTACACATTGTGTTGAGTGGGGCCACACTGCGCTCGCTACACATTGTGTTGAGTGGGGCCACACTGCGCTCGCTACACATTGTGTTGAGTGGGGCCACACTGCGCTCGCTACACATTGTGTTGAGTGGGGCCACACTGCGCTCGCTACACATTGTGTTGAGTGGGGCCACACTGCGCTCGCTACACATTGTGTTGAGTGGGGCGACACTGCGCTCGCTACACATTGTGTTGAGTGGGGCCACACTGCGCTCGCTACACATTGTGTTGAGTGGGGCCACACTGCGCTCGCTACACATTGTGTTGAGTGGGGCACACTGTGCACGCCACACATTGTGTTGAGTGGGGCGACACTGCGCTCGCTACACATTGTGTTAAGTGGGGCCACACTGCGCTCGCTACACATTGTGTTGAGTGGGGCACACTGTGCACGCCACACATTGTGTTGAGTGGGGCGACACTGCGCTCGCTACACATTGTGTTGAGTGGGGCCACACTGCGCTCGCTACACATTGTGTTGAGTGGGGCCACACTGCGCTCACTACACATTGTGTTGAGTGGGGCCACACTGCGCTCGCTACACATTGTGTTAAGTGGGGCCACACTGCGCTCGCTACACATTGTGTTGAGTGGGGCCACACTGCGCTCGCTACACATTGTGTTGTGTGGGGCCACACTGCGCTCGCTACACATTGTGTTGAGTGGGGCCACACTGCACACGCCACACATTGTGTTGAGTGGGGCCACACTGCGCTCGCTACGCATTGTGTTGAGTGGGGCCACACTGCGCTCGCTACACATTGTGTTGAGTGGGGCCACACTGCGCACGCTACACATTGTGTTGATTGTACTACAATGCGCACGCTACACATTGTATTGAGTGTGTTACAATGAACACGGTACACATTGTATTGAGTGGGCAACAATGCGCACGCTACACGTTGTATTGAGTTTGTTACAATGAACACGCTACACATTGTATTGAGTGTGCTACAATGCGCACGCAACACATTGTGTTGAGTGGGCTACAATGCTCACGCTATACATTGTGTTGAGTGTGCTACAATGCGCACGCAACACATCGTGTTGAGTGGGCTACAATGTGCACGCTACACATTGTATTGAGTGTGTTACAATGAACACGCTACACATTTGCTGAGTGGGCTACAATGCGCACGCTATACATTCAATTGAGTGGAACTTCAATGTGTAGTAACACATATGAACCCTTTGGATAGTTTAAGTAGTTCAATGAAACGTTCATTTAGAGAATAGATATTTCACGCCTTTTGAGGGGGACGATCCATTTTTATTATTTTTAAATCTGATTGTTTTAAAATTTTCCAGTATATATATTTTTTTGAAAAAAAACGAATTGTACTCTTGTCACTTTTAGGCCTTAGTTTAAAAAATTGAAGTATTAGTTCTTTAGTTCATTTTTATTGATATTTTAAAGAGAATAGAAGTCAATGAGTTTTTATGCTAGAACAAATACAGTCAGTTTCCCTGGAACTCAACAAACAAACCAATATCATTGAGTTTTCTATTTTTTTTTAAATACGATTTCCGATCACATCACTATCTATAGTATACGAAATTTCTTCGTTTAATATGTGTTGAAAAAAGCAAAATATAAAAATTGGGAAATCGAAGGAATTTAGTTTGCTAGAAATGTTCCAAGGATTTCAAACTGTCTTTGCTTTTTCCTAGCATGAAAACTCACCGAATCTATACTTTTGAATGTTGTACATTATTTTTTTTCGCAAGAGGCATGAGACATGAATTTTACCAGTAATGTTTCATTATCAGCTGGAATGTATATTATCATGTTGTATTATCGTCTGCAAATAATGTGCATGCATAATTTCATATTTCCACTGTGAATTGTAAATTACATGTATAAATAATATATAAAAATTATTTTTCATTTCTCGAGGAATAGTATATTTTTTATATTTATAGGTTAATTCTTCGGAAATAAACCATTAAATATATATTTAAAAAAATATATTTTGTTCCAATCATTTTTTCGATTTTGGCTTTAGTTTCCAGAAAATGGAAAATATTTATTTAATATATCATTTTATCTGATATTTCAAATGAATACAAGTCAAAGAGTTCTTATGCTACAACAAAACCAAAAACAGTTTTAAAATCCTTGAAATATTGATGACAGCCTTATAAGAAACCAATTTTTAATTTTCATTTTTTTCTTTTTATCTGTGGTCAAAAATCCATGACTTTTGGTCCCATACACTCCTCTGAGAGATCTAGTGCCCGTAGTCCCAAAAAATTTAAGGGAACAAGAGCCCACAACCTAAGGATCCTTTTTCAACAAAGAAACAAAGATGGATAAATGGGCCCGAAAATCCCGTGATCGTCACCCTTAATTAATGCTCATAAATTCAAGTTTGAGAGCCAAGAAACGTCCAAAACGAGTGCAATACTCCTTCTTTCACTCAAGTAAAGTTTCAATGAACTGCACAATCACAGAACATCTGCAAGTGATGCACATCAGAAGCCGTTTTCAGATGCCTTCTGTCAGAAGCGCTACAAAAAGTTTCAAATATCCTAGCCTGACACCCACATATAGCTTTGAAAACTAACTTCCGTTCAGATTCAATATTGAGTAACTGAAAATGTTTCATAAAAGAAGTGACTGAGTTTTTCCGACGCTTTGTTCACGCGACCACTTCTGGGATGAATGTTTGATTTTAGTCTCAGGAAATTCAACGATAGAATCTGACCTTCAGGTGTAGACTATGCGACCCCATTTTCGTAACAAGTCAAATTCTGACAACACTTTAATAAAAACGAAACAAATAACTTATACTTTAAGTTAGTCACACATAAAGGTAAAGTTTCAGCTTTTAGAAAAAGAACGCCGTCCATCAAATTCATTTTAATCAAATTAAAGCGTTATAGTGAAAACAAAATATCGTGAAAACAAAATATAGTGAAACAAAATATAGTGAAAACAAAATATAGTGAAAACAAAATATAGTGAAAACAAAATATAGTGAAAACAAAATATAGTGAAAACAAAATATAGTGAAAACAAAATATAGTGAAAACAAAATATAGTGAAAACAAAAGAACCTAGAAGCCTCATGGGAGCTAAGGCCTGATAAAGGTAACTTATCTAACATCCTTCACCTAGAAAAAAGTACACGCAAACTGAAAAAAATTAGATGAAAAATACGAGAAAAATGTACAGAAACCGTACCTAGTTCGCAGTGAGACAACTTTGTTTCGTTATGTTGGGACCAAGGCAGAATCCCTGAGGAATCCCGAGGAAAAATATCACTCGATTTTGGGTGCAACTGTTGAAATTTCATGTACCGTGATTTTATACATGAAACAATAGAACAGGATAGTTTTGGTAACACACTCTTTTTAAAGTACCCTTTGTAAAGCAGCCCGCCCTTCTTGAGAATCGATATCGAGAAAACTATGAAGCATGAAATAATCAGAAAAATTCAAAGTCATCGATAACATGTACAATCTATTGATTTTTTATGAAATCTATCATTAATCACCATGGATTTCTTCCATAAATCGAACATTCCCTTAAAATAGTGCGCTACACAAAAGGGCAACAACCAAAATTCATAAAACTTGGATTCCAGTCCAGTTGAAGTCATAATTACCGTGCAAAGCAATTACAGGATCATTTTTGACATCATAGAGAAGTCCTGTTGAAAAAATCATAACATTTATGATCCCAAAATTCAAAGAGACAAACAACGTAGTGGCAGACTATGAATCGTTCGAAATAATGCCAAAATTCAGCTTCTTTCAAAAGAGCTTCTTGTCTGCCTGCAAGTTGTCATGGAAACTTTCAAATTAGCTGAAAATGTCTCGAACGTCACCAATTTATTCCCAAAAAACATTCGGTGAATCATCCTCGTAAAATCCAGATGATACATGAGATCAAACTCGCAAACTGTCATGAGCAGAAAAATTTGGCACGCATATTTTCTGCGACTTTCTGAAAATGAAAACTTCAAATCGAACCTAATTATGTCTGATGAAACTCATTTCCACCTTAATTATGGAGCTAAGAAGCAAAATTGCTCAATCTGGGCATCTGACAATTCCAGGAAATTTTTTAAGCATCCACTTAGTACAGCCAAGCTGTTTAAAGAGTGGTATCAAATCTTGAAGAATCATAGGCCCGCACTTCTGAGGACACCAGAAGTAATGCAGTGGCTCTTAGGTGAAAACAGTTATAGACTGATAATTACAGAATATACAGATACTACCTGAGCAGAAAAATACGAATGTAGGGAATGTCTGGTTCCAACAAAATGGAGTTATACTCCTCAAACAGCAACAGTCAGTGGATTTGCTAAAACTATTTTCTTCCACAGCGATTAATTAATTATACTGCCAATTAATACAGCCAATTTTCTTTCTGGGAAAATTTCTAGAAAAGATTATGCTGCAACACCTCACACCCCTAACAGATTAAAACGCTATATCTTCCTAAGAGATAACTGTATAACTCCAGAGGCGTTGGCTAGAATAATGAACAGTACCATTAAAATAGCATGTGCGCAAGTTGGTTTGATAACTGATAAGGGTTTTCTAGAAGCTATTATACTCCTTAGTTAATATACATGTCAAATTCCAGACACTCCTACATTGTTTGCAATTCCAAATACTCCTGCACTCCTGGAAGTATCTTAAACTCTTCATGTGTCATATATGTTTATCGCTTTACACAAAGGGCAGAGTTTCTCACGTCCCCTTCAGTACACGAATAGACACGAAGGGCGACTGCGATTCCCTGGCGAAGACCTCGATGCGATCGGCTTCCCGATAATTCAAATAAGCGATGATGAACGTGAGATATTTTTCCGGTTGCAGGTAAATACAATACCTGCTGGCTATAAAATATGATGCCTCTCTGCTGGCTATAAAATGCCTCTCGGAACAAGCGCATCAGCGGAGGTACCACATCAGTCCCACCACGCACTGACAAAACAAGGAACAGGAACCGCCAAGACGCCGTGTTGAGAAAGAATCCCACAATCACTGGAAATTAATTCGCAACTTCAAATCAACTATTGTTCATCTCAAGAACACCTAAGCCCAATCTAGCACGCTAAGACAAAGCCGCTGAGAGGCTATTGAGGAACTATTGGCGAAATTGAAACATCAAACTTCATGCATGACTTCTTTAGTGTGTCTTGAGACAGTGATGGAGCTCCATAATGATTGCGTTCTTCGCTGAAGGTTTTCGAATTCAAAAATTCATGGTTAGACCCCAAATTCGTTCCTTGAATTCGTGAATGCGTTAGACACGACAAATTATTCTTGAAAAGTCATATTTATTTGGAAACCACAGATTATATTTTTTTCGAATAGGGTTTGAAGTTCATCGAGACTTTTAGGCTTTGAAAAATCAATTTTACATGTCCTTTATACAACACTTAATTTTGCATCAGACTTGTCCAGACTTGGAGCTTGGTATTCGTGAGAGTAAGGGAATACAGGATAAATTAAAGCAATACATTCAATACTGGGGCTTAGTAACATATATTGAAACTTTGCCTCTTACTCCAGTAATGTTGGTATTTAAAGGTGAGCGTGAGATATTTTTCCAGTGATTTACAAAATATCAATAACTATAACCAAATTTTTAGGAGTGCGGATATCAAAGAACATCTTCGCTGCTGATGATGTATTTGCCTGCATGAGCACCGGAGATATTAATGAGCAAAACTGCGAGGTATGGATGTTATTTTATTCAGCCCGTCATTTTAACATTCCATCTTGAGAGTAGCATTTGAGGGAGAGCAAGACTAACTGACGAGCTGCATTGTGTAACAAATGTTTACTTTACATAATATATTTCCAATAACTCTCCAGCAAGATTTTCTTCACGTGTTTTGCATACTTCTGATTAAAAAGCAATTTTAGAGTAGCAATTTTTTCATTTCGATGTTTCGTGTCTCATGAAAACATGGGCCCGCTTAGAAAAGATGTAAGTTTTGCTCTCTCAAAAATCAGAAAAACTGTACTTCAGTCCCCCTGCCGGTGAAGTCGATATATATTATAAATAATTCCAAACGTCTCTGAAACAGGTACAACGCACCCTACAACCTTCTTTGAAAAAAAAAACAACCTTTATGTTTACAAATTTAATCTACGTATAAAATCGTACAGCAAAATATTAGGATGAGCCTCAGCTTAGTATTTAAAGTAACACCATGAAAGCTTTAGGCCATTCTGGTCAGCGATGATTTATTTAATGTTGTCAGAGTTTCCCGCTTCGAGACTAGAGTTCGAAATCCCGTTCGCGAGGTATTCCTGCCTAAAGATTCATTTCGTACTAGGGCTCCTGCCTCTGAGTTTTGGAATACCGAAGTAATTTGAGCGTTATTTTCAACCTGATATTTTTTCCCTTTTTGGGATACATGGAAATATTCCTTCATTCTGTTGCCCAACCATTTTAGTTGCACTGTTGTCGTAAAAATTGGCTGGAAATGTTTTGCAAATATTTCAAAGGAATGAAATCTAGACCATTACTGGATTTTGTCCTTGAATCTCAGGGTACGTGGAAATCCTCAGACGAGGAAACCTTGTATCCGACATTGAAACTCCGATACGTTGGCAGCGAGAGTCATAACTTTTTGTCCGTTAAAAGCTCTTTAATTATTTTGGTCAAACTGTCGTTTTTTCCATTACGTAGGGTGAAGTAACGTGTAATTATTTTAAATTAAAACAGTCCGCAGCTGTTGGTTAGATAGTCTTGAACTTGCAGTGATAAAATCAGCGCGCTGAACTGCAAGTCTTGCACTCAAAAAAACTGAAGCGACTTTGTTGGATGCCTGCATTGCTATGCGTCATTCACCTCACTAACGCATATTCATTCCTTTGACGGAGTTGAAATCGTTATTTCTCACTTTTCAGCAAGGTTCTTTTGCAGCTCTGAAAAGTTAACCTGAAAGTTTGATAATCGGAAATCTAAGGAGGAAAATAGAAAAGCAATAACTTCCTGTCTTAGTTACGAGCAACCTTACTCTAAAATGGGAAATCGATTCATTCTTCAAGAATGTGATACTGAAAATTTATGAATGCTCTACCTTAGGTCATATATTGCTCTACTGTAATATATGTTCAGGAAGGTAAAGTTTTCCTTGTTTCCCTGAAGACCGATTTGAAGAACTGGTTTTAAATGTATGGTACAATGTAAAAGTTATTTAAAAAAGAAGAAACTTTTATCGTATCTTCGATGTGCATACCATTTTTATCCAAATGGAAATTGAAGAATAATAAAAATCCCCTTCGGAAGCACAGGAGACCAGGCACGGCTCGAATGTGGCAAGTAAGAAACTTGAAAGCACAAATTTTTATTTATACAACCCACGTTTGCATGAACTACCAAATCTGAGGGCAGCAAGATTAACGATGCATGAATTTCGGACTGCTTGCCAAAGAAATGTTTCCCTTCCAACGTAACTGCCTGATCGGAAAGATTTCGCAGCCGATTCGCAGGCGAATCCGAGTTCCAGGTTTTATGTTATTCTGCGGTGAATAATCGTCTCATTACTTTGAGATGTGGCGGGCAGAACGCGGATTTGAATGGCAGTTCGAAATGCAAGCGAAAACCGAGCCGTTGGGGAATGAAAAAACTGTCGTTCGGTGCGGATGAATGGAGGAAGGCGGCCATTTCGGTCCCATCTGAGCTTTGTAACGTTGTCCTCGAGTGCGAATTTTGCTTGCGTCTCTCAGCTCAAGTATCTTCACTTGAGGGTCAATTTGACGCTAGGTTCTGTTCTAACTTTGCCATTCGAAGCCATCAGAGAAAAAGTTACTCCATTGGAGCCCTGATACGACATTCCTTGGCATCGTATTGGCAAATTTGGAGAGAAAACGTGAGGCTTTTTTGAGACACATAGGAAGCCTCATGAGCTCCCTGCCTTAATGGATTGAAGTAGAAATACACTCTCTCTCGCTCGTGGTGGTGGGAAACTAGTTTTATCTTTTCCAGAACTCGTGTTTGGTCATAAATTTTTGCTCAATTCATGTTCTGCCTGTTTAAAATTTGATTGCTCGAAGCCAATACTTTTGAATTTCTTTAAATATCTTCATGTGCATGAGTTCCTTCATATGGAGTAAACATTTTACGCTCATATGGATCAGCAATATTTTTCAAAACCATAAAAAATGTGAGAGAGGTATGCTCATGAAATATTTGTTCATATTTTAATAATGTACAATAAAATATCATTGAGGTAAATAAATACATATCGGATGATGACGTGTGATTTTCTTTCCAATAATATCTACAAATAACACCTGAGGAAATTAAGTTGTTCATCATTCATGAAAAATCTCGCCTGTTGCCTATTAATGACTAAGATAACTTCACCATGACTAAATTTAATTATACTAAGACCAATTTTAATTTCACAATGATCAATTCTAATTTTATAAAGACCAATTCTAGTTTTAAATAACCAATTCTAATATTACAATATCCAAATTAACAAGAAAAAGGTATAAACTCCCACTAGTCATCTTGGCTCATCAAAGTAAAAAGAGATTTCCTGCCTTAGTTCACATCAAAAACGAAAGGAAATATCTTACAACAACATTTACCTAAATTAATGAAGTAGATATATTTCATCAGTTACATCGGATGTCATTGATGTAATGCAATGCTCCCCTAAGCTCATAAATGCATTGCATCTTGTGCTACTTTTCATTTCTTGACTTACATTTATCAAGGGCCAAGTTAAGAATAAATATTTAATTACTAGCATATATTATGAGACTGGATTCCGGACTCAGCGTGCATTAACTCTTATTTTGTAACTTGAACAATGATTCAATCCATGTTCATCATTATAAATGTCATTATAGGTATAAATTTGGCCACTACCGTCACAATTATCTTTCCCTCCCCTACGGCTGAGTAATTTCCACTCAGCAAAAATACAATAAGTTCCTACGTTACTTAGATGAACCCTGCCGCTATCAGTCACTTCTAACTATCATTCATATTTACATCTTTAGCAAACACGGTGGTTAAAACGGGTGTTTGGTTGTGTTTGTTTTGAAACTTTTATTGTTTGACTAAGTGTGTTCCTTCGTTCAGTGTACTTCAAACTGAGTCAAGTTAGTTTAGAAAAAGTTACCTGGGTTTCCAGTGATGTTGTGGCTGAATGTCAAGTTTCGGGTTGACTTTGGGAGAAGGTTTGGTCAATTTCCAGGGAAAAACGTTTCAAAATTGGAAATCCATCGCAAAACAGCTTATGTGTCATAAAAATATTCCAGCGTGCTGAAAAATTACTTTTAAAATAATGATAGTATTGATGATAACCTGTTCAAGCAGGTGGGGTAATTCAAGTTCAAACTCAGTTGCGAGTTCACTATACTCAATATTTGCACTGCGGCTGGTTAAAAGACATCATTGTGTGCAGCCCAACTGAGGCGAGTCAGGATTAAGAACGAGCGAAGCTTGGCTACTTTAGCATTTCTGGAAGGTTATCACGAAATTGCTCAATCAGAAAGTGCTTCGCGTGTCTGGACCTGCGACTCGAGCTAACAAATGAATTCCTTATCAGGGATGAGTGCATGAACTGCGTCAGTTGGTGAAACTAGCCGTAAACTTTGACTTAGGGCTGCATAGTAGTCATCGTTATCAAATAAAGGAACGTTCGAGTACGTATACTCTACAGAATTGTTTAAGAACTAGGACCGGCGCTGTCTCATAAGACTTAAATTCGAAAGCGGGAAAGATGTGTTCGCAATTTAACAAAGCAAAAAACTGTTGACGTAACAATACAAGCATGATAAATTTTTTTTTCTCATGAGTACCGTACTGCAGAAATTAAGAAAACTCATGAAGGTGTTTAGGTTCGTAATTTGTTGGCATGATTACGATAATTTTACAGTCAGTTAAATTAGAAAAAACTGTTGCTAAAAATGTATGTTTTTCGTAAATAATACTGATTTCACGAGGTTCTATGGTACGAGTATGAGAGACGTGGCAATGGTACATATACGTTGATTGGAAGAATTACAGCTCCAGGGGCCAAAAGCGACGTTTCGATATTACGAACATCATCTTCAGGCAGTAAGACTTGGTAAAAATTTCACAGTTTCCTTTAACAGGTTATTTTGCCTAGTGATAATGTTCGTAACATCGAAACATTTTTTTATTAATAGAATATGAAGTATAACATTATGGATTAAATGTTGTAGTATGTATGATACGCAATGTTCTTCGTTTATTAACGCGCGATTAAACATTATGAAAAACATTATGACATTAAATTTTATGGAAAACATTATGTATGCTAGAAATTTTAAGAGCGTTGTAGTAGCCATTGTCTCTTTACACTATACCGTCAATAATTGAATACTCGAAAATTTACGACTTAATAACATTATCGTATTAATAAACTTTGAATGATTTGTAGAAATCGACAGTCGCTGGTCATTAATTGTTAGTCACTACTGGAAATTAATGTGTTCAACTTTCTATGTTTCAGACATTGTGTTGGCTATTAAAGCATTTGAAGAATTGTTGTCATTCAAATTTTTTATTGCCTGCAATATTCACCTTCACATCGTGTTGTTAGTCATGATATGAAGGTTATGTCGACCATTACCTTGATAATGAAATTATATTAAAACCATCAACTGGAATATTTACGTGACGCTATAATTTACCATGACGCTGACAATTATTATCTTAGTGATCTTAAGTTGATCATCATACTGTAATTTGCTAAACATTTGTGCATAAAATGAAATCAGACGTCCGTATTTTCAGTTCACGCAGGCTTTGAGTTGACGGAAAACCGACCAAAACTCGCATTCAGAGAGTGCATAATTGGCATAATTCTCATGTCACGTAAATTAAAAAGAGTCTTGTTATCGAAGAGCTCGTCGAGTAATTTGATTCAAGATTCGAGGTCTTCCCTCTTAATTGGCACCATAACTTGGGAGACTTTCTCTGTGTGTCCACGTTTCCAGGAGCCCCTTGTAAATAATGTTCAAGTTGCTGTAACTCTACCATGTTTGTTCCTTCTGACTTGATTTATTGGAGGTGATTGGGTTCGATTTACTCTACTCGCTCATGACCGCTCCTCGTTCCACCTCAACTTTAAGACTATCCGGACCATCAAAGGAATAAATCGGATTATTTGTGCCACACAAACTTCATGCAAAGTGAGTCGCAACTGTAGCTATGATACTCAGAGAATTTTTACACGGGTTAGCATAAAACTTGATAGCATATGGTGATCCTCGATCATAACTGACAAATAAATTATCGTAGCTCGATGTTTTTGCTTTCTATTTGAATTGAACACCCAACCAAAAATTTGCCTCAAAACAGTTCAAGTTTTCAATTAACAGCTGTCTTTGTCAACTGTGAACAGATATTTCTGAAGAGTTCGTGAAAAATGGCAAAATTTTTGATACAGAATTTTTTCATTGGTTGACTAGAAATTTCAAAACACCGTGTGAAATCTCTTATGGATTTGTCAGAGTCGAGCTAAATATTTAAAATAAACTTGAAGAAGATTTATTTCACGAGACAAACAAGTCATCGTTCCTTGTTCGTCTCGCGTGCCGAGTCTTTCCTTGTCGACAACACGCATTTTAAGGTCGACCTTGAGAACACATCAGTTCAACGGGAATAGAGCCCGCACGACAGGTTCACATACCCACAACCGGTGTCTGTTTACACTCAGTGGCTGACACCCTCAAGTGCTATCAACTTGTTTTCCCTGTCTAACTTTTTCGCCGGAACATGCATGTTTTTCGCCGCCCAAGCGATTTAATGATTAACTTGGGTGGCGAAAAACATGCATCCAGGCGGCGAAAAAGTTAGACTGGGTTGTACGTAGTTTTCAGACCATTTATTTATTCGTCCATTTTGTGTGAATATGAAATAAGTCTCGAACTACTTTCTAAAATGCTCCACAGAATACTTTTCACTTCAGAAATTGTGTGCAAAGCCCTTGTTTTAAATTTGAAAATAAGCTCTTTAAAGGATAATATCAATAGCAAAATCTATTTCATACAGTAACATCACACTTCTCGTTTATCTTTCAACCTTTGCGCAAGTAGAATTTTCTGTGCGATACATGCGGTAACATGAAGTTCTTCAGCAGTGGCTAACTGCTGGCGCAGTGCAATACGGTGATGGCGACCATCGATTCAGATTATGAATTGCATGCAAAGTCTGTTAATCGCATTGTTACGGTCAACTCGATCATAATTATTTGAGGCATTTTATACAGCCATCTTTCCTTATTTATGAAGTAGTATTATATGCGAGTTGACCCACTCTGTCATAATTTTAACTGTAATCAAGAGCAGTAACGGTGAGAACTCATATTCAAGTAAAATCTGTTATTTTGCGCAGGTATTTAAACGAAGGCGTCGCTATTATTCAATGAAAACTTATTTAACATTAAGCAGGGTATGATGAATAACAGCTAGTTTTCAATCATACCTGACTGTTTAAAGTTAGTTTGTGATCCATACTTTATCTTCTCCTTTCGCGTACTATTTTTTTAACCTGATTTTGCTTTGCTCAAAAAGAAGAAAGAAAAAGTTTTTAATTTTCTTGAGGTACAGCACATTTCTTCAACCAGGAAGGCATTAAGTAATGAATCTTGGTTTTGTAAAGGGATTCTTTTTGTTGCTGGCATTAGATGCCATAGCCATGAAGTTCTCTCTGTGGAGTTTCACTTATATTCATGATAAAATTTCAGTTTTTGGAGTAATTTGTATTCTGACAAAATTTACCTCATTTTGCAGCAACATTCGATTTATCACATCATCATTATTTCCGAAAGTGCAAGGAAAATGTATCGAAAACATATACATGTACGGATCCGCATTATTCTATGCGCTATTGATAAATTAGTGTGCACAGACCATAAAAAATGACGGGATTCAATACCTTTCATGAAATTTTTTTTGAAATTTGCATGGAAAACAAGTGTATTCATCTTAACAGTTTCCGTTATTAAAAATATTCTTGCATTTGTTCTCTGGTGAAACTCGTATTACAGGTACGGTCATTAAAACTATCCTTATGAGCGTGACAGAGAAATGGAAGAAGCGGACACCAAACAAATATATAAACAAATATATAAATGGACACACAACGGGTATTATTAAGTTAGGTGAGAATATAAAAAACTTCTGTATTGAATGATTTTTCATAACATGATGCTTGAAATACTTTCGGAGTCGTATAAACTTAACAAATTCGAACCCAAAATAATAGTCGAACTTTAGCAGTGAGCTCTACAATGCCGGATAGTGTTACAATCACAGGACAGTCGCGGAAGTTATAGATAATTATGTTTCCAGCGGCTTTTTATACATTTACGATTGTTTTCATATGGACTTGACATCAGATGCAGAATGACTTTACATATACTGCATGGTGTTTCCGTGTGGTTAAAACGACCTTCGCAATTAACATGACTTGCTACTCAGTCTAACTTTTTGTTGCATGCATGTTTTTCCGCGCCTAAGTAATTAAATCGATTAGGCGGCGAAAAACATGCATGCTCCGGCAAAAAAGTTTGACTGGGTATGCTTGTGCCGTATTTTTTATTGCGGCGCTACACGGAAACATTTTTTAAACTAGTTCCTTTCCAACAGTTCAACTTCAGGAGATTACAATAATAAGATATTTCTGATTGGCCGCGCGAAGAGATTCAATTTAATAATGCGTTTTTATAAAAAGTGCATCACTCAGACACCATGCAGAAGTTTAGGCTTCACTTGGAGGGAAGTGTCTAGCGTCATCAAAACGTGCAATGACATCGTTCAAGGTCGCTTGGTTGTTCTAGAAGACTGTTCTGATAGACTGTACGGAGAGAGAATTCTGAATGACAGTTCTGAGAAACTGCTTTGGGAGACCGTTTATAAACTTTTCTGGGAGAATGCCCGTGTGACAATAATATATTATTCTGGAATACTGTTCTTATAGACCACTCGCGGTTATTTTTCTGGGAAACCGTTCCAGGGGATGGCTTTGGGAAACTTTTAGAAGTCTATTTTAGGAGACTATTCTGTGAGAGCCTAAAGAGACAGCTTTTTAGAGACACTCAAGGCCTTGGAGACACTATACCGGGAGACTGGAGATGAGGGTGGCCTGGGAGACTGTTATTATAGTGTTTATGAAGACTGTCCAGGGACTGTTGTGGGAAACTGTTCGGGGAAACTGTGATAGGAGATTGTTTCGAGAAATTGGTCTGGGAGTCTTTTCATGAAAATTATTCTGAGATCTTGTTCGTTGAGAAGCTTTTTTGGAGATAGTTTTCGAAGACGATCTTTGGAGAGTTTTTGGGACACTTCTCCGGGAATTTTCTGGGACAATATTCTGGAAGACTGCTTAGGAATGCATCTCAGGAGAACTGTCCTGGCAGACTGCTCTGAAAAACATTCTTCGGAAATTGATTCTGAGAGACTTTTCAAGGGACCGTTGTCGGAGACTGATCTCGGAGAGCAATTTGGTAGACTGTTCAAGGCAACTGTTTTGGAATTCCCCTCTAGGAGGCTGTTCTAGAAGACTATTTTGGGAGACTGACAGAGTGGTTGTTCTGGGAAAATATTCTAGAAATTTGTACAGGGAGACTGTCATGTAGATTGTTCTGGAAGATGGTTTTAGGAGACTGTTTCGGGAAAAGATTTCGTGAAACCTTTTCGGGGAAACAATTGTGGGAGACTATTTCAAGGAAAGTTCTGGTAAACTACTCATTGATATTCAGTGAATATTTTTCTGTTAGACATTTCTGAGAGACTTTCCCGGGAAATTTTAAAAAATAAAATAAAAGTTTTATCGATTATAATATAAATTAATTTAAAGACTTTTGCATGATACGCATCTGGAAGGCTGTCCTAGGAGACTATTTTGAGAGACTGTTTTGGTTGACTATTCCGAACGGCAGTTCTAAGAGGCTATTCTGGAAGACTGTTCAATATGTACGTTCTGATTTGTAAGTGGAATAGAGGTTGTGTTATCATTAAGGCAGCACAGTTCCTCATAACAAAAAATGTTGCTTCTAACCCGAGCCCAAAAGAAATAAATATTGCTGCGTCAGGTTTCGGAAACGATCGCGTATTACGGGGTAAGTTCTATACATAAAGTGAATAAAGTGTTATGACTAGATACTGAGTTCGCCAGGCCTACACTGAGTGCTGATAGCTTGATTGTTTAAGGAACTTGACTGCGCGCTTGACTCTGAGATATCCAATTGAAGGACCTGAACGGTTGTCTCACCGCGAAATGCCCTATCAAGACACCGCGGATTTCCTCGCAATGACTGAACTTTTCATCTGTTTTCTACGGCAGAATTTTCTATATATGTTTAGTTGTTTGGAACCTTCTGAAGCTCCGAAGGTGACTCATGATTTTTATGAGAGCTTTGAGCCATTCATTCTAATAACTTCGGGACTATCTCTGCCGGTTGCTATAAGCGTGTTTTTTGACGGGATTTAATTTTTTTGGTAGTATATATGACAAATTATAACCTACTTCAATATCTTCCTGCATTAACCGGCATAATCCATTGTGATAATCACTTCTAAAGCCAGTTTATTTTTATAATTATCTTTCATGAAAAAACAATAGATTTTTCTTTCTGGAGGATCAATTAAAGAGGAAATTCCTCGAATCCTTCAAGCAACGCACACGGAAGTGCGCATCGTGAATTTTTGTCACTGGTTTTTTCAAGAATAATATGTCAAAATAGCAAAACCGGAATAAACATTTTTGAGTGGGGCCTTTGACCCATTGCTCGTCGCGTCTTTCAAACACTTCTGATCGCGTTAGTCGCGCCTCACTCCTATGAAAATTCAAGCCGCACTCCAACACGCGCGACGTCGAAGGAACTTTCAAAGCAGATTGCTCTGAGCGCTTTGATCTGATGGCGATGATGCTGATCACAGCGCCAAATTGAAACCGTACGAGGCCGCTCTTTTGCCAGCGACCCCGTCTTATGCTTGACAAACATCAAGCCACCAACAAACTCGGCATTGCACTCCAGAGGTTTACAGTCCCTTTAAGGAAATTGGTTCCGGGCATTATTATTCATGCATACGATGCCTGCGAGCCACCCTGCTCTGTGATGCTTAGCGTATTGAATCCAAACTGCGAGAACCTCAGATATCAAGAAATGACAAATTTTATTGCAAATTTGCAAACGTGTCCTTAAATATGTTCTTTGAGCTTTGGTGTGACAAATTTCATTTTTGAAATTTATTTGAGAATAGTTTGAATAAAGCACTCTGGCGATGATGGAACGGAGATGTCAATGACGTCTTGAAAACGTAATTAAAGTTAACCTATTTTCAAGGTTTAAATCAACTCAATTTTTTTTAGTTTCTGATGGCTGCTCTGACGCAGAATTATTTTTCATGGAACCCAATTAAATTCTTTCACTCTCCATTAGACAGATGCTAAAGATGAGGCCCTAAACGTCAGGCGAAGACGACAGCACCTGATCGCGACGGATTGAAAAATGAAATCTTCGTAAATCCTACTTTAAGAAAAATATATTAAGATCTGAACTTTTTATCTGGAAACGATTTCGAAATGTTAATTATGTGATGGCTTCAGTTACCAAATTGTATGTTGAATTTCTGTAATATTCTTTGAAATTACTTGAAAGGGTTTGATAATATCTATGTATATCTATATCTATATCTTATGTTATATCTTATCATCTTTGTTTTATCTTATTTATCTTATTTTCCTTGGCTAAGACCTCATTGATAAGGTTTATCTCATTTCAAAATCAAATGCAATTTTTTTCTTAGTTTCACATTAACGAAAATTTTGCAAAAAATTAACGTCGTGGGAAAGCATATTATTTGAAAAATGTTTTCACAGTAAATCTCGCTAAATTAAATTAAGTCCAATTAAAAATAACTTCAATTAACAGCTTTAATAAACAGTAAAGTATAAAAACGTTTAAGTTCTTACAAAATGGAACTAAATATTAATTAGCTACGTTCTCAATACACAAGAAGTTTATCATTTTCTCATACTAGATAAAACGAAATAAAATTAAATGAAATTGCAAATAAACTTAGTTCAAAAATAAAACGTTGATAAATAAACATCCATTCAAAAAAGAAAACGTGATAGTAAAGTGTTTAGATCATACGGCACTAAATTTTTTGTTTTTTTTAGTTGGAACTTGAGGCGTGATGAAACGACGGATTTCGTAGCAATTTCACGAATGAACATTGCTGGGAAAATGTCCAAAGCGCTGGCCGACGTGTCTTGAATATGTTCCAGGTGCTCACGGCCACCTAACACCGCGGAGATATCCTGACCTCCATCAACGCTTCAAAGACTGTAATCTATATCACAATAAGAGGGGCGTCTGTCTCTCTGTCTGTCCGAAGCCAGCCGAAAGTGTGTGATGAGCGTATCTGCGATACAAGCTTCATCAACTCCACAACTTCCAGTGTATTAATCCATCAGATTTGAGCAGGAATGGATATCCTTTGAATTCTTAGGAAATAGGAACGCATGTCATGTGGTTTGTCGAACATCATTAAACATTTTTGACGGGCCGTGTACACTCTGCCTCATCAGCTCTCGACAGAGTGAATTTTTTTTATTTCTCACGGCCTTTTTTTTTTCATTTCACCTTCTTTCTCATTTCAAATAAAGGGGGGTGGACTAGTTATATAATGATTACTGAACCCGTGGCGGAGAGACAGTGACAGGACTGAACCTCCGTCTCCCATTGGAATTCCAACCTGCCCAAGGAACTACCGAAAACTGACTTAAAGGACTCGAAATTCTGCAGTAGAAATAGCTGTAATTCTTTATAATGAAACTTAAGATGTGAAGGAGAAGACGAGCAGGAAATAAGAAGGTTATGACAGGCATGAGATGTGTGTGATGTGCGAAACTTTAGATGTTAGGGGTGAGAGAAACTTGAGGTGTGAGGGGTGAGAGAAACTTGAGGTGTGAGGGGTGAGAGAAACTTGAGGTGTGAGGGGTGAGAGAAACTTGAGATGTGAGGGGTGAGAGAAACTTGAGATGTGAGGGGTGAGAGAAACTTGAGATGTGATGGGTGAGAGAAACTTGAGATGTGATGGGTGAGAGAAACTTGAGATGTGAGGGGTGGGTGAGAGAAACTTGAAAAAAAAATCGAAATGCTTCGCTATGGTGAATCTTAGAAAACGAAAACCTTGAAACATTTCATTTTATCGTACGCTCTCTCATGAGAAACGTGAGATATCTTAGTGTACTTCAGCTTGATTAATTGGAAACTTGAGATAAATCGTTATATTGAAACTTTGGGGGTGAGACACCGAAAATATTTCAAAGTAAGAAAATTTTAGTGTAGTGGAGGCTGCATGATTTATATATTATACACAAAATGGGCCAGAAAACTGTCACTGAATTTCAACATTTACATCACTAAAAACCACTATTTCAAGACCATGCCCTAATTCCCTTCCCTTTGTGTGAGAAGCCGTGCGAATATAGATTTTCAATGAGGCCGTCATAGATCTCGTTGAATGCCCTTATTTGTTAACATGTCTGACATCAATGACCACATGAAAGCACATTTATCAGCTCGGCTTGCTCTCTCACATCCTCCTATGAAGAAGTGCTCAGCAGAACAAATGCCACAAAGATTTTGAACCGATGCGTTTAAAAAAGAGAAAACGCGTGTGCAGAGTAACGACCTTCACAGGAGCAAGAATCGCAAAAATTTTGGAGAGAAACTTGGAGACCATTTTGAAGGAAGGACTTACAATAAGCTAACGGCTTGGAGGACTGTTCCGGAATATTAACGCCGTAGTATTATGCTGAACTATAACACAAAAACTCTGACATCGAAATGAAATGAATTAACACCGAAATGGAGCAGTATAAAATGATTGAAAAAATTTTATTTTTAATAGTCAAAGACATGGAACTAGTCTCTCGGTTTTCATTCAGCAGGATTGTTGAACAATGAACGAACTTTTCCTAGAAACTCACCGTTAGTCATAAAATACTTGAGAGTTACTGTCCGAGAAAAAGAGTTTTTGATGGTCGTTTTACTTTTCTAATGCCAGATTTGTTGAAGATATCTTCTCAGGCGAGGAAGCATTTATTATGAATGAGCGTTTAAAAATGAACTTGTAACTTGTAATACGGTCGAACGTACAATCCTTCCAACCAAATATTATAATATCGTTTTGAAACAAACATCTCTCGAGAGCAACTTTCTGTCTTCACAGGACCAATTAACACTTGCAAAGTTATAGAAAGATTTACTATGAACGTGACTTGAATGATGAGCGTTATTAAGCTTACCCAATGGGAAATTGTCTATCATTTGTGGGTTAAGTAAGGAAATAAGTTTCAAATCGTCAGGCGCATGCAGGGTGGCGTCCCATGCCACGGTCTATTTGTGTGAGAACCGTCTGAGAAAAATTTTTAGAGAGCGTCT
The DNA here is from genome assembly GCA_030386875.1 of Morinoia aosen. NCBI lineage: Eukaryota > Metazoa > Arthropoda > Malacostraca > Amphipoda > Talitridae > Morinoia > Morinoia aosen. The sequence continues at coordinate 23,877,599 of CM059567.1, read as the reverse complement.
CCTCGGAGTTGGACGTGCAGTAGTGTGACCGCCTAAAAGCCCCAGCCATACGCCTTATGACTTCTTCCTTTGAAGCTTCTTGATGGATTGAGAATTATGTGAATTAAAGAAGCCGTCCGCTGACTTGCAATGAAACCTTTGACCGAATCCCAATAATTATCAAAATCCTCAGAGATAATGTTGGGCTAAATAGAAAAGTAATGTGGGAAAGAATTAGAATGGAGACGGTCACAGAACGTAATTAAATTAGAGTAGAAGAGCTTAGACCAAAAACATTGTTTATAAACTTGTATATAGCAAATAATTTACGATATTTTTCTCATGTGTAAAAAAATAATATCTTTTTGTCTTTTCATATTTCAATTCGAAAACTTCTACTTTGTGCGAGTAAGAAAAAATTGTCCTCACTTTGACCTGTACTGTATAGCTCATGATTTAGATGGTTGACAATAAAATGCTTTAAGCAGGCACCATGAAATGAAATTCCCCTCCTAACAGAACAAAGCTCATCTCGCTCCGATTGATGGTTCAAACAATATGCTGGAACAGTGTTGCATTTTCGTGACCGACTCTACGTAACGGCAATCAAAGCTAAAGATATTCAGGCGCGGAATTTCGGTCGTCAAATACGATCATGGGAAAAATTTCTTAGTAAACTTGAAGCGCTTGCGTCTCAAAAAAAGTTGAAAGTTTTTTGCAGGTAGATTTTTCAAGGTTTTGAATTTCTCGATGTTTGTGTAATAACATTTTCAAGATTTAAAATCTTTTACCTCAGTGAATGTTTTGCTGCTAAAATTAAATGAGTTTTCCGATTTCTCCATTTCAGGGATGTGAGTCTGTGAGAATTTATTTTCTGCCGGTTTATTTTTCACGAGGGGAAATATTCCCCTCCCTTGACTTCCAAGAATTTTCCAAGAATTTTTGCGTTGCTGTGTAAAATGAACAAAATTTTGCGAGGGATTCCCGGTCACATTTGAAACCTTTCTGAAAGAGATCTCTATTTTTATGTGAATATTTAATTTCCAACCATTTTATGGCGAGTAGAACCGTAAATATCACAGGAAATGAATTCATATTTTCATTGGAAGGAGATGCGTTCTTAATTACTTAAATTATGTAACAAAAAGGCCGATCCAGCTTCGAAAAAATATCAATCCCTTATAAACGTTTTAATACGGACGTCTTTGCATTCTGTTCATTTGCAATACGCTATCTCGAAATGGCCATTTTAGCTATTTACATAAGATATTTTTTAAATCCCGTCTCAGAAAATCCCTGTGCGATGTGGATGTAATTGAGAAATAAAATTTACAAGGATAATTAAAATTTTAAGGAATAATTATATATGTGCCAGATGAATGAACAATTAAACGATTTAATATTGCCAGAAGACAAGCACTCATGCCCATCGTTAAGCCTTTAATTTATGAATGGGAAAGAACTTCCAAATACAGAGGTAGTAAATCAGGAAAGCACGAATCGATATTTATGACCTCCTCTATAGAAATGACCTATTCCTATGAACAGGTCAACGTAGTTCCTATGTTCAACGTTGCCTAAAATTAGAATGAGTCGAAAATTCTAGAAAACGGACAGCTCGATCACCGCGAGTGATCTGGTCGTGAAATCTCCAGTGCTCCGATGCAAAACGCGCACTACAGAACTTATTGATGAGGGAAGATCGCGTGGGGGTCGACAGTGTATCTTCAAAGTAGAATAATATTAAAAGGAGCATTTTTAAATTAAAAAAAAAAGATGTTAAATTTGGTAAAAACTATTTTGGAGTCATAGCAAGGTCTTTTTTTTAATTTGTTAGGTTAGGGAGGAGACTATAGTTAAAGTTGAAGCTAGGAAAGCTGCAATAGATCTGTACACATGATACAGAAACTTAATAATCGAGCGTGCAGCGAAAGTGCACGGATATTTGGCAAAAATTTGGTGTGAAAAAAGTAGGTTCTTTTACAGATTTGTGCTGTAGATTTAAAATGCCTGTGAAATCCGAGTGTAAGGTATTCAGTTAAAATTCCTTAAAAACATATTTATATATTCCACACTTGGTACAAAATATGTTTTCCAAGTTTGTTCTCCGCAAGAATCAACTCTAATTTGATGTTATACTTGCGATGTAGCGATGCTCCAAGAATGAGAGAAGTGTGATGAAGTCGTGAGTGCTTTTCTGATGAGGTCAAGATTTGAGTTGATTGAGGAAGTTTTCATTATTGAGATAATGCCTGAAAATCGACGCACACTCTATAGTAATGGGAAAACTCCTCATTCTGAATAGCTTGACTTGTAAAAAGTTACTCAAAAATAAAATGGCGCGGAAAAAATTTTATGAGTTTGAATTTTGATACTTGATTCTAAAATACAGCTTTTGTGCACCGCTTTGTGAGCTCGCTTGAGAAAGAAGTGAATTAGAGCCAGGACTCCTGTTGAGCTGAATAATGAAGCAAAAATTTATGAGAGAAATCAAATCCCCTTAGTCCTTCAAAAAATCACACTGTGCAACACCAGCTGTGCGTCACCGCGTTCCATGTGTTCACCGCGCGGGAGAGTGTATGTGCTACTGCATACAAATCCTTTAACATTCAAATTCTTTAATCTCAGAATCCGAAGCATCTCTCCAATATCAGTTTAAATTTTCCCACCCAGTCACTGTTCGTAACTCACTGACTACCGCTCACGATTGTTCCCAGTGGAAACAGACTCTCTTGTTTTTACTGCAAATAAACCGCTGTTTTCGTTGCGATCCACTGCAAGCGAAGCTGTTCAACACTTTTGGCTAATTCCTTCTTTCATTTTGTCTCTTTCTATGCTTTCGCTTTACTTCTTTTTGTCTCGTTATGTACTTTCGCTTTTCTTCTTTTCTACCCTCCGTATTTTTCTTCCTTTCTTCTTCCAATCTATTTTTTTTGTTCCTTCTGTTCCTGCCATCATCTTTTCTTCCCTCTTTCTTTGCATGTCTCGACATTTGTTATGTTTTCTCTCTATCTTTTTTATAAATTTATTTCTTCTTATTTTCTTCTTTTCGTCTGAATATCTTTCATTCTACTTCTCTTCCTCTCTTCATGCATCGCCTCTCCCTCTATCAACATCTCAACCATGAAATTGTAGCCTTTCGTCGCCGAGAGCGAACGCGTTACAAAATTTACCCATTTTTTCCGTGTTGCATTTGCTGTAAGCGTAACTACTGAGCTCGTACATGGCGTTAAAATGTGCCAAACTGAAAACAAGTAGTCCGACGACCATGCAAATGTGATGGCAAGTTCAAAGCTTGTTTGCGGTATACAGGAGAATGGAGGCGTGAAATGATCACGGGAATGTTTAAAATGCCCCATTGTGGAGGATATCCTTCAGCGCCGTTGTGGCTTGACAGAAAATGTTGCTGTGCTGTTGTAGGGTGAAAGGAAATGCTGCTGCGCCATTGTAGAGTGAGAGGAAATGCTGCTGCGCCATTGTAGAGTGAAAGAAAGTGCTGCTGCGCCATTGTAGAGTGAAAGGAAGTGCTGCTGCGCAATTGCAGGGTGAAAGGAAATGCTGCTGCGCCATTGTAGAGTGAGAGGAAATGCTGCTGCGCCATTGTAGAGTGAAAGGAAGTGCTGCTGCGCAATTGCAGGGTGAAAGGAAATGCTGCTGCGCCATTGTAGAGTGAAAGGAAGTGCTGCTGCGCAATTGCAGGGTGAAAGGAAATGCTGCTGCGCCATTGTAGAGTGAGAGGAAATGCTGCTGCGTCATTGTAGAGTGAAAGGAAGTGCTGCTGCGCAATTGCAGGGTGAAAGGGAATGCTGCTGCGCCATTGTAGAGTGAAAGGAAGTGCTGCTGCGCAATTGCAGGGTGAAAGGAAATGCTGCTGCACTATTGCAGGGTGAAAGGAAATGCTGCTGCACTATTGCAGGGTGAAAGGAAATCCTGCTACACTATTGCAGGGTGAAAGTAAATGCTGCTGCACTATTGCAGGGTGAAAGGAAATGCTGCTGCACTATTGCAGGGTGAAAGGAAATGCTGCTGCACTATTGCAGATTAAAAGGAAATGCTGCTACACCATTGCAGGATTAAAGGAAATGCTGCTGCACCATTGCAGGGTGAAAGGAAATGCTGCTGCACCACTGCAGGGTGAAAGGAAATGCTGCTGCACCATTGCAGGGTGAAAGGAAATGCTGCTGCACCATTGCAGGGTGAAAGGAAATGCTGCTGTGCCGTTGAGGGTTACAGGAAATGTTACTGTGTAGTTAGTAACTGCTGGAGTGAAAAAATTGGCCAAGGGGAAAAAATTTGAGCAGGAAAAAAGTACTTAGGTGGATGATATAGACCGATGTGAACGAAACTAGATCGAGTTGAAGAAAAATAATTTGGCCGAACTTAAAACTCTTAAACGGGAATATACTCATGAAAGAAAACAAAACTATAAAAAACCAAATGGTAACTGAAGAGAAAAGAAATTCACAGAATGAAAGAAAAATTAGCAAGTTGCAAAAATTACCCGAAGCCGGGAAAAACGTACGAGGTCGAGGAGCTTATGAATGCCCTGTGAGGTGTCATGTCCAGCGACGCTTCACGCAGCCAATTTGCCCTGGTCATCGAACTCGCCAACGGAGTCCCGGATGTTGGCTTCCGTTGGTTGTTTGTGAAATTTTCTTCCTTGGAGAGTTTAATTTCACAGGCGGGGACGACCAAACAGCCAATGTTAAACGACATGCATGAAAGTTTTTTCTAATAATTGAGGTTCAACGAACAAATATTCGCTATTTTGAGTGTTTTGTACCGTGTGATGAGGCATTGACCTTCGTCTCGCAATTCCTGTGGGTAGAAATCAACACGTTCACCGCATTTCCGAGGTCGCTTACGGTTGGCATGGTTAGGTCGGAAGTAGCAGAATTGTAAAATAAACTTGACTTCTTAAATACATTTCATTCTTCCTAAGCAATATGAAAATGCAATTGCACGATGACATTGCACCTCGTATGATAAAATTTATTTTTTGAAGCGGTCGTGGAAAAGATGAAACGTCATTTATTTACAGCGGTGAGTGAATGAGCAATATACCGAATGGTACACAATATGGCCTTGTGTCGAGGGACACAACACACTAGTGAATTTTGAGTTCAAACAGCGCCAACGAAATCCAGTAACTAAAACTACCTCGTGTCAATCTGCGCAAGAAGCTGTGTCGCCACGAAGTGACGAACATCAGGTGCGCATGGGAGGAAAGTGAACCCGAACACTTGGAGTTAATTGGGACCCTGTTTGTAAGAGATGGTGTTTTTTCATTTAACACCAGCATTACTTTTAGAGGGAAAGAAGTGAGCACTTTTGTGGTGAGTGGCATCTCCCCAGACCCGGCGATTCCAGGCTTGTTGACGCACTGCTAGGTTGGTTGCCCGGAAGAAAATTCGGATTCCTGATGTGATATGGCAATCAACTTTGATTATTGATAGCGAATTTGCGTGTCTATGCTTGAGTGAGTTCTACCTGTTTTGTTGCTGTAGTTCCAAAACACAGCTGACGAGAAGATCGCACAGTTTTTTCTAGGAAATACAATATTTTAACCTTCCTCGAAGTTATTTGATTTTTTGCGCTTTATTCCATTCCTTTCATTGTCAAAAATAACGTTTACTTTGCATGTAATTTTGTTTAAGTTTGTGATGCTTTTTGAGAAGAGATTTTTAATTTGAACCGTAAGTTTGAGCTTGCTGTGTAATGTTTATCAAATGAGCATAATTAAAGCTTGGGACGTTGCACACGCCATGCTGTGGCAAAAGATAGGAGGTCTACTTCTGAAAAAATAAAAAATGACAAGCAGCTCTTCATTTAGGTCACAGACGCTGATACAATATCATTTGTTTTCCACCTGATTCTACAATAAATAAAAGAAAACAAGTTTTCTTGTAGAGAAATAAAATAGTAAGCCTAATCATCGTCATCAATTTTTTTTAAGGGCATTGGCCCATGTAACTTGAAACCTAGATTGTCTCATGAACCTGCTAGGAGACCGCGAACAATACTGAGAAAAACAAATTAAGCTACTGACATGTTCAACAACATTACTGGCCGAGTAACTCTCAGGGCATGACTCTCAGGTCAAGCTGATATTTTTAAACTCAACAAAACAGGTCAAGCAAAGCCTTATAGACACAACAAAACCGGCCAAGCAGAGCCCTGTAGACACAACAAAACCGGCTGAGCAGAGCCCTATAGACACAACAAAACCGACTGAACAGAGCCCTACAGCACAACATAACCGGTCGAGAAGAGCCCTATAGACACAACAAAACCGGTCGAGCAGAGCCCTATAGACACAACAAAACCGGTCGAGCAAAGCCCTATAGACACAGCAAAACCGGTTGAGCAGAGCCCTATAGACACAACAAAATTGGTCGAGCAGAGCCCTATAGACACAACAAAACCGGTCCAGCAAAGCCCTATAGACACAACAAAACCGGTCGAGCAGAGCCCTATAGACACAACAAAACCGGTCGAGCAGAGCCCTATAGACACAACAAAACCGGTCGAGCAGAGCCCTACAGACACAACAAAACCGGTCGAACAGAGCCCTATAGAGACAAAAAAACCGGCTGAGCAGAGCCCTATAGACATAACAAAACCGGCTGAGCGGAGCCCTACAGACACAACAAAACCGGTCGAGCAGAGCCCTATAGGCACAACAAAACCGGTCAAACAATGCCTTATAGACACAACAAAACCGGCTAAGCAGAGCCCTATAGACATAACAAAAGCGGCTGAGCAGAACTCTCCATGTAAACACGACTGTGCTGGCCGAAGAGCTCCGTTTAGACTGAATCCTTAATGAGGAAGTTTATTAATTACCCGCGCAGAGCTCGTAAATTGGATTCCCTCTTTTATTAAATTTTCGGGGACCCTCATTACTGAAATCTTAGTGTTGGCAGCCAGGTTTTATTTCACTTTACCGGAGAATCAAAGAGCATTTAACATGCGAAATACAACGGTGCCGTAAATGAAGGGATTTTGGCCTTCACATAATCTCTCTGAATTGCAAAAGAACGATGACACAGTAATTAAAGAATCCATTGAGCTCTGCCCGTAACTGCCGGCAGCAATAAAAGGCCGTTGATTGAAAGTCAAGTTTTCGCTCAAGTGCGAGTCGCACTTCAGCTTCACGTGGTCATTATTCTTCAATGACGAAACCTGAGTACTAAAGATAACAAATAATGAGTAGCTAACGGAGTTCTTGAAGAATAATTGAATGCTAAAATCCAACAAACATGAAGCAATAGTCTATAAAGTGATCTACTCCAACATATATCATATTGTTATGAATCAATTCTTACTTCACCCACTTCATGCCCAGAATATTTCCGTCCAAAGTTTTTAATTTATGTTAGGAACACAAATAGAAAACTGGTCGTACAGGTATTACCGCAATGATCAGCCCTTACCGAGGCATCAGAGCTTGAATGCCTCACCTGACATTCGCATGGTATCTTGCACACGCAGTTCCACGTGAAAGGAAATCCAATGTTTCGCAGGATTATTTAAGGGAAAATAGTTAACGTGAGAGTTGCGCAAAAAACTTGAATCAATAGATTTACGAGTGTCCTGTAGGTTGGTTTCCTACAAATGAGGAAATACAGTTGGTGAGTCTACGATACCGTGTGTATAGTGCAGTAAATTTAAAAACAACTATTGTAAAAGAAATACCCTTTTCGGTGGTGCGTTCGTGCGCAGAGCTACATTCATAGTCAGTAATTCAAACAGAAGCGGGATAATTTCAAGGGGATTTAATTTACAGGACATCACTTCCAAAATCAAACGTTTAGTAAATTGCTGAAAATTTTAAAATGAAAGAAACACATCTAAATCTAAGAAAATGCAATTCTGATTGATAATAAGCAGTTATATAGGAACAAAATTTTGATTCTGTTAACTTAGGTCATTGTCATTCAGTGATGTCATGAAACAATTTGATAAGTGCTTCTTCGTCATAAGAAAGAAAAAAAATTGATTATTCTAGCGATTAAGCATTTTTTCAGCTTGCAAAAATGTCCCTCGGTTATTCTGTTATAAATGTTTGAAGTTAGGCTCACATGTTTAACGCTTATTTAAGTAGTTGAAAGTTATTAGACTTGCGTATTCTAAGTTGAGTTCGATGTTTATGGAACACCATTGTAGAGTTGCCAGTCCAAATGAAATGACGAGAATTTGCCTTTTAATATTCTGTGCTGGGTTTGCTCCAAGACACCAACATGCATGTTCTCATTTTATTATATGTATACGAACGATGTCTCTGCAATACTATGCGGTAAGAATGTTCATAATTTAGTGCCAATCAGAGAAAATCAGGTGACTCACGCAAGTGTTCTCTCCGTGCTTTCGCTGGTGCATTATTTCTACAATACGCAAGAATTGCTGTCAATGTTAAGAAAATTAAATATTTTACGTTCCCAATTACCTGACGATTTGTAATAATATTGCTTATGTATTTGTCCATAAATGAAGGTGACATAGTTTCCACTACGCGGAGATATGTTGGGAAAAATATGTTATCCTAAATATTTTCAACACCTATTTATTCTTTGAGCTACAATTCTGAAGTTTACAAACGTTATACATTTATTCATAAAATGAATCATTTTGTCATAGAGAAGCCTGAAAACCTAATTAATCTCAGACACTTTCTGATTTGTTGAAGCTTTGCTTCCATTGGTTTCCTTTAGGGGAACCTGAATCGTGAGGTTATAGTTGGAGGGCAAATATGCAGAGTGTCCTAACCCACAAAACACAGAATTTTAGGACACTCAAGTTAGAGGCGTGGTGTTTATCGCAGGGTTGCCAAACTGGCTTCTTCTGGCCAAATTATGACTAGGAACTGAACTAAGACCTAAGCCACTCTGCCCTGAAAGACATCTACGCCGCTATGAGGTCAAATTATCACATACTCCACTCTCCAAGTTGTGACCTCTGATTTGTGGGTTAAGACACTCTGCATATCTGCCCTCCAGTTGTGATAATACATTGTGAATATTATCGTACAATCAGCTAACAATTCTAATTGAATTGGGATCCATCTCGCTCCATGTACACCCCCAAATGCAACGCGAATGTTTTATCAAACTGGCTCAGAATTTGGCGCGTTTCTTTTTCATTTCATAAATTAATTTTGACGGCTCAGCGCTCGTACTTTTCAAGAAGCGCGCAAAAATTTAGGCAAAGATCCCTGTTTGGGAATTAAATGCAAATTCTATTTGCCTTTCAACTTCTTCCAAGACATCAGTTCGAGAACCCATGGAAAGCAGGAGACAAGCACCGCTTGGCAAGAGCCGCTCAAATGGCGTTCCTTAAAAATAACTTCAAAACTTAAATTAAATCGACATAAAAGTTTTGCATCCACAGAGACTATAAGAAGGCAGAGGCGCTTTACTTCGAGTGTGCGCTAGACTCATTAGTTTTGCATTAAATTATGTTTCAGTTTTGTTTTGTGTTCGAAATGCATGCAAAGAACGCTAGTTTAGCTTTCAGTCAATAACCTAACCTCATCTCCTATTTCTGTTCATTATTTGAGTGAGTCATGCGGCATTTTCTAACAGAAAACTGTAATATTTACCTTTATAATTTATTTAAAGCTATCTGTGAAAAGCCTGCAGTTGATTACGTGTTTATAATTTTTTTAAGTTTTGTAACCGGCAACCTTAAATTGGTTAAAGCTCATTTGCGTTAAAATTATTTCATTCCTTTTCCGTTGCCGCAACACGAACAGGATAAAGACGTTCTGATATTATCAACTTCGATAAAATATGAAGATCAGATGCTGAACATCGCGTACATGCTAACCCGAAAGTTTGACGCTCCAGTTGTGATGGGGTAAAACGAGTGAGCCATTCTCTGTCGTCTTACGTTCAGTGCAACCAAGTCTAACTTTGTCTAACGAAATGTAACTCATAAGTTTAACTTTCTCTAACAATCAAGAATAATTACTCCTAGCAACTAAGAATAGCTTTGTCTAACAATCAGGTAATAAAACATTTAATACCCAAGTCTACTTTGTCTTACAATCAAGTATAATTACATCTGATGACCAAGTTTGTCTAACAGTCAAGTTTATTTACATCTAACAATGAAGTTTAGCTTCGTCCTACAATCATAAATAATTACACCTAACACCCAGGTATAACTTTTCTAAAAATCATGTTTATTTACATCTAACATCAAAAATTAACTTTGTCTTTTAACCAATTGTAAAAATTTTTATCAACCAAGTTTAAAGTAGCAATTAAATCTAATTTTATTCTCAGAGCAAAAGTAAATACCCTGAATAAGAGCTAATGTTACCTTAAGTTCAGGAAATACTCTGTAATATCAAAGTCCATCATTGAGGTATGAAGAAATTTTTTTTACACCACGTAAAAAAAACCTTCGCTTATCTGTCAGTGGCTGAAAAAATTGATCAGGTCTTTTGTCTGTGCCTGCCAAAAATACAGGCACACTCAATAAGTATGAGAGCCGTCACTCACTCCAAGTCGGTGACCCAATACGCAACGACGCATTTTGTGAAGATGTCCAGCGAATTACTTTGAGATCAAGGCCCCCGTTTATACCGTGCAATAATTGTGGCCGCGCAAGTGTGAATCAGTACTTTTCAGTTTTCGATAGGAGGCTGTGTGAGTAACTGTTTGCCTTTATTAGTGAGCACGGAGTGTGTATCAAGTGTCTTTGCAAAGCATTGTAAAGTTATTTTATCTTGGGTTTTCATTAATTTTACTGATTGTTAAATTATCAAAATTATATATTTGTTTTAAATGCATACCAGTTTCTCATTTCTGTCCTAACTTTTAAGATTACTTATAGTGAATTTTTCTCTTTTCTTTTCTGCCGGTAATCTAAATATATTGGAGACTGTGGTTGGCTTTTGAATCTTTGTCGCTGACCCAAGTCTCAGGATTGGAGTTACACAGTTGAGCGAAAGAGCCTATACAGTAGAGCAAGTATTGATCCTATCTTTTCCATAAAATGTAAGTGATCAATGAGCTTCAAATTAAGGTCATTTTTTTCGTTTCCTCTCGTCTTAGGGGGTGCCAGTAATGCCAGAAGGATTTTCTCTCTTAAAAATTATTATGGCAAACATCGAATAAACTTTTATTAATGAACGCTGAACAGACATCGATGAGAAGTCATATTGAAATATTTCAACAGGGGTTCAGTTTAACTGAGTTCTTTTTTGTTGTCGAATCATTCAAAGATTTATCAGATGGGTTAGTTTCAACTTTTTCCTATGACAAGAACATTGACAATCAAGTGAGAGATTTCATTGCATGCAGCTTTCATCAAATGCACGAGTCTATTTATTTTATAAGGAGACTCGCGCAGCATTGTATTACACATCTACAGGAGCTCAGACACGCATTTGTCGATGTACCCTAAAAAACTGGCAATCTCTACAAAGCTTGATTCATAAACCTTGTTATTTTGCGCTACGGTTGCAAAATTTTCCAACAAATAACAGCACTGAGTGGCACCGAGGATTTGAAAGCCACCGAAAGACTGCGGTATTTGACCAAATTTCCTAAGGCAGTAAATCTGGACGACCGGACTGATATTTGGCATCCCAGAGCCCTTCCTCGGACCAGGATGGTAATGCTGTCTCGGGGCATCTGCATAATGCCTGAGGCAGCCCACCTACTGCTCTCTAACCGCAGAAATTCCGATATTTGTGAGCCAAGGAAGTTTTTCTCGTGGAAAACCAGTGAAATGTTGTCCATGACTTGACTTTTGGCACTCAGGGTTGACGAGCTGAGACAGGGGTTTTCAAAGATTTGAGATGTACAATTTTAGGCGGACTCCGCTCAGAAGTGGCAAAAATTGAGGCGTCAGCAATGTTGGATTGCGTTATCACATTGCTCTTTGCTTGACTAAGAACGGAATTAAAAAGTCATTGAACTTGTAAAGCCAAATTCGAAGACAAAAAAAGATTAGATTTGAATAAAAACAGTTGTATCCTCTCTGATGTGTTTATTGATTTAGATATTTTGGACAACTGAGACGCCACAACGAACTCTCTATATAGAGTTCGCCTGGTACATTCTACATACCATGAACGTAAATGGAATTGAAATTGAGTTCTATTTTCAATTTTTATGAGATTCCAGTGATTTGTTTGTTGAATAATTAGTTTTATAACGATTCGATGTATTTTTTTCTATTCCTCAACAACTTTTTTTACCTCTTTAGTTAACTACTCCATAATCTGAAACATTTTCTGAAAAAAATTGTGGCAACATGAAAATGCAACTCCCAATAGATGCAACCACACCAATAATTTATATTTTTCGTTTATGTCAATGATTAGCAACTTAAATTTCTAGTTTTTCCAGCGAATGACTCGAAAACTTCTCAATAATGCTGGGCGGAATTTGGATGTTTCCATTGAAATTATCCCAGCATACTCACGAGTTTGCGAGTTTGAAACATGAAACTCTATATTGATATTTCTGAAGGCCAGCTGCTGTGAGGTCTAGGAAGACTACATGACCACTCAAGCAACAGTGCAGTGAGGGCTGCAGATACTGAAGCGCTTTCCAGCACAAGACTCAGCGGAGGCTGCCGAGTTACGAAGGGATTATCTCAAAATTTAATCGAGTGTAGCTGAGTGGAGTGCGCATTGCGCTTAACTATAGTGAATTGCTCTGCTGGCAGCATCTGCTTAGAGTTAGAGTATAGACTTACGAGGGGGATATTCAGCTCTTTGTGGAGACAGCACGGATTTTAATGAGTAATTGCGTTGTGTTGCATCTTACTTATCATTCACTCACAGCACATAACTGATCACAAACGTGTTGTACAGCTCGAATAATGATGATATATGTCTGTTGTACTTAAATACATACATATATCCCAATATAGTCACGGATACTCTGAAATTTTTCTCGTAATTCGTGTCGATCCCCATCTCTCTCTTAACAAGATTGTACTGCAGTATACGAGTGAGGAAATTAAACTGGCTTCAATCAGTTGTAGTTTTAAAACTGAGAAAGAGTAGTGATTCTTATGTTGATTTAATTAAGCTTACAGTAGACAAGCTTTATTTCTTTCAGTATTGTACTAGTATTACAGTTCAATCGTCCACATATATTGTAGGTGCTAGACAGTTTTAACGTTGATGTGGCATCACTTCCGAAACGCTAAATCATTCTTAAATTTTTCAACTCTGCAATGCATCAGACCTGTTTTTTATACGCGAATTTCTATTTTGATTTTTTTATTGTGAAATAATTACTATTAGAGTTCCTCTCCGATTAATTTGAAGAAATAAATTCAGGAGTAAATGACACAATCACACCCGAAGTCTGTCCAGCAAGAAAATATCGCATGAACTCTGAAATAATTTAACATTTTCCGCTTGATGATATATCTTCTCATCAAAATTAACATCGAACGTTTGCTGCACTGTAATTTACTAAAAACTGCTTCCAGCTCTGTTTGTCAAGATTATGGTTTACAGAAATAGAACACTGTTTAACGGAACACTTTTAAACGGAATACTGTTCATTAGAAAACAAAGGATTGGTATTCTTTTTAAAAATTAAAGGGAAACTCAAACTCACACCTCTTTGATTTTGTAAACAACTAAGTCGACAATTGCAAGCCCACATGCACCTGATTTTACACCTTTTTCGCGTTACTGCGTGAAAAATTGTTTCCAAAGAGAGAAATAAGACTGAATTTTGCAATTGCAATAAAAGCATCCTATAGCAAAATAAAAAATCCTTTGTACATCCCTCCAAATACATCGAAAAAAAATATGTTCTCTGCATGAAAAATCCTTTGTACATCCCTGCAAATACATCGACAAAGAAAATATATCATCTACATAAAAAGCTTTTGTACAACCCTGCACAGACATCGACAAAGAAATATATCCTCTACATAAAAATCCTTTGTACATCCCTGCAAATACATCGAGAAAGAAAATATATTCTCCGCATAAAAAATCCGTTGCACATCTCTGCAAATACATCGACAAAGAAAACATATTCTCCGCATAAAAAATCCCATATACATCCCTGCAAATTCATCGACAAAGAAAATATATTCTCCGCATAAAAAATCCCAGTAAACATCCCTGCAAATACATCGACAAAGAAAATATATTCTCCGCATAAAAAATCCCATATACATCCCTGCAAATCCATCGACAAAGAAAATATATTCTCCGCATAAAAAATCCTATGTACATCCCTGCAAATACCTCGACAAAGAAAATATAGTCTCCGCATAAAAAATCCTATGTACATCCCTGCAAATACCTCGACAAAGAAAATATATTCTCCGCATAAAAAATCCTATGTACATCCCTGCAAATACCTCGACAAAGAAAATATATTCTCCGCATAAAAAATCCTATGTACATCCCCGCAAATACATCGACAAAGAAAATATATTCTCCGCATAAAAAATCCTTCGTACATCCCTGCAAATACCTCGACAAAGAAAATATATTCTCCTCATAAAAAAATCCTATGTACAGCCCTGCAAATACATCGACAAAGAAAATATATTCTCCGCATAAAAAATCCTTCGTACATCCCTGCAAATACCTCGACAAAGAAAATATATTCTTCACATCTTCGCATTTTTTCAGCCGATCGTCGTAATCCCTCGCGCACTTGCAATGTCTTCGATGACTGTGTGTCAAGAAAATTTCTGTGCAGAACGAATGTCACTGAAGTCATGTAAGCTGAGGTCGTTAATAAAGTAAGAGCAGTTATTGAAAGCGGCTTAAATAACTAAGAGCGGTTATTGAAAGAGTACAAGACTTATTTAAAGCCTTGATGCTCCTAGCGAACAATAGGAATTGGACTTTGACTGAATAATTTTCAGAGTCTAGGTATTGTATCAACGTGAGTTGAAGTTTACTGTCTGAAATAAAAGCTTCGAGTCTATTTCAAGTTTTGCTTCTCAAATTAAATAATAAAAACTGAGTCCACAGAAATTAACAGATTCAGCCAAGTACTTCTAACAAGCTAGCGGAGCATGGAGTGGCACCCAAATTTGAATCAAATGACAAAAATATTTGAAGCAAAATACCAAAAAACTTTCTAACGAGGGACCAAGAATTTTGAAGCAAGGGTAAAGAAAATTTGAAGTGAAGGACCAGCAAACCTGAAGAAAAAGACAGGGAAATTGGAATCAAGAAAGAAGGAAATTTAAATAAAGGGCCACGAAATTTGAAACATGGAACCCAAAGGCTAGAAGCAAGAGACCTTGTAATTTTAAGTAAGAAACAAAGATTGGTTCTCTGGTTCAAATTTCTTCTCCTTGAAGAAAGAGACTAGCAAATACGAGACAAAGGACCTCGAAACCTGAACCAAAGTCGGAAACACATAAAGATGCCTCTATTCATTAAAACATTCAATTTGCAGGCTCTTTATTCGTTTTCTGTCAGTAAGGCGATCGCAAGCTTCACAGGCACCTCTGCGTCCATCGTCCCTGTGCTGCATAAGTCCCAACTTTGTCGCTAAATAAGTTAGATATTCCGAGCAGTTTGGTATCGTTCCGACATTCAAAGCGGATTAAATTCCTGGTACCAATAGCATCAATCCTGAGCTCAACTGGAACTCCCGTTTGTTTCCTTCCCTAAATCATTGTTACTAGAGGGCTGGTCTACTAATTGAGCACGTGTCGAAAAAAACGACACAACGTGACTAATGCTATGAGCTGAACGCTGATAAGATCCTTTTGGAAACCACTGCATCAGCGCTACGTGTAAGAAACTAATAAAAACAGTTGGGATGTAACGTTAATGGTGCTTTGGAACATGCATGAACAGAAGTACGATATTTGCATAAATGACGCTCGGAAGGGGAAACTTAAACTGGGTAATAAGACTTAGACAACTTGCGCAGTGGGATAAGATCAAACAACGTGATGAAGCAAGCACAGAAGAGCTTGAGCTTCACCTTAGTGAGTGATTAAAAACATCAAACATTGCTTCGAGACAGGTATGAACAGCACATAAGTTCTTACTAAAATTATTCTACTGTTCGTACGCGCCTTGTGGCGAGCTGATGCTTTTCTGTTCTGTTCAATTCTGCGTTGCGTAGCTGAAATGTTTTCTGGTTTGGTTCATAATGTTTTTTGATGTCACCTCACAGCGGAGATTGCACTGGCCTTACAGTGAATTCTTTCTGAAACACAAGACGCAAAAAGACAACGTATGACAACAACAGAAAAGAACTAAGTGGCAGGCAAAATCAGCGTTATTAGACGAGAAGAAACAAAGTTGCGAGTAAACCATAAAGTTTACTATGTCATAACAAAAATGCTGCGAAAGTGACACAAAATAGCTCTATCTCGTGCGAAAGCTTAGAGTTCGAGGTAAAAAAATGTAAAAGTATTTCAAGATAAACATTAACAGTGCAATGAGGTAGATAACGATGTTATGAGAGAAGTTAAAAGACAGTTGTGAGACCACCACAAACGGTCCTACGGAACATGCATGAAATGCGTGGTGTGACAGCAGCGAGCAAAGTCCGTATTTGGCTTAGGCAAACAGAACTATGATGGGAGGCATTACTATATTCCATCATTTATATCGCTCAAATATCATATTATTGATGTTAAAAGAACTGTTTTTGTTTCTTTGCAATAGTCTCTTGATGTACGAAAGTTTCAGAGACCAATTATTGTTTTTATCCTTAAACGGCAACTGTAATCACAGTTAAGTTCGTGTTGAATAATTACAGTTGAATTTGCTCTGTCTCTTTAGAGATTCAAATGGTGTGAATTATAAATTCCCTGTTCTGTGCCTTAAGTAATTTTTAATTTGATGTGCGTGAATTGTTTCATGATAATTATAAAGGCAGACTTGATTATCTAATAGGAAAAAATCTCACTGACTTCTGACCAAAATATCTCACGGTAAAAAATACAAGTTTTTCCCTCACAGATTCAATAAATTGCACCAAACTTCCTATGAATTAATATTTCATTTCGGCAGCGTTTTTATAACTATAGGGAAATTTTTTGGGTGAAAATCTAACACATGATGAAGCATAATTATCCGCTTTGCTGTCCCTTCAAACAAAATTAGCTTAATTGCGACCAGCCTAGCACAAGAATGTCAGAAGTTTAATTAAATTTCCCATCGCTTGAAACTTAGCGGCCAGTATCGAAACTAGACCAAAGGAATCTTCTTTCAAAGACCGTCGAGATTCTAAGCAGGGAATGTTTAACGCGTTCACTAAGCGTTGACATCATTGCCTTCAACTGAATTGACTTCGTTCTTCAGTGCTCCAAGCAAGTGAGATCTCGTTGTAAGTAATTATAATTTTATCCAGAACATCCGTTTGCTCATGAATTGAAAAGCGCTGTTTCATTAAACTTAAACTCAACTCTTCTCTCTTATGTTCAGCGCATGAATGCATTCAGGGGGTATGTAATAAAGAGCTGAAGCAAACGTTGAGGTTATTCTAAAAAAAGTTAAGTAAATAGAGAAAACAAACAGAGGTGGTGTGATGGTGAGACAATAACCACAGCAAACAATCCAGGTGAGCAGATGCCCCATCGTAGCAGAGGTTAGTACGGAATTCCAGGGAAAATCAGTGTTGAAAATCTTCCGTATTACTGATCGCGGCCTTGTGGAAGAAGAAGTTTTCTTCTGATCGCCTGGCTTAGTTGTCAGAGGAGAATTTGAAACTGCTCAATTTAGTTCTTTCTGTTCTTCGTTTTTTGTTTTGCAGTGGCATATTTTCGTTTCGTTCTTTTGTGTTTAAATTTAACTCTCTAGTAATTAAGCATGTTTGAACTTCTACCAGACCTGCATTAACATTAAATCGCTCTAATTCAATAACATTTCTAGTGACGCTTTCGCGTTCCTCAATTAAACTAACTTAACTTTGAACTTCTCTGCTTGGGCATGTCGCCTTTTTACGAAAAGTGGGTCTGGTACCTTTAACTTATTTCTCTTTATTAAAAAGCAATCTTTCTGCGCCTTAAATTCCTCGACGTGGCTCTTGCAGCCTTTTGAATAGGCACTCGATATTCAAGGTAATTATTTATCACTTGTTAAAATCTAGCTGATATATATAATCGTGAAACCTTGAAATAAGCTAGTACACTTAGCTAACTTGCGACCAGACTTCTAAAAACGTTGCGTCTCTCTATTCAGAACGTCTCTAAAACTTCCTACCGGAGTACCGAGCTGATAACCGGCCTCGTCCATGAATGTCTTCTATTTTTAAAAGCGTTTCGGTTCTGAAACCGCTGAAGATCTTTGGTCTCCGTTTTAAACGAGTTTAATAAAAATACTAAAGAGTACGCTGCTGTGTGTACTGTTGGAATCCTCAAGATACGCCTAACTTGGGTGCCGTTTCCTAATTTTACGCATCCCGGGGAAACAACTCGCTGTTGTTCCCCTGAAGTTCATTCTGTTTGATTGAAATAAATGTTCGAACAGTTGTCCTTAAGTTTTAAATCCTAAAATCAGTGCAAGAAATGAAATTGTAAGCTGTAGTCAGCCTTACTGCTTTGGCCGCTTGGCGAAGAATTATGCTATCTTACGAGTACACATCAGCTGGTGTGTACGAGTTATATCGTAGCGTGCAATTTATATTATTCCAAATAAAAGAGCAAAGACGAACTGATTTCAAGAAGTCGTTAACTTGAAGAAAGTCATGAGTAAGAACATTTTTGCATGTTTCGACCTTCAGGGTCATTATCAACTCTGGCTCTGACACAAAAAGTTTCGTCAAATCTAAACCAAAATATATCAAAATAGGTAACGAAATAAAAAAACATGAAAACGAATAATATGATAAAATATCATATTAATATCGTATATATAATGCATGCAATATATACAATAAGTATTTGCAAAGGGAATGTTGATTGCATGTCGTTGAAGACAGGTATATCATTTAAAATTTTCAACGATTCTAAAATGCGGAGATTTATTTGAAGTTACATATTAACTTACACCATTTTGAAACCAGTTATCTTAACTTAAGGAAGGGAAGTTTTCTCCAAGCTTCTCAAATTGCTTATCAAAAGAAGAGAATTAAAATATCTTTTAAAATATCATTTTGTGTCGGTTCTTTAGTAAACAATCGGAGAAACTTATAAAAAAGAACTTGCCTTACTTCTTTCAAGACATTTACTTCAATTGATTTCAAAATGGTGTTGGTTGACATGTATAAAATAGGATCCCATTTCAATTATAAAAATACAACTCCCAAGGACATGTTCTTAAATACAAATAAAGTTGCGCACAGAGTGCGTCTGAACACGTGGGCTGCACTACTCGAGCCCTCGGTGTTCGTGTTACTGAGCATACCAGCAAGAGTTCTAGGACCAACCAGTTCTTCTCCACACCTTCGCATTCGTCAGTCCACTCTCATGCAGAAAAGTGTGACCCTCCAGCTCGGTTTGATGATTTTAAACTAATTTTGTCTCGACTATATCTCGGACGATCAAGCTAGCGAATTATTACTACACGATCGTGACAAAAAAAAATGTTAAAGTAATTTAACTATTCAACACCATCGTTAACGAATTTTGCATCTAGATCATCATAGTAGAAACCTAATTTTCCTCCGCTTCGACACGCACATTAATTTTGTCTCAGAGGAAGGAAACGCAAGGAGACAGCTCACTCAAATTACAATTTACATCAATCAACTAATGACGTGTCACTGTGAATATCGAAGTTAAAGATAAATGACGGGATATAAAATAAAATTTCATATATTCTAAGAATATCAAATGATAAAAATTGAAAATATGAGAATTTTTCACCACATCTAGAAAATATAAATCACAAAAGAAACCAAAATAATTAATTCTTTAGACGGAGCATTAGCATATTTTACAGTTTTCAGCCAAAGTCCATAGATTTAAACCTTTATGAAGAGCATGAGAAAAGTTAGAAGTACATCAGCTGATTCTATCCCACTGTGACAGTGGTAGTATTCAAAATATTCTGAAAATACATTGGTGATTCTTAATACTTCCTCTTCATAAATGTACATACATCTAAATTATGTTTACTAACTCCCAAGAAATTAAATTTACCTATAATATACATTAATTAACTAAAACTTTCTCGAGAAGCAGTGTTGTTTGCTTACATATACTGCTCGCAGAAAACTTTACGCCGCCAAAAACGTAGTCTGGACGTCTGGACAAGGTTCAGAAAAGTTTGTGTTTTTGTTCGTTTTTTGGTGTGTTTGCGATTGACGAACAGTTGTATTGCGGCGGAGTTTTAGGGCCTGTCTGCACTATCCAAGGCCGCAAGGAAGAGGGTTACAAGCGGCTCGTTAATGGCCAGCTCTCAAGGTTAATGCCTCATTAACCCAAGAAATGCAACACGAGCTTCTCCGTTCTGCAGTTCATCAATTCAGTGATCTATGAGCAGAACGCAGGCATCGGTATCACAGCTGCGTAGCGCAGTGCCTCGCCTCTTGTAGATGGAATATAGTTGTTCATGTGAGGACTCCCAGAGTACTCGCTAACAGTTGAATTGTAGCAGAATGAATGGAGATCTTGTTACCTTCGAGTTTTGTTTTCATCGGAGATACGTGAAACAGGTATTTTTGAGAGAACTTTCTGTGTAGAAAATTGTAGTCTGTTTATTTTTTCGGTATTCGTCATATATATGTTTGCAATCGAGCAAACTGATAATAAGCCTCACTTTAAGTTCCTTGACGTCAATCTTCTGACTTGAAAAGCCTTGAATTTTGTTTTTAGTTTAACAGTTGAAACCTCACAAGTTCGAAAATATTGTTACGACATAAAAATTGAATAAATTAAAAAAACATGTTTCAAAAACTAAGATTTAAGGCGACTTAAGAAAAAGATTTTGGCAAACCTATATTCATAAGTAAAACATATCCATTTTGAACTCTTATTTTTACTACTGTGTTTAATCTAATCTATTGTTATCAAAATAACGTACAACACTGGGACATGTAGAACGAATCTATTCCTCTTCGTTGAAGCGAATAAATGAACAGGTTTCTAACATTTTTACGTACATTCGTTCTTAATTTAAATAAGTGAGAAACCGAGTTATTTACTTTGAGGTTACTGTGAATTAAAAGAGTTGCAAATGGCCACAATCCTGACACGCGATACTTTAGACGACTCATGCAGATTAGCTAACACGAGTGAGAATTCAAGGGAGTTCAGGCATATATCCTAAGAACATCATTGAAATATCGGTAGACAATTCTCAAACAAACAAGTATTCAAATTTACCTCAAGCATTTTACACTTGGAGGTTCCTACAAGTGTCAAATCTATCTATGTTTCCATTTTGGGGAATGAATATCAGTTTAAAGTGATTTGTATGTTAAGCTACGGAACTGGGAAGAATAACAAAAGTTTGGAAAATCACAACAATAAGGAGACCTTAATTCATACTATGAGAATAATTTGACTGGAATTCTTTTCCTTTCAAACTAATTTTGAGCGCCATACTTTGCGTATTTCGTGTTTCATTTTAGCCGAACAGAGTTTAGGTTATATTATCTTTTACCATTCGCTCAATGAATAGTCATAAGTATAAATTAATATAACTCACGCCTGAAATTTAATGAGGAAAATTTAAGAACACACTTTCTTGGCGTCGAAAGGCATTATTCCCGCTCATCAAGCCTCTCTGTAGATGGCGTTAAATTTTTCAGTCAAAAACAAACGAGTGTATATGACGGCAAAAAAAAGACCCAAGTTCGGGCAACTTAAAAAAAATTTCAAAGGATTATAACTTTCCGCCTCGGATTCTTTTCCTAACAGAGAGAAAGTTCAAATTGCAAGTGTTGATACTAGTTCAATTTCCCCTCGGCTGACGGAGGACAAAATGTACCTTCGATCACGTTTTGAACGTCAGTATAGTCGTTGAACGGCAGCGGAAATTACTGTCGATGTTTCTGGTCGCTACAGCACAGCATCATACAGAGATTGCCAACATGACACCGTCCGTTTTCCCACTACCACCACACAAAACAGTTTATTTCATCAATTCAGAAACAAGAAATATCGCCATGATTTATACGTGATTCTTGATGAAAAGCTTAACCACTGAATCACCCCTTCACTAGGCCTGGCTTAACTAGAGCTTAATTGCATCATATTTTCTCTTTCTTCAACTCTCAATCTATGTAAATTAACGATGAAACGTAGGCTCAGCTCTTTTGAGTTCCCGGGAAAATGTTTAAGAAATCTCGGAGGTACTGAACTTCTGTAATCTGGGTGGTTTATAAATTGAGGTCAAAGCTCTGTAACTACTGAAGTAAGTACTTGTTTTAATCTGATAGAATTCCCGCACCGAGCCCTCGTAAAACATTGATAAATAGGAAGGGGTTGCTCCATTGTTCTAAGCATTTTCCACGTACTGACGATCAATGTTTGAGTTCCTGCTATTGCAACTAATATAAAATACGATTTGTTGTTCTTCTTAAGCCCTACTCTTTCTGGGGATTAATGCTGTTCAATTTCATCAACGTTTCTGAAAACTAGATGAAGCCGTAAATTAACTGAAAAGCATTGATTAAAGTTTCTCATTCCCGGTTCTCGGTCAGAGCTGACTGTGTATTAACTTACTAAACAAGAAAGGAAAAAGATTTTCCAGGCCAATCTCAACTCTGCTTTCTCTTCGGTCAAAGTATTTTTCCCGTAGCTAAAAGAAACTTGCATGTGCTTTGAATTTAAAAATTCTTCCACTGTGTAAAGAGACCTTGCAGCCTTGTTTTGCTGCTTACTAAATTGTTTTTAATTTCTTTCTCTCTTTCTTTTTTCTAATTTCTATCGAATGCTCATACCGAACTTGCTGCTCAGACTTAATTTATGTGTTACTACATATGTTTCTAAATCTGAAAATAATGTAGATACTCAAGATTTTTATATTAAATAAATAACTTCGCTGTCACTTCGATTTAAATCCATTTCGTCCTTGCTACATCTTATGTGTTATATGCGGATACCACTGGTATAACAGCCTTGTAACTACATTTTTTGCCACTTATGATCCCTAATGCTCCTGCTCATGGGCTGAGTTTGCTCTCTTCTTAGGAAATCATACTAGATTTTAGACAATTTAGACTAATGATCCCAGTGGGTTTTAGTTTATGTTTTTTTAAACCTAATTATGAGTAGGAATGTCCTTATTTAACCTTGATCCTGTAGTTTGTCTAATTTTTTTACGTCACATTTTACTTACTGTTTCTTAATTTTAATGACTGACCATTTTGATATATTCGATAATATTGATCCAGATCTCAATCATTTGAATAGACTGCACCAAAACTGTTGTATAGTGACGCACTGGTGGTATTTATGGGAGTTCCGGCGGCGGAGATTTATGAGTCTCGCTCGGCACGGTCACATGTATAGATAGGGCATCCGCCGGAACAGCCGATGAGCGCCTGGCGTTTACGAGCGCCGGGTAGGTCGGAAGCGCCCCTATTGCCGGCGCCGGAAATGTCCATTGTTGCGAACTAGACTTAAGAGCAAGCTGTGTGAACTACAGGGTCAGTACAATATTAGTAGTCCTGCTGTTCGTTTTGCTATCCTGCTGCCTGGTTTACGGCTAGGCAAACCGATCTACTAGTTCTGTTCAGTAAACCTTGTATCTTGCTCAAATTCCAAGATATTACACAAACCGAAATAAAACTGGAAACTGTAAATACCTAAATATTAAAAAATCAATGAATCGATGAGAAAAATCTGTAATGAATTGTCTCTATTATGTTGGAACTGTAAATCCATTTATCCAAAAATAGATGAAATATCTTGAACGATCACTGCGCTGAACACCAATTTTGATGTTCTCAGTTTCACCGAAAGTTGGCTAGATGACTCATCTAAAGACCTGATTCAAATTCAAAACTATTATAGCTATCATTCACTCCGTAGTAAAAAACGTGGTGGTGGCATCAGTACGTATATATCTAAACAGATATCTTCGAAAATCATTTTAATTGCAACTATGAATTGTGAACATATTGAGACTTTATTTATAGAAATAACGAAAAATTGTAAACGGTTATTCTTGGGACAGTATACAGGCCTCCAACAGCTTGTAACGTCTATTTCCTGAACGAGCTTCAAAACATAATATCTCAGTTCAACAAGTCTCCATATAATGACATAATAATCTGCGGGGATTTCAACAACGATCTTCTACAATATGATAGCTGTTAGCAAATCTCAAACTTCATAAAGGTTTTTCAGTCTAACTCCTTCCTTCCAATCATCACGAAACCTACACGTGTTGCATTAGAATCGGCTACGTTACTCGATAATATTTTTATGTTAGATCCGACTGATTTTCTTACCAGAATAATAATTTCTGACTTCTCTGACCATTTCCCCGTGTTTCTCATCAAGAAAAATGTCTATAGTCCTTGTACCCGCCCACAGGCTGATGCTTATTGATATCGTTGTGCAAACGAATATAACTTGGGAACAATGCGAACTGTTCTAGAAGAATTAATGCCATCATTAGACATCTATGAACTGGACAATAATGCGTTTAACATGATGAAGCAATACTAAATTTAACTGAAATTATAACAACCGCATATAACTAGTGTTGTCCAATAATCACCCGCACAAGTACGCAGGAAAATAGACAAAAAGCCCTGGATTACTGAAGATATCGTGATAAATATAAAGAAACGTCAAGCGTACCTAGCCTTACTATACGAAGGGCGAATATCTAAAGTAACGTATAACAGATTCAGGAATCATGTGACAAATCAAATACGAACATCAAAACAAAACTACTTTACGCGCAAATTTACTGAATACAAAAGTAATATTAAAAAAACTTGGCGCCTGCTTAATTCATGCTATAAACCGAATAATAATACTTCAAAAACAATTGAGTCCGTCGTTCAGGGAAATGCAAAATACAACGAGAAAAAAGATATTGCAACAGTGTTTAATAATTTTTTGTAAACATAAGGAAAAATATAGCCGATAGTGTCTTCAGTGAACCCACAGACCACTTGAAATACATGGACCTTGTCCGTGAACCCAACTCTATCTTTTTCACGCCAACTAATCCCTCCGATGTAATTACGTGCATGAGCAACTTTAAAAATAAATCAAGTGGATTGAAAAAATTTTCGGCAAAAGTTCTTAAGGCTATTGCTGATATAATAGCACCGTGCATATCTAATATTATCAACCAATCCCTTTCTCAAGGTATCTTCCCCAACTCTCTCAAAATTACCAGAGTGACCCCTATTTTTAAAAATGTTGATAAAAATTGCATTAATAATTATAGACCTATCTCTGTACTACCAATTATTAGCAAAATATTCGAGAAAATTGTGTATAAAAAAGTGTACTCGTATTTTGAACAAAAAAATTTTCTCTACGACAAACAATACGGTTTTCGTTCTAAAAAAATCTACGACACAAACTGTATTAAATTATTTACAATACCTTTATTCTAATATAGATGAAGGAAATAATGTTTTCTGCGTACTTCTTGACTTTCGAAAAGCATTCGATTGTGTGGACCATAACATATTACTCTCGAACTACACTGTTATGGCATTCGAGGGGCTGCCCATGATTGGTTCAGATCATACTTAGCAAATCGGAAGCAATACTCTGTCATTGACGACGCAAAATCAGACCCACAGACAATTAGCCATGTAGTTCCACAAGGATCTGTCCTTGGGCCTCTCCAATTTCTGATTTTTATCAATGATATTAAATCTACATCATTTTTCAAATTCATACTTTTTGCCGATGACAGTACCCTTTTTGCGGTCCTTCTGAACCAAAACTCCGCTAGGATTGCGGAGAGTATAAATAATGAACTTCGTAAGGTTTCATTATGGCTTAAAGCTAATAAAATAAGTCTTAAAATCGATAAAACCAACTGTATTACATTCTCCTACAAGAAAAATATATCTCTCCCATGCATTAAAATTGGCGAAGGTGAAATCGAAGAAACCAACTCAAGTAAATTCCTGGGCATCATAATAGACAAACAACTAGCCTTCAAAGAGCACATCGCTCATATTAGTTCTAAATGATCAAAATCTATCGGAATCCTAAATAAAGTTGAAAATTTCCTGCCTGAAACAGCCTTACAAATGCTCTACCGAACGCTCATTTCACCATACTTGCAATACGGAATAGAAGCATAACACGGAACTGATAAAAATAAAACCAGTGCAATTTTTACTCTGTAAAAAAGAGCCATCAGAGCGGTAAAGAATCTAGAATATAATGCTCACACAAATGATTCATTCAAAAATTTACGAATACATTAAGCTTTCAGATCTCTACAAAATCTTCATTTGCAAATTCATTTACAAAACATTGACGAATGATGGCGACAATAGCCTAAAACAATTATTAACTATACAAACTGGTCATCACGACCATTTAATTCGAAATAAAAATAAATTCATGCTTCCTTATTATTCAAAGGCCCGGTCACAACACAGTGTCCTCATTGTTGGAACTAAAATCTGGAACTCAATACCTGCAGAGATCCGTGAAAGTAATTCTTGTAAGGTATTCAAAAGAAATCTTGAGTCTCACTTCCTATCAGAATACTAGTCGTGTAAGATCACCAAGTCAAATCTTGTCCCCTACATAACTGGTCCTAATAATGTAATTTGCCATGATTATTATCGCCGATCTTCAGTCTGTTCTTGAATCGTTTGTCGAATATACTGTTATATATTGTCCAAATGAACTATATTGTAAAATGAACCATCAAATATCGAATTAATTATCTCATTGATCAGTCTAATGCGTCCCTAGTTTAAGTGAATTCGGTTAAACATTATTGTACTTCTTAGACTAACGTTGATGGTAGGATGCCCTAGAAGTCACTGAAATTATTCGGGCCCACAGGGAGCTATATTAAAATTTGACCATTGTACTAGACTTGAGAAACATTCTATCTCGGTATCACCAGTGGTAAATAAATTGTTTAAAATTGTTTAAACTTCGCTACGCAATGAAAAGGCGCTAAGCCAGACGTGCGCCTTTCAAAGAATGTGAGCTGGAAACCACCAGCTAAACCCTTCAATTCCAAGGATGCAATCTCACATGCTCGATAAACCAAGGGGATCTGGGAAGGGGACTTTACAAAACGACAGTGAGCTCTCTTTCGGTTAGCTTGCCAGCATTGAATATTCGTTTTGACTCCAAAATATCTCGAGGAGGAAAACTTTCACACGCGTCACTTGCTGAATGGAATACGGAATGTTTTTCTTAGAAGAAACATTTGGGCCGAAAATGCAATATGGAATATGACCATTCTTGCGTAATTAGTATGCTCCTATTCTAGTCTCGGTTGTTTCTTAATACATCAACAATGTCAGAACTGAATCAACTTTTTGCTGCGCTAGACCTACAGAACTTAGACCTGCAGTGTTCAGCGGTTTTAATCTTGGTTCAGTTTAAGGATATTTTTATTGTGAACATGCCAGAAAGTCAAATTTCCCATAGCTTCGTATGCTATCATGTTTGACAACAATGAATGATTAAAGCTCGAAGTCATACGAACAGAACTTTTCCATTCAAAAACCTCGCTAAATAACTGTTATAAGGCATAACTCTGCAGCAAGCTTAATAACTTACCACGGCATTGTTCAATATTTTAACATGTTCTTCATGCAACGTACTAACAGTATTGTAACATACTTCTGAGTTGCTTTAAAACAATTTTGTAATAATTCATGATGTTGATTCCAGAACCATTACCCTTATCTGTCTGCGATAGTCCATTATAGATTTTTCTAACAAATCGCGGTAAATTTATTTATATCTTGACTTCCTGTGCGAATTGTCATTTGTTCCTCGCAGAGTTTCAGAGCATGGTTCTACCTCTAAAGCTATTGGTTCTATGGTTTATGTCTTTAATTACGAAAAATTGAGCCCAATTGCTCCAGATTATAATTATGCTATTGAGTGAATCGCCTTGTTCTCGGAGTTGTAGCTCAAAATTCAGTACATTTCTTCACAGCTTATTCTTTAACCAGAACCGCTTTCAATTCTCTATAAGCGTGTGGATGTTGTAGCAGTAAAATACTTTCGCAAATTCAATTCCTGGGAAACGGTGCTTCACAGGAAACATGTGAGGATATCGCATGCATTATGATTGACTGGAGCTTTGTTTGATGAATTACACTTGTGTAAAAAGCGTATGGGTATAAATAGAACATGGTAGAGACGAGCAAAGCTGCAATAGTTGCTATACTAATTGGCTGGAAAAATTGATGAGAGCATTTTTTTTTATTCTGCTAATTACGCTGAAAGTAGATGGTACTTGTTGCTCGTTGAAAGTTTGTTTTCTTTTTCAGACGAAATATTATTCAGTCTTAACTTATTTGTATAACGTTGTTAAATTCCTTTCTGCTACAATTAAAATTTAAAGACGATATGAGCATTTCTCAAACCCTTCCCTTCGAACCACCCCGGCTTCTACATTCCACTGCAGTAAAACTCGTGGAAGCCCTCACCGACTTGGAAATATGTTTTAGCTAGTGAGTAGTATTACCTCTGCGGTCGTTTACAATTCGATTTTCCAAGCAAATACCTCTTACATTCCATCATATTGTGTCCGAGTCCTTATTCTTGCTCAAAGGACGAATGTAGTTCAAGCCTTCGAAATGTTACTTGACAAATAGTTTTTATCGTATTTTCCGTTTAAACAGTTTTCAATTTACCACATTTAAGCTTCACTAGTACAAAGTGCTGTGTTGTGGTGGATGGACCTCATTCAAACACACAACGAGAGCTGACTTCAGAACTCATGGGAGCTCTGATCAGTATTTCTAGCGATGCGAAGAAAACGGTCAAATCATAGGACCACTCTTTACGTAACGGCCGCGTTATGAAATACTGTGTCAACATGAATATATTACTGATTGTGCGTAAACATTGACGACCCTATAAGTGTTTCGTTGGTGCATGTGCGTGATTGCTATCTTATGGAATGGGACTTTGGGACAACCAGAGAACGGTCCACTTGGCTCGTTTCAGTTTCCATTTTCTGTTTAATTCTATTCCCTGATACTGTACGGGGCCTCCTTCTCTTCCGTGACCCGCTACCAATCACCGAGTTGTGGTGGCAACAGTGCTGGAGACCAAACCTGATTTCAAACCATTTCAATGCGGTTGTTTCAGACCAAACAGAAAACTGAGGAAGCATTAAGGTGTAATTGTCTCCCATTTGTTATGAAACACAAAATTACTCTAACTTTCGGGGCACCGACCTAAGCATTTACAGTGCTACGACTATATGCTACAAATCGGAAACTTGGATCCTCAAAATTGCTGCGCTAAGAGAGAGGAACTCCTAACTACGTCATCAAAAATGTACCTGGTAGCTGCTTGTTGGCATGAGACGCCCATCTACAGTAGTTCTCCACATCTTGTTCAGCTGCTCCGCTTCCTTATTCAGATCCCTTCAAAAACTTCAAAAACTGACTCTAGATAATATCTGGACGTGTTTTATTGACGCAGAAAACAAAGTTGGTCAAAAATTAACTTCCCAAAAATTCTGAATGATTTATACACATTTCAGAAAAGCTACGCCAATTGTTTCATTGGCTCCTTCAAAAAATTTAGGTAAATATAGTTTCAAAATCTTTTTTGGTGACACTTACTTACACGACGGTTCGGTCGTGCGGTTTTTATCCATGGTTAATGCTAAATATTTGTTTAATGAATGAAACTTGCTACAGAGTGATCGAAAGACAATCACAGAGCATGCTCGTTGAATCAATAACATCCAGCATCGTTAAAAAACAAGTCCGTTATCATACATAGTATGGACTCAGTTGAATAAAAAAAAGGCAACGAATAAAAGTGAGTCAACAACGAGTTCAAACTTTGGCAATGCACTCTGTGATTCCCAACTAAAATGGTCGGTCACTTTCGTAACACTGCTACCGCAAAAATTCGGGAACTCGAATCAAGGCTAAAAAACTTACGCTATACCACGAAGGAATGGATTTAGTTTTGTGAAATTACGGGGAATTCCTATAAGGAACTAAATCCACTGGAATACATGCTGCGCTCGTGCTTTTCAAGAAATTCATTAAAATTATTCAAGGGCTATTACATTAGCATCCCAAGCTCGTGGACATCGCACCTCGGTGAAATAGCCATCTTTGAAATAGTGACTTGAACGTTTACAGAAATCTTCCAAATAATAAGACCAGTATCAACATCGAGGTAAAGCCCGGAGTGACGAGAGATACAGACAAGCTGAAAAAATTGTTCTCAAAGCTCGTTTTGCGCATTATATTACATTGAAAGCCCCATATTGCCTGGAAATTCCTTCGGACAGCACTACATGAACAACATATTAAATAGACTTGTATTTTCAAAAAACAACTCACTATTGAGCAAAATTTGTGGACATAATATAAGCGTAATAAATGATAATTACACTAATAAACTTTCGTATTCATTTGAATATTTTAATTTGACTGAAATTCTAATGGAAAGTTTGGGCGGCGACAGTGACGGAAAACATTTTTGTCATATGAAGTTGTGCATCGAAGACACCGCATTTTGAGCCTCAACGAAATTTTAGCTTAATAACCACAGCATTTCAATTGCATGTAAAATGTTGCACAGTATAATACATTTTACTAGAGTAATTAAAAAACTTGATAAAGGGAACGAAACACATCATTTAAAGTTAAAACTGAAAAATGTCGGCACTAAGTGTAAGAGAAACGCAGCTCTAAAAAACAATCAAGTTAGACTGCCAGGTTACCCGTCGACTGTAACGCTCAAGTGAAAAGAAATGAATGTTGAATTTAATGCAGCAATTTGTGCAAAGGTGTTCTGCCTAAAAGTTTGTGCAACGTACATCTAGTGGGCGAACCTAAAATTGAAAAATACTACTAAGAAGACAATGAAAGATAGCAGTCAGTAAGAAAAAAATTACAAGTCTCAACTCCAGGCGAGTGTGAAAAAATCTATGTAAAACAAAGGGATGCACGTTTAAATAATTGGGTTTAAAGGATCAGTCCTCTGTACGTCATTGAGATTAGGCTTAATCTTGAGCACAGAAAGAGATTCTAGTAATATAAGTGTATTCCAAGTATTGGTGCTGCCTGTAAAGGAAAAATCAGAATCAGAAATTTTGGCAACTAATTGAAATTCATCGCGGTCTCTAATTGCATGATTCGATGGGCTACACGATCTTGCCCCTGCCGCAGTAATTTCTTTATCAATGATGAATAAAGTAACTCCTGTAACTAACACACAAATCGAGAGCAGTCCTTTCTCTTCAGTTTTAGGTCACCTCCCGTGAATAAATGGGCAGTTACCAAGAAATGTCATCATTTACCCAAGAAAGTTTCTTATTTTTTACGTTTCAAGTTTGTTATGTGAAACAAAAATCAGCATTTTCGTGCGGTGAAAACAAAAACAGTCAACGAACGCCCAAAGATTTAAGCTCGGGATAAACTCGAGATGAACTCCAGCATATACAAACCTACATTGCGTGCCAATCTAGAGACTAAATAAATACGATACCAATATCGCGAGTAACGGTAAAGTTGTAAAAATAATGAACTACAGATGCCTTAATTTCATCAGCTAACAAAATGTTTGCTTGAAAATACTACATACAAATGAAGCGCGCGTCAGTGTAAAATATTCTCAATGACGCGACAATGAAACGTTTGAAGATGTCGCCCAATCTTTGATAAACTTTTACGTGCTCGAAAACTAAACTTCACTCATTTACGCGTTGTTTTCATAACGGACAATGAGTGTGGTTGAATAAATCGCTTAGGCGAACTCCTAAAAAATATTTTGCACAAAATGAAGTAAGGCGAGATACGATTGAAAATGTAGATTCAGGGTTTGAAAATGAATATTAAGTAGTTTTTTGCGTTTTCTCAGCTTTTCTGACGAGACGCTGCTTGGATGTGCTTGAAAGACCGAGGTTCCAGGTTCGGCTCACTGGCTCCTTAATCCGTTCCAAGTAATTTATAGTAGAGTTTTAAATAAAATATTCCAAATTATAGCAATTAATACGTATGGCTTTAGAATAAATGCTCTCCCATTAGGTTCAGACTTATTTTAAAGCAATCAATATATCCTAGTTGCGATTCCGTACTCTATAAAGTCTCAGGTGTGATCAGTGAGAAAATAACTTTAAAACTTAGGGTGGGCAATTAATAATCTCAACTATTAACTTATTGTTAACAACGTAATCAAATGTTTACCTAGAAAAATACAGACAGGGCAAAACTTGGGCTGACTCCTCCAGACTCCACAGCGAATCCTACTTCATTGTTGCGACAGTTTTGGGACTGCGGAGTCAGTGTCAGGTTTCGTTTGTCGATACATCTTCAGCTTTTCGCAGCAATCCTCAGAACGGCATGCTCTTCATGGCTAGCCCTCTCATCCTCTAAAGCAGAGGTTCTCAACCAGGGGTAAATTCATCCCATAGGGGTAAAAAATTATACAGTCGGGGGGTAAATAATTAAAGCATCTGATGATTTGAAAAAAAATTAAATTAAATTTAATTTCGTAAGGTGAGGGATTGAGAATGCAAAGAAACTGCGTGTGTTTTGTGTAGGAGTCGGGGGTAAATGGAGAAATACATAAATACGAGGGGGTCAATGACGGAGGAAAGGTTGAGAATGGCTGCAGTAAAAGTTATGTACACCGACGACGTCGTGAGGAACGGGCTGCTCCGACCTCCCCGTAATAGCGTCCGACGTCTGGCGAGCGCCAGTGTGGGGGAGCGGCTTATGATGATGGTGCAAGGAGTGTGAATGCAATAAATGAAGTGAATGGTGGTGCAAATGTGCCAGATGAGAGTAGAAGAATGAATGAGCATGATGAAAGAAGTACGAATGGGAAGAGAGTGAAGGAGCAACCTGTTGATATGCCACATGAGGTGCAGGCGCCTGTAGTGGAAGTGAATGAAAGGAAGATGGATGGAAAGAGTGATGTGAGTGGAAGAGTTGAACGAAAGAGTAGTATGAAAGGGAGAGTGAGACCTACGATTAGAATATGTGGTGACAGCATGGTGAAGAATGTGGATAGGTTTGTGAGAATGACTGACCGTAGTGGATGTACGAGCATGAGAGGAAAGGGAGTGAAAGAGATTTGTAGGCATGCTGAGGAAGTGATAGATGGAATGGATGAAGGGATGGTTGTACTGCAAGGAGGTGGCAATGGATTGCTTGAATGTGGGAGAGAGCATACGGTGAATGCAATTATGAATGTTGTTGAAAGGGCGCGAAAGAAGAATGTAAGAGTGGCTGTGACCAGCCTGCTGAGAAGGCCTGCATGTGGTGAGGAGTATGAAAGGGTGCGAAAGGAGGTGAATAGGGAAGTGCATGAAAGGATTATGAGTATGAAAGCTGAGAGTATGAGAAAGCGTGAAATGGGTTCCAGCTTCCTTGATATGGATAACCTGATCCAGAGTGGATGTTTTCGTGGAGATGGAGTCCACCTTACTCAAGAAGGTGAGATGAAACTCTCCAGGAGATACATCCAGTGGATTGGGTGTACTCATATTGTAATGGAAGGTGGAACTGGATGAATGGAAAGCTGTCAGAGCAAAAATGAAAAATGTTGTGAATTGTCCAATAGTGTTGTAAGGTTTGGATGTATAAATGTGCGTGGATGGAATGCAGGAAAGTTAAATGACCTTGTAGCAGAATTTGAGAATGGAGATTTGGATTGTGTTGGTGTAGTAGAGACCCAAATGCGTGATAGAGTCAGTTTAAAATGTAAGGAGAGTAAGTACTATATGATTGGAAAAGGGCGTGTAAGTTGGCAAAAAAAGAGGTGGTGGAGTTGGTCTCATTGTAAAAAATGCTCTAAATTGGAGATTAGAGGAACTTCCTGCTGGAAATGAACCTGAGAGTGAAGATCTGTTAGTAATAAAGTGTGAAAGAATGCATGCCAGAGAATGTGTTATTGTGGTTGTATGCTATATGACAACTGATGGTATTTTAGCTCATCAAGAGAATGTAAAAAAGTATGAAATATTAACAAGAATTGTGCAAGAGCATTGCAGATGCCCTCTGATTGTGATGGGTGATATGAATGGCCATGTTGGTATACTTGGTGAGCCTGTGAATGCAAATGGACAAAAATTGATTAATTTCTGTGATGAGAATGAACTTGAGAACCTGAATGTAACAATAGGAAATGGCTTGCATACATGGCAAAGCAGGGAATGTAAAACTGCAATTGATTATATGATAGTGAATAGTAGAGCAAGAATATATGTCAGAGAAATGTTCGTAGATGAAGATGATTTTGATATTGATAGTGACCATAAAATGCTTGTACTAGAATATAATTGGGGTGGAAAGGAGTCAATGCAGAAGGCCAGCAGAGTAAGAGAAAATTGGCGTATTAAAATGGCAAACTGGGAAGAATTTCGAAATGAATTGAGTAGATGTAACTGGAACAGGTGTGGAAATGTAAATGACCTAAATAAGGAGATTGCAAGAACCTTGTATGA
This sequence comes from Morinoia aosen, assembly GCA_030386875.1. Lineage (NCBI taxonomy): Eukaryota > Metazoa > Arthropoda > Malacostraca > Amphipoda > Talitridae > Morinoia > Morinoia aosen. The sequence continues at coordinate 23,843,134 of CM059567.1, read as the reverse complement.
TGTGGCAGAGCAAAAGATTGGTAGAATGAAATGCAGGAAAAGTACAGGGAATGCTAGGTGGTTTACGAGTGAGATAAAGGAAGAACGAACGAGAAGGAAGACTTTAAATAAAAAACAACGCAGTATGAGGAAAATGTATGAAAGACGCAGAATTACTGAGGATGAATGGCAGAGTGTATGGAATGAGTACAAGGACCAGCAGAAGAAAGTAAAGAGAATGATCAATGAGGCTAGGGTTAAAGAAGAGAGACACCAAGTTGAAAATCTAAGAAAGAAAGGTCCAGATGGAATAAAAGATTGGTATAGGTTCATACAAGGTAATGATAGAGGTAGTGAAGTTCAAGTTGATGAATTAGTAGTCAATGGTTGCAGTGTGCAAGATAGGATGCAAATGGTGAAAGCAGTTGAAGAATACTGGGAGGACATTGGTGGAATGAATGAGCAGGTTACAGATGATGAACCAATAAATTTTCTGATAGATGAACATGAACTGCAAATGGAAGACGAAATCACTTGTGAAGAGATTGTAAGTTTTTTGAAGAAAGTGAAAAATGGAAAGGCATGTGGCCCTGATAAGATACCATATGAGTTCTATAAATGTGGAGGAGAGAGTGTAGTCAGTATGTTGAAATGTTTATTTGATGAGATATGGAAGAGTGAAAGAGTACCGGATGACTGGAACAAGTGTAATGTAGTTCTGTTGCATAAGGGTGGACATAAGAGTATGAAAGAACTTAAAAATTACAGACCAATTGCACTGGGTGACACAGTATGTAAGATCTTTTGTGGTATTTTGAATGAGAGAATGAAAAATTTAGTTGAGGAATTAGGAGTCCTGGGAGAAGAACAGAATGGTTTTAGGCAAGATAGACGGGGGGAGGATAATCTGTTTGTAGTGAGTGAAATAATTGAGCGAATGAAGAAGGATAACAAGAAGGTATATTTAGCATTCCTGGATATTGAAAAGGCGTATGACAGAGTGGATCGGGTTAGGCTGTTTGAAATTTTGAGAAAAGTTGGTTTTAGCAGAAAAATAGTGAACATTGTACAGAGTGTGTATGAGAACACAAGTGCTATCTACAGGTTAGGAAATTTGGAAACAGGGCAAGTGAGGAGTGTTAGAGGAGTGAGACAAGGCTGTACTCTGTCCCCCCTGTTGTTTGGATTGTACACAGAAGAATTAGCAGTTCGACTGAGAGGGAGTGGTTTAGGACTGAAAGTTGGTAATGAGAGACTGAGCTGTTTGTTGTATGCTGATGATGTGGTTGTGGTTAGTGAATGTGGTCATGAACTACAAAGGATGCTTGACATTGTGAATGGATATAGTACAGATTTCAAGATGAACTTTGGTGCCGATAAAAGTAAGGTCATGGTCATAAATAGTGATGAGACTGATAGAGACAGACTGTGGAATATTGGAGAAATCAGAATAGGTAGAACAAAAGAATACAAATATCTAGGTTGTATGATAAGTGAAGATGGATGTACTAGAACTAAAGGTGAGAAAGTGGCTAAAGCAATGCAGTGGAGTGGACGGTTAGGTAGTGTGGCCAGATACAGAGCAAACAAGTACGAATGTGTGAGAGGAATGTGGAAGTATGTTGCTGTACCTAGTGTCATGTATGGTATGAGTGCTCTTGCTTGGAATGGAAGTGATCTTGAAAAGCTGGATGTGATACAAAATAAGGTAGGACGTGTAGCATTGGGTGCTCCGAAATGGACAGCTATAGAAGCCATTAGAGGTGACCTAGGGTGGAGCCTATTTTCAGAAAGAATGATGAAAGCTGTGCTGAATTATAAGGTGAGAATTGAAAGAATGCAGAATAGCAGGTGGGTAAGGCGAATCTTTGAATGGAATCTGAGTGTAAGCTATTGGGAGAAAGTATGTTGGGGGCATGCAAGGAAACTCAGTATGCAAAAGATTATTCATGTTAGAATTGGGAGACCTGTGGATGACTGGAGTTTAATAAATGTTGGAGGTGTAGGGCCTGAGTGGGACTGCAAGAGGTGGAAGAAAGAGATTGAGAGACAAACAAAAGAGTATGGATTGAATAAGTGGAAGCTTAGCATGATGCGCAAGCCTACACTTAACTGGTATATGAAAAAGAAAGCACCTAAGTTTGAGCTGTTCTATGATGGTAGTTTTGGAAGCCAACTCTTGTTTGCTGTGAGATGTAAGTCATTGAGTGTGAACAGACGTACATGGAGGTGGAATGAGAATAATAACAGATTATGTCAGCAGTGTAATAGTGGAGTAGAGGAAACAATTGAGCATTTTGTGCTGGAATGTAGTAAGTATGAGCAAGAGAGAGAGAGTTTTATGAATGTGGTGTCTGAGCAGTATGGAGAGAATGAGTGGAATGCCAGATGTGCTGAAGATGATTGCGGTATGAGCTGTCTTGCTGGATTGGATCAGGAGTGTAATGCGAGTATCACTGAGGCTATGAAAGTGTTTCTTGTGCGTGCCTGGAGTAAGAGACAGTGACTGGAATGAGCCAGTCTGGTAGAATGGGCTGTAATGACCCAATGTGCCGGGGGATGGTGTTTTGACACACTGGCTGTCCCGGTGAATATGCCTTCCAATGGAGGCTTGTGACAAGGATCGTAGATCCTGAGTAGTTTAGTGGACAAGTCTGGTACCAGGCGCTGAACTCTTTGTGTGAAAATTGTGGAGGGAATTGTAGGCCGTTACAAAGGCCCCGACTCTGTCGGCCCTCAAGTTCAAGTTCAAGTTATCTGACAAGGCGCTGCAGCGCGAACACAGACTTTTTATCACATGAAAAACGTCCGTGCGAGAGCTCTGAAAATGCTGTCACTACACAAACTGAACCGTCGCGTAAATTCGAGTAAGATCGAGTTTATCTAGGCCTGATGACACGTCACTCTAGACTCGAACTTAAACTTAACTTCAAACATCGAGCTCCTGTGGGAAATGGCCATGTGAGCCGTTGGATAATTTCGTGGTAATAAGAGCTTTTGGTTCTCAGGTGATTTATCAAAACCCTCATGTTTTCAAATTTGTTGTGATGAATTGTAGGTACAGGTAGGGTATGATGTTGAATTTGAAAATCTTTTTCTATACAGCAATGTCGATGAATCCTAAAATCAATATAGATGAACACGCATGAAACTTTTTTCATTTCTATTCCATGATATTTTAGTTAAAACAGAGTTTATACTAATAAGGTATATATATATATATATTTTTATATATTAGGTAGATGTATAGATATATATATTTATATATTAGGTATATATATTTATATCAATTATAACTTTTGAAAATTAAAATCATCATATGAGTTGTAATATCCGTGACGAGTAAATAAGTGCTAGAGTTATTCCTCGATTTGTATTGATGAAGCGCAATCCATTACGTTAATTTCATCAAAACTGCCATCATTCTCTTCACATGGTTTTATTTCTCGCTTTTCTGGAAAATTGCTGTAATGAGCATAATCAAAAGAATTAATTTGATTCACAGTAATCACTAATGAATAGTAATCACTCGAATTAATTAAAACTTACTGAAACGAAATTTCATTTCAATGAGTTTTGGTGCACGAAGTTGGATATAATTTGCAATTTAATCGCGTGCTCGCTTTGCTGTTGCTTCACCCAGAGAGCGCGATGCTCGTAGGAAGCAGGGAACTGCGTCACTTGCTCTTGACTCGGAATAATCGCTCACAATATATAAATAACGTCATCGTCTTAACGAGGATATAAGATTCAACGAGCGCATCAATATTATGCGCCCTGGGAACAACTAGAAATGAACGGAAACACGGATATGTAACTCAGATTAGCAGAGCTATTGCTCAGCTACTTGTAGTATCTCTACGAGATCGAGTAAAACCGCTTGCCCTTAAGTGGCCCATAGACAATCAATTTTATGGTCAATATAATTGACAATAATGGATATGGACAATTTAATTGATCGTCTGTGGGCTTGATTGACGACCGTCAATTAATTGACTTAGTGGGCAAAAAAAAATTTCATCAATATATTGAGTCAATGATATTGACAATTAAATTGATCGTCAATGGGCCGCTTTAGTATACTGCACAGCGTCACAGTGTCTCAACACACGCAAGTGATGGTAGGGCGTGCGACAGAAATTCCTCAGGAATGGAGGATGAAAAATGATTAAAGGATGGAATCACACACGTACAGAGTTGACTGATTCGACTCCAAATTGGATGCACTCAAGTTCTACGCCCACGCCTTGCGTTGGTAATATACAAATTCCAGATGTCAATTTAGAATGTGAAGACGTTTGCCGTAAATCTAATCACGACGTCACTTCTCTAGCTTTATCATTATGTATGAATGAATTCATTAATTTTCTAGCTTCCTCCAATATTTCGGTTTAAGTACAAGTTATCTCATATTGGGGCTTTAGATGATTCATCTCATGTATCCCTGAAGACAGATTTGTAACTTGTTAGAAGTCGCGGTGGAGTCACACATTGGTTCACAGAGAGCTATATTTTAATTCACAGGGAATATTTGTGCGTAAAAAGTTATATGAGAGTCTTCTGGGTAGGTGTTAGCTTTTCAAACATTATTCGACGTAAAGAATCCCTTCACTAAATTCAAGGAACCTGGAGTCAAATGAGCACTATTGAGGACATGAACTCGAATCAAGTGAAGTACAAGTTAGTTGCACTTTAATGCGCCTCTAACTCTGGATGGTCGTGCACTTCTTAATTTATTGGTCGGCGTTTTCTTCCTTTCTAGACTTTTTGAAGCTCTCTCGGTTCACATGGTTTGCTTACAGCAGACCGCACAAGTTTATCATTCATGACGTGAGTACAGAGGAATGCGTTCTCACACGTGTTTAGGAGTCATCAGTGTATCAGACATTACGAGGCATGTGAGAGTTGTGTTTCTTTTACAATTTCATTCGTACCGAATATAATTTTTTGCCTTCATTTCTTTTTTTACGTTTTTCTGATTACGTAATAGAAATTTTCGGAGCGTTGCGAAATTACTGATTTTCTGAAACGACGGAAATATTTCAGGCACTTTATTCTGTTTTCATTTTTTGAACTTATTTTCAATTACGTTCGTAAGCTGAGCCTGTTGTCAGTTTTCTGACGACGCGGTCTGTGTAAGTACATTCACACTTTTTATCATGTTTTGTTAACGTTCCCCCATTACACTTTATCCATCACTCTTTTTCCAAAAAGCGGTAATAAAATTACAAATAAATTCTGCATGGATATGAAGGGCTTAATAAATCTCATTGAAGCGAGTAAAGATGTTATTACTTAGTAAGCGATTCTTTAAAAATTAAATTTTCAAAATGAAAAGAAGAAGAAACGTATAATGTTTACTGGAAAACGTTTCGAGGTTTATAACTCTCATCAACAGCGCTGAAAGGGTAAATATAAAAACTGATTATTGAGCAGACAAACGTGCATCACAAGCAACTGATACTATTTCTCTACACTGAATAAACACAATATTTGAGTAAAATAAAACGAGTAGATAAACAGCTGTACACTGGCGTACAAACGAACATGGACGCAAAGGGACTCGAGACAATCAAGAGTCATGTCATAAATGAGTCTTAATGTCTCATAAATTAGTCTTAATGTCTCATAAATTAGTCTTAATGTCTCATAAGTGAGTCTAAATGTCTCATAAATTAGTCTTAATGTCTCATAAGTGAGTCTTAATGTCTCCTAAATGAGTTTTAATGTCTCATAAATGAGTCTTAATGTCTCATAAATAAATCTTAACATCTCATGCATGAGTCTTAATTTCTTATAAATGACTATTAATGTTTCATAAATAAGTCTTAGTGTCTCATAAATGAGTTTTGATGCCCCATAACTGAATCTTAATGTCTCATAAATGACTCTTAATGTCTCATAAATGAATCTTAATGTCTCGTAAATAAATCCTAATGTCCCATAAATGAATCTTAATGCCTCATGTATCAGTCTTAATGTCTCATGTATCAGTCTTAATGTCTCATAAATGAGTCGTATCACCGCTCCGACTGTCCCCAGGCCCAGGTCATTCTCGATCTCATCTCGCCTGTCCAAGACACCTCACACTTTAAGGTCAAGAACATACATAATCGTTTTATGTTTGTTATACTATATGTTATTTCTGATGTATGTTTATCTGCTGAATATTACATTTCGTCTCTTTGCATTTTTAGTACTAATGATGAAATTTGTAGATCTCGAAACATTCGCTTGTAAACATGTTTCCTCTTTGGTGTTTTTGTTTTGGTAAATTTCATCAAGTGATATAACCAGTAGGATATGTTTCACAGTCAATTGTAATTCATATTACAAAAAAAATTTACGGAAGGGTAGATCAAACAGTAGTTTATTCTTCGTAGAAAAAATGTACAGCTTCGAATCACAACTTCGATGAGCACCTTCGTGATGTGAATGTAAATAAACGTCAGATCAAAATCTGTGACTTTTTGAGAGAATTAATGCTCTGAAAAAGTATTCCGAACGTTATCATTCTACCGCGAACACAATACAAAGTACAACACAATGACATATATAAAAATTAAATTAACGGAAATGTTAGCCAATGCATTGCTCTCTCCCTTCCGGCCATGACTGAATCGCGTCAAGATAATTGCGTCAAAAATTACATCAGGAATTGCGTAAAAGATTGTGTCAAGGATTGCGTGAAGAATTGCGTAAAAAATTGCGAGAATTGCCTGAAGAATTGTGTCAAGGATTGCGCACATAATTGCGTCAAAATTTGCGCTAAAGATTGAGTCAAGAATTGCGTCAAGGATTGCGTCAAGAACTACGTCAAGGATAGCATCAAAGATTGCATCAGAGATTGTATCAAGGATTGCATCAAAGATTGCATCAAGGATTGCATCAAGGATTGCATCAAGGATTGCATCAAAGATGGCATCAAGGATTGCGTCAGAGATTACATCAAGGATTGCGTCAAAGATTGCATCAAGGATTGCATCAACGATTGCATCAAGGATTGCATCAAAGATGGCATCAAGGATTGCGTCAGAGATTGTATCAAGGATTGCATCAAAGATTGCATCAAGGACTGCGTCAGAGATTGTACCAAGGATTGCATTAAAGATTGCATCAAGGACTGCGTCAGAGATTACATCATGGATTGCGTCAAAAATTGCATATAAATCCTTTGCTTCATACAAATCAGAATTAGGATGAGCCGCTATAATAACATTCACCACAAATCAGAATTAGGATGAGCCGCTATAATAACATTCACCACAAATCAGAATTAGGATGAGCCGCTATAATAACATTCACCACAAATCAGAATTAGGATGAACTCTATAATAACATCCACCATAAATCAGAATTAGGATGAGCCGCTATAATAACATTAACCACAAATCAGAATTAGGATGAGCCGCTATAATAACTTTCACCACAAATCAGAATTAAGATGAGCCGCTATAATAACATTCACCACAAATCTGAATTAGGATGAGCCGCCATAATAACATTCACCACAAATCAGAATTAGGATGAGCCGCTATAATAACATTCACCACAAATCAGAATTAGGATGAGCCGCTATAATAACATTCACCACAAATCAGAATTAAGATGAGCCGCTATAATAACATTCACCACAAATCTGAATTAGGATGAGCCGCCATAATAACATTCACCACAAATCTGAATTAGGATGAGCCGCTATAATAACATTCACCACAAATCAGAATTAGGATGAGCCGCTATAATAACATTCACCACAAATCAGAATTAGGATGAACTCTATAATAACATCCACCATAAATCAGAATTAGGATGAGCCGCTATAATAACATTCACCACAAATCTGAATTAAGATGAGCCGCCATAATAACATTAACCACAAATCAGAATTAGGATGAGCCGCTATAATAACTTTCACCACAAATCAGAATTAAGATGAGCCGCTATAATAACATTCACCACAAATCTGAATTAGGATGAGCCGCCATAATAACATTAACCACAAATCAGAATTAGGATGAGCCGCTATAATAACATTCACCACAAATCAGAATTAGGATGAGCCGCTATAATAACATTCACAACAAATCAGAATTAGGTTGAGCCGCTATAATAACATTCACCACAAATCAGAATTAGGATGAGCCGCTATAATAACATTCACAACAAATCAGAATTAGGATGAACCGCTATAATAACATTCACCACATATAACATCCACCATAAATTCAGCGCCGTAGTTTTTTCGAGTAAAGGTTTAGTTATAGACATTGCGATATTCACACACGTGTTGATATTTTTTAACTTCTAGTTCGTCTGTTATTGTTCTGTCAGCGACAAATATTAAAAGTATTTAATACTTAAATCTAGTTCGTTTTTATGAAACAATCAAGGGTAGTGCCGCTTGACCCGTCATATCTGTCATTAGAAGCGCGATCACATATGACACTTCACTAGTGAATGATCCGAGAGCATCACCAATGCGCTCAAAAATATTGCAATGAAAAATTTTTTCTTTTATACCGACAGTTAATTTATTCACCGAGTGAGCTGAACTAATGCAGTCGGACATGTGAAACGCAAAGTAACCTGAATTTTATGTTTTTAAAGCGAACACCTAATACTTCCGGACCGTGTGTCACTCGGATTTCGGTGCTCGCTATGTTCTGAGCTCGAATCAAGCGTCACTGAATTTGTGTTTGCTGAAATATGGTGTAAAAGGTGTATACATCATACTGTGTTTGCTGAAATATGGTGTGAAAGATGTATAACATATACTATGTTTGCTGAAATATGGTGTGAAAGGTGTATAAATCATACTATGTTTGCTGAAATATGGTGTGACAGATGTATAACACATACTATGTTTGCTGAAATATGGTATGAAAGATGTATAACACATACTATGTTTGCTGAAATATGGTGTGAAAGATGTATAACACATACTATGTTTGCTGAAATATGGTGTGAAAGATGTATAACACATACTGTATTTGCTGAAATATGGTGTGAAAGATGTATAACACATACTGTATTTGCTGAAATATGGTGTGAAAGATGTATAACACATACTGTATTTGCTGAAATATGGTGTGAAAGATGTATAACACATACTGTATTTGCTGAAATATGGTGTGAAAGATGTATAACACATACTGTATTTGCTGAAGTATGGTGTGTAAGATGTGTAATACATACAATGCGTGTAAGTATGCGCTGAGAAGAAAATTCATACGTTTTTTACCATCGTCGTTTCAAACGATTTCTGTTCTCTCTCTCTCCTACGAGTACAGATCTAGGTTAAAAAAACAGACATCTATTTGTAAATAGGATTGTCAACTGAGTTTCGACCGAGTTTGATACATTCGCAGTTTTTTTACACCTGAGTATAAGATGCGAGCATATTGACACGAGTCAATATATTGCCAATACTTTTCACAAAAAGTGAACCCAACTCTATAGTCAATTTTTAACGAATTTACTGTTTTTCTCAATAAAATGTTCTGAAAGAGACACTTTGTTACCCTGTCCTTCTGCGCTAATCTATTTTATGAACTCCAAAGTTTACAGTGACGTGTTATATAAGAAGGTTCTTCAACGTGTGGTCGGGATTTCAAGCAAACTTAAATTGCTGTGAATTTTCATGGGCTTTCTCATGGGCTTTTATTGGCCTTCTCGTGGGCTTTCATGGGCTTTCATGGGTGCTTATAAAAAAAACTTAATATCCCCACGGTTCAAAAAGTAATGAAGATCTAAAAGTGTTACCTTCACTGCTGCGACAATAATGTCCCGACGGCAAATGTTGGCGTTATCGTACAGACCTCATTGCCATGGTCCAGAGAACAAGTGTTAGTGCGCCCTGAGGAATTCATATTCAAGAAAACGAAAATTTCTCATTTACTCGCCTGTTTTAACTACATTCATGGTGTACGGAAGTGTATGCATGCGAAAGTCAAAATCTTTGAGAAATTTAAAAGTTAACATACAAGCGAAATCTATTTCGCAGAAAAACAGAAAATTGCATTCGCGGTCATTTCTAGCAGGACAAACAATTAATCTTTTCAACAAGTGAGCTTATTATGATGTTTACAAATATGAAAGCTATGTTTGAAATATGCCTCGCTTTTGTGTTTAAATTTTGTGAGCTACATTTGATTCCTCATCTCATGTAATTGTAAAGTTCGTCAAATGTAAATGATTGAAATTTGAGGCGTCTTTGGCAATGTAATCGTAGACGTATTTGTAATTCCTCTGCCCGTCCAAACATGTCACTTCGTAAAGCTTAAATGCTATTGAAAACACAGCCTAAATTCATTTCTATTTTGATCGTATACAGATAGTCTAACCAGTATGGGACTCAGAATTATAGATGCTTTTCAACACTGGTGAACATTTTTTTCAAATTCCAGTTAAACTACAAAGCTATTGATGTCATACTGACCTATGTGAGTCTGTTTGGAACACCAATGTCTCTCAGTGTTACATGTACTTCTACATTCAACGCAAATTATTTACATTTAGCGCCAAATCATTTTTCAAATCATATGAAATAATTTGTCTGAAAAATATGATGCTATCGCAGATCTCTTCCACTGAACAATAGTTCTGATGGTGACAGCCATTCCAACTTTAAGCCAAAATTCAAATCAAAAGCATTCATTAGGTTTTTGACTTTATTTACTTAAATCAAAAATTAAAAATGAATAAAACATTCAATATGGAAATATGATGAAAAAACTCGCGTAACAACCCGAGGGTCGATAGTTCTATTGACGCACAAGATTGAATCCTATTACATGCATAGCAATTCAGAATAAAAGTCATCTAAAGTTAATTTTTAATTTCGATTTGCAATCTCCATGTCAGCAGTTACAAACACTCCCGACTTTCATCAGTCACTGAGAAAGAACTAGCAAGCATTAAGACTAAAATGACCACAGCTTCATGAGTAACTCTTAAAAATTTCGCAAATGTCCGAGAAATTTAACCTTGAAAAGTCTTAACATAAGCCTCCTGAAATTAGAGCTAAATGAAAAGCCAAGCATTTGCACCCAAGTCACTCAACCCTCTCTCTGGTAACGAGTTCCGAGATGTCTGGCACAGACTTTGGCGCTGGAGCAAACGTTGTGAAATTCTTTATGTTTTAATTCGTGTGGGGAAATGCACAGTGAAGACTCCAGCACGCATGTGCTTAAGTAGGCGGCGTTTGATTGCTTTAAAACAGTATATAGCGAAACATAAAAAATTATGTTTCGCAATGGGCTCATATAGCTGCATGCATCGTTTACGGGAGAATTTGGCATTGCGTTTTGAAGCAATTATCAAATTACACGCCAGAGTTAGCCTGAACGGGCGTTAATGGGTAGGATTTATCTAACAGCTCAGAGTAATTAAGTGCAGATTAACGATGCAGAGTGGGTACGGAGTAACGATGCAGAGTAGGTACGGAGTAACGATGCAGAGTAGGTACGGAGTAACGATGCAGAGTAGGTACGGAGTAACGATGCAGGGTAGGTACGGAGTAACGATGCAGAGTAGGTACGGAGTAACGATGCAGAGTAGGTACGGAGTAACGATGCAGAGTAGGTACGGAGTAACGATGCAGGGTAGGTACGGAGTAACGATGCAGAGTAGGTACGGAGTAACGATGCAGAGTAGGTACGGAGTAACGATCCAGGGTAGGTACGAAGTAACGATGCAGAGTAGGTACGGAGTAACGATCCAGGGTAGGTACGAAGTAACGATGCAGAGTAGGTACGGAGTAACGATGCAGAGTAGGGACGGAGTAACGATCCAGAGTAGGTACGGAGTAACGATGCAGAGTAGGTACGGAGTAACGATGCAGAGTAGGTACGGAGTAACGATGCAGAGTAGGTACGGAGTAACGATGCAGAGTAGGTACGGAGTAACGATGCAGAGTAGGTACGGAGTAACGATGCAGAGTAGGTACGGAGTAACGATGCAGAGTAGGTACGGAGTAACGATGCAGAGTAGGCACGGAGTAACGATCCAGGGTAGGTACGGAGTAACGATGCAGAGTAGGTACGAAGTAACGATGCAGAGTAGGCACGGAGTAACGATCCAGGTTAGGTACGGAGTAACGATGCAGAGTAGGTACGAAGTAACAACGATCCAGGGTAGGTACGGAGTAACGATGCAGAGTAGGTGCGAAGTAACAACGATCCAGGGTAGGTACGGAGTAACGATGCAAAGTAAACAACAAATAAGGTTTTAGAGCAGACACTGAAAAGGTCATCAGAATGAGGCCAAAATAACACCTCACAGAAGATATACACAAATTCTTCAGACTATGCCCTACGATAAGCTTGAGAATATAGATGAAGATTAACCTACCATAGTGAGTATAAGCTAACGCATCTGAGTGAGTACAAAAATCACTAAAGTATGTATGAAAACTAACAACTCAAAGTGAGTACAAAAGGCACGATATAACCGTTCACGGTAAGCATAAAAACAATTTTTGGTGTTCATTAAGAGTAAATATAAAATTACACTCCATTGAAGGTGTAAAATATTGCTGTAGAGCAGGACAATTATATTTCATGTATAATTCCACACTGATAACATCGAAGGCATCTGCTGACATTTATAAAACAAAGTAAAATAATTCTAAATAGCGAATAATTATTATTCACTGATGAAATATTCCGTATTGATATTACCCTAATGGCGCCTGAATGAAAGCCTTTTTATCTATTCTCATGTGCGAATCATGTTGTATTTCACCATTCTAAATTCCCTAGTAATAAAATATTCAAGCGTCTCTGCAAACCTAAAGACATTTCCTCAGGAAACAAATTCTTATCCAATGTGTTTCCTGCCGGTAAATAAATACTTCAGAGTACGTTCACTCAGATTGTCACTCTCACATCGTGTCCTGCTTCCAATCGATGTACCGTTACTACATGTAAGCTCCTATGTTGGCATATCTAATTCCTTCGCTCTTCACGTGACGTACAAAGTGTTTGAAAAGGGTAAATTTAACTTTATAATCCGCTGCAAGTACAACTGAGAAGTGCTTATAAAAAAACATCATACCCCAGCGGTTCAAAAAGTAATGAAGATATATGAGTGTTACCTTCACTGCTGCGACAGTAATGTCCCGGCGGCAAATGTTGGCGCTATCGTACAGACGTCATTGCCATGGTCCAGAGGGCCAGTGTTAGAGCGGTTATGATGCAATGAATTTAGCATCCGGTGCTTCAAAGGTATTGCAATGGGTTGTGGTGTTACTGTGTTGCCTTCACTGCCCTAATGGCAACGCTCAGCAGTCAAAAGAAAGCGGCGGTGGGGAGATCACCAGTCAAACTTGCGTCAGTTTTGCCATTTAGAGCCCTTTTTGTCCTTTAATTACAGAAGTTCCTTCGCCATTAGACATCTGAAAGCACAATTCCTCACAGAAATTAGCGTCATGGCCGAGCTAAATTGCTAAGACGAGATTGTTTTTTAATTTTGAGCAAAAAATGCGTGGAGTTTCTAATTCGTACGCGCAAAGACAGATTTAACTCTGAAAAACAGAATGTCTGAACGAGAATGAGAAGAGAGTGATTTTGCTTCTCATATATTTATGATCACGTAGTGTATCTGTCTAAACGCCTTTAATTTACTTCCAATTTGGGAGCATGAAAACGTGGATTATTTAATTGAATCCTGATTCTTTTAAGCTGAAATCGTAGGGCTTTTTATGTCGCAAAATTCTTCTACGGAAGAAATAAATTTTGGGCAGCATATATGTTTGTATATAATTTATTTATACATATATATATACAATACATGCATTTATATAAAAACACATATATATACATATATCAGGGTTCCATGAAAGGGTATCGTGATAAAACACTCCAAGGCAAAATGAAGATCCTCCGAAAAATTTGCAACGGGATAAATGAACCTTAATTGTTGCAAGTCTGTTCAATGTTGTTCTGCGAAAAATTCTGTCTATAATTCTATGGTAAGAATTCTGTAAGTTCTTTTCATAAGTGCGGCCATAAATTCTGCAACTTGTGGCCGCAATTTTGGGCACCGCAAATTTTGTTCAGAAAGTGTACTGGCGACATCACCTGCTCCGGAAACGAAAAAACGCATCGATACTGATAATAATATCAAGTTATTCTAGTCATTCGGAAAAGATTCCAATATATTTTGTTGTTTTTTACAATTTCATATTCTACTAATCGATTATAACTCAAAGTACAATTCAATAGTGTGATTCACCAGGATGTTAATTGTTCAATATGGTATTGATTAATTATAACTCAACATATTTCAGTCACTCATCTTGAATACATGTCTGCATCACTCAAATAAAAAATGATATTATAGGCTTCGATTTTATGCTGCCATGTTTCATCAGTAGATGGTTTTTATGACGCAGAAATTGCAGGCCACATCAAGCCTCTGGTGCGCATCTCAGTCTCGCAAGTGAAACTATCTCGACTGCGATGGTAGCACTGATCATGCATAGCTCTCTACGGCAGTGGTATTCATTGCGCGGCTCGCGAAGACTTAATTCACGGTTCTTGAAAAATATGTAAACTTTCTAATTGATATTTAATTTATCTAACACACACTAACTTGCAGTAGCTGCGGCTCTCTCAATCAATGCGTTTAACCGAAGTGGCTCTCACGCAAAAATTAGTGAATAACACTGCTCCTCATTTGCTGACGAGGCATGCCACCACAATCATGAGTTTTAGAATTAAGTGTATGAATTTAAAAAATAGAAACCCACCATTTTTTAAGTATCTTTAACACGAATCTAAAGTAAAATGTCATAAAGAACGGGACCTCACGCGATACCGATGCATCTTAATGCTAGAAATTCCGAGGAATGCGCTTGTTCAGCTATAGCTGCGGAAAATTTCGTCTCCCATTGCATTGCTCTGCGCGATACTTTCACCAAACGACGGCCGTAGCATCTCGGGCTGAATGCCAAGCATTAGCCTTATTGCATTATCGGGAAACTGAGACTTCCTTCCCCTGCCACGACGGTGTTACTGCAGCTGAGTTATTGAGAAAATTTTTTGCCTTCTGCAGCAGCTAGTCACGAAAAATTCTATTGAAATTGGAGGCTGTAATATTTGCTTTTAAGTCTGATTTCTCCTGTTGACATTGTTTCGTTGAATAGTCCAGCTCATAGGATTTGAGCCAGTGAGTTTTAAGCTTTCCAAAGTACTGTCAGAGTGAGTCAGAATAAAGGATTTAGTCATTTAATAATTTAGAATAATTTCTGTTAAATTGAAAAAGAGTAAGCCTTTTGAATGGAAATGACGTACTTCACATTGACCGTCATCAGTATCAAATGCGCAACAAATGAACTTCTTCATTTCAAATCAAAAAAATGTTGCCGCACGCAAAAAAACTTTAAGCTGCCTGCCTGTAGCTGCTGTACGTAACGTTTTTTAACTAAGTACTTGCTCTTTTCAGCATCCGTAACTCGCTCACGGAATAAGTAAAATGAGCTAAATTTTGAGCACGGCTACGGCTCATCGATAGCACATATTATCTCGTTTACACAGATTAATTAATAGTACACGAGGTTCATTAGACTGAGGTAAATGGTAAATTAAAGAAAAGAATTGTTATGACTACCTAGTTTCACAAAATAAAAATAACTCTGACTGATTCAAATTTTTGAAAACTTCAGAAAGATTTCATCTAACTGGCAAGGTCAACAAGAAAAAGGCGAGGTTTCGAAGTTTCCTCCACATAAATCAGGATTACAAGATTCGCAGGCAAGATTTTTTGGGTGCAGTAATTAACTGGATAGTTAAGACAGATGACGGGCAATCACCGTAAACTTTAAATTCTCAAACTAATACGAGTATATATTAAAAGTCTTTTTTTACAATGGAATATTTTATTTCTCTAACTTATTACGACCTTGAGAGGCAAATGATTAAGAAATATAGGACAAACTCAACTCATAAAAGATTAAAACGATTGTGGTGAACAACATTTTAACCTTTCGTGGGAATTGTACATTTAACGGAATTACGGAAATACTAAAACAGGTCATGACAAGGTGAATTTGACAATCTCGTCATTGTCTTCCTTTTCAATAGAAAAATATTATAAAAAGGACGGCGGGATTCTGCTAATACGCATATCAAGCTGGCCTTAAGAACTAATGCACATGCGTGAAGCTATTTTGTGGATCAGCGGTTCTCTAATCATTACCTCCAGAGTTGCCGGCATTCGCTGAATAATTCAATCAGCTGCCTGATAAAATTTACCACTCGAGCGTTGCTTCAAAGCCTAGGATCTTCGTCAGAGCGTTCGCGTTCAAACACGAGGAGAGTTTGATATAGTCTTTGAAGCAGCATATTAGATATCTTATTTTAACATGATGAACCTCTTCTTAATGCGATTCGTCTTTCAATGTTTTTTTTGCGCCTTTTCTTGATGCGATACGATCGCGCACCAAAGTTTATCTTTCCGATCGCCACATCATTTCTGAATTTTGGAAACTTTAATCTGTTAGATAAAATGTTTTTATACTTGAGAGACTCTGCTTCCAGTTTGTCTGAGCAGCAAATACTTCTTGAAAATAAGCAGCGTTGTTTGTAACCTGTTCCTATAGCGGACGCAACATAAAAGGAAGAGAGAAAATCTTTTATTTCCGACCATCATTGTTTCTCAAATTGTTTGAAAAAATTACTCAATTGATCAACACAAATGAAAATCGTAATACCCTTGTCAATTGTCAATCAAATGATTGCGAGTGAAACATTAACAAATGCACTCCCTGAAGACATTTAGTTTAAATTTCACGTGTTATCGAGACATTTCCTAGCACTACGATAGAGAATGCGAAGTACGCTGGCAGAAAGACTGACTCTTGAGAGTGGTGAGTTCGGGTCAGCAAACAACGCATGCGTGAAGTTTATGTACACAAAAGGAGTATATTTTACATTTCAGAGCAATGGCAAGAGCTGTGCGAGCATTCGTATCGAAAAGTCTCTCTCTCTCTGACTCCTGTGTGTTCATTTATATTTTAAAATATTATTTCTTGCTCAAAATTAGTTAAATAGTCAGGATCTATTTTTACGATTACTTGCTATTGTCTATGACTCTGTGACTCTGTGAAAAAAAATATTCTGGTGCGACAGAAATCTTCAGAAGGTTTACGCTCTGAAAGTCCTCAAGTTTCACCCAGAAGAGGAATTCCGTTCGGCTTGTCAAATGTTGAGAAAATTATCATGATATTACAACAATCACGAGCGTGTGTGCAATTCTTCGCTTTGGTATCACGTGTCAGAACACACGTTTTATTTTGTCTTCTCTGGTGCTTTTGGGAACGATAAGCGATTCATTTCAGTACTGTGTTGAAAATAAGCTCTTTTAAATCGTATAAACTTTGTGAAGCTAATTTAATAACAAAAAAGAAGTGAAGGAAAAGTTTTATAGCACACTGACGAAAAACAATACCCTGTTTGTGAATGTAAAAGGTGTAAATAAAATCATTCAGTTGAATGGAATTCCAACAACTCACCCCTTTCGTCGACAAAATCTAAGACCAACTACTCTAAAAAGTTTCACCAGTTATTTATTTGATATCTTTTTCTGAGCAGTTCAGTTTTTTCAAGTAATTTTCAACATGTCGCTTCCTATAAATTTTCACAGGCAATGTAACCCAGTCAATTTTATCTCTTCGAAACTTCATGATACGTTAGTTTCAGTTTACGATTTACAATTTATTCTGTTCGAAATAAGGTCATTTTGTTTGATACATGTTATGCACACACATGCATGACTTATGATAGCAAAAAGCTTCCATTCCATCTAAAAAATTGAATCAGGCAATGTCTCCTGAGCCACTTCATGATATTCTCTTGAGTTCCACTGTTATCAAAATTGCATCAACTGAAGCCTACGTCAGTAAACCTCACAGCATCACGACTAACGGCATCTCCGGCGATGCATTCTCAAAAAATTTACTCCTAATTTGCTATCCTAAATTGAGCTCCCTCTAACTTCGAACGAAAAACCTTCTCCAGTTGCAAAGTCGAGAAAGAAATGGTCCCTTTAACGGACTGTCAGAGTCATAGAGCTTCCGCCGTCTTTTGGGTTTTCGACCTCAGGGACAATAGTTTTGAGTCTCTAGTAAGTGGGTCCAGTTCTTTATGGAACGTCGAGCGGGTAGAGAGGAAAAAGTGGATGGCTTATTTGAGCCGTAAGTGGATTTGATGTAGCATCAACAATGTTGATACTGGTACGGAAAAGTTTACGAGCCGAAGATACTTCATGGAGTTCAGTTTACAAACAGATGTTGCTTGTTAAAAAATTGATGCTTGTGAGTGCTGCTTATTACAAAACATTTACGAGCAAATGCTGCTGATTACGGAACAGTTGACGAACAGACGCAACTTAAGATAAGAATAGTAGATTTAACTCGCGACAGTCGTGTTTCTTAAGAAAATGTTACATACACAGCTTTTGTGAATAATCTTTGATGACCCGACTACTGTCGGCATGTCTAATCTTGCGCGCTGAGCAAAAAACGGGGTTCCTGCCTCGTCATGATTTTTCAGGCGTTGAGTGTTTCTGAGTCTAAGCCGGCATTCCTTTAAGGCGAAGAATCCGTGACCTTAGTTGTGTGAGAACGCATGGGTAAGTACGTATTTTAGAATCGCTTTAAACTTCCAAATAAGAACTGGTGCTTGTATTCTTAACAATCACAGAAATTTTTCTATCTCAGTCAATTTTTTAGACTACTTAGAGGATGGGCTGGTCTCCGAAACGTTGTATAGAACTGATACGTTGTGGTTTTCTAAGTTTAGATGTTTGTGAAATCTTTAAAGAATATTATTTCTACGCTTAGCGCAAGCTTCGTCTTCAAGTAACTGACGGCCGTTCGCTTATAGAATAGTAACTTTCCCGAACTTCGAGGCTCTTTCTATTTCGAAGCTAACAGTGTTTTATTTAGCTCTTGAGCTCAAGCCCTTCTTATAATTATCATTATTATTAATGTGACTACCTTTCCAACACTTTGACTATTGAGTTCATGTCTCGCCGAAAAAATAGTACTTTTCTTAGTATTTGGTTAGTTAGTAAATATACTTAGTCGCAGTTCATGAGTTGAGGTTTTACGTGTACTCTGGCAGATTGTGTCATTTATTGTCTTGATTTACGGCTAAGTAGGGAGATAATGTAATGTTTCTCGAAGCCAAGGTAAGAAGTTCATTCTGCTTCAAGGCAAAGTTCGACGCCACAGGTAGGATTAGTCAACTTTGAGAACCAAGTTTGTAACATAACTTCCAGGCAAAAAAAGTGGAGGCTTCACGTTCGAAAGTCGCAATTTCAATCAAACAACAGTTACAACGTACCGAAAAGGATAATAACTGGACTGGGTGGTGCATGGTTTGGTTTATTAACAACCCTAAAACTAAACAATCGTACACAGGGCGGATAATCGGGGACCAGTCACGAGGAAGACCTCATCGCGCCCTCCCACACCACGACATGCGGCCAACAAGCAGGGGCAACACCCAGCGACATCTCCGCGTATAAAAACACGCTTTCAGTTAAGTAAACGTGCAAGACTAGAGCGGTGACTACGCTGCATGATCACGAGATCCAACAAGCGAGGAAAAGTTGGGGAAATGCCGTCAGCGCCTGTAGTTTTCATCAGAGGTAGACCAGATATTGGTAGGAAGTTTCTAATGCATCACCACAAAAATTATTTTGATTTATATTGGTTTTGCTTTGAAATTTAAACAGAAACATTGACGAGAATAGCATATCCTCAGTATACATAAAATAACGAATGAATGACTCAAGAAAAAAAATGCATTTGAATTCTCACAAAAACTCTCACCGGTTTTGAAGCTCAAAATGACGAATTTAGCAAATATCGAGAAAAGGAAGAGATGTGCGTTGAGGTAGTAAAACACAAAGAACGTTAAATAACGTCAAAAAACACCTCACAACCTAATTCTATGACCCTGATAGAAAGATAGGGTGAGCATCACATGAATTAGCATTGATTAGATTAGATCTAAAGTTTTGATCGGCACGAGAAACTTTAGGGACAAGTGACGCGGGTCTGTCGTTGCGTAACGTTCAAAATATTCCTTGCAATTTTACAGACACTAACACCGTTACCTCAGATACTCCCATGAGTACACAAGACGCAAATGCAAAACCCATAGGCCACAAGCGTTTGTAATGTCTTCGTAGGTTCATCAAACTCCTGCATGTCGTGTCCAACGAGACCTGTAAAAGCACTGAAAGTGCTACTAAAATCCTACAATGCTCAATAATATTAATACGACCTGGAAAATTTTCCGAAACGTTATTGCTCAACTTGAAGTTATAAATGATCAATAGTTGTATGAAATTCAATGGTTCGACAGCATCATAAAAACTCCGGAAGAAATAATATGGACGCAACGAGGTGAGAAAAACCCTATAATATCATACTGCGAGGATTCATATTCATACTGACCACAGAGCTACAGATACGCTCCTTTCAGGCTGTAGTTACCTCAAAGTTAATTAGTGAACGGTTGCATGAAAAACTGCGTTTGAACAGGATTTAGGAGCTTCGAGTTCCTGTTCAACAACGAATTTCAAGTGAACTGTGACCAAAAATCGTTTCGGGGCTTAAAAATTGCTGCCTACAAAGCTTCAATTCGCCTGAATGAACTCCGCCCCTTTTGAAGTGGAAATATCATGTGCAACAGCTTTAATTAATGCAATTGGTCACATTCCTATAATCAGCAAGGGTGGCAATAGCTTGCGCGATTTAGATGATGTTCACCGAAAACCAGCCAAAAATCGTAGATGGAAAAAAACGTTCACACTGCGGCAAGATCACGCTAACTAAAAACATGAATGTTAGTGTTAGTAAACGTAAAAACAGGAAATTGTGTCACCGTCCGTGATAGACAGGTCGATTAGTCGATGTTGGTTCCTCAGAGGTTATGAACTTCAACAGAACGGAGATGGTTAAATGAAAGACAAACGAGTTAAAAATATTAAACACACCAGTATAAAAACGTACCGTAAGGGCATGCAGCCACTTACCAGCAAGACGATTACTTGCAAATGGTCAAAGTGTTTCAAAAATATAATAAAAAATTTCATTGAATGCCAAAATTTTTGGCAAAAAACAACAGTGATGAGAAAAATATGATGAAGAACATCACTTCGAATTGAGAAAACGCAAGGGCATAAACGTAGCGTTAATATATCGTAACGATGTAATGAATAGCGCAAGAAAGTGATGATTGGAAAACAAAGAAACAAAAAACAGAACCAGCCCTCAGTATGTGATTAATATCGGCTACTTCCGTACAACGTGCTTTGTGAACAAAATATCATGAAGAAAGAAGAATCATTTATAATTAAGTCAACCTTTCAAAAAAGTCGGTAAGTCAATCTCCAAAATACAGGAAACTCTTCAAAAGATAAGACAATTCATAGCAGATAGGTTTATCATTCCAAATAAGAAGTCAATTTGTAAAAGATAGGTCAATATTTGCAAATAAGCAAATTTTCAGAGAAGCAATTTGGTGGAATGACAGCTCTAAAAAAAATCCCACCCACCTACTTGGCCATGAGTTAATGGCTCTGTCTTAATTACGACATCCAAGTACTTTGGCGCACCGTTAAAACCCAACATGTCCAGCTGAAATAAATTTGCGTGATGAAAAATCAAGAAAACACACTCGAAAAACTATGCTGATCAAAATAAGTAGAGGAATTCTTTTTGAGATGCTTCTAGCGACCGATTAACATTTCTTTCAATATACGAGCCTTTCTCTTATAACATCAAAGCGTGCGCTTAGGATGAGAAATTAAGTCATAAATACGTGAAGAGCTGAACACACATAATACTGTCGTGAGAACTAATAAGAGTCATCACCCCAAAACATGATCTACTCAAATTTTACGCTATTAATGTCGCGAGAACTGATAAGAGGTATCACAACATAGCCTACTCAAGTTTCACGCAGTATGTTCTTCTCTGCACCTGCAGTAAAGTCGTGCAGTTTCACCAGATCTCCACTGATACAAAATTCGGCCAGCGTCGAGCCTCTGACACTACGTAGCCCTTGAAGGTGAGGCGACGCGAGTGACACACACAAGAGTTAGGGATTAAAACAGCCCATGTGGTGAGACCTTCAGGTCCATGAGCCAAAAAACTGCCTGCAGAATAGTCAAACGTAAGAATAGAGCAAGTCAGGAAGAATAAAATAGGGGAATTACTTGTAATCTGAGCACTAGATAACTAATTGCTGGTAATCTGAGCTCAATATAATAATTTACTCATGATCTGAGCTCAAAAAAAAAAAAACATATTAGGGTACCCTGTTTTCAGCCAAGGTCAGAAAACAGAATATTTCCTTCAATAGCTTACTGAGAATCAAAAAAATTTCCCAACTCGCAGTAGTTACCGGCAATGGCAAGAAGGTACTTCTTAAATAACTTGATTCTTTCATTAGTCCTCGTGAACTGATTCGACATATATGCCAAATTGTACGTAGCTAATGAGATCAACAACATTGAGACCGAGACTAATTTTGAAATATGACTTCGACTAGCGTTTGATGGATGGAGATGGAGTAGGCGAGATGGAGTTTTAGGGTGGGCGGTAAAGTGTAAATAGAAAGGAAAATTCACACGTAAATTTTTAAATGAAACATAGACACAAAAAGAAGTCAACTACATTGAATGAAGTCAACTACAGTGAATGAAGTCAACTACAGTGAATGAAGTCAACTACAGTGAATGAAGTCAACTTTTCACCATTTGAACTTGGTTTGTGCAGGGACCTAGCTCTTTGAAAAAAATAAATGAAGGTGGAAGGCAAAGTCATGCACCACGAGATTCAAGACGCCAAGACAAAAGCTGGATACTTCTCATGAACAGCCCATAGCAGAAACGAGAAAGAGGCCAGCCAAGGAAGCAAAAGTTCTTAATATGAATACTAAAATAGCGAATGAACAGCACAGCATCAAATCCTCGCCAGAGAGGATGCAAAATAACTACAGGTTCTTCTTCACAAGGACGACACACGGTATTAAAGCTTGCTCGGGTGACTTCAAAAAAATTCAATGCTTTTAAAAAATGAAAAACAGGACGTTATACAGCAGTTGTTGAACTGAAACGAGCCAAATTTGTCACCAGCACTATCAGGTTAGCTTTTTTATCTTATCAAAATTCCTAAATTTTGCGTCATATCGAATAAATGCCGGTGAAATTTATGAAAGTTGACACTAAAACGGTCAACCTGGCAACCCTGGTTGTCACACAAACGAGGGCAAGCTAGAGAGAGAGGAACCTACTGGCCCAGCTAAGAAATGATGAAATTGAGAAATGCTTGCTTTAATTGTTCAGGATTACCATAGTTTTAATACCAATGCAATCAATCATAGATTTAATACTGATGCAAACTGTAAAAGAATTGTAAACTTCTCTAACGATATCCCATCAGCTATCAATTTAGAGACCTGAAATGATCATGAAGTCATAGCTTAAACATTTCACTGCGTAATTGAACGAACACAAATATACTTGAAAGCTTAGAAAGCATTTATAAATAAATTAGTTTAAGACTCCCTAACCTAAACATAGGTGTTCTAAAAAGAGGAAGTAAGAACGAACCATTTAGTGTCGAGTAAAGAAAATAGAGAACTAAGCGTGTTCTCCTGCGCTTGATACCTTCATCGGATAAATAAGTTTCAAAACTAGTTAAACGTAAACACAGGAAAATCTCAGCTGAAAATATAAAAAAACTGCAGATGAAGGTTTAATCCAACCAAAATGTAGCAACTAAAGCTAAAAGCCTCGGCATAATTCTAGTAGCAAACATTCGGCCAAGCGCCTTTGTTCTGCTTGTGTTGATCACAGGCGACGTGACCACCGAACACCACAATAAAATTCCTTAGCACAGAGGCTCGTACCGTTTGATAACGTACCAAGTTTATAAAATAAAATTTGAGCACCTCATAACCCTCATTGTTTAAACTAAAATTCGGCAAGACACCACTGAGTATTGCTCGCTGTCTCTTTAACTACAAGAGAATAACAAATACATGGACTCTTTATAAACATTCACCTCATCAAAATCCGACAACAAGGTATTCATGTCAAACGACCAAAAAAATCAGCTGCCTAGCACTGCACACAAGGCACGGTAACCTGGTCTCTCACACTAACATGCACTAGCGGCTTTGTGACACTGAAGATGCGGTTTTCAAAGCTCTGTAATTTCAACAGGTCCATCAACAGAAACTGCAGCAGCATTGGTGCCTTCAGCAGCACCAGCAACAGTGGTGCTTTCAGCAGCAACAGCAGTGCTTTCAGTAGCACCAGCAACAGTGGTGCTTTCAGCAGCAACAGCAGTGCTTCCAGTAGCACCAGCAACAGTGGTGCTTTCAGCAGCAACAGCAGTACTTTCAGTAGAAGGAGCAAAAGTAGTAGAAGTACAAGCTGTAGCACCTTCAGTGCCTGTTGAAATGGGAGAACTTGTGCCAGCATCGACGCTCTTACTTGCAGAAGCAGATAAGTTAGAGACACCTAGAGAAGTGGCTAGGGTAGCATCGGACCCCGTGCCAGCTCTCTCTGTTTCAGAATTAGAACCCGGAACACTAGCAGTTACAACTTCATTATTAACTTCAGGTTTCCCAGCACTTTCAGCTTCGCCTACTTCAGCTTTCTGTTTCCCAGTCAGCGCAGAGAGCTCAGAGCTGATCTCAGTCAGCTGAGTCGCTATCTCTGTCAGCTGGATGGTCGCGGCTGAGGAATCCAAGTCAGTTACCTCGGAGTTCTCACCCGAATCTGCATTATCAGCTTGCGTATCTACAAAGTCAGTCTTTGCTTCGACTGATGTGCCAGCAGCAGGGCTGACATCTACAGCTGACTCGAGTTTCTTGTCAGCAGGAGGCT
This sequence comes from Morinoia aosen, assembly GCA_030386875.1. Classification (NCBI taxonomy): domain Eukaryota; kingdom Metazoa; phylum Arthropoda; class Malacostraca; order Amphipoda; family Talitridae; genus Morinoia; species Morinoia aosen. The sequence goes on along the minus strand of CM059567.1, from coordinate 23,818,234 downwards.
GAGAGGGCTCCTCCACAGCAGTGCACGCATCAGCGATGGCTTGCTCTACCTTCTCTGCCAACGCAGCGGCCTCGCCTGCCTCTTCCGCTGCCTCTGCTGGAGAGATGATAGTCAATATAGGGCTATGTTTGAAGCACTGATTTTTATCTGGCCAGTGCTATGGGTTTTCCTGGCTAAAATTCTCAAATTTGCCTTTTCTCAAATGAAATTTGATCTCCTCAAATAAAATTTGTTCTTCTCAAATGAAATTTGATCTTCTCAAATGAAATTTGATCTTCTCAAGTGAAATTTGATCTTCTCAAATAAAATGTTATCATAAAAATCACCCCGCAGTTGGAAACCTCTCAGGGTCAAGTTTTCATTTAAAATTTTATGGTCAAATTTTATACAGAAAAGGCTTTGATACGAGAATTTTGATCACAAAAAGAAATTAACCTGATAACCCTGCATAAAAGAGTTAGATTTAAGACAAGCACAGCAATAGCAACAACACAGCACAGCAATAGCAACAACACAGCACAGCAATAATAACAATCTAAAACAATAAGCAACATTCTAATTTATCATTTTAAAAATATTTCAAAGAGATTATCAATTGACGACAAAACAGAGGAGAGGAAATGCATTGAAGGCATGCACGTGAACAAGCAATACCCGTTTACAACGCTAGAAGAGAAAACGAAAATGTGGCAAAATGGTACAGATCTGCACTTTTATGAAAGCATTTCAAAACTAGAAAACTAGTGACAGTATAAACTTAATTTCCATAACAACGGTCTCTTATCCCGTCCATCTAAATTATTAGAACAAATTTTCAAATAATTTAAACTTTAAATAATTTATAACCACTTGGAAATACTAAGGAGGTGCTTGAAGATTTTAATCAAGAGCACAGAAATTGGACTGCCTATAAGTACTACACGCCAGTAAATTTACGTAAAACTTTCCAAGAGAAGAACAGCATATGGGATATACAAACGAGGTAAGCTCCTCGTTCTGCCATTGCTGACCAAGTACTTACTGTGAATACCTATCAAAGTGATAGCAACTACCGTGGAGTGTTCAGAGTTTGTCGTGAATATTCCTGCATAAAATACTTCATGAGACACCACTGTATTCACAACCAAGCTTTTACAGCTAGTCGATGCAGTCAGTACCAATGAAATTGTAGCTCAAGAATCAGGCCTCTTGGAAAAAAAAGACCAAACTCTTATCACATGCTTCCCATACTCCCCATCGTTTCTCTCATTGCTCACATACCACATGAGACTAGTTATCAGTGATGGCTCAAAGCAGTGCTTGCAGTTTCCCCTGAATTTTCATTATAGCCTAAAAACGATGTCCTTCTGTAGAAATTATAAGCTTGCTAAAAGAAAGAGAATTACCGGCACAAAATTTGGCGCTGGAACAAAAATTCCCAAAACGCTCACATGACTCGTCAAGCAGAATCCAGGTGTGACCGAGGCATTTCTCACGTTGACCATTTTACTGTAAACACCAGCCTAAGAAGTAGTCTGGCTGCAGCGACAGCAAAGTTTGGGCTGAGAGTCGGGCAGTCGAGAGTCTTAGAGAGAGCGAGACAGGGTGCAGACCTTATGGTGTGTATCACGCAGGCTAATGCGTGGATTGTTGCCCCTATATGCTCTACTCGTACGCCGTGTTTTCTGAGCAACACGTGCGGTTGACAGGTTTGACAGTGTTGTCAGCACTTGCGCCTGCGGGCTGCCTCGTTAGCTGTAATGGTGCTGTAAGCTCGTGTGTTTAAGCTACCTGAGTCGAGGACTTTCCTAGTCTCAAGTCGTCAAGTCTATTTAAAGTGCGTTTTTGCCAGTTTCATCTTGTAAACAATCTTTTTAAAACTGTTTGTCAATAAATGTGAACTTTTAATCGCATTGCAAATGCTAGTTAATAAAGTGCAATTCCTTCGGTTAATTTAACCACGTTTTTAATAAATTATCAAACTACCGGAACTGTTTTACTATAGGCATTCCAACTGCATAGAAACGCAAAGATTTCCGTGGAAAAGGAAAGAAAAAGACTAACGACATTGAAATAATTTATTGAGCAACATCACAGTCCATTGTGTATCGTCTGTCGGCAAATTATAGTGGCTAGGAATCCTGAAGTCGTAGTTTATCGGCCACAAACTTGGTGTCAGGAGTGGGATTGTCGAGCTAATTGGACTGTGATTCGTTGTTCCTGTGTTTCTCCCAAGTGCAGTGAAGTGATCTATGACATAAAAATATAGTGATCGTGTTTCGTGTTTCAACTTCAGTGAACTATTAATTTGTTACTTAAAGTGAACATTTTTCAACTGAACTTTAAGAATTCAAGATGCCTAGTTCAGGAGCTGCTGGTTCTTCAGCGTCGGACCGCAGTGGAAGTGGCGGTGAGCGTAATTCATCGGATATGGGATTTGTGATGGGTCGTTTAGCGGATGCAATTTCTAATATGAATAGGCGTGTTCAGCCACCTCCTCCACCTTTCGATCCCTCTTCTCAATTGTGTGACATCAGGGAATTTTACAGGATGTTCGAAGTGTATGCGTTGCATACGTACGGTCCTGAGGAGACTAACAGTGATGCGTGGCTCATTTCCTTGCGTGCGTTGCTGATGGGTAGTGCGCAGTCTGAGTTGAGTGCCATGGGTGCTAGCAGATTAGGTTATCAGAATGTGAAGAACTTGATCTCTTTGTTCACTCCTCGAGATGTTTTCGACACTGCAAGAATCTCGGCATTCATGACGTCACAACGAGTTCCAGGAGAGTCGTTCCTTATCTACGCCATGAGACTAGCAGGTCTTGCAGCATCAGCGTTCGGATCCATTCCTGAAAGAGACAAGATGATCATGAGTAAGTTAGTAGAATCGTTACCTATCGATATTAAAGCTCAAGTTAGTATGCAGATGTCGAACCGTGAAAATCCTTCCCTTGATGCTATGGTGCAAATAATTTCTGCTTTAGAACCCTTTTCTGTGAAGTCTATGCCTGTGCAAGCAATTGCTCTTCAACCTAGTTCTAAAGAGTTAGAAGTTTCCGCGTTGAGTAAAAATTCAGTTAAATATCCTAACTCGAGAGAATTTGTTACTATGCCTCGAACTAAAAGGTGTTTTTCTTGTAATGACCCCGGGCATTTTGCGAGAAATTGTCCAAAGAGAAGGCAGTCTTACTCAGATCGTGTTCCCAGAACTAGAGATTGTGATGTGACGTGTCAATTCTGTAACGGTAAAGGGCATGTTCTGGCTCAGTGTAGACAGTTTAAGCGGGAATTTGGTACTTGTAATTGGTGTGGCGAGACGGATCGTAAGTCTTTTAGCTGTAAAAGTAAACCAGCGTTAAACTAAGTTCCGCTGTTGAGAGTCGGGAACCAACGGTGGACAGTTCTGACCCGGCAAATGTAAATCTTTTGATGAAAACTAAACCTTCCGCTGAAAGTAGTTGCTATTATTTGGCAGTAAAAATTAATGGGACTGTTTTTGACGCGCTTATTGATAATGGGGCATCCGTATCTGTCATTTCCGAAGACTGTGTACAAAAGTTGAGAATTATCTCCCCAGTAAATTGTCCAGTAAAAAGTAAATTACAGGGATTTGGCTTATCTACGGTCAATGTGATAGGAGAAATAAAAGTAAGAATAGAGATTGAAGAGCTCTTCTCTGATCACACCCTTTTAGTTGTACCATCTAATGTGACAAACCAGAAATTAATTTTAGGGTTAGATTATCTAGAGCGGCATTTCATGATTGTTGATACTGTGCGACGGGAATCGTGCTATTCTCCTCCGAATGAGCCTTCTTACCCAGTAAAATTGAAAACTAAGCCGGGTCTGCAAATGCAATGTGTGGTGTCGAACTTGAATAAAATTGTCATTCCAGCTAATCACAGGCGACTAGTGAAAGTGAAAGTGTCAGACGTAACTATTCCGGATGATACGTGTGGGTACTTGCAGCCAGTCAACGTAGTATCGGAAGAAAGTTTAGACCTTCAAGTGGCTTATTCGCTAGGATGTGTTTGAAATGGCCATGTGATAGTGGAAATGATGAACTTGAATCCGTGTTGTGCAGTAGTTAAACCGAAAACGAAAGTCGGTATTTTTGAGGTAAGTGATGATGATGATGAAATTAACAGTGTGAGTAGTGTTGTTGATGAATGCACAGACGTGGGTGAAATGTTCGATTTTTCAGCAACTGATTTGACAAATGCGCAGATATCTGAAGTTAAAGCCATGTTAAATAAGAATAATACAGCTATTTCTAAGCACGAGTACGATCTAGGATGCACCTCTACAACTAAACATGTCATTGATGTACAGGGTCATGATCCTGATAAGCAACGCTATAGGCGTTTTCAAGGTCCGTTAAGACACGAAGTCGAGCTAGAGTTACAAAAATTAGAAAAGCGTGGAATAATCGAAAAGTCTTCTTCTCCCTGGTCTTCCCCTTTGGTGCCAATCCGAAAGCGCGACGGTACTTTACGACTGTGCGTAGATTACAGACGCTTGAATGCGGTCACAAAGCCCGATTCTTTCCCATTACCTAATTTAATTGATGCTTTGTCAAATTTGCAAGGGTCACAATATTTTAGTACGTTTGATCTCATGAAAGGTTTCCATCAAATCGAAGTAGATGAACAAAGTAGGGAGTATACTGCGTTCTCAACGGGTGATTCACATTGGCAGTGGACTAGAATGCCTATGGGAACTATCAATTCGCCAGCTTCTTTTATGAGACTGATGTCGCTAGTATTAGCGGGAATTCCGTGGAGCATAGCGATCACGTATATCGACGACATTATTGTAACAGGTCGAAATTTCAGTGAACATGTGACAAACTGTGATTTAGTGTTGTCCAGATTTACGCAGCATGGGTTGAAGATCAAACCCGAGAAGTGCGAGCTCTTCCGACGTGAGGTGACGTATTTGGGTCACAGAGTCAGTCGTGATGGAATTCTACCCGACGGAGCAAATATCGAGGCGATCTTAAAGTATCCTCAGCCTAAGACGCAACGGCAAGTGCGCAGATTTATCGGTATGTGCAACTTTTTCCTTAGACACATCCCTAATACCAGCATGATCATGAAACCATTGAATGAACTACTTTCCCAAAATAAGTTAGTTTGGACGGAAGAATGCTCTCGGTCTTTTTACAAATTGAAAGAAATTCTAGCAAATCCACCTCTTTTAAGCTACCCCGATTTTTCAGAGAATGCTGCTCCGCTAATAATTACTGTAGACGCCAGTGGAGTAAGAGCGGGTGCCGTGCTCACGCAGGAGCAAAGTTCTCAAGAGAAAGTTATAGCTTATGCTAGCATAACTTTTAACAAAGTTGAATCTTATTACAGCGCGACAGAACGAGAATTAGCTGGATTACGATGGGCAGTACGAACATTTAGACCTTTTATCTACGGCAAGAAGTACATCATTAGGACTGATCACAGAGCATTAATTTATTTGAACAATATGAAAAGTGTAGACGCCAGGTTAATGAGAACTTACGAAGAACTGCATTGTGGACACTACGAAATTCAATTTGTAGCAGGAAAAGACAATGTTGTTGCAGATGCGTTGTCTCGAGTTGTGGAATTTCCTATTAGCAGTGAGGATGTGGATAAGAACTATTGCGTTTCTTTGAACGGGCACAAGGTAAAATTAGTTCCTGGTGGCCCAGATTCACTTTTTCAAGCGCTTTCGCTAGGATTGTGTGACAGTTTAGATGAACATGTTACTATTCGCGAAGAGACTGTGGACTTAGTTGTAAAGAACCCTCGTGCATTAGGACTTTCTTGTGACAAGAGTACGATTAGGAAGCTGAAAATTATGAGACAAAGTGGTGTTCTACCAGAGTGGTTTTTGTTGGACGCTTTTGTGAAATGATTTAAAGTGAATGTGAGTGTTCATGAAGACGGCATCGGTGTTGTTAAATTTGAAAGTTCTCCAAGTGATCCTACCATTCATTTACAAAGTTTACGTGGTGTGCACTTCAATTTACTTCTTCCAGACGGAGAGACTATCAATGAAATATTAATTCAGCATATAGACACTATGATCAAATCAAATGATGACTTACCTGTGCATGAAGTTCAGCCTTCCCAGGTGCTGTACCAGCTTGAGGACGATGAGACAGCAGAGGCTGCAGTGACGCCGTCTGCGCGAATTTCTTGCAAAAAGAAACCTCAGGATTCTGCAAATTCTAAACAAGCTCCTGTTTCGACAAATAAAAAGGACGTAATTATTGACCAAACATCTCTGCACATTTCTACAGAAGAACTTCAAAAACTACAAGAAGCGGATCCTCTTATTTCGTTGCTCATAAAATTAATAAAGCAACAAAACTTCAGAATCGGAAATCCAGAAGGCATTATTAAAATTTAAAAACGGACGAACTTTTCTAAAATACTTCGACACGTTGGTGGTGAATGAAGATGTGCTGTATGGAGGTCTTCATCGCGTGCCGGTGATCCCTGCTCGAAATCGTCCCAGCATGGTTAGAGAGTTCCATAAAAAATCAGGACACATTGATCGCGATAAAACGTTAGCGGCAATGTTGCGACATTTCTTCAGTCCGAGACTCCCACCAATAGTTGCTTACGTTGTCAGAGAGTGTAACATCTGTCAAAGGTTCAAGGGTAAAGCAAAAGGTGGAGCGCCGCAATATCGACGTATGCCGAAAGCTCCGTATGAAGAATACGCTGTGGATCTCTTGGAACTTCCTCCAGGGCGAGGCAATGCGAAGTATTTGTTGGTTGGCATCGATCTCTACACGAAGTTTGCCAATGCAGTCGTGATTAGAAACATGAAGTCAGCGACAGTTGCCAGAGCTTTGGAAAACTCCGTTTTTAGCACCCTGGTGAAGCTTCCGGAGACGGTAATCTCGGACAACGGTCCCGAGTTCCGAGGGCGGCCCTTCATTTCGATGTTGAGAAGGCACGGAGTTAAACACTTTAGAACAGTGCCGTATTCTCCGCAGTGCAATGGTGCTGTAGAAAGGCTCAACGCAACCCTTAAGAATTTACTAGCTACAGCGAGTGAAGAGAACAAGACGCCATGGACAGATCAACTTACAAGAGTTTTAATTATATATAATAATACGCTTCATTTCGAGACTGGTCATGCTCCAGCTGATTTTTTCAACGAGATCGCAAATAAACTACCTATTCCTTTGTCGCAGCCTTATTGGCGTTTTCCTCATAAGAATTTTAAACCATACGAAATCGGTCAAAAAGTTGCGAAGAAACTACCTCATTTACCTTCAAGTAATAAATTCTCACCAAAGTTCGATGGTCCATTTATAATTGAAAAGGTTGACAAAAATGGCGTTACTTATAAAATAAAGAAGCTCGATGGTTTTAATTCACAAACGGCTCATTTTAATCAACTTAAACCTTGGTACGGCGAAGAAGACGACGGCACAGTTTTTGGTGCAGACACTCGACATGAGCAGCAGATACGAGACAGACGCAGCAGGCGACGGCTTCAAAAGACGAGCGAGATGGTGGCACAAACCCCGGTTTTACCAGATGAGCGAAGTTCATTCCCAGACTTCACGATGATAGGCGGTGTGGGCTTGTCTCTGTCGAAGTTGGCTGACAAGATTTGCGAAGCAACAGAGGAGCAGCAACGAGCGACTCAGGCTGTCGCAGCTTCACCAACAGACGAAGAATTGAGTCAGACGGACGAGCAACAGAGCTTGGAATGGGAGAACTTGAGCGATGAAACAACCGAAGTTCCAGCCATGGATGGTTCAAGACTCGATTGCGAGAAAGTAGCTCCAGCTCCAGCCCAGTTGAAGCCTCGAAGTGACTCTGAGAAAAATAGTCAGTGCTCATCGCAGCATTGGACGAGATTTTCGGCGAGGAAAGCAGTGGAAGCGTTAGTCGGAGCACTTGCTTTGAACAGCGCGAGGCAAGAATTTCCTTGTTTCGGTGCCGACTCTGCGTTCAAGTTCGATATGAAGAAGACTTATCGTGGGTCGACCGGCGACTTCCAGCTTCCAGAAGATATTCGTGACTTCGAGCGAGTTTCTATCTCGGATGGGCCGGACCTTTCCGACCATATTCGTTGCGAGATGAATTCCGAGTCTTCTCGATTCGATTCAGATAGCGATTGTTGAATAGTTCTAAATTTTAACTTGTTGATTGAATAAATTATCCTTCCTGTGTGTAATAAAGCATAATAAAAATAGTATTAGCATAATAAAATTTTGCATAATAAGATTGTTTTTAAATCAGAGTTTATTGTATTAGCAGCTATACTATTGTCTTGTTTCTTAAATATGTTATATTGTAGGGTAACAGACCTCCCGCCTTAAATTTGTTGTTAGATGGCGTTGGGGGGTGTGACCGAGGCATTTCTCACGTTGACCATTTTACTGTAAACACCAGCCTAAGAAGTAGTCTGGCTGCAGCGACAGCAAAGTTTGGGCTGAGAGTCGGGCAGTCGAGAGTCTTAGAGAGAGCGAGACAGGGTGCAGACCTTATGGTGTGTATCACGCAGGCTAATGCGTGGATTGTTGCCCCTATATGCTCTACTCGTACGCCGTGTTTTCTGAGCAACACGTGCGGTTGTCAGGTTTGACAGTGTTGTCAGCACTTGCGCCTGCGGGCTGCCTCGTTAGCTGTAATGGTGCTGTAAGCTCGTGTGTTTAAGCTACCTGAGTCGAGGACTTTCCTAGTCTCAAATCGTCAATCTATTTAAAGTGCGTTTTTGCCAGTTTCATCTTGTAAACAATCGTTTTAAAACTGTTTGTCAATAAATGTGAACTTTTAATCGCATTGCAAATGCTAGTTAATAAAGTGCAATTCCTTCGGTTAATTTAACCACGTTTTTAATAAATTATCAAAATACCAGAATTGTTTTACTATAGGCATTCCAACTGCATAGAAACGCAAAGATTTCCGTGGAAAAGGAAAGAAAAAGACTAACGACATTGAAATAATTTATTGAGCAACATCACAGTCCATTGTGTATCGTCTGTCGGCAAATTATAGTGGCTAGGAATCCTGAAGTCGTAGTTTATCGGCCACACAGGTACTGTTCTGCTACAGATGCACATTTTCCCATAAAAGCTTTCAAGTCATTACGAATTACTGTAAGTTAACAGTGTGTGACGAAACATAATTAATAACCACATGGTAGAAAAGGCAAATGATCAGCATTGACTTCACATAAGATCAACTAGAGCGCTCTTTCTTAGGTCGTAATAAAGTTGAAGGCATCAGCTCGACCGTCGCAAATTTGTTTTCAACGACTTAGATAAAGTTTTGGAAACGGTTTTCCAAAGTATATGCAAAATTTAAAGCTTCAACGGGATTTCAAAAATAAATCTTCCAGTTACCCTAATAAACAGAACTGTCACTATACGTGCTTCCTTAGACTGCTCTAGTTCCAAAAGGATCACAGATACTCAGATGAGATTAGCAGCGACTTCACACTGAAGAATGCCACCGAGTACCGTTTTTTTGCAGGACCTCATGAACGGAATGCTCCGTAGGCAATTTGAAAAGTTCCATCATTTTGTAAACAGATCGCATACTCGCATCAGTCACTGCCCACCAAATAACTCACGTCAAACGAGTTAAAACCAAAACCTTTATTACACAAAACTCGCATTCTGGATTGTAAGGTGTCAAGGGAGGTTATTTGCAATCGTTCAAAGCACACTCACACTGCCGTTGTAGCAAATCAGCATTTGTAGAATCAAAATCCACACCCTTCAGATATTTTATTCGTCATGATCTTCCAATATTTTAACTGACGCACTGAACACTAAATATCAGTATGACTCGGAGGCCAATGACTCTGTAGGCTTTGTGAGCAGTACGCTCAAGTGTGCAGGTTCAAACTCAGACGGCCAGTTAAATTCCAAACAGAAATATATATCATAAAATGAATTGCATTAGCAATTTTTGTAATACAGCATTTCAACAGCAAAGCCTTGCAATCAAAAGAAATGGCATTGATCATGACCTGCAGGACAGTTTATTATAACAGCTACGTCGGATAATCAATGGGGAATTTCGACAATTATTCACACTAGAACCCATAATCAACAGGAAGTATCAAAGACAAGTGCCTGTAACGTGCCACATGTCCAGTAAGCATTATTATAATTATTATATAAGAAAGTTTTAGTCTCCCCCTCACTGCACGACAAAGATGTTCTAAGAGAGGAAGGAGGAAGGCACCATTTAGTATGGAATTGAGGGAACGCGGAATTTATGCACAAGGTGCAACAGAAACAGGAAGCTAAGAAAGAAGTTCATGAAACACGAAAAAGTTGAAGAAGAAAGTAGTAGGTGCTGAAAAACAGGACAGCAGTGAACCGAAAAAAGATGGTCCGTAACAAAACAAAAACCTATTTTATTTCAACAAAAAGGAAGCCTACCTAACCTTTAGCTCAGACCCTCGCATAGTCCCTCTGGGAGCGCTAATTCCCATAGATACAATACTTGTATCCCCCTGCGGGGTATCCAGTAAGCAACGTTCAACACAAGGACGAGATAGCAACTGACCTCTCCTGTTCTGCCTCTCCTGCACGAGCTGTGCCTGCAAGCCCCTGGCCAGCTGCTGCAGCTTGTCGTTCTGCTTGGTGAGCCGCTCGATCTTGGTGAGGTGGTTAGCTCGCTCCGACAACATCTCCAGCAGTGTCGCGTTGCTCTTAGCGCACTTCGTCTGCCACGTAAGAGTCTCTTTCTCCAGTTTCTTCATCTTCTTCGCCATCTGGGATTGATTGTAAGTTAGTTTTAGCCCCCTTTACCACAAGAAAATGTTCAAACAGAGGAAGGATGAAGGCACCATTTAGTATGGACTTGAGGGAATGTGAAATCTATGCACATAGCATTCCCGCACAGGATCCCGAGCGCATGGAATCAGTAAGTTAAGATATAAGGTTAAGAAACGAGACAAAAGTTGAAGAAAAAAGTAGTAAGTGCTGAACAACAGGACAGCAGTGAACCGAAAAAAGATGGTCCTTAACAAAACAAAAAACGTTTTAGTTCAACAAAAAGAAGAGGCCTACTAAACTCTCAGCTCGGGACATCACATTTTCCCCTGGGAGCGCTAATTCCCATAGATTCAATAGTTGTATCCCTCCGAGGGATCACCATCGGACAGCAACGCGCCAATTACCAAGAGGAAATGTTCTCTTGTTGCTGCAACACTAGTATAAACTCATGATCTTTTCCTGTCAGGCAAGACTTGTTATTGGATAAATGAGCGCCTTGTCCAGCAGACATAGGTTTTGTGCATAGACTACTTAAGTTAGCATCAATTAGAAAAGTGAAAATCTCTCCTAACCTAAACACAAACTCAAGGCTCTTCTCTGGAACTACATAGTCTAGCTACTTTAGGTATAAATGCCTTGTTAAATTAACTTACATCTTTCTTCAGAAACTATAATATTTGGCAACCATCAATGACACATTTCTCAATCAAGAAGTAAACAAATCAAAATATGTATAAATGAAAAGGTAAACATGAAGTCAAGTTCAACGTACAGACTCCATTTCCTTCTTGAACTTGTTGATGATATTATTAGAGGCCTGGGCGGTCTTCTCGAACTTCTCGTACTGCTCCGAGTAGTTGGTAAGCTGCGTGCGCAGTGTGATCTCGATGGCAGCCATGCGCGTCAGCTTCTCCTGGTACATTTGCATCTCCTGCACAGAGAATCACAGTTACTTGTCAATGTGTTAGCTTATTTTGCTATAACAACACAACTCACGTACAACAGTAAGACTCTTATATTAGTATCGCGGCGAATCATGCAGAAGAGTGTAGCGTAACAACTGAAACACTGACATCAAGTACCATGGTTTTTTGGCTACAGAATTTGATGTGTCAAGGTAGGACAGAAAATTTTCATGTTTTCACCATTAAAACGACTGTAAAGTTCATTTCATTACACTCATACCTTCTTGGAGAGAACGCCAGATGTAACAGAGTCTTAAAGAGGTCACAAAAGTTCAAGATCTCCTCTACAGCACCCAACCCAGCATGAACAATTTTGCGTTCACTATAGAAATTTCTCACAGCTCTTCTTCTAAGCCTGTGTCTAGTTCCAGTACACACTTCTCCCACTTCTCTGACTCCCTCGTATCAGTTAGAGAAAGTATTGATATGAGGGAGTCAGTCCACCTCAATTCTCTGTTGCCTTACTGTCCACACCTCCTCAATTCTCCGTTGCCTTACTGTTCACACCTCCTCAATTCTCTGTTGCCTTACTGTTCACACCTCCTCAATTCTCTGTTGCCTTACTGTTCACACCACCTCAATTCTCTGTTGCCTTACTGTTCACACCACCTCAATTCTCTGTTGCCTTACTGTTCACACCTCCTCAATTCTCTGTTGCCTTACTGTTCACACCACCTCAATTCTCTGTTGCCTTACTGTTCACACCACCTCAATTCTCTGTTGCCTTACTGTTCACACCACCTCAATTCTCTGTTGCCTTACTGTTCACACCTCCTCAATTCTCTGTTGCCTTACTGTTCACACCTCCTCAATTCTCTGTTGCCTTACTGTTCACACCTCCTCAACATTCACGAATCGATCTCCTGTTGAGGTCATACAAAAAACAAACACCACTGTGTCTGACAACTCGGTTCTCATTTCATGAATTCACACCACGCCAGCAAAATTTACCAACTAAGAATTTAGTTTCAGATGAAATGCATTCCAACGTTTTCAGTTCTTTATGCATAAATTTTATCACGCAATCTAATCAGGAGAAAATAATTGCACTCTTAATATAGTTTTCCATCATTCTTACTAATTACATGAATGTACAAAAAACAAAAAAGTAAATGTTTCAATAGGAAGCATTTTTATGCATATGCATGAAAATAATAACCAGTGAATAGAAAACAAACACATATTTTTGAAGCACTCCGCTCCGATTCTCTTAAATGATTGTCATTTTTAAAGTATTCAAGAACTGTATACTTCGAGCAGCCCAGCAACAGCTTTGGTGATTTTGCTTCCCGTAACAAAGATCACATTGAAGATGACAACTTTCTCAACAGCACTGGATCTCGAGAGAGAGACACCTGTCACTAAGCCAATGCGATATTCAGATTATCAGCTTTGATTCAAGAATTTTTTAGATCCACTAAGTGATGTCACAAACGTTAATAATTCTAGGATCCTTTGCAAACAGAATTAGTCTTTCAAAGTTTCACGGTGCACACACAGCATTCTCTGTTAAGAAAACTAATAAAAATTGACACTTTATATACCAGTCAATATCATTCACATTTTGATTTATACTGATAAAATATAAATTTAGGGGGTTACCATTCCCATCCCATTTAGGGGGTTCCCATTCCCATCCATCCATCATAAATTTAGGGGGTTACCATAAAAATTGACACTTTATATACCAGTCAATATCATTCACATTTTGATTTATACTGATAAAATATAAATTTAGGGGGTTACCATTCCCATCCATTCCCACAAATTTGAAAGGTTAAAACTATTCAAAAATTTACTTCCATAAACCAGGAGGTCGTAAAAACGAATAAAAAAACACAAGTAACTTTTGAACATTCTTGAAAATAGTACTTACATAACAATGAAGAAGAAGAAGAAATTAATATTTCTCATCAAAAAAGTTTCCTGATTTTCGAGAATACATGTGCAAGCCAAGTCAACAACACATTGCTTGTGAAGTAACTTAAAGTTCAGCTATCAGAAACAGAGAAAAATACACAAAACGTACAACAAACTCCTAAAAACAGTAACAACCTGCAATCCAAAACAAGTACCGAAATATTTTAATTAACATTCTCAAGATGCAGCAAACACGTCAGGGGCACACAAAGGTAAACAGTGAGCTAACTCTATGAAGTACCTCACCTCTAGCATTTTCTTCTTATCTTGAAGGAAACTTTCCCTCTCTTCAGTAGCTTCGATGTTGGCCTTCGCCAGTTTGGCTTCCGCCAGCTGCAGTTGTAAGTCTCGCTGCTTCAGAATTTTGTCTATATTCTGTAGGGACAAATTACATTGTTATTCTGCTTATGGTACCTTAGACTTAAAAGTTAATCTATTTCTACAGGAAGCTTAAGCTGTAAAAATTTTGTCTATATTCTGTAGGGACAAATTACATTGTTATTCTGCTTATGGTACCTTAGAATTAAAAGTTAATCTATTTCTACAGGAAGCTTAAGCTGTAAAAAAACTCCACTTTCAAAATATCTCCCGATGAGAAATAAAAAAAATCATCAATTCATTATTGCATCCCACGAAAATTCCACTCCCACTCAAACTGCAAATCTTGAAGTATATAAATTGAACACAATATACTCAACACTGCTCAGCAATAACGGAAATGAACGTACATTCAGACGAAAAATATTGCATTTTATCACAATGAGTGCAAATGGTGTTACGAATGTCAACACCTTTTATTCCATCAGTTGCGTTGAAATCATCCTGTTTTTTTTTAAGCACCTGCCCAATTTTATCGTCCTCAACATGAGAGAAAGTCATGCTTCTCACTCTCATGTCTAGTGATGAGGTCTATTTTCTGTTTTATTGTACTTCCAGTAAACTTCATTTACATACTTTGATGATCTTTCTAGATACCGCAATGAACAGAGAGGACAATAATTTGGAAGAAGCAATAAACTCACCAGATACCCACACAACTACCTTGAATAATAAACCAAACTAAGCATGCGGAAGCTCTCCGTATTCAAGTGGCAGCGGTCCGGCGGTATCTGTGACACTGGCAAACCATAAACGAATTTAAACACTAACAACGCACTCCGTTCAGTTTTTAAAAAATAGTTCAATTTCCAGTGCGAAATTTAACAGAAATGCTTTTAGGTTCTAATTCCTTCAAGCATAAAATGAAGTTGGAATGTGGAGTTACTCTTCACAAACATCGCGAAACTAAACGCTATCTTCTCGACTAACCCCAGGGTAGAGGAAACATGGTAGGGTCATTTCTATCGGAGAAAATACACCTCCTCTCATGCCGCTAGCCAATAGAAAGGCTTTATTTCAAACAAACTACATGACGTCACCAAAACGCCATGTCGTTAGGCCAATAGTGGAGCCAGATTTGGGGGTAGCAGTGCTACCAAATGCAACGTGAGCGCTGCTATTGGTTTGTTGCCGTGAGTCAGCAAAACTACATCGTCAACGAAAAAAAGACTGGTTTGAACCTACTTTGTTCCCTCTACCTTGACTAACCACGCAGAGAAAATGTGAAAAAATTGAAAGTGGTGCTAGAACACGAATGTCAGTGAACACCAAAGCTGGAACTCACGATTACATGAACAGTTTCGGTCTGAATTAGAGAAAAGGTGTACAAATTATTTGAACAGCACAAAAATACAATACAAAAGGTGTCTAATATCCAGAACAGCTTCATTGATGACCAGTTATGAGTAGCATATGACTAAATAATATTCACGTAATAAAGACTTACATCGCTCCGGCCAAAATGGCCTATTTACGCAAACCACAGACGTCAAAGGAATAGATCTTGATCAAGATATGTAGTGATGTACCGATACCATTTTTTTGGCCGATACCGATACCGATACCCATTTTTTGGCCGATACCGATACCGATACTCCGATACTTGAAAATACCGATACTTTGACCGATACTACTACCGATACCGATACTTTTACAATCATCTAACCTAATAATACCCGTTGTATGTTAGTTTATGCGTTAGTTCGGTGTCCGCTTCTTAAGAAACATAGGATGTCTGAGTTTGCGGTATCACGGAGACCGAATTCCTCAGTGTGACTTTGAAAGATCGTCTGTACATGCAATGATATGTTTGAAATTTTAGCAGGATAGGTTAGTAGTATTGGATAGGTTGTTGTAATCGCCGTAATTTGCGCATTTTCCTAACCATGTCTCTTTTGTGCAGCTTTCAGGCTATATTGAATAATTAAAAGACATTAAATTAAATATAGTAATTTGGTGAATAGCTGTGCCCGAAGTAATCATTTTTGAGTAATGGTGATTTGTCACCGGAGGGGAACTCCGAGTAAAGAGAGCTTTGTGTGTTCTTGTGCATATGTGCTCGGCATAAACATTTTAAACCTACCCGACTTTCCGTTCTACGTAATGGCAACAGTGGACAACGCATTATTGGTGTAGGGCCTACAAGAACCGCAGTTGCTACCATGTAATGACGATCGCTAGGCCTTCGCGTCGTGAGCGTGCTTTGCGGCGGTGCGAGTCACGACATAAAATTAGGATAGCATAGGTTAGATAATGTTGACGGAATTTTTCCATGGGTCCATCTAGCTTAACGATGACATTGTCCTTGGCATTTCCATAGGTCATGCTGCTACCTAATAATACCCTTGCTCTTGGTATATTTGTTTGGTGTCCGTTTCTTCCATTTCTCTGTCACTCACGCTCATAAGGATAGTTATAATGACCGTATCTGTGATACGAGTTTCAACGGTGCGCAAGTACAAAAATATTTTTCATAACGGGTACTGTTAAGGATGGATATACTGTATTTGTTTACCATCTACACCTTGAAAATTCGTTCATGAAAAGTATTGAATTCCATTTTTGGCGGGCCGTCCACACGTATTAAATAAAACCATTATAACTCCTACATGGGAGTTATAATAAAATTATTTGCTAATATATCTAACAATACAAAAATATCGACAAAAAAGTTTCCGATTGTGAAAAATAAAATGCTCTTGCTATGTTAACTATATTGTTGAGATGAAATCCATTCAATAGATATGTGTTTCTAGTCGTATTGCAACGTAATGTAGACTAGCTATAATAGCAACTGGCTCCAAAAGTGGACTAAAACAATAGTTTCTCCAAAAAAGAATTGTCATTTTCGTGTTATTCACACCAAGTACGAGTATATACTTTGGCGAAAGAAAATAGTAAAATTCGACAATCCCCGAAACCGAAAATATCCGCAAACAAGCAACCATCTATAAGGTGAGGAATTTCAAAACGACAATTTCAAGGAACTTGATCATATTTATTAGGAATACGTTTCGGAGTCCAGATCCATCATCAGTTCGTAAATTTACAAATCATTATGTCTGCAATAAAAGATAGAGCAAAATGTTGGATACAGTCAGTAAAGGAAATCAGGAAAATAAAAATAAAATTAAAACATGTCCCAGAAAAACTAAAATTGACATGATTAATATTTAGTTACAATTTGTAATGGGTAGGAACTATTACAATTGTTGTGGGCCGGTTTTCGTTTAAAACATGTAGCGACTCTAAAATTCTGAGGTCACATGCAGTTGAAGCCGAATCTAAAATTTTGTTGCATTTTACTGCGTGATTACGTACTGCGGAGTGTGAGGAGTGAGCTAATAAGTTCCCCGTGCGAAAGCTTCGACCCCAATGTTCGACCATTCTGTTATAAAAATTTCGTGACGTCATGCCGACGTACGATGATGTGCACGGCACGCAACTGTATAACTGTTAAAAATAAATCAGAGATCGAGATTCGCATCTCCATCGGAAGCGTATCCTTGTACCGGAAAATTGAAGCAACCTTAAAATTATACAATTCCGGTACAAGGATACGCTTTTGATGGAGAAAGAGCCTTTCTGATTTATTATTACAGTGGTGTGCAGTGCACATCATCGTACGTCGGCATGACGGCACAAAATTTTTATATCAGAATGGCTGAACATCGGGGTTGAAGCTTCCGCACGGGGAATCAATTCGCACAATTCGTACGTAATCACGCAGTAAAATGCAACGAACCGATATCCTCTGCGGACTTCAAAATCTTAGATTCGGCTTCAACTGCATGTGGCCTCAGAATTTCAGAGTCACTACATATTTTTAAACGGAAACTGGCCCTCAACAATTCTGACAGTTCCTACCCATCGTAAATTGGAAGTAGATCATGTCGATTTTATTTTCTCTGGGACATGTTTTGATTTTTTCTTTGTTTTCGTGATTTTCTTTAACGACTGTATCCAACATTTTCTTTTTTCTTTTATTATAGTCATAATGAATTTTAATTTTACGAACTGATGATGGAGCTGGACTCCGAAACGTATTCCTAGTAAATATGATTAAGTTCCTTGGAATTTTCCTCGTTTTTAAATTCATCAAGTTGCGATGAAAGCAATCAACTGACCTGTTCAGATGTATTCAACTATAAGATTAATCGTGAATTGTTCAAACATCTTAACATAGAAGAAAAATGCAAGATTCGTAATGAGCGGTGATATGCATGCTAAGTTAAAATAAATTATTAGCTTCGTAATATTTGGCGATTTACAAGCTAAATTAAAATAGAATTATCGGCAATTCTTATGTTAAATTCACAAAAATTTTCAAATGCAACTTTATTAAATTGGTTTGGTTTTTGTTAGCCTGTCACATACTTTAAGAAATGGACATTAGGTCAAACTATAAAGGTTTAGTCGTAAAAGTATAATAATTTTATGTCGCTACAGGGTTTAACTTTTCATGCTACATAGCTTTCAGTTATGACCATGACTCATCGGGAATTCAAAGAAGTGAATTCAGTTAGCGGGCCTGATTAAACGCAATAATTCAACAGTTAGCTACCTAATTTAGTAGGTATGAATAGGCTCTTTATTTGATTACAAGTACGCACAGCCCGTCAAAAATTACGGGATTCACTAACTTTCTTGAACAAATTTTCCAAATGTGGGGCCCAACGAATGTGTTCATCCTAACAGCGCTCGTGACGAAAAATATTCTTGTACTCACGCACTGGTGAAACTCGTATCACAGATACGGTCACTATAACTCTCCTCATGAGCGTGACAAAGAAAATGGAAGAAGCGGACTCCAAATAAACCAAGGGTATTATTAGATAGTAGCAGGATCCGTGGAGATTCCATGGACAATGTCATCGTTAAGCGGACCCGAGAAAAAATTCTGTCAGTATTACCTAACCTGTGCTAACCTAGCCTATCCTAATCTACGCTAACCTATCCTATCCTAACAAAACCTATCCTGATAAAATGGTCAAATATTAAATGCATGGAAACGCCATCTTTAAATGTTACACTGAGGAATTCGGTATCCATGATACCGCAAACTCACACAACGCGGACACCAAATAAATATATAAATAAACACACAACGGGTATTATTAGGTTAAAAACATTTACTTTCATGATTTATGACCTTCATTTGAATGATAAAATACGTATTTTTGGAAAGTATCGGTAAAGTATCGGCCGGATTTTGCCGATACCGATACCACTAAAAATGACCGATACTGCCGATACCGATACCGATACATCGGTACATCACTAAAGATATGTATTGGAGAAATAATCAAATTTGTATATTAATCCACACAGTAGTGTGGATAATGCAGTGTGCAATAATTACCCTTCAAAATTGAAAGAAAGATATCTAAATATCAAAACTGACTCATTTTTCCAAGTCGTTTAATTTGTACCAAAGTCCTAAAGCATTCATTACCGGTAAATTCCTCAATTCGGTATTATAATGTAATCATTTCAAAATTTACCATTAGAGACAAATACAGACTTCAACAGTATAATATGTAAAAGTAAATTACTATCATCACCTTCAGCAGGAAAGTTTGTGCCATAAAATGAACTTCAAGTTTCCTAGCCCTGGCTGCTCTAACATAAGGTAACCACAAACCACGACAAATCATTCAACATACTTTTCTGTAAATGTACTAAAAATTTCGGACCATATGCATTACAACCAACATAACAAGATAACTGGGTTTGTATCGGCTGAAATTCAAAATCATAAATATTTTTTTAAAAATACTTCTGCTAACTGAAAGGCTCACTAGGACTTGCTTACAAGAAGGTGTACCGAATTGAAATCTCCTTTAACGCATCTTGGGGACTTTTTGTATTTCAGATATATTAGGATTACTAAGTTATGAAGAGGAAGGATGCTGATAGCATCAGTGTACCATGAAGAAATAATGCACTCAAATGATGATCCTAGCTTCTTACTAAACATAAATAATGTAAAGGTTCAAAGTTCTAGTTTACACTTCATTATCTACTTCCCTCTCTCTCTCTCTCTCATGGGTAAAGAAATTACTGCAATAAGGCTTCATCTATCAGGTGATGGGAAAACTAGCAACGCAGACTGGATATCAGCACACTAAACTCTTTATTGAGGGGAAAAACAATACAAAAGTTTCCAGAGGTAACACTTCGTCTAGTCGATGATAAAAAAAACTAAGATTATCAGCTGAAATACACAACTTTAGCACTATAATTGGGTGCTTGTTCTAGCGTGAGGCCTACCACACTATGCATGAGATTTACCTCTAGCTAGTGCCATAGCGTGAGATTAGGTTACCAATGGATATAACTTATTTCCACACGTTTAATTTAGAGATAAACACTTAATTTATACATCTCAAACAGCACCTGGTTAGGCAATATATGGCTGTAGACCTCACGCTATGGTAGCACCCTAAAATTGCGTCTGGGAAAGGAAATCCATTAGCCACAGCACCTCCTGGCGCTCGCTGTACTGCGTGACGAGGTCGTTGAGGCGCGTCGCCATGTTCTGGTTGTCCTGCCTGAGCTCCGTGTTCTTCTCTTTGTTCTGCTCGAGCAGCCCAGTGATGTCGGACAGCGTCGTGTTCAGACGGGCGCTCAGCTCCCGGCGCTTCTCTTCTTCCTCTCGAACTCGAGCCAAGTTTTCCTCCTGTAAACAAAATAGGCGATTCAAGCCAAATATTCATATAAAATACTCAGTTGAGGACTGCAATTGTTTGATAAGGAAGTGCGACTTTGTTATCAACTGAGCAGGTTAAGAAATCAATTTACATTCCGAAAATACATGTAGTGAAGTTTAAGCACAAGTTTTGAGAATAAAATTTTAGAAACCTAATAACACACGATAACCCAGCAATTTTTTTGTCAATATGACGATAGAAATTTCGCCGCCCAACTATAACGGTGAGTTCTCACTTAAATATTTAGTTGGTCTGAAACTCGATGGGTTCATCCGAAAATGTGTGGATCACAAAATCCACAACTTATTGGTGCCACATTTCCCTAACCTGTGGGGTTCAGGAAACTAATCTTAACATAATTCACTTGATCACTCAAGGAATACGCAATTTGTTGGGCGCTGGAAAGAATTAAGACACTCGTAAAGTTCTGCTGGAATGTCAGGAGCTTGATTCGCTTTCTTATTTCTATTGGAGAATAATTCATCATTCAGCTTCTCAAAATTATTCAAGAGACACTAGCATGTTCATCAACCCTCAGATGGTAGCCTATTTACCACTTTAATGACTTTAGATGATAGCCTATTTACCACTGCAATGACTAAAAGTGGTAGCCTATTTACCACTGCAATGACTAAAAGTGGTAGCCTATTTACCACTGTAATGACTGAATAGCTTTGAACTGCACTCACTTGAGCTAGAGGCCTAGCATACCTACATACAATACATAGATTCACAGATTATAAAGAGACATCATGAGATACATGATACCTCATTCCCACCTTTTTTGTCCAAATTTTGAATAAAATGGCCCAATAATGAGATGAAGGTGGCATTTGTTACATTACCCCTCAATAGTGAGAACAAAGCTGCAATGGTTCCGTAACACTTCAATAGTGAGAATAAAGCTGCATTGGTTACATTGCCATTAGGTAAAAATCAGTGGATGTCTTGAGTAGTTGGTCAGTACCCATCACACACACAAACCAGTCGAACACCCACCTTCAAAGCTCTCACCTTTGGATGAGAATATACTTAAATGCTGCACATTCTAACCTGTTCTACCACTGGCTCACCCTAGCAGTCCTCTGGCAATTTCTCATTTATCACTTTCATCAAACCATATTCTTCATAACATATTTCTCACCTACCTGGTTTCAAGACAGTTTTTCATTTACTCAGGGTCCTCATGTTAACCATCATATAACAGCACAAGCTACCAAAACATTTGAAATGCTAGGTTGGTGATGCTAGGTTGGCAAAATGTTAATAAACCTCAAGGGTGCACATCATTGATATTCCAAAAACACTTCAACTTTTGTTACTTTGCTTGCTAGAGGTATGACATATGTCCCCCATGATGCTGTCCAGGAGTCATGGGAAAAGATGGCCATTACCCACCTTTAGCAGGAAAGTTTGTCATAGATAAAGAACTAGAAGTTTTCTAGCCTTGGCTGCTCTAATAGAAGATATCACAACCCATGATAAACAGTAAAGATTTACTCTTCTATTGCTGTATGCATAAATTTGAACTATTGGCATTGCATCAAAATGTGAAGCCTGCAGTCAAAATTAAAATTAAACAAGAGACAATAGAAAACTTGCTCCACAAAATAAATAACTGGATTCTGAAGTAAACCAAAATATTCACACAAAATTATTTAGTTGGAATCAATTGCAACAAACACATACAAACTACTTATTCAGGGGAAAACAATATAAGCGTTTCTAGTTGTAACACTTCATCTCACTGATGATAAAGAAATTAAGATTGTCAGCTGAAATACACAACATTGGCACTAAAATTGGAAAAACAAACCATCCATTGATTAACGGCCATGACAAATAGATACAAACATTCACAAAGGCCCTTCTTCCAACTGGCAACTCAGTCATACATAAGTAGAACGAGGAATACATGAAGCAAACTTGTGGTGAACTCTGTTCAAACTTACTTTGGTGAGTTTGTTCTGTTTCTGGAGTTCACGGCACAGAGACTCGAGTTGGCCTTTGGAGAGCATGGCCTTGGTGTAGTCAGAGTTGAGCTGGCTGTTGCTTTTCTCGGCAGTTTCATACCGGGATACAGCAGTGTTCAGGGAGCCCTGCAGTCAAATTGAGACGAAAAGAACTATTGACTTTTTGAGCAAAAACAGAAGCTCGTTGTTTGCTAACTAGAAGCATTTTTTACACCACCTACAAAAGAAAATGTAAAAAAACACCAAAGAAACATTAGGAGTACATTTCTTTTCTTAAGAAAACTAAGGATCATTGCCTGTATTCAAGGATAAATACTGCTCAAACTGCCTAGAAAAAGAAATATAAAAAAGAACAGTGGAAATACACATCTTCTATAAGTGGCAAAGATTAGATGTTTGTTAAACTAACAAAGGTGTTCCAAAGAGAAAAAAGAAGGCACCACTTAGTATGGAGTAAAGGGAACACGCAATCCATACACAAGGTTTATGAAAACAGTAAGTTGAAAATGAAGTTTATGCAGCAAGATAAAATGTTGAAGATAATAGTAGGTGCTGAAAAACAGAACAGCATTAAACTGAAAAATGATGGTCTGTAGCAAAACAAAGAATGTATAATACTTCAACAAAAAGAATGTCATCTAACCTTTAGCTTAGGATCTCAAATATTCCCCCTGGGATATAAAAATAGTAAAATAACTGCTGCTAAACAGGAATGATTTTGCTTCAACAGTTGTAAAAAATTATTGCTTGGCTGAATGTGTAGAAACTATGGTACATTTATTATGCATCACAGTAAAATTCATTGGCTGTTCAATCTAAAACATTGCCTTCAAAATACCTAAAAATCGTAATAACAAAAACAATTGAATGAGCAAAAATATCTATGACATGTTATTATATTCAAAATTTTACAATTTGGTCACATTAATATATAAATTAGCTTATTAGTTAGTTTAAGCCTTCCTATCTACCACAAAGGCAATCCAAAGAGAGGAAGGAGGTAGGCACTATTTAGTATGGAGTTAAGGGTACATGGAATCTATTCAGAAATGACATAGAAACAGTAAGTAGAGAAAGAAGATTGTATAACAAGATCAAAGTCAAAGAAAAAAGTGGTAGATGCTGAAAAACAAGACAGCAGTGAACAAAAAAAAGATGCACCATAACATAACAAAAACATTTTTTTCAAAAAAAAAGAAGGCCTACCTAACTCCGCTTGAGCCCGCCCATTTTTACCCAGGGAGTGTTTATTCCCATCGATACAGTAGTTGAATCCCTCAGAGGGGAATTAATACATAATGGAAAACATTAAATCCAAATGAAAACATAATTTAGAATACCCGTGGCGAATATGAAGGCCCTCAGGTATGAGCGAGTTCACTTCTACTTGCATTCATTGGAAAGTACTGAAACTCAACTTTTATCAAAGCCAAGCTTTCAAGTGAACACGTATTTTGAGCCCCCAGGTAAACATCAATTTTTGAACTCCAACTTTGACAAATATTTTTTAAAAACATAATTGAAATGTTTATTTTGAAACAATGCTTACTTTATGCAAACCTATTTCAATGTATAGGCATTTTTAAAACCGGACTGAAGTTTGAAGAATTTTTTTTAAATAAACACTAGTTTCCTGATGATGCCATGACCAATCTAGCCAATAGCCTCTGCCAAATAAAACTGTGCCTCAATGCATACCAGTGTAAAGAACTTGAAATGGATAACTCTGACTCTAGGAAACATCCTCTACTTCAATCAATAACACACATGTACTTTCTTCCAAGAATAACCAAAAATAAATAGAGTAGAAGATAATGAAAAATGATGAAGTTCCTTGTGAAACATTGGAAGTAGCATCGACGTCTAAACATTTATTTAACCCACGAACTATAACTGGTCGCCTCATCTACCAGGCTCACTGGTTGCCAGACGTAAGGCATAACCCCAAGTTGTTATACACCAAAATGATCGTCTCAGCGAGTGCTACACAGCTGGAGCCAGAAACCCCCACATTGTGGGGGTTAAGGCAGAGCTACAACCACTTGGAAGTTGGGAGGGGTAAGCACAGTCAGTGTGGTAAATGAGGCGACTGTGAGAGGGTGTGCGTGCGAACAGTCAGTGGCAGCCTCAGTTACCAGCAAAACTACTCAGGGCCTTATTTCGCCTTATTTCGCAAAAATGGCAAATGATAAGAAATCTGAAGTCAGTAGTGTGTAGAGCAGTATTTTATTCATATTGTGTGAAAATTATAAGTTTCGAAACACTATACTTACAGTAATATAACCAGACATGCAAACATGCATTTATGTAGGAACTAAAACGAAGAATGGATAACACTTTGTGGACATATAAATGGTCATAACTTTTTTTCTAATTGTTGTAGAGGAAAAATAAAAACATCAGCAGGTTTGGAAGGATTTTCTGCATAAAATAGCAATGAAAAACATTACATTGTTCCCAAAACAAAAAAATGGCCATTGATCTCTTTGAAGCAATGTTGTGCAAAAATCTACGGAGTTTGACTCCATATTACAAAGAAACGGTTCAAGTTATCAAAAATCTGACAACATCAAAGTGTAAAGCAACATTTTTTACTCATTACTTCATATTTTTACATCTCTGCCTATTACGGTAAGGGAACAGGGAGCGGCAGAGTAACGCGAGTAAATTGACTACTTTTCTGAGGGATGCGCGACCGTGCGCGGGTTAACCAACATTTAAATAAATTTCAAGATGAAGCCAAACTAGCAGGAAAGAAATACAGGTATTGAAAGCCATACCTTGAGTTGCTCATTCTCAGCCATGATTTCAGAAAGTTTAGAAGTAAACGCAGCAGTCTGCTGGTCAGCCGGCAAGCTCTTGATGGCATTGATGGCAGCATCAGCTCCTCCATCTCCACTGCCCTTGCTCCCCTGCAACAATAACTTGCATGGTCACAAAATTTGAATTACTTAGCTAAGTTAATCTTGACATAGGTGTAGAAGTATCCCTACAATATCAAGCAATGCATTTTACAAAAAATTAATAGAAATGTATCATTTGGATATCTTCTCAATATTTTAAGCACTTAAGTTGCTATTGCATTCACTTATGCACACAAGACAAAATAACCAATCTTATGTAGGTAAAAAAGAAAATTGCAACAAACAAGTATAAAAACTAATCAGATATACTGATTACATAATAAAAAACTTCATAATAGATATAAATAAGGAGCAACTTCATGAAAACTCATATTCTTCCAAGCAAAAGTGGAAAAAAATGTTTCTAGATATTTTGAACAGAATTTCTACAATCCATTAATGGCATAAATTCTTTCCTCAATCATTTTTGCAAGGTTCCAAAGGAACTAAATCAAATCTACTCCAAATAATATTGTAAACTCACTAATTTTACCAATTCAATGAAAAAAATATCTCAACACATTTTCCTACTTCTGTAGAATTCTGTCATAAATATTCATACCTAGCCTACTATGCAAACACAAAATAAGTACCTTGGGCTCTTTTATTTAAAAGAGCAGCCTGATGAATCCCCAAAAAGTGGACACTTTTAAGGTATTAAATAAGAAAGTAGGAACCACCTTTTCAGATCTACCACATAAAATAATGAAAAAGCAGCTCTAAGGTTAATTTCATTTTAATCCATGTTTAAAGACAGTCCAAATAAACAATAAAATGCATTTTGTAAATGTATATCAGTTATTTCATTACAATTATAATTTTTCATTTAATAAAGAAAAGTGATGAATTGTACCTACTCAATCAAGAACATTATTCAAAATGCGGGAAAAGTTTATCATAGATATGCAAAGATGAAATTAGCATCCAAATCATTTTGTTAGATTTAATTTATTATGCATTTTGTTCTATTCTTTGTAATAAAAAATGCAGCATGTAACATTAGTAGGAATATGCTTAATTATTCAAATGTTGGAATGCTGGAGAATATTAAATGCTAAAAATAATGCTGTCCTCAAATGAGGACACTGGGATAATATGTTACAGAGATATTAAAAAATGATAACCCCATTGCAAAATAAATGATAAAATATGATTATGTATGAGTAAATAAAATAGACTACATGAATGTGTAGATGAATTGGAATAATTTTTACATTAGCTTGTGACCACCTAGCTACAATAAAGATAATGCAATAGAGAAACAAGGACTATTTTGAACAGATAAAAAAAGTAAATCTATGCACAAGATGCGTTTTTATATAAGATACTCTGCATACAGAATGTGCGAGTTAAGAAGAAAGTTAAAAAAATGGCTAAGAATAGAACAAATGCATGAAAACTTAAAGAAGCAAAGAGAGCACTGAAGATGCAAGTCACCAAGGCCTATTCAAAGCTGTGATAACCTGGTATTAGTTAGTATTTTATAATTTTTTTACAACAAAAGTTATCCTTGGATACACTATGGTGATTAAATGATGACAATTAAGTAGCATAAATAGAAAAAAATAGATGGTAAAAATTCATAGAACTCAGTTTTAAATGCCCCAATATTGCATTTAGTTTGATAATAATGAAGACACACAAGTCAATAACTATGATAAGATCTATAAAATTAAACCACTCATTTTTATGCAATAAGAACCTTTAAAAATTTTTTTTATTTTACATATATTTGGCTGATAATGAAATATTTGAATATTAATTGAATCCTGTTTGGTAGAAAAAGTTCATTCATAGAAAACCAATATTATTTTGGGTAAATGTAAAGGACTTGACCATAATCGATTTTCCACTTTTTGATCAACAAATATTGTTGATGAGACCAAAATAAACAAGTTTTCTTCAATGCACTTTCCGTCGGAAATGAGTATTTTAAAAGTTATGGCATTAAATGAGTTACCGGAACTCCATTGTGCATCACCCTATTACAAACGTAAAGAGGTTGGGTCGTGAGGGGTAGCCACAGTTCTTTTCGTTTTATAATTTTCACTAAAAGAACTGTTGCTACCCCTCACGACCCAACCTCTTTACGTTTGTAATAGGGGGTTTGCTCTTCGTCGGCTTGGTTGGCGCGCGGGAACGCCTGTTTACTTTCACGTCGGACCGCGCGGTATATTTTTCCCCGACTCAAAGACTAGAGTTACGGTAACTCATTTAATGCCAAAACTTTTAAAATACTCATTTCCGACGGAAAGTGCATTGAAGAAAACTTGTTTATTTTGGTTTAATTAACAGTCATTGTTGATCAAAAAGTAGGAAATCGATTATGGTCAAGTCCTTTACATTTACCTTATTTTGATTAAAAACTTCACACATTATATGGGATATCAGGATAGGGCCACAATGACATTATTACACTAAAGCTTTGCACAGTGAAGAAAATATTGAATTACTTGATTCTTACAAAGTTTCTTCAACAAAATTTTCCCAATGTTAAACAATTCACTTTTAGCCTACATAACACCAGAATAGCTAATTAAACAAAAACAAGAACACCAACCACAAAATCCCTCGCCAAGAAGTTTTTCACATTCATTTCAAAGCTTTATGCTTACCAAACAATAGATCACACATGTTCTACATTTGGTACCGCCTGTAACTGGCAGCAAAATAGGCTAGTTAGGGGCCAAATGTGAGCAGAAATATAGACACATGAGGTCACAAAACAAGTTTGAACATAATTTCGTTAAATATTTCTCACCCCGATAAGTTAACTTCATTTGGTAGTTGGTGATTAGCTTAATTGCGCTAAATGAGAACAGAATACATGGGTTTAAAAAAAATGGATGAAAGTCGTGCATTTCTATATATACATGCAAATTCTATTTTTATTAAATAATCCCTACAACATTCTGAAGTATGAGTAATTTCAATTAAAAATTTTCTTGTTTCATTACGATAGTAATTTTTTTGCAATATTAGATATTTTTCGTGGGTCTTACAAGTCAATCTTGCATGTAATGGTTGCGCTTAGACATCGAATACAACCATCAGTAAAACAATATATCAAAACTTAAAAAACAAATTACCTTTGCTTTAGTACTTTTTGACGTTTTCTTATTATTCCCAGCCATAACTGCTAATTTCCTTGATTCATAAGTAATATAGTGTAATTTTATAATTAGAATTTTCAGTCAGTGACGATATTCGGCACAACACGGACTCGGGCGACCTAAGTCTCAATCTATCCGCTCATTCGAAATATCAAATCATTTATTATATCTATGATTTTATATAAAATAACTGAATATTTGTTGAGCAGTTTGTCTCATATATATGATAGTCTCTTAAAAATTTCCAAACAATTTTGTAACAAAATTCTACTCTAAAAATAGCATCTTTCTCTTCACTTTATGTATGTGGACCACCTACGAGGATTGCACGTGCAAGAGTTTTGAGAGAGCTATAAGCCTCAGTGCCAACTTTTTCCCATATATATTTATCAATCGCTTTATTATTGAATTAAAATTTCAGAAATAGGTTTTTAGCATTTTGGGACTGATTTATAGTTATGGATTTAATGATTTTGAAATGCAAGCTAATTCAAGTTTAGTGTTCATTGGATGAACATGACGAGGATACGAGTCTCGCTCATTCCCTGGATGAGTGAAAAAATACTTGGGCGATCATAAATTTAATGGGATTATTCCGAGACTAATTTGAAATACCTACATGATATATTTGAAGAATCGTACTAGATATATAGACAAAAACCGAGGGCTCGAGCAGCTGTCTGAAAACAACACTCAGGTCCACCAGTTTTTAGGAATGTCTTCATCATTGAAATAACTTGTTCGGTACATGAATAAACAAACGAGCTATTATCTTCATTATATTATTAATTTATCATAACTCGTACTAAAACTTCATGATATGAAGTTCTTGATGATCATTTAGAGCTTGGCTGTACAGAATATTGATTGTGTGGTAAATGCTGCTTTGGTTGTTTCCTGAACACGATTTTAAGTTCAACTATTCAACATAAGCCTAGAAATTGTTTTCCGACACATTAAAATGGCTCACCTAGGATTGTTAATCTTTTAACGCTAAAATTTTTGTACTATATGTTGAACATTGGATTAATTATGTGTACAACTTGAGAACGAGGACGTTATTTCTGAATGTATACCGTCTGTGGGGAGGTGGCATCACTGCTAGATTTCTACAAAATCTTAAATTAACCAGGTTCACTCAATGGCTAGTTTGCATTACGGTTTCACGGAAATTGGCTCTGCTCTCCTTCCCGATCAGTTGAGAATTATCTTAGCTGAATAAATTCCCAGAAGTCATGGGTTATTACTCCGAATTCCTTCATAATTCCACACTGCATAGCTCTGGAAATAAGCTGGACATAAATTTATTGTTCCTACTTATAACACTCTTGAACTGCGTTGGGGGAAATCTGAGGCTTGTTCACATTCTTCCTTAAGGAGTGTTTACACTAGGGGACATTTCGGCCGTGAGGCGCGACTCGTGTAGACGAGGCTCAGCACTGAGGCTCATATTTGTGTGTGTGAGCCCGAAGTTCCCTATTCACTCTGATTGAATTCATGAGGCGCGCCGCACGTGAGCCTTGCAGCTCAGTCTGAACGCAGTCGCAGCTCGTCGTGCCGTGAGACTAGCGAACTTGCCTCCGTCCAGGCAGACCCTGGTTCGAGTCCCGGCGCTGGTGGCGATTTTCTCTGTTGGGTATAGGGGAAAAATTCCAAGCACAATACCCCACTCTACCCAGGTGTCTGAAATGGGTACCGGTCTTGACCGGGGGAAAGCGTAATGGCGTCCTGGCGTTAGTTATAAGGCATTTGAAAATCCAATGTATAAGGTGATATGTATCAGGCTTGAAATTGGAAATGAAGCATCCGTAGATGCCTTCATTATTATTCATTATTATTATTATTCAGTCTCCGGTCAGTGTGTAGTTAGCAGTTTTCAGGTTAGGTGTAGCCCTTTGCTCATCGATTATGGCTGACATAACGCTGCCACGAGAAATTACATTGCTTTTAATTGAAATTTACTCCTCCTATTATTGGATTTAGCAGACCAAAAGCTGCGAATATAAGCAGGCTGCTTTCCATTATATTTGAATGAAAATAAACGAATATAGTATCATTTCACTCATGCAAATAAAAAAGAGATCACGTAGTTTATGAGCAGCAGCAATATTCAGACAACCTCGTTGACTGCAACCCATCTTTCATAGCAGCTGGACCACAGTACAATACAATGGACACACATTGACTGAATTTCTCCTAGGGTTGCCAGATGATTTGCACCACTTTTAGCCAAATGTTCTGAGAAAATTAGCCACAAATAGCTACTTCTATTTTTATTTCAAACATAATTATAAATCAAAGATATTCAAAAATATCCTATCTTGTTGAGTTTATTAAATTGATTCCATGGCAGTGTTTTCAAATTCTTGTAAAAATTGTTTTTCTGAATTATATTCGCTGCATCCTGGTTGGTCAACTTCATTGATATCTTGTGCTGGAGTGCTAAATACATGTCGCTTGTGAAGAGGCTGAGCATTCTTTCTATTAAATGAAAGTCTTTGCAACAAGTTTTATTCGCTAACAAATGAGAGTAATTCTAAAGACGAAGTCTATCGCTTTATTCGCTAATTTGTTTCTTTGTTTACTCCTCACATTTGTCATAAATGAAAAATGCGTTCCATAAATGCATTGAAAAGTTTGGGCATCGCGTGACCAATGTCAGTAAAATATTTTACTCAAAGTGCATTTTCAGGCTTGAAAACCATTGCCCAAAATTCGATTGGGTTATATGGTATGCTTCCTGTTTCGATCTCTTCTTTTCAGTAAATATGAAGAAAATTTACGTAGGCCTGCTGGTTTTCTATTTGCAGACGTCATAATACTTC
The DNA here is from genome assembly GCA_030386875.1 of Morinoia aosen. Lineage (NCBI taxonomy): Eukaryota > Metazoa > Arthropoda > Malacostraca > Amphipoda > Talitridae > Morinoia > Morinoia aosen. The sequence continues at coordinate 23,786,725 of CM059567.1, read as the reverse complement.
GAGGGCATGAAAAGGTTTGGGTATATCCGTGAAATTTTATTTCATTTGACTTAGCACTCTTTCAGGTTTGAAAAGGTGAAGACTCTTCACGTTACGGCCATCCAAAAAGCGACATTCTAATTGTCTGCTTGCCTCGATAACAGCAGTAATACATTTTTCTTTAATGACATCCTTCTCTTTCCGATGCATTGTAGATTCTCTGAGAAGCAGCTCAAATTTGGCTCCAAGAAATCTTGAACCAATTTTTTATTCGAGGGATGAAGCATTTTAAGACCTTTATAACTTGCACACATCTGCATGTGTGCAGATGTAAACTCTGAACTCGCTTCATTACCGTTCATTCCGGGAACAAACACGGTAAATTTAGGAATAAGTGTAATTCTGTCGTATTTATGAAATAAATATTATTCACAATAAGTAAATTAGCCAAAATTAAGGTGGCTAATTCATGAAAATTTTCCTTAGCCACAATTCATGAAAATGAGCCACTTTGGTTAAAATTAGCCACATCTGGCAACCCTGTTTTGAGCAGCGCGCGCGCTCCGTGGCACGCTCCATGTCTAGTCTAAACGCACTTGGCTCATGTGAAGCTCCACACGAGGCGTCTACACGTGAGCCTGCAGCAAAATGTAGACCAGTGTAAACGGCCCTTTAGGGTGTTTGTGGGTGAGAAGCTCTGCCTGATAGCCGTCCCAATTTGGAAAGGCATGAACGAATTTGTGCATTAAGGTGTTACCAGATTTTCTTTCTATATCATAAGTTGATATTATTTGTAGAATTTCACGAAATTTTTATTTCACTGGAGTAATTCACCAGTCTGCTTATTTTATGACATTCGTGGTATGAGAACCCTGAAGGCAATTAGCAATGTAAATTTTAAAGCTGTTTTTTTCAAGAAATATACGTTTATTCTAATTTTCAATGACGAGGCCAAAAGAAATTATCGTGTGCAGCTTAATAATAAGTTTGAACGAAATCAAGTTGAATTTAGTTTGAACCCAAGTTTTTGTATACATTCAACGTTTTGGAAAATTTTTGTGTATAGCATATACTAGCAATATAAATAATAAGAAATGCGCACTAAATGATCAAATTAAGTTATTTTTTTCACATCAGTGAAGAAGATCCCGCGGTAAACGTGCCAGAAAGCATAACAATATCAATGGATGTGAAACATTTAGAATTATACGGACGCCCATGACAGTTTCAATAAATGCTATAGGAATAAAAAAAATATGATTTTTAGCACATTTTACCAAGTTTCCTTGAATTATGAAATACACGGCACTCCCATACGTTTCAATGAATGGAGAATGAAAGTGTCCTGCAAGTTCCAGCGGACGCCATTTTAATTCTTGCTAGAATTTGCATGTTGGCTATAGTTTTGGTACACATGCTTCTTGAACAGCAACAATATCAAAATGATACAACAGAACATTTTTATGGCATATTTTATTTTTCGTAATCGCGATAAATTTAAAATGTTACAAAATCTGTAGAAGCTACATACTAGTACGTAAACGAATATGTTACGGATACAAATCACCTATCGGCACGAATGGGAATAACCCGATGTCAATAACCCGTCACATCTCTGGATACAACCTATGAGTATTTTAGCTTTGCAGCCATCATTAAAATATCTACTAAAAAAATCACAAGTTGTCTCTTAGTTGCGAATAAACTTATTTACGCAATGAGTTTATGTTTAAATCTGTTCGGCAGATACTCCGATATATGCTAAGAATTCGCTGATATAAAACCTCTTAGGCAGGGAAACTAAAATTAAAATTTCGAATAAGAGAACAATCGCGTGATGAAACATCAGCTCAAAGACAAAACTAGGAACCGAAATAAGTTCTGCTCCCAGCCAACAGCAAGACTTCTCATTGCCTAAGGCCAGTGCGCTGGGAAAACCACAGCACTTCTACCACAATTATACACCTGCAGAAAGTTTTCAGCAAGAGACGCCTCGATATAACTGGCAATCCACTGGTTGCGCCATGGGTCATAATGCGCCATCATAGTTTTATCTCCAGTCGCCATTTGCCAACGTTCTTCCGGGCTGCTGTCGGGGAAAAATGTAGCAGGATCGCCCTCGCCGGAGTTGGGGATGGTGATGGGCATCTGGAAGAAAATTGAAATTTATTAATATCCCTCATGAAACAAACTGAGTGGCTAAAAATGCCGAAGCTGGAAGCGTTAAAATTGCAAACCATCTTGAGGCAGTAGTATGGAGGTATGCGAGCGAATTTGCTCATCAAAAGAGAGGTAAAACTCAGACATCCAAATGAACACGAACCATCACCATCCACGTAAGATTAAAACTCGTTTTTTAGTACATGACTGATCAATTTTTTCTATTACTATTTACACTTGGAACAGAAATACATACTTTGACATGTCAAAAACGCTCGAGCTCCAGCGAGGAGCGAGAGAAACACTACATTTAAAAAAAAATCATTACGACAGAAAGAACTGAGCAGAAAAGTGACGACAAAACGTCATAAACCTTTACATGTATTTACATTTTATTAACAAAACAGTGGGTTTGATAACTGGATTTGTGGTTCTGATTACCATAAAAGGGAACAAGATTTAGTTCTAGATAACAGCCTCATTATTGAATCTATAAATAACTCCACATATCATTTACCTCCGAATATGCCGTGGATTCATTAAAATACCATTATTTTCGTGAAGTTGACTAGAACATGATTCATTGATTAAATTGAAACTTGAATTACTTTTCTTCGTATTAACGCTATGTCTCATGCAAATCTCTCACATTGAAAAATCTTCCACCACTCTTTTTTTTCACATAAAACGTTTAGATCAGCAAAAAAATTGCACAACGGTGTAGCCTTTCCAAACATTTAAACGACTTCGGTCTAATTCTTGCACTCTCTACTCTTCTCAAACGAAAATCAGTTGCCTATTCTGTTCACGTATCTCTTTAGGCCAACAATTATTTTCTTCTCTATCCACTACCCCTAGCTGACCGAAATGCGTTGGTATTACAAGAAATCTTTACGAACTGCATTACTTAGAAGGAACAGAGTTGTATGGTCAAGTCTCCAAGATAAATTATTTCAAAACCTTATTCACGCTACGAACTGCATTTAATATTTTTCAGTCCTTCATTGCCCATCAATAAATACTCCCTTCGTCTCTATGATTTTGCTTATCTATACCTAAACAAATAACCAGAGTAACAAACTTTATCAATAACTTTCTCGAAAAACTGATTACTCTGATAATTAGGGACCTTGGAATAAATGCAGATCATAATAATAGCAGCTAGAGCACAAATAAAAACTCACCATAGCAGGCTCGTTCTTGCTGTTCAATCTCAAAACGAGCGCATCCACATGATATCTATCTGGCATACAGGAGGCAACGGGCGCTGAGGGGGCAACGGGAGCTGAGGGGGCAACGGGCGCTGAGGGGACAACGGGCGCTGAAGGGACAACGGGCGCTGAGGGGACAACGGGCGCTGAGGGGGCAACGGGCGCTGAGGGGGCAACGGGCGCTGAGGGGGCAACGGGCGCTGAGGGGGCAACGGGCGCTGAGGGGGCAACGGGCGCTGAGGAGGCAACGGGCGCTGAGGAGGCAACGGGCGCTGAGGAGGCAACGGGCGCTGAGGAGGCAACGGGCGCTGAGGAGGCAACGGGCGCTGAGGAGGCAACGGGCGCTGAGGAGGCAACGGGCGCTGAGGAGGCAACGGGCGCTGAGGAGGCAACGGGCGCTGAGGAGGCAACGGGCGCTGAGGAGGCAACGGGCGCTGAAGAGGCAACGGGCGCTGAGGAGGCAACGGGCGCTGAGGAGGCAACGGGCGCTGAGGAGGCAACGGGCGCTGAGGAGGCAACGGGCGCTGAGGAGGCAACGGGCGCTGAGGAGGCAACGGGCGCTGAGGAGGCAACGGGCGCTGAGGAGGCAACGGGCGCTGAGGAGGCAACGGGCGCTGAGGAGGCAACGGGCGCTGAGGAGGCAACGGGCGCTGAGGAGGCAACGGGCGCTGAGGAGGCAACGGGCGCTGAGGAGGCAGCGGGCGCCTTGGAAGCAGCGGGCGCCTTGGAAGCAGCGGGCGCCTTGGAAGCAGCGGGCGTCTTGGAAGCAACGGGCGCCTTGGAAGCAACGGGCGCCTTGGAAGCAACGGGCGCCTTGGAAGCAACGGGTGCCTTGGAAGCAACGGGCGCCTTGGAAGCAACGGGCGCCTTGGAAGCAACGGGCGCCTTGGAAGCAACGGGCGCCTTGGAAGCAACGGGCGCCTTGGAAGCAACGGGTGCCTTGGAAGCAACGGGCGCCTTGGAAGCAGCGGGTGCCTTGGAAGCAGCGGGTGCCTTGGAAGCAGCGGGTGCCTCGGAAGCAACGGGTGCCTCGGAGGCAACGGGCGTCTTGGAGGCAACGGGCATTGTAGAGACAGCAGTTGCCGAAGAGACTGCGGGTTCCGAAGAGACAGCAGTTGCCGAAGAGACAGCGGGCGCCGAAGAGACAGCGGGCGCCGAAGAGACGGCGGGCGCCGAAGAGACAGCGGGCGCCGAAGAGACAGCGGGCGCCGAAGAGACAGCGGGCGCCGAAGAGACAGCTAGCGCCGAAGAGACAGCGGGGGCCATGGACACAATGGATGCCGGCGAGACAGCGGGCGCCGACGAGGCGATAACTAAGCATTGATCAAGGCTAGGAAAATTCGACTGTGAACTAGGAGCAGTCGAGTTCGAAGAGGAAACTGTTGTTGTCAATGGTGAGGCAGTAGAGACAACTGCTTGATCTGTGGTAGACGAGGGTGTGGAAGATTTGGATACGGAAGCTCCGGAAGTGTCACTAGGAGTGGGGACAGAAAGCTTGTTGAACTTCGACACTTCCTCTTCTGCATATTTCGGCACTGAGGTGGAGCAGATAGGGAGAGGTGTACTGCAATTTGAGCCGATGAGTAATCCGGGCGTTCCATTCTCAGCATTCGGAGTATTACTGCCGGATGAGGGAAGTCGAAAGGACGGGACGTAGGAAGATTTTTGCGAATTATTTTGGGGAGCCCTGAAAGACTTAGAGTTGCTCCCACTTTGCCTACGATGCTGATTACGGTTGTTCGTCTTTGTGGTATTGAAGGTGTTAGCTTGTTCAACTCCTGAAACGGTGTGCAAATTCGAGGATTGTGGGGGGCAAGCCGAGGCGAACGAACTCTTAGCACTCGCAGTCACACTCATGTGAGCTTCGTGCATTTTATCAGAGCCTGCATGGTTTGATGCTATGGTTGTATTACTAGAGTTGGTTCGATTCCGATCCAAATTCTGCTGAGAGTTCCGGTCAATATTAGGATGTTGAAAGCTTCGGTCAAAATTTGTCTGCTGAAAGTTTCGGTCATAATTTGGCTGCTGAAAGCTTCGGTCATAATTCGGCTGCTGATAGCTTCGGTCATAATTTGACTGCTGAAAGCCCCGCTGATAATGCGGTTGCTGAAAGCGTCGATCAAAATGTGGCTGCTGAGAGCGTCGATCAAAATGTGGCTGCCGAGACCGTCGAACAAAATTTGGCTGCTGAGGGCGCCGTTCAAAATTTGGCTGCTGAGGGCGCCGTTCAAAATTTGGCTGCTGAGGGCGCCGTTCAAAATTTGGCTGCTGAGAACGTCGATCAATATTTGGCTGTAAGTGTTGTGCTTTGTCTTCATTCTTCTTCATCTTTGTATTTTGGAAATGCGTATGGGGCTTAGCATTACTATTATCTCCGTTTTCCAAAGACTTCGTCGGTTTGGTTTCTGAAATGTATGATAAATAAAAAATTGTAAAGTGACAGTAAATATAAATAGATTCAACTTGTGCAGTCTAAAACGGTTCACAAAAAAGAGAAGAACTTACACTAGGAATAGAGTACTCATAACGTAAATCCGGTATCCAATGGATTTACGCGTTCGCTGCCAAAGTACCATGGGTTACGTAAATTAGTTAAGCCTTCCTAACCACAACGAAGGTGTTTTGAAGAGGAGTAAGGTACCATTTAGTAAGAAGTTCAGGGAAAGGTAATTATAAGCACATGGTGTCTTCTCACTCAAGATCCATTACGCATAGAATCAATTAGCTAAGAAATAAGTTTACGATACAAAATGCAAGTTGAAGAAGAAAGCAGTAGGCTACTACTTCGTCGAAATGAAATTACGATAAATCTTCTCATACACTATCCACAACATCCGATATACCGGAATGTTCCGAGTAAGTATTGTCGCCTGCCCGTGTACAGGAGAAGACGCAAAACAAATTGGCCCAATTTAACACTCAAGGCTTTTAGCGCGTGCGCCAGACAGCGAAATTCATGACCGTTCGCGATTTGTTTAACGTTGAAATATTTACCGATAGTTTAGGTAGGGTTAGATTTGAGAAGTTAGGTTCTAGTTGATTTCAATCATAAATAATAAACGGAGACTGGTAATCATATATTGGCCATTGGGAATTATTATTGTTCACATGGCTATTTATATTATTTGGTTTAAGGCTTCCTAACCACAACAGATGAGATCCGTAAAGATAGAATAACATGGAACAGTTGGCCAATATTTAATTTAGTACGTTCAACGATGTTCAAAATTTTGTACCCATTAACCGGTAATAGGATACATTTTAAGACATTTTACGCGAATGACATTTTGCTCGCAAACGCTGTTTTTTTAGACATGACATTAATAACGTTCTGGTATGAATAACATTATAGAGTCGCCTGCATCGTTGGAACACGTGCAGTTTTTTGGAGCGAAAACATCAGTCTCGGTATGGCTAAGTTGAGTTATATTAAATTTATTTAGGTTAGCTTAGTTACTTAACCTAACGTTACCTAACCTAACGTTACCTAACCTAACGTTACTTAACCTAACGTTACCTAACCTAACGTTACCTAACCTAACGTTACCTAACCTAACGTTACCTAAGCTAACGTTACCTAACCTAACGTTACCTAACCTAACGTTACCTAACCTAACGTTACCTAACCTAACGTTACCTAACCTAACGTTACCTAACCTAACGTTACCTAACCTAACGTTAGCTAACCTAACGTTACCTAACCTAACGTTACCTAACCTAACGTTACCTAACCTAACGTTACCTAACCTAACGTTACCTAACCTAACGTTACCTAACCTAACGTTACCTAACCTAACGTTACCTAACCTAACGTTACCTAACCTAACGTTACCTAACCTAACGTTGCCTAACCTAACGTTACCTAACCTAACGTTGCCTAACCTAACGTTACCTAACCTAACGTTTCCTAACCTAACGTTTCCTAACCTAACGTTTCCTAACCTAACGTTTCCTAACCTAACGTTTCCTAACCTAACGTTTCCTAACCTAACGTTTCCTAACCTAACGTTTCCTAACCTAACGTTTCCTAACCTAACGTTTCCTAACCTAACGTTTCCTAACCTAACGTTACCTAACCTAACGTTATATAACCTAACGTTATATAACCTAACCTCGCCTATCGTTACGTCAACACCGTATTACACTATACACACGCGACCGTTTCTTCACTTTCATATACGACGTTCATATAACTTCAAAGTTGAATATTTCGAAAAGTAAGCATTTGCAAGAAAAATGTCATTCATGTAAAACTTGTTGAAATGTCTCCTATTACCGATTTATGGGAACAAAATGTTAAAAATCTTTGAACACACTTGAGTAATTATTGACAGAACAGTTTCATGTGAACTGCAGAAAACGGGGAACCTATGCGCAAAGTGTGTACCACACATGATGCTAGCGCATAGGACAAGTAGGGGTCAATATTGAATATAATGTTGTCAACGAATTTCATAGTTTCGTAGGTATAGATGGGTAATATAGTCGATTTTAAGACGTTTTACACGAATGACAATGTGCCCGGAAATGCTTAGTTTTCGAGTTATTTAAGTTTGAAGTTATACGAACGGCGCTCCTGAATGGCGCTTTTAACGCAAAAACAGTCATTGTTTTAGCAATGAAAATGGAAGCTAACCCCTATTACAAACGTAAAGAGGTTGGGTCGTGAGGGGTAGCAACAGTTCTTTTAGTGAAAATTATAAATAAAGCTTTCTAGTGACGTTTGTTTACATCGACTCGAAGATGGCTGCCGCCATCTTCAGCCGGTTGGCGCCATGGCGGCAGCCACCTTGGCGTCGAAGTAAACAAACGTCACTCGAAACCTTTATTTATAATTTTCACTGAAAGAACTGTGCCTACCCCTCACGACCCAACCTCTTTACGTTTGTAATAGGGGGTTAGCTTCCGGTATTAATTAAATTACGCTAGCCCCGCGTGCTTCCATGGCGCGCACAAGCCAGCTTCAAAGTTGAATAATTCGAAAATAACGCATCGCCGGGCAAAATGTCATTCATGTAAAACGTCATATAATTGACTATATTACCCATCTGTATCTACAAAATTATGAAATTTGTTGACAACATTATATTCAATATTGACCCAAGTAGGTTAACGTGGAAGGAGATGAATAAAGAAGAAGAGACAACAAAGAAGGCATGAAAACAGAAAGAATCGGAATGGGCATGAAGAATCTAAGTCCAAAAGGCAGCTCTATAGCTGAGGTGACGTAACAGAATCACTCCTGGGGCGCCAGAGCCCTTAGGATAGATAGACCTAACTATACCTTTACCTATTTTCTATCCAGTTCCTGTTGAAGCGATGGTAAATCGCTTTTGAACTTCATTTATGATGATGTAGAAAACACACTAAACCAAGTAAAGATTGCCTTCACTGCGAAGCGATTATGCGCACAAACCTCTCCTTATCACTGCTTGACAAAGATGGAAGATATAAAATAAATTGCCATGACAAAAAAATGTAATGAAGCTAGTTGAAAGAATTTGAAACCTAATTTTTCAACTTTCGAAATTAATTGCTTAGCAAGGTATTTTTGCAGGTACAACAAGGTCAGTATCTGGAAATAAACTATTAGACTACGAATATAGTCTTCATTTAACTTCAGTCAATGAAAAAATGGTATATGTGTAGCGTTTGGTAGCAATCGATTTTCCAATTTTCGGTGCCTAAACATAGTTAATTAGGTTAAAAGAAACAAGTTTTCTTTTATGCACTTTCCGTCGCAAATGAATATTTAATGAGTTATAGCGGTAGGTTTAGTTTCGTCTCTGATGACGAATGCGCTCGAATAAACAGCTACTCGTCGATTTTCAAATTTTTGTTGTTTGAATCACGATAATAACATCGAAATAAACTACTTTTCTTTTATACGCTTTTTGCGACAAATGAGTATTTTACGAGTTGGAGCGGTAGGTTTAGTTTCGTCTTTGAAGGCGAGCGCGTTGGAAGCGAGACTCCATTGCAGTGTTGCCATCCGACGCGGTCGATGAATTACTTGCAGCTTCAAACACTTGAGTTACCGTAACTAATTTACCGCTATAACTCGTGAAATACTCATTTAAGACGGAAAGTGCATAGAAAAAACCTCGTTTATTTCGACATAATTAACGATGTTTAGGCACCCAAAAGTGGAAAATCGATTACTACCAAACGCTACACATTTACCGAAAAAAAACATATCAAAAAATGCTGCAACAATATGAAGTACTGAAACCAGCAGACACCAAACTTATAAGGTGTTACTCGTTGTTATTACTTGGGCGGTCTAAATTTTACTTTTGAATGAACGGCCACTGTTTAACAAGAATATCTTATTGTTTAGAGACAAAAATGAGAGTCGGATGCCGGTATGAATTATAAGTAACGAATGTTAGCTCTGATTTATAGCAGCCATACTGCACAGCCATCATAACATAGTACATTAATTACCGACATTTTTTCAACCAATCATTTCTGCAATCAAACCATAGCGTAACATATAGGATAAATAACACTCATGACTTTAATTGATATTGAAGACATTTGGAAAAATTATTAGGTTGTTTTCATATTCTAGTACTTGAATAGCCTTCAGCCATGAGATGGACGCATGACCTGTGCCCTACCGTACTCTGAAAAACAGGGGAAAATTTTTTCCCACTCGAATTTCCTACGGAATCAATGAATTATGAATATGAAATACGAATTCAAGCCTGTACTTTATACATAAATCGAAAGAACACCTAAAAATTACATATGTACTAGAAACGGTTTGTTGAATTTCATACAAATATTTTTCATATTGAACAATATGTATCGTAAAATTTAACACGAAATACAGCCATACCTCACCTAACGAATAATCTTACTAACGAATAATCAAAGTTACAAAACGTCTTAACGTAAAATTTTCGTCTCTGAAGGCGAAAGAAAATTCAAGTTTCGAAACGCGAAATCTCATAACTTCAAATAATACGAGCTCGACTTCGCAGCCGCCCGAACCCCCCGAGAAGTAAATACACATGTAGCATCCTGTATTTTGTTTTGAATTTGGCACGAGAGAGTTGCTCTCCCATTGGTGAGGAGGCAGCTAACTATCCATGATACCTATAATGATTTTAGTGTGCCTTCGAACCTCGTTCGTCATAGAGTTCTAACCCGCGTAAGAGACAGAGTAACAGTTGTTTCATGAGTTTTCGACTGTGCTCATTGCATGTCTTGTTCATTTTAATGGTTTGATAAATAATTTTATTTTACTTTTATCACATATTTCATTCAAAATTGGTACACTTTTATAATTTTGGAGGATTTAGGGGGTGTATTGGGACCTTGGAACGAATCAGGCCTTTTACATGTAAAATGCGATCCTACTCACGAAAAAATCACGTTACGGAACAACTTCATGAACGAATTAATTTCGTAAGGTGAGGTATGACTGTATTGCGGCTTTATGGTAAGCCTTATGAAATTCCTGGGTCACTATTTGAATATGTTATATCTTTTCCATATTGCACAGAAGTTTGACATAGAACACAGATACAAAATTTCCTACTAAGTATGAATGACAATTGATCAATTACCTGAGTTATTGAGAGAGTTTGGAAGACGACACGTAGAATTTGCGTCAGTAGCACCGCTCGAAGAAGAAGATTCCACAGGTGGAGATGAGGAAGATGATTTCGGAGGCAACGAGGGGTTCGATTTCGGAGGCAACGAGGGGTTTGATTTCGGAGGCAACGAGGGGTCTGATTTCGGAGGCATCGAGGGGTTTGATTTCTGAGGCAAAGAAGGAGTTGGATTTGGAAGCAACGAGGGGATTGACTTTGGAGGCAACGAGGAGGTTGGGCTAGAAGGCGAAGAGGGGGTTGATTTGGGAGGCAACGAGGGGGTTGATTTGGCAGGCAACGAGGGGGTTGATTTCGGAGGCAACGAGGGGGTTGATTTGGGAGGCAACGAGAGGGTTGATTTCGGAGGCAACGAGGGGGTTGGGTTTGGAAGCAACGAAGGAGTTGATTTCGGAGGCAACGAGTGGGTGGATTTCTGAGGCAACGAGGGGGTTGGGTTTGAAGGCAACGAGGGGGTTGATTTCGGAGGCAACGAAGGGGTTGGGTTTGGAGGCAACGAAGGAGTTGATTTCGGAGGCAACGAGGGGATGGATTTCTGAGGCAACGAGGGGGTTGGGTTTGGAGGCAACGAGGGGGTTGATTTCGGAGGCAACGAAGGGGTTGGGTTTAGAGGCAACGAAGGAGTTGATTTCGGAGGCAACGAGGGGGTGGATTTCTGAGGCAACGAGGGGGTTGATTTCGGAGGCAACGAGGGGGTTGATTTCGGAGGCAACGAGGGGGTGGATTTCTGAGGCAACGAGGGGTTTGATTTCGGAGGCAACGAAGGGGTTGATTTCTGAGGCAACGAGGGGGTTGGGTTTGGAGGCAACGAGGGGGTTGATTTCGGAGGCAACGAGGGGGTTGATTTCGGAGGCAACGAGGAGGTTGATTTCGGAGGCAACGAGGGGGTTGATTTCGGAGGCAACGAGGGGGTTGATTTCGGAGGCAACGATGGGGTTGACTTCGGATGCAACGAGGGCGTCGGCTTCATGACCAGTGAGGCTGCAGTTGTGTCAGAAAGAGACGACTCCGTTGATTTTGGAGACGACGCAGGCGATAATTTCGGAGTTTCCGAGGGCGAAGATTTCGGAGCCGGGCAGGCATTAGAAGATACTTCAGTCTCCGCCTGTTGGCGCACTGCTCGTTCTGTCTTCGTCTTCATCCTCCTGAGCCTCTTCTTTTTGCTTTTCGAAAGCACTGCTTTATCGCTGCTGGAGGCGTTGCTCTCAGCACCGTTGTGCTCGGTGCTAGACGTCGATGTCTGGCAGTGATCTGTCGAGAATAGGAAGTGTTGGCATGTTATGTGAGCCTTTGTGTGTTACTTGGGCATCATGTCTTTAAGGCATGGATTTCCCCTCGTATTAACTTACGCCGTGCACTGCTTGGAGACCGTGAGAATATTCCACCGAATATTTAACAACTTGTGGTCTGAAATTGATGTTTACTAATTTAAAGGTAACAATTGAGTATGCGAATGTTAACAAAACACGTCATTTCACTAGCCCGAAATAGAGAAAGAAATAGAATTGAGTATATTTAAGCAGGCGATTCCTTGTAAGAATAATTCTAATACGAACGCAACCATTTTTTTACAGTTTTTCATACAGTTACCAGTCTAATGATATCTGTATATTTTAATGACGGCATAATTACATTAAATAAACAAATATAAGTGGCTTACAAGGCCCGCAGATCTAACAGCTTGTGATGATTTTCTATGGGGACACTTGATGAATAAAATAAATTCTAGTTCCCCTCAAAACGCTGAAAAATTGGAAGAGCAACGAACGAATTCAATGCACCAAAGAATGATCCACAGCTAATAGAACGAGTGGCTTCATCGATGCGATCTTGAGCTCAAAAGCGCATGCAGAAAAATGGACGACAAGTGGAGTGAACTGCGTCTCAAAACATGTTTTCAATATTTTTTAATAGAACATTAACTACATAGTGTGCGTTAAAATTTTTTTCTTCCATCACTTATAATTAAGTTAAATTATGGCGTATACATTTTATTGTTTGAGTTTCTTGCGCAAACTTGTTTCTGAGAGCCCTCAGTCTAACAATTACGTGGTAAATATTTTTGAAGATATTTTGTCAAAACGTACATTTATTGATAAACGTTCAACGTAGAATATAGTCAAAACAGAGTAAAAATGCAGATATTAGTTTTTTAATTATATTAATTTAATTTTGGGTTGCGATTTCGAGGGATACCCCGCATTAAACACATCTAGGCTATATAATGTCTCCCGAGATATGAAATACGAGTCGACTAGCAAATTTATCCCTTGACATGAGGTCTCCAAACTTTCCAGTCTGAGGGTCATACTGATCATTACAGTAAGTTCCAAGGGCTTAAATCGTTTCAAATTTTCTGCCATTATCTATAATTTTCAAAGTAGTCGCCGAGTACGCGGTCAGATTAATTAACTGTCTCGGGCCGGATGTATTGCACTCGCGGGCCGGATTTGGCCCTCGGGCCTCAGTTTGGAGACGTTTTTCTAAACGAAACAGTAAATTTCTGCTCTAGAGTGACAGACCGTGAGCTGCGATGACTACCTGGACAAAGGAATTTGTTCAACTCTGTCGGTAATGTAATTTGAAAGTTATGTGTGCTGGGTTGGAGTGAAAAGTGAAGGTAGTTCAAAGTACGTATAAAATTACGAAATAATTTAAGCTGACCAAAATGAAAAATTTGTTGACAACCAGGAAATCTTCTAAACAAAGAAAAGTGCGGGGCAAAAGTATTTGACTGAAATTGATATCCTGGTAAATAGTTGTTTTTGTTCTATCCCATAATTTCAGTCTCTTCATTGAAAATTTTCCAAACAGCTTCCGAAAACTTCCAGAAGCACACGCAATGTAAACAAACTACGATCGGCAAAATAAGTACCGCTCTATATTTTTAGACGATAGACAGCGAATACAGCGTTGGAAGGAAAACAAATAGCCAAAGCGACAATGTCAGAATGAGATATAATAAGAGAATAACCTATAATGATTTTCTGGACTTGTTGAGGTTTCACATTCAACTGACAGTGCACTGGTTTGGAACTATCGAGAGACCGGGAAATCTCTCTATTCCGCAGCATCACGGCGTGGGGCCGTTCAGCAATTCATGTCTCGGGGAGTTTTGCATCATTGATAGAAAAATTGACAGTTGCATGCACAGACTGACACTGGAGCAGACGCTGCTTCTTAGTAGTAGAAAATTGTAGGGCTGACGCAAGTAGAGCTTCCAGCAAGACAATGATCCCAAATACACGGTTCAGTTGAAAAATGAATCGTTGGCAGAAAATAAAAAAATAAGTATTTTTCCATGGCCTCGTCAACCGTCTGACCTCTGTCTCATTGATAGTTTATGGCTATAATTAAAAACTGTTATACAGAAAATCAGCCCAAAGAATATTGTCAAATTGAAGTTCATCTGTGTGCACGAATGAAACACCATGCTACGAAATGAGAGTCAAAATTTAATTTCCAGTTGTAATAATAGTTTTCATGATGTTATTGCAATAAAGGTCATGCCACTATATCATAAACATTACTTTTCAGTGTTAGTCAAATACTTTTAACCTCTTACATGGCTTTGTTTAATTAATTTTTCGGTTGTGAACCAACTTTTTTCGCTTCTGTATATTTATTCTGGTAAATAAACGCTCTTTGAACTTCTTGTACTCTTTACCCCAAACCGGAGCCAAAAACTTTCTAACTACTTACATCGAAAATAACGATAAGCCAGAACTCATGGCCTCGAAATGAAAACAACTTAAAGACAATAAGCACATTTTCTAAAAACCAACAAAGAATTACCACGACGATATAAATTCAATGCCATTGCTCGCGACGAGTGATAATTTCTAAGCGCGTTCATTGAGCCTCGCACGAAAGAGAACCTCGTCAGTGTGACCCATCCAAAAACCGCGAGCGCTCAGATGCCAAGTCTTGCTGCTGGACATCTACGGTGCTAGCAGCCAGCGGTGCTGATACTCGTCTCAGAAATTATGATTTGGCTCCTTTCCCAAAAGCTTATGTCAACCTGAAATTATTTGTGTGTAGTATCCACCCTCGCCAAAATAAGCACTAGAATAGCAGATAGAGGCGCTTATTGAGGCTTTAAAGTTTTAGTTCTTAATATACAATTAACAATTCGGCACACATGCATTGGGACTAAACTCAGCTAGTGATCGATAAAAAATCTATTTTCGCAATTCTTGACAACATCTTTCGAGTTTGAATTAGAATTGCATTTAGTAAGGATAGATGAGTCTAGTGCAGGATGTTGCTGTGTAGCACAATTTATTACCCACATTCATGAGTTACAGACAAATTCGAAACAAAGGCTAGCAGTCTCGTCACAACAATGACGAAACGTTTCATAGTTCATTGGCCGTTTTCCCGCCCACCCATGACGTCATTAAAAGTTAACAACATCTCAATTTCACTTAGAAAAATTCCATCGGCGTGAAAAAAACTACTTAGCACTTCCACGTTAATGAATGCTGTTAAAGAGAATTTCTATGAGAATGTGGTCAATGTACGTTGCTCAAATAGGACTTGAAACAAGTGTGTAGGCATGGACGTGAGATTATGACCGTGATAATGCAGGTCTGCCGGTGCTGCGCGACTCTGCTGCGCATAAATCAGAGACGCGTGTACGCCATTTTGAGTCGATTTTAAAAGGCAGAAGTCGACATGGATAAATGAGTTGAATAAAACATTTATTCTTGAATGATTACGCGTTCAAGAATGCAAAAATGAGCATCGCTGCTGCTAACAAGCATAGCAACGCAAGGATATTTGCTCATCAGCACACAGCAAGCGAGTATCAGAAACATAAAGGTTAGGATATCTTTTGCTAGAAGTGCCCCAAATTTTGCAGGTCACGTTGGGAGAGCCGCACAATGGAGGCTGAGCTACGCTATTCACACGCCTAAAATGAATCGGAAATGAGCAAGAAGAGGACTCATTTTCAAGACCTTTCTAGTCACGGTAAACAATAAAATAATAGCGTGACAGCATTTTTTTCTATTACGTTTAGATAATATTATCAAAATCAAATGCCTGCAAGAGAATTAAGTACTCGTGTTTCTATAAATAATATATAATGTTATACCACTCCTAAAAAAATTCACCAATCCTGCGAAAAACAGTTGTGATATAATTTGAATGGCATTCACGACGATGGGAATCATTCGAGATTGCCTAGTCTTATAGCTTTAATGCGACTTTCAGCCTCTCCCAAGAAAGTTGTGTTTGAGCTCGTAAGTGCGCTAATTCTGTACGGGATCAATCCAAGAACTCAAATCTCCATGGATGGTAGTTATTTAAATATTTTATATCTATTGAATTTTCTTGAATTTGTGATAGACGGCAACACATACTGTTCGGCTGAAAAATGCATTTTATTTCTAAAATAGCGTGATATAATTGGAGTGGTTAATAGAGGGACAAGCTGTAAATGGAACCATTCGAACAATTTGCTTACAGTTTTTTAATATTATTTCTACAGTCGTAAATATTTTTAATCGAGCCTATTATTGTGTTGTCGAATAACATAGAACGTTTTCATAACGAAGTCATGAGCTCAAATTCAAACAATTAACAGATTGAGACCTCGAAGTGCATTGATTTCAACATTTCAAATATAAAAACTATTCCTTACACAATTTCCATCAATAATTTAGGTAAAAGAATACTGTGGACTAACTTCATGGCGTGAAACTACACGGTTCAGATATTAAAAACTAACGTCAAACGATCCACGTGTGTGCTCATTAGGAGGTAGGAGGGTGGGAAATTTTCCGGCGTTAGTACAAATTATTCACGGTTTTTCTCTGGAGCATGCCTACACCTTCATACAACTTCAATAGCATATAAGATCTCACCTTTCGTTTGCTTATTCATGATGATGAGTCTATGGGAAAAAGCTTTTTACGACGATTCAATGCCCAACAAGAAACTGATTCTTGAGTTAATTTATGAATTTCCGAGTTCACTTTCGCACGCTAGAATTCGAGGATCACAAGCGAGAGCGTTGTTCGCACACGTCCCCTCAGTATTACACCTTAACGGCAAGTGGGAGCCGCCGCTGCGGGTACTGCACTAGCGAGCAGCTAGGCGGCGGCCTAGGCCTGCCCGTGTGCTGCTATCGGTCCATCTTCCCATTTGAGAAGCCTGTCGCATAGAATGAATTTTGTACTTCACAAGCACGTAGAACACACTCACTGAAAGCCAAACATGGTAATAGCTGAAAATGCATTGTGTTTGAGAGCGTTGCGTTCAAGGAAAGCACAATATCAGTGAATAAAACTGTGTCTCAGCATGACCTAGGTCACGGAGCAGGAAGCAGATCCAAAAATCAACTAACATAGCTATGCATGCGTGGAATGGATACTTATCACTGTACAATTTTATACGTTTGATGATGAAGGAAGGGGCCAGATAAGCGAAACGGGATGTTTGTTGTGATATATTTCACTTGTTGTTCCATATTCCAGTCTGTGAATTTGAAATAAATAACTCATTAATGAATGCCCAATGCAAGCAACGCAGGACGAAAATGAATGAGCAACATCATGATAATTTTAACTGGGATAAAAATAAAACATTAAAGATTGTATTATAATTTGAATAGATCATCTGGTGACATTAGGCAATGAGGACGAGTGAGTGACCTTCTAGGGCCTATGTGAGATGCAGCCGAGCGATAACCGGAAGACTGACAGTTTTTGAAGGCAGGAGCTGTCTCGCCGGCAACTTTTGTCCCACACTTAGAACTGACACAAGCGATACTCAATGGATTAGCTACCAAATGAACTCAATTAGCTACCAAATGGAGCAAAATTTGCTTAGTGATAATTTCAACCTTAGACTGTAACGAAGAATCATTCATTTATGAGCTCTAAAACTAAACACAGTGATGATGAACACATACTACCGTATAGGCTTCCTACAAACTGTCCGGTATCCTTGTTGAATGGAAGTTATAATGATGTAGAGCCGTTCAAGTCTATATTCTCTGACGTAATCATCTACCGTCACTTTCATTATGATCATCTTAAACGCTAGGGCTAGAAGCGAACCTTAAATTTTGTACATGCATTTCAGAACAAAATTTTCTACTAATTATCACGAACTCCATACTTGTCTTGTCTCTTCAGAAGCTTCTCAGCTGCTTGATAATATCTTCGTGACTGACTCACCTGACTTACATACAGAACAATAACTTCCGACTTAATTGATAATTTCCGATGTTTCTCATTCAGAAAAGTGTCTTTAACGGTTGTACCTCGCTATAAACTGAAACACTCATATCGTTGCGTATAAGAATCAAATTGAAGAAAAATAAGCCCTGTACTAGAATTAATTCCTTCAATGACCATATGTCAATAAGACAAAGATGCGACAAAGTTTGATGAAACAATGCTACAATTAATTGAAATTATAAATTCTGTCTATTATCTATGTTGTCCCACACTCACGAGTACAATTAAACCGAAAAATCGAAAAAAATTTAGATTACTGAAAACATCATCATCAATATAAAGAAACGCTGAGCGTACCTTGCATTACCAATGAAGGGAGAACACCTAGAGCAGTGTTTAGAAGATACAGGTATGATACGACAAATCAATTAAAGAACATTGAAGAGGAACTACTTTACGTTCGCGTTAAATCAACTAAACAGATGTTAATAAACCAACACACCTGCCTAATTCTATCTATAAATCAAATAATATTTATCGTCAAATAATATTAACCGTCATTTTTATCGTCATCAATTAAATCCATTGTCTTAGATAATGTAAAACATCATAAGAATAATATTGTAGGTGTTTTTATTAACGTAGTGCAGTACTACGTCATCAATTAAATCCATTGTCTTAGATAATGTAAAACATCAAAAGAAAAATATTATAGGTGTTTTTATTAACTTCTTTGTGCGTCAGGGTAGAAATATTGCTGATAGTATCATTTGTGAATCAGTAAATCAGTTGGAATGCATGAATTGTGTCCACAGCTTTTTCTTCACTGCCCCTTTAACCCTATGATTTTCTTGTCTATGTAAACAGTTTATGAAATGAATCCTGTGGATTAAAAACGTTTTCTACTGAAGTACTAAATGGTATAGGGCTCTGATCATATCCAACATCCTATCAAACATCATTAAGCAATTGATTTTTCTGTGTATTTTCCCTAGCTACGTAAAAATTGCTAGACCTAAATTAATTTTTAGAAATAATAAGAAAATTTACATGAACAATTATAGACATGCTTCTCTACTACTAATTATTAAAAAAATGTTCAAGCAAGTTGTATTCGAGAAAGTGTACACATGTTTTGAAAAAAAATCATTCCTCTCAGATTAGCAACATGGTTTACGAAGTATGAAATCAACCACACACGCTATTCTACATTATTTACAACATCTTCATTTATGTATTGGAGAATAAAAGCTTGGTATTTCAGTGTTCTATACTTCCGAAGAGTATTCAAATGCATAGACAGTAGCATTCTACTGTCTAAACCTCACGTTGCAGCATTAAGGGAGTTGTACGTTATTGGTTCGAATCATACCTAACAAATCGAATGTAGGCACAATCGGACTGATGATGTTCAATTAAAACAATGTAAAATTGCCATAAATTCCAGAACCTATCATATTTTCAATCTGTATCAAGAAAATTCAAAATCATGTTTGAAATTCATACTTTTTAGCTGACGACAGCACACTGTCTACGGCTGTTTTTAAATCATGAAAATCGCATTTCAATTGCAGAAAGAATAAATAGCGATTTGCAAAAAATTTCGATATGGCGCCTAAGCCAACAGAATATGCTTCAATATCGATTAGACAAAACACATTGAATTCTCTTTCAAGCTGAATACTTCTTTTTCATGCATCAAGATTGGTGATGAGCAATGGTTACTGAAGAAATTAACTTCTGCAAGTTTTTAGGCTAGATATATAATTTCTAGGACAAGTTATGACCTAGATAGGTAAAAAGCCTTAAATGGAAATCCGATTCTCAAGAAACATATTGCACATCTCGGCACTAAACAATTAAAATCCACAGAAATTCTCAATAAAGTAAATAATATAGTATTGCCTGAAGAAGCTAGAAAAATTCTTCGTCGAATGTTCGTGCTCCCTATTTACAATACGGAAATGAAATCGAGCATGGAAGTGATAAAAAACGTAATTTACATCTTACTAGGTAAAAAAACAATTAGAACTTTGAGAAAATTAAAATGCATTGCACTAATGAATAATTAAAAATCAGTAAAAACTCAAGTTTCCTGATTTCCATAAGCTCTCCTCCTTCCATGTACGAGTATAATTTCATCTATAAAACGACAAATAAGTGCAAATGAGATGTAAAGAATTATTATGTGCACAAACTGGCCACGATTATCTTATAATCAGGTAAAACAGCAAATTTATTCTCCCTAATTAATTAATCGAACCATCTCAACACAGTTTCCCCTCTCATCGGAACCAAAACTTGGAATTATCTCCTTGTTGATGTCCGTGAATACCATACAACGCTTTCAACCCGTATCTAATTTCCATTTTCATCAAATTATTAACGACACTTGGTTTTCAGGGAAAATTCTATCTACTAAATGATTCAATTTGACAGGATAATTTACAATAATGTAAAATCATTTCCAAGTATTTTCTGAACTGAACGGTTCCCATACGGTTCGTTGGATTATTGTTGGTAATTTTAGCATCGAATTCTGTGGGAGGTTTTTAACTGATCAGTGTAGTGTGCGAGTAGGTTCAGGATACTAGGTTGTATACCATTTAATAGTGTACACAATGTAATAGCCTTACAAGTCGCTGAACTAATTAAGGCTATAACCAAATGCGTCTGTTTTAAAAGACTTGAGAAACAATCTTCTTGATGTATCCGTTAAGGCAAATTTTTCAAACGGCCGACAGCCAACGATTTTCTGAACAAAAACTTCTGCTGTTCTGGAATAACCAAATAGAAAATAGAATACCAATGAAAAATCTTAATGTTTCGTTGAAACAATTACGAGCCTACTGTAGATTTATCATAAGCAGATACTCACAGATCTTTGAAGGAAGTTTTGGGGAAATTACTCACTGATATTCGCTGCATCATTGCAAGACGGTCGTAACACAAATTTCATGATTTTTCAGAAAAAATCATTTTAACATATGTATCTAAGTCAAATATCTTCAATAATTTACGCAAATCAACCAACGCCATCTCTCGGCCAAAAATGCACTTAAGACTTACGATTTTACTGTCAAAAGACGCAGAATTAATTCAGCATTCTTATAAACATTGCAACTCTATACTTGAAAATTTCAAGTTAAGACAGTCTTGCAATGGTGCAGCGATATGCAAACGTTCTACATCTAAGGAAAGTAACAGCAAAAGGCGCGTGCGGGACAGGGGCTGTGGGTGTAACTTGTGATAATACTAGTTTCTTGTTATGAGTATCATCTGACCATATGAGAACAATAATAACACTTGAAATAGAAAATGTTAAAGACAAAAGAAAGAGGTAACTGTTAACATAAAACCAACAAAATTTTTACTCTGCAGAAAAGAGCTGTCAGAGCGGTAAAGAACCTAGAATATAATGCTCACACAAATGATTCTTTCAAAAATTTACAAATACTTAAACTTTCGGATCTCTACAAAATCTCCATCTGTAATTTCATTTACAAAACACTAAGAAATGATGGCGGCAATAGCCTTAGACAATTATTGACTGCGCAAACTGGTCATCACAACCATTTAACCCGAAATAGAAGTAAATTCATGCTTCCTTATTATTCGAAGGCCCGGTCGCAACACAGTATCCTCTTCGTTGGAACCAAAACTTGGAACTCTATACCTGCGGAGATCCGTAAATGTAATTCGTACAAAGTATTCAAAAGACATCTTGAGTCTCACTTCCTATCAGAATACTAGTCGTGTAAGATCACCATGTCAAATCTTGCCTCCTACATGTAACTAATGATAATGTAATAATGTAACTTGCTTTGGGTAACATAACCGATCTTCAGTCTGCTCTTGAATCGTTTTATCGAACATACTGTTAAATATAGCCGATTTGACCTATATTGTAAAATACAGCATAAAATATCGAGTAAATTATCTCAATGATCAGTCTAATGCGAAACTAGGTTAAGTAAACTAGGTTAAACATTGTACACCTTAGAATAACGTGATGATAGGATGCCCTAGAAGTCGCTGAACTTGTTCGGGCCCACAGGTAGCTATACTCAAACTTAACCATTGTACTAGACTTAAGAAACATCCCTATTGAAAATCGAGGACGGTGCACCGGTGGAATATGGTTGACAGGGCTTATTATCCGCGATTTATTGGTCATTCGGCCATCCGACCGATAAAACAACGGTACACCGCCCAATTTACGAGCATGTTATGATCGGCACTGCCATCCGCGGCCTCCCGTCCATACACCGTCTTTAACTCGCGGTATCTAGTAGCGATTCGAGGTTGACTTGGCCAAAGACGGCCATCTGGCTCAGAATCGCTGATACCGTGTTTTTCTGGCACTTGTTTCTCATGCCCTCAAGCAACTATAATTAATCTATGTTAAATAACCTCTTAATTTTGAAATGAAATGAACAAAATAATAATGAAATAAATATAAAAAGCTATTATGAAATTTTACATTTTTGCTTTACTAATTATAAAACCTTTCACACTGAGATAAAAATTAAAATATTCAGCCCTCTATGAATAGGATGTTTTATTCCAGATTAGATTATAAGTTTGTTAAAGCCTCCCTAACCGCCAAACAAATAGAGCGTATCGGAGAGGAAGGAGGAAGGCACCATTCAGTATGGAGATAAGAGAATGAGGAATCTAAGCAGAATATGAGAGTAAGATGAGAAAGAAGTTCATGAAATAAGATAAAAGTTAAGGAAAAAAGTCCGAGGTGCTGAAAAACCGTGCAGTAGTGAATCGAATAAAGGTGGTCCTTAACCCAACAAAATCATTTTATTTCAACAAAAAGAAGCCCTACCTAACTCTCAGCTCGGGCCCTCACATTTTTCCCCTGGGAGCGTTAATTCCCACATATACAATAGTTGTATCCCCCTGAGGGGATGTTTTATTCCAATCAAGCCTAATAAAATATGTATAATTGGCAGAACAATTATATGAGCAAATCTCATACAAGAAAAAACAGTCCGTAAAGCAGGCGATAGAGAAGATCCATTTTAAAAACGAATTCAAATGAACGTTTCAAGCTCTTGGCTCATTTTAAAAAAGGCTTGCAGATAAATCGAAAATTAATTCAATGCTCGCACAATTTGGACAGATCCATTATAGACAAAAATCTTAAAGAATACGTGGATGAAAAACTACACGTAATAGCCTACAAACAGAAGTAAATTGTGACAATGATAACAATATTAAAAGAAATGCAATAGTTTAATAAGAGAATAACTGTTCATCGGTTTATTATTTAGATACCGCCTCGAAATAGTGAGAGATACCTACGATAAAAATCAAAATACGATGAATACATTGAATAAGCCGATAATTATAAATTTTTAAGACACTAATAGCTTAAAAAGTTAAACTTTTCATTGGACATAATACTGTCAGGCTGCAGCGGAGACGGCATGGGAACGGTCTTCTGGAAACTACAGAAATTTCTTTAGAATTTCTTGAGTGCAACTTTAGATTCCAGTCTACCACTCGTAACTTTTGAAATGATTCACCTATTGAGTTCAAATTACTCTCAAATGAAAGATAAAAAACATTCTTATGGAAAATCGTACATGCCAACATTCTTGAGCACTCTCAGACGCAAAATTCATTTGCCATGAAAATTACAGTTGGTAGCTGACGAGGAATTCTTGCTAGTCAAAGCTGTCAGCTAAAAAATTGGTAAATTTACCTAAAACTTTAACTTGCGGATATTTATAATGTAATAAGGTATTTAAATGCCATTTAATCATTTATTACAGTTTTCAATAAATAATACTATCCTGTTATTCCTCTTAGCCAAAAATTTTATCTGCACTCGAGTTAGAGATGGCAACACTGCTCGCGCGTTGGCAAGACGTCAAGCTCTTTCGAAGTTTCACGGCGGCCGGGCGGCGGCAGTTATTTGAATTGTGTTATGGCAGTTGTGCGTCTCAGATGTGGTGCTGGTTTCAGACTCATTTAATAAGTTTCAAGCAATGTCAGAATGTATTTCAGTGCAAGTGTGTAGTACGTTAGAGTGTATCTTATTTTTGAAACAATTTTTGCTCTGAAAAGGTATAAGGTGTTCGCTCTCAAGTGAGTTTCTTATTCCATTGAAGACGTTATGCCGGTATGGCATGTTGTCAAGTGCCGATGAAGGTGACGATTGAGACAACAAGTGCCTTCAACCTTGTCGTCTGAATTATTTTTTAGTGTGAATGAATTGTAATGAATAGTAATGATGTGTTTTTTCACTATGATTTCCTTTCTTATTTTACAGTAAGTGTTAACACAATTTAGCTTCAAACTTCTAAGTTGCAGTATAATTCCACTTGAGAAACCTTTGACAAGAAACAATATGCAATATTTTCAATTTAGAAGTACCGATAGTTTCGGTATCGGCCTTTTTCTATTATCTGTACATCACTAGTTTTCAATTTATTAGTAAGAAAATTAAACTTCAATAAATATCTGACGAGCTGCGTTATAAAATTACGGAATAACGATGTTTAAAGAAAAAAACATCAATATTCACTTAAATTCGTTCGCGGAAATTAACCCGTCTCCACATGGTCGACCTACCAAGAGGTTTGAAGAAAATGGGTCAACTGTGCAACTTGCTGTACATTCATTAATCATGTTAGAAGTTTCATTGGGAGTTCATTGTAAAGAGAGAGAGTTGCTCTTTCTGTCAGTGGGGAAAAAATACTGCTACCCCAATGAAAATCTACGAAATTCGAGTTTTTATTTCGGTAAAATACAAAAAACCAAAATCAGAAAATCACTGGCCATTTTTTATTTATTGCACTTTTATGTTTTTTTATGATGCATTTTCATAGATTCTGAGTTGCTGAATCTTGTGGTATGTGAATTTTTTTTCAGGTCCAATAGTTCCGGAGTTATGTGCACTATATGTAAAACACAGTTTTTATTTTTAGTTCATTTTGTGTATAGGCTGTTATCTAGCAGTTTCATTGTTTGTAAAGAGTTTGATATGCATAGAGCTTTTCCTCCCGAATACAATGGTGGAATTATTTTTTGCGTAGGAGTAAATCTGTGGATTTGGACTCCCATTTTTGGAACAAAAAACATAAGAAAATAAAAATTATTGCGACCTTCTTAGAGGCAGAGTGTGTGCTGGTATGCCTCAGCTACACTGCTGGCCTTCTAAGAGGTTTTGCAGCGCCGGTAGCTACACTCCAGACTGAGCAGAAGAATTCATACAGATTTGAGCTTGATACCTCTCCTTCCCTGTTCCTCCCACCTAATTTTACCTTACACCAATGAATAGCGCTCAACGAGACGCTTAAGACCATATATGGCAACCCTAGGTTTGCTGATGTGAAACATGTGCTAGCTTTGCCGACCTTCTAAGAGTCCAGGACGTGGCGACGGGTTAAGAATTCTCTTTCAAAGAATCTCCAAAGGAACACATTTAAGAACGTTTTAAATGAATGATATTTTGCTCACTGATGCATAATGTTTAAGTTATTAACCTGTGAAGTTATAGGAACTTTGTATATAAAAGCGGAGAAACGGACACGTAAATATGATGTAATACAGCATGACGTGATGCTAGGTTAAATTAGATTAGGTAACGTTAGATTAGCTGAATAAACTAACCTAAAATAACTTAACTTAGCCATACTGACACTGATGGTTACCGCCAAAATACCGGGCGTATTTCAAGAATGCAGGTACGATGCAGCCGAATATATAATGCTAATTTAACCTGAACGTAATTCATGTTATAGCTTGAAAATTACGTATCAGCGAGCAAAATGTCATTCGTGTAAAGCGTTCGTATATGAGCTCTTTTAGTGATTCTTTAAAACAGAGGCCGTGATTTCCGTGAACGCATTAAAGTAAATACTAACCGAATAAAACTCCTTAATCACCTGATGAACATTAGCATTATTGATGAGTTAGAGTTGAATTATATTTTGAATTGAGGAGCTTCCTACTAGCAAACGTTGCGTGATCGTAGGCTAGTGATGTACAGATATATCGGTAGCGGCCAAATCTGGCCGATATTTCATCGATACTTTCCAACAATACGTACTTTACCGTGAAAATAAGGTCATAATTCGTTTAAAGAAAAGTATAATCAACTAAAGAGCCTATTCATACCAAGTAAATTAGCTAAATGTTGAATTACATCGTTTAATAAGGCCCGCTAAGTGAATTTACTACGTTGAATTCCCGATGTCACGGACGGTCTATGTCAAAACTTTGTGGCATAAATAGTTATACACAGTGGGGACATAAAATTATTATACTTTTACAACTAAAACATTTTTAGCTAACAAAAATTAAACCTATCATATATAGTTGAAAGCGCATTTTAAAGTTTTTATAAATTAAACATAAAAATAACTGAAAATTCTATTTTAATTGAGCTTGTAGGTCGTAAAATATTACAAAGCAAATTATTTTATTTATATTTAGCATGCAAATCGCCGTTCATCACAAATCTTGCATTTTTCTTCTATTTTAAGATGTTTGAAAAAAATCACGAACAATCTTATAGTTAGTTGCGTGTTAGCGCATCTCTCCGGTTTCGGATCCTATCGAATTTTAATGTTTTCTTTTCGTCAAAGTATGTATTTTGATGTGAAAAACATGAAACACCATATTGCGGAGAAATTATTTTTTCGGTCTACTTTTGAAAACATTTGCTATTACAACTAGTCTACATTACTTTGCAATACGGTTTGAAACATCTATTGCAAGGATTTCGTTTTGTTATTTTATTGCAACAATATAGTTAACAAAGCTAGAGCAGTTCTATTATTCCTAATCGAAAACTTTATTGTTAATATTGTTATATTATTAGATACATTAGTTAATAATTTTATTGCATTACTCATATTGGGCTCATAATGATTTTATTTTTATAAAATTGTAAAAGTATCGGTGACTTGACTTGGATTAATTTGAACTTGACTTGGATTAAATTGAACTTGACTTGGATTAAATTGAACTTGACTTGGATCAATTTGAACTTGACTTGGATTAATTTGAACTTGACTCGGATTAATTTGAACTTTACTCGGATTAATTTGAACATGACTTAGATTAATTTGAAGTGAAAAAGGTGTAGGTCCAAAAGTGGACCAAAAAAATAATTTATCCACAAAATAGTTAGCATGTTTGTGTTTTCCACACCAAAATACATACTTCGGCGAAAAAAAACATTAATATTCGATAGGCCCCGAAACCAAAAAGATCCAAACACGCGCAACTAACTATAAGATTGTTCGTGAATTTTTCAAACATCGTAAATTAAAGAAAAATGCTATTTTCCTACTGTACGGGGATTCATATGCTAAAATTAAAATAAATTTATTCGCTTTGTAGTATTTGACGGTTTACAAGATAAATAAAAATCGAATTTTCAGCTTTTTCTGCATTAAATTTCAAAAACTTTGAAATACACCTTCAACTTTATTTGCATAATTGGTTTGATTTTGGTTCGCCTGTTTTGTTGTTTAAGTATAATAATTATATGTCGCTTCTGTTTTCCACTATTCATGTTACAGAGCTTTCACTTACTGACCGTACGTGCCTCATCGGGAAGTCGAAGAAGTAAATTCAGTTAGCGGGCCTTATTAAACACTGTAATTCAACAGTTAGCTATCTAATTTACTAGGTATGAATAGGCTCTTTATTTGATCATACTTTTACTTTCATGATTTATGACCTTCATTTTTATGATAAAATACGCGTTATTGGAAAGTATCGGCCGAATTTTACCAACACCAGTAAAAATGACTGATACCAATACATTGCCTCATAAATAATTTTATGACAGGATTTAATAAATATTTTTTAACGTTTCGATCCGAATTTCAAATAAAAAGACAGCAATTTACATTTATGTGCAACGGTTAAAAAGAAAGACGGTTGTATGCTGCATTGGCTACTCTAACGGAAGCTTCATAAGAAAATGACGCTGGAACGCACAGAGTCGTTTTCTTCTAAAATTTCGCTTGTATTTGAGTTCGGACCCGTGACTTCTGGGGAAAATGGCAATTCTTCTTGTTGACGAGGAACGAGAGATGGCCCAACTATTAGCTTCACCACCTCGGTCAATTGATATTTATGACGATTCATCGTTGTGGTGGGGCTGGTAGTGAAGGCAATGTAAAAGCAACAAAATGTGGAAACCAAACCTGAATGTCCCTCGTCCGTCTTCAGCAACCTCTGAATTGAAGGACGTTCTCGAAGGTGATCAACAATGTGTTCAGGTACATATTTGTGTGTGTTTGTGTGGGTGGGGGGTGGTTATACCAAATATCTGATCGTTGCTACCAAATATCTACGTAAATGTGTTGGTTAAGGTTGCGCAATTGATTCATATATCCTAAATAAGGGTAGATGATATTTAATATTGGTGTGCGGTTAGCATGGTATGTTAATATTGTTGCTTCTTCACCCTAGCAAAATCAGAATCACAGGTGATCTCTGTACGATGGATAAGAAACGCTCCCAGCTGCCAGTGTATGACGTCACAACCATATGTATATATGCTCGTGACGTCACACACTGGCAGCTGGGAGCGTTTTTTAAGCAATTGCGTAGAGGTGGCCACCCGTGATTTGGAGTTGATTAAGGTTGCGAAGCGAGCGATTCATTGGATGTAGAGTTGGGTTGAGGTTGATTTGAAGCTGTTCACCGACCAAAGTTGGTCGCAGTATGGACGTATTAAGGGCGCAGTATGGTCGCGGAGACTGGACATTTGACCCTTAAATAGACGATAAGCCAACCTCAAATCGTCCATGTTTCCACTCATATTCCACCGGTGCACCGTCCTCGATTTTCAATAGGGATTCTACCTCTGTATCACCTGTGGTAAATAAATTGTTTAAAATTGTTTAAAAAATTTACTTTATTTATTACTTTATTTACTTTACTTTATTTCTGAGCTTCTTCTTTTCCTAGAACTACGTCTTTTAAATATATTGTGACAATATATCTCTCTCAAATATTTTGTTCAAATTATTGAACTAGTCTCGATTTTTCAACATTTTATTAATTCTAGAACAAGATCATTCATTGCAAAGTTCGTTCGTTATTATTTTACGGAGTTCGTTGGCCATGAGCATAAGCTCGGGAGACTGGAACTGAACGGCATTTAGATCTGTTGTTACCTTTGGTTTATTTGTCATGTGGTACGCGGACGATGCATCCCTGAAGAGCAAATAATTATAGTTACTTTCCAGCGTGACTTGAGTGCGATTTCTGGCAGCCAAAACTCTAGTATTGTGTTTTGGTTCAGTGGAGAAATTGAGTGACTGCATTATTGCTCAACAAATTTGTGATCGTTTTAAAATATTTTCATTATAAAACATTTCTATACCATGATGCAGTTTGCTCTACTCTTATAAAAAAATGCTAAATATCTGAAGATACATTCAAGAAATGGAAAATAGCTTATAGAATTTTTTGTTGAGAAAAACTAGCCAGTCTATGCGTTTTTCTTGTTGGTGTGATTTTCAAGTGCCGATCGCTAATTTTACCTTGAATCAACACAGAATCAGCTCACAAGAATGGGCTTAATTACGATTTGATTCGCAGATGAATCTAATTTTAAGTACAGAGTTCTACCGCGATTCGAATATTCAAGTCAAAAGTCGCACTGCAGGCCTCGACGCTCTGTCGCTATTTTAACAAGATTCCAGCCCAAACTCGCATGGCCTCGACGCACTGAGACAAAGCAGCTCACCATCACAACCGTGCCTAAGTTACATAATATCGCCTCTCCGGCCATTCTCTCACGAACACGCCTGGCGACGGTCAAAATTTACGCCTACTTCGCTTCAGATTTGAAAGCAAGTTGTAGAGCTGTGTCCTCAAACAATAATTAAGTTATCATATGACCAACTCATCTTTCCATCCGAGTTACTCACCTGTTCGAGAAATATTTTGAACTATTTACCAATGAATGAAGAGCATCAGCATTGGATGAATGTAATGCTATAACTTTTGAGTTTTTCTATCAGAATTCTTCGGAGCAAAAATACACTAACAATACGAGTTTGAACTTGAAAAACGTATTAAAAAGAGCAGTGAACATTTCATCCTTTCAATTAACCTTGCTCATATTTTAGGTTAAATTAAGAGTCATTTAAAAAATAAAAGGTTTTTATGTCAGAGATAATTTATGACGTGAACATATTTATTATATTTATAGTTTGAGTGAAATATATATATGTAATTTTTATATGTTACAGTACTAATCGAAACATATTTTCGTTTTCTTGTATCTTATCGTTTACAATTCTTATTCGACACCATCCGCTGTAAATGTTCACTTGTATGTAGATTAGTATTTGAATTTCTATGAATGATTTTTTCATTTACATCGAGAAAGTTTTACAGACTTGGAGTTTAGCGACAGCCCTTCTTGAAAAACGTATGCGTGATTTTCGACACATTAATTTAGATTCACATTGATCTGATGTAATAAACAGAAGTTTAGGTGTCTCATGCGTGTATTAGAACTAAAGTTCATCAGCTTCACAAGTGCGCTGTAAGAGCCCGGCGGGTACGGCGGTCTTGCCTACATTGGTCACGGTGGAAGCCGGTGCGAGTTCTGACGCTACTCACCAACTTTCGCTTCCTGCTTTCGTACAGTTTCATCTATAGAGTGATACCTCTTGTCCCTGAAGATCTATTCGTAAAATATTTTCTTCAAGAATGCTGTGCAGTCCCTCATCTCAATTTTAAACTTTGCAACTTGAAATCTACATCCATTTTAACACAAATAAGTTTTAAATTCTTGTTGAATTTAAATTGTTCAGCAAAATCCTCAGAATGAGAGCATAAGCCCGGAACGTTTGAGTGAAATTTTCATCTCACTCGAAATGCATTTCAGAAATTGAGTGACTGCGTTATTACTTATTACAGTACAGGTCGTTTCGAAATATTTTTATAACAAAACATTTCTATTACTTGGCACAATTTGTTTTAAGCTTGTGATGGAATTAAATGAAATTTTCATTTCATTTTTTGCCATTTCTGTCGTTTCAAGTCCCGGCCCAAGTGAGATGTGGAGAAAGTATGGTCTTTCACATCCATAAAATGAGGCAAAAGTTGCTCGACGCTGACGTATTTTTTCATCTGCCGCTTGACAAATTAGGCGATAATTTTATTACATATCATATGATCCTGATAAAAATGTTCATCACAAAACATTCTTACACATCTTAGTTGATTCTGAGAATGAATGGTATTAAATGCTTGGAGAGGGAAGCAAGAAACGATACATAAATTTTTTCACATATTCAACTGTGAAAAATTTAGAGTTATGCTCCATTTATTGACGCAATCTGTGCTAGTTTATTGCCATTCGCGTCCAAATTCAGCTCGCAGAAGTAATCTTCATCAGATCAGATACAGGCAGGCAAAGTTCAGAAGGACAGACGGATACAATGACATCACTTAAATCGTCTTCATGCAAGCGCGTTTGAGTAATTTCTTTTTCGGTGAACGACGTACAGATGTGAAAATAACAAATACACTTGAAATTTGTATTTACTGCGTTGAAAGTAGATGCTCTACAAGAGGCTGAAAGAAATGCTCAAATCAAAAGTATCATAATTGAAAAACTCATTTGCAACTATTATTTATTTGCTCATTCGTAATTTTTTACAGTTATTTACGGATTTTACTGAGTGCAATGGTATCATAATGATCACTGATATTTTACGATACATTATTTGATAAGCCAGAGTACCCAGGGGGAGACGGTAATATTGGGATTTTTTCCCAGTTCAGTCACGATTCTGGATGGTATATTTGCAACAAACTGATCCAGATATCAATCATTACGAAACTTTATTTTCGAATCTAAATATTTTTGGAAATTAAGAATACGACACCATTTCAATGAATAATGAAGCAATATACGCAAAGGCAAAAATTTTCCCTACTCAGCAGGAACCGTAGATCCATCTATCCAGAATAGAAAAGTTAAATTCTATCAAAGGTGTATTGAAATGCTATTTTGAAACGGTAAATAAATTTCATGTAAAGTATGCTAGACGTCACATTAAAAGACTGTGAAACAAATACAAAGGTATTCACATCAAAAAACTTGAAAATGAAATAAATTCCGAGATGATTAATCATCTGTACTAAGAAAACGTTTCGGAGTCCAGCTCCATCATCATTTAAAAACATTATACTGTCTCTAAAAATAAAAGGTCGAAGTGCAGTGAATGCTAGGCATTAAAATATATCATGAGAAGAAAAGAAATATGTCAAAAGAAAAACCAAAAATGCACAAAATATACTTATAAAATAAAATTAAGCCGGTAATGAAGAGAATTCTATCTATTTACTATATGGAAAGGGCCAGTCCATGTTGTTCAGATCAGGATTTCTCTTGAAAATATGTAACGAGTAAAACACTGAAATATTAAGAAAATGCTAAGGATCGAAGCAGAGTCTGAAATTTTGAAATCGGCCGGAGATGTGAGTACATTGCATTTTTCAGCATGATTTCCCACTGTAAACTGCGATGGGCGTGCTAGCTGATTCCCAGCACGGAAGCTTTTACCCCGATGCTCTGCTTCTCTTACATAGAAATTTCGTAACGTCACAACTACGTACGACGGTCTGCACTGCACACAACTACAAGAGTAAACCAAAGAGGCTCGTATCTCTATGGGAAGGAAGCGTATCTTTGTACCAGAAAAAAGAAGCAATCTAAAATTTTAACCAGATTGACACATAAATGAAAAGATAGGACATATTTTGCAGAGATTAATTTTAGTAGACGTGAGATCTTCTCTCTGATAGTGCTCCTAAATAGAGATATCAACAGTATGAATGGTCTTTAATATTTTCTTCAACGGCTTGTGACGTGTACTGTTTTGAATGAAATTTCTTAATTTGCAAATTAATGATACTCAGCGTAAACGCATTAGCTGTATAACATGCGCAGCAGCCAAGTGCATCGTAAGCCCACTTATGCAGGATTAGGCTCCAGTTTCTTCTGTTTTTGCACAAAAAGTTCCACTATTAATTGTATTCAAACTCTGATGAAAACATGTTCAACTTTCAAAGATGTTGATCGTGAATTTGAATTTTTACGCGCATGTTTTAAAAGGTTTCTGTCCAATACCTTAGAAATTATTAAACTCATGAAATCTTACCCATGAGTAGTTACATCCTAACCTGTCCATCGTATGTGATAAATTTTAGTGATGGTTTTTCTCATGTAACGTGAGTGGAAATAAATTGCCCAAATTGTTTCTGTCAAATATTAGTTATGCCTAGCGTAAACGCAAGACATACCGATCCTTTACAGCGCTGTTGGATATGCAGCAAGTACTGCTACACACATCCGACACACTGACTGTATCATTGTAATCTCATAGACTTATCGATGATTGGCTATAAGTTATACCCTCTCCATTTTCCCAATTAAACACGAATTTCCTAGAAGCAAGGAATCAGGTTGTGCCTTATATATAATTATTTTAAAGAGAGCTCAGCTAGAAACCGCCAAGATGGGGAAATGATGGAAATTAAATTTAAGTAATATATAATATAGGCTTTGACGCTTTTTAAATAATTCTGCATAACTTAATTCAAGGGAGGCACCCAGGTTTCTCTTTCAGCTCACGAAAATTCATAATGTTCTCTTTTCCTACGATAGGGAGAAACAGTCATTTTCTGGTAACTATTAAGGTTAAATTAGAAATTCTCTTTAGAAATTATTTTCGATGGCGCAACAGTAGAGAAGACTATGAACATTAGAACTCTTTAACTGTTCACTCCTCACATTACTTGTGGCATGAAGTTGTCATATTTCAAATTAACAATAAACTTCTATTACGGCTCGATACTCGTACTTGTCTGTGAGTAAAATCAACTGAAAAATGTTTAAATAATCATTCATTAAAAGTATATAGCCAAATATCTGCTCATGAAACCTATAGTGGAACATCGATTCATCCATCTATGAAGTTTAGAGTGATAGTCTGGCATAGTTCAAGTAAAAATTAACAGTTGGCGTTAGAAATAAAAAAACATAAGATCCAAAATTAAACTTAAATTCGAAATCGGTCTTTAGCGTCTGTCAAAAGATTTGTGTGTTCTGCAGTCATCTGACAACCGCTTAATTACATGAATAAAATTTTTTGATCAATAGCCTCATTCAACATCCTGTTTTAACATCACTGTACCGTCCCCACATTCACTGTGAACAAAATGAATGACAACAGCCATTGAATAAACAGTACTGAAAGTAAAATGCATTTCAGAAAACAAAACTGATTGTTGTTTCCAGCGAGTGCTGCCGGAACTTAGGGCTGATGGGTGCTGACAGACTTTAATAGGTGCTGGCAGAGTAATGGGAGCCGACAGACTTTAGTGGGTGTTGACAGACTAATGGGTGCTGGGCTGCTGGCAGAGTAATGGGTGCCAACAGACTGTAGTGGGTGTTGACAAACTAATGGGTGCTGGCAGAGTAATGGGTGCCAACAGACTGTAGTGGGTGTTGACAGACTAATGGGTGCTGGCAGAGTAATGGGTGCCAACATTCTGTAGTGGGTGCTGACAGACTAATGGGTGCTGGCAGAGTAATGGGTGCCAACAGACTGTAGTGGGTGCTGACAGACTAATGGGTGCTGGCAGAGTAATGGGTGCCAACATACTGTAGTGGGTGCTGACAGACTAATGGGTGCTGGCAGAGTAATGGGTGCCAACAGACTATAGTGGGTGTTGACAGACTAATGGGTGCTGGCAGAGTAATGGGTGCTATCGAGCTAATGAGTGCTAACGGGCTACCTAGTGCACACGGGCTAGTGGGTGCTAACGGGCTAACTAGTGCAGATAGGATAACTAGTGCAGATAGGCTAACTAGTGCAGACGGGTTAACTAGTGCAGGCGGGCTAACTAGTGCAGACGGGTTAACTAGTGCAGGCGGGTTAACTAGTGCAGACAGGCTAACTAGTGCAGATAGGCTAACTAGTGCAGATAGGCTAACTAGTGCAGACGGGTTAACTAGTGCAGATAGGCTAACTAGTGCAGAAAGGCTAACTAGTGCACACCGGCTAACTAGTGCAGATAGAATAACTAGTGCAGATAGGCTAACTAGTGCAGACGGGTTAACTAGTGCAGTTAGGCTAACTAGTGCAGATAGGCTAACTAGTGCAGACGGGTTAACTAGTGCAGACGGGCTAACTAGTGCAGACGGGCTAACTAGTGCAGAAGGGCTAACTAGTGTAGACGGACTAACTAGTGCAGACGGGCTAACTAGTGCAGACGGGCTAACTAGTGCAGAAGGGCTAACTAGTGCAGTCGGGCTAATTTTGCTCACGGGCTCAGCGGACAATGGATTGAATCATGTATCGTTTCTCTTATTAAGATTTATTGTGCTGAACATAAGCTTTAAACAGGCTTGGAAATAATTTCATTCACACATTGCGCTGATGAAAACGCATAATAAATTTTTATTTTTTGTAAT
Organism: Morinoia aosen; assembly: GCA_030386875.1. Lineage (NCBI taxonomy): Eukaryota > Metazoa > Arthropoda > Malacostraca > Amphipoda > Talitridae > Morinoia > Morinoia aosen. Next base: position 23,751,072 of record CM059567.1, on the reverse strand, counting down.
TGATGAGCTTGTAAGATGTGGCAATATTTATGGGTATCATGCTTGCTTAGTTCTTTGGTTGTTGCCTTCCGACGTTTGCTTCAGCAATATCGAATACCGAATTTTAGATGAATTCTTGCAAAGACTGTAGCATCCTGATTTTAGTGACAATAATCGACAAAGTTTAGAAATTCTAGCGCTTTATATTGCTTATACGATATGTTTCGAATACTGAATTTAAGAAGACTTCTCTCAAAGACTCTATTTAATCGTTTATATGTATCATAATCCTGATTTAACTGGAAACGGGTGGTCTTGTTTTACAATATGGATACTGAAATACACAGGTTAGTTACAGCAGTGGAGCAGAAATAAATTAAATGACAAAAAGATTGATTGACTTAATGGATGAAGAAACTATGTTTTGTGCGCACGCAGTTTTAATTATTGTATAAAATCCGATATAGCTCTGACTTAAATAAGTCAAACGTTTTCAAAGAACCGAGCACATCGAGCAGGCTCGTGACCCGTGTATGCTTACCTGCGACCGTAAGGTCTTAGTGCATTGTTTCGAATTTTCCACCGTCTAATTTTGGGTCCTTGGCTTTGCCAGTAGCTACTGTAAAGTTACTATGAACTGGAAATGTTCTTGTTGTGTCTTCATTTCAGACCAAAAAAATGTATAAAAACGCCGCTCCACAGAATAAAATTTGGCCTCAAGACATTTTCGGAGAAAAAGCGCTTAGAAATGATCGGTTATTGCTTTTGAAGCTTTTTTTGCTCCCTGAAAATCATGCAGATGACCTGTTAATGGAAGGAAGGCAAAACTCAGTTCGATATATCAATGTCGCAGTAGAGTCTTGTCCAGTTTGCGAATTGTCCACACAAAAATAATACAAGTTTTTGACAACACTGAGCCATACACACCTCGTTGCTTCACACAAACTGGTTCAAAAATAAAAAAAATCAATGAAGGTCTGGTGTGGCCGATCAAACTCCCGACTTGAAGCGCTCTTATTTTGTTTTCGGGCTAGTACCTGCACTTTTGAATGTTTTCATCCGTAGTTCTGCCTTATCTGATATCAAATCGTCAATCAAATCTTTAGGTTTTTAATTTGAATCTCACTTCCTCATAACTTTTCAATTCAACTTCAGATCTAAGATTTTACCACGGTAAAACTGGGTTGCCCTAAAGTAACTCACTCTTTTTGATAATCGACATAAATAAAAATTAATCATAATGAGCTAGCGATCATTTGTTTGATTGAAGGAATTTAAAAATTATTGGAGTGTTGTATATCATCTGCTAACAATCGTTACGTATTGCCCACATAAATCGTGCACTTTATTCTCTAAAAAATGATGCGCTTTACAAAGAAAGGATCGAAGCTATTCATTTATAGTAAGTAATATTGAGTAATTATAACCAACATAAGCATTTTCAGGAACATACCGGGTGAACAAATAACTCCCCAAAAAAAAGACACCAAATAAATGTGCTCTAAATTCGAGGAATCCCGGTCCAGAACAGACAAATCACGCCATGGAGAACTGTTCGAAACAAAACCACAATTTTCAGCTTGTTTTCGTAGAGTTGATTGTGGTCATGTGAGCGATTATATTCTGCACTCATACAATTCAAAACTCCCCGCATCGCTTTAAAATTTATTGAATTCTTCCTGTTTCAAAGTTTTTCGTGATCGACTTTAAAAAAATGAGTCACTTTTGGTCACCCTGAAGATAGTAAAACATATACTCCGAAGTATGGATATTAACAGAGATAAAATGAAGGTTTTTTTCTGATTAGTTCTGTGGTCAAATATGATGGATAGTACTGAATGAGCATTGAATTCACTTCCCGAACAAGGCAAGAGAAGTTTTATTTATTCCGACCGATAAACTAAAGCGCGTCTTCATAATTTCACTTCTTTGCCGGTTTTTCTTCCTTGTGTATACGCGTGACCAGCAGTTGTGGAAGTCAAGTGTGCTGTGTGCGACAGGAATCTTTTTGTTAATTTATAACGACAGCTTCACTCATTGAAACTCAATTATTTTTTCACTTTTATCTTCTGAAAATCTGAAATATAATTTCGTTTGAGACATTTCCGGCTCGGAAGTATCTTCAGTATGTAGAGGACTAGTTTTCTTTCGTCGTCTGCTATTAGGTCCACGTGACAGTTTTGTTAATTCTTTTTACTTTTAGATGCGCTTAAGAGACGAGTTATATTTAGTTTAAAATTGACTTTAATGATGGTCTGTCTTCATCAAGATTGTTTCACGAATTCATACGAAAAGTCTTCTGACAAATGTTTTGCAACACAGTACAAAAACAGTTTACAACTGATACTTATCTTTCCATAAAATAGCACTAAGAGTTTACGAGAATCTATCTACAATCGATATTAGTAGTCAGCAAATACGTACTGGACTGCATGTATTTATTTCGCTTGACCTTTCTTCTGTGACTTCGGTGCCCACCAATTTTTCTTGCTTCGTCTGGTTTCTCAAGTCATTCCTGAGTCACCAGATCTTCAGTGGTTAAACTTTATGTTGTTTCAACTTGAAATGAAAGTACAAATCTCATAAGGCTTAATACACGCTAATTAAATCGTGTACGGAATAATTCTTCCAGAGAAAAAATCGATGTGAAATATCATCGGCGACGAAAGAAACTGTTTTCCACTGGTAGAGTGGTTTCCTGATGCACTCAAAGCTTTAAAGTTTATGAATTTGACGGAAGTATTATGAGCTGTTATTCAAGTTTTATTAGCCATCATCGATAACATTTTTTTGTGAATCACATACTAGCTGGAGCGGAGCTTAGCTGTTTATTGCTCCGTATTTTTTAGTGGAAAAACGAAGCGAGATGCCGAACTTTAGTCGTAAGATGATCTTCGGTTATCGCTGGTCTCGCGCTACCTGCTGCGCATCTGTTGGAGCCCTGAGTCGCTGATGGATTGTACGAGATGTCGATAGATTTGAAGATTCCATCGGTTTTCAGTGACATTTTTATTTGCATAAAGACTTCCTGTCTCCGTATGTACTGTTCTGACACTGTAGAGTATGACAGATTAGAGCACAGACGAGCAGAAGTGAAAAAAAGAATAGAATGGAGCGGAATGGAATGAATGAATGGTGATGCCGAATTGGAATCGTTATTCAATTTAAGTTCATGTAAGCTGCATGCCAGGACGAAATCTGAATAAGCAGTGATCAGTTTACGGTTTCATGTGTTTGTATGAACTCCGGCAGGCCAGGGAGCAGTACAGCAGAGGCGATATCCTCCATAAGCTCTGACCACCCGACCGTCTCCAGGTCAGTTGTGGTCGCACCACAACTCGCCTACAAAAAACAAGTGCACTATCAGTCGCGTGTGAACGTACACCTGAAATTCAGCTAAAAGGTTGACAGCCACGTACAGGGACCAAAATTTTATTCAGTCAAGTGGCATTTCTGAATATAATTGTCACCAAAATAAACAAACGAAAGGAGCCTCGCTATTTCATTTTAGATATACATGCAATGATGTTAGTGCAGTCGTTGACCCTAAACTATAGAAAATTTGAAACAATGCAGCAAAAATAATCTGGCCCAACTGAGCAAACACGTGCTCCGTTTTACATTGATGCTCTAAATGCCTTTTATTTTGAAAATTTCTATTCGCCATGTTGGTTCTTAGATCAAACTTAGAACAAATATTGGAATTTCGCGAATACACTCCTGATTCCCATATATACCAAGGTAATGAATCATTTTATCTGATTTTTCATTTTTTGTACGTTACTAATGTCGCTAAACTATTTATATTTTATTATATGGAACAAAACTAGTGCTCACGTAATAAGTTGTTACAGGTTTCTCCCAAAAAATTTGATAAATTCTGAGGAAAAGTTCTTCTTAATTTGAGGATTCGTAATGAATCGTGGGTAAAGCACAAGAGAGTTAGAATTTCTAGACTGTGCTCTATGTTATCACTAACAAAAAAAAACATCAAGCTGTAGCATTTCGAAGCATGACGTTGCTGAGAGCGAAGTGTGGACTACGACAACCGAAGCACAAACATGTAAACTCCACGGAAAGTTAATACACATTCACAAGGTCAGAATTCCACTAAATTACGATTTCGAATCCTACTTTTTCTGTAAAATAGTTGATTGAAATTATTTTGAGGCACGTTTTAGTACTTCAGAACTCAAACACAGCGAAAACGAATGATTGAGGCCTCTCACGTCTTACCCTGCCAAAGAAAGTCAGCGTGTCCGTTGTCTTTTGTACTGTTCCAACACGCCTGTCAGCGCCCACTAGCTCATCAGCGCTGACTAGCTCTATAGCACCCATTACTCTGTCAGCATCCATTGGCTCGTTAGCACCCATTACTTTGTATGCACCCAGTAACTCGTAAGAACCCATTATTTTGTATGCAACCAGTAGCTCGTTAGCACCCATTACTTTAAATGCACTCAGTAACTCGTAAGCACCCATTACTTTGTATGCACCCAGAAGCTCGTACGCACCCATTGCTTTAAATACACCCAGTAACTCGTGAGCACCCATTACTTTGTATGCACCCAGTAGTTCGCACGCACCCATTACTTTGTATGCACCCATTAGCTCGTACGCACCCATTACTTTGTATGCACCCAGTAGTTCGTACGCACCCATTACTTTGTATGCACCCAGTAGTTCGTACGCACCCATTACTTTGTATGCACCCAGAAGCTCGTTAGCACCCATTACTTTGTATGCACCCATTAGCTCGTAAGCACCCATCACTTTGTATGCACCCATTAGCTCGTACGCACCCATTACTTTGTATGCACCCATTAGCTCGTAAGCACCCATCACTTTATATGCACCCATTAGCTCGTACGCACCCATTACTTAGTATGCACCCAGTAGTTCGCACGCTCCCATTACTTTGTATGCACCCATTAGCTCGTACGCACCCATTACTTTGTATGCACCCAGTAGTTCGTACGCACCCATTACTTTGTATGCACCCAGTAGTTCGTACGCACCCATTACTTTGTATGCACCCATTAGCTCGTACGCACCCATTACTTTGTATGCACCCATTAGCTCGTACGCACCCATTACTTTGTATGCACCCAGTAGTTCGTACGCACCCATTACTTTGTATGCACCCATTAGCTCGTACGCACCCATTACTTTGTAAGTTTGTATGCACCCATTAGCTCGTACGCACCCATTACTTTGTATGCACCCAGTAGTTCGTACGCACCCATTACTTTGTATGCACCCAGAAGCTCGTTAGCACCCATTACTTTGGAATAATTATATTATGTTGGAATCTCTAGGGAAATGATTCACAATAATAAATGCTATGTTTTGAATTCCTAATGCTACTATTTCGTCCTATTTTATTTCTTCCTAATTCGTTCCTGTACATTAGTTCAAGAATTTTGCCAAAATTTCGCCGCGAGGCATTCGGAAACAAGTCATTCCGCTATCGCTTGCTCCACCTTACACAGCCTCGAAACGATCACTCATTTGGGATCATTGCCTAATGTCACTAGTGTATATATTTAAAGCAACAACGAACCAATGATGTTTCAACGTCCTTCACCACTTAAAATTCACATGCATTCCAAGTCGTAACTCGCTACATCTTTCATATCATCTCTTGAAATCATCAAGCTGTTACGCATTTCAGTCCTCAAGTTTGGAAACAAACGAGAAAAAAAATTGTTGTTTTTCCTGACAAATTTGTCGCATCAGGACATTGAATTTTCTCATGTTTTCATAATATAAAAAATTTCATGAAATATGCCTTAACTCACATGTCATTTCAATCTATCATGTTTAAGTAACTTTTCAGCCCCGTACTCAATGAAGAATTCAGCTTCCTTGTTTTAGAATCTTTAAAACAGAATATTCACTCAATGCACCAAGTCAGGCGATCAGCTGATACAGCGCACCAGCCGAGTAGTGCTGTATATAAGCGCACTACCCGCAGCAGCCTCAGTCATTCGCTTCGAAATCTCCTAGTGAGTGTAAGTGTGCGAACATCGGTCTCCAGTGATCTCCAAGACGTTCGGCTGTGCGAAAGTGTACACGTGAATATCTACGAGAAAGTTACGAATAATTTTACTTTTGAAAATTATATCTTCGTGAGCAGATTTTTCGAACATTTTACCATGATGGGTGAACAGAAGAAAGGTGAGTTTTTAACTCCTTCTGTTTTTTCATATTTGAATGTATCTATGAGTTTAGTCCTAGGAGAGAGACCATGGATAACTTGTAACAATGCAGCAGGACTTGCCGCCCTCCGACTGGGCGCACACGTGTTTTGTTTCACGTGGGCGTTTGGTGCGCATGATGTCTCGATATTATTTAAGGGAGTGCATCACATGATTATGAATTCTACTTTACATTGAGGTAAAACGATTTTCTATAAATTTATTATAAGTGAAAAGACTCATTTTAATTTATTCTCTGATTCCAATGTTGTGTGAACTTGACCAAGGGACATCTTTGCAAAAAATTTTTTATCTACAAACTATTCCTTATTGATTAAATATGAATCAAAATTCATTTCATTCCTTAGTAAAGAAAGTTTGCATGTTATGTAGTGTTTCTTATTCGTTATAAAATAGTCTAATTCGTACCCAAATTAGCTACATCGCCGAAGAATGGCGAATCTTTGTCTGAGACTAGCGATGGAGTTTAATTTTTTTTAGGGGTTTCTGAACAATATTTGTTTCTTCAAAGTCGCAATGTGGGGTGAATTAGCTCATATAAACTATCTTAGACAGTCCACTAAATATTTAATTTCCGGTTTGTTCTTGTTACCTGTTCACTTTAGCTTCAAACTCGTGACAATTCCCATTCTAACCATCCGATAACAAGATAGAGTATTTCGGAACGATTTCTGTCGTGAAGTGATCTCAGATTGTTTTATCAATGCGCTTCCTCGGCGGTAGGCAAAACGTCTTGCTAGACATAAAACACTACGGGTATAGTTCTTCCTCGCCTGAAAAGTGAGTTAGCGTGAGTTTTGTATTTCTCATAAACATTTGTCCTCGATCACATCTTGAGAATGCGAGACAAACGATTGCTACTAAATTATTGAATAGTTAGTAATCATTTTACGAACTTTTCGTCAGTTGAAAACTAATTCCAGTCTCGCTATTTGCCAATTCACTGTAGCGTGAGGATGGGCATGAGACACAGCTCTGTTATTTCACTTCCATTGTGGAGACTCGGCCTGCCTGACCTGCGGTGTTCGACGCCCTCGGGCAATTTCTCCATTTGATCTTTACCTTCAAATGACTTTCTTTGATGCTGTAAACTTATTACTTTTTAACTTCTGAAAAGTCAGTAATCACCTTCGAGCTGTACATCATCATTTGGAAACCTCAACTACTGCAAATAGAAATAAATCTTATTTATTCAATGAATGCAATGCCCGGTTTTAGAAACTGTGGCTAATATCAAACCACACGAGTTATAGTTGGCCCGAGATGATGTTCAACTCGAGGATCGACTGCACGTGCGTACCTCGAGTGAAGGTATCCAGCCAGCACGTGCGGCGGCTGCAGCATTCGTATTTCTGTCGCGACCTGCGGCCAGCCCTCCTGTGCGCGTCTCCTTGTGAACTTATGGGCGGCGGCCATGCGCTGCTATCTCTGTCAAGTGATTCGAAAATTCTTCATATTGTACTATAAAATATGATGTAGTTCGAAGGTGTGCGTTTAAACAAATTTATGCTTTTCCATCACAGCCTATTTATTTGCGTAATTTCATTATGATGCTAACGCACTTTTTCACGAATTTTCACAAATTCTGTTAAGCAATAATGCCGTTATCAGTAGCCCCGTAAACCCTAATTAAAGAATAATATCTTTATACAGTTTTGTCATGAGAGTGAAAAATTTATTTTTAATTTCACCATATTCTTGAAATCATACAATTAATTTCACTATTCAATGTTCATGATCATAAAAACATCATGCAAAAGTTGTTCTGAACGTCCTGCAGAAATTGAAATTTCTGAGATATGTCGACCAATGTTTTGGTCAAACAAGTCTTGGACGATGGTCCAAGAATGAACGCGCCAAAATAGAAGAACTACTTTTGCCGAAGTAAAAAATGAAAGAGGTTCACAAACACTTCATTAACACACTTAATGAACATTACTTTATAATTCAACATAATCGTAAATGCTGTCAAGTCTCTCACTGCAACGCGGCGCTAGTTATTTAATGTCGATGTCATATTCTTTTTTACCAATAAAGATCTGAGCCAAGATGTCAATGCTTCTCTGATGTCTTCATCATTTGTAAACTATTCTCTCTTAAAGGTCTCGTCAGTTTTGCAAGAAGTGGAAATCATGTGTTAGCTCACACTCAACGTTGGTGTTCCTGGAATATTTTAAACATATTATTTAATTCATCCTTAATGAGTGATGACACTATAGTCTTCGTCGTGCACTTTTTGCTATTCTTAACTAAAAATAAACCATTTCGTTACAGAAGAATCACTCACTACATTATTACATTGCACATTTTATTCGCCTAAAGATCGAAGAATGGCGAATATTAGAACATTTTGCGCCATTTGAAATTTAATTTACACTTGGCTTTTCCCATTTGTTGGCATTTTTGATGAACGTTTACATTTTGAAAGGTTACAGAACAAATTCACTTGATCCCATAAGAACGAAGGTCAGTTCCGCTGAGAAGGAAAAGGAGCGGAATAGCGTGCATGCAATCGAGGTCGTGGGGACTGACGCAGACCGTGATGTATAGTCGTTCTTTACTTTCTGAATAGCTCTCGCACATTACAGAGACTTGAACTTTGATGACCGTATTGAATGTTGATGACTGGTTTTATATTTAGAAAAGCCTGCATAGGTGTGGATATCAAGGAGAATTCCAGGTCGTCATAACCTTGTAAAAAACACAGAATCTCAACTTCTTAAACGAATTTCAACACCGTACGCTGCAAGCCCTGCAGATGACCAACGGTGACATAGGGCGTCTGGGAGCTCATAAGTTCTTGAACAGACCAACTTATGAGGCTCTCATTCCGTGCTAACATTGATGAAGCTTATAAATTATTTCTCCTTTTGAAATGAGAATTTCTAATTTAGTTCGTCGTTTCAATTTATCGTTGAAGCGTAGAAAATGTTCATGTCTGTGAATTATTGAATTGTTATCTGGTGTTTCTCATTTCACGATACGATTTTATAATCCGTCCTGTGATATGCTGGCTTTTGTTGAACACTTACATTACATGAACTGATCAAACTTCCCTGCCTGTTTATGTCTTACATAAGAATGCTGATATACTCTTACGCAATTCTGCAGTTGTTGTATTCCTGTACACTCATACTTAAATAGTTTAAAATAATACACTAAATGCTTGTAAAAAATTCAATTCTTTGTTGGCTTCATGGAATAACACATTGTTCGAAGATCGTAGTATTGTATTCATTATTCATTCAACATCTTACGCATTCAGACCTCAGTTTGGCTGCTGTAATTCGGAAAGAAATTATCCACACTTGCAGAATGTCTTCTAATATTAGAAGACATGACGCAACATTTAATACATCTCTAAGAACAGTGTAAATGAAGTCATTTATGCTTGTATGATTTTTGTAGGATTTTATGAACTACGTAGGGTTGTTGAAAGTAACATATTGTATTCATGGATCAATTCTGAAATGAACTCGTTTATACTCATCTCCTATAGGCAGTGAATGAATCACTCACGCGTTATTTACACACACCATGACACATTTTTCCTGTATATGTCGCTCCTCTACACATGTGTCATACCATCTTTGTGTGTATCATACCATTGCACACACCATGGCGATGTTTTTCAAGCCGTTATGCATTTTTTGTACCGGCGCTTGCACACGGCGTACATTCTGCTTGTACCCCTGTGTTAATTGACGTATATACCAAAATACAAATATGATGTCATTAAACTGATGATATGTCAACTTGTACGTTGAGGGACGTAACAAATTGTATGACAAGCTTCAACTCATTTGAAACGAACTAAATATCAATAAAGCATTACCAACACGAAATGATATCGTGTTCAGTTTATTTTATGGGGAAAATTGCTTTTGAGTAATGTGTGCTACTGTAAATGTAATATTTTAGTTCGGAACAACTTGCTTCATTGAGCATTCATGAGAGCGTCGATTTTAGAGCACTACTATGCTAGCACACTTGTGTCTTTACGACGTCCCCAGAGATGGGGGGAGTTGTTTAAATTCCACATTTCGTTATGCTTTTGACGTCTTCCGGAACAGAAATGATCTTTGATATTGAAGCTTCCGACGTGTCTCTTTACGAAATCTGCGGTTATGAGAAGAGCTTTGTTCGTTCATCATTTGGTGATGATTTTGAATTCTTCCAAAATATCAGTGGTTCGGAAAATATTTCTATAACGTGGTATTTTCATCTCGAACCTAAAACTCTAATTAACTTAATTTTACAACCCTAACACGAGGCTCAATGAAAAAATTGGTAAACTTTGCTAACATGTTTGTAGTCACATATGACCCAAACTTCCAGTGTTTTGTAAATACATTCTACTTATTCTGTTAAAGATACAAAATATTTTTGACCTATGTTTCAACTCAAAATCACTAATTGTTCTCTAGAAAATTTCCAGAGTCCCAGAGCTGTGCGTGGCACAAACAAACGCGCAGGGAACTCTATATCTTAAAGACAAGATGCTCTACTTATACACAGAAGCTCACATGACATACTAACATACTTTGCATCCTCAACAGATTACTCTCAAACGTCGACGACCATCGCCGATCACAACAGTGCGTCAGGGAGCGACGCTTCCAGCAGCGATAAGCCTGTGCTCTCCAAAAGTCAAAGGAAGAGGCTCAGGAGGACAAATAAGAAGATTGAGCGAGCAGAGCATCAACATGCGGAGATTAAAGTATCTTCTGACGCCTGTTCGGCTCCGAAATCGTCGCCCTCGGAAATTTCGAAATTATCGCCTGGGTCATCTTCAGAATCATCAGCCACGAACGCTCTCGAATTACGAAAGTGTCTAAATTTCCTTACTTTACCTCAAAACTCAGCCCCCTCTTCGCCTCCAAAACCAACTTCCTCATTTCCTACAAAACAAACTCCATCGTCTCCTCCAAAATCAAAGCTCCCTTTGCTTTCGAACTCAACTTCTCGTTTGCCCCTAAAACAGTCTTCCTCTTCACCCCCAAATTCAACTCCTTCGTTGCTCCTAAAACCATATCCCTCATCACCCCCAAACTCAACTTCGTTGCCCCTAAAACCATTTTCCTTATCGCCCTTAAATTCAACTCCCTCGTTTCCCCTAAAACCATATCCTTCATTGTCCCCAAAATCAACTTCCTCGTTGCTCTCAAATCCATCACCTCCATCTTCACCTGTGAAATCGACCGCATCGAGCGCTGCTACCGCCATAAATTCTGCGATCGCTCATTTCAACTCCTCCAACAGCTTAGGTAATTATACGCTGCAAGCCATCACAAATTTTAAGATGAGCTTTATATCATTTGAATCTAACTAAATGTGAACAAAGCATTACGCAACAAAGAAGTACTTCTTGCTTAGTCTATTGTATTGGAAAAATATTAAATTCACGGTGATTGTTAAGGCTTTGCCCATTTTAACTGTGGATTTATTTAAGTACTAGCTAATAACAAGCTAGGGATCAAAATATTGATATATTTTCTTTCGAAGTGTTGTCAGGCTATGATAGTTTTTGCACGTTCCCATACATAGGGGCATTTTTTCCTTGTATTTCAGGGATTTCTTATTCGGAATTGTTTCTCATTGATGCAATAAATTTTCCTTTCCCTTATTTTTATGCTATCATCAATGAAGTTCAGAAGAGAAATATCATACTATCATTCGGAAGAATTAGGCTAGTATTGTGTTATTTTTGAGGTGCGATTGCTTCAAACTTTACCAATTGATCACATGCATGAGAATGCTTACAATAAAATTCGCAGTTAACTAGAAGTTGTTACTTGAATTTACTTGAGGAATACGTTATGCAATGGTTAGGTACGTGTAACTTCAAAGATTTTTTCTTTTCGTAGAAAATGAGCGTAAAGAACTCCCAGGTTTGGTTTTTGCTCACCAAGTCAGCTTGAGATGTGAAATGTATGATGGTAGCTGCGATACACTAAGAAAAATTTACTACATTCACGACGAGTTAGAAATAAAGCCTACGTATCCTGGATGTACTTTACTGACTAAACAAGCTTAAGTGTGAGACGTATATAATGGTTTGTACGTTCGCAAATTGGGCAGGATTAACTTTGAAATATTTGCCTAAATATTTCACCATTTTCAAAGAAGCACACGAGGAATGTGCAGATTTTCCCAAATGTGAAAGAAAAAAGTTTTAATTCATTTTTTTATGTTTCAGATTTCAAGCAGAAGATCTCTCCGGAAAACGGATGCAATGGTCGTACGAAGCCTCTTTTGTATTCACAAATAAAAAACATGGGGAAATACCAAAACCTGCAACGGCAAGTTCAGCAGCAAATTTCTGACCTCAATCAGTTCATGAACTTGATCAATGTAGGCCCTGTAATAACTCAGGAAGCGATGGCGACTACAACAGAAAATATTTCCCTTGGCTCGGCACCTTCACAAGAGTCTTTGAATTTGTCCACCACTTCGAGCAGTGCACGTGCTACCTCCTGCAAAACCTTACTCACGAACAACGCACGTCTACTTCCTGAACCTAATGAGGACTACCTTTTGTCGTTTTTAGGTCCTGAATTTGCGTCGCCGAGTTTTACTTTTATCCAGCCCAATGAAATAAAATCATCCAGCCATTATGTTCTTCCGAATACTAAGAATGTCATCGCAGATCCATCTATCATCTCAAACTGCTGTACGTCTGTTCCTAGCTGCTATACCTCTGAGATGAAATATATTTCTTCAGAACAGAAAGGATCGACTTTTAAGACACTCTCTGCCTCCATTCGCAGCGCAACTACCGAAGATTCATTTAAAAAATCCACCGCCTCCTCGCTTACAACAGACTCCGTAGTAGTCTCAACAACGTCACCATTCACATTAACAATCTCCTTCTCTTCGATGCCTACGACCCCAATTTGGCACACGCATCCTTCAAGCATCGATCAATGCTCGTCTATCGCCTCCTCAGCGTCCATTGTGTCTTCGGCACCCGTCGTTTCCACGCCACCCGTTGTCTCCACCGCACCCGTTGCCACCACGGTCTCTGTTGCCACCACGGCACCCGTTGCCTCTACCGCACCCGTTACCACCACGCCACCCGTGGCCTCCACGGCACCCGTTGCCCCCACGGCACCCGTTGCCTCCACAGCGCTAAAACTCTCGGTCCCTTCAAACTCGACATCCCCATCGCCTCATAAGCCAATTCCTTCAATGCCTCAAAAGTCAACCCCCTCATCGCTTCTAAAACCAATTTCTTCAATGCCTATAAACTCAACCCTTTCGTCGCCACCGAAATCAATACCATCGTTGCCCCCAAAACCATTTCCCTCGTCGCCACCAACATCAATCCCTTCGTTGCCCCCAAAGTCGTCTCCCTCGTCTTTGCCTGTGAAATTGACCGCCTCGAGCGCTGCTACCGGCCCAAACTATGCGTGCGCTCGTTTCAACCCTGCCAACAACTCAGGTAATTGTACACTGCGAGCCATCACATGTTTGTGACGAGTTTAATCTCATTTGAAACCAACTAAATGTAAAGAAAGCTTCACTTAACGAAGAATATTTCATGCTTAGTTTATATCCCGAGGAATATTCGCGTAAAGCAATGGATGCTTCTGTAAACGTTTTGTTTCAGTTGGGTGTACCTTTCTTGATTGAGCATACATCAGAGCGGCTACTTTAGAGCCATGCTACGCTGGCGCACTCATTTTTTCACTACATCTTTAGTATTGTGAGGAGTTGTGTTAGGTCAATATTAGTGATGCTTAAAAAGCTTCCGGAATTGAAAGACCCTTTAAAATTAAAATATCTAACTTGTCTCTTCATCACAGTCGCTGTAATGAGGGGAGTTGTTTTTGTTCAACTTTTTTTGTGATGCTTTTAGCTTCTTCCTTGGAAGAAATAGTTTGGATAAAATTTTTATAATGTGGATTCTTTTCTTGAACCTGCAACTCAAATTTACTTAATTCTACTGCCATAACGTTTGATGCTGAAAAAATGTCATGGTTTGCTGACATGCCTCGAGACAAATATGACTGTGCAGTTTTCAACGTATCTTCTTATTTATTTAACTCATCTCCTATCACATGCCAATTATTGTTTTTCCCAAATTCCGAAGCAAACTCATTAAATGGTAGAAAATTCTAGGGATCAAACAGCTGTGCGCGGCATAAGCAAATGCAAACGTATCTTCATGCTTTAAAGATATGATGCTCTAGTAACACATAGAAGCTCACGTGACGTATTAACACGCTTTGTATTCTCAACAGATCACTCTCAGACATCGACGACCAGCAACGAGCATAACGATGCGTCTGGGAGCGACGCTTCCAGCAGCGATAAACCTGTGCTCTCCAAAAGTAAAAGGAAGAGGCTCAGGAGGATGAAGACGAAGATAGAACGAGCAGAGCTCCAACAGGCGGAGATTGAAGTACCTTCTAACGTCTTTTCGGTTCCAAAATCTTTGCTCTCGGAAACTTCCGAATTATCGCCTGCTTCATCTTCAGAATCATCAGCCACGAAGGCCCCCGAATCACAAGAGCTTACAGACAACCCTTTTTCGCCTCAAAACTCACCCACCTTGTCACCTCCAAAACCAACTCCCTCATCTCTTCCAAAACAAACTACCTCGTCTCCTCCAAACACAAAGCTCCCATTGCTTTCAAACTCTGCTTCTTGTCTGCCCCTAAAACCATCTCCCTCATCACCCCCAAAGTCAACCCATTCGTTGCCCCTGAAGCAATCTCCCTCATCACCCCCAAAATCAATTCCTTCGTTGCCCCCAAAACCATCTCCCTCATCGCTCCCAAAGTCAACTCCTTCGTTGCCCCTAAAACCATCTCCCTCATCGCCCCGGAAATCAACTCCCTCGCTGCCCCCAAATCCATCTCCCTCATCACCCCCAAAATCAACTCCTTCGTTGCCACCAAAACAATCTCCCTCATCGCCCCCAAAATCAACTCCCTCGCTGCTCCCAAAACCGTCTCCCTCATCGCCCCCAGAATCAACTCCCTCGCTTCCCCCGAAACCATTTCCATCATCGTCCCAAAATTCAACTCACTCGTTGCCCCGAAAACCATCTTCTTCATCTTCGCCTGTGAAATCGACCACTTCGAGCGCTGCTACCGGACCAAATTCTGCGAGCGCTCGTTCCAACTCCTCTAACAGCTCAGGTAATTATGCGCTGCAAGTCTTCATAAATTGTGTGACTAGCTTTATATCATTCGAAACTAACTAAATGTCAACAAAACACTACACAACAGAAAAGTTTTTCGTGGTTAGTCTAATGTATGGGTCCTTAACCTAATGTGTATTAAATTCATAGTGATTTTTAAGGCATGGCTTTTTTTTGTACTGATGATTTTCGTGTAAGTACTAAACAACAACCAGCAAGGGATCAAAATATTGATATTTTTTCGTACGTAGTGTTTTCAGCTTCTGTTAGTTTTTTGATCCTTGCTATATTTTGAGGTATTCTTTTCTTTCATTTCAGGAATTTTTACCCAGAAATGTTTCTCAATGATAACTGTCATAAATTTTCCCTTTCCTTACTTCTAAGTTATCATAAATGAAGTTCAAAAGAGAAACATAATGCTATCACTTGAAAGAAGTAGGTCAGTATTGTCTTCTTTTGGAGATGCGTTTGCTTCAAAAATTTTAATGACATTCATAAAAATCAAAACAGTAAAATATCCATTTCACTTAAGTGGTAACGCGAATTCACGTGAGGAATATGTTATGGTAATCATTGGATGCGTGTGACTTGAAAGATTTTTTCCTTTTATTAAGACTGAGCGAAAAGCGTTTCCAGGTTTTGTTTATGCACACCAAGTGGGCCTTATACGTAAAATGTTTTAGGGTAGCTGCGATACATTATAGAACATTTACTACATTCACGATGAGTCAGAAATAAAGCCTACTCATTCTTTGTGTACTCTAAGACAAAACAAGTTCAAGCGTCAGATCTATTTAATGGTTTGTACGTTCTCACATATACGTAACTTGTGATAAATTAACTTTGAAATTCTTGCTTCAATTTTTCTGCATTTTCAAAAAAGCCCATGAGAAATTTGCATACTTTCTTATTATTGAAAGAAAAGAGTTTCAATTATTTTTTTCGTGTTTCAGATTCCAAGCAGAAGATCTCTCTAGAAAATAGACGCAATGGTAATACGATGCGTCCTACGTATTTTCAAAAGAAAATGATGAGGAAATACCAAAACCAGCAACGGCGCTGTCAGCAACTAAAATCTGGCCCCAATCAGACTAATACTCTCAATACAGCCGTGAAATCTATCAATGTAGGCCCTACAATAACTCAGGAACCGAAGGTGACAACAACAGAAAATATTTCCCATGGCTTGGCTCTTCCTCAAGAGTCTTTGAATTTTTCCACCGTTTCGAGCGGTGCATGTGCTACCTCCTGCAACACCACCCCAACGAGCGACGCATGTCAACCTCCTAAACCTGACAGGGACACATCTCTGTCCTTCTTGGGTCCTGAATTTATTTCGCGTATTATTACTATCATTCAGCACAATGAAATAACCTCATCCAACAATGACATTCCTTCGAATGCCAAGAATGTAATCTCAGACTCAACTGCCATCTCAAACTGCTGTAAATCTTTCCCTAGCTGCAATACCTCTGAAACAGAATATGTTGCTTCAGAACAGGAAGTATTGACTTTGAAGACACTCTCTGTCTCCACTCCCGAAGGCTCTACCGAGGCTTCATTTAATAAATCCACCACCTCCTCGTGTATATCAGACTCCGTAGTAGTCACTACAACGTCACCATTCACACAAGCAGCCTCCTTCTCATCGATCTCTACAACTCCATTTTTGCACTCGCATTCTTCAAACACCGATCAATGCTCGTCAATTGCCTCCTCGGCGCCCATTGTCTCTTCTGCGCCCGTTGTTTCCTTGGCCTCTGTTAATTCTACGGCGCCCGTTGCTTCTTCGGCACCCGTTGCCTCCACGACGACCGTTGCCTTCACGACACCCGTTGCTTCCTCGGCGCCCGTTGCCTCCTCAGCGCCCATTGTCTCTTCTGCGCCCGTTGTTTCCTTGGCCTCTGTTGATTCCACGGCGCCCGTTGCTTCTTCGGAACCCGTTGCCTCCCCGACGACCGTTGCCTTCACGACACCCGTTGCTTCCTCGGCGCCCGTTGCCTCCTCGGCGCCCATTGTTTCTTCTGCGCCCGTTGTTTCCTTGGCCTCTGTTGATTCCACGGCGCCCGTTGCTTCTTCGGAACCCGTTGCCTCCCCGACGACCGTTGCCTTCACGACACCCGTTGCTTCCTCGGCGCCCATTGCCTCCACGGCGTCCATTGTCTCTTCTGCGCCCGCTGTTTCCTTGGCCTCTGTTGCTTCCTCAGCACCCGTTGCCTTCACGGCGCCCGTTGCCTTCACGACGCCCGTTGCTCCCTCGTCTCCCATTTCCTTCCCAGTGCCCATTGCTTCCTCAGCGCCCAATGCCTCCTCGGCTCCCGTTACCTCCACGGAGCCCATTGCCTCCTCGGCTCCCGTTACCTCCACGGAGCCCATTGCCTCGACGGCACCCGTTGCCTCCACGGCATCCATTGCCTCGACGGCGGCCGTTGCCTCCACGGCGCCCGCTGCCTCCACGGCGCGAGATGAAAATTGGGTGAATGCGCTTGTTTTGAGTTTGAATAGCAAGTACGAGCCTGCTATGGTGAGTTTTAGTTGCTATAATTATGATCAGCATTTATTCTATAGCAACTTATTTCTACTAAACTTTGTGAAATTTTGGGTTGTAGCGATTGATGATATTCAATCAGAGTTTTCTTTTTCAAGAAAACGTGAATGTGATCATGTAAAAGAAGTGAGCAATTCACGCTGAGGTAATAAACATCTAAAAATAGCTCATTCTGTGCAGCCTGCCTTCATGAATGAAAATTTGGAGTAATTGATGTCGGAGATTTGAAGTTGGGCTTAAGATTCTGCTGTGATTATTTACGTAAAGAGCAATATATGCAAAATAAGAAACAGTTTTTCATCAGAGAGACGCGGTAAATGGAAAAAATTATTCATAAGGGCTTTAAATATTTGGGGGAGCTTTACCCATTCTGAAACCTTTTTGTGATTGCGAGGTGTGATTTACGAAAATTATTGAAGTAAGACCATAGAATTTAACAAACGTTGGTTATGACAGCTTACCTTACAAAATATTTAACGTAGCTGTAATTTTGTCTGGTTGTCAAGTTCCAGTTGACTGTTGGCATCGATTACTCTTCGAGTGACTCCTCTAGCTTGGTTGAATTATCTCTTAAATAAACTTATCAATCTTTATGGGGTTAATTTCTTAAATGTATGAATAGGAATACATTTAAGGTCTTAATTAGGATATAGCTACATTTAGTCGTACGCAAGTTTTTTCTCTAGTGTGGAAACACAAAAATATAGATGATTTTCGAACTGACCAATTCACGAATAAAAATGGAAATACATGTAACGGCATCTAGCTCTATGCTATTGTTGAACTATGTTTTTTCTACTGTTTGGATGTAATTTGTTCATAGGATAGTTCTTCCATCTGTCCTCGTCGGCCTTGAACGTTAATGGACTGTCGTGAAATTTCAGTTCCAGATGAAACTACCAATGATTTGACGAATTTGTATTCGGGTTGTACTAAATAGTTGAATGTTGATCGTTTATTGAGGATGATGGTTCGTGTTCATTTTGATTTCGTGCATTTTCCTCTTTTTTTGAGGCCCGAATCATCTGGTAAATTTTCATATTACCACCTTTAAATAATTTTATAATTTAACTCTTCGTGCTACGATATTTCATACCACTGGCTCACTTTTTGATCCTAATTAACGGCAATTTTCTTCCAGATGCCCATCACCATCCCCAACTGCGGCGAAGGCGATCCTGCTACATTCTTCCCCTACAGCAGCCCGGAAGAACGTTGGCAAATGGCGACTGGAGATAAAACTATGATGGCGCATTATGATCCATGGCGCAACGAGTGGATTGCCAGTTATATCGAGGCGTCTCTTGCTGAAAGTTTTCTGCAGGCGTATAATTGTGGTAGAAGTGCTGTGGTTTTTCCCGAATACCGGCCGTAGGCAATGATAGGAATAGCCATGGGATGGGATCAGAATTTAATTCATTGCCTATTATTTAAATATGAGCTAATTTTTTAGTTTCATGGTTATTTCTCCACTGGAAACGTAAACTATGCATTTTTTTTCGTAGGTCTTAATTACGTTCAAGTTTTTCTGAATACTTTACCAAAGTTAAATGACCATTGATTTGGAATTGTCAAGTTTCTTTATAGTTGGTCCTTGGGCTCAATTACGTTATACTACAAATTATTTTTGTAGAAATTCTGACGTCTGTGATAAGCCATGACGACCTCATGCTAGCCTCTGCAGGTCAGCACGTCACAGAGGCTGGGAAGGAATAATACTGTTTGTTGTATCAAGATATGTGTTCATTTGTCTTAGTTTGTAGCCAAATGCAACATTGTGAGACTGCGATAACATTTCTATAATTTGTTGGGTTATTTCTATTTGCGTTGAGAGCTCAATAAATTATTGAATCTGTAACAGTAACGCCTGCAAATAAGTATATTCATACAGCAGGTTATGTGAATTTTTAATTCATTGTAACCTAACCATAAATAAAAATGTGTAAATATTCCGTTGTTTTAATTCTTTTGTGTTCTTAACCAAAACAGTTTTGCGTGTGAGGTTGTCCCAAAACCGGGACACTGAAGTGTGTCAACAATATACATTACCAGTCTCTGTGTTGTGATACTCTTAACGTAAGTCAATTCTATTCCGAATAAATAATTTTACTCCCTCAGACTGGTCGCTGAGTACACTGATATGCAGACAAAGCCTGAGAATTAGATGAAAAATTAGTGGAGGTATTAAGGTTTTAGGGGAGAACAGGACTTCATTTACAAAATCTTACACCAGTTCGATTTTCTACAGAAATATTTGAGCCCTTCGAAACGGAAATATGTATTTCAACTCTCTCAACCATTTTAATATGTGGTAAAAGGAGACACTCTAAAGTGTATCAAACTACTTTGAAAATCCGTTAGAGATACACAGGTGTGTCAAACATTTCTCTCAGTGTAAACATTTGCAAAAATTCTGTACATTTCGCCTCCCTCGATGTTTCCTTGTTTACTGACGTGCTCAGCGCGGAGTCTGCTTCGCTCTCATGAGACTCAAATTAATTGTGTCTCGATTTCATGCATTAACTTATTTTTGGGGAACCTCTCTTAATCAAGCCGAAAGTGAAACTCATTACATTCAATTTGTTGTTTCAATTTGTTGAATGAAACTGACACACTGCACAGAAATTTATCCATTATTGATGTTCAAAATAGTTGATTGTTTTTTTCTGTTTTCGTTTAAGTTCTTTGAGAAAATGTCGTATGGAAGTCTCCACTTGACACAGAATTTAACCATATATCAGCTTGCTCTCTGTCGGATCGAAACAATGGTAGCAAATTTGCTTTGTGTTTTTGGCAAAAGCAGGATGCAGAAATCTGTCTCATGTATATACTGAAGGTAGGATGTTGTACTCCGCTATATGTCACAACAGAAAGCTGATAAATCAAGGTGGTAATAATGTAGGTTTACCCTCAAACAAAGATGACTATCCAAAGTTTACAAGTGCGTCAGCAGTCCAGTGGACAATATAAGCGACATTAATAAGTTAGCTTCATGATAAGCGAAGTCTTCCCAACATATCGACAGGCGTTGAAAAAGTTATCTTCCCTTTGAAGGCTGCTTCAGCACAAGCATTTAGTAAGGTGAGATTAACGTATTTCTTGGTGAATAAGAAATATTTTTCGATATTGAGAAAGTGGCAGGAATGTTGTTCTTCCATTTTAGGTGAGACAGTAATAATGGATTCCGATCATCAGCTGTTTTGTGTCACGTAAAACTGAAAATCAATGCTGCTAAATTCAATGTGAACGTATTTTGAAGCCAATGATAAAATATGAATCAATAAGCGTAATATTTTCAAGATACTAACTGGTGATGTTAGTTAATTAATTGCTTTCCATTTTTGATTCTCCGAGTCTCGTTTGAGGAGAAATTGCAGTCCAATAATGCAATCGATTGAATGTCACGTTATTGATCAGTTCATTCCCAAAAATGAATGAAAAAACCTTCGAGAAGATGTATGGATAACTAACAGAACTGAGCGGTTAGAAAATGTCTTAGCATAGATAACGTCGCGCGAGTATCAAACCTAGAACTACAGGATGCCATTCGTGGAAATCCAAAACAGACAAAGACAACCAGTAACGATGAATTGCGGTTCCTCAAATCAAATTTTGTTAAATAATAAGGGTTCAAAATCTAACATTGCCCACCATGAATTGTTTGAATAGTTGGTGAGCTCTAAAAGTTTTTGTAGAATCAGTAAATTTAATTCGAAATTGAGTCGCTTTATCTCCAATACATGTTTTAGCCTAGAATAATAGTGCCTAACAGAAGGCATCTAATTTTGAGTTGAATAGATTCGAATTTTTTTCGTACGTCCACTGAGCAAATTTGCGCACCGATGACCGGACAGGAAATCATTCAGACGCATTCACGGACAATAATTTTTAGCTGCCAAGTTTCTCGATGTTTCGGCTGCCCGAAACGCGCCTCATTCTTGCTAGAGCGCCCTGTGCTTTGAGTGCAAAAACCAAACTGTCAGTGGTGGGCATCGATCCTCAAAATATTTGTCCGATCCCGAACTTCCGATTCCGTTCAATGGCTAATTCCGAATTCGATTTCCCGATCCCGCCGCCAAAAAAATTAAATCGATCCCGAACTTCCGATCGTCCGATCTTAACACGTTACCAGTGATTCTCAGTTTTCAACCAGGAATATAATAATAATAGTTCTCAGTTTTCAAAGCGTTTTTAAAACAATACAAATTTACTAAGAGTATACGACGTTACATATGTACTGATATTCCGTTCTATACTGATTTAGAATGAAACAGATGGAATTTAAATTCAATTATTTTATTTGCTACTTTTCAAGTACCATATAACAACAGGTCTACTCAACTGCTTCTACTAAATTCTATCCAATTGAATAACATTATATGACACAAAGGCGACGCTATCTGTCCTTTTGTTTGAATTGCCCCGTTCAGACCTCGTCTTGCTCGTTCACCTCCTTCTCGTGGGCTTTCCTGAGGAAGGGAAGGTTTTTCTTCGAGAAAATGAGGGCTTCGAAGTTCTCGGCAGCCAGGGTCGCCCTCACAGGCCGGAGGATGGCAGACCCATAGCTGAACACCCGCTCGATCGAAGCGGAACTCGGGAGCGGCGTGTTGCGCGGCTAAAGCTGCATACAAGAAGAAACGACATCTACGCGAGACGGATTAGTCGTCTTCGTTTTGTTTCCAGTTTTTGCGTTACGGCCGGGATCGGAGTTACATTTTGCAAGAGCGATCCTCGCGCTTCCGATCTTTGCCACCGAGAGGTTTAGAACATGATCTTCAAGTCCGATCCTGGTATAGAAGATCGATCGTGATCGCAAGATCGGAAGTTTGGACTTAGGATCCGAACATTAACCACTGCAAACTGTGATGATTAGAACAAAGTTATGTCACGTATTAATAGCCATCGTCGTTTGAAAACAGTAATGAGATGTTGAGTAAAGTATAAACTTATTTTTAGCCTTTGAATCACTTGTGGGCAGGCTTGCTCAGTTTCTTTACGTTTTCTTCCAGCATCCAATATAATTCATATCGCAGTCAACTGGAATAACTCTCCCGCTTCGCAATAAACATAATTCATCGCGATCGTATGATGTGCAATTGCACATTTCATCAATTTCTTCACTGGAATATAAAATTTTAATTTTAACTGTTTAATTAAATCGTCATGAATTGACGCCTCAACTAAACTGAAGCTTTTTACCCGTCAGGCTGGTCGTGCATGCGTAGAAAACTACTATGAAATAAATCATCAAGAAATACCACAAAACGTTTAGCTCTGTGCCTAGGGTCATTCTGATTCAGTGTTACGGAACGTGCAATAAAATTCAGTGAAAATGTTTTCCAACGAATGAAAATGTTTTTCAATGTAAGAATAACATTGACATCATTTTTAAATTTAGGGCATGGACTGAACAGAGCATCTGAAGCCATACTTTACAAATAAGTATTTAGTAGCTCAATATACCACACGATTGTCGAAAATTTTGATAAGAAAGACAAAACCAGGAGCTACTGGTAACCAGTGCCCTAAAGATAGTGCTCACCGTGACTTATTTGTTTTGGTACCCCTGGACCAGCCTGCTACTGCATACACGTGGTACACATTCACTTTTGTTTTAGCGAGGAAACCCAATAAACCTTACATGAAATAGCGTACACTAAAATTTTTCATCGTCAGAATAGAGTTTTCAATCACTTTCTCGGCTCCTATACTCTTCAGGAGTTATTGAAAAATATCATGAGATTAATCATTTTATAAATTCCCATGAGCTTGTGTCACATAAGGGTTGTGTGTAACAACGAATAACAGGACATGAGTCTTTTCTCAAATAACACGGATTGCAATGTGTTATTGATAAAGCATGAGCATGAAATGGAGGCTAAGGCGTACTAGACTTCAACTGTAGATGAGTAAAAATAAGTTCGAATATAAGAAACGTGCGTATGTAATGGTTAAGATTTGTTTTTGTTTTAAAATTTCTCAATTTTAGAATTTATTCCCTAAAATTTTTTACCGTGAAACTTCAACGGACAGTGTATTTTGTTTATCTTCAATCGAGGAAATGAGGAATTGTTTAATGAAATTCCAAAGAGCGCGAAAATCTTTACATTAGGCAAATAAATTAGCTTTAAGAATGAGATACCGTGATAAAACTATACGTATTTTTGATGTTGGCATTCAGCACTACGAAGAGTTTTTAGATTGGGTGTGTAACTGGTGTAAATTGTTACCATTTCTTTAGCAGGTGCATTTGTACTGGCTGCGCCCGACCGCCCACACACATTTTGAGCGTTGACTGCCTGGCTTCATGATGCTCAGAGCGCTACAAGTTTTGATCTGTCTTCAAAACATGCACCCTATTTAGTGCATTATATTTCTTGACTCAAATCTCGCTTACCATTCATATTCGTGGAAGTTGAATTCAAAGATGAAATTTCGCCTGAAAATAACATCATAAAGAGTAGCCCAAATTTAATGTAATTATTTCTTCCTTGCTAAGAATTTATTTCGTTTTCTGAAAGCCTGTTCAAACGTTCACAACTATTTATGCTCGAAATAAATTCTCACGAATTCTGGAAATGTTTTTCACAACAAAATTATACGCTTCTAAGATTTGATAATTAATATCACCATTTAGAACGGATAGGCGCTGTAAATAACCAATTTAGCCTGAAAGTTAGATCACAATTTCCCCACTAGTCATGTTTTGTTGGCGCGCATATTTCCCATAGAAACAGATGACAGAAACGAATCACATTGGCATGCAAATTGTACATAGAAACAGATGACAAAAAAAGAATCCCATTGGCATCCAATTCGAACATTTAGAGTCAAGGCTCATAATCAATTCGTCACGTTAACTTTGAAACAAAATTTAAAGAAAGTTGTCAACAAAATGAGTGTATTCAGAAATTTATTTATAAATATCATCTAATTTAGGAATAATCGTAACCCGTGGAGGGAAATATCCAGCAGAGAGACTCAACAAAATTTATTTAGGAACTTTTTCAAAGACTATTGCGGTAACTTGCTTACCTGCGACCGGAAGGTCCAAGTCCATTGTTTCGAATTATCCACGGTCTCATTTTGGGTCTTTGTCTTCGTTAGTAGCTACTGTATAGTTACTATTAAATGAGAATGTCCTTGTTGTTTTTTCATTCAGATCACAGAAAGGTTTAACAACGCCATTTAACTGAATAAAATTTTGATTTCAAACCTTTTCGTGGAAAAAGTATCTGGAAATGATCGGTTACAGTTTTGGGAGCGTTTTCTGCTCCCAGAAGGCAGATGAAGGTTAATAGAAGGAAAGCAATACTTAGTACCATATTTCAATTTAGCAATAGAGTCTTGTCCTGTTTATGAATTGTCTGCACAAAAGTAATGCAAGTTTTCGACAATACAAACCAAACATACCTCGTTTCTCTTCAAAGACTGGCTCAAAACTAAAAACAATGAAGATCTGGCGTGGCCTAACTAGTGTCCCGACTTAATAATGATGAACCCTTATTTTGTTTTCCATTGAAACCTACACTTCTGAATGTTTTCATTGGCATCCGTACATTATCTGTGAAAATGTATCTAAGTTTTTAGTTTTATGTGCTTTGATCGAAAAAAATACGAGTTTTCTGAAATTTGGAAGTCGCTCTCGCCTTAACCATTCAATTTAATTTCAGATCTAGGAGGTTGCCACGGTTTAAACAGCGGGACTATAAAGTAACCCAATCTTGTTAAAAATCGACAAATATAAAACAATGAAGCATGATGAGCTCGAGATAGTTTAATTTGATGGAAGAACTCTTCAAAATTATTAGAGTGCTGTAGCTAACAATCATATGCTAACAATCCTTACGTATTGCTCATATAAATCGTATATTTTTTCCCTCAAAAATGATGCGCCACACAAAGCAAAGATCATAGCTATTCATTTCTAGCAATATTGATCAATTACTACCGAACAAAATTATTTTCAGGAATATTTCTGGTAACCAAATACCTCCCGGTAAAAATCGCTTAAAATGAATGCCCTTTAAATTCGACTAATCCCCATCCAAAACAGACAAACCACGCTATGGCAGTCTGCGAGCAGTTTGAAACGCAACCACAATTTTCAGCTTGTTTCTCTTTGAGTGCTTATTGTGGACACGTAAGTGATTGAATACTACACTCATATAATTCCAAACTCTCCCGCATTGCTTTAAAATATCTCAAACACTTCCTGTTTCCCAGTTTTTCGTTATCGAATTTCAAAGTAAGAGCACCTGAAGATAACAAAAAAAGTACTCGGAAGTACGGACTTTCACTGAGATAAAGTGAAGGCATTTGATCTTATTGACGCTGTTTTGAAATATGATGGAAAGTACTTAATGACCATTGAACTCACTTCCAGAAACTTAGGGGCGTTCTCAGCATTTGCGTTGCTTACAGCTGATAAAGTGAGACGTGTCATCATAATTTTATTTCTCAGTCTGTTATTTTTTATTTCTTGTTAATACTCGCGACCAGCAGTCGTAAAAACCAAGTGTGCTGTGTACGATTAGGATCTTTCTCGTTAATGTTCTACGACGGTTTTGTTCATTGTAACTCATTTATTTTTCCACTTTTAGCTTCTAAACCTGAAATATATTTTCGTTTGAGATATTTCTAGCCTGATATCAACTGAAGCATCTAGTGAAAAATGATGTAATCGTTTATATTTCATTTTTTCTCGTAAACGGATGATTCTACTCAACCTAGTTGATGATTCTACTCAACCCGAACGGGGTGGTTTTAGGTCCAGTGACCGAAAGTGAGATTTTTGCGTGAAAATGTTCCCCAACCGTTTCTAAATCGAGCAGTCCAAACCGGAATGTTGTGCGACTTCTCTAACCCCCAAAAAACCCCCGCTAAAACCTCCTCCCCGTCACCCCTCCGTACTCCGGATGCGCAGCAGCTCAAGCACCGCCTTCAATACACGTAATGTAGCTCTGATTCGTCGCAGTTTTTTGTTCGCTCTATTTTGTCACGAGTCGTAAGCTCTAATTCGTCGTTGTAAGTCAGTGTTTGTTCAGACTGTGTTGAGTGAGGTTGTGCATCTTCGCGCGTCCAAAATGGGTCGAAAATCTGCTGCTGCTCAGAGCCGCGCGAAAAACTTTCTAAAGCGGAAAGAACCGCCTCAAGAAGAACGTCTGAGTGGCTTGAATAAACGGAAAAGATTATCCGGTGTTGATAAAGAAGAATTCAACAATAATAATGGTGCTGCAACTCAGAGAAGTTGTATGCCGGAGAGTGCGCTGCAGGCATTAGCTGCGCAGGTGCAGTGCTCGGCCTGCAGCAATTTTTCTGCCGGCTGCCGGCTCTCGAAACCTTCCACTTCCGCTTCTTCCGCGGACCCTCCTTTCACTATTGATTGTAACCAGTGCAACACCAGTGTGTATAATTATAAGCCGAATTGTGTTACCAGTGTAGACGGTAAAAAATCAGAATATTCAGCCGCGGACATTTCCCTTGTTTATTCTTCTGAGACAAAAGGCCTTGGTTTCTTCGGATACCGTGCCGTGTGTATCTATCAATCTCTCGTGCCTTCTAGTTCTGGAAAATACTATAGGCAGGTCCATTTCTTACAAAAACAAATGCAAGCTTTCTACAATGAAATGACCCAAAAAGTTGTGAGTTCTGTAAAAAAATATGAGGGCGTCGATGATGGTGACGTCGCTGACATCGTCGTGAGCTTTGATGGGTCATGGATGACGAGGGGTCATGGATCGAACATTGGGGTGGGGTTTGTCATCCATGCCGACACTGGCTTCATCGTTGATTTTGTAGTTCTGTCAAAGTTTTGCGATGCCTGTAAAAAGAAACAGAAGGCTCTGTCGAGTGAGGAATTTGAGGAGTGGAAGGCTCGACAGCACATGAGGTGTCAAAAAAATTTTGATGGGTGCACCTCGGGGGCAATGGAGAGCAAGGCTGCTGCCATCATATGGGAGCGCTCGGAGGCGAGGGGGCTGAGATACACCCGTTTTATTGGAGACGGCGACTCATCCGCCTTCAAAGCCGTGTGCGCCTTGAACAACGGGAATGGCCCATATACCGTTCCCGTTGTCAAGGAGGAGTGCATCAACCACGTTTCGAAGCGCCTCGGTACTCGCCTCCGAAACTTGAAAAAGGACCTGCGCCGGGACACCACCACCAAAACCGGCAAAACTGTCAGGAGGTCTCTCCTTGCCGGGAAAAAGGGGCTGACGGATGTTCATATCGACAAGCTCACCAAATATTTCGGTATGAACATCCGTCAGCATGCTGCTTCTGGAACCATCGATTCCATGCGATGTGCTGTTCTTAGTCGTTTCAATCATGCAGCCAGTACTGACGAAAGACCCATGCACCACAATTGCCCCACCGGCAAGGATTCTTGGTGTTTCTACCAGCGAGCGCTCGCCAATGACGAAACTCCTGGGCCCCACTCGCAGCACGACCTCTACCTTGCACATCTCGACTCGGATCTTCGCAAAAAAGTGTTCGAAGTGTACCTTGACCTGACCTCAACTGCCTTGCTCTCCCGCTGTATGATGAACAAAACGCAAAACCCCAATGAGAGCCTTCATTCGAAGCTGTGGCTGAAGTGCCCAAAAGTGAAAAGTGCAGGTTTATATAAAGTCACTTTTGCTGCACAGGATACGGTTCTGCATCATAACTTCGGTGCCGTGAAAGGGTCACTCCTTCATAAATTAAAATTATTAACCAAAAACTCGTGTGAGATGTTGGGAAAATTAGACGATGTGACGGGGGAGCCGAAGAAAAAGGCCCTTCGAGTTCCTGCGCATGTTCAGGATCCTGCTGATTCTGACGATGCTCAGGATTACGTGCCAGGAATGTTTTAAAAACGCTTTTGAGGGATAATTTAGTTCGTAAGAGTAATGAAAAACAATGGAAACATCAGTGGAATAGTTTATAAAGTGAGTTGTAATATATTTAGTGTGTAGGAATAACAAAAACTGTAGTATCCTGTGCAGCATAGTGACCGGAACTTTAAACCCGATTTTCTCGTAACGCACGTTTTCAACACTTCAAGTTCAATTTCTCCGGCTGTTTTCATCGCATTGAGGTCATCTTTTGTGCATCACCGAGAGCAATGTAAGTACTATAATATGTAGCATTTTGTTTTTTGATAAACTTTAAAAATATTTTTTTAAGAATTTTTTTATTAAAATAATCGATAAATTTTTTTTAACATTTTTTCAAATTTTAGTTTGAAACTGAAACGAAAAACTATCCGCTACGTTTTGACCGCTGTTCATTGTGTATCACGAAGAAAAAAACCATTCGTCTCTATCTGCATTATTGGCTGAGAAATTAGCCGTGGAAAAAAATTTCGTATTGGGGGGGGGGGGGGGTTTTGCTGCAAATTTCGAAATTTTATAGGCTATGCCTGTTTATTCGAATGCTTCAAACGTGCTATGAATACCTCAATGCTTATTTAAAGCAGGAACTATTTTTTTTATTTTTCTAAAATTGACCCGTTGGATCCCCGTTAATGCCGTTAATGCAATAATGCCGTTATCAGTAGCTACCTAAACCCTTTTTAGAGCATAACATTTTATACAGTTCTGTCTTGGGAGTGAAAAATTTTTTAATTTCACTATGTTCTTAAAATCATACAATTAATTTCACTATTCAACGTTCATGATCATAATAAGTCTTCTGTTCTAAACGTCTTGCAGAAATTCAAATTTCTGAGATATTAAGACTGGAGCGTCCAAAAACGAACACGGCAAAATTGAAAAACTATTTTGGTGGAACAAAAAATGAAAAAGGTTTACAAACACTTCGTTAACACACTTATTGAACATTACTTTATAATTGAACATAATCGTCAATGCTGTCAAGTCTCTCACTACAACGAGGTGCTGGTTACTTAATGTCGATGTCATATTCTTCTATACCAATAAAGATCTGAGCCAAGATGTCAATGCTTCTCTGATGTCTTCATCATTTGTAAATTGTTTTCCCTTGAAATTCTCATTAGTTTTGCAAGAAGTGAAAATCATGTGTGTGCTCACACTCAACGTTGGTCTTCCTGGAGTATTCTAGAACATCTTATTTAATTCATCCGCAATGAGTGATGACCTCCCACTCTAGTCTTCGTCGTGCACTTTTTGCTATTTCTTAAATAACTAAAAATAGACCATTTCGAGAGAGAAGAATCACTCACTGCATTATTACAGTGCACATTTTATTCGCCTAAAGATCGAAGAATGGCGAATACTAGATCATTTTGCGTCATTGAAATTTAATTTACACGCGGCTTTTCCCATTTGTTAGCATTTTTAATGAGCGTTTCCATTTTGAAAGGTTACAGAACAAATTCACTTGATCCCATAAAAACGAAGCTCGGTTCCGCTGAGAAGGAAAAGGAGCTAAATAGCGTGCATGCAATCTAGGTTGTGAGGACTGACGCTGACCGTGATGTATAGTCGTTCTTAACTTTCTGACTAGCCCTCGCATTTTATAGAGACTTGAGCTTTGATGACTTTATTGAACGTTGATAACTGGTTTTATATTCAGCGTAAGCTTGCATGAGTGTGGATATCACGAGAATTCCAGGTCGTCATAACCTTGAAAGAAACATAAAATCCCAACTTCTTGAACAAATTCCAGGTCGTCATAACCTTGAAAAAAACATAAGATCCCAACTTCTTAAACAAATTCCAGGTCGCCATAACCTTGAAAAAACATAAAATCCCAACTTCTTAAACAAATTCCAGGTCGTCATAACCTTGAAAAAAACATAAAATCCCAACTTCTTAAACAAATTTCAACACCACGCGCTGCAAGCAGTGCAGATGACCAGCAGCGACATACGGCGTCTGGGAGCTCATAAGTTCTTGAACAGACCAACTTGTGAGGTTCTCATTCCGTGCTAACCTTGATGAAGTTTATTAATTATCTCTCCTTTCGAAATGAGAATTTCTCATTTAGTTAGTCGTTTCAATTCATTTTTGAAGCGTAGAAAATGGTCAATGTCTGTGAATTATTGAATTGCTATCTGGTGTTTCACATTTCACGATACGATTTTATCATCCGTCCTGTGATATGCTGGCTTTTGTTGAACTCTTATAATACATGAACTGATCAAACTTCCCTGCCTTTTTATGTCTTACATAAGAATCCTGATATACTCGTACACAATTCTGCAGTTGTTGTATTCCTGTATACTCATACTTGAATAGTTAAAAAATACAACACTAAATGCTAGTAAAAAAATTTCAATACTCTGTTGGCTTCGTGGTATAACACATTGTTCGAAGATCGTAGTATTGTATTCATTATTCATTCAACGTCTTACGCATTCAGACCGCAGTTTGGCTGCTGTAACTCGGAAAGAAATTATTATACTTGCAGAATGCCTTCTAATATTCAATATTTATTATATCACTATGAAAAGTGTAAATGAAGTCATATATGCTTGTATGATTTATATAGGATTTCAAGAACTACGTAGGGTTGTTGAAAGTAACACATTGTATATGTGGATCAATTCTGAAACGAAAGTGTTTATACTTATCTCCCATAGGCAGTGAATGAATCATTCACGCGTTGTTTACACACAACACGACACATTTTTCCTATATCTGCCGCACCACTACACATGTGTCATGCCATTTTTGTGTGTATCATACCATTGCACACACCATGACGATGTTTCACATGACGTTATGAATTTTTGTACCGGCGCTTCCACACGGCGTACATTCTGTTTGTATCCCTGTGTTAATTAACATATACACCAAAATACAGATATAATGTTATTAAACTGATGATATGTCAATTTCTACGTTGAGGGACGTAGCAAATTGTTTGACAAGCTTCAACTCATTCGGAACGAACTAAATATCAATAAAGCATTACCAACACGAAATTGTATCGTGCTCAGTCTATTTTTTTGGAAAAAAATGTTTTTGAGTAATGTGTGCTACTGTGAATGTAATATTTTAGTTCGAAACAACTTGCTTGATTGAGCATTCTTGAGATCGCCGATTTCAGAGCACTACTACCCTAGCACACTTGTGTCTTTACTACATCCCCAGAGATGAGGGGAGGTGTTTTAATTCAACATTATACGTTATGCTTGTGACTTCTCCCAGAACAGAAATAATCTTTGATATTGAAGCTTCCGACGTGTCTCTTTACGACATGGGCGGTTATGAGAAGAGCTTTGTTCGTTCATCATTTTATGTTGATTTTGAATTCTTCCAGAATATAATTCGTACGGAAAAAATTTCTATTACTTAGTATTTTAATCACGAATCTACAACTCAAATTCACTCAATTCTACTACCTTAACGCATGGCTTTTTGATATAATGGGAAACTTTGCAAACACGTTTGTAGTCACATATGATTCAAACTTTTATTGTTTTGTAGTTTATAAATACCAAATAATATTTGACCTAAATTCCGACTCAAAATCACTAATTTGTATCACAAGAAAACTCCTAATATCACAGAGCTATGCAAAGCAAAAGTAAACGCTCAGGGAACTCCATAACTCAAAGACAAGATGCTCTACCAACATACAGAAGCTCACATGACATACTAACATTCTTGGCATTCTCAACAGATGACTCCCGAACGTCGACGACCATCGCCGATCACAACAGTGCGTCAGGGAGCGACGCTTCTAACAGCGATAAACCTGTGCTCTCCAAAAGTCAAAGGAAGAGGATGAGGAGGATAAAGAAGAAGATAGAACGAGCAGAGCATCAACAAGAGGAGATTGAAGTATCTTCTGACGCCTGTTCTGCTCCGAAATCGTCGCCCTCGGAAGATTCGAAATTATCGCCTGCGTCGTCTTCAGAATCATCAACCACGAAAGCTTCCAAGTCACCGAAGTTCTCAAATCACCTCTCTTCACCTCAATACTCAGCCCCTTCGTCACCTCCAAAATCAACTCCCTCATCTCTTCCAAAAACAAAGCTCCCATTCCTTTCGAGCTCAAATTCTTGTTTGCTCATGAAACCATCTCTCTCATCACCCCCAAACTCAACTCCTTCGTTGCCCCTAAAACCATCTCCTTCATCACCCCCAAACTCAACTCCTTCGTTGCCCCTAAAACCATCTCCCTCATCACTCCCAAACTCAACTCCTTCGTTGCCCCAAAAACCATATCCTTCATCACCCCCAAACTCAACTCCATCGTTGCTCCTAAAACCATCTCACTCATCAGTCCCAAACTCAACTCCTTCGTTGCCCTTAAAAACATCTCCTTCATCACCACCAAACTCAACTCCTTCGTTGCCCCTAGAACCATCTCCCTCATCACTCCCAAACTCAACTCCTTCGTTGCCCCTAAAACAATATCCTTCATCACCCCCAAACTCAACACCTTCGTTGCCCCTAAAACCATCTAACTCATCAGTCCCAAACTCAACTCCTTCGCTGCCCCTGAAAATATCTCCTTCATCACCCCCAAACTCAACTCCTTCGTTGCCCCTAAAACCATCTCCATCATCACTCCCAAACTCAACTCCATCGTTGCCCCTAAAACCATCTCCCTCATCAGTCCCAAACTCAACTCCTTCGTTGCCCCTAAAACCCCCTCCTTCATCACCTCCAAACTCAACTCCCTTGATGCCCCTAAAACCCTCTCCTTCATCATCCCCAAAATCAACTCCTTTGTTGCCACCAAAACAACCTCCCTCATCGTCCCCAAAATCAACTCCCTCGTTGCTCTCAAAAGCGTGTCCCTCATCGCCCCCAAAATCAATTCCTTCGTTTCCCCCAAAACCATATCCCTCATCGCCCCCAAAATCAACTCCCTCGCTGCCCCCGAAACCATTTCCATCATCGTCCCAAAATTCAACTCCCTCGTTGCCCCGAAAACCATCTTCCTCATCTTCGCCTGTGAAATCGACCACTTCGAGCGCTGCTAAAGGCCCAAATTCTCCGTGCGCTCGTTCCAACTGGTCCATCTGCTCAGGTAATTATGCGCTGCAAGTCTTCACAAATTGTGTGACCAGCTTTATATCATTCGACACTAACTAAATGTCAACAAAGCATTACACAACAGAAAAGTATTTCGTGCTTAGTCTAATGTATGGATCCTTAACCTAATGTATTTCAAATTTATAGTGGTTTTTAAGGCTTGCCTTTTCTTGACTGGTGATTTTCGTGTAAGCACTAAACAGCAACCAGTCAGGGATCAAAATATTAAAATTTTTTCGTACGTAGTGTTTTCAGGCTCTGATAGTTTTTGTTCCTTGCTATATTTTGAGGTATTTTTTCCTTTCATTTCATGAATTTTATATCCAGAATTGTTTCTCATTGATGACTGTTATAAATTTTCCCTTTCCATATTTCTATGTTATCATGAATGAAGTTCAAAAGAGGAACATAATGCTATCACTTGGAAGAAGTAGGTCAGTATTGTCTTCTTTTGGAGATGCGTTTGCTTCGAAATTTTTATAGACATTCATAAAAACCATTACAGTAAAATGTGCATTTCACTTAAGTGGTAACGCGAATTCACGTGAGGAATACGTTATGGTAAACATTGGATGCGTGTGACTTGAAAGACTTTTTTCTTTTATGAAAACTGAGCGTAAAGTGTTTCCAGGATTTGTTACTGCAAACCAAGTGGGCCTGATATGTTAAATGTTTGAGGGTAGATGCGATAGATTAGAACATTTAATACATTCACGATGGGTTATAAATAAAGCCTACACATTCTGTGTGTACTCTACGACAAAACAGGTTTAAGCGTCAGACCTTTTTAACGATTTGTACGTTCTCAAATATACGTAACTAGTGCTAAATTCCCCTTGAAATTCTTGCCTAAATTTTCCAGCATATTAAAAAAGCTCATGAGAAATTTGCAGATTTTCGTATTAGTGTAAGAAATTTTTTCGTGTTTCAGATACCAAGCAGAAGACCTCTCCAGAAAATAGACGCAATAGTAATACGAAGCGTCCTACGTATTTTCAAAAGAAAATGATGAGGAAATACCAAAACCAGCAACGGCGTTGTCAGCAACTAAATTCTGGCCTCAATCAGACTAATACTCTCAATACAGCCGTGAAATCTATCAATGTAGGCCCTACAATAACTCAGGAACCGAAGGTGACAACAACAGAAAATATTTCCCTTGGCTTGGCTCTTCCTCAAGAGCCTTTGAATTTTTCCCCCGTTTCGAGCGGTGCATGTGCTACCTCCTGCAACACCACCCCAACGAGCGACGCATGTCAACCTCCTGAACCTGACAAGGACACATCTTTGTCCTTCTTGGGTCCTGAATTTACTTCGCCAAGTGTTACTTTTATTCAGCCCAATGAAATAACCTCTTCCAACAATGACAATCCTTCGAATGCTAAGAATGTAATCGTAGACTCTGCTACCATCTCATACTGCTGCACATCTGTCCCTAGCTGCAATACCTCTGAGATAGAATATGTTTTTCAGAACAGAAAGTATTGACTTTGAAGACACTCTCTGTCTCCACTCTCGAAGGTTCTACCGAGGCTTCATTTAATAAATCCACCACCTCTTCGTGTACATCAGACTCCGTAGTAGTCTCGACAACGTCACAATTCACACAAGCAAACTGCTTCCCTTCGATCTCTACTACTCCAATTTAGCACCCGCATTCTTCAAGCACCGACCAATCCTCACCAATTGCCTCTTCGGCGTCCATTGTCTCTTCGGCGCCCGTTGTTTCTTTGCCCTCTGTAGATTCCACGGCGCCCGTTGCTTCTTCGGCACCCGTTGCCTCCACGACGCCCCTTTCCTTCACGGCGCCCGTTGCTTCCTCGGCGCCAGTTGCCTCCACGGCGCCCATTGCCTCCGCAACACCCGTTGCTTCCACAGAGCCCATAGCCTTCATGGCGCCCATATTCTCCACGGCGCCTATTTCCACCACGGCGCCCGTTGCTGCCACGGAGTCCACGGCACCCATTACCTCCTCGGCGCCCATAGACTCTACGGCGCCCATTGCCTCCACGGCCCCCATTGCCTCCACATCACCTGTTGCATCCACGGCACCCGTTGCCTCCTCGACGCCCATTGCCTCCACGGCCCCCATTGCCTCCATATCACCCGGTGCCTCTACGGCACCAGTTACCTCCACGGCGCCCGTTGCCTCCACGGAGTCCACGGCACCCATTACCTCCTCGGCGCCCATTGATTCCACGTCGCCCGTTGCCTCCACGGCCCCCATTGCCTCCATATCACCCGGTGCCTCCACGGCACCCGTTACCTCCTCGGCGCCCGTTGCCTCCACGGAGTCCACGGCACCCATTACCTCCTCGGCGCCCATTGCCTCCACGGCGCCCGTTGCCTCCACGGCCCCCATTCCCTTCACATCACCCGTTGCCTCCACAGCACCCGTTGCCTCCACGACACCCATTGCCTCCTCGGCGTCCATTGCCGCCACGGCGCCCATTGCCTCCACGGCACCCGTTGCCTCCACGGCGCCTGTTATCCCTACGGAGCCCATTGTCTCCACAGTGCCCATTGCCTCCACGGCGCCCATTGCCTCCACGGCGCCCGTTGCTTCCTCGGCACCCGTTGCCTCCACGGTGCCCATTGCCTCCTCGGCGCCCATTGCCTCCACGGAGCCCATGACCTCCACGGCGCCCGTTGCCTCCACGGAGCCCATTGCCTCCTCGGCGCCCGTTGCTTCCTCGGCACCCGTTGAATCCACGGTGCCCATTGCCTCCACGGAGCCCATGGCCTCCTCGGCGCCCGTTGCTTCCTCGGCACCCCTTGCCTCCACGGTGCCCGTTGCCTCCACGACGCCCGTTGCATCTTCAGTGCGAGATGAAAATTGGGTGAATGCGCTCGTTTTGAGACTAAACAGCAAGAACGAGCCTGCTATGGTGAGTTTTTGTTTGTGTATTAGGTGCTATAATAATGATCAGCATTTATTTTATAGCGCCTTATTTCCACTAAACTTTGTGAAATTTTGGATTGTAGCGATTGATGATATTCAATCAGAGTTTTCTTTTTCAAGAAAACGTGAATGTGGTCATGTGAAAGATGTGAGCAATTTAAGTTGAGGTAATTAACAGCTAAACACAGCTCATTCTGTGCAGCCTGCCTTCATGAATGAAAATTAAAAGTAATTGATGTCGGAGACCTGAAGTTGGCCTCAGGATTCTGCTGTGATTATTTACGTAATGAGCAATATATGCAACATAAGAAACAGCTTTTCATCAGACATACGCTGTAAATGGAAAACTTATTCATAAAGGCTTTAAATATTTTAGGGAGCTTTACCCATTCTGAAACCTTTTTGGTGATTGCGAGGTTTGTTTTACGAAAATTTTTGAAGTGAGGCTTTTGAATTTAACAAGCGTTGGTTATGACAGCGTTCTTACAAAATATTGAACGTAGCTGTAATTTTGTCTGGTTGTCAAGTTCCAGTCGACTATTGGTATTGATTACTCTCCGAGGGACACCAGTTGGTTGAATAATCTCTTAGATAAACTTATAAATCTTTAAGGCGTTATTTTCTTAAATGTATGAATAGGAATACATTTAAGGTCTTAATTAGGATATAGCTACATTTAGTCGTACGCAAGTTTTTCTCTAATGTGGAAACACAAAAATAAAGATGATTTTCGAACTGACCAATTCACGAATAAAAATGGAAATACATATAACGGCATCTAGCCCCATGTTATTGTTGAACTATATTTTTTTTCTACTGCTTGGATGTAATTTGTTCAAAGAATAGTTCTTCCATCTGTCCACGTCAGCCTTGAACGTTAATGGACTGTCGTGAAATTTCAGTTCTAGATGAAACTACCAATTAATTGACGAATTTGTATTGGGGTTGTACTAAATAGTTGAATGTTGATCGTTTGTTGAGGATGATGGTTCGTGTTCATTTTCATTTCTTGCATTTTCCTCTTTTGTTGAGGCCTGAATCATCTAGTAAATTTTCATATTACCACCTTTAAATGATTTAACTGTTCGTGCTACGATATTTCATACCACTGGTTCACTTTTTGCTCCTAATTAACGGCAATTTTCTTCCAGATGCCCATCACCATCCCCGACTGCGGCGAAGGCGATCCTGCTACATTCTTCCCCTACAGCAGCCCGGAAGAACGTTGGCAAATGGCGACTGGAGATAAAACCATGATGGCGCATTATGATCCATGGCGCAACGAGTGGATTGCCAGTTATATCGAGGCGTCTCTTGCTGAAAGCTTTCTGCAGGCGTATAATTGTGGTAGAAGTGCTGTGGTTTTTCCCGAACACCGGCCGTAGGCAATGACAGGAATGGCCATGGGATGGGATCAGAATTTAATTTAATTCATTTGCTATTATTGAAAAATGAGCTAATTTTTAATTTCGTGATTATTTCTCCAGTGGAAATGTACACTATACATTTTTCGTTGTAGGTCTTAATTCCGCTTACGTTTTTCTGAATACTTTACCAAAGGTAAATGACCACTGACTTGGACTTGTAAAGTTTCTTTATAGTTAAGCCTTGGGCTCAATTACGTTATACTACGAAATATTTTTGTAGATAATCTGACGTCTGTGATAAGCCATGACGATCTCATGCTAGCCTCCGCAGGTCAGCACGTCACAGAGGCTGGGAAGGAATAATACTGTTCGTTGTATCAAGATTTGTGTTCATTTGTCTTAATTTATAGCCGAATGCAACATTGTGAGACTGCGATGACATTTGCATTATTTGTTGGGTTATTTCTATTTGCGTTGAGAGCTCAATAAATTGTTTTTGAATCTATAACAGTAACGCCTACGCATAAGTATATTCATACAGCAGGTTATGTGAATTTTGAATTCAATGTAACCTAACCAAAAATAAAAATGTGTAAATATTCCGTTGTTTTAATTCTTTTGTGTTCTTAACCAAACCAGTTTTGCGTGTGAGGTTGTCCCAAAACCGGGACACTGAAGTGTGTCAACAATATACATTACCAGTCTCTGTGTTGTGACACTCTTAACGTAAGTCAATTCTATTTCGAATAAATAATTTTACTCCCTCAGACTGGTCGCAGAGTACACTGATATGCAGACAAAGCCTGAGAATTAGATGAAAAATTAGTGGAGGTATTAAGGTTTTTGGGGAGAATAGGACTTTATTTACAAAATCTTACACCAGTTCGGTCGTCTACGGAAATATTTGAGCCCTTCAAAACGGAAATATGCAATCAAACTCTCTCAACCATTTTAATATGTGGTAAAAGGAGACACTCTAAAGTGTATCAAACTATTTTAAAAATCCGTTAGAGATACACAGGTGTGTCAAACATTTCTCTCAGTGCAAACATTTGCAAAAATTCTGTACATTTTGCCTCCCTCGATGTTTCCTTGTTTACTGACGTGCTCAGCGCGGAGTCTGCTTCGCTCTCATGAGACTCAAATTAATTATGTCTCGTTTTCATGCATTAACTTATTTTTGGGGAACCTCTCTTAATTAAGCCGAAAACGAAGCTCATTACATTCAATTTGTTGTTTCAATTTGTTGAATGAAACTGACACACTGCACAGAAATTTTACCAATATTGATGTACAAAATAGTTGATTGTTTTTTTTCTGTTTTCGTTTAAGTTCTTTGAGAAATGTCGTATGGAAGTCTCCACTTGACACAGAATTTGACCATATATCAGCTTGCTCTCTGCCGGATCGAAACAACGGTAGAAAATTTGCTTTGTGTTTTTGGCAAAAGCAGGATGCAGAAATCTGTCTCATGTATATACTGAAGGTAGGATGTTGTACTTTGCTCTATGTCACATCAGAAAGCTGATAAATCAAGGTGGTAATAATGTAGGTTTACCCTCTAACAAAGATGACTATCCAAGGTTTTCAAGTGCGTAAGCATTCCAATGGACAAAATAAGCGACATTAATAAGTTAGCTTCATGATAAGCGAAGTCTTCCCAACATATCGACAGGCGTTGAAAAAGTTATCTTTCCTTTGAAGGCTGCTTCAGCACAAGCATTTAGTAAGGTGAGATTAACGTATTTCTTGGTGAATAAGAAATATTTTTCGATATTGAGAAAATGGCAGGAATGTTGTTCTTCCTTTTACGGTGAGACAGAAATAATGGATTCCGATCATCAGCTGTTTTGTGTCACGTAAAACTGGAAATCAATGCTGCTAAATTCAATGTGAACGTATTTTGAAGCCAATGATAAAATATGAATCAATATGCTTATAAGTTTCAAGGTACTAACTGGTGATGTTAGTTAATTAATTGATTTCCATTTTTGATTCTCCGAGTCTCGTTTGAGGATAAATTGCAGTCCAATAACGCAATCGATTGAATGTCACGTTATTGATCATTTCATTCCCAAAAATGAATGAAAAAGCCTTCGAGAAGATGTATGGATAACTAACCGAACTGAGCGGTTAGAAAATGTCTTAGCATAGATAACGTCGCGCGAGTATCAAACCTAGAACTACAGGATGCCATTCGTGGAAATCCAAAACAGACAAAGACAACCAGTAACGATGAATTGTGGTTCCTCAAATCAAATTTTGTTAAATAATAAGGGTTCAAAATCTAACATTGCCCACCATGAATTGTTTGAATAGTTGGTGAGCTCTAAAAGTTTTTGTAAAATCAGTAAATTTAATTCGAAATTGAGTCGCTTTATCTCCAATATATGTTTTAGCCTAGAATAATAGTGCCTAACAGAAGGCATCTAATTTTGAGTTGAATAGATTCGAATTTTTTTCGTACGTCCACTGAGCAAATTTGCGCACCGATGACCGGACAGGAAATCATTCAGACGCATTTACGGACAATAATTTTTATCTGCCAAGTTTCTCGATGTTTCGGCTGCCCGAAACGCGCCTCATTCTTGCTAGAGCGCCCTGTGCTTTGAGTGTTAAAACCAAACTGTCTGTGGTAAGCATCGATCCTCAAAATATTAGTCCGATCCCGAACTTCCGATTCCGTTCAATGGCTAATTCCGAATTCGATTTCCCGATCCCGCCGCCAAAAAAATTAAATCGATCCCGAACTTCCGATCGTCCGATCTTAACACGTTACCAGTGATTCTCAGTTTTCAACCAGGAATATAATAATAATAGTTCTCAGTTTTCAAAGCGTTTTTAAAACAATACAAATTTACTATGAGTATACGACGTTACATATGTACTGATATTCCGTTCTATACTGATTTAGAATGAAACAGATGGAATTTAAATTCAATTATTTTATTTGCTACTTTTCAAGTACCATATAACAACAGGTCTACTCAACTGATTCTACTAAATTCTATCCAATTGAATAACATTATATGACACAAAGGCGACGCTATCTGTCCTTTTGTTTGAATTGCCCCGTTCAGACCTCGTCTTGCTCGTTCACCTCCTTCTCGTGGGCTTTCCTGAGGAAGGGAAGGTTTTTCTTCGAGAAAATGAGGGCTTCGAAGTTCTCGGCAGCCAGGGTCGCCCTCACAGGCCGGAGGATGGCAGACCCATAGCTGAACACCCGCTCGATCGAAGCGGAACTCGGGAGCGGCGTGTTGCGCGGCTAAAGCTGCATACAAGAAGAAACGACATCTACGCGAGACGGATTAGTCGTCTTCGTTTTGTTTCCAGTTTTTGCGTTACGGCCGGGATCGGAGTTACATTTTGCAAGAGCGATCCTCGCGCTTCCGATCTTTGCCACCGAGAGGTTTAGAACATGATCTTCAAGTCCGATCCTGGTATAGAAGATCGATCGTGATCGCAAGATCGGAAGTTTGGACTTAGGATCCGAACATTAACCACTGCAAACTGTGATGATTAGAACAAAGTTATGTCACGTATTAATAGCCATCGTCGTTTGAAAACAGTAATGAGATGTTGAGTAAAGTATAAACTTATTTTTAGCCTTTGAATCACTTGTGGGCAGGCTTGCTCAGTTTCTTTACGTTTTCTTCCAGCATCCAATATAATTCATATTGCAGTCAACTGGAATAACTCTCCCGCTTCGCAATAAACATAATTCATCGCGATCGTATGATGTGCAATTGCACATTTCATCAATTTCTTCACTGGAATATAAAATTTTAATTTTAACTGTTTAATTAAATCGTCATGAATTGACGCCTCAACTAAACTTAAGCTTTTTACCCGTCAGGCTGGTCGTGCATGCGTAGAAAACTACTATGAAATAAATCATCAAGAAATACCACAAAACGTTTAGCTCTGTGCCTAGGGTCATTCTGATTCAGTTTTACGGAACGTGCAATAAAATTCAGTGAAAATGTTTTCCAACGAATGAAAATGTTTTTCAATGTAAGAATAACATTGACATCATTATTAAATTTAGGGCATGGACTGAACAGAGCATCTGAAGCCATACTTTACAAATAAGTATTTAGTAGCTCAATATACCACACGATTGTCGAAAATTTTGATAAGAAAGACAAAACCAGGAGCTACTGGTAACCAGTGCCCTAAAGATAGCGCTCACCGTGACTTATTTGTTTTGGTACCCCTGGACCAGCCTGCTACTGCACACACGTGGTACACATTCACTTCTGTTTTAGCGAGGAAACCCAATAAACCTTACATGAAATAGCGTACACTAAAATTTTTCATCGTCAGAATAGAGTTTTCAATCACTTTCTCGGCTCCTATACTCTTCAGGAGTTATTGAAAAATATCATGAGATTAATCATTTTATAAATTCCCATGAGCTTGTGTCACATAAGGGTTGTGTGTAACAACGAATAACAGGACATGAGTCTTTTCTCAAATAACACGGATTGCAATGTGTTATTGATAAAGCATGAGCATGAAATGGAGGCTAAGGCGTACTAGACTTCAACTGTAGATGAGTAAAAATAAGTTCGAATATAAGAAACGTGCGTATGTAATGGTTAAGATTTGTTTTTGTTTTAAAATTTCTCAATTTTAGAATTTATTCCCTAAAATTTTTTACCGTGAAACTTCAACGGACAGTGTATTTTGTTTATCTTCAATCGAGGAAATGAGGAATTGTTTAATGAAATTCCAAAGAGCGCGAAAATCTTTACATTAGGCAAATAAATTAGCTTTAAGAATGAGAAACTGTGATAAAACTATACGTAGTTTTGATGTTGGCATTCAGCACTACGAAGAGTTTTTAGATTGGGTGTGTAACTGGTGTAAATTGTTACCATTTCTTTAGCAGGTGCATTTGTACTGGCTGCGCCCGACCGCCCACACACATTTTGAGCGTTGACTGCCTGGCTTCATGATGCTCAGAGCGCTACAAGTTTTGATCTGTCTTCAAAACATGCACCCTATTTAGTGCATTATATTTCTTGACTCAAATCTCGCTTACCATTCATATTCGTGGAAGTTGAATTCAAAGATGAAATTTCGCCTGAAAATAACATCATAAAGAGTAGCCCAAATTTAATGTAATTATTTCTTCCTTGCTAAGAATTTATTTCGTTTTCTGAAAGCCTGTTCAAACGTTCACAACTATTTATGCTCGAAATAAATTCTCACGAATTCTGGAAATGTTTTTCACAACAAAATTATGCGCTTCTAAGATTTGATAATTAATATCACCATTTAGAACGGATAGGCGCTGTAAATAACCAATTTAGCCTGAAAGTTAGATCACAATTTCCCCATTAGTCATGTTTTGTTTGGCGCGCATATTTCCCATAGAAACAGATGACAGAAACGAATCACATTGGCATGCAAATTGTACATAGAAACAGATGACAAAAAAAGAATCCCATTGGCATCCAATTCGAACATTTAGAGTCAAGGCTCATAATCAATTCGTCACGTTAACTTTGAAACAAAATTTAAAGAAAGTTGTCAACAAAATGAGTGTATTCAGAAATTTATTTATAAATATCATCTAATTTAGGAATAATCGTAACCCGTGGAGGGAAATATCCAGCAGAGAGACTCAACAAAATTTATTTAGGAACTTTTTCAAAGACTATTGCGGTAACTTGCTTACCTGCGACCGGAAGGTCCAAGTCCATTGTTTCGAATTATCCACGGTCTCATTTTGGGTCTTTGTCTTCGTTAGTAGCTACTGTATAGTTACTATTAAATGAGAATGTCCTTGTTGTTTTTTCATTCAGATCACAGAAAGGTTTAACAACGCCATTTAACTGAATAAAATTTTGATTTCAAACCTTTTCGTGGAAAAAGTATCTGGAAATGATCGGTTACAGTTTTGGGAGCGTTTTCTGCTCCCAGAAGGCAGATGAAGGTTAATAGAAGGAAA
The DNA here is from genome assembly GCA_030386875.1 of Morinoia aosen. Classification (NCBI taxonomy): domain Eukaryota; kingdom Metazoa; phylum Arthropoda; class Malacostraca; order Amphipoda; family Talitridae; genus Morinoia; species Morinoia aosen. Next base: position 23,706,986 of record CM059567.1, on the reverse strand, counting down.
GCAATACTTAGTACGATATGTCAATTTAGCAATAGAGTCTTGTCCTGTTTATGAATTGTCTGCACAAAAGTAATGCAAGTTTTCGACAATACAAACCAAACATACCTCGTTTCTCTTCAAAGACTGGCTCAAAACTAAAAACAATGAAGATCTGGCGTGGCCTAACTATGTGTCCCGACTTAATAATGATGAACCCTTATTTTGTTTTCCATTGAAACCTACACTTCTGAATGTTTTCATTGGCATCCGTACATTATCTGTGAAAATGTATCTAAGTTTTTAGTTTTATGTGCTTTGATCGAAAAAAATACGAGTTTTCTGAAATTTGAAAGTCGCTCTCGCCTAAACCATTCAATTTAATTTCAGATCTAGGAGGTTGCCACGGTTTAAACAGCGGGACTATAAAGTAACCCAATCTTGTTAAAAATCGACAAATATAAAACAATGAAGCATGATGAGCTCGAGATAGTTTAATTTGATGGAAGAACTCTTCAAAATTATTAGAGTGCTGTAGCTAACAATCATATGCTAACAATCCTTACGTATTGCTCATATAAATCGTATATTTTTTCCCTCAAAAATGATGCGCCACACAAAGCAAAGATCATAGCTATTCATTTCTAGCAATATTGATCAATTACTACCGAACAAAATTATTTTCAGGAATATTTCTGGTAACCAAATACCTCCCGGTAAAAATCGCTTAAAATGAATGCCCTTTAAATTCGACTAATCCCCATCCAAAACAGACAAACCACGCTATGGTAGTCTGCGAGCAGTTTGAAACGCAACCACAATTTTCAGCTTGTTTCTCTTTGAGTGCTTATTGTGGACACGTAAGTGATTGAATACTACACTCATATAATTCCAAACTCTCCCGCATTGCTTTAAAATATCTCAAACACTTCCTGTTTCCCAGTTTTTCGTTATCGAATTTCAAAGTAAGAGCACCTGAAGATAACCAAAAAAGTACTCGGAAGTACGGACTTTCACTGAGATAAAGTGAAGGCATTTGATCTTATTGACGCTGTTTTGAAATATGATGGAAAGTACTTAATGAACATTGAACTCACTTCCAGAAACTTTGGGGCGTTCTCAGCACTTGCGTTGCTTACAGCTGATAAAGTGAGACGTGTCATCATAATTTTATTTCTCAGTCTGTTATTTTTTATTTCTTGTTAATACTCGCGACCAGCAGTCGTAAAAACCAAGTGTGCTGTGTACGATTAGGATCTTTCTCGTTAATGTTCTACGACGGTTTTGTTCATTGTAACTCATTTATTTTTCCACTTTCAGCTTCTAAACCAGAAATATATTTTCGTTTGAGATATTTCTAGCCTGATATCAACTGAAGCATCTAGTGAAAAATGATGTAATCGTTTATATTTCATTTTTTCTCGTAAACGGATGATTCTACTCAACCTAGTTGATGATTCTACTCAACCCGAACGGGGTGGTTTTAGGTCCAGTGACCGAAAGTGAGATTTTTGCGTGAAAATGTTCCCCAACCGTTTCTAAATCGAGCAGTCCAAACCGGAATGTTGTGCGACTTCTCTAACCCCCAAAAAACCCCCGCTAAAACCTCCTCCCCGTCACCCCTCCGTACTCCGGATGCGCAGCAGCTCAAGCACCGCCTTCAATACACGTAATGTAGCTCTGATTCGTCGCAGTTTTTTGTTCGCTCTATTTTGTCACGAGTCGTAAGCTCTAATTCGTCGTTGCAAGTCAGTGTTTGTTCAGACTGTGTTGAGTGAGGTTGTGCATCTTCGCGCGTCCAAAATGGGTCGAAAATCTGCTGCTGCTCAGAGCCGCGCGAAAAACTTTCTAAAGCGGAAAGAACCGCCTCAAGAAGAACGTCTGAGTGGCTTGAATAAACGGAAAAGATTATCCGGTGTTGATAAAGAAGAATTCAACAATAATAATGGTGCTACAACTCAGAGAAGTTGTATGCCGGAGAGTGCGCTGCAGGCATTAGCTGCGCAGGTGCAGTGCTCGGCCTGCAGCAATTTTTCTGCCGGCTGCCGGCTCTCGAAACCTTCCACTTCCGCTTCTTCCGCGGACCCTCCTTTCACTATTGATTGTAACCAGTGCAACACCAGTGTGTATAATTATAAGCCGAATTGTGTTACCAGTGTAGACGGTAAAAAATCAGAATATTCAGCCGCGGACATTTCCCTTGTTTATTCTTCTGAGACAAAAGGCCTTGGTTTCTTCGGATACCGTGCCGTGTGTATCTATCAATCTCTCGTGCCTTCTAGTTCTGGAAAATACTATAGGCAGGTCCATTTCTTACAAAAACAAATGCAAGCTTTCTACAATGAAATGACCCAAAAAGTTGTGAGTTCTGTAAAAAAATATGAGGGCGTCGATGATGGTGACGTCGCTGACATCGTCGTGAGCTTTGATGGGTCATGGATGACGAGGGGTCATGGATCGAACATTGGGGTGGGGTTTGTCATCCATGCCGACACTGGCTTCATCGTTGATTTTGTAGTTCTGTCAAAGTTTTGCGATGCCTGTAAAAAGAAACAGAAGGCTCTGTCGAGTGAGGAATTTGAGGAGTGGAAGGCTCGACAGCACATGAGGTGTCAAAAAAATTTTGATGGGTGCACCTCGGGGGCAATGGAGAGCAAGGCTGCTGCCATCATATGGGAGCGCTCGGAGGCGAGGGGGCTGAGATACACCCGTTTTATTGGAGACGGCGACTCATCCGCCTTCAAAGCCGTGTGCGCCTTGAACAACGGGAATGGCCCATATACCGTTCCCGTTGTCAAGGAGGAGTGCATCAACCACGTTTCGAAGCGCCTCGGTACTCGCCTCCGAAACTTGAAAAAGGACCTGCGCCGGGACACCACCACCAAAACCGGCAAAACTGTCAGGAGGTCTCTCCTTGCCGGGAAAAAGGGGCTGACGGATGTTCATATCGACAAGCTCACCAAATATTTCGGTATGAACATCCGTCAGCATGCTGCTTCTGGAACCATCGATTCCATGCGATGTGCTGTTCTTAGTCGTTTCAATCATGCAGCCAGTACTGACGAAAGACCCATGCACCACAATTGCCCCACCGGCAAGGATTCTTGGTGTTTCTACCAGCGAGCGCTCGCCAATGACGAAACTCCTGGGCCACACTCGCAGCACGACCTCTACCTTGCACATCTCGACTCGGATCTTCGCAAAAAAGTGTTCGAAGTGTACCTTGACCTGACCTCAACTGCCTTGCTCTCCCGCTGTATGATGAACAAAACGCAAAACCCCAATGAGAGCCTTCATTCGAAGCTGTGGCTGAAGTGCCCAAAAGTGAAAAGTGCAGGTTTATATAAAGTCACTTTTGCTGCACAGGATACGGTTCTGCATCATAACTTCGGTGCCGTGAAAGGGTCACTCCTTCATAAATTAAAATTATTAACCAAAAACTCGTGTGAGATGTTGGGAAAATTAGACGATGTGACGGGGGAGCCGAAGAAAAAGGCCCTTCGAGTTCCTGCGCATGTTCAGGATCCTGCTGATTCTGACGATGCTCAGGATTACGTGCCAGGAATGTTTTAAAAACGCTTTTGAGTGATAATTTAGTTCGTAAGAGTAATGAAAAACAATGGAAACATCAGTGGAATAGTTTATAAAGTGAGTTGTAATATATTTAGTGTGTAGGAATAACAAAAACTGTAGTATCCTGTGCGGCATAGTGACCGGAACTTTAAACCCGATTTTCTCGTAACGCACGTTTTCAACACTTCAAGTTCAATTTCTCCGGCTGTTTTCATCGCATTGAGGTCATCTTTTGTGCATCACCGAGAGCAATGTAAGTACTATAATATGTAGCATTTTGTTTTTTGATAAACTTTAAAAATATTTTTTTAAGAATTTTTTTATTAAAATAATCGATAAATTTTTTTTAACATTTTTTCAAATTTTAGTTTGAAACTGAAACGAAAAACTATCCGCTACGTTTTGACCGCTGTTCATTGTGTATCACGAAGAAAAAAACCATTCGTCTCTATCTGCATTATTGGCTGAGAAATTAGCCGTGGAAAAAAATTTCGTATGGGGGGGGGGGGGGGGGGGTTTTGCTGCAAATTTCGAAATTTTATAGGCTATGCCTGTTTATTCGAATGCTTCAAACGTGCTATGAATACCTCAATGCTTATTTAAAGCAGGAACTATTTTTTTTTATTTTTCTAAAATTGACCCGTTGGATCCCCGTTAATGCCGTTAATGCAATAATGCCGTTATCAGTAGCTACCTAAACCCTTTTTAGAGCATAACATTTTATACAGTTCTGTCTTGGGAGTGAAAAATTTATTTTTAATTTCACTATGTTCTTAAAATCATACAATTAATTTCACTATTCAACGTTCATGATCATAATAAGTCTTCTGTTCTAAACGTCTTGCAGAAATTCAAATTTCTGAGATATTAAGACTGGAGCGTCCAAGAACGAACACGGCAAAATTGAAAAACTATTTTGGTGGAACAAAAAATGAAAAAGGTTTACAAACACTTCGTTAACACACTTATTGAACATTACTTTATAATTGAACATAATCGTCAATGCTGTCAAGTCTCTCACTACAACGAGGTGCTGGTTACTTAATGTCGATGTCATATTCTTCTATACCAATAAAGATCTGAGCCAAGATGTCAATGCTTCTCTGATGTCTTAATCATTTGTAAATTGTTTTCCCTTGAAATTCTCATTAGTTTTGCAAGAAGTGAAAATCATGTGTGTGCTCACACTCAACGTTGGTCTTCCTGGAGTATTCTAGAACATCTTATTTAATTCATCCGCAATGAGTGATGACCTCCCACTCTAGTCTTCGTCGTGCACTTTTTGCTATTTCTTAAATAACTAAAAATAAACCATTTCGAGAGAGAAGAATCACTCACTGCATTATTACAGTGCACATTTTATTCGCCTAAAGATCGAAGAATGGCGAATACTAGATCATTTTGCGTCATTGAAATTTAATTTACACGCGGCTTTTCCCATTTGTTAGCATTTTTAATGAGCGTTTCCATTTTGAAAGGTTACAGAACAAATTCACTTGATCCCATAAAAACGAAGCTCGGTTCCGCTGAGAAGGAAAAGGAGCTAAATAGCGTGCATGCAATCTAGGTTGTGGGGACTGACGCTGACCGTGATGTATAGTCGTTCTTAACTTTCTGACTAGCCCTCGCATTTTATAGAGACTTGAGCTTTGATGACTTTATTGAACGTTGATAACTGGTTTTATATTCAGCGTAAGCTTGCATGAGTGTGGATATCACGAGAATTCCAGGTCGTCATAACCTTGAAAAAAACATAAAATCCCAACTTCTTAAACAAATTCCAGGTCGTCATAACCTTGAAAAAAACATAAGATCCCAACTTCTTAAACAAATTCCAGGTCGCCATAACCTTGAAAAAAACATAAAATCCCAACTTCTTTAACAAATTCCAGGTCGTCATAACCTTGAAAAAAACATAAAATCCCAACTTCTTAAACAAATTTCAACACCACGCGCTGCAAGCAGTGCAGATGACCAGCAGCGACATACGGCGTCTGGGAGCTCATAAGTTCTTGAACAGACCAACTTGTGAGGTTCTCATTCCGTGCTAACCTTGATGAAGTTTATTAATTATCTCTCCTTTCGAAATGAGAATTTCTCATTTAGTTAGTCGTTTCAATTCATTTTTGAAGCGTAGAAAATGGTCAATGTCTGTGAATTATTGAATTGCTATCTGGTGTTTCACATTTCACGATACGATTTTATAATCCGTCCTGTGATATGCTGGCTTTTGTTGAACTCTTATAATACATGAACTGATCAAACTTCCCTGCCTTTTTATGTCTTACATAAGAATCCTGATATACTCGTACACAATTCTGCAGTTGTTGTATTCCTGTATACTCATACTTGAATAGTTAAAAAATACAACACTAAATGCTAGTAAAAAAATTTCAATACTCTGTTGGCTTCGTGGTATAACACATTGTTCGAAGATCGTAGTATTGTATTCATTATTCATTCAACGTCTTGCGCATTCAGACCGCAGTTTGGCTGCTGTAACTCGGAAAGAAATTATTATACTTGCAGAATGCCTTCTAATATTCAATATTTATTATATCACTATGAAAAGTGTAAATGAAGTCATATATGCTTGTATGATTTATATAGGATTTCAAGAACTACGTAGGGTTGTTGAAAGTAACACATTGTATATGTGGATCAATTCTGAAACGAAAGTGTTTATACTTATCTCCCATAGGCAGTGAATGAATCATTCACGCGTTGTTTACACACAACACGACACATTTTTCCTATATCTGCCGCACCACTACACATGTGTCATGCCATTTTTGTGTGTATCATACCATTGCACACACCATGACGATGTTTCACATGACGTTATGAATTTTTGTACCGGCGCTTCCACACGGCGTACATTCTGTTTGTATCCCTGTGTTAATTAACATATACACCAAAATACAGATATAATGTTATTAAACTGATGATATGTCAATTTCTACGTTGAGGGACGTAGCAAATTGTTTGACAAGCTTCAACTCATTTGGAACGAACTAAATATCAATAAAGCATTACCAACACGAAATTGTATCGTGCTCAGTCTATTTTATTGGAAAAAAATGTTTTTGAGTAATGTGTGCTACTGTGAATGTAATATTTTAGTTCGAAACAACTTGCTTGATTGAGCATTCTTGAGATCGCCGATTTCAGAGCACTACGACCCTAGCACACTTGTGTCTTTACTACATCCCCAGAGATGAGGGGAGGTGTTTTAATTCAACATTATACGTTATGCTTGTGACTTCTCCGAGAACAGAAATAATCTTTGATATTGAAGCTTCCGACGTGTCTCTTTACGACATGGGCGGTTATGAGAAGAGCTTTGTTCGTTCATCATTTTATGTTGATTTTGAATTCTTCCAGAATATAATTCGTACGGAAAAAATTTCTATTACTTAGTATTTTAATCACGAATCTACAACTCAAATTCACTCAATTCTACTACCTTAACGCATGGCTTTTTGATATAATGGGAAACTTTGCAAACACGTTTGTAGTCACATATGATTCAAACTTTCATTGTTTTGTAGTTTATAAATACCAAATAATATTTGACCTAAATTCCGACTCAAAATCACTAATTTGTATCACAAGAAAACTCCTAATATCACAGAGCTATGCAAAGCAAAAGTAAACGCTCAGGGAACTCCATAACTCAAAGACAAGATGCTCTACCAACATACAGAAGCTCACATGACATACTAACATTCTTGGCATTCTCAACAGATGACTCCCGAACGTCGACGACCATCGCCGATCACAACAGTGCGTCAGGGAGCGACGCTTCTAACAGCGATAAACCTGTGCTCTCCAAAAGTCGAAGGAAGAGGATGAGGAGGATAAAGAAGAAGATAGAACGAGCAGAGCATCAACAAGAGGAGATTGAAGTATCTTCTGACGCCTGTTCTGCTCCGAAATCGTCGCCCTCGGAAGATTCGAAATTATCGCCTGCGTCGTCTTCAGAATCATCAACCACGAAAGCTTCCAAGTCACCGAAGTTCTCAAATCACCTCTCTTCACCTCAATACTCAGCCCCTTCGTCACCTCCAAAATCAACTCCCTCATCTCTTCCAAAAACAAAGCTCCCATTCCTTTCGAGCTCAAATTCTTGTTTGCTCCTGAAACCATCTCTCTCATCACCCCCAAACTCAACTCCTTCGTTGCCCCTAAAACCATCTCCTTCATCACCCCCAAACTCAACTCCTTCGTTGCCCCTAAAACCATCTCCCTCATCACTCCCAAACTCAACTCCTTCGTTGCCCCTAAAACCATATCCTTCATCACCCCCAAACTCAACTCCATCGTTGCTCCTAAAACCATCTCACTCATCAGTCCCAAACTCAACTCCTTCGTTGCCCTTAAAAACATCTCCTTCATCACCACCAAACTCAACTCCTTCGTTGCCCCTAGAACCATCTCCCTCATCACTCCCAAACTCAACTCCTTCGTTGCCCCTAAAACAATATCCTTCATCACCCCCAAACTCAACACCTTCGTTGCCCCTAAAACCATCTAACTCATCAGTCCCAAACTCAACTCCTTCGCTGCCCCTGAAAATATCTCCTTCATCACCCCCAAACTCAACTCCTTCGTTGCCCCTTAAACCATCTCCATCATCACTCCCAAACTCAACTCCATCGTTGCCCCTAAAACCATCTCCCTCATCAGTCCCAAACTCAACTCCTTCGTTGCCCCTAAAACCCCCTCCTTCATCACCTCCAAACTCAACTCCCTTGATGCCCCTAAAACCCTCTCCTTCATCATCCCCAAAATCAACTCCTTCGTTGCCACCAAAACAACCTCCCTCATCGTCCCCAAAATCAACTCCCTCGTTGCTCTCAAAAGCGTGTCCCTCATCGCCCCCAAAATCAATTCCTTCGTTTCCCCCAAAACCATATCCCTCATCGCCCCCAAAATCAACTCCCTCGCTGCCCCCGAAACCATTTCCATCATCGTCCCAAAATTTAACTCCCTCGTTGCCCCGAAAACCATCTTCCTCATCTTCGCCTGTGAAATCGACCACTTCGAGCGCTGCTAAAGGCCCAAATTCTCCGTGCGCTCGTTCCAACTGGTCCATCTGCTCAGGTAATTATGCGCTGCAAGTCTTCACAAATTGTGTGACCAGCTTTATATCATTCGACACTAACTAAATGTCAACAAAGCATTACACAACAGAAAAGTATTTCGTGCTTAGTCTAATGTATGGATCCTTAACCTAATTTATTTCAAATTTATAGTGGTTTTTAAGGCTTGCCTTTTCTTGACTGGTGATTTTCGTGTAAGCACTAAACAGCAACCAGTCAGGGATCAAAATATTAAAATTTTTTCGTACGTAGTGTTTTCAGGCTCTGATAGTTTTTGTTCCTTGCTATATTTTGAGGTATTTTTTCCTTTCATTTCATGAATTTTATATCCAGAATTGTTTCTCATTGATGACTGTTATAAATTTTCCCTTTCCATATTTCTATGTTATCATGAATGAAGTTCAAAAGAGAAACATAATGCTATCACTTGGAAGAAGTAGGTCAGTATTGTCTTCTTTTGGAGATGCGTTTGCTTCGAAATTTTTATAGACATTCATAAAAACCATTACAGTAAAATGTGCATTTCACTTAAGTGGTAACGCGAATTCACGTGAGGAATACGTTATGGTAAACATTGGATGCGTGTGACTTGAAAGACTTTTTTCTTTTATGAAAACTGAGCGTAAAGTGTTTCCAGGATTTGTTACTGCAAACCAAGTGGGCCTGATATGTTAAATGTTTGAGGGTAGATGCGATAGATTAGAACATTTAATACATTCACGATGGGTTATAAATAAAGCCTACACATTCTGTGTGTACTCTACGACAAAACAGGTTTAAGCGTCAGACCTTTTTAACGATTTGTACGTTCTCAAATATACGTAACTAGTGCTAAATTCCCCTTGAAATTCTTGCCTAAATTTTCCAGCATATTAAAAAAGCTCATGAGAAAATTGCAGATTTTCGTATTAGTGTAAGAAATTTTTTCGTGTTTCAGATACCAAGCAGAAGACCTCTCCAGAAAATAGACGCAATAGTAATACGAAGCGTCCTACGTATTTTCAAAAGAAAATGATGAGGAAATACCAAAACCAGCAACGGCGTTGTCAGCAACTGAATTCTGGCCTCAATCAGACTAATACTCTCAATACAGCCGTGAAATTTATCAATGTAGGCCCTACAATAACTCAGGAACCGAAGGTGACAACAACAGAAAATATTTCCCTTGGCTTGGCTCTTCCTCAAGAGCCTTTGAATTTTTCCCCCGTTTCGAGCGGTGCATGTGCTACCTCCTGCAACACCACCCCAACGAGCGACGCATGTCAACCTCCTGAACCTGACAAGGACACATCTTTGTCCTTCTTGGGTCCTGAATTTACTTCGCCAAGTGTTACTTTTATTCAGCCCAATGAAATAACCTCTTCCAACAATGACAATCCTTCGAATGCTAAGAATGTAATCGTAAACTCTGCTACCATCTCATACTGCTGCACATCTGTCCCTAGCTGCAATACCTCTGAGATAGAATATGTTTTTCAGAACAGAAAGTATTGACTTTGAAGACACTCTCTGTCTCCACTCTCGAAGGTTCTACCGAGGCTTCATTTAATAAATCCACCACCTCTTCGTGTACATCAGACTCCGTAGTAGTCTCGACAACGTCACAATTCACACAAGCAAACTGCTTCCCTTCGATCTCTACTACTCCAATTTAGCACTCGCATTCTTCAAGCACCGACCAATCCTCACCAATTGCCTCTTCGGCGTCCATTGTCTCTTCGGCGCCCGTTGTTTCTTTGCCCTCTGTAGATTCCACGGCGCCCGTTGCTTCTTCGGCACCCGTTGCCTCCACGACGCCCCTTTCCTTCACGGCGCCCGTTGCTTCCTCGGCGCCAGTTGCCTCCACGGCGCCCATTGCCTCCGCGACACCCGTTGCTTCCACAGAGCCCATAGCCTTCATGGCGCCCATATTCTCCACGGCGCCTATTTCCACCACGGCGCCCGTTGCTGTCACGGAGTCCACGGCACCCATTACCTCCTCGGCGCCCATAGACTCGACGGCGCCCATTGCCTCCACGGCCCCCATTGCCTCCACGGCCCCCATTGCCTCCACATCACCTGTTGCATCCACGGCACCCGTTGCCTCCTCGACGCCCATTGCCTCCACGGCCCCCATTGCCTCCATATCACCCGGTGCCTCTACGGCACCCGTTACCTCCACGGCGCCCGTTGCCTCCACGGAGTCCACGGCACCCATTACCTCCTCGGCGCCCATTGATTCCACGTCGCCCGTTGCCTCCACGGCCCCCATTGCCTCCATATCACCCGGTGCCTCCACGGCACCCGTTACCTCCTCGGCGCCCGTTGCCTCCACGGCCCCCATTCCCTTCACATCACCCGTTGCCTCCACGGCACCCGTTGCCTCCACGACACCCATTGCCTCCTCGGCGTCCATTGCCGCCACGGCGCCCATTGCCTCCACGGCACCCGTTGCCTCCACGGCGCCTGTTATCCCTACGGAGCCCATTGTCTCCACAGTGCCCATTGCCTCCACGGCGCCCATTGCCTCCACGGCGCCCGTTGCTTCCTCGGCACCCGTTGCCTCCACGGTGCCCATTGCCTCCTCGGCGCCCATTGCCTCCTCGGCGCCCATTGCCTCCTCGGCGCCCATTGCCTCCACGGAGCCCATGACCTCCACGGAGCCCATGACCTCCACGGAGCCCATGACCTCCACGGAGCCCATGACCTCCACGGCGCCCGTTGCCTCCACGGAGCCCGTTGCCTCCTCGGCGCCCGTTGCTTCCTCGGCACCCGTTGAATCCACGGTGCCCATTGCCTCCACGGAGCCCATGGCCTCCTCGGCGCCCGTTGCTTCCTCGGCACCCCTTGCCTCCACGGTGCCCGTTGCCTCCACGGTGCCCGTTGCCTCCACGGCGCCCGTTGCATCTTCAGTGCGAGATGAAAATTGGGTGAATGCGCTCGTTTTGAGACTAAACAGCAAGAACGAGCCTGCTATGGTGAGTTTTTGTTTGTGTATTAGGTGCTATAATAATGATCAGCATTTATTTTATAGCGCCTTATTTCCACTAAACTTTGTGAAATTTTGGATTGTAGCGATTGATGATATTCAATCAGAGTTTTCTTTTTCAAGAAAACGTGAATGTGGTCATGTGAAAGATGTGAGCAATTTAAGTTGAGGTAATTAACAGCTAAACACAGCTCATTCTGTGCAGCCTGCCTTCATGAATGAAAATTAAAAGTAATTGATGTCGGAGACCTGAAGTTGGCCTCAGGATTCTGCTGTGATTATTTACGTAATGAGCAATATATGCAACATAAGAAACAGCTTTTCATCAGACATACGCTGTAAATGGAAAACTTATTCATAAAGGCTTTAAATATTTTAGGGAGCTTTACCCATTCTGAAACCTTTTTGGTGATTGCGAGGTTTGTTTTACGAAAATTTTTGAAGTGAGGCTTTTGAATTTAACAAGCGTTGGTTATGACAGCGTTCTTACAAAATATTGAACGTAGCTGTAATTTTGTCTGGTTGTCAAGTTCCAGTCGACTATTGGCATTGATTACTCTCCGAGGGACACCAGTTGGTTGAATAATCTCTTAGATAAACTTATAAATCTTTAAGGCGTTATTTTCTTAAATGTATGAATAGGAATACATTTAAGGTCTTAATTAGGATATAGCTACATTTAGTCGTACGCAAGTTTTTCTCTAATGTGGAAACACAAAAATAAAGATGATTTTCGAACTGACCAATTCACGAATAAAAATGGAAATACATATAACGGCATCTAGCCCCATGTTATTGTTGAACTATATTTTTTTTCTACTGCTTGGATGTAATTTGTTCAAAGAATAGTTCTTCCATCTGTCCACGTCAGCCTTGAACGTTAATGGACTGTCGTGAAATTTCAGTTCTAGATGAAACTACCAATTAATTGACGAATTTGTATTGGGGTTGTACTAAATAGTTGAATGTTGATCGTTTGTTGAGGATGATGGTTCGTGTTCATTTTCATTTCTTGCATTTTCCTCTTTTGTTGAGGCCTGAATCATCTAGTAAATTTTCATATTACCACCTTTAAATGATTTAACTGTTCGTGCTACGATATTTCATACCACTGGTTCACTTTTTGCTCCTAATTAACGGCAATTTTCTTCCAGATGCCCATCACCATCCCCGACTGCGGCGAAGGCGATCCTGCTACATTCTTCCCCTACAGCAGCCCGGAAGAACGTTGGCAAATGGCGACTGGAGATAAAACCATGATGGCGCATTATGATCCATGGCGCAACGAGTGGATTGCCAGTTATATCGAGGCGTCTCTTGCTGAAAGCTTTCTGCAGGCGTATAATTGTGGTAGAAGTGCTGTGGTTTTTCCCGAACACCGGCCGTAGGCAATGACAGGAATGGCCATGGGATGGGATCAGAATTTAATTTAATTCATTTGCTATTATTGAAAAATGAGCTAATTTTTAATTTCGTGATTATTTCTCCAGTGGAAATGTACACTATACATTTTTCGTTGTAGGTCTTAATTCCGCTTACGTTTTTCTGAATACTTTACCAAAGGTAAATGACCACTGACTTGGACTTGTAAAGTTTCTTTATAGTTAAGCCTTGGGCTCAATTACGTTATACTACGAAATATTTTTGTAGATAATCTGACGTCTGTGATAAGCCATGACGATCTCATGCTAGCCTCCGCAGGTCAGCACGTCACAGAGGCTGGGAAGGAATAATACTGTTCGTTGTATCAAGATTTGTGTTCATTTGTCTTAATTTATAGCCGAATGCAACATTGTGAGACTGCGATGACATTTGCATTATTTGTTGGGTTATTTCTATTTGCGTTGAGAGCTCAATAAATTGTTTTTGAATCTATAACAGTAACGCCTACGCATAAGTATATTCATACAGCAGGTTATGTGAATTTTGAATTCAATGTAACCTAACCAAAAATAAAAATGTGTAAATATTCCGTTGTTTTAATTCTTTTGTGTTCTTAACCAAACCAGTTTTGCGTGTGAGGTTGTCCCAAAACCGGGACACTGAAGTGTGTCAACAATATACATTACCAGTCTCTGTGTTGTGACACTCTTAACGTAAGTCAATTCTATTCCGAATAAATAATTTTACTCCCTCAGACTGGTCGCAGAGTACACTGATATGCAGACAAAGCCTGAGAATTAGATGAAAAATTAGTGGAGGTATTAAGGTTTTTGGGGAGAATAGGACTTTATTTACAAAATCTTACACCAGTTCGGTCGTCTACGGAAATATTTGAGCCCTTCAAAACGGAAATATGCAATCAAACTCTCTCAACCATTTTAATATGTGGTAAAAGGAGACACTCTAAAGTGTATCAAACTATTTTGAAAATCCGTTAGAGATACACAGGTGTGTCAAACATTTCTCTCAGTGCAAACATTTGCAAAAATTCTGTACATTTTGCCTCCCTCGATGTTTCCTTGTTTACTGACGTGCTCAGCGCGGAGTCTGCTTCGCTCTCATGAGACTCAAATTAATTATGTCTCGTTTTCATGCATTAACTTATTTTTGGGGAACCTCTCTTAATTAAGCCGAAAACGAAGCTCATTACATTCAATTTGTTGTTTCAATTTGTTGAATGAAACTGACACACTGCACAGAAATTTTACCAATATTGATGTACAAAATAGTTGATTGTTTTTTTTCTGTTTTCGTTTAAGTTCTTTGAGAAATGTCGTATGGAAGTCTCCACTTGACACAGAATTTGACCATATATCAGCTTGCTCTCTGCCGGATCGAAACAACGGTAGAAAATTTGCTTTGTGTTTTTGGCAAAAGCAGGATGCAGAAATCTGTCTCATGTATATACTGAAGGTAGGATGTTGTACTTTGCTCTATGTCACATCAGAAAGCTGATAAATCAAGGTGGTAATAATGTAGGTTTACCCTCTAAAAAAGATGACTATCCAAGGTTTTCAAGTGCGTAAGCATTCCAATGGACAAAATAAGCGACATTAATAAGTTAGCTTCATGATAAGCGAAGTCTTCCCAACATATCGACAGGCGTTGAAAAAGTTATCTTTCCTTTGAAGGCTGCTTCAGCACAAGCATTTAGTAAGGTGAGATTAACGTATTTCTTGGTGAATAAGAAATATTTTTCGATATTGAGAAAATGGCAGGAATGTTGTTCTTCCTTTTTAGGTGAGACAGAAATAATGGATTCCGATCATCAGCTGTTTTGTGTCACGTAAAACTGAAAATCAATGCTGCTAAATTCAATGTGAACGTATTTTGAAGCCAATGATAAAATATGAATCAATATGCTTATAAGTTTCAAGGTACTAACTGGTGATGTTAGTTAATTAATTGATTTCCATTTTTGATTCTCCGAGTCTCGTTTGAGGATAAATTGCAGTCCAATAACGCAATCGATTGAATGTTACGTTATTGATCATTTCATTCCCAAAAATGAATGAAAAAGCCTTCGAGAAGATGTGTGGATGACTAACCGAACAGAGCGGTTAGAAAATGTCTTAGCATAGATAACGTCGCGAGAGTATCAATCATAGAACTACGGGATACCAAATCAGAAACAGACAAAGACAACCAGTAACGATGAATTGTGGTTCTTCAATTTCAAATTTTGTTAAATAATAAGGGTTCAAAACATAATGTTGCCCACCATGAATTGTTTGAATAGTTGGTGAGCTCTAAAAGTTTTTGTAAAATCAGTAAATTTAATTCGAAATTGAGTCACTTTATTTCGAGCACATTTTTTAGCCTAGAATAATAGTGCCTAACAGAAGGCATCTAATTTTGAGTTGAATAGATTCGAATTTTTTTCGTACGTCCACTGAGCAAATTTGCGCACCGATGACCGGACAGGAAATCATTCAGACGCATTTACGGACAATAATTTTTATCTGCCAAGTTTCTCGATGTTTCGGCTGCCCGAAACGCGCCTCATTCTTGCTAGAGCGCCCTGTGCTTTGAGTGCAAAAATCAAACTGTCAGTGGTAAGCATCGATCCTCAAAATATTAGTCCGATCCCGAACTTCCGATCCCGGTCAATGGCTAATTCCGAATTTGATTTCCCGATCCCGCCGCCAAAAAAAATTAAATCGATCCCGAACTTTCGATCTTCCCATTTTAAAATTTACTAGCGATTCTCAGTTTTCAAACGTTTTTAAAGCAATATTAATTTAATATGAGTATACGACGTTACATATGTACTGATATTCCGTTCTATGCTGATTCAGAATGAAGTAGATGGAATTTAAATTTAATTGTTTCATTTGCTATATTTCAAGTACCATATAACAACATGTCTACTCTACTGATTCTACTAAATTCTATCAAATTGAATAACATTATATGAGACAAAAGCGACGCTATCTGTCCTTTTGTTTGAATTGCCCCGTTAAGACCTCGTCTTGCTCGTTCACCTCCTTCTTGTTGGCTTTCCTGAGAAAAGAAATGTTGCCCTTCAAGAAAATGAGGGCTTCGAAGTTCTCGGCATCCAGGGTCGCTCTCGCAGACCGGAGGATGGCAGACCCATGGCATACCTGAATGTGCGCTCGATCGAAGCAGAGCTCGGGAGCGGCGTGTTGCGCGGCTTAAAGCTGTATACAAGAAGAAACGACATTTATGCGAGACGGATTAGTCGTCTTCGTTTTGTTTCCAGTTTTTTTCTGTTACGGCCGGGATCGGAGTTACATTTTGCAAGAGCGATCCTCGCACTTCCGATCTTTGCCACCGAGAGGTTTAGAATCTGATCTTCAAGTCCGATCCCTGTGTAGAAGATCGATCGTGATCGGACGATCGGAAGTTCGGAGGATCCGAACATTAATCACTGCATACTCTGATGATTAGAACAAAGTTATGTCACGTATTAATAGCCATCGTCGTTTGAAAACAGTAATGCGATGTTGGGTAAAATATAAAATTATTTTTAGCCTTTGAATCACTTGTGAGCAGGCTTGCTCAATTTCGTAATGTTTTCTTCAAATATCGATTACAATTCATGTTGTAATGAACTGGTATAACTCTCCCGCTTCGCAATAAGCATAATTCATCACGATCGTATGATGTGCAATTACACATTTCGTCAATTTCATCACTGGAATATAAAAACTAAACAATTTTAAGTGTTTAAATCGTCATGAATTGACGCCTCAACTAAACTGAAGCTTTTTACCCGTCGGGTTGGTCGTGCATGCGTAGAAAACTACTATGAAATAAATCATCAAGAAATACCACAAAACATTTAGCTCGCTGCCTAGGGTCTCTCTCATTCAGTTCTTCTAAACGTGCATTAAAATTCAGTGAAAATTTTTTCCAACGAATGAAAATGTTTTTCAATTTAAGAATAACATTACATTGACTTCATTTTCAAATTTAGGCCATGGACTGAACAGAGCATCTAAAGACACACTTTACAAATAAATATTCAATAGCTTAATAGACCCCACGATTGTTGAATAGTTTGAAAAGGAAGGCAAAACCAGAAGCTACTGGTAGCCAATGCCCTAAAGATGGCGCTCACCGTGACTTTTTTGTTTTGGTACCCCTGGACTTGCCGGCCTCCTACAGCACACACGTGGTACACATTAACTTATGTTTCTGCGGTGAAAATCAATATAGCCTTCCATGAAATTGCGTACACCAAAATTTTTCATCGTCAAAATAGAGTTTCCATTCACTTTCGACGCTCCTATACTCTTTAGGAGTTACTGATAAACATCATGAGAGATTAATGTTATTCTGAATTCCAGAAAGGTTGTGTCACACAAGGGTTGTGTGTAAGAACGAATAATATGACATGAGTTTATCATAAATAACACGTAATGCAATGTGTTATTAATAAGTATGACATAATGGCTAAAGCGTACTAGGCTTCGGGTGTTTTTTTAGATTTGTTAAAATCAGTTCGAAAATAAGAAAAGTGGGTAAGTATTGGTAAGGATTTGTTTTTGCTTCAAAATTTTCAATTTGAGTATTTAGTCTGGACGAATTTCAACCGTGAAACTTCGAGTAGCAAAGTGTATTTTATTTTTCTTCAATCGATGAAATGACGGAGTTCAATGATATTCCAAAGAGATGGAAAATCTTCACATTAGACAAATAAATTACCTACAAAAATGAGATGCCCTGAATATGCACTATATATGTATTCTTGATGGGGGCATTTTGCACCACGAAGAGCTTTTAGTAATTAGATTGAGTGTGTAACTGATATAAATTTTCACCATTCCTTTAGCAGGTGCATTTGTACTGGCTGCGCCTAGCTGACCGCCCGGACACATTTCGAGCGTTGGCTGCCCGGCTTCATGATGCCCAGAGCGCTACAAGTTTTGGTCTGTCTTCAAAACATGCACTCTACTTAGAGTCATATATTGTTTGAATCAAATCTCGCTTACCATTCACATTCGTGGAAGTTGATTCATGTATGAAATTTCACCTGAAAATAGCATCATGAAGAGTAGCCCAAATTTAATGTAATTATTTTTCCTTGCTAAGAATTTTTTTTATCATTTTCTAATATCCTGTTAAAACGTTCATATCTATTTATGCTCAAAATGAATTTTTCCGAATCCTGAAATTTTTTCAAGAACGTTATTGTGCAACGCCAAGTTTTAATAATTAATGACATGATTTTCAGTAGACAGGCGCTGGAAATAGCTAACTTAGGCCTGAAAGTGAGCTCACAATTTCCCCATTAGTCATGTTTTGTTTGGCCCTCATATTTCCAATAGAAGCAGATGAGAAAAAAGAATCCCATTGGCATTCGATTTGAACATTCAAAGTCAAGCCTCATAGACAATAGGTCACGTTAACTTTGAAACAAAATTAATAGAAAATTCTCATCAAAATATGATTGCATTCAGAAATTTATTTACAAATATCAACGAATTAATGAATAAACGTAACCCGTGAAAAGAAATATCCAGCAGAGATACTGAACAAAATATGTTAAGAAGATTTTTTCAGAGACAATTTTGGTGAATTGCTTACCTGCGACCGGAAGGTCTTAGTGCATTGTTTCGAATTATCCACGGTATAATTTTGGGTCCTTGGCTTCGCCAGTAGCTAATGAAAAGTTACTATGAACTGAGAAAGTGCTGTCGTTTCTTCATTTCCGATCACAGAAATGTGTAAAAACGCCATTTAACTAAATAAAGTTTTGGTTCCAAGACTTTCCCGTGGGAAAAGCATTTTGAAATGATAGGTTGCAGTTTTGGGAGCTTTTTCTGCTCCCACAAGGCAGATGAAGGTTGATGGAAAGAAAGCAAAACTCAGTACGATGTGTCAATTTAGCTATAGAGTCTTGTCCTGTTCATAAATTGTCTGCATAAAAATAATGCAAGTTTTCGACAATACAAGCCGTACACACCTCGCTTCTCCACAAAGACTGGCTAAAAACTGAAAAACAATGAAAATCTGGCATGGCCTGATTAGTCTCCCGACCTAACATTGTAGAATCCTTATTTTGTTTTCCATCGATACCTATACTTCTGAATGTTTTCATTGCATTCCGTACATTATCTGTGAAAAGTATCTAGGTTTTAGTTTTATGGGCTTTGATCGAAAAAATACAATTTTTCTGGAAATTGGAAGTTGTTTTCGCCTAAACCGTTTAATTTAACATCAAATCTAGATTGTTACCACGGTGTAAACATCGAAACTCAAAAGTAACCCAATTTTTTGAAAATCGACTGAAGGAAAACAATGAAGCATGACGAGCTCGATATAATTTAATTTGATGCAAAAACCTAATAAAATAGTTGGAGTGCTGTAGCTCATATGCTAACTATCCTTACGTATTGCTCTCATAGATCGTACGTTCTTTCCCCCAAAAATGATGCGCCACTCAGAGCAAAGATCGCAGCTATTCATTTTTAGTAACATTGAACAATTATTACCGAACGAAATTATTTTCAGGAACATTTCTGGTGACCAAATACATCCCGATGAAAATCACATAAATGAATGCTTTCTAAATTCGACTACTCCTCGTCCAGCAGAGACAAATCACGTTGTGGCAGTCTGCAAGTAGTTTGAAATGCCTCCACAATTTTCAGCTTGTTTCTCTTTGGGTGTTGGTTGTGGTCACTCAAGAGATTATATTCTACCCTCATAAAATTTCAAACTCCCCTGCATTGCTTTAAAATATCTCGAACTCTTCCTGTTTCAGAGTTTTTCGTTATCGAATTTCGAAGTAAGAGTCACCGATGGCCACCCTGAAGATAGCAAAAAAAGAACTCGGAAGTACGGATGTTCACTGAGATAAAGTGAAGGCATTTGATTTTATTGACTATGTTTTAAAATATGATGGAAAGTACTTAAGAAACATTGAACTCACTTTCAGAAAAGGTTGGGCGTTTTCAGCATTTGCGTTGTTTACAGCTGATAAAGTGAGACGTGTCATCATAATTTTATTTCTCGGTCTGCTTTTTTATTTCTTGTTAATACTCGCGACCAGCAGTCGAAAAAACCTAGTGTGCTGTGTACGATTAGGATCTTTCTCGTTAATGTTCTACGACGGTTTTGTTCATTGTAACTCATTTATTTTTCCACTTTTAGCTTCTAAACCAGAAATATATTTTCGTTTGAGATATGTCTAGCCTGATATCAACTGAAGCATCTAGTGAAAAATGATGTAATCGTTTATATTTCATTTTTTTCTCGTAAACGGATGATTCTACTCAACCTAGTTTTCTTTCGTTGACTGCGTGAGACTGTTTTCTCATTTTTTCTATTTAGATGCTTTTAAGCGATGAATTGCATTTGGTTCAAATTGCATTGGAGATGTAGTATATCTTCACCAAAATAGTTTCTAAATTAATACAAGAAATCTTCCATCAAACTTTATGTAACAAAACATAAAACCAATGTACAACTCATACTTGCCTTTCAATGACAGCAAGAGTTTACGAAAATCTATCTACAACCTAAAGTAGTAGTCAGCCAACTTATATGACAAGGACCGAACTGCATGAAATCATTTTACAAAGCATTTCTCCTGAGACTTCGATGCCAACGATAATTATCCATGCTTCGTCTGGCTTCGTAAGTCATTCCTGGCTCCCCAGATCTGCAGTACATCAAGTTTCTGTAATTTCAACTTGAAATGAAAGTACAGAAATTATAAAGTCAATACACGCTAATAAAAACATGTACAGGAAGCAATTCTTCCCTCGAAAAATTCGAAGTGAAATAGCATCGGTGACGTATGGTGAAAGACAGGTTTCCACTGGCAGAGTGGTTTCCTGATGCACTCACAGCTTTAAAGTTTAAGAATATGACGGAAATACATTTATGTGCAGTGTTATTCAAGTTTCATTAGCCATCATCGATAACATTTTTTGGTGAACCTCATCCTAGCTGGAACGAAGCTTAGCTATTTATTGCTCAGTACGTTTTAGTGGAAAAACAAAGCGAGATGCCGAACTTTAGTCGTAAGATGATCTACGGTTATCGCTGGTCTCGCGTTACCTGCTGCGCATCTATTGGGGCTTTGAGTCGCTGATGGATTTTACGAGCTGTCGTTAGATTTAAATATTCTATCGCTTTTCTGTGATATGCTAAATATAGAAATGACTTCCTGTCACCACATATATTGTTCTGACGATGTAGAGCATGACAAATTGGAGCAAAGCAGAGTGGAAATGAACAACAAACCGAATAAAAAGATGCGGAACGGAATTGGAATCATTTATCAATTTAAGTTCATGTAAGCTGCATTCCAGCACGAAATCTGAATAAGCAGTAATCAGTTTGCGGTTTCATGTGTTTGTATGAACTCCGGCAGGCCAGGGAGCAGTACAGCAGAGGCGATATCCTCCATAAGCTCTGACCACCCGACCACCCCCAATCAGAATTTTTGAATATAATTGTCTTCTGGAATGAACATACTAGAGGAGACTTGGTATTTCATTTTAGATGTACATTCAATGATGTTAGTGTAGTCGTGGACCCAAAACTGTGGCTAATTTGAAACAAAACTGTAAAATGATCTGCCCCAACTGAGCAAACACGTGCTTCGTTATACATTGATGCTCTAAATGCCTTTTTTTTGAAACATTTTATTCGCCATGTTGGTGCTTAGATCAGACTTGAAACAATTATTGAAATTTCGTGAATACACTTCTTATTTCCATGTATACCACAGTAATAAATCAATTTGCTATCTTATTTTATAGTTTTTGTATTTGTTTTTGATGTTGCTAAGCCATTATATTTTAATCTAAGGTACAAAACTAGTCCACATGTAGTAAATTGTACCAGGTTTCTCATGCAGAAATTTGATAGATTCTTATGAAAAACTCTTCTTAATTTGAGGATTCGTAATAAATCGTACGAAAAGCAAATGAGTGTCAAAATTTCTAGACTGTGCTCTATGTTATTACTAATATGAAAATGTGGCATTTCGAATCATGAAGGTGCTGCGAGCGAATAGTGGACGACGACAACTGAAGCACAAACATGTAAACTGCACGAAAAGTTTGTCACACATTCACAAGGACATAATTCCGGTAAAGTACGATTTCGAATCCTACTTTTTCGGTAAATTAGTTCACTAAAATTATTTCAAAGCCCGTTTTAGCTCCATGTTTAGTACTTCAGAACTCAAACACAGCGACAACGATTGATTGAGGCCTCTCACCTCTTAACCTGCCAACGAAAGCCAGCGTGTCCGTTGGCGTTTGTCTGTTCCAACACGCCTGTCAGCGCCCACTAGCTCATCAGCGCTGATTAGCTCCGTAGAGCCCATTACTCCATCAGCACCCATTAGCGCGTAAGCACCCATTATTTTACATGCACCCAGTAGCTCGTTACCACCCATTACTATGTATGCACCCAGTAGCTCGTAAGCACCCATTACTTGGCATGCACACAGTAGCTCGTAAGCACCCATTACTTGGCATGCACACAGTAGCTCGTAAGCACCCATTACTTGGCATGCACACAGTAGCTCGTAAGCACCCATTACTTTGGAATCATTAAATTATGTTGGAACCTCTAAGGAAATGATTAACAATAATGAAAGCTATTTTTTGAATTCTTAATGCTACTATTCTGTCCTATTTTATTTTGTCCTAATTCGTTCCTGTACATTAGTTCAAAAATTTTACCAAAATTTCGCCCCGAGGCATTCGTAAACAAGTCCTTCCGCTATCGCTTGCTCCACCTTATACAGCCTCGAAACGATCACACATTCAGGATCATTGCCTAATGTCACTAGTGTGTGTGTGTGTATATTTAAAGCATCAACGAACCAATAATGTTTCAACGTCCTTCACAACTTAAAATTCACATGCATTCCAAGTCGCAACTCCCTACATCTCTCACATCATTTCTTGAAATCATCAATCTGTTACGCATTTCAGTCGTCAAGTTCGGAAACAAACGTGGAACAAAATTTGTTGTTTCTCGGGACAGAGTTTTTCGCATCAAGACATTGAATTTTCTCATGTTTTCTTAACGTAAAAAATTTTCATGAAATAAACCTTAACCACTCCATCTATCATGCTTAAGTAACTTATCAGCCGAGTACTCAATGAAGAATTGAGCTTCCTTGTTTAAGTATCTTTAAAACAGAATGTTCACTCAATACACCACGGCAGGCGATCAGCTGATAACAGCGCACCAGCCGGGGTAGTGTTGTATATAAGCGCACTACCCGCAGCCGCCCCATTCATTCACTTCGAAGTCTCCTAGTGAGTGGAAGTGTGCGAACATCGGTCTCGGGTGATCTCCAAGACGTTAGGCTGTGCGAAAACGTGAATATCTAGGAGAACGTTACGAATTATTTTTCTGTTGGAAATTATATCTTCGTGAACAGATTTTTTGAACATTTTGCCATGATGGGTGAACAGAAGAAAGGTGAGTTTTTAACTGATTATATTTTTTGTATTTGTATGTATCTTTGAGTTTAGTCCTGGGAGAGACCGCGGATAACTTGTAACAATGCAGCAGGACTTGCTGCCTTCCGACTGGGCGCACACGTGTTTTGTTTCACGTGGGCGTTTGGTGCGCATAATGTCTCGATATTACTTAAAGGAAGTGCATCATATGATTATGAGTTCTACTTTAAATTGAGGGAAAACGATTTTCAATGAAATTATTGTAAGTGAAAAGACTCATTTTAATTTATTGTCTGATTCCAATGATGTGTGAACTTGACCATTGGACATCTTTGCAAAAAAAACATTTATCTACAAACTGTTGGCTATTGATTAAATAAAAATCAAAATTCATTTCATTCCGTTGTAAAAAAAGTTAGCATGTTTTGTAGTGTTTCTTATTCGTTATGAAATAGTCAAGTTCGTACCCAAATTAGCTACAAGACGAGCTTTGTCTGAGACTACCGATAGAATTTAATTTTTTTAGGGGTTTCTGACCAATATTTATTTCTTCAAAGTCGCAATGTGGGGTGAATTAGCTCATATAAACTATCTTAGACAGTCCATTAAATATTTCATTTCCGGTTTGTTCTTGTTACCTGTTCACTTTAGCTTCAAACTCGTGACAATTCCCATTCTATCCATTCGATAACAAGATCGAGTATTTCCGAATGATTTCTGCTGTGAAGTGATCTCAGATAGTTTTATCAATGCGCTTTCTCGGCGGTTGCCAAACGTCTTTCTAGACATAAAACACTCACTTTTACTCGCGTGAAAAGTGAGTTTGAGTGGGTTTTGTGTTTCTCATTAGTTAAACATTTGTGCTCGATCACATCTTGAAAATGCTAGGCAAATGATAGCTACTAAATTATTAAATAGGTAGCAATTATCATTCAAATTTTTCGTCAGTTTACAACAAATTTCAGTCTCGCCATTTACCAATTCACTGTAGCATGAGGATGGGCAGGAGACTCAGCGCTGTTATTTCACTTCCATTGTGGAGACTCGGCCCACCTGACCTGCGATGTTCGCCGCCCTCGGGCAATTTCTGCATTTGATCTTTACCTTCAAATGACGTTCTTTGATAATGTAAACTTCTTACTTTTTAACTTCTGAAGAACACCGCAATCGACTTTCGAGCTGTACATCATGGTTTGGGAACCTCAACTACTACAAATAGAAATAAATCTTATTTATTCAACGAATGCAATGGCCGGTTTTAGAATCTGTGGATAATATCAAACCACACGAGTTATAGTTGGCCCGAGATGATGTTCCACTCGAGGATCGACTGCACGTGCGTACCTCAAGTGAAGGTATCCAGCCAGCACGTGCGGCGGCTGCATTCCTTTATATTTCTGACGGCGACCTGCGGCCAGCCCTCCTGTGCGCGTCTCCTTGTGAACTTATGGGCGGCGGCCATGCGCTGCTATCTCTGTCAAGTGATTCGTAATTGCTCATATTGTACTATAAAATATGATGTAGTTCGAAGATGTGCATTTAAACAAATTTATGCTTTGCCATCCCAGCATATTGATTTACGTAATTTCATTATGATGCTAACACCCTTTTTTTATTTGTACGAATTTTCACGAATTCTGTTAAGCAATAATGCCGTTATCAGTAGCTACCTAAACCCTTATTAGAGCATAACAATTTATACAGTTCTGTCTTCGGAGTGAAAGATTCATTTTTATTTTCACCATGATCTTAAAATCATACAATTAATTTCACTATTCAACGTTCATGATCATAATAAGTCTTCTGTTCTAAACGTCTTGCAGAAATTCAAATTTCTGAGATATTTCGACTGGAGCGTCCAAGAACGAACACGGCAAAATTGAAAGACTATTTTGGTGGAACAAATAATGAAATAGGTTTACAAACACTTCGTTAACACACTTATTGAACATTACTTTATAATTGAACATAATCGTCAATGCTGTCAAGTCTCTCACTACAACGAGGTGCTGGTTACTTAATGTCGCTGTCATATTCTTCTATACCAATAAAGATCTGAGCCAAGATGTCAATGCTTCTCTGATGTCTTCATCATTTGTAAATTGTTTTCCTTTGAAAGTCTCATTAGTTTTGCAAGAAGTGAAAATCATGTGTGTGTGCTCACACTCAACGTTGGTCTTCCTGGAGTATTCTAGAACATCTTATTTAATTCATCCGCAATGAGTGATGACCTCCCACTCTAGTCTTCGTCGTGCACTTTTTGCTATTTCTTAATTAACTAAAAATAAACCATTTCGAGAGAGAAGAATCACTCACTGCATTATTACAGTGCACATTTTATTCGCCTAAAGATCGAAGAATGGCGAATACTAGATCATTTTGCATCATTGAAATTTAATTTACACTCGGATTTTCCCATTTGTTAGCATTTTTAATGAGCGTTTCCATTTTGAAAGGTTAGAGAACAAATTCACTTGATCCCATAAAAACGAAGCTCGGTTCCGCTGAGAAGGAAAAGGAGCTAAATAGCGTGCATGGAATCTAGGTTGTGGGGACTGACGCTGACCGTGATGTATAGTCGTTCTTAACTTTCTGACTAGCCCTCGCATGTTACAGAGACTTGAACTTTGATGACTTTATTGAACGTTGATAACTGGTTTTATATTCAGCGTAAGCTTGCATGTGCGTGGATATCACGAGAATTCCAGGTCGTCATAACCTTGAAAAAAACATAAAATCCCAACTTCTTAAACAAATTCCAACACCACGCGCTGCAAGCAGTGCAGATGACCAGCAGCGACATATGGCGTCTGGGAGCTCATAAGTTCTTGAACAGACCAACTTGTGAGGTTCTCATTCCGTGCTAACCTTGATGAAGTTTATAAATTTTCTCTCCTTTCGAAATGAGAATTTCTCATTCAGTTAGTCGTTTCAATTCATTTTCGAAGCGGAGAAAATGGTCAATGTCTGTGAATTATTGAATTGCTATCTGGTGTTTCACATTTCACGATACGATTTTATCATCCGTCCTGTGATATGCTGGCTTTTGTTGAACTCTTATAATACATGAACTGATCAAACTTCCCTGCCTTTTTATGTCTTACATAAGAATGCTGATATACTCGTACACAATTCTGCTGTTGTTGTATTCCTGTATACTCATACTTGAATAGTTAAAAAATAAAACACTAAATGCTTGTAAAAAAATTTCAATACTTTGTTGGCTTCGTGGTATAACACATTGTTCGAAGATCGTAGTATTGTATTCATTATTCATTCAACGTCTTACGCATTCAGACCGCAGTTTGGCTGCTGTAACTCGGAAAAAAATTATTTCACTTGCAGAATGCCTTCTAATATTCAATATTTATTATATCACTATGAAAAGTGTAAATGAAGTCATATATGCTTGTATGATTAATATAGGATTTCAAGAACTACGTAGGGTTGTTGAAAGTAACACATTGTATATGTGGATCAATTCTGAAATGAAAGTGTTTATACTTATCTCCCAAAGACAGTGAATGAATAATTCACGCGTTGTTTACACACACCGCGACACATTTTTCCTGTATTTGTCGCTCCACTACACATGTGTCATACCATCTTTGTGTGTATCATACCATTGCACATACCATGGCGATGTTTCATATGACGTAATGAATTTTTTACCGGCGCTTCCACACGGCGTACATTCTGTTTTTACCCCTTTGTTGATTAACGTATGCACCAAAATACCGATATAATGTTATTAAACTGATGATATGTCAATTTCTACGTTGAGAGACGTAACAAATTGTTTGACAAGCTTCATCTCATTTGAAACGAACTAAATATCAATAGAGCATTAACAACACGAAATTATTTCGTGTTCAGTCTATTTTATTGGAAAAAAATGTTTTTGAGTAATGTGTGCTACTGTAAAAGTAATATTTTAGTTCGGGACAACTTGCTTGATTGAGCATTCTTGAGAGTGCCGATTTCAGAGCACTACTACGCTAGCACACTTGTGTCTTTACTACATCCCCAGAGATGAGGGGAGTTGTTTTGAATCAACATTTCGTTATGCTTGTGACTTCTCCCAGAAAAGAAACAATCTTTGATATTGAAGCTTCCGACGTGTCTCTTTACGGCATGGGCGGTAATGAGAAGAGCTTTGTTCGTTCATCATTTTGTGTTGATTTTGAACTCTTCCAGAATATAATTCGTACGGAAAAAATTTCTATTACTTAGTATTTTAATCACGAATCTACAACTTAAATTCACTCAATTCTACAACCCTAACGCATGGCTTTTTGATATAATGGGAAACTTTACAAACCCGTTTGTAGTCACATATGATCAAAACTTCCATTGTTTTGTAGTTTATAAATACCAAATAATATTTGACCTAAATTCCGATTCAAAATCACTAATTTGTATCACAAGAAAAGTCCTAATATCACAGAGCTATGCGGGGCAGAAGTAAAAGCTCAGGGAACTCCATATCTCAAAGACAAGATGCTCTACCAACATACAGAAGCTCACATGACAAACTAACATTCTTTGCACTCTCAACAGATGACTCCCGAACGTCGACGAGCATCGCCGATCACAAGGGTGCGTCAGGGAGCGACGCTTCCAACAGCGATAAACCTGTGCTCTCCAAAAGTCAAAGGAAGAGGACGAGGAGGATAAAAAAAAAGGTAGAACGAGCAGAGCGTCAACAGGTGGAGATTGAAGTATCTTCTGACGCCTGTTCTGCTCCGAAGTCGTCGCCCTCGGAAAATTCGAAATTATCGCCTACGTCGTCTTCAGAATCAACCACGAAAGCTTCCAAGTCACCAAAGTTCTCAAATCACTTCCCTTCACCTCAATACTCAGCCCCTTCGTCACCTCCAAAATCAACTCCCTCATCTCTTCCAAAAACAAAGCTCAAATTCCTTTCGAGCTCAAATTCTCGTTTGCTCATAAAACCATCTCCCTCATTACCCCCAAACTCAACTCCTTCGTTGCGACAAAAACCATCTCTTTCATCACCCCCAAACTCAACTCCTTCGTTGCCCCTAAAACCAGTTCCCTCATCGCCCTCAAATTCAACATCCTCGTTTCCCCTAAAACCATCTCCCTCATCAGTCCCAAACTCAACTCCTTCGTTGCCCCTGAAACCATCTCCTTCATCATCCTCAAACTCAACTCCTTCGTTGCCCCTAAAACCATCTCCTTCATCACCCCCAGACTCAACTCCTTCGTTGCCCATAAAACCATCTCCATCATCACTCCCAAACTCAACTCCTTCGTTGCCCCTAAAACCATATCCTTCATCACCCCCAAACTCAATTCCTTCGTTACCCCTAAAACCATCTCCCTCATCAGTCCCAAACTCAACTCCTTCGTTGCCCCTAAAACCATCTCCTTCATCACCCCAAAACTCAACTCCTTCGTTGCCCCTAAAACCATCTTCCTCATCACTCCCAAACTCAACTCCTTCGTTGCCCCTAAAACCATCTCCCTCATCAGTCCCAAACTCAACTCCTTCGTTGCCCCTGAAACCATCTCCTTCATCATCCTCAAACTCAACTCCTTCGTTGCCCCTAAAACCATCTCCTTCATCACCCCCAGACGCAACTCCTTCGTTGCCCCTAAAACCATCTCCCTCATCACTCCCAAACTCAACTCCTTCGTTGCCTCTAAAACCATCTCCCTCATCAGTCCCAAACTCAACTCCTTCGTTTCCGCTAAAACCATATCTTTCATCGTCCCCAAAATCAACTCTCTCGTTGCTCCCAAAACCATCATCTTCATCTTCGCCCATGAAATCAACCGCTTCGAGCGCTGCTACCGGCCCAAATTCTGCGATCGCTCATTCCAACTCGTCCAACAGCTTAGGTAATTATACGCTGCAAGCCATCCAAAATTGTGAGAAAAGCCTTATATTGTTTGAAGGTAACAAAATGTCAACAAAGCATTATACAACAGAGTAGTATTTCATGCATAGTATATTGTATTGGGAAGAACATAAAATGATGGTGATTTTTAGGCTTTGCCTTTTTTAATGGGGGAATTTTATGTGAGTACTAATTAATAACAAGCTAGTGAACAAAATATGGATATTTTTTCTTACGAAATGTTGTCATGCTCTGATATATTTTTGATCCTTCCTATATTTCGAAGTATTTTTTCCATTCATTTTAGGAATTTTTTATTCAAAATAGTTTCTGATAGATGTAATAAATTTTCACTTCCAATATTTCTATGCTATCATTCGTGAAGTTCAAAAGAGAAACATCGTATTATTACTCGGAAGAATTAAGCTGGTATTGTCTTATTTTTGAGGTGCGTTTGCTTCAAACTTTGCCAATTGATCACGTGCATAAGAACCTTGACAATAAAATTCGCATTTAGCAAGAAGTGGTTACAAGAATTTACTTGAGGAATGCGTTATGCAATTGTAAGGTACGTGTGACCTGGAAGATTTTTTCTTTTCATGAAAACCGAGCGTAAAGTACTCCCAGGTTTGGTTTCTGCTCGCCAAGTGGGTTTGGGACGTTAAATGTATGATGGTAGCTGCGATACATTATAAAACATTCACTACATTCATGATGAGTTAGAACTAAAGCCTACGTATTCTGAATGTACTTTACTGACAGAACAGGCTTTAAGCGTCAGACGTATTCAATGGTATGTACGTTCTCAAATTAGGCAGGATTAACTTTGAAATTCTTGCCTAAATTTTTCAGCATTTTCAAAGAAGAACATGCGCATTGAAATTTGAAGAACATGCGCAGAAGAACATGTGAAAGAAAAGAGTTTTATTTAATTTTTTCGTTTCAGATTCCGAGCAGAAGATCTCTCCGGAAAACGGATGCAATGGTCATACGAAGCCTCTTCAAAGCCTCGTAGACCCTGTAATAACTCAGGAACCGATGGTGACTAAAACCGAAAATATTTCCCTTGGCTTGGCACCGCCACAAGAGTCTTTGAATTTATCCACCGTTTCGAGCAGTGCACGTGCTACCTCCTGCAACACCACCCCAACGAACAACGCATGTCTACTTTCTGAAGCTAATGAGGACAACCCTTTGTCGTTCTTAGGTCCTGAATTTGCGTCGCCGAGTTTTTTTTTCATCCAGCCCAACGAAATAAAATCATCCAGCAATTACATTCTTCCGAATGCTAAGAATGTAACCGCAGATCCATCTATCATCTCAGACTGCAGTACATCTGTCCCTAGCTGCTATACCTCTAAGATGGAATATATTTCTGCAGGACAGAAAGTGTCGACTTTTAAGACACTCTCTGCCTCCACTCCCAGCGAAAATACCGAAGCTTCATTTTATAAACCCACCGCCTCCTCGCTTACAACAGACTCCGTATTAGTCTCAACAACGTCACCATTCACTTTAACAATCTGCTTCTCTTCGATGCCTACGACCCCAATGTGGCACTCGCATCCTTCAAGCATCGATCAATGCTCGTCTATCGCCTCCTCAGCGTCCATTGTGTCTTCGGCACCCGTCGTTTCCACGCCACTCGTTGCCGCCACCATACCTGTTGCCACCACGGTCCTTGTTGCCACCACGGCATCCGTTGCCTCCACCGCACCCGTTGCCACCACGGCACCCGTTGCCTCCAGAGCGCCAAAACTCTCGTTCCCTTCAAACTTAACATCCTAATCGACTCATAAACCAATTCCTTCAATGCCTCAAAATTCAACCCCCTCATCGCTGCTAAAACCAATTTCTTCAATGCCTATAAACTCAACTCTTTCGTCGTCACCGAAAACAAGACCATCGTTGCCCTCAAAACCATTTCCCTCGTCGCCACCAACATCAATCCCTGCGTTGCCCCCAAAATCGTCTCCCTCTTCTTTGCACGTGAAATTGACCGCCTCGAGTTCTGCTACCGGCCCAAACTATGCGTGCGCTCGTTTCAACCCTGCCAACAACTCAGGTAATTGTACAATGCGAGCCATCACATGTTTGTGACTAGCTTAATCTCATTCGAAACTAACTAAATCTCAGTAAAGCTTTACTTAACGAAGAATATTTCATGCTCAGTTTATATCATGAGGAATAATATTCGCGTAGGAGCAATGGATGCTTCTGTAAACGTTTTGTTTCAGTTGGGTGTAACTTTCTTGGTTGAGCATACTTCAGAGCGGCTAATTTAGAGCCATGCTACGCTGGCACACTCATTTTTTCACTACATCCTTAGTATTGAGAGGAGTTCTGCATAGGTCAATATTAGTGATGCTTAAAATGCTTCCGGAATTGAACTAACCTTTAAAATTAAAATATCTTACTTGTCTCATCATCACAGTCGCTGTAATGAGGGAAGTTGTTTTAGTTCAACTTTTTTTGTGATGCTTTTAGCTTCTTCCGCTGTAGAAAAAGGTTGGAAAAACTTTTAAAATGTGGATTCTTTTCTTGAACCCAGAACTCAAATTTACTTAATTCTAATACCATAACGTTTGAAGTTGATAAAATGTCATGCTTTGCTGACATGCCTCGAGACAAATATGGCTGTGCAGTTTTCAACGTATCTTCTTATTTACTTAACTCATCTCCTTTGAGATAAAAATTATTTTTTTCCAAATTCCGACGCAAACTCACTAAATGGTAGAAAATTCTAAAGACCACACAGCTGTGTGCGGCATAAGCAAATGTGTACGGATCTTCATACTTTAAAGATATGATACTCTAGTAACACATAGAAGCTCACGTGACGTATTAACATGCTTCGTATTTTCAACAGATCACTCTCAGTCATCGGCGACCAGCAACGAGCATAACGATGCGTCTGGGAGCGACGCCTCCAGCAGCGATAAACCTGTGCTCTCCAAAAGTAAAAGGAAGAGGCTCAGGAGGATGAAAACGAAGATTGAACGAGCCGAGCTCCAACAGGCGAAGGTTGCAGTACCTTCTAACGTCGGTTCGGCTCCGAAATCGTCGCTCTCGGAAACTTCCGAATTATCGCCTGCTTTGTCTTCAAAAACATCAGCCACGATGACTCCCAAATCACGAGAGCTTCCAAATAACCTTTCTTTGCCACAAAACTCAGCCACCTCGTCGCCTCCAAAATCAACTCCCTCATCTCTTCCAAAACAAACTCCCTCGTCTCCTTCAAACACAAAGCTCCCATTGCTTTCAAACTCAGCCGCTTGTTTGCCCCTAAAACCATCTCTCTCATCACCGCCGAAGTCCACTCTTTCGTTGCCGCTAAAACCATCTCCCCCATCGCCCCCAAAATCAACTTCCTCGTTGCCCCTAAAACCATCTCCCTCATCGCCCCCAAAATCAACTCCCTCGCTGCCCCTAAAACCATCTCCCTCATCGCCCCCAAAATCAACTCCCTTGATGCCCCTAAAACCCTCTCCTTCATCATCGCCAAAATCAACTCCTTCGTTGCCACCAAAACAATCTCCCTCATCGTCCCCAAAATCAACTCCCTCGTTGCTCCCAAAACCGTGTCCCTCATCGCCCCCAAAATCAATTCCTTCGTTTCCCCCAAAACCAGCTCGTTCATCGCCCCCAAAATCAACTCCCTCGCTGCCCCCGATACTATTTCCATCATCGTCCCAAAATTCAACTCCCTCGTTGCCCCGAAAACCATCTTCCTCATCTTCGCCTGTGAAATCGACCGCTTCGAGCGCTGCTAAAGGCCCAAATTCTCCGTGCGCTCGTTCCAACTTGTCCATCTGCTCAGGTAATTATGCGCTGGAAGTCTTCACAAATTGTGTGACCAGCTTTATATCATTCGACACTAACTAAATGTCAACAAAGCATTACACAACAGAAAAGTATTTCGTGCTCAGTCTAATGTATGGATCCTTAATCTAATGTATTTCAAATTCATAGTGGTTTTTAAGGCTTGGCTTTTCTTGACTGATGATTTTCGTGTAAGCACTAAACAGCAACCAGTCAGGGATCAAAATATTTAAATTTTTTCGTACGTAGTGTTTTCAGGCTCTGATAGTTTTTGTTCCTTGCTATATTTTGAGGTATTCTTTCCTTTCATTTCATGAATTTTATATCCAGAATTGTTTCTCATTGATGACTGTTATAAATTTTCCCTTTCCATATTTCTATGTTATCATGAATGAAGTTCAAAAGAGAAACATAATGCTATCACTTGGAAGAAGTAGGTCAGTATTGTCTTCTTTTGGAGATGCGTTTGCTTCGAAATTTTTATAGACTTTCATAAAAACCATTGCAGTAAAATGTGCATATCACTTAAGTGGTAACGCGAATTCACGTGAGGAATACGTTATGGTAATCATTGGATGCGTGTGACTTGAAAGACATTTTTCTTTTATGGAAACTGAGCGTAAAGTGTTTCCAGGATTTGTTACTGCACACCAAGTGGGCCTGATATGTTAAATGTTTGAGGGTAGATGCGATAGGTTAGAACATTTAATACTTTCACGATGAGTTAGAAATAAAGCCTACACATTCTGTGTGTACTCTACGACAAAACAGGTTTAAGCGTCAGACTTTTTTAACGATTTGTACGTTCTCAAATATACGTAACTAGTGCTAAATTAACCTTGAAATTCTTGCATAAATTTTCCAGCATTTTAAAAAAGCTTATGAAAAATTTGCAGATTTTCGTAGTAGTGAAAGAAAAGAGTTTTAATTCCTTTTTTCGTGTTTCAGATTCCAAGCAGAAGATCTCTCCAGAAAATAGACGCAATAGTAATACGAAGCGTCCTACGTATTTTCAAAAGAAAATGATGAGGAAATACCAAAACCAGCAACGGCGCTGTCAGCAACTAAATTCTGGCCTCAATCAGACTAATCCTCTCAATGCAGCCGTGAAATCTATCAATGTAGGCCCTGCAATAACTCAGGAACCGAAGGTGACAACAACAGAAAATATTTTCCTTGGCTTGGCTCTTCCTCAAGAGCCTTTGAATTTTTCCCCCGTTTCGAGCGGTGCTTGTGCTACCTACTGCAACACCACCCCAACGAGCGACGCATGTCAACTTCCAGAACCTGACAGGGACACATCTCTGTCCTTCTTGGGTCATGAATTTACTTCGCCTAGTGTTACTTTCATTCAGCCCAATGAAATAACCTCATCCAACCATGGCATTCCTTCGAATGCTAAGAATGTAATCGCAGACTCAGCTGCCATCTCAAACTGCTGTACATCTTTCACCAGCTGCAATGCCTCTGAGACAGAATATGTTTCTTCAGAACAGGAAGTATTGACTTTGAAGACACTCTCTGTCTCCACTCCCGAAGGCTCTACCGAGGCTTCATTAAATAAATCCACCACCTCTTCGTGTACATCAGACTCCGTAGTAGTCTTGACAACGTCACCATTCACACAAGCAAACTGCTTCCCTTCGATCTCTACTACTCATATTTTGCACTCGCATCCTTCAAGCACCGACCAATGCTCACCAATTGCCTCCACGGCGCCCGTTGCCTCGACGGAGCCCATAGCCTTCACGGCGCCCATTGCCTCCACGGCGCCCGTTGCCTCCAAGGAGCCCATTCCCTCTACGGCACCCATTTTCTCCACGGCGCCCGTTGCCTCCACGGCGCTCGCTGCCTCCACGGCGCCCGTTGCCTCCACGACGCCCATGGCCTCCTCGGCGCCCGTTCCCTCCACTGCACCCGTTGCCTCCACGGTGCCCGTTGCATCCACGACGCCCATTGCCTCCTCGGCGCCCGCTGCCTCCACGGCGCCCGTTACCTCCACGACGCCCATTGCCTCCTCGGCGCCCATTGCCTCCACGGCGTCCGTTTCCTCCTCGGCGCTCATTGCCTCCACGGAGCTCATTGTCTCCACAGTGCCCATTACCTTCACGGCGCCCGTTGCTTCCTCGGTGCCCATTACCTCCACGGAGCCCATGGCCTCCACAGTGCACATTGCCTCCACGACGCCCATTGCCTCCACGGAGCCCATGGCCTCCATGGCGCCCGTTGCCTCTTCAGTGCGAGATGAAAATTGGGTGAATGCGCTCGTTTTGAGACTGAACAGCAAGAACGAGCCTGCTATGGTGAGTTTTTGTTTGTGCATTAGGTGCTATAATTATGATCAGCATTTATTCTAGAGCGCCTTATTTCCACTAAACTTTGTGAAATTTTTGGTTGTAGCGATTGATGATATTTAATCAGAGTTTTCTTTTTCAAGAAAACGTGAATGTGATCATGTAAAAGAAGTGAGCAAGTTACATTGAGGTAATTAACTGCTAAAAACAGCTCATTCTGTGCAACCTGCCTTCGTGAATGAAAATTTGAAGTAATTGATGTCGGAGACCTGAAGTTGGCCTCAGGATTCTGCTGTGATTATTTACGTAGTGAGCAATATATGCAAAATAAGAAACAGTTTTTCATCAGAGAGATGCTTTAAATAGAAAAATTATCCATAAGGGCATTCAATATTTGGGGGAGCTTTACCCATTCTGAAAACTTTTTGGTGATTACGAGGTTTGATTTACAAAAATGAATGAAGTAAAACTTTCGAATTTAACAAGTGTTGGTTATGACAGCGTTCTTACAAAATATTTAACGTAGCTGTTATTTTGTCTGGTTGTCAAGTTCCAGTCGGTTGTTGGCATTGATAACTCCCAGAGAGACTCCCTTTGGTTGAATAATCTCTTAGATGAACTTATCGATCTTTACAGGGTTAATTTCTTTAAGGTATGAATAGGAATACATTTACGGTCTCAATTAAGTTATAGCTAGATTTATTCGTACGGAAGTTTTTGCTCTAGTGGGGAAACACAACAATAAGATGATTTTCGAACTGACCAATTCACGGATAAAAATGGAAATACATAAAACGGCATCTAGCCCCATGCTCTTGTTAAACTGTGTTTTTGTCTACTGTTTGGATGTAATTTGTTCAAAGAATAGTTCTTCCATCAGCCCTCGTCGGCCTTGAACGTTAATGGACTGTCGTGACATTTCAGTGCTGGATAAAAATAACAATTATTTGACGAACTAGAATTGGGAATGTACTAAACAATTGAATGTTGATCTTTTGTTGAGGATGATGGTCCGTGTTCATTTTGATTTTTCACTTTCCCTTCTTTTTTGAGGCCCGAATCTTCTGGTAAATTTTCATACCACCACCTTTAAGTTATTTTAATCCCTCGTGCTACGGTATTTTTCCCTG
This sequence comes from Morinoia aosen, assembly GCA_030386875.1. NCBI lineage: Eukaryota > Metazoa > Arthropoda > Malacostraca > Amphipoda > Talitridae > Morinoia > Morinoia aosen. Next base: position 23,670,402 of record CM059567.1, on the reverse strand, counting down.
CTTGCTTATCTCTTGGTCCTAACTAACGGCAATTTTCTTCCAGATGCCCATCACCATCCCCAACTGCGGCGAAGGCGATCCTGCTACATTCTTCCCCGACAGCAGCCCAGAAGAACGTTGGCAAATGGCGACTGGAGATAAAACCATGATGGCGCATTATGATCCATGGCACAACGAGTGGATTGCCAGTTATATCGAGGCGTCTCTCGCTGAAAGCTTTCTGCAGGCGTATAATTGTGGTAGAAGTGCTGTGGTTTTTCCCGAACACCGGCCGTAGGCAATGACAGGAATGGCCATGGGATGGGATCAGAATTTAATTTAATTCATTTGCTATTACTTAAAAATGAGCTAATTTTTAATTTCGTGATTATTTCTCCACTGGAAATGTAAACTATATATTTTTCGTTGTAGGTCTTAATTCCGCTTACGTTTTTCTGAATACTTTACCAAAGGTAAATGACCACTGACTTGGAGTTTTAAAGTTTCTTTATAGTTACGCCTTGGGCTCAATTACGTTATACTACGAAATATTTTTGTAGATAATCTGACGTCTGTGATAAGCCATGACGAACTCATGCTAGCCTCCGCATGTCAGCACGTCACAGAGGCTGGGAAGGAATAATACTGTTCGTAATATCAAGATTTGTGTTCATTTGTCTTAATTTATAGCCGAATGCAACATTGTGAGACTGTGATAACATTTGCATAATTTGTTGGGTTATTTCTATTTGCGTTGAGAGCTCAATAAATTGTTATTGAATCTATAGCAGTAACGCCTACGCATAAGTATATTCATACAGCAGGCTATGTGAATTTTGAATTCAATGTAACCAAACCAAGAATAAAAATGTGTAAATATTCCGTTGTTCTAGTTCTTTTGTGTTCTTAACCAAAACAGTTTTGCGTGTGAGGTTGTCCCAAAACCGTGACACTGAAGTGTGTCAACAATATACATTACCAGCCTATGTATTGTGACACACTTGACGTAAGTCAATTCTATTCCGAATAAATGAGTTTACTTTCTCAGACTGGTCGCTGAGGACACTGATATACAGACAACGCCTGAGAATTAGAAGAAAAATTAACGTAGGTATTACGGTTTTTGAGGAGAATAGGGCTCCATTCACAAAATTTTACACCTGTTCGGGATTCTCCAAAAATAGCCGAGCCCTTCGAAACGGAAATATGTAACTTAACTCTCTCAACCACTTCAAGATGTGGTCGAAGGAAAAACCCTAATGTGTATCAAATCATTTAGAATATCCGTTAGAGACACACAGGTGTGTCAAACATTTCTCTCAGTGTAAACATTTACAAAAATTCTGTACACTTTGCCTCCCTCGATGTTTCTTTGTTTACTGACGTGCTCAGCGCGGAGTCTGCTTCGCTCTCATGAGACTCAAATTTCTTGTGTCTCGATTTCATGCATTAACTTATTTTTGGGGAACCTCTTTTAATTAAGCCGAAAGTAAAACTCATTACATTGTTACTCATTTGTTGAATGAAATTGACACACTTCCGAGAAATTTTTTCCCGCTCTATCGACATTTTTCAATTATTAATACCAAAATCGCTTACTCGTTTTTTCCGGTTATCGCCTAAATTATTTGAGGAAAAAGTCTCAAGGAAGTCGCTACTTGACCCAGAATTTAACCATATATCAGCTTGTTCTGTGTCGGACCAAAACAATCGTAGCAAATTTGCCTTATGTTTTTAGCGAAAGCTGGATCCTGAATTCTGTCACTTGTATATACTGAAAGCAGGATGTTGTACTTTGCTCTACGTCATAACTGAAAGCTGATAAATCAAGGTGATAATAACGTAGGTTTATTCTCAAACGAAGATGACCACCAAAGGCTTATATGTGCGTAGGCATTTCAATGAACAGAATAAGTCATATTAATATGTTAGCTTCATGATCAGCGAAGTCTTCCGAACATTTCGCCAGGCGTTGAAAAAGTTGTCTTCATTTTGAAGGCTGCTTCAGCACAAGCATTTAGTAAGGTGAAATTAACGTATTCCGTGATGAATAACAAATTGTTTTCAATATTGAGAAAATGGCATGAATGTTGTTCTTGCTTATTAGGTGAGACACGAATGATGGATTCCGAGCATCAGCTGTTTTCTGTCACGTAACACTGAAAATCAATGCTGCTAAATTGAATGTGTACATATTTTGAAGCCAATGATAAAATATGAATCAATAAAGTTTCAAGTTATTTACTAGTGATGTTAGTTAATTAATTGATTTTCATTTTTAACTTCGAGTCTCGTTTGAGGAGAAATTACAGTCCAATGATGCAATTGATTGAATGTCACGTTATTGATTCTTTCATTCCCAAAAATGAATGAAAAAGCCTTCGAGAAGACGTATGGATGACTACCCGAGCTGAGCGGTTAGAAAATATCTTAGTATAGATAACGTCGCGCGATATCAAACCTAGAACTACAGGATGCCATTCGTGGAAATCTAAAACAGACAAAGACAACCAGTAACGATGAATTGTGGTTCCTCAAATCAAATTTTGTTAAATAATAAGGGTTCAAAATCTAACATTGCCCTCCATGAATTGTTTGAATAGTTGGTGAGCTCTAAAAGATTTTGTAAAATCAGAAAATTTAATTCGAAATTGAGTCACTTTATCTCGAGTACATTTTTTAGCCTAGAATAGCAGTGCCTAACAGAAGGCATCTAATTTTGAGTTGAATAGGATGGAATTTTTGTTGTTCGTCTACTGAGCAAATTTGCGTTCCGATGACCGCACAGGAAATCATTCAGACGCATTTACGGACAATAATTTTTAACTGCAAAGCTTCTCGATGTTTCGGCTGCCCGAAATCCAACTCATTCTTGCCCAAAACGCGTCCTGTGCTCTGAGTGCAAAAACGAAACTGTCAGTGGTGGGCATCGATCATCAAAATATTAGTCCGATCCCGAACTTCCGATCCCGGTCAATGGCTAATTCCGAATTCGATTTCCCGATCCCGCCGCCAAAAATATTAAATCGATCCCGAAATTCCGATCTTCCGATCTTAACATTTACCAGTGATTCTCAGTTTTCAACCAGGAATATAATAATAATAGTTCTCAGTTTTCAAAGCGTTTTTAAAACAATACAAATTTACTATGAGTATACGACGTTACATATGTACTGATATTCCGTTCTATACTGATTTAGAATGAAACAGATGGAATTTAAATTCAATCATTTTATTTGCTACTTTTCAAGTACCATATAACAACAGGTCTACTCAACTGATTCTACTAAGTTCTATGCAATTGAATAACATTATATGACACAAAGGCGACGCCATCTGTCCTTTTGTTTGAATTGCCCCGTTCAGACCTCGTCTTGCTCGTTCACCTCCTTCTTGTTGGCTTTCCTGAGAAAAGAAAGGTCGCCCTTCAAGAAATGAGGGCTTCGAAGTTCTCGGCAGCCAGGGTTGCTCTCGCAGACCGGAGGATCGCAGACCCATGGCATACCTGAAAATGCGCTCGATCGAAGCAGAGCTCGGGAGCGGCGTGTTGCGCGGCTTAAAGCTGTATACAAGATGAAACGACATTTACGCGAGACGGATTAGTCGTCTTCGTTTTGTTTCCAGTTTTTTCTGTTACGGCCGGGATCGGAGTTACATTTTGCAAGAGCGATCCTCGCACTTCCGACTTTGCCACCGAGCGGTTTAGAATCTGATCTTCAAGTCCGATCCCTGTGTAGAAGATCGGTCGTGATCGGAAGATCGGAAGTTCGGACTTAGGATCCGAACATTAATCACTGCATACTCTGATGATTAGAACAAAGTTATGTCACGTATGAATAGCCATCGTCGTTTGAAAACAGTAATAAGATGTTGGGTAAAAATATAAAATTGTTTTTAGCCTTTGAATCACTTGTGGGCAGGCTTGCTCAATTTCGTAATGTTTTCTTCAAATATCCATTACAATTCATGTTGTAATGAACTGGTATAACTCTCCCGCTTCGCAATAAACATAATTCATCGCGATCGTATGATGTGCAATTGCACATTTCATCAATTTCTTCACTGGAATATAAAATTTTAATTTTAACTGTTTAATTAAATCGTCATGAATTGACGCCTCAACTAAACTGAATCTTTTTACCCGTCAGGCTGGTCGTGCATGCGTAGAAAACTACTATGAAATAAATCATGAAGAAATACCACAAAACGTTTAGCTCTGTGCCTAGGGTCATTCTGATTCAGTTTTACGGAAAGTGCAATAAAATTCAGTGAAAATGATTTCCAGCGAATGAAAATGTTTTTCAATGTAAGAATAACATTGACATCATTTTTAAATTTAGGGCATGGACTGAACAGAGCATCTGAAGCCATACTTTACGAATAAGTATTTAGTAGCTCAATATACCACACGATTGTCGAAAATTTTGAAAAGAAAGACAAAACCAGGAGCTACTGGTAACCAGTGCCCTAAAGATAGCGCTCACCGTGACTTATTTGTTTTGGTACCCCTGGACCAGCCTGCTACTGCACACACGTGGTACACATTCACTTCTGTTTTAGCGAGGAAACCCAATAAACCTTACATGAAATAGCGTACACTAAAATTTTTCATCGTCAGAATAGAGTTTCCAATCACTTTCTCGGCTCCTATACTCTTCAGGAGTTATTGAAAAATATCATGAGATTAATCATTTTATAAATTCCCATGAGCTTGTGTCACATAAGGGTTGTGTGTAACAACGAATAACAGGACATGAGTCTTTTCTCAAATAACACGGATTGCAATGTGTTATTGATAAAGCATGAGCATGAAATGGAGGCTAAGGCGTACTAGACTTCAACTGTAGATGAGTAAAAATAAGTTCGAATATAAGAAACGTGCGTATGTAATGGTTAAGATTTGTTTTTGTTTTAAAATTTCTCAATTTTAGAATTTATTCCCTAAAATTTTTTACCGTGAAACTTCAACGGACAGTGTATTTTGTTTATCTTCAATCGAGGAAATGAGGAATTGTTTAATGAAATTCCAAAGAGCGCGAAAATCTTTACATTAGGCAAATAAATTAGCTTTAAGAATGAGATACCGTGATAAAACTATACGTATTTTTGATGTAGGCATTCAGCACTACGAAGAGTTTTTAGATTGGGTGTGTAACTGGTGTAAATTGTTACCATTTCTTTAGCAGGTGCATTTGTACTGGCTGCGCCCGACCGCCCACACACATTTTGAGCGTTGACTGCCTGGCTTCATGATGCTCAGAGCGCTACAAGTTTTGATCTGTCTTCAAAACATGCACCCTATTTAGTGCATTATATTTCTTGACTCAAATCTCGCTTACCATTCATATTCGTGGGAGTTGAATTCAAAGATGAAATTTCGCCTGAAAATAACATCATAAAGAGTAGCCCAAATTTAATGTAATTATTTCTTCCTTGCTAAGAATTTATTTCGTTTTCTGAAAGCCTGTTCAAACGTTCACAACTATTTATGCTCGAAATAAATTCTCACGAATTCTGGAAATGTTTTTCACAAAAAAATTATGCGCTTCTAAGATTTGATAATTAATATCACCATTTAGAACGGATAGGCGCTGTAAATAACCAATTTAGCCTGAAAGTTAGATCACAATTTCCCCATTAGTCATGTTTTGTTTGGCGCGCATATTTCCCATAGAAACAGATGACAGAAACGAATCACATTGGCATGCAAATTGTACATAGAAACAGATGACGAAAAAAGAATCCCATTGGCATCCAATTCGAACATTTAGAGTCAAGGCTCATAATCAATTCGTCACGTTAACTTTGAAACAAAATTTAAAGAAAGTTGTCAACAAAATGAGTGTATTCAGAAATTTATTTATAAATATCATCTCATTTAGGAATAATCGTAACCCGTGGAGGGAAATATCCAGCAGAGAGACTCAACAAAATTTAGTTAGGACTTTTTCAAAGACTATTGCGGTAACTTGCTTACCTGCGACCGGAAGGTCCAAGTCCATTGTTTCGAATTATCCACGGTCTCATTTTGGGTCTTTGTCTTCGTTAGTAGCTACTGTATAGTTACTATTAAATGAGAATGTCCTTGTTGTTTTTTCATTCAGATCACAGAAAGGTTTAACAACGCCATTTAACTGAATAAAATTTTGATTTCAAACCTTTTCGTGGAAAAAGTATCTGGAAATGATCGGTTACAGTTTTGGGAGCGTTTTCTGCTCCCAGAAGGCAGATGAAGGTTAATAGAAGGAAAGCAATACTCAGTACGATATGTCAATTTAGCAATAGAGTCTTGTCCTGTTTATGAATTGTCTGCACAAAAGTAATGCAAGTTTTCGACAATACAAACCAAACATACCTCGTTTCTCTTCAAAGACTGGCTCAAAACTAAAAACAATGAAGATCTGGCGTGGCCTAACTAGTGTCCCGACTTAATAATGATGAACTCTTATTTTGTTTTCCATTGAAACCTACACTTCTGAATGTTTTCATTGGCATCCGTACATTATCTGTGAAAATGTATCTAAGTTTTTAGTTTTATGTGCTTTGATCGAAAAAAATACGAGTTTTCTGAAATTTGGAAGTCGCTCTCGCCTAAACCATTCAATTTAATTCCAGATCTAGGAGGTTGCCATGGTTTAAACAGCGGGACTATAAAGTAACCCAATCTTGTTAAAAATCGACATATATAAAACAATGAAGCATGATGAGCTCGAGATAGTTTAATTTGATGGAAGAACTCTTCAAAATTATTAGAGTGCTGTAGCTAACAATCATATGCTAAAAATCCTTACGTATTGCTCTTATAAATCGTATATTTTTTCCCTCAAAAATGATGCGCCACACAAAGCAAAGATCATAGCTATTCATTTCTAGTAATATTGATCAATTACTACCGAACAAAATTATTTTCAGGAATATTTCTGGTAACCAAATACCTCCCGATAAAAATCGCTTAAAATGAATGCCATTTAAATTCGACTAATCCCCATCCAGAACAGACAAACCACGCTGTGGCAGTCTGCGAGCAGTTTGAAACGCAACCACAATTTTCAGCTTGTTTCTCTTTGAGTGCTTATTGTGGACACGTAAGTGATTGAATTCTACACTCATATAATTCCAAACTCTCCCGCATTGCTTTAAAATATCTCAAACACTTCCTGTTTCCCAGTTTTTCGTTATCGAATTTCAAAGTAAGAGTCACCTATGACCACCCTGAAGATAACAAAAAAAGTACTCGGAAGTACGGACTTTCACTGAGATAAAGTGGAGGCATTTGATCTTATTGACGCTGTTTTAAAATATGATGGAAAGTACTTAGTGAACATTGAACTCACTTCCAGAAACTTTGGGGCGTTCTCCGCATTTGCGTTGTTTACAGCTGATAAAGTGAGACGTGTCATCATAATTTTATTTCTCAGTCTGTTTTTTTTTTATTTCTTGTTAATACTCGCGACCAGCAGTCGAAAAAACCAAGTGTGCTGTGTACGATTAGGATCTTTCTCGTTAATGTTCTACGACGGTTTTGTTCATTGTAACTCATTTATTTTTCCACTTTTAGCTTCTAAACCAGAAATATATTTTCGTTTGAGATATTTCTAGCCTGATATCAACTGAAGCATCTAGTGAAAAATGATGTAATCGTTAATGTTTCATTTTTTCTCGTAAACGGATGATTCTACTCAACCTAGTTTTCTTTCGTTGACTGCGTGAGACTGTTTTCTCATTTTTTCTATTTAGATGCTTTTAAGCGATGAATTGCATTTGGTTCAAATTGCATTGAAGATGTAGTATATCTTCACCAAAATAGTTTCTAAATTCATACGAGAAATCTTCCATCAAATCGTATGTAACGAAACATAAAACCAATGTACAACTCATACTTGCCTTTCAATGACAGCAAGAGTTTACGAAAATCTATCTACAACCTAAAGTAGTAGTCAGCCAACTTATATGACAAGGACCGAACTGCATGAAATCATTTTACTAAACCTTTCTCCTGAGACTTCGATGCAAACAATAATTATCCATGCTTCGTCTGGTTTCGTAAGTCATTCCTGGCTCCCCAGATCTGCAGTACATCAAGTCTCTGTAATTTCAACTTGAAATGAAAGTACAGAAATTATAAAGTCAATACACGCTAATTAAAACATGTACAGGAAGCAATTCTTCCCTCGAAAAATTCGAAGTGAAATAGCGTCGGTGATGTATGGTGAAAGACAGTTTTCCACTGGCAGAGTGGTTTCCTGATGCACTCACAGCTTTAAAGTTTAAGAATTTGACGGAAATACATTTATGTGCTGTGTTATTCAAGTTTCATTAGCCATCATCGATAACATTTTTTGGTGAACCTCATCCTAGCTGGAACGAAGCTTAGCTATTTATTGCTTAGCACATTTTAGTGGAAAAACAGAGCGAGATGCCGAACTTTAGTCGTAAGATGATCTACGGTTATCGCTGGTCTCGCGTTACCTGCTGCGCATCTATTGGGGCTTTGAGTCGCTGACGGATTTTACGAGCTGTCGATAGATTTGAATTTTCTATCGCTTTTCTGTGACATGCTAAATTGAGTAAAGACTTCCTGTCACCACATATATTGTTCTGACGATGTAGAGCATGACAAATTAGAGCAAAGCAGAGTAGAAATGAACAACAAACCGAATAAAAAGGTGCGAAACGGAATTGGAATCATTTATCAATTTAAGTTCATGTAAGCTGCATTCCAGCACGAAATCTGAATAAGCAGTGATCAGTTTGCGGTTTCATGTGTTTGTATGAACTCCGGCAGGCCAGGGCGCAGTACAGCAGAGGCGATATCCTCCATAAGCTCTGACCACCCGACCGTCTCCAGGTCAGTGGTGGTCGCACCACAATTATTCTCCTTCACAAAACACGCGCACAATCAGTCGCGTGTGAGTGGATACGTGAAGTTCAACTAAAAGGTTGAGAATCGAGTGTTGGGATCTAAATTTAATTGGGTCAATCAGAATTTTTGAATATAATTGTCTTTTGGAATGAACACACTAGAGGAGACTTGGTATTTCATTTTAGATGTACATTCAGTGATGTTAGTGCAGTCGTGGACCCAAAACTGTGGCTAATTTAAAACAAAACTGTAAAATAATCAGCCCCAACTGAGCAAACACGTGCTTCGTTTTACGTTGATGCTCTAAATGCCTTTTATTTTGGAAACATTCTATTCGCCATGTTGGTGCTTAGGTCAGACTTAAAACAATTATTGAAATTTCGTGAATACACTCCTGATTCCTATGTATACCACAGTAATAAATCAATTTGCTATCTTATTTTATAGTTTTTGTATTCGTTTTTGATGTTGCTAAGCCATTATATTTTAATCTAAGGTACAAAACTAGTCCACATGTAATAAGTTGTACCAGGTTTCTCATGCAAAAATTTGACAGATTCTTATGAAAAACTCTTCTTAATTTGAGAATTCGTAATAAATCGTACGAAAAGCAAATGAGTGTCTGTAGGGGCGACCCTGCCGGCCTTCCACTCTTCTTCCCAGTGACGTCGGAAGACATAGATTAATCCTCTATATAGCCTGCGATGCTTCACAGATTGGTACCTTTTTGTGATCATACGAGCCTACTGTGGTCTCCTTCTAATGTGTGATTAGTAACTGTTTATTGTAGCTCACAGAGTTAAGCCCTGTCGCTAATTGTGTTTCTTTTCCATTCTAGACTTGAACTTGAACCGTGTAGAACCCTGGTGAACGTAATTTTCTAAACAGTAGATAGTGTCACCATTTCTGACGAGTAAGTTTACTTCTGTTTTTTGTGCTGTTAGGGCCCTAGCTGAAGTTAGGTAGGCGTTCTTTGTATTGAAATTAAGTGTTGTAAAGTCAAGTACTTTTTTCCGGTTAATTGTTCCGTTTTCAGCACTTACTACTTTCTACCCCAACTTTATCGTATTTCATAATCTTCTTTCTCCGTTAACTGTGTCTGTGCTCTTCCTGTGTGGATTTTGCGTACCCGAAGCCCCGTGCTAAGTGGTGCCCTTTCCTTCCTCTCTTTGGAACGCCTTGTGTGAATCGATAGGCTTAGACTGGCTGTTAGTTAGAGACAAATCTAACAAGTATTTCTGCATTGTCTTGCTTTTTGTAGATTTACTGAAATTGAAATACTAGTTACCTTATTTCCCGCTAAACCTGCTAGTGAGATTTTCTCTCGCCGTTAATTAAGGTTTGATCCTAGCAAGCCGCGAACAGTGTTAATGGTGGTGTGTTTGTTCGCAGGCTGGACTTGCCCTGTGCCTAGGGAAGCCACGCTCGTGTCTGTTCATGTTCATCCGTCTAGTCTACCAACTAGTTCACTCGCTGGCTTGTAGCCTAGGGCACCTGCGTGCCTCCTCCGTGGTGTCTTATCCTGCACCGGTCCTTGGTGCCTTATCCTGCACCGGTCCTTGGTGCCTTATCCTGCACCGGTCCTTGGTGCCTTATCCTGCACCGGTCCTTGGTGCCTTATCCTGCACCGGTCCTTGGTGCCTTATCCTGCACGGGTCCCTGGTGCCCCATCCTGCGTGTGTTCTATGACCGCTGTTGTGCTCGCCCACCATCACGGGTTCTCCACCTGCATTCCACCGTCCTAACTTTAAGTTAAGATATATATTTATATATTTTTCTTTATTTATGAAATCAGTAAAACTATTGGTTGTTTCGCGTTTCAATTCCAGAGGCGGTTGGGGTGCCTAGAGCGTTTTGACCTGACGTCCCCACTATTAGAGCTGTACGGAATACTTCCGTAGCTTGGCCCCGACAGTGTCAGAATTTCTAGACTGTGCTCTATGTTATTACTAATATGAAAATGTCGCATTTCGAATCATGAAGGTGCTGCGAGCGAATAGTGGACGACGACAACTGAAGCACAAACATGTAAACTGCACGAAATGTTTGTCACACATTCACAAGAACATAATTCCGGTAAAGTACGATTTAGAATCCTACTTTTTCGGTGAATTATTTCACTAAAATTATTTCAAAGCCCGTTTTAGCTCCATGTTAAGTACTTCAGAACTCAAACACAGCGACAACGGTTGATTGAGGCCTCTCACCTCTTAACCTGCCAACGAAAGCCAGCGTGTCCGTTGGCTTTTGTCTGTTCCAACACGCCTGTCAGCGGCCACTAGCTCATCAGCGCTGATTAGGTCCGTAGAGCCCATTACTCCATCAGCACCCATTAGCGCGTAAGCACCCATTATTTTGCATGCACCCAGTAGCTCGTTACCACCCATTACTATGTATGCACCCAGTAGCTCGTAAGCACCCATTACTTGGCATGCACACAGTAGCTCGTATAAGCACCCATTACTTGGCATGCACAAAGTAGGTCGTAAGCACCCATTACTTGGCATGCACACAGTTGCTCGTAAGCACCCATTACTTGGCATGCACACAGTAGCTCGTAAGCACCCATTACTTTGGAATCATTACATTATGTTGGAACATCTAAGGAAGTGATTAACAATAATAAAAGCTATTTTTTGAATTTTTAATGCTACTATTCTGTCCTATTTTATTTTGTCCTAATTCGTTCCTGTACATTAGTTCAAAAATTTTACCAAATTCCGCCCCGAGGCATTCGTAAACAAGTCATTCCGCTATCGTTTGCTCCACCTTACACAGCCTCGAAACGATCACTCATTTGGGATCATTGCCTAATGTCACTAGTGTGTGTGTGTATATTTCAAGCAACAACGAACCAATAAGGTTTCAACGTCCATCACAACTTCAAATTCACATGCATTCCAAGTCGCAACTCGCTACATCTTTCACATCATCTCTTGAAATCATCAATCTGTTACGCATTTTAGTCCTCAAGTTTGGAAACAAACGTGCAACAAAATTTGTTGTTTCTCGGGACAGAGTTTGTCGCATCAAGACATTGAATTTTCTCATGTTTTCTTAACGTAAAATTTTTCATGAAATAAACCTTAACCACTCCATCTATCATGCTTAAGTAACTTCTCAGCCGAGTACTCAATGAAGAATTGAGCTTCCTTGTTTAAGTATCTTTAAAACAGAATGTTCACTGAAAACACCACGGCAGGTGATCAGCTGATAACAGCGCACCAGCCGGGGTAGTGTTGTATATAAGCGCACTACCCGCAGCGCCCCATTCATTCACTTCGAAATCTCCTAGTGAGTGGAAGTGTGCGAACATCGGTCTCCAGTGATCTCCAAGACGTTAGGCTGTGCGAAAACGTGAATATCTAGGAGAACGTTACGAATTATTTTTCTGTTGGAAATTATATCTTCGTGAACAGATTTTTTGAACATTTTGCCATGATGGGTGAACAGAAGAAAGGTGAGTTTTTAACTGATTATATTTTTTGTATTTGTATGTATCTTTGAGTTTAGTCCTGGGAGAGACCGTGGATAACTTGTAACAATGCAGCAGGACTTGCTGCCTTCCGACTGGGCGCACACGTGTTTTGTTTCACGTGGGCTTTTGGTGCGCATGATGTCTCGATATTACTTAAGGGAGTGCATCATATGATTATGAATTCTACTTTAAATTGAGGGAAAACGATTTTCAATGAAATTATTATAAGTGAAAAGACTCATTTTAATTTATCGTCTGATTCCAATTTTGTGTGAACTTGACCATTGGACATCTTTGCCAAAAAAAATATTTATCTACAAACTGTTCCCTATTTATCAAATAAAAATCAAAATTCATTTCATTCCGTTGTAAAAAAAGTTTGCATGTTTTGTAGTGTTTCTTATTCGTTATGAAATAGTCCAATTCGTACCCAAATTAGCTACATGATGAGCTTTGTCTGAGACTACCGATAGAATTTAATTTTTTTAGGGGTTTCTGAACAATATTTGTTTCTTCAAAGTCGCAATGTGGGGAGAATTAGCTCATTTAAACTATCTTGGACAGTCTATTAAATATTTCACTTCCGGTTTGTTCTTTTTACCTGTTCACTTTAGCTTCAAACTCGTGACAATTCCCATTCTATCCATTCGATAACAAGATCGAGTATTTCCGAATGATTTCTGCTGTGAAGTGATCTCAGATAGTTTTATCAATGCGCTTTCTCGGCGGTTGCCAAACGTCTTTCTAGACATAAAACACTATAGTTCTTACTCGCGTGAAAAGTGAGTTTGAGTGGGTTTTGTGTTTCTCATAAGTTAAACATATGTGCTCGATCACATCTTGAAAATGCTAGGCAAATGATAGCTACTAAATTATTAAATAGGTAGCAATTTTCATTCAAATTTTTCGTCAGTTTACAACAAATTTCAGTCTCGCCATTTACCAATTCACTGTAGCATGAGGATGGGCAGGAGACTCAGCGCTGTTATTTCACTTCCATTGTGGAGACTCGGCCCACCTGACCTGCGATGTTCGCCGCCCTCGGGCAATTTCTGCATTTGATCTTTACCTTCAAATGACGTTCTTTGATAATGTAAACTTCTTACTTTTTACCTTCTGAAGAAAACCGCAATCGACTTTCGAGCTGTACATCATGGTTTGGGAACCTCAACTACTACAAATAGAAATAAATCTTATTTATTCAACGAATGCAATGGCCGGTTTTAGAAACTGTGGCTAATATCAATCCACACGAGTTATAGTTGGCCCGAGATGATGTACAACTCGAGGATCGACTGCACGTGCGTACCTCAAGTGAAGGTATCCAGCCAGCACGTGCGGCGGCTGCATTCCTTTATATTTCTGACGGCGACCTGCGGCCAGCCCTCCTGTGCGCGTCTCCTTGTGAACTTATGGGCGGCGGCCATGCGCTGCTATCTCTGTCAAGTGATTCGTAATTGCTCATATTGTACTATAAAATATGATGTAGTTCGAAGGTGTGCGTTTAAACAAATTTATGCTTTGCCATCCCAGCATATTGATTTACGTAATTTCATTATGATGCTAACACACTTTTTTTATTTGTACGAACGGGGACCGAACGGGGTGGTTTTAGGTCCAGTGACCGAAAGTGAGATTTTTGCGTGAAAATGTTCCCCAACCGTTTCTAAATCGAGCAGTCCAAACCGGAATGTTGTGCGACTTCTCTAACCCCCAAAAACCCCCGCTAAAACCTCCTCCCCGTCACCCCTCCGTACTCCGGATGCGCAGCAGCTCAAGCACCGCCTTCGATACACGTAATGTAGCTCTGATTCGTCGCAGTTTTTTGTTCGCTCTATTTTGTCACGAGTCGTAAGCTCTAATTCGTCGTTGCAAGTCAGTGTTTGTTCAGACTGTGTTGAGTGAGGTTGTGTATCTTCGCGCGTCCAAAATGGGTCGAAAATCTGCTGCTGCTCAGAGCCGCGCGAAAAACTTTCTAAAGCGGAAAGAACCGCCTCAAGAAGAACGTCTGAGTGGCTTGAATAAACGGAAAAGATTATCCGGTGTTGATAAAGAAGAATTCAACAATAATAATGGTGCTGCAACTCAGAGAAGTTGTATGCCGGAGAGTGCGCTGCAGGCATTAGCTGCGCAGGTGCAGTGCTCGGCCTGCAGCAATTTTTCTGCCGGCTGCCGGCTCTCGAAACCTTCCACTTCCGCTTCTTCCGCGGACCCTCCTTTCACTATTGATTGTAACCAGTGCAACACCAGTGTGTATAATTATAAGCCGAATTGTGTTACCAGTGTAGACGGTAAAAAATCAGAATATTCAGCCGCGGACATTTCCCTTGTTTATTCTTCTGAGACAAAAGGCCTTGGTTTCTTCGGATACCGTGCCGTGTGTATCTATCAATCTCTCGTGCCTTCTAGTTCTGGAAAATACTATAGGCAGGTCCATTTCTTACAAAAACAAATGCAAGCTTTCTACAATGAAATGACCCAAAAAATTGTGAGTTCTGTAAAAAAATATGAGGGCGTCGATGATGGTGACGTCGCTGACATCGTCGTGAGCTTTGATGGGTCATGGATGACGAGGGGTCATGGATCGAACATTGGGGTGGGGTTTGTCATCCATGCCGACACTGGCTTCATCGTTGATTTTGTAGTTCTGTCAAAGTTTTGCGATGCCTGTAAAAAGAAACAGAAGGCTCTGTCAAGTGAGGAATTTGAGGAGTGGAAGGCTCGACAGCACATGAGGTGTCAAAAAAATTTTGATGGGTGCACCTCGGGGGCAATGGAGAGCAAGGCTGCTGCCATCATATGGGAGCGCTCGGAGGCGAGGGGGCTGAGATACACCCGTTTTATTGGAGACGGCGACTCATCCGCCTTCAAAGCCGTGTGCGCCTTGAACAACGGGAATGGCCCATATACCGTTCCCGTTGTCAAGGAGGAGTGCATCAACCACGTTTCGAAGCGCCTCGGTACTCGCCTCCGAAACTTGAAAAAGGACCTGCGCCGGGACACCACCACCAAAACCGGCAAAACTGTCAGGAGGTCTCTCCTTGCCGGGAAAAAGGGGCTGATGGATGTTCATATCGACAAGCTCACCAAATATTTCGGTATGAACATCCGTCAGCATGCTGCTTCTGGAACCATCGATTCCATGCGATGTGCTGTTCTTAGTCGTTTCAATCATGCAGCCAGTACTGACGAAAGACCCATGCACCACAATTGCCCCACCGGCAAGGATTCTTGGTGTTTCTACCAGCGAGCGCTCGCCAATGACGAAACTCCTGGGCCCTACTCGCAGCACGACCTCTACCTTGCACATCTCGACTCGGATCTTCGCAAAAAAGTGTTCGAAGTGTACCTTGACCTGACCTCAACTGCCTTGCTCTCCCGCTGTATGATGAACAAAACGCAAAACCCCAATGAGAGCCTTCATTCGAAGCTGTGGCTGAAGTGCCCAAAAGTGAAAAGTGCAGGTTTATATAAAGTCACTTTTGCTGCACAGGATACGGTTCTGCATCATAACTTCGGTGCCGTGAAAGGGTCACTCCTTCATAAATTAAAATTATTAACCAAAAACTCGTGTGAGATGTTGGGAAAATTAGACGATGTGACGGGGGAGCCGAAGAAAAAGGCCCTTCGAGTTCCTGCGCATGTTCAGGATCCTGCTGATTCTGACGATGCTCAGGATTACGTGCCAGGAATGTTTTAAAAACGCTTTTGAGTGATAATTTAGTTCGTAAGAGTAATGAAAAACAATGGAAACATCAGTGGAATAGTTTATAAAGTGAGTTGTAATATATTTAGTGTGTAGGAATAACAAAAACTGTAGTATCCTGTGCAGCATAGTGACCGGAACTTTAAACCCGATTTTCTCGTAACGCACGTTTTCAACAATTCAAGTTCAATTTCTCCGGCTGTTTTCATCGCATTGAGGTCATCTTTTGTGCATCACCGAGAGCAATGTAAGTACTATAATATGTAGCATTTTGTTTTTTGATAAACTTTAAAAATATTTATTAAGAATTTTTTTATTAAAATAATCGATAAATTTTTTTTAACATTTTTTCAAATTTTAGTTTGAAACTGAAACGAAAAACTATCCGCTACGTTTTGACCGCTGTTCATTGTGTATCACGAAGAAAAAAACCATTCGTCTCTATCTGCATTATTGGCTGAGAAATTAGCCGTGGAAAAAAGTTTCGTATTGGGGGGGGGGGGGGGGGGGGGGTTTTGCAGCAAATTTCGAAATTTTATAGGCTATGCCTGTTTATTCGAATGCTTCAAACGTGCTATGAATACCTCAATGCTTATTTAAAGCAGGAACTATTTTTTTTATTTTTCTAAAATTGACCCGTTGGATCCCCGTTAATGCCGTTAATGCAATAATGCCGTTATCAGTAGCTACCTAAACCCTTTTTAGAGCATAACATCTTATACAGTTCTGTCTTGGGAGTGAAAAATTTTTTAATTTCACTATGTTCTTAAAATCATACAATTAATTTCACTATTCAACGTTCATGATCATAATAAGTCTTCTGTTCTAAACGTCTTGCAGAAATTCAAATTTCTGAGATATTAAGACTGGAGCGTCCAAGAACGAACACGGCAAAATTGAAAAACTATTTTGGTGGAACAAAAAATGAAAAAGGTTTACAAACACTTCGTTAACACACTTATTGAACATTACTTTATAATTGAACATAATCGTCAATGCTGTCAAGTCTCTCACTACAACGAGGTGCTGGTTACTTAATGTCGATGTCATATTCTTCTATACCAATAAAGATCTGAGCCAAGATGTCAATGCTTCTCTGATGTCTTCATCATTTGAAAATTGTTTTCCCTTGAAATTCTCATTAGTTTTGCAAGAAGTGAAAATCATGTGTGTGCTCACACTCAACGTTGGTCTTCCTGGAGTATTCTAGAACATCTTATTTAATTCATCCGCAATGAGTGATGACCTCCCACTCTAGTCTTCGTCGTGCATTTTTTGCTATTTCTTAAATAACTAAAAATAAACCATTTCGAGAGAGAAGAATCACTCACTGCATTATTACAGTGCACATTTTATTCGCCTAAAGATCGAAGAATGGCGAATAATAGATCACTTTGCGTCATTGAAATTTAATTTACACGCGGCTTTTCCCATTTGTTAGCATTTTTAATGAGCGTTTCCATTTTGAAAGGTTACAGAACAAATTCACTTGATCCCATAAAAACGAAGCTCGGTTCCGCTGAGAAGGAAAAGGAGCTAAATAGCGTGCATGCAATCTAGGTTGTGGGGACTGACGCTGACCGTGATGTATAGTCGTTCTTAACTTTCTGACTAGCCCTCGCATTTTATAGAGACTTGAGCTTTGATGACTTTATTGAACGTTGATAACTGGTTTTATATTCAGCGTAAGCTTGCATGAGTGTGGATATCACGAGAATTCCAGGTCGTCATAACCTTGAAAAAAACATAAAATCCCAACTTCTTAAATAAATTCCAGGTCGTCATAACCTTGAAAAAAACATAAGATCCCAACTTCTTGAACAAATTCCAGGTCGCCATAACCTTGAAAAAAACATAAAATCCCAACTTCTTAAACAAATTCCAGGTCGTCATAACCTTGAAAAAAACATAAAATCCCAACTTCTTAAACAAATTTCAACACCACGCGCTGCAAGCAGTGCAGATGACCAGCAGCGACATACGGCGTCTGGGAGCTCATAAGTTCTTGAACAGACCAACTTGTGAGGTTCTCATTCCGTGCTAACCTTGATGAAGTTTATAAATTATCTCTCCTTTCGAAATGAGAATTTCTCATTTAGTTAGTCGTTTCAATTCATTTTTGAAGCGTAGAAAATGGTCAATGTCTGTGAATTATTGAATTGCTATCTGGTGTTTCACATTTCACGATACGATTTTATCATCCGTCCTGTGATATGCTGGCTTTTGTTGAACTCTTATAATACATAAACTGATCAAACTTCCCTGCCTTTTTATGTCTTACATAAGAATCCTGATATACTCGTACACAATTCTGCAGTTGTTGTATTCCTGTATACTCATACTTGAATAGTTAAAAAATACAACACTAAATGCTAGTAAAAAAATTTCAATACTCTGTTGGCTTCGTGGTATAACACATTGTTCGAAGATCGTAGTATTGTATTCATTATTCATTCAACGTCTTACGCATTCAGACCGCAGTTTGGCTGCTGTAACTCGGAAAGAAATTATTATACTTGCAGAATGCCTTCTAATATTCAATATTTATTATATCACTATTAAAAGTGTAAATGAAGTCATATATGCTTGTATGATTTATATAGGATTTCAAGAACTACGTAGGGTTGTTGAAAGTAACACATTGTATATGTGGATCAATTCTGAAACGAAAGTGTTTATACTTATCTCCCATAGGCAGTGAATGAATCATTCACGCGTTGTTTACACACAACACGACACATTTTTCCTATATCTGCCGCACCACTACACATGTGTCATGCCATTTTTGTGTGTATCATACCATTGCACACACCATGACGATGTTTCACATGACGTTATGAATTTTTGTACCGGCGCTTCCACACGGCGTACATTCTGTTTGTATCCCTGTGTTAATTAACATATACACCAAAATACAGATATAATGTTATTAAACTGATGATATGTCAATTTCTACGTTGAGGGACGTAGCAAATTGTTTGACAAGCTTCAACTCATTTGGAACGAACTAAATATCAATAAAGCATTACCAACACGAAATTGTATCGTGCTCAGTCTATTTTATTGGAAAAAAATGTTTTTGAGTAATGTGTGCTACTGTGAATGTAATATTTTAGTTCGAAACAACTTGCTTGATTGAGCATTCTTGAGATCGCCGATTTCAGAGCACTACTACGCTAGCACACTTGTGTCTTTACTACATCCCCAGAGATGAGGGGAGGTGTTTTAATTCAACATTACGTTATGCTTGTGACTTCTCCCAGAACAGAAATAATCTTTGATATTGAAGCTTCCGACGTGTCTCTTTACGACATGGGCGGTTATGAGAAGAGCTTTGTTCGTTCATCATTTTATGTTGATTTTGAATTCTTCCAGAATATAATTCGTACGGAAAAAATTTCTATATCTTAGTATTTTAATCACGAATCTACAACTCAAATTCACTCAATTCTACTACCTTAACGCATGGCTTTTTGATATAATGGGAAACTTTGCAAACACGTTTGTAGTCACATATGATTCAAACTTTCATTGTTTTGTAGTTTATAAATACCAAATAATATTTGACCTAAATTCCGACTCAAAATCACAAATTTGTATCACAAGAAAACTCCTAATATCACAGAGCTATGCAAAGCAGAAGTAAACGCTCAGGGAACTCCATAACTCAAAGACAAGATGCTCTACCAACATACAGAAGCTCACATGACATACTAACATTCTTGGCATTCTCAACAGATGACTCCCGAACGTCGACGACCATCGCCGATCACAACAGTGCGTCAGGGAGCGACGCTTCTAACAGCGATAAACCTGTGCTCTCCAAAAGTCAAAGGAAGAGGATGAGGAGGATAAAGAAGAAGATAGAACGAGCAGAGCATCAACAAGAGGAGATTGAAGTATCTTCTGACGCCTGTTCTGCTCCGAAATCGTCGCCCTCGGAAGATTCGAAATTATCGCCTGCGTCGTCTTCAGAATCATCAACCACGAAAGCTTCCAAGTCACCAAAGTTCTCAAATCACCTCTCTTCACCTCAATACTCAGCCCCTTCGTCACCTCCAAAATCAACTCCCTCATCTCTTCCAAAAACAAAGCTCCCATTCCTTTCGAGCTCAAATTCTTGTTTGCTCCTGAAACCATCTCTCTCATCACCCCCAAACTCAACTCCTTCGTTGCCCCTAAAACCATCTCCTTCATCACCCCCAAACTCAACTCCTTCGTTGCCCCTAAAACCATCTCCCTCATCACTCCCAAACTCAACTCCTTCGTTGCCCCTAAAACCATATCCTTCATCACCCCCAAACTCAACTCCATCGTTGCTCCTAAAACCATCTCACTCATCAGTCCCAAACTCAACTCCTTCGTTGCCCTTAAAAACATCTCCTTCATCACCACCAAACTCAACTCCTTCGTTGCCCCTAGAACCATCTCCCTCATCACTCCCAAACTCAACTCCTTCGTTGCCCCTAAAACAATATCCTTCATCACCCCCAAACTCAACACCTTCGTTGCCCCTAAAACCATCTAACTCATCAGTCCCAAACTCAACTCCTTCGCTGCCCCTGAAAATATCTCCTTCATCACCCCCAAACTCAACTCCTTCGTTGCCCCTAAAACCATCTCCATCATCCCTCCCAAACTCAACTCCATCGTTGCCCCTAAAACCATCTCCCTCATCAGTCCCAAACTCAACTCCTTCGTTGCCCCTAAAACCCCCTCCTTCATCACCTCCAAACTCAACTCCCTTGATGCCCCTAAAACCCTCTCCTTCATCATCCCCAAAATCAACTCCTTCGTTGCCACCAAAACAACCTCCCTCATCGTCCCCAAAATCAACTCCCTCGTTGCTCTCAAAAGCGTGTCCCTCATCGCCCCCAAAATCAATTCCTTCGTTTCCCCCAAAACCATATCCCTCATCGCCCCCAAAATCAACTCCCTCGCTGCCCCCGAAACCATTTCCATCATCGTCCCAAAATTTAACTCCCTCGTTGCCCCGAAAACCATCTTCCTCATCTTCGCCTGTGAAATCGACCACTTCGAGCGCTGCTAAAGGCCCAAATTCTCCGTGCGCTCGTTCCAACTGGTCCATCTGCTCAGGTAATTATGCGCTGCAAGTCTTCACAAATTGTGTGACCAGCTTTATATCATTCGACACTAACTAAATGTCAACAAAGCATTACACAACAGAAAAGTATTTCGTGCTTAGTCTAATGTATGGATCCTTAACCTATATGTATTTCAAATTTATAGTGGTTTTTAAGGCTTGCCTTTTCTTGACTGGTGATTTTCGTGTAAGCACTAAACAGCAACCAGTCAGGGATCAAAATATTAAAATTTTTTCGTACGTTGTGTTTTCAGGCTCTGATAGTTTTTGTTCATTGCTATATTTTGAGGTATTTTTTCCTTTCATTTCATGAATTTTATATCCAGAATTGTTTCTCATTGATGACTGTTATAAATTTTCCCTTTCCATATTTCTATGTTATCATGAATGAAGTTCAAAAGAGAAACATAATGCTATCACTTGGAAGAAGTAGGTCAGTATTGTCTTCTTTTGGAGATGCGTTTGCTTCGAAATTTTTATAGACATTCATAAAAACCATTACAGTAAAATGTGCATTTCACTTAAGTGGTAACGCGAATTCACGTGAGGAATACGTTATGGTAAACATTGGATGCGTGTGACTTGAAAGACTTTTTTCTTTTATGAAAACTGAGCGTAAAGTGTTTCCAGGATTTGTTACTGCAAACCAAGTGGGCCTGATATGTTAAATGTTTGAGGGTAGATGCGATAGATTAGAACATTTAATACATTCACGATGGGTTATAAATAAAGCCTACACATTCTGTGTGTACTCTACGACAAAACAGGTTTAAGCGTCAGACCTTTTTAACGATTTGTACGTTCTCAAATATACGTAACTAGTGCTAAATTCCCCTTGAAATTCTTGCCTAAATTTTCCAGCATATTAAAAAAGCTTATGAGAAATTTGCAGATTTTCGTATTAGTGTAAGAAAAGAGTTTTAACTCCTTTTTTCGTGTTTCAGATACCAAGCAGAAGACCTCTCCAGAAAATAGACGCAATAGTAATACGAAGCGTCCTACGTATTTTCAAAAGAAAATGATGAGGAAATACCAAAACCAGCAACGGCGTTGTCAGCAACTAAATTCTGGCCTCAATCAGACTAATCCTCTCAATGCAGCCGTGAATTCTATCAATGTAGGCCCTGCAATAACTCAGGAACCGAAGGTGACAACAACAGAAAATATTTCCCATGGCTTGGCTCTTCCTCAAGAGCCTTTGAATTTTTCCCCCGTTTCGAGCGGTGCATGTGCTACCTCCTGCAACACCACCCCAACGAGCGACGCATGTCAACCTCCTGAACCTGACAGGGACACATCTCTGTCCTTCTTGGGTCCTGAATTTACTTCGCCAAGTGTTACTTTTATTCAGCCCAATGAAATAACCTCTTCCAACAATGACAATCCTTCGAATGCTAAGAAGGTAATCGTAGACTCTGCTACCATCTCATCCTGCTGCACATCTGTCCCTAGCTGCAATACCTCTGAGATAGAATATGTTTCTTCAGAACAGAAAGTATTGACTTTGAAGACACTCTCTGTCTCCACTCTCGAAGGTTCTACCGAGGCTTCATTTAATAAATCCACCACCTCTTCGTGTACATCAGACTCCGTAGTAGTCTCGACAACGTCACAATTCACACAAGCAAACTGCTTCCCTTCGATCTCTACTACTCCAATTTAGCACTCGCATTCTTCAAGCACCGACCAATCCTCACCAATTGCCTCTTCGGCGTCCATTGTCTCTTCGGCGCCCGTTGTTTCTTTGCCCTCTGTAGATTCCACTGCGCCCGTTGCTTCTTCGGCACCCGTTGCCTCCACGACGCCCCTTTTCTTCACGGCGCCCGTTGCTTCCTCGGCGTCAGTTGCCTCCACGGCGCCCATTGCCTCCGCGACACCCGTTGCTTCCACAGAGCCAATAGCCTTCATGGCGCCCATATTCTCCACGGCGCCTATTTCCACCACGGCGCCCGTTGCTGCCACGGAGTCCAGGGCACCCATTACCTCCTCGGCGCCCATAGACTCTACGGCGCCCATTGCCTCCACGGCCCCCATTGCCTCCACATCACCTGTTGCATCCACGGCACCCGTTGCCTCCTCGACGCCCATTGCCTCCACGGCCCCCATTGCCTCCATATCACCCGGTGCCTCTACGGCACCCGTTACCTCCACGGCGCCCATTGCCTCCACGGAGTCCACGGCACCCATTACCTCCTCGGCGCCCATTGATTCCACGTCGCCCGTTGCCTCCACGGCCCCCATTGCCTCCATATCACCCGGTGCCTCCACGGCACCCGTTACCTCCTCGGCGCCCGTTGCCTCCACGGAGTCCACGGCACCCATTACCTCCTCGGCGCTCATTGCCTCCACGGCGCCCGTTGCCTCCACGGCCCCCATTCCATTCACATCACCCGTTGCCTCCACGGCACCCGTTGCCTCCACGACACCCATTGCCTCCTCGGCGTCCATTGCCGCCACGGCGCCCATTGCCTCCACGGCACCCGTTGCCTCCACGGCGCCTGTTATCCCTACGGAGCCCATTGTCTCCACAGTGCCCATTGCCTCCACGGCGCCCGTTGCTTCCTCGGCACCCGTTGCCTCCACGGTGCCCGTTGCTTCCTCGGCACCCGTTGCCTCCACGGTGCCCATTGCCTCCTCGGCGCCCATTGCCTCCACGGAGCCCATGACCTCCACGGCGCCCGTTGCCTCCACGGAGCCCATTGCCTCCTCGGCGCCCGTTGCTTTCTCGGCACCCGTTGAATCCACGGTGCCCATTGCCTCCACGGAGCCCATGGCCTCCTCGGCGCCCGTTGCTTCCTCGGCACCCCTTGCCTCCACGGTGCCCGTTGCCTCCACGGCGCCCGTTGCATCTTCAGTGCGAGATGAAAATTGGGTGAATGCGCTCGTTTTGAGACTAAACAGCAAGAACGAGCCTGCTATGGTGAGTTTTTGTTTGTGTATTAGGTGCTATAATAATGATCAGCATTTATTTTATAGCGCCTTATTTCCACTAAACTTTGTGAAATTTTGGATTGTAGCGATTGATGATATTCAATCAGAGTTTTCTTTTTCAAGAAAACGTGAATGTGGTCATGTGAAAGATGTGAGCAATTTAAGTTGAGGTAATTAACAGCTAAACACAGCTCATTCTGTGCAGCCTGCCTTCATGAATGAAAATTGAAAGTAATTGATGACGGAGACCTGAAGTTGGCCTCAGGATTCTGCTGTGATTATTTACGTAATGAGCAATATATGCAACATAAGAAACAGCTTTTCATCAGACATACGCGGTTAATGGAAAACTTATTCATAAAGGCTTTAAATATTTTAGGGAGCTTTACCCATTCTGAAACCTTTTTGGTGATTGCGAGGTTTGTTTTACGAAAATTTTTGAAGTGAGGCTTTTGAATTTAACAAGCGTTGGTTATGACAGCGTTCTTACAAAATATTGAACGTAGCTGTAATTTTGTCTGGTTGTCAAGTTCCAGTCGACTATTGGCATTGATTACTCTCCGAGGGACACCAGTTGGTTGAATAATCTCTTAGATAAACTTATAAATCTTTAAGGCGTTATTTTCTTAAATGTATGAATAGGAATACATTTAAGGTCTTAATTAGGATATAGCTACATTCAGTCGTACGCAAGTTTTTCTCTAATGTGGAAACACAAAAACAAAGATGATTTTCGAACTGACCAATTCACGAATAAAAATGGAAATACATATAACGGCATCTAGCCCCATGTTATTGTTGAACTATATTTTTTTTCTACTGCTTGGATGTAATTTGTTCAAAGAATAGTTCTTCCATCTGTCCACGTCAGCCTTGAACGTTAATGGACTGTCGTGAAATTTCAGTTCTAGATGAAACTACCAATTAATTGAAGAATTTGTATTGGGGTTGTACTAAATAGTTGAATGTTGATCGTTTATTGAGGATGATGGTTCGTGTTCATTTTCATTTCGTGCATTTTCCTCTTTTGTTGAGGCCTGAATCATCTAGTAAATTTTCATATTACCACCTTTAAATGATTTAACTGTTCGTGCTACCATATTTCATACCACTGGTTCACTTTTTGCTCCTAATTAACGGCAATTTTCTTCCAGATGCCCATCAGCATCCCCAACTCCGGCGAAGGCGATCCTGCTACATTCTTCCCCTACAGCAGCCCGGAAGAACGTTGGCAAATGGCGACTGGAGATAAAACCATGATGGCGCATTATGATCCATGGCGCAACGAGTGGATTGCCAGTTATATCGAGGCGTCTCTTGCTGAAAGCTTTCTGCAGGCGTATAATTGTGGTAGAAGTGCTGTGGTTTTTCCCGAACACCGGCCGTAGGCAATGACAGGAATGGCCATGGGATGGGATCAGAATTTAATTTAATTCATTTGCTATTATTGAAAAATGAGCTAATTTTTAATTTCGTGATTATTTCTCCACTGGAAATGTAAACTATACATTTTTCGTTGTAGGTCTTAATTCCGCTTGGAAATGACCACTGACTTGGACTTGTAAAGTTTCTTTATAGTTAAGCCTTGGGCTCAATTACGTTATACTACGAAATATTTTTGTAGATAATCTGACGTCTGTGATAAGCCATGACGATCTCATGCTAGCCTCCGCAGGTCAGCACGTCACAGAGGCTGGGAAGGAATAATACTGTTCGTTGTATCAAGATTTGTGTTCATTTGTCTTAATTTATAGCCGAATGCAACATTGTGAGACTGCGATGACATTTGCATTATTTGTTGGGTTATTTCTATTTGCGTTGAGAGCTCAATAAATTGTTTTTGAATCTATAACAGTAACGCCTACGCATAAGTATATTCATACAGCAGGTTATGTGAATTTTGAATTCAATGTAACCTAACCAAAAATAAAAATGTGTAAATATTCCGTTGTTTTAATTCTTTTGTGTTCTTAACCAAAACAGTTTTGCGTGTGAGGTTGTCCCAAAACCGGGACACTGAAGTGTGTCAACAATATACATTACCAGTCTCTGTGTTGTGACACTCTTAACGTAAGTCAATTCTATTCCGAATAAATAATTTTACTCCCTCAGACTGGTCGCAGAGTACACTGATATGCAGACAAAGCCTGAGAATTAGATGAAAAATTAGTGGAGGTATTAAGGTTTTTGGGGAGAATAGGACTTTATTTACAAAATCTTACACCAGTTCGATTTTCTACAGAAATATTTGAGCCCTTCGAAACGGAAATATGTAATTCAACTCTCTCAACCATTTTAATATGTGGTAAAAGGAGACACTCTAAAGTGTATCAAACTATTTTGAAAATCCGTTAGAGATACACAGGTGTGTCAAACATTTCTCTCAGTGTAAACATTTGCAAAAATTCTGTACATTTCGCCTCCCTCGATGTTTCTTTGTTTACTGACGTGCTCAGCGCGGAGTCTGCTTCGCTCTCATGAGACTCAAATTAATTGTGTCTCGATTTCATGCATTAACTTATTTTTGGGGAACCTCTCTTAATTAAGCCGAAAGTGAAACTCATTACATTCAATTTGTTGTATCAATTTGTTGAATGAAACTGACACACTGCACAGAAATTTATCCATTATTGATGTTCAAAATAGTTGATTGTTTTTTTCTGTTTTCGTTTAAGTTCTTTGAGAAAATGTCGTATGGAAGTCTCCACTTGACACAGAATTTAACCATATATCAGCTTGCTCTCTGTCGGATCGAAACAATGGTAGCAAATTTGCTTTGTGTTTTTGGCAAAAGCAGGATGCAGAAATCTGTCTCATGTATATACTGAAGGTAGGATGTTGTACTTTGCTCTATGTCACAACAGAAAGCTGATAAATCAAGGTGGTAATAACGTAGGTTTACCCTCAAACAAAGATGACTATCCAAGGTTTACAAGTGCGTAAGCATTCCAATGGACAATATAAGCGACATTAATAAGTTAGCTTCATGATAAGCGAAGTCTTCCCAACATATCGACAGGCGTTGAAAAAGTTATCTTCCCTTTGAAGGCTGCTTCAGCACAAGCATTTAGTAAGGTGAGATTAACGTATTTCTTGGTGAATAAGAAATATTTTTCGATATTGAGAAAATGGCAGGAATGTTGTTCTTCCTTTTTAGGTGAGACAGTAATAATGGATTCCGATCATCAGCTGTTTTGTGTCACGTAAAACTGAAAATCAACGCTGCTAAATTCAATGTGAACGTATTTTGAAGCCAATGATAAAATATGAATCAATAAGCGTAATATTTTCAAGATACTAACTGGTGATGTTAGTTAATTAATTGCTTTCCATTTTTGATTCTCCGAGTCTCGTTTGAGGAGAAATTGCAGTCCAATAACGCAATCGATTGAATGTCACGTTATTGATCAGTTCATTCCCAAAAATGAATGAAAAAACCTTCGAGAAGATGTATGGAAGACTACCCGAACTGAGCGGTTAGAAAATGTCTTAGCATAGATAACGTCGCGCGAGTATCAAACCTAGAACTACGGTATACTCTTCGTGGAAATCCGAAACAGACAAAGACAACCAGTAACGATGAATTGTGGTTCCTCAAATCAAAGTTTGTTAAATAATAAGGGTTCAAAATCTAACATTGCCCTCCATGAATTGTTTGAATAGTTGGTGAGCTCTAAAAGTTTTTGTAAAATCAGTAAATTTAATTCGTAATTGAGTCACTTTATCTCGAGTACATTTTTTAGCCTAGAATAGTAGTGCCTAACAGAAGGCATCTAATTTCGAGTTGAATAGGTTGGAATTTTTGTTGTTCGTCTACTGAGCAAATTTGCCCACCGATGACCGCACAGGAAATCATTCAGACGCATTTACGAACAATAATTTTTAACTGCAAAGCTTCTCGACGTTTCGGCTGCCCGAAATCCAACTCATTCTTGCCCAAAACGCGTCCTGTGCTTTGAGTGCAAAATACAAACTGTCAGTGGTGGGCATCGATCATCAAAATATTAGTCCGATCCCGAACTTCCGATCCCGGTCAATGGCTAATTCCGAATTCGATTTCCCGATCCCGCCGCCAAAAAAATTAAATCGGTCCCGAAATTCCGATCTTCCGATCTTAACACGTTACCAGTGATTCTCAGTTTTCAACCAGGAATATATTAATAATAGTTCTCAGTTTTCAAAGCGTTTTTAAAACAATACAAATTTACTATGAGTATACGACGTTACATATGTACTGATATTCCGTTCTATACTGATTTAGAATGAAACAGATGGAATTTAAATTCAATTATTTTATTTGCTACTTTTCAAGTACCATATAACAACAGGTCTACTCAACTGATTCTACTAAATTCTATCCAATTGAATAACATTATATGACACAAAGGCGACGCTATCTGTCCTTTTGTTTAAATTGCCCCGTTCAGACGTCGTCTTGCTCGTTCACCTCCTTCTCGTGGGCTTTCCTGAGGAAGGGAAGGTTTTTCTTCGAGAAAATGAGGGCTTCGAAGTTCTCGGCAGCCAGGGTCGCCCTCACAGGCCGGAGGATGGCAGACCCATAGCTGAACACCCGCTCGATCGAAGCGGAACTCGGGAGCGGCGTGTTGCGCGGCTAAAGCTGCATACAAGAAGAAACGACATCTACGCGAGACGGATTAGTCGTCTTCGTTTTGTTTCCAGTTTTTGCGTTACGGCCGGGATCGGAGTTACATTTTGCAAGAGCGATCCTCGCGCTTCCGATCTTTGCCACCGAGAGGTTTAGAACATGATCTTCAAGTCCGATCCCGGTATAGAAGATCGATCGTGATCGCAAGATCGGAAGTTTGGACTTAGGATCCGAACATTAACCACTGCAAACTGTGATGATTAGAACAAAGTTATGTCACGTATTAATAGCCATCGTCGTTTGAAAACAGTAATGAGATGAGTAAAGTATAAACTTATTTTTAGCCTTTGAATCACTTGTGGGCAGGCTTGCTCAGTTTCTCTACTTTTTCTTCCAGCATCCAATATAATTCATATTGCAGTCAACTGAAATAACTCTCCCGCTTCGCAATAAACATAATTCATCGCGATCGTATGATGTGCAATTGCACATTTCATCAAATTCTTCACTGGAATATAAAATTTTAATTTTAACTGTTTAATTAAATCGTCACGAATTGACGCCTCAACTAAACTGAAGCTTTGTACCCGTCAGGCTGGTCGTGCATGCGTAGAAAACTACTATGAAATAAATCATCAAGAAATACCACAAAACGTTTAGCTCTGTGCCTAGGGTCATTCTGATTCAGTTTTACGGAACGTGCAATAAAATTCAGTGAAAATGTTTTCCAACGAATGAAAATGTTTTTCAATGTAAGAATAACATTGACATCATTTTTAAATTTAGGGCATGGACTGAACAGAGCATCTGAAGCCATACTTTACAAATAAGTATTTAGTAGCTCAATATACCACACGATTGTCGAAAATTTTGATAAGAAAGACAAAACCAGGAACTACTGGTAACCAGTGCCCTAAAGATAGCGCTCACCGTGACTTATTTGTTTTGGTACCCCTGGACCAGCCTGCTACTGCACACACGTGGTACACATTCACTTCTGTTTTAGCGAGGAAACCCAATAAACCTTACATGAAATAGCGTACACTAAAATTTTTCATCGTCAGAATAGAGTTTCCAATCACTTTCTCGGCTCCTATACTCCTCAGGAGTTATTGAAAAATATCATGAGATTAATCATTTTATAAATTCCCATGAGCTTGTGTCACATAAGGGTTGTGTGTAACAACGAATAACAGGACATGAGTCTTTTCTCAAATAACACGGATTGCAATGTGTTATTGATAAAGCATGAGCATGAAATGGAGGCTAAGGCGTACTAGACTTCAACTGTAGATGAGTAAAAATAAGTTCGAATATAAGAAACGTGCGTATGTAATGGTTAAGATTTGTTTTTGTTGTAAAATTTCTCAATTTTAGAATTTATTCCCTAAAATTTTTTACCGTGAAACTTCAACGGACAGTGTATTTTGTTTATCTTCAATCGAGGAAATGAGGAATTGTTTAATGAAATTCCAAAGAGCGCGAAAATCTTTACATTAGGCAAATAAATTAGCTTTAAGAATGAGATACCGTGATTAAACTATACGTATTTTTGATGTAGGCATTCAGCACTACGAAGAGTTTTTAGATTGGGTGTGTAACTGGTGTAAATTGTTACCATTTCTTTAGCAGGTGCATTTGTACTGGCTGCGCCCGACCGCCCACACACATTTTGAGCGTTGACTGCCTGGCTTCATGATGCTCAGAGCGCTACAAGTTTTGATCTGTCTTCAAAACATGCACCCTATTTAGTGCATTATATTTCTTGACTCAAATCTCGCTTACCATTCATATTCGTGGAAGTTGAATTCAAGGATGAAATTTCGCCTGAAAATAACATCATAAAGAGTAGCCCAAATTTAATGTAATTATTTCTTCCTTGCTAAGAATTTATTTCGTTTTCTGAAAGCCTGTTCAAACGTTCACAACTATTTATGCTCGAAATAAATTCTCACGAATTCTGGAAATGTTTTTCACAACAAAATTATGCGCTTCTAAGATTTGATAATTAATATCACCATTTAGAACGGATAGGCGCTGTAAATAACCAATTTAGCCTGAAAGTTAGATCACAATTTCCCCATTAGTCATGTTTTGTTTGGCGCGCATATTTCCCATAGAAACAGATGACAGAAACGAATCACATTGGCATGCAAATTGTACATAGAAACAGATGACAAAAAAAGAATCCCATTGGCATCCAATTCGAACATTTAGAGTCAAGGCTCATAATCAATTCGTCACATTAACTTTGAAACAAAATTTAAAGAAAGTTGTCAACAAAATGAGTGTATTCAGAAATTTATTTATAAATATCATCTAATTTAGGAATAATCGTAACCCGTGGAGGGAAATATCCAGCAGAGAGACTCAACAAAATTTATTTAGGAACTTTTTCAAAGACTATTGCGGTAACTTGCTTACCTGCGACCGGAAGGTCCAAGTCCATTGTTTCGAATTATCCACGGTCTCATTTTGGGTCTTTGTCTTCGTTTGTAGCTACTGTATAGTTACTATTAAATGAGAATGTCCTTGTTGTTTTTTCATTCAGATCACAGAAAGGTTTAACAACGCCATTTAACTGAATAAAATTTTGATTTCAAACCTTTTCGTGGAAAAAGTATCTGGAAATGATCGGTTACAGTTTTGGGAGCGTTTTCTGCTCCCAGAAGGCAGATGAAGGTTAATAGAAGGAAAGCAATACTTAGTACGATATTTCAATTTAGCAATAGAGTCTTGTCCTGTTTATGAATTGTCTGCACAAAAGTAATGCAAGTTTTCGACAATACAAACCAAACATACCTCGTTTCTCTTCAAAGACTGGCTCAAAACTAAAAACAATGAAGATCTGGCGTGGCCTAACTAGTGTCCCGACTTAATAATGATGAACCCTTATTTTGTTTTCCATTGAAACCTACACTTCTGAATGTTTCCATTGGCATCCGTACATTATCTGTGAAAATGTATCTAGGTTTTTAGTTTTATGTGCTTTGATCGAAAAAAATACGAGTTTTCTGAAATTTGGAAGTCGCTCTCGCCTTAACCATTCAATTTAATTTCAGATCTAGGAGGTTGCCACGGTTTAAACAGCGGGACTATAAAGTAACCCAATCTTGTTAAAAATCGACAAATATAAAACAATGAAGCATGATGAGCTCGAGATAGTTTAATTTGATGGAAGAACTCTTCAAAATTATTAGAGTGCTGTAGCTAACAATCATATGCTAACAATCCTTACGTATTGCTCATATAAATCGTATATTTTTTCCCTCAAAAATGATGCGCCACACAAAGCAAAGATCATATAGCTATTCATTTCTAGCAATATTGATCAATTACTACCGAACAAAATTATTTTCAGGAATATTTCTGGTAACCAAATACCTCCCGGTAAAAATCGCTTAAAATGAATGCCCTTTAAATTCGACTAATCCCCATCCAAAACAGACAAACCACGCTATGGCAGTCTGCGAGCAGTTTGAAACGCAACCACAATTTTCAGCTTGTTTCTCTTTGAGTGCTTATTGTGGACACGTAAGTGATTGAATTCTACACTCATATAATTCCAAACTCTCCCGCATTGCTTTAAAATATCTCAAACACTTCCTGTTTCCCAGTTTTTCGTTATCGAATTTCAAAGTAAGAGCACCTGAAGATAACAAAAAAAGTACTCGGAAGTACGGACTTTCACTGAGATAAAGTGAAGGCATTTGATCTTATTGACGCTGTTTTGAAATATGATGGAAAGTACTTAATGAACATTGAACTCACTTCCAGAAACTTAGGGGCGTTCTCAGCATTTGCGTTGCTTACAGCTGATAAAGTGAGACGTGTCATCATAATTTTATTTCTCAGTCTGCTTTTTTATTTCTTGTTAATACTCGCGACCAGCAGTCGTAAAAACCAAGTGTGCTGTGTACGATTAGGATCTTTCTCGTTAATGTACTACGACGGTTTTGTTCATTGTAACTCATTTATTTTTCCACTTTTAGCTTCTAAACCAGAAATATATTTTCGTTTGAGATATTTCTAGCCTGATATCAACTGAAGCATCTAGTGAAAAATGATGTAATCGTTTATATTTCATTTTTTCTCGTAAACGGATGATTCTACTCAACCTAGTTGATGATTCTACTCAACCCGAACGGGGTGGTTTTAGGTCCAGTGACCGAAAGTGAGATTTTTGCGTGAAAATGTTCCCCAACCGTTTCTAAATCGAGCAGTCCAAACCGGAATGTTGTGCGACTTCTCTAACCCCCAAAAAACCCCCGCTAAAACCTCCTCCCCGTCACCCCTCCGTACTCCGGATGCGCAGCAGCTCAAGCACCGCCTTCAATACACGTAATGTAGCTCTGATTCGTCGCAGTTTTTTGTTCGCTCTATTTTGTCACGAGTCGTAAGCTCTAATTCGTCGTTGTAAGTCAGTGTTTGTTCAGACTGTGTTGAGTGAGGTTGTGCATCTTCGCGCGTCCAAAATGGGTCGAAAATCTGCTGCTGCTCAGAGCCGCGCGAAAAACTTTCTAAAGCGGAAAGAACCGCCTCAAGAAGAACGTCTGAGTGGCTTGAATAAACGGAAAAGATTATCCGGTGTTGATAAAGAAGAATTCAACAATAATAATGGTGCTGCAACTCAGAGAAGTTGTATGCCGGAGAGTGCGCTGCAGGCATTAGCTGCGCAGGTGCAGTGCTCGGCCTGCAGCAATTTTTCTGCCGGCTGCCGGCTCTCGAAACCTTCCACTTCCGCTTCTTCCGCGGACCCTCCTTTCACTATTGATTGTAATCAGTGCAACACCAGTGTGTATAATTATAAGCCGAATTGTGTTACCAGTGTAGACGGTAAAAAATCAGAATATTCAGCCGCGGACATTTCCCTTGTTTATTCTTCTGAGACAAAAGGCCTTGGTTTCTTCGGATACCGTGCCGTGTGTATCTATCAATCTCTCGTGCCTTCTAGTTCTGGAAAATACTATAGGCAGGTCCATTTCTTACAAAAACAAATGCAAGCTTTCTACAATGAAATGACCCAAAAAGTTGTGAGTTCTGTAAAAAAATATGAGGGCGTCGATGATGGTGACGTCGCTGACATCGACGTGAGCTTTGATGGGTCATGGATGACGAGGGGTCATGGATCGAACATTGGGGTGGGGTTTGTCATCCATGCCGACACTGGCTTCATCGTTGATTTTGTAGTTCTGTCAAAGTTTTGCGATGCCTGTAAAAAGAAACAGAAGGCTCTGTCGAGTGAGGAATTTGAGGAGTGGAAGGCTCGACAGCACATGAGGTGTCAAAAAAATTTTGATGGGTGCACCTCGGGGGCAATGGAGAGCAAGGCTGCTGCCATCATGTGGGAGCGCTCGGAGGCGAGGGGGCTGAGATACACCCGTTTTATTGGAGACGGCGACTCATCCGCCTTCAAAGCCGTGTGCGCCTTGAACAACGGGAATGGCCCATATACCGTTCCCGTTGTCAAGGAGGAGTGCATCAACCACGTTTCGAAGCGCCTCGGTACTCGCCTCCGAAACTTGAAAAAGGACCTGCGCCGGGACACCACCACCAAAACCGGCAAAACTGTCAGGAGGTCTCTCCTTGCCGGGAAAAAGGGGCTGACGGATGTTCATATCGACAAGCTCACCAAATATTTCGGTATGAACATCCGTCAGCATGCTGCTTCTGGAACCATCGATTCCATGCGATGTGCTGTTCTTAGTCGTTTCAATCATGCAGCCAGTACTGACGAAAGACCCATGCACCACAATTGCCCCACCGGCAAGGATTCTTGGTGTTTCTACCAGCGAGCGCTCGCCAATGACGAAACTCCTGGGCCCCACTCGCAGCACGACCTCTACCTTGCACATCTCGACTCGGATCTTCGCAAAAAAGTGTTCGAAGTGTACCTTGACCTGACCTCAACTGCCTTGCTCTCCCGCTGTATGATGAACAAAACGCAAAACCCCAATGAGAGCCTTCATTCGAAGCTGTGGCTGAAGTGCCCAAAAGTGAAAAGTGCAGGTTTATATAAAGTCACTTTTGCTGCACAGGATACGGTTCTGCATCATAACTTCGGTGCCGTGAAAGGGTCACTCCTTCATAAATTAAAATTATTAACCAAAAACTCGTGTGAGATGTTGGGAAAATTAGACGATGTGACGGGGGAGCCGAAGAAAAAGGCCCTTCGAGTTCCTGCGCATGTTCAGGATCCTGCTGATTCTGACGATGCTCAGGATTACGGGCCAGGAATGTTTTAAAAACGCTTTTGAGTGATAATTTAGTTCGTAAGAGTAATGAAAAACAATGGAAACATCAGTGGAATAGTTTATAAAGTGAGTTGTAATATATTTAGTGTGTAGGAATAACAAAAACTGTAGTATCCTGTGCAGCATAGTGACCGGAACTTTAAACCCGATTTTCTCGTAACGCACGTTTTCAACACTTGCAAGTTCAATTTCTCCGGCTGTTTTCATCGCATTGAGGTCATCTTTTGTGCATCACCGAGAGCAATGTAAGTACTATAATATGTAGCATTTTGTTTTTTGATAAACTTTAAAAATATTTTTTTAAGAATTTTTTTATTAAAATAATCGATAAATTTTTTTTAACATTTTTTCAAATTTTAGTTTGAAACTGAAACGAAAAACTATCCGCTACGTTTTGACCGCTGTTCATTGTGTATCACGAAGAAAAAAACCATTCGTCTCTATCTGCATTATTGGCTGAGAAATTAGCCGTGGAAAAAAATTTCGTATTGGGGGGGGGGGGGGTTTTGCTGCAAATTTCGAAATTTTATAGGCTATGCCTGTTTATTCGAATGCTTCAAACGTGCTATGAATACCTCAATGCTTATTTAAAGCAGGAACTATTTTTTTTTATTTGTCTAAAATTGACCCGTTGGATCCCCGTTAATGCCGTTAATGCAATAATGCCGTTATCAGTAGCTACCTAAACCCTTTTTAGAGCATAACATTTTATACAGTTCTGTCTTGGGAGTGAAAAATTTTTTAATTTCACTATGTTCTTAAAATCATACAATTAATTTCACTATTCAACGTTCATGATCATAATAAGTCTTCTGTTCTAAACGTCTTGCAGAAATTCAAATTTCTGAGATATTAAGACTGGAGCGTCCAAGAACGAACACGGCAAAATTGAAAAACTATTTTGGTGGAACAAAAAATGAAAAAGGTTTACAAACACTTCGTTAACACACTTATTGAACATTACTTTATAATTGAACATAATCGTCAATGCTGTCAAGTCTCTCACTACAACGAGGTGCTGGTTACTTAATGTCGATGTCATATTCTTCTATACCAATAAAGATCTGAGCCAAGATGTCAATGCTTCTCTGATGTCTTCATCATTTGTAAATTGTTTTCCCTTGAAATTCTCATTAGTTTTGCAAGAAGTGAAAATCATGTGTGTGCTCACACTCAACGTTGGTCTTCCTGGAGTATTCTAGAACATCTTATTTAATTCATCCGCAATGAGTGATGACCTCCCACTCTAGTCTTCGTCGTGCACTTTTTGCTATTTCTTAAATAACTAAAAATAGACCATTTCGAGAGAGAAGAATCACTCACTGCATTATTACAGTGCACATTTTATTCGCCTAAAGATCGAAGAATGGCGAATACTAGATCATTTTGCGTCATTGAAATTTAATTTACACGCGGCTTTTCCCATTTGGTAGCATTTTTAATGAGCGTTTCCATTTTGAAAGGTTACAGAACAAATTCACTTGATCCCATAAAAACGAAGCTCGGTTCCGCTGAGAAGGAAAAGGAGCTAAATAGCGTGCATGCAATCTAGGTTGTGGGGACTGACGCTGACCGTGATGTATAGTCGTTCTTAACTTTCTGACTAGCCCTCGCATTTTATAGAGACTTGAGCTTTGATGACTTTATTGAACGTTGATAACTGGTTTTATATTCAGCGTAAGCTTGCATGAGTGTGGATATCACGAGAATTCCAGGTCGTCATAACCTTGAAAAAAACATAAAATCCCAACTTCTTAAACAAATTCCAGGTCGTCATAACCTTGAAAAAAACATAAGATCCCAACTTCTTAAACAAATTCCAGGTCGCCATAACCTTGAAAAAAACATAAAATCCCAACTTCTTAAACAAATTCCAGGTCGTCATAACCTTGAAAAAAACATAAAATCCCAACTTCTTAAACAAATTTCAACACCACGCGCTGCAAGCAGTGCAGATGACCAGCAGCGACATACGGCGTCTGGGAGCTCATAAGTTCTTGAACAGACCAACTTGTGAGGTTCTCATTCCGTGCTAACCTTGATGAAGTTTATTAATTATCTCTCCTTTCGAAATGAGAATTTCTCATTTAGTTAGTCGTTTCAATTCATTTTTGAAGCGTAGAAAATGGTCAATGTCTGTGAATTATTGAATTGCTATCTGGTGTTTCACATTTCACGATACGATTTTATCATCCGTCCTGTGATATGCTGGCTTTTGTTGAACTCTTATAATACATGAACTGATCAAACTTCCCTGCCTTTTTATGTCTTACATAAGAATCCTGATATACTCGTACACAATTCTGCAGTTGTTGTATTCCTGTATACTCATACTTGAATAGTTAAAAAATACAACACTAAATGCTAGTAAAAAAATTTCAATACTCTGTTGGCTTCGTGGTATAACACATTGTTCGAAGATCGTAGTATTGTATTCATTATTCATTCAACGTCTTACGCATTCAGACCGCAGTTTGGCTGCTGTAACTCGGAAAGAAATTATTATACTTGCAGAATGCCTTCTAATATTCAATATTTATTATATCACTATGAAAAGTGTAAATGAAGTCATATATGCTTGTATGCTTTATATAGGATTTCAAGAACTACGTAGGGTTGTTGAAAGTAACACATTGTATATGTGGATCAATTCTGAAACGAAAGTGTTTATACTTATCTCCCATAGGCAGTGAATGAATCATTCACGCGTTGTTTACACACAACACGACACATTTTTCCTATATCTGCCGCACCACTACACATGTGTCATGCCATTTTTGTGTGTATCATACCATTGCACACACCATGACGATGTTTCACATGACGTTATGAATTTTTGTACCGGCGCTTCCACACGGCGTACATTCTGTTTGTATCCCTGTGTTAATTAACATATACACCAAAATACAGATATAATGTTATTAAACTGATGATATGTCAATTTCTACGTTGAGGGACGTAGCAAATTGTTTGACAAGCTTCAACTCATTTGGAACGAACTAAATATCAATAAAGCATTACCAACACGAAATTGTATCGTGCTCAGTCTATTTTATTGGAAAAAAATGTTTTTGAGTAATGTGTGCTACTGTGAATGTAATATTTTAGTTCGAAACAACTTGCTTGATTGAGCATTCTTGAGATCGCCGATTTCAGAGCACTACTACCCTAGCACACTTGTGTCTTTACTACATCCCCAGAGATGAGGGGAGGTGTTTTAATTCAACATTATACGTTATGCTTGTGACTTCTCCCAGAACAGAAATAATCTTTGATATTGAAGCTTCCGACGTGTCTTTTTACGACATGGGCGGTTATGAGAAGAGCTTTGTTCGTTCATCATTTTATGTTGATTTTGAATTCTTCCAGAATATAATTCGTACGGAAAAAATTTCTATTACTTAGTATTTTAATCACGAATCTACAACTCAAATTCACTCAATTCTACTACCTTAACGCATGGCTTTTTGATATAATGGGAAACTTTGCAAACACGTTTGTAGTCACATATGATTCAAACTTTCATTGTTTTGTAGTTTATAAATACCAAATAATATTTGACCTAAATTCCGACTCAAAATCACTAATTTGTATCACAAGAAAACTCCTAATATCACAGAGCTATGCAAAGCAAAAGTAAACGCTCAGGGAACTCCATAACTCAAAGACAAGATGCTCTACCAACATACAGAAGCTCACATGACATACTAACATTCTTGGCATTCTCAACAGATGACTCCCGAACGTCGACGACCATCGCCGATCACAACAGTGCGTCAGGGAGCGACGCTTCTAACAGCGATAAACCTGTGCTCTCCAAAAGTCAAAGGAAGAGGATGAGGAGGATAAAGAAGAAGATAGAACGAGCAGAGCATCAACAAGAGGAGATTGAAGTATCTTCTGACGCCTGTTCTGCTCCGAAATCGTCGCCCTCGGAAGATTCGAAATTATCGCCTGCGTCGTCTTCAGAATCATCAACCACGAAAGCTTCCAAGTCACCGAAGTTCTCAAATCACCTCTCTTCACCTCAATACTCAGCCTCTTCGTCACCTCCAAAATCAACTCCCTCATCTCTTCCAAAAACAAAGCTCCCATTCCTTTCGAGCTCAAATTCTTGTTTGCTCCTGAAACCATCTCTCTCATCACCCCCAAACTCAACTCCTTCGTTGCCCCTAAAACCATCTCCTTCATCACCCCCAAACTCAACTCCTTCGTTGCCCCTAAAACCATCTCCCTCATCACTCCCAAACTCAACTCCTTCGTTGCCCCTAAAACCATATCCTTCATCACCCCCAAACTCAACTCCATCGTTGCTCCTAAAACCATCTCACTCATCAGTCCCAAACTCAACTCCTTCGTTGCCCTTAAAAACATCTCCTTCATCACCACCAAACTCAACTCCTTCGTTGCCCCTAGAACCATCTCCCTCATCACTCCCAAACTCAACTCCTTCGTTGCCCCTAAAACAATATCCTTCATCACCCCCAAACTCAACACCTTCGTTGCCCCTAAAACCATCTAACTCATCAGTCCCAAACTCAACTCCTTCGCTGCCCCTGAAAATATCTCCTTCATCACCCCCAAACTCAACTCCTTCGTTGCCCCTAAAACCATCTCCATCATCACTCCCAAACTCAACTCCATCGTTGCCCCTAAAACCATCTCCCTCATCAGTCCCAAACTCAACTCCTTCGTTGCCCCTAAAACCCCCTCCTTCATCACCTCCAAACTCAACTCCCTTGATGCCCCTAAAACCCTCTCCATCATCATCCCCAAAATCAACTCCTTCGTTGCCACCAAAACAACCTCCCTCATCGTCCCCAAAATCAACTCCCTCGTTGCTCTCAAAAGCGTGTCCCTCATCGCCCCCAAAATCAATTCCTTCGTTTCCCCCAAAACCATATCCCTCATCGCCCCCAAAATCAACTCCCTCGCTGCCCCCGAAACCATTTCCATCATCGTCCCAAAATTTAACTCCCTCGTTGCCGTGAAAACCATCTTCCTCATCTTCGCCTGTGAAATCGACCACTTCGAGCGCTGCTAAAGGCCCAAATTCTCCGTGCGCTCGTTCCAACTGGTCCATCTGCTCAGGTAATTTTGCGCTGCAAGTCTTCACAAATTGTGTGACCAGCTTTATATCATTCGACACTAACTAAATGTCAACAAAGCATTACACAACAGAAAAGTATTTCGTGCTTAGTCTAATGTATGGATCCTTAACCTAATGTATTTCAAATTTATAGTGGTTTTTAAGGCTTGCCTTTTCTTGACTGGTGATTTTCGTGTAAGCACTAAACAGCAACCAGTCAGGGATCAAAATATTAAAATTTTTTCGTACGTAGTGTTTTCAGGCTCTGATAGTTTTTGTTCCTTGCTATATTTTGAGGTATTTTTTCCTTTCATTTCATGAATTTTATATCCAGAATTGTTTCTCATTGATGACTGTTATAAATTTTCCCTTTCCATATTTCTATGTTATCATGAATGAAGTTCAAAAGAGGAACATAATGCTATCACTTGGAAGAAGTAGGTCAGTATTGTCTTCTTTTGGAGATGCGTTTGCTTCGAAATTTTTATAGACATTCATAAAAACCATTACAGTAAAATGTGCATTTCACTTAAGTGGTAACGCGAATTCACGTGAGGAATACGTTATGGTAAACATTGGATGCGTGTGACTTGAAAGACTTTTT
Organism: Morinoia aosen; assembly: GCA_030386875.1. NCBI lineage: Eukaryota > Metazoa > Arthropoda > Malacostraca > Amphipoda > Talitridae > Morinoia > Morinoia aosen. The sequence continues at coordinate 23,629,788 of CM059567.1, read as the reverse complement.
TCTTTTATGAAAACTGAGCGTAAAGTGTTTCCAGGATTTGTTACTGCAAACCAAGTGGGCCTGATATGTTAAATGTTTGAGGGTAGATGCGATAGATTAGAACATTTAATACATTCACGATGGGTTATAAATAAAGCCTACACATTCTGTGTGTACTCTACGACAAAACAGGTTTAAGCGTCAGACCTTTTTAACGATTTGTACGTTCTCAAATATACGTAACTAGTGCTAAATTCCCCTTGAAATTCTTGCCTAAATTTTCCAGAATATGAAAAAAGCTCATGAGAAATTTGCAGATTTTCGTATTAGTGTAAGAAATTTTTTCGTGTTTCAGATACCAAGCAGAAGACCTCTCCAGAAAATAGACGCAATAGTAATACGAAGCGTCCTACGTATTTTCAAAAGAAAATGATGAGGAAATACCAAAACCAGCAACGGCGTTGTCAGCAACTAAATTCTGGCCTCAATCAGACTAATACTCTCAATACAGCCGTGAAATCTATCAATGTAGGCCCTACAATAACTCAGGAACCGAAGGTGACAACAACAGAAAATATTTCCCTTGGCTTGGCTCTTCCTCAAGAGCCTTTGAATTTTTCCCCCGTTTCGAGCGGTGCATGTGCTACCTCCTGCAACACCACCCCAACGAGCGACGCATGTCAACCTCCTGAACCTGACAAGGACACATCTTTGTCCTTCTTGGGTCCTGAATTTACTTCGCCAAGTGTTACTTTTATTCAGCCCAATGAAATAACCTCTTCCAACAATGACAATCCTTCGAATGCTAAGAATGTAATCGTAGACTCTGCTACCATCTCATACTGCTGCACATCTGTCCCTAGCTGCAATACCTCTGAGATAGAATATGTTTCTTCAGAACAGAAAGTATTGACTTTGAAGACACTCTCTGTCTCCACTCTCGAAGGTTCTACCGAGGCTTCATTTAATAAATCCACCGCCTCTTCGTGTACATCAGACTCCGTAGTAGTCTCGACAACGTCACAATTCACACAAGCAAACTGCTTCCCTTCGATCTCTACTACTCCAATTTAGCACTCGCATTCTTCAAGCACCGACCAATCCTCACCAATTGCCTCTTCGGCGTCCATTGTCTCTTCGGCGCCCGTTGTTTCTTTGCCCTCTGTAGATTCCACGGCGCCCGTTGCTTCTTCGGCACCCGTTGCCTCCACGACGCCCCTTTCCTTCACAGCGCCCGTTGCTTCCTCGGCGCCAGTTGCCTCCACGGCGCCCATTGCCTCCGCGACACCCGTTGCTTCCACAGAGCCCATAGCCTTCATGGCGCCCATATTCTCCACGGCGCCTATTTCCACCACGGCGCCCGTTGCTGCCACGGAGTCCACGGCACCCATTACCTCCTCGGCGCCCATAGACTCTACGGCGCCCATTGCCTCCACGGCCCCCATTGCCTCCACATCACCTGTTGCATCCACGGCACCCGTTGCCTCCTCGACGCCCATTGCCTCCACGGCCCCCATTGCCTCCATATCACCCGGTGCCTCTACGGCACCCGTTACCTCCACGGCGCCCGTTGCCTCCACGGAGTCCACGGCACCCATTACCTCCTCGGCGCCCATTGATTCCACGTCGCCCGTTGCCTCCACGGCCCCCATTGCCTCCATATCACCCGGTGCCTCCACGGCACCCGTTACCTCCTCGGCGCCCGTTGCCTCCACGGAGTCCACGGCACCCATTACCTCCTCGGCGCCCATTGCCTCCACGGCGCCCGTTGCCTCCACGGCCCCCATTCCCTTCACATCACCCGTTGCCTCCACGGCACCCGTTGCCTCCACGACACCCATTGCCTCCTCGGCGTCCATTGCCGCCACGGCGCCCATTGCCTCCACGGCACCCGTTGCCTCCACGGCGCCTGTTATCCCTACGGAGCCCATTGTCTCCACAGTGCCCATTGCCTCCACGGCGCCCATTGCCTCCACGGCGCCCGTTGCTTCCTCGGCACCCGTTGCCGCCACGGTGCCCATTGCCTCCTCGGCGCCCATTGCCTCCACGGAGCCCATGACCTCCACGGCGCCCGTTGCCTCCACGGAGCCCATTGCCTCCTCGGCGCCCGTTGCTTCCTCGGCACCCGTGAATCCACGGTGCCCATTGCCCATACGGAGCCCATGGCCTCCTCGGCGCCCGTTGCTTCCTCGGCACCCCTTGCCTCCACGGTGCCCGTTGCCTCCACGGCGCCCGTTGCATCTTCAGTGCGAGATGAAAATTGGGTGAATGCGCTCGTTTTGAGACTAAACAGCAAGAACGAGCCTGCTATGGTGAGTTTTTGTTTGTGTATTAGGTGCTATAATAATGATCAGCATTTATTTTATAGCGCCTTATTTCCACTAAACTTCGTGAAATTTTGGATTGTAGCGATTGATGATATTCAATCAGAGTTTTCTTTTTCAAGAAAACGTGAATGTGGTCATGTGAAAGATGTGAGCAATTTAAGTTGAGGTAATTAACAGCTAAACACAGCTCATTCTGTGCAGCCTGCCTTCATGAATGAAAATTAAAAGTAATTGATGTCGGAGACCTGAAGTTGGCCTCAGGATTCTGCTGTGATTATTTACGTAATGAGCAATATATGCAACATAAGAAACAGCTTTTCATCAGACATACGCTGTAAATGGAAAACTTATTCATAAAGGCTTTAAATATTTTAGGGAGCTTTACCCATTCTGAAACCTTTTTGGTGATTGCGAGGTTTGTTTTACGAAAATTTTTGAAGTGAGGCTTTTGAATTTAACAAGCGTTGGTTATGACAGCGTTCTTACAAAATATTGAACGTAGCTGTAATTTTGTCTGGTTGTCAAGTTCCAGTCGACTATTGGCATTGATTACTCTCCGAGGGACACCAGTTGGTTGAATAATCTCTTAGATAAACTTATAAATCTTTAAGGCGTTATTTTCTTGAATGTATGAATAGGAATACATTTAAGGTCTTAATTAGGATATAGCTACATTTAGTCGTACGCAAGTTTTTCTCTAATGTGGAAACACAAAAATAAAGATGATTTTCGAACTGACCAATTCACGAATAAAAATGGAAATACATATAACGGCATCTAGCCCCATGTTATTGTTGAACTATATTTTTTTTCTACTGCTTGGATGTAATTTGTTCAAAGAATAGTTCTTCCATCTGTCCACGTCAGCCTTGAACGTTAATGGACTGTCGTGAAATTTCAGTTCTAGATGAAACTACCAATTAATTGACGAATTTGTATTGGGGTTGTACTAAATAGTTGAATGTTGATCGTTTGTTGAGGATGATGGTTCGTGTTCATTTTCATTTCTTGCATTTTCCTCTTTTGTTGAGGCCTGAATCATCTAGTAAATTTTCATATTACCACCTTTAAATGATTTAACTGTTCGTGCTACGATATTTCATACCACTGGTTCACTTTTTGCTCCTAATTAACGGCAATTTTCTTCCAGATGCCCATCCCCGACTGCGGCGAAGGCGATCCTGCTACATTCTTCCCCTACAGCAGCCCGGAAGAACGTTGGCAAATGGCGACTGGAGATAAAACCATGATGGCGCATTATGATCCATGGCGCAACGAGTGGATTGCCAGTTAATCGAGGCGTCTCTTGCTGAAAGCTTTCTGCAGGCGTATAATTGTGGTAGAAGTGCTGTGGTTTTTCCCGAACACCGGCCGTAGGCAATGACAGGAATGGCCATGGGATGGGATCAGAATTTAATTTAATTCATTTGCTATTATTGAAAAATGAGCTAATTTTTAATTTCGTGATTATTTCTCCAGTGGAAATGTACACTATACATTTTTCGTTGTAGGTCTTAATTCCGCTTACGTTTTTCTGAATACTTTACCAAAGGTAAATGACCACTGACTTGGACTTGTAAAGTTTCTTTATAGTTAAGCCTTGGGCTCAATTACGTTATACTACGAAATATTTTTGTAGATAATCTGACGTCTGTGATAAGCCATGACGATCTCATGCTAGCCTCCGCAGGTCAGCACGTCACAGAGGCTGGGAAGGAATAATACTGTTCGTTGTATCAAGATTTGTGTTCATTTGTCTTAATTTATAGCCGAATGCAACATTGTGAGACTGCGATAACATTTGCATTATTTGTTGGGTTATTTCTATTTGCGTTGAGAGCTCAATAAATTGTTTTTGAATCTATAACAGTAACGCCTACGCATAAGTATATTCATACAGCAGGTTATGTGAATTTTGAATTCAATGAAACCTAACCAAAAATAAAAATGTGTAAATATTCCGTTGTTTTAATTCTTTTGTGTTCTTAACCAAACCAGTTTTGCGTGTGAGGTTGTCCCAAAACCGGGACACTGAAGTGTGTCAATAATATACATTACCAGTCTCTGTGTTGTGACACTCTTAACGTAAGTCAATTCTATTCCGAATAAATAATTTTACTCCCTCAGACTGGTCGCAGAGTACACTGATATGCAGACAAAGCCTGAGAATTAGATGAAAAATTAGTGGAGGTATTAAGGTTTTTGGGGAGAATAGGACTTTATTTACAAAATCTTACACCAGTTCGGTCGTCTACGGAAATATTTGAGCCCTTCAAAACGGAAATATGCAATCAAACTCTCTCAACCATTTTAATATGTGGTAAAAGGAGACACTCTAAAGTGTATCAAACTATTTTGAAAATCCGTTAGAGATACACAGGTGTGTCAAACATTTCTCTCAGTGCAAACATTTGCAAAAATTCTGTACATTTTGCCTCCCTCGATGTTTCCTTGTTTACTGACGTGCTCAGCGCGGAGTCTGCTTCGCTCTCATGAGACTCAAATTAATTATGTCTCGTTTTCATGCATTAACTTATTTTTGGGGAACCTCTCTTAATTAAGCCGAAAACGAAGCTCATTACATTCAATTTGTTGTTTCAATTTGTTGAATGAAACTGACACACTGCACAGAAATTTTACCAATATTGATGTACAAAATAGTTGATTGTTTTTTTTCTGTTTTCGTTTAAGTTCTTTGAGAAATGTCGTATGGAAGTCTCCACTTGACACAGAATTTGACCATATATCAGCTTGCTCTCTGCCGGATTGAAACAACGGTAGAAAATTTGCTTTGTGTTTTTGGCAAAAGCAGGATGCAGAAATCTGTCTCATGTATATACTGAAGGTAGGATGTTGTACTTTGCTCTATGTCACATCAGAAAGCTGATAAATCAAGGTGGTAATAATGTAGGTTTACCCTCTAACAAAGATGACTATCCAAGGTTTTCAAGTGCGTAAGCATTCCAATGGACAAAATAAGCGACATTAATAAGTTAGCTTCATGATAAGCGAAGTCTTCCCAACATATCGACAGGCGTTGAAAAAGTTATCTTTCCTTTGAAGGCTGCTTCAGCACAAGCATTTAGTAAAGTGAGATTAACGTATTTCTTGGTGAATAAGAAATATTTTTCGATATTGAGAAAATGGCAGGAATGTTGTTCTTCCTTTTTAGGTGAGACAGAAATAATGGATTCCGATCATCAGCTGTTTTGTGTCACGTAAAACTGAAAATCAATGCTGCTAAATTCAATGTGAACGTATTTTGAAGCCAATGATAAAATATGAATCAATATGCTTATAAGTTTCAAGGTACTAACTGGTGATGTTAGTTAATTAATTGATTTCCATTTTTGATTCTCCGAGTCTCGTTTGAGGATAAATTGCAGTCCAATAACGCAATCGATTGAATGTCACGTTATTGATCATTTCATTCCCAAAAATATATGAAAAAGCCTTCGAGAAGATGTATGGATGACTAACCGAACTGAGCGGTTAGAAAATGTCTTAGCATAGATAACGTCGCGAGAGTATCAATCATAGAACTGCGGGATACCAAATCAGAAACAGACAAAGACAACCAGTAACGATGAATTGTGGTTCTTCAATTTCAAATTTTTTTTAAATAATAAGGGTTCAAAACATAATGTTGCCCACCATGAATTGTTTGAATAGTTGGTGAGCTCTAAAAGTTTTTGTAAAATCAGTAAATTTAATTCGAAATTGAGTCACTTTATCTCGAGCACATTTTTTAGCCTAGAATAATAGTGCCTAACAGAAGGCATCTAATTTTGAGTTGAATAGATTCGAATTTTTTTCGTACGTCCACTGAGCAAATTTGCGCACCGATGACCGGACAGGAAATCATTCAGACGCATTTACGGACAATAATTTTTATCTGCCAAGTTTCTCGATGTTTCGGCTGCCCGAAACGCGCCTCATTCTTGCTAGAGCGCCCTGTGCTTTGAGTGCAAAAATCAAACTGTCAGTGGTAAGCATCGATCCTCAAAATATTAGTCCGATCCCGAACTTCCGATCCCGGTCAATGGCTAATTCCGAATTTGATTTCCCGATCCCGCCGCCAAAAAAAATTAAATCGATCCCGAACTTTCGATCTTCCCATTTTAAAATTTACAAGCGATTCTCAGTTTTCAAACGTTTTTAAAGCAATATTAATTTAATGAGTATACGACGTTACATATGTACTGATATTCCGTTCTATGCTGATTCAGAATGAAGTAGATGGAATTTAAATTTAATTGTTTCATTTGCTATATTTCAAGTACCATATAACAACATGTCTACTCTACTGATTCTACTAAATTCTATCAAATTGAATAACATTATATGAGACAAAAGCGACGCTATCTGTCCTTTTGTTTGAATTGCCCCGTTAAGACCTCGTCTTGCTCGTTCACCTCCTTCTTGTTGGCTTTCCTGAGAAAAGAAATGTTGCCCTTCAAGAAAATGAGGGCTTCGAAGTTCTCGGCAGCCAGGGTCGCTCTCGCAGACCGGAGGATGGCAGACCCATGGCATACCTGAATGTGCGCTCGATCGAAGCAGAGCTCGGGAGCGGCGTGTTGCGCGGCTTAAAGCTGTATACAAGAAGAAACGACATTTATGCGAGACGGATTAGTCGTCTTCGTTTTGTTTCCAGTTTTTTTCTGTTACGGCCGGGATCGGAGTTACATTTTGCAAGAGCGATCCTCGCACTTCCGATCTTTGCCACCGAGAGGTTTAGAATCTGATCTTCAAGTCCGATCCCTGTGTAGAAGATCGATCGTGATCGGACGATCGGAAGTTCGGAGGATCCGAACATTAATCACTGCATACTCTGATGATTAGAACAAAGTTATGTCACGTATTAATAGCCATCGTCGTTTGAAAACAGTAATGCGATGTTGGGTAAAATATAAAATTATTTTTAGCCTTTGAATCACTTGTGAGCAGGCTTGCTCAATTTCGTAATGTTTTCTTCAAATATCGATTACAATTCATGTTGTAATGAACTGGTATAACTCTCCCGCTTCGCAATAAGCATAATTCATCACGATCGTATGATGTGCAATTACACATTTCGTCAATTTCATCACTGGAATATAAAAACTAAACAATTTTAAGTGTTTAAATCGTCATGAATTGACGCCTCAACTAAACTGAAGCTTTTTACCCGTCGGGTTGGTCGTGCATGCGTAGAAAACTACTATGAAATAAATCATCAAGAAATACCACAAAACATTTAGCTCGCTGCCTAGGGTCTCTCTCATTCAGTTCTTCTAAACGTGCATTAAAATTCAGTGAAAATTTTTTCCAACGAATGAAAATGTTTTTCAATTTAAGAATAACATTACATTGACTTCATTTTCAAATTTAGGCCATGGACTGAACAGAGCATCTAAAGACACACTTTACAAATAAATATTCAATAGCTTAATAGACCCCACGATTGTTGAAAAGTTTGAAAAGGAAGGCAAAACCAGAAGCTACTGGTAGCCAATGCCCTAAAGATGGCGCTCACCGTGACTTTTTTGTTTTGGTACCCCTGGACTTGCCGGCCTCCTACAGCACACACGTGGTACACATTAACTTATGTTTCTGCGGTGAAAATCAATATAGCCTTCCATGAAATTGCGTACACCAAAATTTTTCATCGTCAAAATAGAGTTTCCATTCACTTTCGACGCTCCTATACTCTTTAGGAGTTACTGATAAACATCATGAGAGATTAATGTTATTCTGAATTCCAGAAAGGTTGTGTCACACAAGGGTTGTGTGTAAGAACGAATAATATGACATGAGTTTATCATAAATAACACGTAATGCAATGTGTTATTAATAAGTATGACATAATGGCTAAAGCGTACTAGGCTTCGGGTGTTTTTTTAGATTTGTTAAAATCAGTTCGAAAATAAGAAAAGTGGGTAAGTATTGGTAAGGATTTGTTTTTGCTTCAAAATTTTCAATTTGAGTATTTAGTCTGGACGAATTTCAACCGTGAAACTTCGAGTAGCAAAGTGTATTTTATTTTTCTTCAATCGATGAAATGACGGAGTTCAATGATATTCCAAAGAGATGGAAAATCTTCACATTAGACAAATAAATTACCTACAAAAATGAGATGCCCTGAATATGCACTATATATGTATTCTTGATGGGGGCATTTTGCACCACGAAGAGCTTTTAGTAATTAGATTGAGTGTGTAACTGATATAAATTTTCACCATTCCTTTAGCAGGTGCATTTGTACTGGCTGCGCCTAGCTGACCGCCCGGACACATTTCGAGCGTTGGCTGCCCGGCTTCATGATGCCCAGAGCGCTACAAGTTTTGGTCTGTCTTCAAAACATGCACTCTACTTAGAGTCATATATTGTTTGAATCAAATCTCGCTTACCATTCACATTCGTGGAAGTTGATTCATGTATGAAATTTCACCTGAAAATAGCATCATGAAGAGTAGCCCAAATTTAATGTAATTATTTTTCCTTGCTAAGAATTTTTTTTATCATTTTCTAATATCCTGTTAAAACGTTCATATCTATTTATGCTCAAAATGAATTTTTCCGAATCCTAAAATTTTTTCAAGAACGTTATTGTGCAACGCCAAGTTTTAATAATTAATGACATGATTTTCATTAGACAGGCGCTGGAAATAGCTAACTTAGGCCTGAAAGTGAGCTCACAATTTCCCCATTAGTCATGTTTTGTTTGGCCCTCATATTTCCAATAGAAGCAGATGAGAAAAAAGAATCCCATTGGCATTCGATTTGAACATTCAAAGTCAAGCCTCATAGACAATAGGTCACGTTAACTTTGAAACAAAATTAATAGAAAATTCTCATCAAAATATGATTGCATTCAGAAATTTATTTACAAATATCAACGAATTAATGAATAAACGTAACCCGTGAAGGGAAATATCCAGCAGAGATACTGAACAAAATATGTTAAGAAGATTTTTTCAGAGACAATTTTGGTGAATTGCTTACCTGCGACCGGAAGGTCTTAGTGCATTGTTTCGAATTATCCACGGTATAATTTTGGGTCCTTGGCTTCGCCAGTAGCTAATGAAAAGTTACTATGAACTGAGAAAGTGCTGTCGTTTCTTCATTTCCGATCACAGAAATGTGTAAAAACGCCATTTAACTAAATAAAGTTTTGGTTCCAAGACTCTTCCGTGGGAAAAGCATTTTGAAATGATAGGTTGCAGTTTTGGGAGCTTTTTCTGCTCCCACAAGGCAGATGAAGGTTGATGGAAAGAAAGCAAAACTCAGTACGATGTGTCAATTTAGCTATAGAGTCTTGTCCTGTTCATAAATTGTCTGCATAAAAATAATGCAAGTTTTCGACAATACAAGCCGTACACACCTTGCTTCTCCACAAAGACTGGCTAAAAACTGAAAAACAATGAAAATCTGGCATGGCCTGATTAGTCTCCCGACCTAACATTGTAGAATCCTTATTTTGTTTTCCATCGATACCTATACTTCTGAATGTTTTCATTGCTTTCCGTACATTATCTGTGAAAAGTATCTAGGTTTTAGTTTTATGGGCTTTGATCGAAAAAATACAATTTTTCTGGAAATTGGAAGTCGTTTTCGCCTAAACCATTCAATTTAACTTCAAATCTAGATTGTTACCACGGTGTAAACATCGAAACTCAAAAGTAACCCAATTTTTTGAAAATCGACTGAAGGAAAACAATGAAGCATGACGAGCTCGATATAATTTAATTTGATGCAAAAACCTAGTAAAATAGTTGGAGTGCTGTTGCTCATATGCTAACTATCCTTACGTATTGCTCTCATAGATCGTACGTTCTTTCCCCCAAAAATGATGCGCCACTCAGAGCAAAGATCGCAGCTATTCATTTTTAGTAACATTGAACAATTATTACCGAACGAAATTATTTTCAGGAACATTTCTGGTGACCAAATACATCCCGATGAAAATCACATAAATGAATGCTTTCTAAATTCGACTACTCCTCGTCCAGCAGAGACAAATCACGTTGTGGCAGTCTGCAAGTAGTTTGAAATGCCTCCACAATTTTCAGCTTGTTTCTCTTTGGGTGTTGGTTGTGGTCACTCAAGAGATTATATTCTACCCTCATAAAATTTCAAACTCCCCTGCATTGCTTTAAAATATCTCGAACTCTTCCTGTTTCAGAGTTTTTCGTTATCGAATTTCGAAGTAAGAGTCACCGATGGCCACCCTGAAGATAGCAAAAAAAGTACTCGGAAGTACGGATGTTCACTGAGATAAAGTGAAGGCATTTGATTTTATTGACTATGTTTTAAAATATGATGGAAAGTACTTAAGAAACATTGAACTCACTTTCAGAAAAGGTTGGGCGTTTTCAGCATTTGCGTTGTTCACAGCTGATAAAGTGAGACGTGTTATCATAATTTCATTTCTCGGTCTGCTTTTTTATTTCTTGTTAATACTCGCGACCAGCGGTCGAAAAAACCAAGTGTGCTGTGTACGATTAGGATCTTTCTCGTTAATGTTCTACGACGGTTTTGTTCATTGTAACTCATTTATTTTTCCACTTTTAGCTTCTAAACCAGAAATATATTTTCGTTTGAGATATTTCTAGCCTGATATCAACTGAAGCATCTAGTGAAAAATGATGTAATCGTTTATATTTCATTTTTTCTCGTAAACGGATGATTCTACTCAACCTAGTTTTCTTTCGTTGACTGCGTGAGACTGTTTTCTCACTTTTTATATTTAGATGCTTTTAAGCGATGAATTGCATTTGGTTCAAATTGCAATGAAGATGTAGTGTATCTTCACCAAAATAGTTTCTAAATTCATACGAGAAATCTTCCATCAAACTTTATGTAACAAAACATAAAACCAATGTACAACTCATACTTGCCTTTCAATGACAGCAAGAGTTTACGAAAATCTATCTCCAACCTAAAGTAGTAGTCAGCCAACTTATATGACAAGGACCGAACTGCATGAAATCATTTTACTAAACCTTTCTCCTGAGACTTCGATGCCAACGATAATTATCCATGCTTCGTCTGGTTTCGTAAGTCATTCCTGGCTCCCCAGATCTGCAGTACTTCAAGTTTCTGTAATTTAAACTTGAAATGAAAGTACAGAAATTATAAAGTCAATACACGCTAATTAAAACATGTACAGGAAGCAATTCTTCCCTCGAAAAATTCGAAGTGAAATAGCATCGGTGACGTATGGTGAAAGACAGTTTTCCACTGGCAGAGTGGTTTCCTGATGCACTCACAGCTTTAAAGTTTAAGAATTTGACGGAAATACATTTATGTGCTGTGTTATTCAAGTTTCATTAGCCATCATCGATAACATTTTTTGGTGAACCTCATCCTAGCTGGAACGAAGCTTAGCTATTCATTGCTCAGCACATTTTAGTGGAAAAACAGAGCGAGATGCCGAACATTAGTCGTAAGATGATCTACGGTTATCGCTGGTCTCGCGTTACCTGCTGCGCATCTATTGGGGCTTTGAGTCGCTGATGGATTTTACGAGCTGTCGATAGATTTGAATATTCTATCGCTTTTCTGTGACATGCTAAATTGAGTAAAGACTTCCTGTCACCACATATATTGTTCTGACGATGTAGAGCATGACAAATTAGAGCAAAGCAGAGTAGAAATGAACAACAAACCGAATAAAAAGGTGCGGAACGGAATTGGAATCATTTATCAATTTAAGTTCATGTAAGCTGCATTCCAGCACGAAATCTGAATAAGCAGTGATCAGTTTGCGGTTTCATGTGTTTGTATGAACTCCGGCAGGCCAGGGCGCAGTACAGCAGAGGCGATATCCTCCATAAGCTCTGACCACCCGACCGTCTCCAGGTCAGTGGTGGTCGCACCACAATTCTCCTTCACAAAACACGCGCACAATCAGTCGCGTGTGAGTGGATACGTGAAGTTCAACTAAAAGGTTGAGAATCGAGTGTTGGGATCTAAATTCAATTGGGTCAATCAGAATTTTTGAATATAATTGTCTTCTGGAATGAACACACTAGAGGAGACTTGGTATTTCATTTTAGATGTACATTCAATGATGTTAGTGCAGTCGTGGACCCAAAACTGTGGCTAATTTAAAACAAAACTGTAAAATAATCTGCCCCAACTGAGCAAACAAGTGCTTCGTTTTACATTGATGCTCTAAATGCCTTTCATTTTGGAAACATTCTATTCGCCATGTTGGTGCTTAGATCAGACTTAAAACAATTATTGAAATTTCGTGAATACACTCCTGATTCCTATGTATACCACAGTAATAAATCAATTTGCTATCTTATTTTATAGTTTTTGTATTTGTTTTTGATGTTGCTAAGCCATTATATTTTAATCTAAGGTACAAAACTAGTCCACATGTAATAAGTTGTACCAGGTTTCTCATGCAAAAATTTGATAGATTCTTATGAAAAACTCTTCTTAATTTGAGAATTCGTAATAAATCGTACGAAAAGCAAATGAGTGTCAGAATTTCTAGACTGTGCTCTATGTTATTACTAATATGAAAATGTCGCATTTCGAATCATGAAGGTGCTGCGAGCGAATAGTGGACGACGACAACTGAAGCACAAACATGTAAACTGCACGAAAAGTTTGTCACACATTCACAAGAACATAATTCCGGTAAAGAACGATTTCGAATCCTACTTTTTCGGTAAATTAGTTCACTAAAATTATTTCAAAGCCCATTTTAGCTCCATGTTAAGTACTTCAGAACTCAAACACAGCGACAACGATTGATTGAGGCCTCTCACCTCTTAACCTGCCAACGAAAGCCAGCGTGTCCGTTGGCTTTTGTCTGTTCCAACACGCCTGTCAGCGCCCACTAGCTCATCAGCGCTGATTAGGTCCGTAGAGCCCATTACTCCATCAGCACCCATTAGCGCGTAAGCACCCATTATTTTGCATGCACCCAGTAGCTCGTTACCACCCATTACTATGTATGCACCCAGTAGCTCGTAAGCACCCATTACTTGGCATGCACACAGTAGCTCGTAAGCACCCATTACTTGGCATGCACCCAGTAGCTCGTAAGCACCCATTACTATGTATGCACCCAGTAGCTCGTAAGCACCCATTACTTGGCATGCACACAGTAGCTCGCAAGCACCCATTACTTGGCATGCACACAGTAGGTCGTAAGCACCCATTACTTGGCATGCACACAGTAGCTCGTAAGCACCCATTACTTGGCATGTACACAGTTGCTCGTAAGCACCCATTACTTGGCATGCACTCAGTAGCTCGTAAGCACCCATTACTTAGGAATCATTACATTATGTTGGAACCTCTAAGGAAGTGATTAACAATAATAAAAGCTATTTTTTGAATTCTTAATGCTACTATTCTGTCCTATTTTATTTTGTCCTAATTCGTTCCTGTACATTAGTTCGAAAATTTTACCAAATTTCGCCCCGAGGCATTCGTAAACAAGTCATTCCGCTATCGCTTGCTCCACCTTACACAGCCTCGAAACGATCACTCATTTGGGATCATTGCCTAATGTCACTAGTGTGTGTGTGTATATTTCAAGCAACAACGAACCAATAACGTTTCAACGTCCATCACAACTTCAAATTCACATGCATTCCAAGTCGCAACTCGCTACATCTTTCACATCATCTCTTGAAATCATCAATCTGTTACGCATTTCAGTCCTCAAGTTTGGAAACCAACGTGGAACAAAATTTGTTGTTTCTCGGGACAGAGTTTGTCGCATCAAGATATTGAATTTTTTCATGTTTTCTTAACGTAAAAAATTTTCATGAAATAAACCTTAACCACTCCATCTATCATGCTCAAGTAACTTCTCAGCCGAGTACTCAATGAAGAATTGAGCTTCCTTGTTTAAGTATCTTTAAAACAGAATGTTCACTGAATACACCACGGCAGGCGATCAGCTGATAACAGCGCACCAGCCGGGGTAGTGTTGTATATAAGCGCACTACCCGCAGCGCCCCATTCATTCACTTCGAAATCTCCTAGTGATTGGAAGTGTGCGAACAACGGTCTCCAGTGATCTCCAAGACGTTAGGCTGTGCGAAAACGTGAATATCTAGGAGAACGTTACGAATTATTTTTCTGTCGGAAATTATATCTTCATGAACAGATTTTTTGAACATTTTGCCATGATGCGTGAACAGAACAAAGGTGAGTTTTTAACTGATTATATTTTTTGTATTTGTATGTATCTTTGAGTTTAGTCCTGGGAGAGGCCGTCGATAACTTGTAACAATGCAGCAGGACTTGCTGCCTTCCGACTGGGCGCACACGTGTTTTGTTTCACGTGGGCGTTTGGTGCGCATAATGTCTCGATATTACTTAAAGGAAGTGCATCATATGATTATGAGTTCTACTTTAAATTGAGGGAAAACGATTTTCAATGAAATTATTGTAAGTGAAAAGACTCATTTTAATTTATTGTCTGATTCCAATAATGTGTGAACTTGACCATTGGACATCTTTGCAAAAAAAACATTTATCTACAAACTGTTGGCTATTGATTAAATAAAAATCAAAATTCATTTCATTCCGTTGTAAAAAAAGTTAGCATGTTTTGTAGTGTTTCTTATTCGTTATGAAATAGTCCAGTTCGTACCCAAATTAGCTACAAGACGAGCTTTGTCTGAGACTACCGATAGAATTTAATTTTTTTAGGGGTTTCTGAACAATATTTATTTCTTCAAAGTCGCAATGTGGGGTGAATTAGCTCATATAAACTATCTTAGACAGTCCATTAAATATTTCATTTCCGGTTTGTTCTTGTTACCTGTTCACTTTAGCTTCAAACTCGTGACAATTCCCATTCTATCCATTCGATAACAAGATCGAGTATTTCCGAATGATTTCTGCTGTGAAGTGATCTCAGATAGTTTTATCAATGCGCTTTCTCGGCGGTTGCCAAACGTCTTTCTAGACATAAAACACTCACTTTTACTCGCGTGAAAAGTGAGTTTGAGTGGGTTTTGTGTTTCTCATTAGTTAAACATTTGTGCTCGATCACATCTTGAAAATGCTAGGCAAATGATAGCTACTAAATTATTAAATAGGTAGCAATTATCATTCAAATTTTTCGTCAGTTTACAACAAATTTCAGTCTCGCCATTTACCAATTCACTGTAGCATGAGGATGGGCAGGAGACTCAGCGCTGTTATTTCACTTCCATTGTGGAGACTCGGCCCACCTGACCTGCGATGTTCGCCGCCCTCGGGCAATTTCTGCATTTAATCTTTACCTTCAAATGACGTTCTTTGATAATGTAAACTTCTTACTTTTCAACTTCTGAAGAAAACCGCAATCGACTTTCGAGCTGTACATCATGGTTTGGGAACCTCAACTACTACAAATAGAAATAAATCTTATTTATTCAACGAATGCAATGGCCGGTTTTAGAATCTGTGGATACTATCAAACCACACGAGTTATAGTTGGCCCGAGATGATGTTCCAATCGAGGATCGACTGCACGTGCGTACCTCAAGTGAAGGTATCCAGCCAGCACGTGCGGCGGCTGCATTCCTTTATTTTTCTGACGGCGACCTGCGGCCAGCCCTCCTGTGCGCGTCTCCTTGTGAACTTATGGGCGGCGGCCATGCGCTGCTATCTCTGTTAAGTGATTCGTAATTGCTCATATTGTACTATAAAATATGATGTAGTTCGAAGATGTGCATTTAAACAAATTTATGCTTTGCCATCCCAGCATATTGATTTACGTAATTTCACTATGATGCTAACACACTTTTTTTATTTGTACGAATTTTCACGAATTCTGTTAAGCAATAATGCCGTTATCAGTAGCTACCTAAACCCTTATTAGAGCATAACAATTTATACAGTTCTGTCTTCGGAGTGAAAGATTCATTTTTATTTTCACCATGATCTTAAAATCATACAATTAATTTCACTATTCAACGTTCATGATCATAATAAGTCTTCTGTTCTAAACGTCTTGCAGAAATTCAAATTTCTGAGATATTTCGACTGGAGCGTCCAAGAACGAACACGGCAAAATTGAAAGACTATTTTGGTGGAACAAATAATGAAATAGGTTTACAAACACTTCGTTAACACACTTATTGAACATTACTTTATAATTGAACATAATCGTCAATGCTGTCAAGTCTCTCACTACAACGAGGTGCTGGTTACTTAATGTCGCTGTCATATTCTTCTATACCAATAAAGATCTGAGCCAAGATGTCAATGCTTCTCTGATGTCTTCATCATTTGTAAATTGTTTTCCCTTGAAAGTCTCATTAGTTTTGCAAGAAGTGAAAATCATGTGTGTGTGCTCACACTCAACGTTGGTCTTCCTGGAGTATTCTAGAACATCTTATTTAATTCATCCGCAATGAGTGATGACCTCCCACTCTAGTCTTCGTCGTGCACTTTTTGCTATTTCTTAATTAACTAAAAATAAACCATTTCGAGACAGAAGAATCACTCACTGCATTATTACAGTGCACATTTTATTTGCCTAAAGATCGAAGAATGGCGAATACTAGATCATTTTGCATCATTGAAATTTAATTTACACTCGGATTTTCCCATTTGTTAGCATTTTTAATGAGCGTTTCCATTTTGGAAGGTTAGAGAACAAATTCACTTGATCCCATAAAAACGAAGCTCGGTTCCGCTGAGAAGGAAAAGGAGCTAAATAGCGTGCATGGAATCTAGGTTGTGGGGACTGACGCTGACCGTGATGTATAGTCGTTCTTAACTTTCTGACTAGCCCTCGCATGTTACAGAGACTTGAACTTTGATGACTTTATTGAACGTTGATAACTGGTTTTATATTCAGCGTAAGCTTGCATGTGTGTGGATATCACGAGAATTCCAGGTCGTCATAACCTTGAAAAAAACATAAAATCCCAACTTCTTAAACAAATTCCAACACCACGCGCTGCAAGCAGTGCAGATGACCAGCAGCGACATATGGCGTCGGGGAGCTCATAAGTTCTTGAACAGACCAACTTGTGAGGTTCTCATTCCGTGCTAACCTTGATGAAGTTTATAAATTTTCTCTCCTTTCGAAATGAGAATTTCTCATTCAGTTAGTCGTTTCAATTCATTTTCGAAGCGGAGAAAATGGTCAATGTCTGTGAATTATTGAATTGCTATCTGGTGTTTCACATTTCACGATACGATTTTATCATCCGTCCTGTGATATGCTGGCTTTTGTTGAACTCTTATAATACATGAACTGATCAAACTTCCCTGCCTTTTTATGTCTTACATAAGAATGCTGATATACTCGTACACAATTCTGCAGTTGTTGTATTCCTGTATACTCATACTTGAATAGTTAAAAAATAAAACACTAAATGCTTGTAAAAAAATTTCAATACTTTGTTGGCTTCGTGGTATAACACATTGTTCGAAGATCGTAGTATTGTATTCATTATTCATTCAACGTCTTACGCATTCAGACCGCAGTTTGGCTGCTGTAACTCGGAAAGAAATTATTTCACTTGCAGAATGCCTTCTAATATTCAATATTTATTATATCACTATGAAAAGTGTAAATGAAGTCATATATGCTTGTATGATTAATATAGGATTTCAAGAACTACGTAGGGTTGTTGAAAGTAACACATTGTATATGTGGATCAATTCTGAAATGAAAGTGTTTATACTTATCTCCCAAAGACAGTGAATGAATAATTCACGCGTTGTTTACACACACCGCGACACATTTTTCCTGTATTTGTCGCTCCACTACACATGTGTCATACCATCTTTGTGTGTATCATACCATTGCACATACCATGGCGATGTTTCATATGACGTAATGAATTTTTTACCGGCGCTTCCACACGGCGTACATTCTGTTTTTACCCCTTTGTTGATTAACGTATGCACCAAAATACCGATATAATGTTATTAAACTGATGATATGTCAATTTCGACGTTGAGAGACGTAACAAATTGTTTGACAAGCTTCATCTCATTTGAAACGAACTAAATATCAATAGAGCATTACCAACACGAAATTATTTCGTGTTCAGTCAATTTTATTGGAAAAAAATGTTTTTGAGTAATGTGTGCTACTGTAAAAGTAATATTTTAGTTCGGGACAACTTGCTTGATTGAGCATTTTTGAGAGTGCCCATTTCAGAGCACTACTACGCTAGCACACTTGTGTCTTTACTACATCCCCAGAGATGAGGGGAGTTGTTTTGAATCAACATTTCGTTATGCTTGTGACTTCTCCCAGAAAAGAAACAATCTTTGATATTGAAGCTTCCGACGTGTCTCTTTACGGCATGGGCGGTAATGAGAAGAGCTTTGTTCGTTCATCATTTTGTGTTGATTTTGAACTCTTCCAGAATATAATTCGTACGGAAAAAATTTCTATTACTTAGTATTTTAATCACGAATCTACAACTTAAATTCACTCAATTCTACAACCCTAACGCATGGCTTTTTGATATAATGGGAAACTTTACAAACCCGTTTGTAGTCACATATGATCAAAACTTCCATTGTTTTGTAGTTTATAAATACCAAATAATATTTGACCTAAATTCCGATTCAAAATCACTAATTTGTATCACAAGAAAAGTCCTAATATCACAGAGCTATGCGGGGCAGAAGTAAAAGCTCAGGGAACTCCATATCTCAAAGACAAGGTGCTCTACCAACATACAGAAGCTCACATGACAAACTAACATTCTTTGCACTCTCAACAGATGACTCCCGAACGTCGACGAGCATCGCCGATCACAAGGGTGCGTCAGGGAGCGACGCTTCCAACAGCGATAAACCTGTGCTCTCCAAAAGTCAAAGGAAGAGGATGAGGAGGATAAAAAAGAAGGTAGAACGAGCAGAGCGTCAACAGGTGGAGATTGAAGTATCTTCTGACGCCTGTTCTGCTCCGAAGTCGTCGCCCTCGGAAAATTCGAAATTATCGCCTGCGTCTTCTTCAGAATCAACCACGAAAGCTTCCAAGTCACCAAAGTTCTCAAATCACTTCCCTTCACCTCAATACTCAGCCCCTTCGTCACCTCCAAAATCAACTCCCTCATCTCTTCCAAAAACAAAGTTCCCATTCCTTTCGAGCTCAAATTCTCGTTTGCTCATAAAACCATCTCCCTCATTACCCCCAAACTCAACTCCTTCGTTGCGACAAAAACCATCTCTTTCATCACCCCCAAACTCAACTCCTTCGTTGCCCCTAAAACCAGTTCCCTCATCGCCCTCAAATTCAACATCCTCGTTTCCCCTAAAACCATCTCCCTCATCAGTCCCAAACTCAACTCCTTCGTTGCCCCTGAAACCATCTCCTTCATCATCCTCAAACTCAACTCCTTCGTTGCCCCTAAAACCATCTCCTTCATCACCCCCAGACTCAACTCCTTCGTTGCCCCTAAAACCATCTCCATCATCACTCCCAAACTCAACTCCTTCGTTGCCCCTAAAACCATATCCTTCATCACCCCCAAACTCAATTCCTTCGTTACCCCTAAAACCATCTCCCTCATCAGTCCCAAACTCAACTCCTTCGTTGCCCCTAAAACCATCTCCTTCATCACCCCAAAACTCAACTCCTTCGTTGCCCCTAAAACCATCTTCCTCATCACTCCCAAACTCAACTCCTTCGTTGCCCCTAAAACCATCTCCCTCATCAGTCCCAAACTCAACTCCTTCGTTGCCCCTGAAACCATCTCCTTCATCATCCTCAAACTCAACTCCTTCGTTGCCCCTAAAACCATCTCCTTCATCACCCCCAGACGCAACTCCTTCGTTGCCCCTAAAACCATCTCCCTCATCACTCCCAAACTCAACTCCTTCGTTGCCTCTAAAACCATCTCCCTCATCAGTCCCAAACTCAACTCCTTCGTTTCCGCTAAAACCATATCTATCATCGTCCCCAAAATCAACTCTCTCGTTGCTCCCAAAATCATCATCTTCATCTTCGCCTATGAAATCAACCGCTTCGAGCGCTGCTACCGGCCCAAATTCTGCGATCGCTCATTCCAACTCGTCCAACAGCTTAGGTAATTATACGCTGCGAGCCATCCAAAATTGTGAGAAAAGCCTTATATTGTTTGAAGGTAACAAAATGTCAACAAAGCATTATACAACAGAGTAGTATTTCATGCATAGTCTATTGTATTGGGAAGAACATAAAATGATGGTGATTTTTAGGCTTTGCCTTTTTTAATGGGGGAATTTTATGTGAGTACTAATTAATAACAAGCTAGTGAACATAATATGGATATTTTTTCTTACGAAATGTTGTCATGCTCTGATATATTTTTGATCCTTCCTATATTTCGAAGTATTTTTTCCATTCATTTTAGGAATTTTTTATTCAAAATAGTTTCTGATAGATGTAATAAATTTTCACTTCCAATATTTCTATGCTATCATTCGTGAAGTTCAAAAGAGAAACATCGTATTATCACTCGGAAGAATTAAGCTGGTATTGTCTTATTTTTGAGGTGCGTTTGCTTCAAACTTTGCCAATTGATCACATGCATAAGAACCTTGACAATAAAATTCGCATTTAGCAAGAAGTGGTTACAAGAATTTACTTGAGGAATGCGTTATGCAATTGTAAGGTACGTGTGACCTGGAAGATTTTTTCTTTTCATGAAAACCGAGCGTAAAGTACTCCCAGGTTTGGTTTCTGCTCGCCAAGTGGGTTTGGGACGTTAAATGTATGATGGTAGCTGCGATACATTATAAAACTTTCACTACATTCATGATGAGTTAGAACTAAAGCCTACGTATTCTGAATGTACTTTACTGACAGAACAGGCTTTAAGCGTCAGACGTATTCAATGGTATATACGTTCTCAAATTAGGCAGGATTAACTTTGAAATTCTTGCCTAAATTTTTCAGCATTTTCAAAGAAGAACATGCGCATTGAAATTTGAAGAACATGCGCAGAAGAACATGTGAAAGAAAAGAGTTTTATTTAATTTTTTCGTTTCAGATTCCGAGCAGAAGATCTCTCCGGAAAACGGATGCAATGGTCATACGAAGCCTCTTCAAAGCCTCGTAGACCCTGTAATAACTCAGGAACCGATGGTGACTAAAACCGAAAATATTTCCCTTGGCTTGGCACCGCCACAAGAGTCTTTGAATTTATCCACCGTTTCGAGCAGTGCACGTGCTACCTCCTGCAACACCACCCCAACGAACAACGCATGTCTACTTTCTGAAGCTAATGAGGACAACCCTTTGTCGTTCTTAGGTCCTGAATTTGCGTCGCCGAGTTTTTTTTTCATCCAGCCCAATGAAATAAAATCATCCAGCAATTACATTCTTCCGAATGCTAAGAATGTAATCGCAGATCCATCTATCATCTCAAACTGCAGTACATCTGACCCTAGCTGCTATACCTCTAAGATGGAATATATTTCTGCAGGACAGAAAGTGTCGACTTTTAAGACACTCTCTGCCTCCACTCCCAGCGAAAATACCGAAGCTTCATTTTATAAACCCACCGCCTCCTCGCTTACAACAGACTCCGTATTAGTCTCAACAACGTCACCATTCACTTTAACAATCTGCTTCTCTTCGATGCCTACGACCCCAATGTGGCACTCGCATCCTTCAAGCATCGATCAATGCTCGTCTATCGCCTCCTCAGCGTCCATTGTGTCTTCGGCACCCGTCGTTTCCACGCCACTCGTTGCCGCCACCATACCTGTTGCCACCACGGTCCTTGTTGCCACCACGGCATCCGTTGCCTCCACCGCACCCGTTGCCACCACGGCACCCGTTGCCTCCAGAGCGCCAAAACTCTCGTTCCCTTCAAACTTAACATCCCAATCGACTCATAAACCAATTCCTTCAATGCCTCAAAATTCAACCCCCTCATCGCTGCTAAAACCAATTTCTTCAATGCCTATAAACTCAACTCTTTCGTCGTCACCGAAATCAATACCATCGTTGCCCTCAAAACCATTTCCCTCGTCGCCACCAACATCAATCCCTGCGTTGCCCCCAAAATCGTCTCCCTCTTCTTTGCACGTGAAATTGACCGCCTCGAGTGCTGCTACCGGCCCAAACTATGCGTGCGCTCGTTTCAACCCTGCCAACAACTCAGGTAATTGTACAATGCGAGCCATCACATGTTTGTGACTAGCTTAATCTCATTCGAAACTAACTAAATCTCAGTATAGCTTTACTTAACGAAGAATATTTCATGCTCAGTTTATATCATGAGGAATAATATTCGCGTAGGAGCAATGGATGCTTCTGTAAACGTTTTGTTTCAGTTGGGTGTAACTTTCTTGATTGAGCAGACATCAGAGCGGCTACTTTAGAGCCATGCTACGCTGGCACACTCATTTTTTCACTACATCCTTAGTATTGAGAGGAGTTCTGTTAGGTCAATATTAGTGATGCTTAAAATGCTTCCGGAATTGAACTAACCTTTAAAATTAAAATATCTTACTTGTCTCATCATCACAGTCGCTGTAATGAGGGGAGTTGTTTTAGTTCAACTTTTTTTGTGATGCTTTTAGCTTCTTCCGCTGTAGAAAAAGGTTGGAAAAACTTTTAAAATGTGGATTCTTTTCTTAAACCCAGAACTCAAATTAACTTAATTCTAATACCATAACGTTTGAAGTTGATAAAATGTCATGCTTTGCTGACATGCCTCGAGACAAATATGGCTGTGCAGTTTTCAACGTATCTTCTTATTTACTTAACTCATCTCCTTTGAGATAAAAATTATTTTTTTCCAAATTCCGACGGAAACTCACTAAATGGTAGAAAATTCTAAAGACCACACAGCTGTGTGCGGCATAAGCAAATGTGTACGGATCTTCATACTTTAAAGATATGATACTCTAGTAACACATAGAAGCTCACGTGACGTATTAATATGCTTCGTATTTTCAACAGATCACTCTCAGTCATCGGCGACCAGCAACGAGCATAACGATGCGTCTGGGAGCGACGCCTCCAGCAGCGATAAACCTGTGCTCTCCAAAAGTAAAAGGAAGAGGCTCAGGAGGATGAAAACGAAGATTGAACGAGCCGAGCTCCAACAGGCGAAGGTTGAAGTACCTTCTAACGTCGGTTCGGCTCCGAAATCGTCGCTCTCGGAAACTTCCGAATTATCGCCTGCTTTGTCTTCAGAAACATCAGCCACGATGACTCCCAAATCACGAGAGCTTCCAAATAACCTTCCTTCGCCACAAAACTCAGCCACCTCGTCGCCTCCAATATCAACTCCCTCATCTCTTCCAAAACAAACTCCCTCGTCTCCTTCAAACACAAAGCTCCCATTGCTTTCAAACTCAGCCGCTTGTTTGCCCCTAAAACCATCTCTCTCATCACCGCCGAAGTCCACTCTTTCGTTGCCGCTAAAACCATCTCCCCCATCGCCCCCAAAATCAACTTCCTCGTTGCCCCTAAAACCATCTCCCTCATCGCCCCCAAAATCAACTCCCTCGCTGCCCCTAAAACCATCTCCCTCATCGCCCCCAAAATCAACTCCCTTGATGCCCCTAAAACCCTCTCCTTCATCATCGCCAAAATCAACTCCTTCGTTGCCACCAAAACAATCTCCCTCATCGTCCCCAAAATCAACTCCCTCGTTGCTCCCAAAACCGTGTCCCTCATCGCCCCCAAAATCAATTCCTTCGTTTCCCCCAAAACCATCTCCCTCATCGCCCCCAAAATCAACTCCCTCGCTGCCCCCGATACCATTTCCATCATCGTCCCAAAATTCAACTCCCTCGTTGCCCCGAAAACCATCTTCCACATCTTCGCCTGTGAAATCGACCACTTCGAGCGCTGCTAAAGGCCCAAATTCTCCGTGCGCTCGTTCCAACTTGTCCATCTGCTCAGGTAATTATGCGCTGCAAGTCTTCACAAATTGTGTGACCAGCTTTATATCATTCGACACTAACTAAATGTCAACAAAGCATTACACAACAGAAAAGTATTTCGTGCTCAGTCTAATGTATGGATCCTTAATCTAATTTATTTCAAATTCATAGTGGTTTTTAAGGCTTGGCTTTTCTTGACTGATGATTTTCGTGTAAGCACTAAACAGCAACCAGTCAGGGATCAAAATATTTAAATTTTTTCGTACGTAGTGTTTTCAGGCTCTGATAGTTTTTGTTCCTTGCTATATTTTGAGGTATTCTTTCCTTTCATTTCATGAATTTCATATCCAGAATTGTTTCTCATTGATGACTGTTATAAATTTTCCCTTTCCATATTTCTATGTTATCATGAATGAAGTTCAAAAGAGAAACATAATGCTATCACTTGGAAGAAGTAGGTCAGTATTGTCTTCTTTTGGAGATGCGTTTGCTTCGAAATTTTTATAGACTTTCATAAAAACCATTGCAGTAAAATGTGCATATCACTTAAGTGGTAACGCGAATTCACGTGAGGAATACGTTATGGTAATCATTGGATGCGTGTGACTTGAAAGACATTTTTCTTTTATGGAAACTGAGCGTAAAGTGTTTCCAGGATTTGTTACTGCACACCAAGTGGGCCTGATATGTTAAATGTTTGAGGGTAGATGCGATAGGTTAGAACATTTAATACTTTCACGATGAGATAGAAATAAAGCCTACACATTCTGTGTGTACTCTACGACAAAACAGGTTTAAGCGTCAGACTTTTTTAACGATTTGTACGTTCTCAAATATACGTAACTAGTGCTAAATTAACCTTGAAATTCTTGCATAAATTTTCCAGCATTTTAAAAAAGCTCATGATAAATTTGCAGATTTTCGTATTAGTGAAAGAAACGAGTTTTAATTCCTTTTTTCGTGTTTCAGATTTCAAGCAGAAGATCTCTCCAGAAAATAGACGCAATAGTAATACGAAGCGTCCTACGTATTTTCAAAAGAAAATGATGAGGAAATACCAAAACCAGCAACGGCGCTGTCAGCAACTAAATTCTTGCCTCAATCAGACTAATACTCTCAATACAGCCGTGAAATCTATCAATGTAGGCCCTACAATAACTCAGGAACCGAAGGTGACAACAACAGAAAATATTTCCCTTGGCTTAGCTCTTCCTCAAGAGCCTTTGAATTTTTCCCCCGTTTCGAGCGGTGCATGTGCTACCTCCTGCAACACCACCCCAACGAACAACGCATGTCAAAATCCTGAACCTGACAGGGACACATCTCTGTCCTTCTTGGGTCCTGAATTTACTTCGCCTAGTGTTTCTTTTATTCAGCCCAATGAAATAACCTCATCCAACAATGACAATCCTTCGAATGCTAAGAATGTAATCGTAGACTCTGCTACCATCTCATACTGCTGCACATCTGTCCCTAGCTGCAATACCTCTGAGATAGAATATGTTTCTTCAGAACAGAAAGTACTGACTTCGAAGACACTCTCTGTCTCCACTCTCGAAGGTTCTACCGAGGCTTCATTTAATAAATCCACCACCTCTTCGTGTACATCAGACTCCGTAGTAGTCTCGACAACGTCACAATTCACACAAGCAAACTGCTTCCCTTCGATCTCTACTACTCCAATTTTACACTCGCATTCTTCAAGCACCGACCAAT
This sequence comes from Morinoia aosen, assembly GCA_030386875.1. Taxonomy (NCBI): domain Eukaryota; kingdom Metazoa; phylum Arthropoda; class Malacostraca; order Amphipoda; family Talitridae; genus Morinoia; species Morinoia aosen. The sequence continues at coordinate 23,603,956 of CM059567.1, read as the reverse complement.
CCTCACCAATTGCCTCTTCGGCGTCCATTGTCTCTTCGGCGCCCGTTGTTTCCTTGCCCTCTGTAGATTCCACGGCGCCCGTTGCTTCTTCGGCACCCGTTGCCTCCACGACACCTCTTTCCTTCACGGCGCCCGTTGCTTCCTCGGCGCCCGTTGCCTCCACGGCGCCCATTGCCTCCGCGACACCCGTTGCTTCCACGGAGCCCATAGCCTTCATGGCGCCCATATTCTCCACTGCGCCCATTGCCACCACGGCGCCCGTTGCTGCCACGGAGTCCACGCCACCCATTACCTCCTCGGTGCCCATAGACTCCACGGCGCCCATTGCCTCCACGGCCCCCATTGCCTCCACATCACCCGTTGCATCCACGGCACCCGTTGCATCCACGACGCCCATTGCCTCCACGGCCCCCATTGCCTCCATATCACCCGGTGCCTCCACGGCACCCGTTGCCTCCACGGCGCCCGTCGCCTCCACGGAGTCCACGGCACCCATTACCTCCTCGGCGCCCATTGCCTCCACGGCGCCCGTTGCCTTCACGGCCCCCATTGCCTCCACATCACCCGTTGCCTCCACGGCACCCGTTGCCTCCACGACACCCATTGCCTCCTCGGCGCCCATTGCCGCCACGGCGCCCATTGCCTCCACGGCACCCGTTGCCTCCACGGCGCCTGCTATCCCTACGAAGCCCATTGTCTCCACAGTGCCCATTGTCTCCACGGCGCCCGTTGCTTCCTCGGCACCCGTTGCCTCCACGGTGCCCATTGCCTCCTCGGCGCCCATTGCCTCCACGGAGCCCATGACCTCCACGGCGCCCGTTGCCTCCACGGAGCCCATTGCCTCCTCGGCGCCCGCTGCTTCCTCGGCACCCGTTGAATCCACGGTGGCCATTGCCTCCACGGAGCCCATGGCCTCCTCGGCGCCCGTTGCTTCCTCGCCACCCCTTGCCTCCACGGTGCCCGTTGCCTCCACGGCGCCCGTTGCGTCTTCAGTGCGAAATAAAAATTGGGTGAATGCGCTCGTTTTGAGACTGAACAGCAAGAACGAACCTGCTATGGTGAGTTTTTGTTTGTGTATTAGGTGCTATAATGATGATCAGCATTTATTTTATAGCGCCTTATTTCCACTAAACTTTGTGAAATTCTGGATTGTAGCGATTGATGATATTCAATCAGAGTTTTCTTTTTCAAGAAAACGTGAATGTGATCATGTGAAAGATGTGAGCAATTTACGTTGAGGTAATTAACTGCTAAACACAGCTCATTCTGTGCAGCCTGCCTTCATGAATGAAAATTTGAAGTAACTGATGTCGGAGACCTGAAGTTGGCCTCAGGATTCTGCTGTGATTATTTACGTAATGAGCAATATATGCAACATAAGAAACAGTTTTTCATCAGACAGACGCGGTAAATGGAAAACTTATTCATAAGGGCTTTAAATATTTTAGGGAGCTTTACCCATTCTGAAACCTTTTTGGTGATTGCGAGGTTTGTTTTACGAAAATTTTTGAAGTGAGACTTTTGAATTTAAGAAGCGTTGGTTATGACAGCGTTCTTACAAAATATTTAACGTAGCTGTAATTTTGTCTGGTTGTCAAGTTCCAGTCGACTATTGGCATTGATTACTCTCCGAAAGACACCAGTTGGTTGAATAATCTCTTAGATAAACTTATCAATCTTTAAGGCGTTATTTTCTTAAATGTATGAATAGGAATACATTTAAGGTCCTAATTAGGATATAGCTACATTTAGTCGTCCGCAAGTTTTTCTCTAATGTGGAAACACAAAAATAAAGATGATTTTCGAACTGACCAATTCACGAATAAAAATGGAAATACATATAACGGCATCTAGCCCCATGTTATTGTTGAACTATATTATTTTTCTACTGTTTGGATGTAATTTGTTCAAAGAATAGTTCTTCCATCTGTCCTCGTCGGCCTTGAACGTTAATGGACTGTCGTGAAATTTCAGTTCCAGATGAAACTACCAATTAATTGATGAATTTGTATTGGGGTTGTACTAAATAGTTGAATGTTGATCATTTGTTGAGGATGATGGTTCGTGTTCATTTTCATTTCTTGCATTTTCCTCTTTTGTTGAGGCCTGAATCATCTAGTAAATTTTCATATCACAATATTTAAATGATTTAACTGTTCGTGCTACGATATTTCATACCACTGGTTCACTTTTTGCTCCTAATTAACGGCAATTTTCTTCCAGATGCCCATCACCATCCCCGACTGCGGCGAAGGCGATCCTGCTACATTCTTCCCCGACAGCAGCCCGGAAGAACGTTGGCAAATGGTGACTGGAGATAAAACTATGATGGCGCATTATGATCCATGGCGCAACGAGTGGATTGCCAGTTATATCGAGGTGTCTCTTGCTGAAAGCTTTCTGCAGGCGTATAATTGTGGTAGAAGTGCTGTGGTTTTTCCCGAACACCGGCCGTAGGCAATGACAGGAATGGCCATGGGATGGGATCAGAATTTAATTCATTTGCTATAAGTTAAAAATGAGCTAATTTTTAATTTCGTGATTATTTCTCCACTGGAAATGTAAACTATAAATTTTTCGTTGTAGGTCCTTAATCCGCTTACGTTTTTCTGAATACTTTACCAAAGGTAAATGACCCCTGATTTGGACTTGTTAAGTTTCTTTATAGTTGAGCCTTGGGCTCAATTACGTTATACTACGAATTATTTTTGTAGATATTCTGACGTCTGTGATAAGCCATGACGATCTCATGCTAGCCTCCGCATGTCAGCACGTCACAGGGGCTGGGAAGGAATCATACTGTTTGTTGTATCAAGATATGTGTTCATTTGTCTTAATTTATAGCCGAATGCAACATTGTGAGACTGCGATAACATTTACATAATTTGTTGGGTTATTTCTATTTGCGTTGAGAGCTCAATAAATTATTATTGAATCTATAACAGTAACACCTACGCATAAGTATATTCATAAAGCAGGTTTCGTGAATATTGAATTCATTGTAACCTAACCATGAATAAAAATGTGTAAATATTCCGTTGTTTTAATTCTTTTTTATTCTTAACCAAAACAGTTTTGCGTGTGAGGTTGTCCCAAAACCGGGACACTGAAGTGTGTCAACAAGATACATTACCAGTCTCTGTGTTGTGACTCTCTTAATGTAAGTCAATTCTATTCCGAATAAATAATTTTACTCCCTCAGACTGGTCGCTGAGTACACTGATATGCAGACAAAGCCTGAGAATTAGATGAAAAATTAGTGGAGGTATTAAGGTTTTTGGGGAGAATAGGACTTCATTTACAAAATCTTACACCAGTTCGATTTTCTACAGAAATATTTGAGCCCTTCGAATTGGAAATATGTAATTCAACTCTCTCAACCATTTTAATATGTGGTAAAAGGAGACACTCTAAAGTGTATCAAACTATTTTGAAAATCCGTTAGAGATACACAGGTGTGTCAAACATTTCTCTCAGTGTAAACATTTGCAAAAATTCTGTACATTTTGCCTCCCTCGATGTTTCCTTGTTTACTGACGTGCTCAGCGCGGAGTCTGCTTCGCTCTCATGAGACTCAAATTAGTTGTGTCTCGATTTCATGCATTAACTTATTTTTGGGGAACCTCTCTTAATTAAGCCGAAAGTGAAACTCATTACATTCAATTTTTTGTTTCAATTTGTTGAATGAAACTGACACACTGCACAGAAATTTTACCATTATTGATGTACAAAATAGTTGATTGTCTTTTCTGTTTTCGTTTAAGTTCTTTGAGAAAATGTCGTATGGAAGTCTCCACTTGACACAGAATTTAACCATATATCAGCTTGCTCTCTGTCGGATCGAAACAATGGTAGCAAATTTGCTTTGTGTTTTTGGCAAAAGCAGGGTGCAGAAATCTGTCTCATGTATATACTGAAGGTAGGATGTTGTACTTTGCTCTATGTCACAACAGAAAGCTGATAAATCAAGGTGGTAATAATGTAAGTTTACCCTCAAACAAAGATGACTATCCAAGGTTTACAAGTGCGTAAGCATTCCAATGGACAGAATAAGCGACATTAATAAGTTAGCTTCATGATAAGCGAAGTCTTCCCAACATACCGACAGGCGTTGAAAAAGTTATCTTCCCTTTGAAGGCTGCTTCAGCACAAGCATTTAGTAAGGTGAGATTAACGTATTTCTTGGTGAATAAGAAATATTTTTCGATATTGAGAAAATGGCAGGAATGTTGTTCTTCCTTTTTTGGTGAGACAGTAATAATGGATTCCGATCATCAGCTGTTTTGTGTCACGTAAAACTGAAAATCAATGCTGCTAAATTCAATGTGTACGTATTTTGAAGCCAATGATAAAATATGAATCAATATGCGTATTATTTTCAAGGTACTAACTGGTGATGTTAGTTAATTAATTGCTTTCCATTTTTGATTCTCCGAGTCTCGTTTGAGGAGAAATTGCCGTCCAATAACGTGTGACGAATTTCATTAGAACCTTAACGAGTCAACGGAAGGCGTAGAGGCGTGAGATTTGCCTTGAGTTGACAGACGCATTACACACTTCACGTAGACCGGAGCTCCCGGGCGGTTCTGTATCCAGGACACCTCTTTCTACTTACCTACTTGTTAATTTGTACAACCCTTCCATTTCCTTATGTTACGTTTACCCTTCAAGCACGTTTGAACTTCTAGGTCTGTCAGTTTAGATCTTTAATTAACTTTGAGTCTAACATACTAACTTTAATTAAGTCTTGTTTCGTTGCCTATTACTTTATTTCTGTAGACACTGGCAGGCCTCCCTTCTACTGATTTCCTCTTCCTACACTGGAATTATCTTCGCATCCATTAAATTCGAAGGTAAATACCGTGCTGACTAGGCTATCTATTAAACTTGTGACATTAGTGCTTTACACCGTACTTTCGGAAGCTCTTTATAACGCCGAATTCTTTGTTCCGTAGAAAACTACCGCACCGGGACTCCGTATGTCAACCAGGCTCTGGTTTTATTCTGCCGCAAATGACGCTTCTGGAACGACGGCAACCTTTCGTTATTGTGCGTCCTTCCGCTGACTTGTTCGTTGTCACTTGTAAATTAGGCGAGGTTTGTGACTGACTAGTGCGTGTAGAGACCCTGAAACACTGTGCTTATATTGTATAAATAGGTTGGCAGCCGGAATAATTAGCTCACTGAGCAAGTTTTCTCTTGTTTCAGCTTTCGGCTGCGCGTTGAAGTGTCTGTTCTACTTTCTTAAAAACTTCGACGCTTCTACGAGTACAGCGATGTTTCTTGTTCAACTAGTTTCTTTACGTATTAACGTAATCGGGCGTTTCTCCGAAATTACAAGAGGACGCCACTTTGTATTAACTACGCAGGATAACGTTTCCTTCCTAAATTGAACGAAAAGAGTTATTCTTGCGGATTGTGTGTTTACTTTCTCCCTAAAACCTCACAAACGCAATCGATTGAATGTCACGTTATTGGTCATTTCATTCCCAAAAATGAATGAAAAAGCCTTCGAGAAGATGTATGGATGACTAACCGAACTGAGCGGTTAGAAAATGTCTTAGTATAGATAACGTCGCGCGATATCAAACCTAGAACTACAGGATGCCATTCGTGGAAATCCAAAACAGACAAAGACAACCAGTAACGATGAATTGTGGTTCCTCAAATCAAATTTTGTTAAATAATAAGGGTTCAAAACATAATATTGCCCCCATGAATTGTTTGAATAGTTGGTGAGCTCTAAAAGTTTTTGTAAAATCAGTAAATTTAATTCGAAATTGAGTCGCTTTATCTCGAGTACATTTTTTAGCCTAGAATAGTAGTGTTCAGCCTAACAGAAGGCATCTGATTTAGAGTTAAACAGGTTGGAATTTTTGTTGTAAGTCTACTGAGCAAATTTGCGTTCCGATGACCGGACAGGAAATCATTCAGACGCATTTACGGACAATAATTTTTATCTGCCAAGTTTCTCGATGTTTCGGCTGCCCGAAACGCGCCTCATTCTTGCTAGAGCGCCCTGTGCTTTGAATGTTAAAATCAAACTGTCAGTGGTAAGCATCAATCCTCAAAATATTAGTCCTATCCCGAACTTCCGATCCCGGTCAATGGCTAATTCCGAATTCGATTTCCCGATCCCGCCGCCAAAAAAAAATTAAATCGATCCCGAACTTCCGATCTTCCCATATTAAAATTTACGAGCGATTCTCAGTTTTCAAAGCGGTTTTTAAGGCAATATTAATTTAATATGAGTATACGACGTTACATATGTACTGATATTGCGTTCTATACTGATTTAGAATGAAACAGATGGAATTTAATTTTAATTGTTTTATTTTCTTTATTTCAAGTACCATATAACAACATGTCTACTCTACTGATTCCACTAAATTATATCAAATTGAATAACATTAAATGTGACAAAGGCGTCGCTATCTGTCCTTTTGTTTGAATGGCCCCGTTCAGACCTCGTCTTGCTCATTCTCCACCTTCTCGTGGGCTTTCCTGAGAAAAGAAAGGTCGTCCTTCAAGAAAATGAGGGCTTCGAAGTTCTCGGCAGCCAGGGTCGCCCTCGCAGGCCGGAGGATGGCAGACCCATTACCTGAATATGCGCTCGATCGAGGCGGAACTCGGGAGCGCGTGTTGCGCGGCTTATGGGTACCATCCGGGGTTTTCAACTTCTTCTGTCCGATTCGCTTGAACATTGGCCAGTGTATGTATTTTTTTAAAGTAAACCTTAATTACTCATATCATTTTTTCGATTTAGGCCTTTTTTTACAAAAAATTAGTTTTTTGATACATTTCTATGTATATTTCAAGACGTATCAATTCATTGAATTTCGATGCCAGAACAAAACCAAAGACAGTTTCAGAATCCATGAAGTATTTCTAACAAAAGTATACTTTAAAATGTTAACATTAAGAAAAACTTTTTTGTGAGAAGCGATACTTTAAAATATCACAAACAATTATTTTTGGGTTTGGAGCCATATAACTTTTCTGTTTTCTCAAATTTGGAATTTCTAGCATCAAAACTGAATGAGTTGATACGTCTTGAAATATACATATAAATGAACTCAAAAACCAATATGTCCAATTTTTTCTAAAACTAAGACCTGAATAAAAAATGAATATCAGAAATTGCGTTTCTTTTCAAAAGTTACATATAATAGTCAAATTTCATACGAATAAGACTGAAAATGAAAAATTTCATAATTTTTATATTGAAATGAAAAAAAAGTTTCTTTGGAAATCACAATTCACAGTGTGAATATGAAGTTATGAATGGAAATTATCGAAATAAAAATTAAAACTGCATTCAGTTCCATAAATTGTCCCTTATATTACACTTCAACAAAAATTTTGTTTCTGCCTTATACCCAAAACATATAACTTTCAACATTCAAACCGTATCAACTCATTGAGTTTTGATGCTATAACAAAATCAAAGACAGTTTCAGAATCCTTGGAACATTTCTAACAGAATTCGGTTGTAAAATTATCCATTACCGTTTCTTTTTCTTTTTATATGGGGTCGAAATGGGGTCGAAAATTGAAGATTTTTGTTCCCCCTACTCCTCCCTGGGGGGAGAGCGGATCTAGTGTCCGTAGCGCCATAAAATTTTAGGAACGAATAGTCTACCACCTAAGGGTCCTTTTCCGACAAATACATGAATAATGCTCATTGTAGTGACAGGGGCCTGGCAGGAGCTTCGGATGGTGCCCTTAATTAACTGCATACAAGACGACACATCTACGCGAGACGGATTAGTCGTCTTCGCTTTGTTTCCATTTTTTTCCGTTACGGCCGGGATCGGGATCGGAGTTTCATTTTGCAGGAGCGATCTTCGCACTTCTGATCTTTGCCACCGAGAGGTTTAGAATCTGATCTTCGAGTCCGATCCCGATATAGAAGATTTATCGTAATCGGAAGATAGGAAGTTTGGACTTAGGACCCGAACGTTGACCACTGCAAACTCTGATGATTAGAACTAAATTATTTCGCGTATGAATAGCCATCGTCGTTTGAGAACAACAATGAGATGTTGGGTAAAATATAAATTTATTTTTCACCCTTTGAAACACTTGTACGCAGGCTTGCACAATTTGTTAATATTTTCTTCAAATGTCCATTGCAATTCATGTTGTAGTGAACTGGTATAACTCTCTGGCTTCGCAAGAAGCATAATTCATCACGATCGTATGATGCGTAATTACACATTTCGTCAATTTTTCCCCTGGAATATGAAACTTGACAAGGCAATTTTAGGTGGTTTAAATCGTCATGAATTGAAGCCTCAACTAAACTGAAGCTTTTTACTCCTCAGGGTCATGCATGCGTTGAAAACTCTTAAGAAAGAAGTCATCGAAAAATACCACAAAATGTTTCGCTCTGAGCCTAGAGTTTCTCTCATTTAGTTATACTGAACTTACATTGAAAATCAGTGAAAAATCTTTCCAAAGAAGGAAAATGTTTTTCAATTTGAGAATTAAATTGACATTTTTTCAAATTTTGGCCATGGACTGAACATGCAGAGCATCTGAAGACACACTTTACAAATAAATATTCAGTAGCTCAATATACCAAGCGATTGTCAAAAACTTTGAAAAAAAAAATACAAAATCAGAAGCCACAGTTGACCTAATCACCTAAATATAGCTTTCACGGTGTCTGATTTGTTTTGGTGCCCCTGGACCTGCCGGCCTCCTACACCACACACGTGGTACACAGTCACCTATGTTTTTGCGGAGAATCATTATATATTTTACATGAAATTGCGTGCATCAAAATTTTTCATCGTCAGAATAGAGTTCCCATTCACTTCCGACACGGCTATACTCTTTAGGAGTTATTGACAAATATCCTGAGAGATTAATTATAGTCTAAATTCTCAAGAGCTTGTGTCACACAAAGGTTGTGTATAACATATCAACATAGCACATGAGTCTTTTCCCAAATAATACGGATTAAAATGTGTTATTGATGAGCATGATACGGAGACTAAAGCACACTAGGCTTCAATTGTTTTTTTTTAGATTAGTTAAAATCGGTTTGAAAATAAGAAACGTGGACATGTAATGGTAAGAATTGGTTTTTGCTGAAATTCTTTTAATCTGAGTATTTAGTCTCGAAACATTTCTACAGTGAAACTCCGACAAAGTATATTTTGTTGTTTCTTCAATCGAGGAAATGACGGTGTTCAATGATTTTATAAAGAGATGGAAAATCTTGACATTGGGCAACTATATTAGATTCATAAATAAGAGGCCCTGGTAATAATACATGTATTCTTGATGTAGGCATTCAGCACCACGAAAACTTTTCGTGGTCTAACTGGTTTAAATTGTTACCATTCTTATAACCGGTGCATTTAATTGCATTGGCTGCAGTCGACCGCCCAGACAATTTGGAGCGTTGGCTGCCAGGTTTCATGGTACTCAGAGCGCTACAAGTTTTAATCTTTCTTTGAAGCATGCATCCTACTTAGAGTTACATATTCTTTTACGCAAATCTCGCTTACCATTCACATTCGTAGGAGTTGAATTCAAAGATGAAATTTCAACTGCAAATAGCAACATGAATGGTAGCGCAAATTCAATATAACTATTTCGTCCTCGCTAAAAATTTTATATCATTTTTTGGAAGCCTGTTTAAACGTTCATAACTGTTTATGCTCGAAATAAATTCTCACGAATCTTGAAAACTATTTCAAAAACATAATTCTGCACTTCAAAGTGTTAATAATTTATGACACGATTAGGAGTGGATAGGCGCTGGAAATAGCCAATTTAGGCCTGAAAGTGAACTTACAATTTCTCCGTTAGTCATGTTTTATTTGGCGCGAAAATTTCACATAGGAACAAATGACAAAAAAGAATCCCTTTGCCATTCAATTCGAACATTTAGAGTTAAGGCTCATAATCAATAGGACACGTTAACTTTAAAACAAAATCTAAATAAATTCTCATCAAAATATGAAAGTATTCAGAAACTGATTTATAAGTATCATCACATTTAGGAATAATCGTAACCCGTGGAGGGAAATACCCAGCAGAGATACTCAACAAAAAGTTGTTTAGAAACTTTTTTCAAAGACTATTTCGGTAAATTGCTTCCCTGCGACCGGATGGTCTTAGTGCATTGTTTCGAATTATCCACGGTCTCATTTTGGATCCCTGGCTTCGCCAGTAGCTATTCTAAAGTTACTATGAACAGAAAACGTACCTGTCGTTTCTTCATTTCAGATCACAGAAATGTGTAACAATGCCATTTAACTAAATAAAATTTTGGTTTCAAACTTTTTCCGTTGGAAAAGCATTTGAAAATGATCGGTTCAGGCTTTCGGAGCGCTATTTGCTCCTAGAAGGCAAATGAAGGTTAATGGAAGGAAACCAATACTCAGTACTATACGTCAATTTAGCAATAGAGTCTCGTCCTGTTTATGAATTGTCTGCACAAAAAAATGCGAGTTTTTCATAATACAAGCCAAACACACCTCTTTCTCCACAAAGACTGGCTCAAAACTAGAAACAATGAAGATCTGGCGGGCCTGATGAGTCTTCCAACTTAATACTGAAGCACCATTCTTTTTTTTTCTATTGATACCTGCACTTTTGAATGTTTTCAGTGGTATTCGTATACTATCTGTGAAAAAGTATCTAGGTTTCTAGTTCTATGGTCTTTGATCGAAAGAATGCGTATTTTTGGGAATTTGGAAGTTGTTTTCGATCGCCTAAAGTTTTCAATTTAACTTCAGATCTAGGATACTACCACGGTGTAAACAGCGGTGCTCTAAAGTAACCCAATCTTATTGAAAATCGGTTTAAAGAAAACAATGAAGCATGATGTGCTCGAGATAATTTGATTTGATGGAATAACTTAACAAAATTATCAGAGTGTTGTAGCTCACATGCCTACGATCCTTACGTATTGCTCTCATAGATCGTACATTTTTTCCCATAAAAATTATGCGGTACTCAAAGCAAAGATCGTAACGATTCATTTCCAGTAAAATTGAGCAGTTATTAGCGAAGAAATGTATTTCACGAACATTTCAGTCGACCAAATTACTCCCGATGAAAATCCCATAAAATGAATGCTTTCTAAATTTGATTAATCCCCATCCAGAACAAACAAATCGTGCTGTGGCAGTCTGCGAGCAGTTTTAAACGCAACCACAATTATCAGCTTGTTTCTCTTTGAGCGTTGATTGTGGTCATGTAAGAGGTTATATTCTACACTCATCAAATTCCAAACTCTCCCGTTTTGCTTTAAAATATCTCAAACTCTTCCTGTTTCCCAGTTTTTTGTTTTCGAATTTAAAAAGGTCACCTATGACCACCCGGAAGATAGCAAAAAAAGTACTCCGAAGCACGGATGTTCACTGAGATAAAGTGAAGGCATTTTATCCTATTGACTCTGTTTTAAAATATGATGGAAAGTACTTCAGTAACATTGAACTCACTTCCAGAAAAGGAGGGGAGTTTTCAGCATTTGTGTTGTTTACAGCTGATAAAATAAGACATGTCATCGTAATTTTATTCCTCCGGCTGTTTTTTTACATCTTGTTTATACTCGTGACCAGTAGTTGTAAAAAGCAAGTGTGCGGTGTACGATTAGGAACTTTCTTTTTAATGTTCTATTACGGTTTCGTTCATTATAACTCATTTATTTTTCTACATTTAGCTGCTGAAAACCTGACATGTATTTTTGTATGAGATATATCCAGCCTGGAACCAACTGCGGCATGTAGGGGAGAATAATGCAATCGTTAAAATTTCACTTTTTAATAACGGCAAGAGTAACTGTTTACGAGAATTTATCTACTACCTATAGTAGAAGTCAGCAAATATATGAGCAGGGCGGCACAGCATGAAATCATTTTGCTAGACCTCTCTGGCAGAGAGGTTTCCTGATGTAATCAGAGCTCCACAGTCTGAAGTGTACGAATTCAATGGAAATACTAAAATTTATGAGCTGTAAATTCAGTTTTGTTAGCTATCATCTATAGTTTTTTTCATGGGAACAGCGCACAAACTGGAACGAAGCTTAGCTATTTTTTGCTCAGCACATTTCGGAGGTAAAGCGATCCAAGACGCCAAGCTTTTATCGCAAGATGACCTTTCATTATCTATGGTCTCGCATTAACTGCCGTGCATCCGTTCGCTTGTCTCTTGAGTCGCTGTCAGATTTTACGATATGGTGATAGATTTGAAAATTCTTTCGGTTTTCAGTAACATCTTTATTCGAGCGAAGACTTCTTGTCTCCTCATTTATTATTCTGACGCTGTATAGTATAACTGAATAGAGCAAAGCAGAGTAGAACTGAATAAAATAAAAAAGAATGGAGCGGTATGGAATGGATTTCAATCTACCCTAGTTAATTTAAGTTCATGTAAGCTGCCTTCCAGCACGATGTGTGAACAAGCAGTGCTCAGTTTGCGGTTTCACGCGTTTGTATGAGCTCCGGCTGGCCAGGGAGCAGTACAGCAGAGGCGATATCCTCCATAAGCTCTGACCACCCGACCGTCTCCAGGTCAGTTGTGGTCGCATCACAACTCGCCTACAAAAAACAAGTTCACTATCACTCTCGTGTGAATGTACACGTGAAATTCGGCTAAAAGGTTGACAGCCACGTACAGGGACCAAAATTTTATTTAGTCAAGCGTCATTTCTGGACATAATTGTCGTCAAAATGAACAAACGAAAGGAGCCTTGCTATTTCATTTTAGATATACATGCAATGATGTTAGTGCAGTCGTGGACCCAACATTGTGGATAATTTAAAACAATGCAGTAAATATACTTTGCCTCAACTGACCGAACACGTGCTTCGTTTTGCATTGATGTTCTAAATACCTGTTGGTGCTTTGATCAGACTGAGTACGATTATTGAAATTTCATGAATGCGCTCCTCATTCCTATACATACAACGGTATAAAACCATTTTGGTGTCTTATTTTTTGGTTTTTGTACATTATTGCCATTTATATTTTATTCTTTGGTAGGAAACTAGTCCTCACGTAATAAGTTGCATAAGGTTCCTCACACAAAATTAGATAAATCCTTAGTAAAAATTATACTTAAATTTAGGATTCGAGATAAATCGCAGAAAAAGCACACGAGTATTAGAATTCCTAGACTGTGCACAAAGTTATCCCTAACATCAAGCTGTATCATATCAAAGCATGCTTTGCTGAGAGCGAATTGTGGACGACGAAAACCGAACCACAAACATATAAACTGCACGAAAAGTTTGCCACACATTCCCATGAACACAATAATATTATTCTGCTAAATTACGATTTCGAATCCTACTTTTTCGGTAAAATAATTGACTAAAATTATTTTAAGGCACGTTTTTGCCCAATTTTTGTTACTTACGAACTCAAAAGCAGCGACAACGAATGATTGAGGCCTCTCACCATTTACCCTGCCAAAGAAAGTCAGCGTGTCCGTTGGCTTTTGTCTGTTCCAGCAAGCTTGTCTGCGCCCACTAACTCCTCAGCGCTGACTAGCTCCATAGCACCCATTACTCTGTCAGCATCCATTGGCTCGTTAGCACCCATTACTTTACATGCACCCAGCAGCTCGTCCGCACCCATTACTTTACATGTACCCAGCAGCTCGTTCGCACCCATTACTTTACATGCACCCAGCAGCTCGTGTAAGCACCCATTACTTTACATGCACCCAGCAGCTCGTGTTAGCACCCATTACTTTACATGCACCCAGCAGCTCGTTAGCACCCATTAATTACCATGCACCCAGCAGCTCGTGTAAGCACCCATTTCTTTACATGCACCCAGCAGCTCGTGTTAGCACCCATTACTTTACATGCACCCAGCAGCTCGATCGCACTCATTACTTTACATGCACCCAGCAGCTCGTTAGCACCCATTACTTTACATGCACCCAGCAGCTCGTTCGCACCCATTACTTTACATGCACTCAGCAGCTCGTGAAAGCACCCATTACTTTACATGCACCCAGCAGCTCGTGTTAGCACCCATTACTTTACATGCACCCAGCAGCTCGTTAGCACCCATTACTTTACATGCACCCAGCAGCTCGTGTTAGCACCCACTACTTTACATGCAACTAGCAGCTCGTTAGCACCCATGGATTACTTTATATGCACATTTTAGCTCGTTAGCACCCATTACTTTGGAATCATTATTTGATTAAGGAATCTCTATGGAAATGATTCACAATAATAAAAGCTTTGTTTTAAATTCCTGAAGCTACTATTCCGTCCTATTTTATTTTGTCCTAATTCGTTCATGTACATTAGCTCAAAAATTATGCCCAAATTTCGCCGCGAGGCATTCGTAAACAAGTCACTCCGCTATCGCTGGCTTCACATTACACAGCCTCAAAACGATCACTCATTTGGGATCATTGCCTAATGTCACTAGTGTATTTATTTCAAGCAACAACGAACCAATAATGTTTCAACGTCCATCACAACTTCAAATTCACATGCATTCCAAGTCGTAACTCGCTACATCTTTCACATCATCTCTTGAAATCTTCAATCTGTTACGCATTTCAGTCCGCAAGTTTGGAAACACGCAGAAAAAAGTTTGTTATTTCTCCGGACAAAGTTTGTTGGCTCAAGACGTTTAATTTTCTCATGTTTTCTTGATGTAAAAAAATTTCATGAAATAAACCTTAACCACTCCAATCTATTATGCTGAAGAAACTTTTCAGCCGAGTAATCAACGAAGAATTCATTATCCTTGTTTTAGAATCTTTAAACCAGAATATTCACTCAATACACCAAGGCAGGCGATCAGCTGATAACAGCGCACCAGCCGGGGTAGTGCTGTATATAAGCGCGCTACCCGCAGCAGCAGTCATTCATTTGCTTCGAAGTCTCCTAGTGAGTGGAATTGTGCGAACATCGGTCTCCAGTGATCTCTAAGACATTCGGCTGTGCGAAAGTGTACACGTGAATCTCTACGAGAAAGTTAGGAGTTAAAATTTCTTTTGGAAAATATATCTCCGTGATCAGATCTTTTGAACATTATTGTCATCATGGGTGAGCAGAAAAGAGGTCAGTCCTTAACTTCTTATGTTTTTGTATTTGTATGTATCCTTAAGTTTAGTCTTGGGAGAGACCGTGGATAACTTGTAACAATGCAGCAGGACTTGCCGCCTTTCGATTGGGTGCACACGTGTTTTGTTTCACGTGGGCGTTTGGTGCGCATGGTGTCTCGATATTACTTAAAGGGAGTGCATCATATGATTATGAATTCCACGTTAAATTGAGGTAAAACTACTTCTCTTTGAAAATCTTATATATGAAGAGTCATATTTTAATTTATAGTCTGATTCCATTATTGTGTGAACTTGACCATTGGATTTCTTTGCAAAAATGAAAATATTTATCTACAAACTGTTCCCTATTGACTAAATTAGAATTAAAATTTAGTTCATTCTTTAGTAAAAAAGTTTGAATGTATTGTAGTGTTTCTTATTCGTTATTAAACGGTTCAATTCGTTCCCAAATTAGGCATCTAACGGACTTTGTCTTAGATTAACGATAGAATTTAATTTGTTAAGGGATTTTTGAACAATATATGTTTCCTCAAAGTCGCAATGTTGGGTGAATTAACTCATATAAACTATCTTAGACAGTCCATTAAATATTTCACTTCCGGTTTGTTCATGTTACCTGTTCACTACAGCTATGAACTCTTGACAATTCTCATCCTATCCATCCAATAACAAGATGAAGTTTTTCGGAATGATTTCTGTCTTGAAGTGCTCTCAGATTGTTTTATCCATGCTCTTTTTCGAAGGTAGGCAACACGTCTTGCTAGACATAAAACACGACGGGTATAGTTCTTCCTCGCCTGAAAAGTGAGTTAGCGTGAGTTTTGTACTTCTCATAAACATTTGTCCTCGATCACATCTTGAGAATGCGAGCCAAACGATTGCTACTAAATTATTGAATAGTTAGTAATCATTTTACAAACTTTTCGTCAGTTGAAAACTAATTCCAGTCTCGCTATTTGCCAATTCACTGTAGCGTGAGGATGGGCATGAGACACAGCTCTGTTATTTCACTTCCATTGTGGAGACTCGTCCTGCCTGACCTGCGGTGTTCGACGCCCTCGGGCAATTTCTCCATTTGATCTTTACCTTCAAATGACTTTCTTTGATGCTGTAAACTTATTACTTTTTAACTTGTGAAAATGCCAGCAATCGACCTTCGAGGTGTATGGCACCATCGTTTGAGAACCTGAACTATTGCAAATAGAATAAATCTTTTTTATTCAACGAATGCAATGCCCGGTTTTAGAAACTGTGGCTAATATCAAACCACACGAGTAATAGTTAGCCTGAGATGATGTTCAACTCGAGGATCGACTGCACGTGCGTACCACAAGTGAAGGTATCCAGCCAGCACGTGCGGCGGCTGCAGTCTTTCGTATTTCTGACGGCGACCTGCGGCCAGCTCTCCTGTTGGCGTCTCCTTGTGAACTTATGGGCAGCGGCCATGCGCTGCTATCTCTGTCGAGGGATTCGTCATTGCTCATATTGTCCAATAAAATGTGCTGGTGTTCGTGAATTGGCATTTGAATGAATTTGTTCTCTGCCACCCCAGCCCATTAAAATTTAGTCCAAAAATGGGGCCACGCGGCTTGAATCTAGTATGTTTCAGCGGCAATTTACGTAATTTCATCATGATGCCCACACATTTTTTTATATTTACGAAATTATGCAAGTTCTGCTAATTATCAGTTTGCACAGAACCGTAATTAAAATATGATGTATTTATACAGCTGTGTAATGAGACTGCAGGATTTTTTATTTCATCATGTTTTTGAATTCATACTATTAGTTGCATTATTCAACGTTCATCATAAGAAGACGTTTTCTATTCTGAGCGTGCTGCAGAAATTCGAATGTCTGGGATATTTCGACCGGGGCGTCCAATGAATGAACGCGTCGAGAGTGAAAACAACTGTTTTGATGTAACTAAAAAATGAAAACACAAAAACTTCCTTCACACACTTATTGAACATTACTTTATAATTCAACATAATCGTCAATGCTGTCAAGTCTCTTACTGCAACTTAGCGCTATTTTTTTTATGTTGATGTTATATTCTTCTGTGCCAACCTAGATCTGAGTCAAGATGTCAATGCTTCTCTGATGTCTTCATCATTTGCAAACTGTTTTCCCTTAAAAGTCTCATTAGTTTCGGAAGAAGTGAAAATCATACATGAGCTCACACTCAACGTTGGTGTTCCTGAAATATTCTAAAACTTCATATTTAATTCATCCGCAATGAGTGATGACCTCTCACTCCGGTCTTCGTCGTCCACTTCGGCTATTTCTTAATTAAAAATGAACCATTTCGGCACTGAAAAATCACTCTCTTCATCATTTCATTGCACTTTTTATTCGTCCAAAGATCGAATGATGACGATTGGTCGAACATTTTGTGCCTTTAAAATTTAACTTACACGCGGCTCTTCACATTTTGTAGTATTTTTGATGCAAGCCATCATTATAAAAGGTTACAGAACAAATTAACGTGATCCGATAAGAAGGAAGCTCGGCTCCGCTGAGGAGAAAAATGGCGCAATAGCGTGCATGCAATCGAGGTTGTGGGGACTGACGCTGACCGTGATGTGAAGTCGTTCTAAACTTTCTGACTAGTCCTCGCATGTTATAGAGACTTGAACTTTAATGCATTTATTGAACGTTGATGGCTGTTTTTTTTTAATCATCGAAAGCTTGCATGAGTGTGGATATCACGGAGAATTCCAGGTCGTCATAACCTTGCAAAAAACACGAAATCCTAAGTTCTTCAACGAATTTCAGCACCTGCACATGTCCAGCAGTGACATAGGGCGTGTGAATGCTCAAAAGTTCTTGAACAGACCAACTCATGAGGTTCTCATTTCGTGCGAATATTGATAGAGTTTATAAATAATTTCCCTTTTTCATTAAAATTTTTTCATTTATTTCTTCGTTTTAATTCAGCGTTGAAGCGTAGAAAATGGTTAATGTCTGTGAATGTTTAAATTGTTATCCGGTGTTTCTCATTTCACAATAATTTACAGTCCGTCATGTGATATTCTGGCTTTTGTTGAACTCATACATTATATCAACTAAACAAACTTTTCAGCCTTGGTATGTCTTACTTAACAATGCTGATATACTCACACATAATTCTACAATTGTTGTATTCGTATATGTTCAACCTTAAGGAAAGCGTCCATCTTAAGGAAAGGTTTTTTCGTTACTGAACCAAGAGCAATGAAATTTGGTATACAGATAGAAAATTCAAATAGAAATCGTTTGTCGTACATGAAAAAATGCGATTTTTCCTATAGAAAACGAGTTACCAATAGAAAACAGAATTAGGGGAAGTGGCGGGTGATTTCAAAATGCATCTCCTCCTACAGTTTTTGAGCTACAGCCATTATATTGGTGTCTGTTGAAGCGGAAAGTCTCAGGCATTACCATAACTTATATCCTATATGGGATTATCCAAATTTTCGTTTAAAACTTTTATTCAGAAGCAAATATTTGTGTTCGAAAAATTTCATACTTGTGATGGCATAACTTTTGATCTACTACGAATGATGAATCGCCATACAGGTAATGGTAATCCTTGAGTCTCTACACATCCAATGATATCAATATCTTCACTGTAGCTTTAAGAGGATCATCCGGATTTTGATATTTTGTTCGCCCGATTCGTTTGCCATTGGCCAGTAACTTTTTCGATTTAGGCCTTAGTTTTTTTACGAAAAATTAGTTGTTTGGTACATTCTATAGATATTTCAAAACGTATCTCCTCATTGAGTTTTGATGCTAGAACCAAAATAAACACAGTTTTAGAATCCTTGAAGCATTGCAAACAATAGTAATGTTCGAAATTTTATATGCGATATTATACCACTAATGCATATATACACAAATTTTTGGTTTTCTCACTGGAATAAAAAAATCTAAGTAAAATTTCAAAGTTTCGAACCGTACTATTGTTAGAAATGTTCCAAGGATTCTAAAACTCTCTTTGGTTTTGTTCTAGCATCAAAATTCAATGAGGAAATACGTTTTGAATGTTGAAAGTTAGAGAACCGTACTATTGTTAGAAATGTTCCAAGGATTCTAAAACTGTCTTTGGTTTTGTTCTAGCATCAAAACTCAATGAGGAGATACGTTTTGAATGTTGAAAGCTAGAGAACCGCTCTATTGTTAGAAATGTTCCAAGGATTCTAAAACTCTCTTTGGTTTTGTTCTAGCATCAAAACTCAATGAGGAGATACGTTTTGAATGTTGAAAGTTAGAGGTTTTGGGTATAAGCCATAAACAAAATTTTTTGTTGAAGTGTAATATAATGGAAATTTTATGTAATTGAATGCTGTTTTCATTTTTATTTCGATAATCTCCATGCATAACTTCATATCCACACTATGAATTGTAATTTCCAAAAAATTAAAAATGAATAAAAAATTTTCTTTCTTAAAAAAATTATGAAACTTTATATATGTAGTTTGGTTTTTATGAAATTTGACTATAATATGTAACTTTTGAAAAGAAACACAATTTCTTTCATTCATTTTTTTCGATTCAGGCCTTAGTTTTTAAAAAAATTGGACAAATGGTTTTTTTTAGTTCATTTATATTGATATTTCAAATGAATAGAACTCATTGAGTTTTTATGTTAAAACATAACCAAAGACAGCTTTAGAATCCTTGAAGCATTGTATACAAAGTTACGGTTTCAAATTTTCCATTTCCCATTTTGTTTAGTTTTTATATGGGGCCGATATGGGGTCGAAAATTTGGGATTTTTAGTCCTCCTACCCTCCCTGGGGGGGATTTAGTGTCCATAGCGCCATAAAATTTTAGGACTGAATAGTCCACCACCTAAGGGTCTTTTTCCAACAACACAACAAAAAAAGCTCTTTGGACCGAAAGGAGACTGGCAGGGGCCTGGGATGATCCCCTTAAAACTGTAGGAGGAGATGCATTTTAAAATCTGAAATCCGAAATACTTAACAAGACACAGTAAACAAACATAAACAATCTCATTTTTCTTTATTATTATTTGTGGGGTGAACTAGAACCCTTACAATCGTTATAAAGGTATAAAGTGGCTTATATAGCAACGTCGCGCAAAGGTGGTGTGTAACACGATGAAATCCCACCCATCCAATCCTTCCTCTACCCCCATTATTTGAGACTCTCGTAGCGGGCGAACCAGTGAACGTACAAACCTCATTTTTCACAGGATACACCTGACATCTAACACCTCTTATGGTGCAAAAATCTAAATTCCCAAAAATTTTCCAATTTGTGGGGGACGATTTCCTTGAATAGTTTATAAAAACTGAATGCTTTATAAAATGTGTTGTTGCTTTTCTGATTTAACACATAGTACGATGATCGCAGTATCGTATTCATTCTTCATTGAACGTATTACAGATTCAGTCTTCAGTTTGGCTGCTGTGACTGAAAGAAGTTAGTTATCTACACTTGCAGAATGTTTTATTTTAATTTACCACTAAGAACAGTGAAAATCAAGTCATATATGCTTGTGTGATTTATGTAGCAGTTCACGAACTACGTAGAGTTGTTTAAAGTAACATATTGTATTCATGGATCAATTCTGAAATGAACTCGTTTATACTCATCTCCTATAGGCAGTGAATAAACCATTCACGCGTTATTTACACACACCACGACACATTTTTCCTGTATTTGTCGCTCCACTACACAAGTGTCATACCATCTTTGTGTGTATCATACCATTGCACACACCATGGCGATGTTTAACATGACGTTATGCATTTTTTGTACCGGCGCTTCCACACAGCGTACATTCTGTTTGTACCCCTGTGTTAATAAACGTATACACCGAAACACAGATATAATGTTATTAAACTGATGTTATGTCAATTTTTACGTTGAGGGACGTAAAAAATTGTATGACAAGCTTCAACTCATTTGGAACGAACTAAATATCAATAAAGCATTACCAACACGAAATTGAATCTTGCTCAGTCTATTTTATTGAAAAAAAATGTTTTTGAGTAATGTGTGCTACTGTAAATGTAATATTTTAGTATGGAACAACTTGCTTGATTGAACATTCTTGAGAGCGCCGATTTCAGAGCACTACTACGCTAGCACACTTGTGTCTTTACTACATCCCCAGAGATGATGGGAGTTGTTTTAATTCAACATTTCGTTATGCTAGTGACGTCTTCCAGAACGGAAATATTCTTTGATATTTAAGCTTCCGACGTGTCTCTTAACGACATGGGCGGTTCTGAGAAGAGCTTTGTTCGTTCATCATTTTGTGTTGATTTTGAATTCTTCCAGAATATAATTCGAACAGAAAAAATTTCTATTACTTAGTATTTTAATCACGAATCTGCAACTGAAATTCACGCAATTCTAAAACCCTAACGCATGGCTTTTTGAAAAATTGGGAAACTTTGCAAACACGTTTGTAGTCACATATGATCCAATCTTTCAGTTTTTTAGTTTATAAATACCAAATAATATTTGACCTAAATTCCGACTCAAAATCACTAATTTGTATCACAAGAAAACTCCCAGTATCATAGAGCTATGCGGAGCAAAAGTAAACGCTCATGGAACTCCATATCTCAAAGACAAGATGCTCTACCAACATACAGAAGCTGACATGACAAACTAACATTCTTCGCATTCTCAACAGATGACTCCCGAACGTCAACGACCATCGCCGATCACAACAGTGCGTCAGGGAGCGACGCTTCTAGCAGCGATAAACCTGTGCTCTCCAAAAGTCAAAGGAAGAGGATGAGGAGGATAAAGAAGAAGATAGAACGAGCAGAGCGTCAACAGGAGGAGATTGAAGTATTTTCTGACGCCTGTTCTGCTCCAAAACCGTCGCCCTCGGAAGATTCGAAATTATCGCTTGCGTCGTCTTCAGAATCATCAACCACGAAAGCTTCCAAGTCACCAAAGTTCTCAAATCACCTCCCTTCACCTCAATACTCAGCCCCTTCGTCACCTCCAAAATCAACTCACTCATCTCTTCCAAAAACAAAGCTCCCATTCCTTTCGAGCTCAAATTCTTGTTTGCCCCTAAAACCATCTCCTTCATCACCCCCAAACTCAACTCCTTCGTTGAACCTAAAACCATCTCCTTCATCACCCCCAAACTCAACTCCTTCGTTGCCCCTAAAACCATCTCCTTCATCACCCCCAAACTCAACTCCTTCATTGCCCCTAAAACCATCTCCTTCATCACCCCCAAACTCAACTCCTTCGTTGAACCTAAAACCATCTCCTTCATCACCCCCAAACTCAACTCCTTCGTTGCCCCTAAAACCATCTCCTTCATCACCCCCAAACTCAACTCCTACGTTGCCCCTAAAACCATCTCACTCATCAATTCCAAACTCAACTCCTTCGTTGCCCTTAAAAACTTCTCCTTCATCACCCCCAAACTCAACTTCTTTGTTGCCCCTAAAACCATATCCTTCATCACCCCCAAACTCAACTCATTCGTTGTCCCTAAAACCATCTCACTCGTCAGTCCCAAACTCAACTCCTTCGTTGCCCCTAGAACCATCTCCCTCATCACTCCCAAACTCAACTCCTTCGTTGCCCCTAAAACCATATCCTTCATCACCCCCAAACTCAACTCCTTCGTTGCCCCTAAAACCATCTCACTCATCAGTCCCAAACTCAACTCCTTCGTTGCCCCGAAAACCATCTCCATCATCACTCCCAAACTCAACTCCATCGTTGCCCCTAAAACCATCTCCTTCATCAATCCCAAACTCAACTCCTCCGTTGCCCCTAAAACCCTCTCCTTCATCGCCTCCAAACTCAATTCCTTCGTTGCCCCTAAAACCATCTCCCTCATCAGTCCCAAACTCAACTCCTTTGTTGCCCCTAAAACCATCTCCTTCATCACCCCCAAACTCAACTCCTTCGTTGCCCCTAAAACCATCTCCCTCATCACTCCCAAACTCAACTCCTTCGTTGCCTCTAAAACCATCTCCCTCATCAGTCCCAAACTCAACTCCTTCGTTTCCCCTAAAACCATATCCTTCATCGTCCCCAAAATCAACTCTCTCGTTGCTCCAAAAACCATCACCTTCATCTTCGCCTATGAAATCGACCGCTTCGAGCGCTGCTACCGGCCCAAATTCTGCGATCGCTCATTCCAACTCGTCCAACAGCTTAGGTAATTATACGGTGCAAGTCATGCAAAATTGTGAGAAAAGCCTTATATTGTTTGAAAGTAACTTAATGTCAACAAAGCATTACACAACAGAGTAGTATTTCATGCTTAGTCTATTGTGTTGGAAAGAATATAAAATGATGGTGATTTTTAGGCTTTGCCTTTTTTAACTGGGGAATTTTATGTAAGTACTAATTAATAACAAGCTAGTGAACAAAATATGGATATTTTTTTTACGAAGTGTTGTCATGCGCTGATAGATTTTTGATCCTTCCTATATTTCGAAGTATTTTTTCCATTCATTTTAGGAATTTCTTGTTCAAAATAGTTTCTGATAGATGTAATAAATTTTCACTTCCAATTTATCTATGCTATCATTCGTGAAGTTCAAAAGAGAAATATCGTATTATCACTCGGAAGAATTAAGCTAGTATTGTCTTATTTTTGAGGTGCGTTCGCTTCAAACTTTGCCAATTGATCACATGCATAAGAACCTTTACAATAAAATTCGCATTTAGCTAGAAGTGGTTACATGAATTTACTTGAGGAATGCCTTATGAAATTGTAAGGTACGTGTGACCTGGAAGATTTTATCTTTTCATGAAAACTGAGCGTAAAGTACTCCCAGGTTTGGTTTCTGCTCACCAAGTGGGTTTGGGACGTTAAATGTATGATGGTAGCTGCGAAACATTATATAACATTCACCACATTCACTATGGGTTAGAACTAAAGCCTACGTATTCTGAATGTACTTTACTGACAGAACAGGCTTAAGCGTCAGACGTATTTAATGGTTTGTACGTTCTCAAATTATGTAGGATTAACTTTGAAATTCTTGCCTAAATTTTTCAGCATTTTCAAAGCAGCACATGCGCAGATAAACCTGTGAAACTGTGAAAGAAAAGAGTTTTATTTAATTTTTTCGTTTCAGATTCCGAGCAGAAGATCTCTCCGGAAAACGGATGCAATGGTCATACGAAGCCTCTTCAAAGCCTCGTAGACCCTGTAATAACTCAGGAATCGATGGTGACTACAACAGAAAATATTTCCCTTGGCTTGGCACCGCCACAAGAGTCTTTGAATTTATCCACTGTTTCGAGCAGTGCACGTGCTACCTCCTGCAACACCACCCCAACGAACAACGCATGTCTACTTTCTGAAGCTAATGAGGACAACCCTTTGTCGTTCTTAGGTCCTGAATTTGCGTCGCCGAGTTTTTTTTTCATCCAGCCCAATGAAATAAAATCATCCAGCAATTACATTCTTCCGAATGCTAAGAATGTAATCGCAGATCCATCTATCATCTCAAACTGCAGTACATCTGACCCTAGCTGCTCTACCTCTAAGATGGAATATATTTCTGCAGGACAGAAAGTGTCGACTTTTAAGACACTCTCTGCCTCCACTCCCAGCGAAAATACCGAAGCTTCATTTTATAAATCCACCGCCTCCTCGCTTACAACAGACTCCGTAGTAGTCTCAAGAACGTCACCATTCACGTTAACAATCTGCTTCTCTTCGATGCCTACGACCCCAATGTGGCACTCGCATCCTTCAAGCATCGATCAATGCTCGTCTATCGCCTCCTCAGCGTCCATTGTGTCTTCGGCATCCGTCGTTTCCACGCCACTCGTTGCCTCCACCGTACCCGTTGCCACCACGGTCCCTGTTGCCACCACGGCACCCGTTGCCTCCACCGCACCCGTTGCCACCACGGCACCCGTAGCCTCCACAGCCCCAAAACTCACGTTCACTTCAAACTCAACATCCCCATCGACTCATAAACCAATTCCTTCAATGCCTCAAAATTCAACCCTCTCATCGCTTCTAAAACCACTTTCTTCAATGCCTATAAACTCAACTCTTTCGTCGTCACCGAAATCAATACCATCGTTGCCCCCAAAACCATTTCCCTCGTCGCCACCAACATCAATCCCTTCGTTGCCCCCAAAATCGTCTCCCTCTTCTTTGCATGTGAAATTAACCGCCTCGAGCGCTGCTACCGGCCCAAACTATGCGTGCGCTCGTTTCAACCCTGCCAACAACTCAGGTAATTGTACACTGCGAGCCATCACGCGTTGTGTGAAGAGCTTTAATCTCATTCGAAACTAATTAAATCTCAGTAAAGCTTTACTTAACGAAGAATATTTCATGCTTAGTTCATATCAGGAGGAATAATATTCGCGTAGGAGCAATGGATGCTTCTGTAAACGCATTGTTTTTGTTGGGTGAATATTTCTTGATTGAGCGTCCTTCAGAGCGGCTATTTTAGAGCCAAGCTACGCTGGCACACTCGTCTATTTACGACATCCTCAGTATTGAAGAGGGTTGTGTTAGGTCAACATTTGGAGATGCTTGTGAATGCATCTGGAATTCAAATACCCTTTAAAATGAAATTATCTGACATGTCTCTTCATCACATCCGCAGTAATGAGGGGTGTTGTTTTAGTGCAACTTTTTTGTGATGATAACTTCTTCCGTTGTAGATATTGTATAAAAAAAACTATTATTATGATTGCTCTTTTCATGAACCTAGAACTCAAATTTACTTTATTCTACCACCATAACGTTTGGAGATAAGAGAAAAATATGAATGTGCAGTTTTCAACGTATTATCTCATTTATTCAACTCATCTCCTATAAGAAAACATATACTGTTTCACCAAATTCCGACGCAAACTCACTATCTGTATGGTAAAAACATTCCCTGGATCACAAAGCTGTGCGCGGCATAAGCAAATGCGAACGGAGCTTCATACTTTAAAGATATGATGCTCTAGTAACACACACAGAAGCTCACGGGACTTATTAACATGCTTTGTATTCTCAACAGATCATTCGCAGACATCGACGACCAGCAACGAGCATAACGATGCGTCTGGGAGCGACGCCTCCAGCAACGAAAAACGTATACTCACGAAAAGCCAAAGGAAGAGGCTCAAGAAGATAAAGAGTAAGATAGGACGAGCAGAGCGCCAGCTGGCGGAGACCGCAGCATCGACTAATACCTGTTTGGCTCCTAAACCGTTACCCTCGGAATCTCCGAAATTATCGCCTTCGTCGTCTCCTAAATTATCGGCCATGACTGCTCCCAAACCAGACCTCTCGTTGCCTTCAAACTCAACATTTCCATCGCCATCATCACACACTCCCTTAATGCCTCAAAACTCAACCCCCTCAATACTTCTAAATCCAATTTCCTTATTGCCTCCAAACCCACCAAAATCGATCCCTTCGTTGCCCCAAAAACCGTCTCCCACGTCGCCCCCAATATCAATCCCTCCATTGCCCCTGAAACCATTTACCTTGTCACCACTGAAATCAAACCCCTCGCTGCCCCAAAAATCGTCTCTCTCTTCTTTGCCGATGAAATTGACCGCCTTGTGCGAGGCTGCGGTCCCAAACTCTGCGTGTGCTCCTACCAACCCTTCCAACGACTCAGGTAATTGAACGCTGGGAACCATCACAAATTGTGTGACAAGCTTTATCTCATGTGAAACTAACTAAATATCAATAAAGCAAAACATACAGGAAAGTGTTTCATGCTTAGTCCATTTTATGGGGAAAAATTCAATTCAACAATTCAGGAGACTGTCAAAGTTTGGCCTATTCGTTAAAAGTAATGAATTTATGTAAAAAAAAAACATTAACAAGCCAGGTATCAAAATACTGCTATTTTTTCGTACATAGTATACCTAGGTTTAGATATTTTATAGTATTGCGATTATTTTTTGTTCTAAGCTGGTATATGACGACAATGGTAATGTTCTAATAGTATTTCCTCAGACTGACAAGGTTGTGTTGGCAGGAGTATATAGTACATCGTCAACTCATGACTCATAATTAGGCCGTAAGTTTCATTAACGAAATTAGAAAGAGAAACACCGTAATATCGTATGAAGAAAGAAGGCTATGGTAGTGAGTTATTTTAATGGTGTGTTTTTGCTTTAAATTTTTTAATTGATTACATTATAAAACATCGTTGCTGGAAAAATCGCACTTCACAAAAAGTGGGTACACGAATGTGCTTAAGGAATGCATTATGGTTGTCGTTGAGTACATGTGACTTGAGAGGTTTTTGCCTTTCAATAGAGCTCAACATAACATATTCTTAAGTTTGGTTTCCGCACGCTAAGTGTGTTTGAGCCTCTGAATTTATAATGGCAGATGTGATACATTATAAAACATTTACCACATTCTCTATGAGTTAGAAATGGAATCCAACATATCCTCACTAAAATTCTTCACAGTTCGTTAGGGAGGTAACATCTTTTCGGAATGCAGATCGAGTGACAATGACTTCGTTTGATGTGGAAAATTTATTTAGTAATATTCCATTGGCAGAAACTATCAACATAATTATAAATGCCCTTCTTGTTACGTCAACAGACGCGGTTTTAGGTCTAGGAAAAACTCATTTTAAAACCCTCCTTGAACTTTCCGTGTTGAATTCTGTGTTTATTTCTGCAGGAAAGTTGTATAAGCAAGTTGAGGGTCTCGGTATGGGTTTTCCTCTGGGGCCTACGTGTGCCAATATTTTCATGTGTCATTGAGAAGAAAAATGGTTGGCAGATTGTCCTACAGAGTTTAAACCTGAATTCTATCGTAGATATATTGATGATACTTTTTTATTGTTTAGAGACCCTAGCCATGCACCTTTGTTCAGGGATTACTTAAACTCGAAGCACCCGTCTATAAAATTCACAATTGAAATAGAGACCAATAATTGTTTATCTTTTTTAGATTCTAAAATTACTAGAAGCGGTCATACGTTTAATTCATCTGTATTTCGAAAAGCGACATTCACTGGTTTGGGTTTAAGCTTTTTAGTTTCTGTAACTATAGATTCAAAATTAATACTGTCAAGACCTTATTAAATCGTGCTTTCAATATCTGTTCGAATTACGTTGATCTTCATATGGAGTTTTCTTTTTTACAAAATTTTCTACGTAAAAATGGGTACCCTACTTCTATTGTCAATATACATATTAAAAAATTTTTGGCTAAGAAATACTCCGTAACCAATGCCGTGATAGAACCACTGCAACGTCTCTATTGCGTTTTTCCCTATTTTGGAGATTACACTGACAAAATGTCACGAGATTTAGAATTTTTTTTAAACGTTATTTTCCTGGTGTAAAACTGTGCATTGTGTCTGTTAATTCATTAAAAATTGGCTCCTTCTTTCGCTACAAGTACGTGATTCCTAAACGGATGCGGGCATCCATCGTGTATAAGTTTAGTTGTGTACAATGTACATCTGGCTACGTCGGCATGACGACTTTGCCATTCTATATTAGGATTGCCCAACACCGTGGAGTCAGCTATCGTAGCGGAAGACCTCTGACCCAACCGCCTCATTCATCTATCCGCCTTCACAGCGAGCAGTGTTGTGACGGCATAGCAGAGGAAAATTTTTCGATTTTACGCACAGCATCAAATAATTTAGATTTACGAATTTTAGAATCTCTTTTTATCTCTAAAGAAAAGCCAGAACTCAATAGCGCAAATAGTTCTTACCCATTGCAAATTTACTTGTAGATTTTATATGCCCATGTATTCTGTATAGAAAGACTGATTTTGTTCTTTATTTTATCTTTGCAGACTGTTAACTGAAGATGGAGCAGGTCTCCGAAACGTTTTATAGAACTGACTTAGTGTTAAATTTATAGTTCGTGTGAAATCTTAATTAAACATGATTTCAATACGTGGGGCATTCTTCGTTTTTAAATTCCTGATCCTCACTTTACTGACAACATAGGCTCATATTTAGAACGGATTTAATGGATTGTGCGTTCTCAAATTTACGTAACTGGTTCATGATTCAGAACGAATTTCTTCCTTAAAATTTACAGTGTATTAAAAAATAAAATAAGAATGAGGGGTTGCAGATTTCCTAAAGTGTAAGAGAAGAGTTTTAATTCGTTTCTATGTTTCAGATTCCAAACAGAGGATCGCTTTGGAAAATGGATGCAATGGTAATACGAAGGCTCTCATCGATTTTCAGGCGAAAAATATGAATAAATACCAAAACCAGCAACAGTGCTCTCTGGAACTCAATTCTGACCTCAATCGGACTAATATATTCAACACAAACACAGATTCTAACAATGTAGGCCTTGGAATAACACGGGAACCAAAGTTGACTATCGCAGAAAATATACCCCTTGGCTTGGCTAATCCACAAGAGACTTTCAATTTCTCCACTGTTTCGAGCAGTGCATGTGCTACCTCCTTCAACACCAACCTAACGATCAGCGAATATCAACTTCCTGACCCTGATATGAATAACCCTCTGTCCTTCTTAGGTCCTGAGTTCGCTTCGCCTAGTTTTTCTTTCATTCAGCCAGATGAAATAACCTCATCCAGTAAACACATTCCTTCGAAAGCTAAGAATGTAATCACAGATCAATCTACCATCTCAAACTACGGTAAATATGTTCCTATCTGCTGTGCCTCAGTGACAGAATATACTTCTTCAGAACAGAAAGAGTCGAATTTCAAGACGCTCTCTTTCTTCACTCCCGACGACACTCCCGGGGCTTCATTTAATAAATCCACCACCTCATCGTGTACATCAGACTTCGCAGTAGTCTCTACAACGTCACCATTAACGCCAACAACCTCCTTCTCTTCGATTTATACTACTCCTATTTTGCACAAGCATCCTTCAAGCATCGATCAATGCTCGTCTATCGCCTCTTCGGCGTCCATTGTCTTTTTGCCACCCGTTGTTTCCTTGGCCCCCGTTGCTTTTACAGCATCCGTTGCCTCTACGGCACCCGTTGGCTCCTCAGTGCCAAACCTGTCGTTGCCTTCAAACTCAACATCCCCATCGCCTCCAAAACCAACTCCTTCAATGCCTCAAAACTCAACCGCATCGTCGCCACCAAAATCAATCCCTTCGTTGCTCCCAAAACCATTTCCCTCGTCTCCACCAAACTCAATCCTTCTGTCGCCCTCAAAACCATCAACTTCGTCGCCACCAAAATCAACCCCTTCGATGCCCCCAAAATCGCCTCCCTCTACTGGTCTTGTGAAATCGACCACCTCGAGCGCTGCAACTGGCCCAAACTCTGCGTGCGCTCGTTCCAACCCGTCCAACAGTTCAGGTAATTGTACGCCAGGAGCCATCACAAGTTGTGTGACAAGCTTCATCTCATGTGAAATTAACTAAATGTCAACAAAGCATCACATACAGAGAAGTATTTCATGCTTAGTCTATTTTGTGGGTAAAAATATTCAATTCAACGATTCAGAATTATTTTTAAGGTTTGGCTATTTAAAATTGATGAATTTTATGCAAGTACTAAACAATAACAAGCCAGGCATCAAATTACTGATAATTTATCATACGTAGTGTATTTAGGCTCAGACATTTTTGAATGGTGAGAATTTTTGTTTAACGCAATTAAATGACGACCATGGTACTGGTCTAACAGTCCTTCCCCAAACTGACAAGTTTTTGTTGGGCAGGTGTATATAGCTCATCATCAACTCATGACACCTACAGAATTATGCTGCACGTTCCATTAATGAAGCTTATTGAGTTTTTGATCCTCCCTACATTTGGATTATTTTTTTATTTATGATTTTTGTGTACAGAATTGTTCTTCGTTAATGGTAATCAATATTTCCATTTCTTATTTTCTGGGTTATCATCTATAAAATTCAAAAGAGAAACACCGCACTATTGCTTGTAGAAAACAGGCCAGTATTGAGGTGTTTTGGTGATGCATTTTTTTTTTAAATTTTCAATTGATCACATGATTTCTAATATATGCGTAAAATTCTCAATTCAAGAAAAATGGTTACACCAATTTTCTTGAGGAATTCGTAGTGGTAGTCGTTGGGTACGTGTGACTTGAAAGATATTTTCTTTGACGAGAAGTTAGTATAAAGCATTCTCACATTTGGTTTCTGTACACTACGGGTTTTTGAGATGTGGAATGTATAATGGTATTTGTGAGTAACATTAACTCAGATTTGTGAGTAAGTCAACATGAATAAAAATGAAGCCTTATATTTTCCGAGTGTACATTACTGATAAAAAAGATCGAGCTGCTTTCGTATTTAATCGATTGTACGTTCTCAAATATACGAAACTAGTGCATGATTTAGACTGAATTTCTTCCATAAATGTTGTAGGATTTTTAAAATACAAATGAAAGCACTCAAATTTTATGACAGTGAAAGAAAAGAGTTCAATTCGTTGTTATGTTTCAGATTCCATGCAGAATATTGCTTCGGAAAATGGATGCAGTGGTGATACGAAGCCCCTTACGTGTTATCAAACGAACAAGATGAAGGAATTCGGAATACAGCAATGGTGCTCTCAGCAGCGAAACTCTAACGACAATCGGACTAATACTACCACTATGGCCGTAAAATCTAACGATTTTGATCATGCATCCTTCAGGCGTCGAGCAATGCTCGTCAATCGCCTCCTCACGACCCCTAGTATAAAGCAGAAACCGAAGAAGACTACATCATTAAATATTTTCTTCTCCCTATTGCCTCCTCTACCGGAGTTCCCGGAGTCGTCCACTGTTTCGAGCAGTGCATATTTTACCTCCTGCAACACCACCCCAACGAACAACGCACCTCCTGAATCTGTCAGGGACACCTCTCTGTCGGATTTAACACCTGAATTTACGAGTACGATGCCCAGGATTTCTTTTATCCAGCGCAATGAAATATCCTCATCCAAGAAAGACATTCCTGCGAATGCTGAGAATGTAATCGCAGACTCATCAACCATCTCAAACTGCTGTACATCTGTCTCTAGCTGCTATACCTCTGAGACGCAATATATTTCTTTAGAACAGATAGTGTCAACTTTTAAGACACTCTCCGTCTCTAATCCCAAAGCTTCTGCTGAGGCTTCATTTAATAAATCCACCACCTCCTCGTGCGTATCAGACTCCGTAGTTGTCACTACAGCATCGCCATTAACACAAGCAACCTCCTTCCCTTCGATTTCTACTACTCCTATTTTGCACTCGCATCCTTCAAGCATCGATCAATGTTCGTTCATTCCCTCTTCGGCGTCCATTGTCTCTTCTGCGCCCGTTACCTCATCTGCGTCCGTTGTCCCTTCGGCGCTCGTAGCCTCCATGGCACAGGTTGCCTCAACGGCGACTGTTACCTCCTCGGCGCCCGTTTCATCCACGGCATCCATTGCCTCCTCGACGCCTGTTCCCTCTTCGGCTTACGTTACCTTTTCGGCACCCGCTGAATATACGGCGCCCGTTGCCTTCACGGCACCTGTTGAATCCCCGGCACCCGTTGAAAAAACGGCACCCGTTGCCTCCTCGGCGCCCGTTGCCTCCTCGGCGCCCGTTGCCTCCTTGGCGCCCGTTGCCTCCTTGGCACCCGTTGCTCCCTCGGGACCCGTTGCCTCGACGGCGCCCGTGTCCTCCACTGCTCCCGTTGCCTTCACGGCACCCGTTGAATCCATGGCATACGTTGAATTCACGGCACCCGTTGCTTCCACGACACCCGTTGAATCAACGGCGCTCATAGGTTCCACAGCGCCCGTTGCCTCCTCGGCGCGAGATAGACGCTGGGCGAATGCGCTCGTTTTGAGACTGAACAGCAAGAACGAGCCTGCTATGGTGAGTTTTACTTTGTGCATTAGGTGCTATAATTATGGTCATCATTCATTCCAGAGCGCCTCAAAAAAGACTTGGTAAAATGTTTTAATGTAGCTATTGATGATATTCAATCAGTGGTTTTTGTGTCTTCTTGAAGAAAACGTAATTGTGATCATTTAAATAAAGTGAGCAATCTACTTTGTGGTAATTAACTGCTAAATATAACTCATTCTGTGCACCCTTTCTTCATGAATGAAATTTTAAGTAATTGATCTTGGAGACTAAGGTTTGGCCTCAGGATTCTGCTGTGATTATTTACGTAATGAGCAATATGTGCAAAATAAGAAACAGGTTGTCATCAGACAGACTCGGTAAATGGAAAAATTATTCATGAGTGGCTTATGCATTTGCGAGAGCTTTACCCGCTCTGAAACCTTTTCGGTAATTGCGAAGTTTAATTTGTAAAAATGAATGAAGTAAGGCTTTTGAATTTCACCTGCGTTGGTTTTGACAGAGTTCGCGCGAAAAATTTAACTCAGCTGTAATTTTGTCTGAGTGTCAAGTTCCAGTTGACTGTAGGTATTGATAACTCCCCGAGATACTCCCATTGGTTAAATAAACTCTTAGATAAATTATCAATCTTTAAGGGGTTAATTTCTTTAAGGTATAAATAGGAATACATTTAAGGTGTCTATTATGATATAGCTGCATTTGGTCGTACGCATGTTTTTTCTCCAATGTGGAATTACAATTATATTGTTGATTTTCGAACTGACCAATTCACAAGTCAAAATAGAAATACATGTTACGCCATCTAGGCTTGTGCTCTTGTTAAACTACATTATTTTCTACTGTTTGGATGTATTTTGTTAATAGAATAGTTCTTCCATCAGCCCTTGTCGGCCTTGAACGTTAATGGACTGTCGTGACATTTCAGTGCTGGATAAAATAACAATTATTTGACGAATTAGTATTTGGAATGTACTAAACAATTGAATGTTGATCTTTTGTGGAGGAAGATGGTCCGTGTTCATTTTGATTTTTTACTTTTCCTTCTTTTTTGAGGCCCGAATCTTCTGGTAAATTTTCATATCACCATCTCCAAATAATTTTAATCCTTCGTGCTACGATATTTTACCCCTCTTGCTTATCTCTCGGTCCTAATTAACCGCAATTTTCTTCCAGATGCCCATCACCATCCCCAACTCCGGCGAAGGCGATCCTGCTACATTCTTCCCCGAAAGCAGCTCGGAAGA
This sequence comes from Morinoia aosen, assembly GCA_030386875.1. Taxonomy (NCBI): domain Eukaryota; kingdom Metazoa; phylum Arthropoda; class Malacostraca; order Amphipoda; family Talitridae; genus Morinoia; species Morinoia aosen. The sequence goes on along the minus strand of CM059567.1, from coordinate 23,569,882 downwards.
ACGTTGGCAAATGGCGACTGGAGATAAAACTATGATGGCGCATTATGATCCATGGCGCAACCAGTGGATTGCCAGTTATATCGAGGCGTCTCTTGCTGAAAGCTTTCTGCAGGCGTATAATTCTGGTAGAAGTGCTGTGGTTTTTCCCGAACACCGGCCGTAGGCAATGACAGGAATGACCATAGGATGGGATCAGAATTTAATTCATTTGCTATAAGTTAAAAATGAGCTAATTTTTAATTTCGTGATTATTTCTCCTCAGGAAATGTAAACTATATATTTTTCGTTGTAGTTCTTAATACCGCTTAGGTTTTTCTGAATACTTCACCAAAGGTAAATGACCCCTGATTTGGACTTGTAAAGTTTCTTTATAGTTGAGCCTTGGGCTCAATTACGTTATACTACGGATTATTTTTGTAGATATTCTGACGTCTGTGATAAGCCATGACGAACTCATGCTAGCTTCCGCAGGTTAGCACGTCACAGAGGCTGGGAAGGAATCATACTGTTTGTTGTATCAAGATATGTGTTCATTTGTCTTAATTTATAGCCGAATGCAACATTGTGAGACTGCGATATCATTTGTATAATTTGTTGGGTTATTTATATTAGCGTTGAGAGCTCAATAAATTATTATTGAATCTATAGCAGTAACGCCTACGCATAAGTTTATTCATACAGCAGGTTTTGTGAATTTTGAATTCATTGTAACCTAAACATAAATAAAAATGTGTAAATATTCCGTTGTTTTAGTTCTTTTGTGTTCTTAACCAAAACCAGTCCTGACAGTAGCAGTCCTGACAGTGAAGCATCTTTTGGTGGAGTGTGCTGCCCTGCAGCAAACGAGAGACAGTACCTCGGCCAGTCACTGGAGGAAGCGTCAGTGTGGCTAAACTGTTATTTGACGGTGGACCTATTCACAAACTGCTGGAATATGTGAAAGAAATTAATGTATTTGGCAATTTATAAGAACAAATGGAAAAGAACGGAGTCAATCCCATAGTACCAAGCGGTTATTTGTAATGGTGACTCGCCAAGTTTGTGGAATAATGCAACGTAATTCCTTAAACTATACTCATTGCTTAGGCGGAGGATATACCTGTATTTGGCTGTATAGATGATGAGCGCGCAATATGGCCGGGCGCGCTATGTTGATACCCCGGGGGTTTCAGCGTGGGTAAGGCGCCCGGCCATAAATGGTTGGGCAGCTGGAATCCCCATGGGGGTCGGGCTGCCCGATGGGTTCAGGTGTACTTGAAGCGGTGGGTTGTAAGACCAAGGACCGATTGTGACCTGCATATGGTACAGATGATGTATGGAATTTTGGAAAGGTAATTTGTGGATATTTTGCGATGAAATGTAATCGGAAGTCCAGGTGAACTTGTATTGTTTTAGTTCAACTTTGGCCTGAATGCCAAAGCGACAGCTAAATAGTTTATGACCGAAGCTGTAGTTAAATGAGTTATCATTATTATTATTTTAACCAAAACAGTTTTGCGTGTGAGGTTGTCCCAAAACCGGGACACTGAAGTGTGTCAACAATATACATTACCAGTCTCTGTATTGTGACACACTTACCGGAAGTCAATTCTATTCCGAATAAATAATTTTACTCTCTCAGACTGGTCGCTGGGTACACTGATATGCAGACAACGCCTGAGAATTATAAGAAAAATTAGTGGAGGTATTAAGGTTTTTGGGGTGAATAGGACTCCATACAAAAATCTTACAACAGTTCGGTTTTCTACAGAAATATTTGAGCCCTTCGAAACGGAAATATGTAATTCAAATCTTTCAACCATTTTAATATGTGGTAAAAGGAGACACTCTAAAGTGTATCAAACTATTTTGAAAATCCGTTAAAGATACACAGGTGTGTCAAACATTTCTCTCAGTGTAAACATTTACAAAAATTCTGTACATTTTGCCTCCCTCGATGTTTCCTTGTTTACTGACGTGCTCAGCGCGGAGTCTGCTTCGCTCTCATGAGACTCAAATTAATTGTGTCTCGATTTCATGCATTAACTTATTTTTGGGGAACCTCTCTTAATTAAGCCGAAAGTAAAACTCATTACATTGTTACTCATTTGTTGAATGAAATTGACACACTGCTCAGAAATTTTACCATTATTGATGTACAAAATAGTTGATTGTTTTTTTCTGTTTTCGTTTAAGTTCTTTGAGAAAATGTCGTATGGAAGTCTCCACTTGACACAGAATTTAACCATATATCAGCTTGCTCTCAGTCGGATCGAAACAATGGTAGCAAATTTGCTTTGTGTTTTTGGCAAAAGCAGGATGCAGAAATCTGTCTCATGTATATACTGAAGGTAGGATGTTGTACTTTGCTCTATGTCACAACAGAAAGCTGATAAATCAAAGTGGTAATAATGTAAGTTTACCCTCAAACAAAGATGACTATCCAAGGTTTACAAGTGCGTAAGCATTCCAATGGACAAAATAAGCGACATTAATAAGTTAGCTTCATGATAAGCGAAGTCTTCCCAACATATCGACAGGCGTTGAAAAAGTTATCTTCCCTTTGAAGGCTGCTTCAGCACAAGCATTTAGTAAGGTGAGATTAATGTATTTCTTGGTGAATAAGAAATATTTTTCGATATTGAGAAAATGGCAGGAATGTTGTTCTTCCTTTTTAGGTGAGACAGTAATAATGGATTCCGATCATCAGCTGTTTTGTGTCACGTAAAACTGAAAATCAATGCTGCTAAATTCAATGTGAACGTATTTTGAAGCCAATGATGAAATATGAATCAATATGCGTATTATTTTCAAGGTACTAACTGGTGATGTTAGTTAATTGATTGATTTCCATTTTTGATTCTCCGAGTCTCGTTTGAGGAGAAATTGCAGTCCAATAATGCAATCGATTGAATGTCACGTTATTGGTCATTTCATTCCCAAAAATGAATGAAAAAGCCTTCGAGAAGATGTATGGATGACTACCCGAGCTGAGCGGTTAGAAAATGTCTTAGTATAGATAACGTCGCGCGATATCAAACCTAGAACTACAGGATGCCATTCGTGGAAATCCAAAACAGACAAAGACAACCAGTAACGATGAATTGTGGTTCTTCAATTTCAAAGTTTGTTAAATAATAAGGGTTCAAAATCTAACATTGCCCTCCATGAATTGTTTGAATAGTTGGTGAGCTCTAAAAGTTTTTGTAAAATCAGTAAATTTAATTCGAAATTGAGTCGCTTTATCTCGAGTAAATTTTTTAGCCTAGAATAGTAGTGTTCAGCCTAACAGAAGGCATCTAATTTAGAGTTGAATAGGTTGGAATTTTTGTTGTTCGTCTACTGAGCAAATTTGCGCACCGATGACCGGATAGGAAATCATTCAGACGCATTTACGGACAATAATTTTTATCTGACAAGTTTCTCGATGTTTCGGCTGCCCGAAACGCGCCTCATTTTTGCTAGAGCGCCCTGTGCTTTGAGTGCAGAAATCAAACTGTCAGTGGTAAGCATCGATCCTCAAAATATTAGTCCAAACCCGAACTTGCGATCCCCGTCAATGGCTAATTCCGAGTTCGATTTCCCGATCCTGCAGCCAAAAAATTAAATCGATCCCGAACTTCCGATCTTCCGATCTTAACATTTACTAGCGATTCTCAGTTTTCAAAGCGCTTTTAAAGCATACAAATTTGATATGAGTATACGACGTTACATATGTGCTGATATTCCGTTCTGTACTGATTTAGAATGAAACAGATGAAATTTAAATTTTTTATTTCATATATTTCAAGTGCCATATAACAACATGTCTACTCTACTGATTCTACTAAATTCTATCTAGTTGAATAACATTATATGAGACAAAGGCTACGCTATCTGTCCTTTTGTTTGAATTGCCCCGTTCAAACCTCGTCTTGCTCGTTCACCTCCTTCTCGCGGGCTTTCTTGAGGAAGGGAAGGTTGCCCTTCAAGAAAATGAGGGCTTCGAAGTTCTCGGCAGCCAGGGTCGCCCTCGCAGGCCGGAGGATGGCAGACCCATACCTGAAAATGTGCTCGATCGAAGCGGAACTCGGGAGCGGCGTGTTGCGCGGCTTAAAGCTGCATTCAAGAAGAAACGACATCCACGCGAGACGGATTAGTCGTCGTCGTTTTGTTTCCAGTCTTTCCAGTTACGGCTGGGATCGGGATCGGAGTTACATTTTGCAAGAGCGATCTTCGCACTTCCGTTCTTTACCACCGAGAGTTTAAAATCTGATCTTCGAGCCCGATCCCGATTCAGAAGATCGATCGTAATCGGAAGATCAGAAGTTTGGACTCAGGACCGGAACGTTGACCACGACAAACTGTGATGATTAGAACAAAATTGTATCGCGTATGAATAGCCATCGTCGTTTGAAAACCACAATGAGATGTTGGGTAAAATATAAATTTATTTTTTACCCTTTGAATCGCTTGTACGCAGCCTTGCACAATTTGTTAATATTTTCTTCAAATATCCATTGCCATTCATGTTGTAGTGAACTGGTATAACTCTCTGGCTTCGCAAGAAGCATAATTCATCACGATCTTATGATGCGTAATTTCACATTTCATCAATTTTTTCCCTGGAATATGAAACTTGACAATGTAATTTTAGGTGGTTCAAATCGTCATGAATTGAAGCCTCAACTAAACTGAAGCTTTTTACTCCTCAGGGTCATGCATGTTTCTCTCTTATGAAAGAAGTCATCGAAAAATACCACAACATGTTTCGCTCTGAGCCTAGAGTTTCTCTCATTTAGTTCTACTGAACTTACATTGAAAATCAGTGAAAATTCTTTCCAAAGAATGAAAATGTTTTTCAATTTGAGAATTAAATTGACATTTTTTCAAATTTTGGCCATGGACTGAACATGCAGAGCATCTGAAGACACACTTTACAAATAAATATATTTCAGTAGCTCAATATACCAAGCGATTGTCAAAAACTTTGAAAAAAAAACACAAAATCAGAAGCCACAGTTGACCTAAGCACCTAAAGATAGCTTTCACGGTGTCTGATTTGTTTTGGTGCCCCTGGACCTGCCGGCCTCCTACAGCACACACGTCCCAATTGAAATTCTGAGCCTTTTACAGATCGTTTTCAGGCAGTTATAAGCCAAGAGTTTAGTCGTTTTCGAGCAGTAAATTAGCCTTTTTCGGAGCAAATGTCTAGTATTTTTAGCCCATTTAAACGGCTATTTCTGGGCATCGAAACGGCTAATGCAACGGCCATTTTGGGCTTCTCTACTACCTGAACGAGGCTATTCACGACCATTTTTGGCTTTTCCATTGCTTGAACGAATCTCGTCCTGGCTTTTTTGGGCTTCCTTACTGCTTGATCAAGGCTAATACCGGCCCTTTTGGGCTTTTTACTGCTTGATCAAGGCTAATAACGGCCCTTTTGGGCTTCTTCACGCCCGGCCTTAAAAACAAAAAGACATGGAATCAAAAGTCCCAAATTGAAACATTATACCAATAAAAATTAAAATTTTTATTTATTAACGAAATAAATATGAAAATTACTAAGTATTGATTTACAACAGTGGCATAATGGAGCAGATCAGATCGCTCCAACATCAAATTTTCTATACGATATAAAGAGTTTGTAAGTCCGGGTCTTGTGGCTGCTTCGCCTAGTGAGTTCCGATTTGAGGCGAGTGAAGCAGCGACCTAACTTATATACTCTCCGGCTGTAGGTATCAGTGATACGCGGCGGAGAAGTGGGAACGTTTTCTTAAATAAATTTACATTGAAATATATTAAGATTACTGAACATAGAAGGACTAGAATCGAGGTTTGAGGGGTAACTAGGGTAAAGCACTACAAGTTGAATGTTCAGCGATGAAGTAGTGAGACAGAGAATTAAAAGAAAATTATCTAGTATCTAGATACTTTTGGAGAAGTATCTAGTATCTAGATACATTTTGAAGTATCTATGACCAGCTCTGGATATCTACATGAGCATAATATTTTTTTAACTACTAAACCGAAATTTATAGTAATAATTAATTGATGAAACTAATCGAAACTAACTTTGGCCACCCTTACCTAATCTAACTTAACTAAATTAGGTTAGTGGAAATTCATTTAGTTCTTTACATTTACTGAAGTAGTACGACTTGTACAACATTTACGATTACGAGTCTTTTTACAATCTATTACGAGTCCAAATAGAGGTCGTCGAAAAGGCTTGAAAACGATTTTAAACGACCCGAATGAGCCCGCAAACAGCCATTGACTAGACCTATAAAAGGCCAGTTGAATGAAGAGCCCTTTTCAAGCCCTAATAGGCCAAGTATAGGTAGGAGTCGGTTTGAAGTCGTGATTTTTGGCCCTTTTGGGCCGTTTTCGACCTTTTATGACTAATTTACTACCTGAAAAGGGCGATAATTTTCAATTGGGGTTGTACACAGTCACCTATGTTTTTGCGGAGAATCATTATATATTTTACATGAAATTGCGTGCACCAAAATTTTTCATCGTCAGAATAGAGTTTCCATTCACTTCCGACACGGCTATACTCTTTAGGAGTTATTGACAAATATCCTGAGAGATTAATTATAGTCTAAATTCTCAAGAGCTTGTGTCACACAAAGGTTGTGTATAACATATCAACATAGCACATGAGTCTTTTCCCAAATAATACGGATTAAAATGTGTTATTGATGAGCATGATACGGAGACTAAAGCATACTAGGCTTCATTTTTTTTAGATTAGTTAAAACCAGTTTGAAAATAAGAAACGTGGACATGTAATGGTAATAATTGGTTTTTGCTGAAATTCTTTTAATCTGAGTATTTAGTCTCGAACCATTTCTACAGCGAAACTCCGACAAAGTATATTTTGTTCTTTCTTCAACCGAGGAAATGGCGGTGTTCAATGATTTTGTAAAGAGATGGAATATCTTGACATTGGGCAACTATATTAGATTCATAAATAAGAGGCCCAGGTAATAATACATGTATTCTTGATGTAGGCATTCAGCACCACGAAAACTTTTCGTGGTCTAAATGGTTAAATTGTTATCATTCCCATAACCGGTGCATTTGCAGTGGCTGCAGTCGACCGCCCAGACAATTTGGAGCGTTGGCTGCCAGGTTTCATGCATGATACTCAGAGCGCTACAAGTTTTGATCTTTCTTTAAAGCATGCATCCTACTTAGAGTTACATATTCTTTCGCGCAAATCTCGCTTACCATTCACATTCGTAGGAGTTGAATTCAAAGATGAAATTTCAACTGAAAATAGCAACTTGAGAGGTAGCGCAAATTTAATATGTATTTCGTCCTCGCTAAAAATTTTATATCATTTTTTGGAAGCCTGTTTAAACGTTCATAACTGTTTATGCTCGAAATAAATTCTCACGAATCCTTAAACCTATTTCAAAAACATAATTCTGCACTTCTAAGAGTTAATAATTTATGACACGATTAAGAGTGGATAGGCTATGGAAATGGCCAATTTAGGTCTGAAAGTGAACTTCCAATTTCTCCATTAGTCATATTTTATTTGGCGCGAAAATTTCACATAGGAACAGATGACAAAAAAGAATCCCTTTGCCATTCAATTCGAACATTTAGAGTTAAGGCTCATAATCAATAGGACACGTTAACTTTGGAACAAAATCTAAATAAATTCTCATCAAAATATGAAAGTATTCAGCAACTGATTTATAAGTATAATCACATTTAGGAATAATCGTAACCCGTGGAGGGAAATACCCAGCAGAGATACTCAACAAAAAGTAGTATAGAAACTTTTTTCAAAGACTATTTCGGTAAATTGCTTCCCTGCGACCGGATGGTCTTAGTGCATTAATTCGAATTATCCACGGTCTCATTTTGGATCCCTGGCTTCGCCAGTAGCTATTGTAAAGTTACCATGAACAGAAAACGTACCTGTCGTTTCTTCATTTCAGATCACAGAAATGTGTAACAACGCCATTTAACTAAATAAAATTTTGGTTTCAAAATTTTTCCGTTGGAAAAGCATTTGAAAATGATCGGTTCAGGCTTTCGGAGCGCTATTTGCTCCTAGAAGGCAAATGAAGGTTAATGGAAGGAAACCAATACTCAGTACTATACGTCAATTTAGCAATAGAGTCTCGTCCTGTTTATGAATTGTCTGCACAAAAAAATACGAGTTTTTCATAATAAAAGCCAAACACACCTCGTTTCTCCACAAAGACTGGCTCAAAACTAGAAACAATGAAGATCTGGCGGGCCTGATGAGTCTTCCAACTTAATACTGAAGCACCATTCTTTTTTTTTATTGATACCTGCACTTTTGAATGTTTCCATTGGTATTCGTATACTATCCGTGAAAAAGTGTCTAGGTTTCTAGTTCTATGGTCTTTGATCGAAAGAATGCGTATTTTTGGGAATTTGGAAGTTGTTTTCGATCGCCTAAAGTTTTCAATTTAACTTCAGATCTAGGATACTACCACGGTGTAAACAGCGGTGCTCTAAAGTAACCCAATCTTATTGATAATCGGTTTAAAGAAAACAATGAAGCATGATGAGCTCGAGATAATTTAATTTGATGGAATAACTTAACAAAATTATTAGAGTGCTGTAGCTCACATGCCAACGATCCTTACGTATTGCTCTCATAGATCGTACATTTTTTCCCATAAAAATTATGCGGTACTCAAAGCAAAGATCGTAACGATTCATTTCCAGTAAAATTGAGCAGTTATTAGCGAAGAAATGTATTTCACGAACATTTCTGTCGACTAAATTACTCCCGATGAAAATCCCATAAAATGAATGCTTTCTAAATTTGATTAATCCCCATCCAGAATAAATAAATCGTGCTGTGGCAGTCTGCGAGCAGTTTTAAACGCAACCACAATTATCAGCTTGTTTCTCTTTGAGCGTTGATTGTGGTCATGTAAGAGGTTATATTCTACACTCATCAAATTTCAAACTCTCCCGTTTTGCTTTAAAATATCTCAAACTCTTCCTGTTTCCCAGTTTTTTTGTTTTCGAATTTAAAAAGGTCACCTATGACCACCCGGAAGATAGCAAAAAACTCCGAAGCACGGATGTTCACGTGATAAAGTGTAGGCATATTATTCTATTGACTCTGTTTCAAAATATGATGGAAAGTACTTCAGTAACATTGAACTCACTTCCAGAAAAGGAGAGGAGTTTTCAGCATTTGTGTTGTTTACAGCTGATAAAATAAGACGTGTCATCGTAATTTCATTCCTCCGCCTGTTTGTTTTTTATTTCTTGTTTAAACTCGTGACCAGGAGTTTTAAAAAGCAAGTGTGCGGTGTACGATTAGGATCTTTCTTTTTAATGTTCTATTACGGTTTCGTTCATTGTAACTCATTTATTTTTCTACATTTAGCTGCTGAAAACCTGAAATATATTTTTGTATGAGATATATCCAGCCTGGAATCAACTGCAACATGTAAGGGAGAATAATGCAATCGTTAGTATTTCACTTTTTAATAACGGCAAGAGTAACTGTTTACGAGAATTTATCTACTACCTATAGTAGAAGTCAGCAAATATATGAGCAGGGCAGCACAGCATGAAATCATTTTGCTAGACCTCTCTGGCAGAGAGGTTTCCTGATGTAATTAGAGTTCCACAGTCTGAAGTGTACGAATTTAGTGGAAATACTAAAATTTATAAGCTGTAAATTCAGTTTTGTTAGCTATCACCTAAAGTATTTTTGATGGGAACAGCGCACAAGCTGGAACGAAGCTTAGCTATTTTTTGCTCAGCACATTTCGGAGGTAAAGCGATCCAAGACGCCAAGCTTCTGTCGCAAGATGACCTTTCATTATCTATGGTCTCGCATTAACTGCCGTGCATCTGTTCGCTTGTCTCTTGAGTCGCTGTCAGATTTTACGAGATGGTGATAGATTTGAAAATTTTTTCGGCTTTCAGTAACATCTTTATTCGAGCGAAGACTTCTTGTCTCCTCATTTATTATTCTGACGCTGTATAGTATAACTGAATAGAGCAAAGCAGAGTAGAACTGAAAAAAATAATAATGAATGGAGCGGTATGGAATGGATTTCAATCTACCCTAGTTAATTTAAGTTCATGTTAGCTGCCTTCCAGCACGATGTGTGAACAAGCAGTGCTCAGTTTGCGGTTTCACGCGTTTGTATGAGGTCCTGTCAGGCCAGGGAGCAGTACAGCAAAGGCGATATTCTCCATAAGCTCTGACCACCCGACTGTCTCCAGGTCAGTTGTGGTCGCATCACAACTCGCCTACAAAAAACAAGTGCACTATCACTCTCGTGTGAATGTACACGTGAAATTCAGCTGAAAGGTTGACAGCCACGTACAGGGACCAAAATGTTATTTAGTCCAGCGTCACTTCTGGACATAATTTTCATCAAAATGAACAAACGAAAGGAGCCTTGCTATTTCATTTTAGATATACATGCAATGATGTTAGTGCAGTCGTGGACCCAACATTGTGGATAATTTAAAACAATGCAGTAAATATACTTTGCCTCAACTGACCGAACACGTGCTTCGTTTTGCATTGATGTTCTAAATACCTGTTGGTGCCACGCCACGTTGGTGCTTTGATCAGACTTAGTACGATTATTGAAATTTCATGAATGCGCTCCTCATTCCTTTACATACAACGGTACAAAATCATTTTGGTGTCTTATTTTTTGGTTTTTGTACATTATTGCTATTTATATTTTAATCTATGGTAAGAAACTAGTCCTCATGTAATAAGTTGCATAAGGTTCCTCACACAAAAATTAGATAAATCCTTAGTAAAAATTATTCTTAAATTGAGGATTCGTGATAAATCGCAGAAAAAGCTCACGAGTATTAGAATTCCTAGACTGTGCACTAAGTTATCCCTAACATCAAGCTGTATCATATCAAATCATGCTTTGCTGAGAGCGAATTGTGGACGACGAAAACTGAACCACAAACATATAAACTGCACGAAAAGTTTGCCACACATTCACATGAATACAATAATATTATTCTGCTAAATTACGATTTCGAATCCTACTTTTTCGGTAAAATAATTGACTAAAATTATTTTAAGGCACGTTTTTGCCCAATTTTTGTTACTTACGAACTCAAAAGCAGCGACAACGAATGATTGAGGCCTCTCACCTCTTACCCTGCCAAAGAAAGTCAGCGTGTCCGTTGGCTTTTGTCTGTTCCAGCAAGCTTGTCTGCGCCCACTAACTCCTCAGCGCTGACTAGCTCCATAGCACCCATTACTCTGTCAGCACCCATTGGCTCGTTAGCACCCATTTCTTTACATGTACCCAGCAGCTCGTTCGCACCCATTACTTTACATGCACCCAGCAGCTCGTGTAAGCACCCATTACTTTACATGCACCCAGCAGCTCGTGTTAGCACCCATTACTTTACATGCACCCAGCAGCTCGTGTAAGCACTCATTACTTTACATGCACCCAGCAGCTCGTTAGCACCCATTAATTACCATGCACCCAGCAGCTCGTGTAAGCACCCATTTCTTTACATGCACCCAGCAGCTCGTGTTAGCACCCATTACTTTACATGCACCCAGCAGCTCGTTAGCACCCATTAATTACCATGCACCCAGCAGCTCGTGTAAGCACCCATTTCTTTACATGCACCCAGCAGCTCGTGTTAGCACCCATTACTTTACATGCACCCAGCAGCTCGATCGCACTCATTACTTTACATGCACCCAGCAGCTCGTTAGCACCCATTACTTTACATGCACCCAGCAGCTCGTTCGCACCCATTACTTTACATGCACCCAGCAGCTCGTGTAAGCACTCATTACTTTACATGCACCCAGCAGCTCGTGTTAGCACCCATTACTTTACATGCTCCTAGCAGCTCGTTAGCACCCATTACTTTACATGCACCCAGCAGCTCGTGTTAGCACCCACTACTTTACATGCACCTAGCAGCTCGTTAGCACCCATTACTTTATATGCACATTTTAGCTCGTTAGCACCCATTACTTTGGAATCATTATTTGATTAAGGAATCTCTATGGAAATGATTCACAATAATAAAAACTTTGTTTTAAATTCCTAATGCTACTATTCCGTCCTATTTTATTTTGTCCTAATTCGTTCATGTACATTAGCTCAAAAATTATGCCCAAATTTCGCTGCGAGGCATTCGTAAACAAGTCACTCCGCTATCGCTGGCTTCACATTACACAGCCTCAAAACGATCACTCATTTGGGATCATTGCCTAATATCACTAGTGTATTTATTTCAAGCAACAACGAACCAATAATGTTTCAACGTCTTTTACAACTTCAAATTCACATGCATTCCAAGTCGTAACTCGCTACATCTTTCACATCATCTCTTGAAATCTTCAATCTGTTACGCATTTCAGTCCGCAAGTTTGGAAACACGCAGAAAAAAGTTTGTTGTTTCTCCGGACAAAGTTTGTTGGCTCAAGACGTTCAATTTTCTCATGTTTTCTTGATGTAAAAAAATTTCATGAAATAAACCTTAACCACTCCAATCTATTATGCTGAAGTAACTTTTCAGCTGAGTACTCAACGAAGAATTCATTATCCTTGTTTTAGAATCTTTAAAACAGAATATTCACTCAATACACCAAGGCAGGCGATCAGCTGATAACAGCGCACCAGCCGGGGTAGTGCTGTATATAAGCGCACTACCCGCAGCAGCAGTCATTCATTTGCTTCGAAGTCTCCTAGTGAGTGGAATTGTGCGAACATCGGTCTCCAGTGATCTCCAAGACATTCGGCTGTGCGAAAGTGTACACGTGAATCTCTACGAGAAAGTTAGGAGATAAATTTTCTTTTGGAAAATATATCTCCGTGATCAGATCTTTTGAACATTATTGTCATCATGGGTGAGCAGAAAAGAGGTCAGTCCTTAATTTCTTATGTTTTTGTATTTGTATGTATATTTAAGTTTAGTCTTGGGAGAGACCGTGGATAACTTGTAACAATGCAGCTGGACTTGCCGCCTTTCGATTGGGCGCACACGTGTTTTATTTCACGTGGGCGTTTGGTGCGCATGATGTCTCGATATTACTTAAAGGGAGTGCATCATATGATTATGAATTCCACGTTAAATTGAGGTAAAACTACTTCTCTTTGAAAATCTTATATGTGAAGAGACATATTTTAATTTATGGTCTGATTCCATTATTGTGTGAACTTGACCATTGGATATCTTTGCAAAAATGAAAATGTTTATCTACAAACTGTTCCCTATTGACTAAATTAGAATTAAAATTTAGTTCATTCTGTAGTAAAAAAGTTTGAATGTATTGTAGTGTTTCTTATTCGTTATTAAACGGTTCAATTCGTTCCCAAATTAGGCATCTAACGGACTTTGTCTTAGATTAACGATAGAATTTAATTTGCTAGGGGATTTGTGAACAATATATGTTTCCTCAAAGTCGCAATGTTGGGTGAATTATCTCATATAAATTATCTTAGACAGTCCATTAAATATTTCACTTCCGGTTTGTTCATGTTACCTGTTCACTACAGCTATGAATTCTTGACAATTCTCATCCTATCCATCCAATAACAAGATGAAGTTTTTCGGAATGATTTGTCTTGAAGTGATCTCAGATTGTTTTATCCATGCTCTTTTTCGAAGGTAGGCAACACGTCTTACTAGACATAAAACACTACGGGTATAGTTCTTCCTCGCCTGAAAAGTGAGTTAGCGTGAGTTTTGTATTTCTCATAAACATTTGTCCTCGATCACATCTTGAGAATGCGAGCCAAACGATTGCTACTAAATTATTGAATAGTTAGTAATCATTTTACAAACTTTTCGTCAGTTGAAAACTAATTCCAATCTCGCTATTTGCCAATTCACTGTAGCGTGAGGATGGGCATGAGACAAAGCTCTGTTATTTCACTTCCATTGTGGAGACTCGGCCTGCCTGACCTGCGGTGTTCGACGCCCTCGGGCAATTTCTCCATTTGATCTTTACCTTCAAATGACTTTCTTTGATGCTGTAAACTTATTACTTTTTAACTTGTGAAAATGCCAGCAATCGACCTTCGAGGTGTATGGCACCATCGTTTGCGAACCTGAACTATTGCAAATAGAATAAATCTTTTTTATTCAACGAATGCAATGCCCGGTTTTAGAAACTGTGGCTAATATCAAACCACACGAGTAATAGTTAGCCTGAGATGATGTTCAACTCGAGGATCGACTGCACGTGCGTACCTCAAGTGAAGGTATCCAGCCAGCACGTGCGGCGGCTGCAGTCTTTCGTATTTCTGACGGCGACCTCCGGCCAGCCCTCCTGTGCGCGTCTCCTTGTGAACTTATGGGCAGCGGCCATGCGCTGCTATCTCTGTCGAGGGAGTCGTCATTGCTCATAAAATGTGCTGGTGTTCGTGAATGGGCATTTGAATGAATTTGTTCTCTGCCACCCCAGCCCATTAAAATTTAGTCCAAAAATGGGGCCACGCGGCTTGAATCTAGTATGTTTCAGCGGCAATTTACGTAATTTCATCATGATGCCCACACATTTTTTTATATTTACGAAATTATGCAAGTTCTGTTAATTATCAGTTTGCACAGAACCGTAATTAAAATATGATGTATTTATACAGCTGTGTAATGAGACTGCAGGATTTTTTATTTCATCATGTTTTTGAATTCATACTATTAGTTGCATTATTCAACGTTCATCATAAGAAGACGTTTTCTATTCTGAGCGTGCTGCAGAAATTCGAATGTCTGGGATATTTCGACCGGGGCGTCCAATGAATGAACGCGTCGAGAGTGAAAACAACTGTCTTGATGTAACTAAAAAATGAAAACACAAAAACTTCCTTCACACACTAATTGAACATTACTTTATAATTCAACATAATCGTCAATGCTGTCAAGTCTCTTACTGCAACTTGGCGCTATTTTTTTTATGTTGATGTTATATTCTTCTGTGCCAACCTAGATCTGAGCCAAGATGTCAATGCTTCTCTGATGTCTTCATCATTTGCAAACTGTTTTCCCTTAAAAGTCTCATTAGTTTCGGAAGAAGTGAAAATCATACATGAGCTGACACTCAACGTTGGTGTTCCTGAAATGTTCTAAAACTTCATATTTAATTCATCCGCAATGAGTGATGACCTCTCACTCCGGTCTTCGTCGTCCACTTCGGCTATTTCTTAATTAAAAATGAACCATTTCGGCACTGAAAAATCACTTTCTCATCATTTCACTGCACTTTTTATTCGTCCAAAGATCGAATGATGACGATTGGTCGAACAATTTGTGCCTTTAAAATTTAACTTACACGCGGCTCTTCACATTTTGTAGTATTTTTGATGCAAGCCATCATTATAAAAGGTTACTGAACAAATTGACGTGATCCGATAAGAAGGAAGCTCGGCTCCGCTGAGGAGAAAAAAGGCGCAATAGCGTGCATGCAATCGAGGTTGTGGGGACTGACGCTGACCGTGATGTGAAGTCGTTCTAAACTTTCTGACTAGTCCTCGCATGTTATAGAGACTTGAACTTTAATGCATTTATTGAACGTTGATGGCTGTATTTTTTAATCATCGAAAGCTTGCATGAGTGTGGATATCACGGAGAATTCCAGGTCGTCATAACCTTGCAAAAAACACGAAATCCTAAGTTCTTCAACGAATTTCAGCACCTGCACATGTCCAGCAGTGACATAGGGCGTGTGAATGCTCAAAAGTTCTTGAACAGACCAACTCATGAGGTTCTCATTTCGTGCGAATCTTGATAGAGTTTATAAATAATTTCCCTTTTTCATTAAAATTTTTTCATTTATTTCTTCGTTTTAATTCAGCGTTGAAGCGTAGAAAATGGTTAATGTCTGTGAATGTTTAAATTGTTATCCGGTGTTTCTCATTTCACAAGAATTTACAGTCCGTCATGTGATATTCTGGCTTCTGTTGAACTCATACATTATATCAACTAAACAAACTTTTCAGCCTTGGTATGTCTTACATAACAATGCTGATATACTCACACATAATTCTATAATTGTTGTATTCTTATATGTTCAACCTTAAGGAAAGCGTCCATCTTACGGAAAGATTTTTCCGTTATTGAACCAAGAGCAATAAAATTTGGTATACAGATAGAAAATTCAAATAGAAACGTTTGTCCTACATGAAAAAATGCGATTTTTCCTATAGAAAACGAGTTACCAATAGAAAACGGAATTAGGGGGAAGTGGCGGGTGATTTCAAAATGCATCTCCTCCTACAGTTTTTGAGCTACAGCCATTATATTGGTGTCTGTTGATGCGGAAAGTCTCAGGCATTACCATAACTTATATCCTATATGGGATTCTCCAAATTTTCGTTTAAAACTTTTATTCTGGAGCAAATATTTGTGTTCGAAAAATTTCGTACATGTGATGGCATAACTTTTGATCTACTACGAATGATGAATCGCCATATAGGTAATGGTAATCCTTGAGTCTCTACACATCAAATGATATCAATATCTTCACTGTAGCTTTAAGAGGATCATCCGGATTTTTATATTTTTTTCGTCTTATATTTGTTTGCCATTGGCCAGTAACTTTTTCGATTTAGGCCTTAGTTTTTTTACGAAAAATTCGTTTTTTGGTACATTCTATAGATATTTCAAAACTTATCTCCTCATTGAGTTTTGATGCTAGAACCAAAATAAACACAGTTTTAGAATCCTTGAAGCATTGCAAACAATAGTACTGTTCGAAATTTTATATGCGATATTAAACCACTAATGCATATATACACAAATTTTTGGTTTTCACACTGGAATAAAAAAATCTAAGTAAAATTTCAAAGTTTCGAACCGTACTATTGTTAGAAATGTTCCAAGGATTCTAAAACTCTCTTTGGTTTTGTTCTAGCATCAAAACTCAATGAGGAAATACGTTTTGAATGTTGAAAGTTAGAGAACCGCACTATTGTTAGAAATGTTCCAAGGATTCTAAAACTGTCTTTGGTTTTGTTCTAGCATCAAAACTCAATGAGGAGATACGTTTTGAATGTTGAAAGCTAGAGAACCGCACTATTGTTAGAAATGTTCCAAGGATTCTAAAACTCTCTTTGGTTTTGTTCTAGCATCAAAACTCAATGAGGAGATACGTTTTGAATGTTGAAAGTTAGAGGTTTTGGGTATAAGCCATAAACAAAATTTTTTGTTGAAGTGTAATATAATGGAAATTTTATGTAATTGAATGCTGTTTTCATTTTTATTTCGATAATCTCCATGCATAACTTCATATCCACACTGTGAATTGTAATTTCCAAAAAATTAAAAATGAATAAAAAATTTTCTTTCTTAAAAAAAATTATGAAACTTTATATATGTAGTTTGGTTTTTATGAAATTTGACTATAACATGTCATTTTTTTGATTCAGGCCTTAGTTTTTAAAAAAATTGGACAAATTGTTTTTTTAGTTCATTTATATTGATATTTCAAATGAATAGAACTCATTGAGTTTTTATGTTAAAACATAACCAAAGACAGCTTTAGAATTCTTGAAGCATTGTAAACAAAGAGACGGTTTCAAATTTTCCATTTCCCATTTTCTTTGGTTTTTATATGGGGAGGATATGGGGTCGAAAATTTGGGATTTTTAGTCCTCCTACCCTCTCTGGGGGGGATTTAGTGTCCATAGCGCCATAAAATTTTAGGACTGAATAGTCCACCACCTAAGGGTCCTTTTCCAACAACACAACAAAAAAAGCTCTTGGACCGAAAGGAGACTGGCAGGGGCCTGGGATGATCCCCTTAAAACTGTAGGAGGAGATGCATTTTAAAACCTGAAATCCGAAATACTTAACAAGACACAGTAAACAAACATAAAAAATCTCATTTTTCTTTATTATTATTTGTGGGGTGAACTAGAACCCTTAGAATCGTTATAAAGGTATAAAGTGGCTTATTTAGCAACGTCGCGCAAAGGTGGTGTGTAACACGATGAAATCCCACCCATCCAATCCTTCTTAGCTCTACCCCCATTATTTGAGACTCTCGTAGCGGGCGAACCAGTGAACGTAAAAACCTCATTTTTTCACAGGATACACCTGACATCTAACACCTCTTATGGTGCAAAAATCTAAATTCCCAAAAATTTTCCAATTTGTGGGGGACGATTTCCTTGAATAGTTTATAAAAACTGAATGCTTTATAAAATGTGTTGTTGCTTTTCTGGTTTAACACATAGTACGATGATCGCAGTATCGTATTCATTATTCATTGAACGTATTACAGATTCAGTCTTCAGTTTGGCTGCTGTGACTGAAAGAAGTTAGTTATCTACACTTGCAGAATGTTTTCTTTTAATTTACCACTAAGAACAGTGAAAATCAAGTCATATATGCTTGTATGATTTATGTAGCAGTTCACGAACTACGTAGAGTTGTTTAAAGTAACATATTGTATTCATGGATCAATTCTGAAATGAACTCGTTTATACTCATCTCCTATAGGCAGTGGATAAACCATTCACGCGTTATTTACACACACCACAACACATTTTTCCCGTATTTGTCGCTCCACTACACAAGTGTCATACCATCTTTGTGTGTATACCATTGCACACACCATGGCGATGTTTAACATGACGTTATGCATTTTTTGTACCGGCGCTTCCACACAGCGTACATTCTGTTTGTACCCCTGTGTTAATAAACGTATACACCGAAACACAGATATAATGTTATTAAAGTGATGTTATGTCAATTTCTACGTTGAGGGACGTAACAAATTGTATGACAAGCTTCAACTCATTTGGAACGAACTAAATATCAATAAAGCATTACCAACACGAAATTGAATCTTGCTCAGTCTATTTTATTGAAAAAAAATGTTTTTGAGTAATGTGTGCTACTGTAAATGTAATATTTTAGTATGGAACAACTTGCTTGATTGAACATTCTTGAGAGCGCCGATTTCAGAGCACTACTACGCTAGCACACTTGTGTCTTTACTACATCCCCAGAGATGATGGGAGTTGTTTTAATTCAACATTTCGTTATGCTAGTGACGTCTTCCAGAACGGAAATAATCTTTGATATTTAAGCTTCCGACGTGTCTCTTAACGACATGGGCGGTAATGAGAAGAGCTTTGTTCGTTCATCATTTTGTGTTGATTTTGAATTCTTCCAGAATATAATTCGAACAGAAAAAATTTCTATTACTTAGTATTTTAATCACGAATCTGCAACTCAAATTCACTCAATTCTACAACCCTAACGCATTGCTTTTTGAAAAATCGGGAAACTTTGCAAACACGTTTGTAGTCACATATGATCCAATCTTTCAGTTTTTTAGTTTATAAATACCAAATAATATTTGACCTAAATTTCGACTCAAAATCACTAATTTGTATCACAAGAAAACTCCCAGTATCATAGAGCTATGCGGAGCAAAAGTAAACGTTCAGGGAACTCCATATCTCAAAGACAAGATGCTCTACCAACATACAGAAGCTGATATGACAAACTAACATTCTTTGCATTCTCAACAGATGACTCCCGAACGTCAACGACCATCGCCGATCACAACAGTGCGTCAGGGAGCGACGCTTCTAGCAGCGATAAACCTGTGCTCTCCAAAAGTCAAAGGAAGAGGATGAGGAGGATAAAGAAGAAGATAGAACGAGCAGAGCGTCAACAGGAGGAGATTGAAGTATCTTCTGACGCCTGTTCTGCTCCGAAATCGTCGCCCTCGGAAGATTCGAAATTATCGCTTGCGTCGTCTTCAGAATCATCAACCACGAAAGCTTCCAAGTCACCAAAGTTCTCAAATCCCCTCCCTTCACCTCAATACTCAGCCCCTTCGTCACCTCCAAAATCAACTCACTCATCTCTTCCAAAAACAAAGCTCCCATTCCTTTCGAGCTCAAATTCTTGTTTGCTCCTAAAACCATCTCGCTCATCACCCCCAAAATCAACTCCTTCATTGCCCCTAAAACCATCTCCTTCATCTTCCCCAAACTCAACTCCTTCGTTGCCCCTAAAACCATCTCCTTCATCACCCCCAAACTCAACTCCTTCGTTGCCCCTAAAACCATCTCCTTCATCACCCCCAAACTCAACTCCTTCGTTGCCCCTAAAACCATCTCACTCATCAATCCCAAACTCAACTCCTTCGTTGCCCTTAAAAACTTCTCCTTCATCACCCCCAAACTCAACTCCTTTGTTGCCCCTAAAACCATATCCTTCATCACCCCCAAACTCATCTCCTTCGTTGTCCCTAAAACCATCTCACTCATCAGTCCCAAACTCAACTCCTTCGTTGCCCCTAGAACCATCTCCCTCATCACTCCCAAACTCAACTCCTTCGTTGCCCCTAAAACCATATCCTTCATCACCCCCAAACTCAACTCCTTCGTTGCCCCTAAAACCATCTCACTCATCAGTCCCAAACTCAACTCCTTCGTTGCCCCGAAAACCATCTCCCTCATCACTCCCAAACTCAACTCCATCGTTGCCCCTAAAACCATCTCCTTCATCAGTCCCAAACTCAACTCCTCCGTTGCCCCTAAAACCCTCTCCTTCATCGCCTCCAAACTCAATTCCTTCGTTGCCCCTAAAACCATCTCCTTCATCAGTCCCAAACTCAACTCCTTTGTTGCCCCTAAAACCATCTCCTTCATCACTCCCAAACTCAACTCCTTCGTTGCCCCTAAAACCATCTCCCTCATCACTCCCAAACTCAACTCCTTCGTTGCCTCTAAAACCATCTCCCTCATCAGTCCCAAACTCAACTCCTTCGTTTCCCCTAAAACCATATCCTTCATCGTCCCCAAAATCAACTCTCTCGTTGCTCCCAAAACCATCACCTTCATCTTCGCCTATGAAATCGACCGCTTCGAGCGCTGCTACCGGCCCAAATTCTGCGATCGCTCATTCCAACTCGTCCAACAGCTTAGGTAATTATACGCTGCAAGTCATGCAAAATTGTGAGAAAAGCCTTATATTGTTTGAAGGTAACTTAATGTCAACAAAGCATTATACAACAGAGTAGTATTTCATGCTTAGTCTATTGTATTGGAAAGAATATAAAATGATGGTGATTTTTAGGCTTTGCCTTTTTAATTGGGGAATTTTATGTACGTACTAATTAATAACAAGCTAGTGAACAAAATATGGATATTTTTTTCTTACGAAGTGTTGTCATGCGCTGATAGATTTTTGATCCTTCCTATATTTCGAAGTATTTTTTCCATTCATTTTAGGAATTTCTTGTTCAAAATAGTTTCTGATAGATGTAATAAATTTTCACTTCCAATTTATCTATGCTATCATTCGTGAAGTTCAAAAGAGAAACATCGTATTATCACTCGGAAGAATTAAGCTAGTATTGTGTTATTTTTGAGGTGCGCTTGCTTCAAACTTTGCCAATTGATCACATGCATAAGAACCTTTACAATAAAATTCGCATTTAGCTAGAAGTGGTTACATGAATTTACTTGAGGAATGCCTTATGAAATTGTAAGGTACGTGTGACCTGGAAGATTTTATCTTTTCATGAAAACGGAGCGTAAAGTACTCCCAGGTTTGGTTTCTGCTCACCAAGTGGGTTCGGGACGTTAAATGTATGATGGTAGCTGCGAAACATTATAAAACATTCACCACATTCACGATGAGTTAGAACTAAAGCCTGCGTATTCTGAATGTTCTTTACTGACAGAACAGGCTTAAGCGTCAGACGTATTTAATGGTTTGTACGTTCTCAAATTATGCAGGATTAACTTTGAAATTCTTGCCTAAATTTTTCAGCATTTTCAAAGCAGCACATGCGCAGATTTTCCCAACTGTGAAAGAAAAGAGTTTTATTTCATTTTTTCGTTTCAGATTCCGAGCAGAAGATCTCTCCGGAAAACGGATGCAATGGTCATACGAAGCCTCTTCAAAGCCTCGTAGACCCTGTAATAACTCAGGAATCGATGGTGACTACAACAGAAAATATTTCCCTTGGCTTGGCACCGCCACAAGAGTCTTTGAATTTATCCACCGTTTCGAGCAGTGCACGTGCTACCTCCTGCAACACCAACCCAACGAACAACGCATGTCTACTTCCTGAAGCTAATGAGGACAACCCTTTGTCGTTCTTAGGTCCTGAATTTGCGTCGCCGAGTTTTTTTTTCATCCAGCCCAATGAAATAAAATCATCCAGCAATTACATTCTTCCGAATGCTAAGAATGTAATCGCAGATCCATCTATCATCTCAAACTGCAGTACATCTGACCCTAGCTGCTATACCTCTAAGATGGAATATATTTCTGCAGGACAGAAAGTGTCGACTTTTAAGACACTCTCTGCCTCCACTCCCAGCGAAAATACCGAAGCTTCATTTTATAAATCCACCGCCTCCTCGCTTACAACAGACTCCGTAGTAGTCTCAAGAACGTCACCATTCACGTTAACAATCTGCTTCTCTTCGATGCCTACGACCCCAATGTGGCACTCGCATCCTTCAAGCATCGATCAATGCTCGTCTATCGCCTCCTCAGCGTCCATTGTGTCTTCGGCACCCGTCATTTCCACGCCACTCGTTGCCTCCACCGTACCCGTTGCCACCACGGTCCCTGTTGCCACCACGGCACCCGTTGCCTCCACCGCACCCGTTGCCACCACGGCACCCGTAGCCTCCACAGCCCCAAAACTCACGTTCACTTCAAACTCAACATCCCCATCGACTCATAAACCAATTCCTTCAATGCCTCAAAATTCAACCCCCTCATCGCTTCTAAAACCAATTTCTTCAATGCCTATAAACTCAACTCTTTCGTCGCCACCGAAATCAATACCATCGTTGCCCCCAAAACCATTTCCCTCGTCGCCACCAACATCAATCCCTTCGTTGCCCCCAAAATCGTCTCCCTCTTCTTTGCATGTGAAATTGACCGCCTCGAGCGCTGCTACCGGCCCAAACTATGCGTGCGCTCGTTTCAACCCTGCCAACAACTCAGGTAATTAATTGTACACTGCGAGCCATCACGCGTTGTGTGAAGAGCTTTAATCTCATTCGAAACTAATTAAATCTCAGTAAAGCTTTACTTAACGAAGAATATTTCATGCTTAGTTCATATCAGGAGGAATAATATTCGCGTAGGAGCAATGGATGCTTCTGTAAACGCATTGTTTTTGTTGGGTGAATATTTCTTGATTGAGCGTCCTTCAGAGCGGCTATTTTAGAGCCAAGCTACGCTGGCACACTCGTCTATTTACGACATCCTCAGTATTGAAGAGGGTTGTGTTAGGTCAACATTTGGAGATGCTTGTGAATGCATCTGGAATTCAAATACCCTTTAAAATGAAATTATCTGACATGTCTCTTCATCACATCCGCAGTAATGAGGGGTGTTGTTTTAGTGCAACTTTTTTGTGATGATAACTTCTTCCGTTGTAGATATTGTACTAAAAAAAACTATTATTATGATGGCTCTTTTCATGAACCTAGAACTCAAATTTACTATATTTTACCACCATAACGTTTGGAGATAAGAGAAAAATATGAATGTGCAGTTTTCAACGTATTATCTCATTTATTCAACTTATCTCCTATAAGAAAACATATATTGTTTCACCAAATTCCGACGCAAACTCACTATCTGTATGGTAAAAACATTCCCTGGATCACAAAGCTGTGCGCGGCATAAGCAAATGCGAACGGAGCTTCATACTTTAAAGATATGATGCTCTAGTAACACATACAGAAGCTCACGGGACTTATTAACATGCTTTGTATTCTCAACAGATCATTCGCAGACATCGACGACCAGCAACGAGCATAACGATGCGTCTGGGAGCGACGCCTCCAGCAACGAAAAACGTATACTCACGAAAAGCCAAAGGAAGAGGCTCAAGAAGATAAAGAGTAAGATAGGACGAGCAGAGCGCCAGCTGGCGGAGACCGCAGCATCGACTAATACCTGTTTGGCTCCTAAACCGTTACCCTCGGAATCTCCGAAATTATCGCCTTCGTCGTCTCCTAAATTATCGGCCATGACTGCTCCCAAACCAGACCTCTCGTTGCCTTCAAACTCAACATTTCCATCGCCATCATCACACACTCCCTTAATGCCTCAAAACTCAACCCCCTCAATACTTCTAAATCCAATTTCCTTATTGCCTCCAAACCCACCAAAATCGATCCCTTCGTTGCCCCAAAAACCGTCTCCCACGTCGCCCCCAATATCAATCCCTCCATTGCCCCTGAAACCATTTACCTTGTCACCACTGAAATCAAACCCCTCGCTGCCCCAAAAATCGTCTCTCTCTTCTTTGCCGATGAAATTGACCGCCTTGTGCGAGGCTGCGGTCCCAAACTCTGCGTGTGCTCCTACCAACCCTTCCAACGACTCAGGTAATTGAACGCTGGGAACCATCACAAATTGTGTGACAAGCTTTATCTCATGTGAAACTAACTAAATATCAATAAAGCAAAACATACAGGAAAGTGTTTCATGCTTAGTCCATTTTATGGGGAAAAATTCAATTCAACAATTCAGGAGACTGTCAAAGTTTGGCCTATTCGTTAAAAGTAATGAATTTATGTAAAAAAAAAACATTAACAAGCCAGGTATCAAAATACTGTTATTTTTTCGTACATAGTATACCTAGGTTTAGATATTTTATAGTATTGCGATTATTTTTTGTTCTAAGCTGGTATATGACGACAATGGTACTGTTCTAATAGTATTTCCTCAGACTGACAAGTATGTGTTGGCAGGAGTATATAGTACATCGTCAACTCATGACTCATAATTAGGCCGTAAGTTCCATTAACGAAATTAGAAAGAGAAACACCGTAATATCATATGAAGAAAGAAGGCTATGGTAGTGAGTTATTTTAATGGTGTGTTTTTGCTTTAAACTTTTCAATTGATTACATTATAAAACATCGTTGCTGGAAAAATCGCACTTCACAAAAAGTGGGTACACGAATTTGCTTAAGGAATGCATTATGGTTGTCGTTGAGTACATGTGACTTGAGAGGTTTTTGCCTTTCAATACAGCTCAACATAACATATTCTTAAGTTTGGTTTCCGCACGCTAAGTGTGTTTGAGCCTCTGAATTTATAATGGCAGATGTGATACATTATAAAACATTTACCACATTCTCTATGAGTTAGAAATGGAATCCAACATATCCTCACTAAAATTCTTCACAGTTCGTTAGGGAGGTAACATCTTTTCGGAATGCAGATCGAGTGACAATGACTTCGTTTGATGTGGAAAATTTATTTACTAATATTCCATTGGCAGAAACTATCAACATAATTATAAATGCCCTTTTTGTTACGTCAACAGACGTGGTTTTAGGTCTAGGAAAAACTCATTTTAAAACCCTCCTTGAACTTTCCGTGTTGAATTCTGTGTTTATTTCTGCAGGAAAGTTGTATAAGCAAGTTGAGGGTTTCGGTATGGGTTTTCCTCTGGGGCCTACGTGTGCCAATATTTTCATGTGTCATTGAGAAGAAAAATGGTTGGCAGATTGTCATACAGAGTTTAAACCTGAATTCTATCGTAGATATATTGATGATACTTTTTTATTGTTTAGAGACCCTAGCCATGCACCTTTGTTCAGGGATTACTTAAACTCGAAGCACCCGTCTATAAAATTCACAATTGAAATAGAGACCAATAATTGTTTATCTTTTTTAGATTCTAAAATTACTAGAAGCGGTCATACGTTTAATTCATCTGTATTTCGAAAAGCGACATTCACTGGTTTGGGTTTAAGCTTTTTAGTTTCTGTAACTATAGATTCAAAATTAATACTGTCAAGACCTTATTAAATCGTGCTTTCAATATCTGTTCGAATTACGTTGATCTTCATATGGAGTTTTCTTTTTTACAAAATTTTCTACGTAAAAATGGGTACCCTACTTCTATTGTCAATATACATATTAAAAAATTTTTGGCTAAGAAATACTCCGTAACCAATGCCGTGATAGAACCACTGCAACGTCTCTATTGCGTTTTTCCCTATTTTGGAGATTACACTGACAAAATGTCACGAGATTTAGAATTTTTTTTAAACGTTATTTTCCTGGTGTAAAACTGTGCATTGTGTCTGTTAATTCATTAAAAATTGGCTCCTTCTTTCGCTACAAGTACGTGATTCCTAAACGGATGCGGGCATCCATCGTGTATAAGTTTAGTTGTGTACAATGTACATCTGGCTACGTCGGCATGACGACTTTGCCATTCTATATTAGGATTGCCCAACACCGTGGAGTCAGCTATCGTAGCGGAAGACCTCTGACCCAACCGCCTCATTCATCTATCCGCCTTCACAGCGAGCAGTGTTGTGACGGCATAGCAGAGGAAAATTTTTCGATTTTACGCACAGCATCAAATAATTTAGATTTACGAATTTTAGAATCTCTTTTTATCTCTAAAGAAAAGCCAGAACTCAATAGCGCAAATAGTTCTTACCCATTGCAAATTTACTTGTAGATTTTATATGCCCATGTATTCTGTATAGAAAGACTGATTTTGTTCTTTATTTTATCTTTGCAGACTGTTAACTGAAGATGGAGCAGGTCTCCGAAACGTTTTATAGAACTGACTTAGTGTTAAATTTATAGTTCGTGTGAAATCTTAATTAAACATGATTTCAATACGTGGGGCATTCTTCGTTTTTAAATTCCTAATCCTCACTTTACTGACAACATAGGCTCATATTTAGAACGGATTTAATGGATTGTGCGTTCTCAAATTTTCGTAACTGGTTCATGATTCAGAACGAATTTCTTCCTTAAAATTTACAGTGTATTAAAAAATAAAATAAGAATGAGGGGTTGCAGATTTCCTAAAGTGTAAGAGAAGAGTTTTAATTCGTTTCTATGTTTCAGATTCCAAACAGAGGATCGCTTTGGAAAATGGATGCAATGGTAATACGAAGGCTCTCATCGATTTTCAGGCGAAAAATATGAATAAATACCAAAACCAGCAACAGTGCTCTCTGGAACTCAATTCTGACCTCAATCGGACTAATATATTCAACACAGACACAGATTCTAACAATGTAGGCCTTGGAATAACACGGGAATCAAAGTTGACTATCGCAGAAAATATACCCCTTGGCTTGGCTAATCCACAAGAGACTTTCAATTTCTCCACTGTTTCGAGCAGTGCATGTGCTACCTCCTTCAACACCAACCTAACGATCAGCGAATATCAACTTCCTGACCCTGATATGAATAACCCTCTGTCCTTCTTAGGTCCTGAGTTCGCTTCGCCTAGTTTTTCTTTCATTCAGCCAGATGAAATAACCTCATCCAGTAAACACATTCCTTCGAAAGCTAAGAATGTAATCACAGATCAATCTACCATCTCAAACTACGGTAAATATGTTCCTATCTGCTGTGCCTCAGTGACAGAATATACTTCTTCAGAACAGAAAGAGTCGAATTTCAAGACGCTCTCTTTCTTCACTCCCGACGACACTCCCGGGGCTTCATTTAATAAATCCACCACCTCATCGTGTACATCAGACTTCGCAGTAGTCTCTACAACGTCACCATTAACGCCAACAACCTCCTTCTCTTCGATTTATACTACTCCTATTTTGCACAAGCATCCTTCAAGCATCGATCAATGCTCGTCTATCGCCTCTTCGGCGTCCATTGTCTTTTTGCCACCCGTTGTTTCCTTGGCCCCCGTTGCTTTTACAGCATCCGTTGCCTCTACGGCACCCGTTGGCTCCTCAGTGCCAAACCTGTCGTTGCCTTCAAACTCAACATCCCCATCGCCTCCAAAACCAACTCCTTCAATGCCTCAAAACTCAACCGCATCGTCGCCACCAAAATCAATCCCTTCGTTGCTCCCAAAACCATTTCCCTCGTCTCCACCAAACTCAATCCTTCTGTCGCCCTCAAAACCATCAACTTCGTCGCCACCAAAGTCAACCCCTTCGATGCCCCCAAAATCGCCTCCCTCTACTGGTCTTGTGAAATCGACCACCTCGAGCGCTGCAACTGGCCCAAACTCTGCGTGCGCTCGTTCCAACCCGTCCAACAGTTCAGGTAATTGTACGCCAGGAGCCATCACAAGTTGTGTGACAAGCTTCATCTCATGTGAAATTAACTAAATGTCAACAAAGCATCACATACAGAGAAGTATTTCATGCTTAGTCTATTTTGTGGGTAAAAATATTCAATTCAACGATTCAGAATTATTTTTAAGGTTTGGCTATTTAAAATTGATGAATTTTATGCAAGTACTAAACAATAACAAGCCAGGCATCAAATTACTGATATTTTTTCATACGTAGTGTATTTAGGCTCAGACATTTTTGAATGGTGAGAATTTTTGTTTAACGCAATTAAATGACGACCGTGGTACTGGTCTAACAGTCCTTCCCCAAACTGACAAGTTTTTGTTGGGCAGGTGTGTATAGCTCATCATCAACTCATGACACCTACAGAATTAGGCTGAAAGTTCCATTAATGAAGCTTATTGAGTTTTTGATCCTCCCTACATTTGGATTATTTTTTTATTTATGATTTTTGTGTACAGAATTGTTCTTCGTTAATGGTAATCAATATTTCCATTTCTTATTTTCTGGGTTATCATCTATAAAATTCAAAAGAGAAACACCGCACTATTGCTTGTAGAAAACAGGCCAGTATTGAGGTGTTTTGGTGATGCATTTTTTTTTTAATTTTCAATTGATCACATGATTTATAATATATACGTAAAATTCTCAATTCAAGAAAAATGGTTACACCAATTTTCTTGAGGAATTCGTAGTGGTAGTCGTTGGGTACGTGTGACTTGAAAGATATTTTCTTTGACGAGAAGTTAGTATAAAGCATTCTCACATTTGGTTTCTGTACACTACGGGTTTTTGAGATGTGGAATGTATAATGGTATTTGTGAGTAACATTAACTCAGATTTGTGAGTAAGTCAATATGAATAAAAATGAAGCCTTATATTTTCCGAGTGTACATTACTGATAAAAAAGATCGAGCTGCTTTCGTATTTAATCGATTGTACGTTCTCAAATATACGAAACTAGTGCATGATTCAGACTGAATTTCTTCCATAAATGTTGTAGGGTTTTGAAAATACAAATGAAAGCATTCAAATTTTATGACAGTGAAAGAAAATAGTTCAATTCGTTGTTATGTTTCAGATTCCATGCAGAATATTGCTTCGGAAAATGGATGCATTGGTGATACGAAGCCCCTTACGTGTTATCAAACGAACAAGATGAAGGAATTCGGAATACAGCAATGGTGCTCTCAGCAGCGAAACTCTAACGACAATCGGACTAATACTACCACTATGGCCGTAAAATCTAACGATTTTGATCATGCATCCTTCAGGCGTCGAGCAATGCTCGTCAATCGCCTCCTCACGACCCCTAGTATAAAGCAGAAACCGAAGAAGACTACATCATTTAATATTTTCTTCTCCCTATTGCCTCCTCTACCGGAGTTCCCGGAGTCGTCCACTGTTTCGAGCAGTGCATATTTTACCTCCTGCAACACCACCCCAACGAACAACGCACCTCCTGAATCTGTCAGGGACACCTCTCTGTCGGATTTAACACCTGAATTTACGAGTACGATGCCCAGGATTTCTTTTATCCAGCGCAATGAAATATCCTCATCCAAGAAAGACATTCCTGCGAATGCTGAGAATGTAATCGCAGACTCATCAACCATCTCAAACTGCTGTACATCTGTCTCTAGCTGCTATACCTCTGAGACGCAATACATTTCTTTAGAACAGATAGTGTCAACTTTTAAGACACTCTCCGTCTCTAATCCCGAAGCTTCTGCTGAGACTTCATTTAATAAATCCACCACCTCCTCGTGCGTATCAGACTCCGTAGTTGTCACTACAGCATCGCCATTAACACAAGCAACCTCCTTCCCTTCGATTTCTACTACTCCTATTTTGTACTCGCATCCTTCAAGCATCGATCAATGTTCGTTCATTCCCTCTTCGGCGTCCATTGTCTCTTCTGCGCCCGTTACCTCATCTGCGTCCGTTGTCCCTTCGGCGCTCGTAGCCTCCATGGCACAGGTTGCCTCAACGGCGGCTGTTACCTCCTCGGCGCCCGTTTCATGCACGACATCCCTTGCCTCCTCGACGCCTGTTCCCTCTTCGGCTTACGTTACCTTTTCGGCACCCGCTGAATATACGGCGCCCGTTGCCTTCACGGCACCTGTTGAATCCCCGGCACCCGTTGAAAACACGGCACCCGTTGCCTCCTCGGCGCCCGTTGCCTCCTTGGCGCCCGTTGCCTCCTTGGCACCCGTTGCTCCCTCGGGACCCGTTGCTCCCTCGGGACCCGTTGCCTCGACGGCGCCCGTGTCCTCCACTGCTCCCGTTGCCTTCACGGCACCCGTTGAATCCATGGCATACGTTGAATCCACGGCACCCGTTGCTTCCACGGCACCCGTTGAATCCACGGCGCTCATAGGTTCCACAGCGCCCGTTGCCTCCTCGGCGCGAGATAGACGCTGGGCGAATGCGCTCGTTTTGAGACTGAACAGCAAGAACGAGCCTGCTATGGTGAGTTTTACTTTGTGCATTAGGTGCTATAATAATGGTCAGCATTCATTCCAGAGCGCCTCAAAAAAGACTTGGTAAAATGTTTTAATGTAGCTATTGATGATATTCAATCAGTGGTTTTTGTGTCTTTTTGAAGAAAACGTAATTGTGATCATTTAAATAAAGTGAGCAATCTACTTTGCGGTAATTAACTGCCAAATATAACTCATTCTGTGCAACCTTTCTTCATGAATGAAATTTGAAGTAATTGATCTTGGAGACTAAGGTTTGGCCTCAGGATTCTGCTGTGGTTATTTACGTAATGAGCAATATGTGCAAAATAAGAAACAGGTTGTCATCAGACAGACGCGGTAAATGGAAAAATTATTCATGAGTGGCTTAAGCATTTGCGAGAGCTTTACCCCTTCTGAAACCTTTTCGGTAATTGCGAAGTTTAATTTGTAAAAATGAATGAAGTAAGGCTTTTGAATTTAACCTGCGTTGGTTTTGACAGAGTTCGTGCGAAAAATTTAACTCAGCTGTAATTTTGTCTGAGCGTCAAGTTCCAGTTGACTGTAGGTATTGATAACTCCCCGAGATACTCCCACTGGTTGAATAATCTCTTAGATAAATTATCAATCTTTAAGGGGTTAATTTCTTTAAGGTATAAATAGGAATACATTAAAGGTCTCTATTATGATATAGCTGCATTTGGTCGTACGCAAGTTTTTTCTCCGATGTGGAATTACAATTATATTGTTGATTTTCGAACTGACCAATTCACGAGTCCAAATTGAAATACATGTTACGCCATCTAGCCCTATGCTCTTGTTAAACTACATTATTTTCTACTGTTTGGATGTAATTTGTTAATAGAATAGTTCTTCCATCAGCCCTTGTCGGCCTTGAACGTTAATGGACTGTCGTGACATTTCAGTGCTGGATAAAAATAACAATTATTTGACGAATTAGTATATGGAATGTACTAAACAATTGAATGTTGATCTTTTGTGGAGGAAGATGGTCCGTGTTCATTTTGATTTTTTACTTTTCCTTCTTTTTTGGGGCCCGAATCTTCTGGTAAATTTTCATATCACCACCTCCAAATAATTTTAATCCTTCGTGCTACGATATTTTACCCCTCTTGCTTATCTCTCGGTCCTAATTAACCGCAATTTTCTTCCAGATGCCCATCACCATCCCCAACTCCGGCGAAGGCGATCCTGCTACATTCTTCCCCGACAGCAGCTCGGAAGAACGTTGGCAAATGGCGACTGGAGATAAAACTATGATGGCGCATTATGATCCATGGCGCAACGAGTGGATTGCCAGTTATATCGAGGCGTCTCTTGCTGAAAGCTTTCTGCAGGCGTATAATTGTGGTAGAAGTGCTGTGGTTTTTCCCGAACACCGGCCGTAGGCAATGACAGGAATGGCCATAGGATGGGATCAGAATTTAATTCATTTGCTATTATTGAAAAATGAGCTAATTTTTAATTTCGTGATTATTTCTCCAGTGGAAATGTACACTATACATTTTTCGTTGTAGTTCTTAATACCGCTTAGGTTTTTCTGAATACTTCACCAAAGGTAAATGACCCCTGATTTGGACTTTTAAAGTTTCTTTATAGTTGAGCCTTGGGCTCGATTACGTTATACTACGGATTATTTTTGTAGATATTCTCACGTCTGTGATAAGCCATGACGAACTCATGCTAGCTTCCGCAGGTTAGCACGTCACAGAGGCTGGGAAGGAATCATACTGTTTGTTGTATCAAGATATGTGTTCATTTGTCTTAATTTATAGCCGAATGCAACATTGTGAGACTGCGATAACATTTGTATAATTTGTTGGGTTATTTCTATTAGCGTTGAGAGCTCAATAAATTATTATTGAATCTATAGCAGTAACGCCTACGTATAAGTTTATTCATACAGCAGGTTTTGTGAATTTTGAATTCATTGTAACCTAACCATAAATAAAAATGTGTAAATATTCCGTTTTTTTAGTTCTTTTGTGTTCTTAACCAAAACCAGTCCTGACAGTAGCAGTCCTGACAGTGAAGCATCTTTTGGTGGAGTGTGCTGCCCTGCAGCAAACGAGAGACAGTACCTCGGCCAGTCACTGGAGGAAGCGTCAGTGTGGCTAAACTGTTATTTGACGGTGGACCTATTCACAAAGTGCTGGAATATGTGAAAGAAATTAATGTATTTGGCAATTTATAAGAACAAATGGAAAAGAACGGAATCAATCCCATAGTACCAAGCGGTTATTTGTAATGGTGACTCGCCAAGTTTGTGGAATAATGCAACGTAATTCCTTAAACTATACTCATTGCTTAGGCGGAGGATATACCTGTATTTGGCTGTATAGATGATGAGCGCGCAATATGGCCGGGCGCGCTATGTTGATACCCCGGGGGTTTCAGCGTGGGTAGGGCGCCCGGCTATAAATGGTTGGGCAGCTGGAATCCCCATGGGGGTCGGGCTGCCCGATGGGTTCAGGTGTACTTGAAGCGGTGGGTTGTAAGACCAAGGACCGATTGTGACCTGCATATGGTACAGATGATGTATGGAATTTTGGAAAGGTAATTTGTGGATATTTTGCGATGAAATGTAATCGGAAGTCCAGGTGAACTTGTATTGTTTTAGTTCAACTTTCGCCTGAATGCCAAAGCGACAGCTAAATAGTTTATGACCGAAGCTGTAGTTAAATGAGTTATCATTATTATTATTTTAACCAAAACAGTTTTGCGTGTGAGGTTGTCCCAAAACCGGGACACTGAAGTGTGTCAACAATATACATTACCAGTCTCTGTATTGTGACACACTTACCGGAAGTCAATTCGATTCCGAATAAATAATTTTACTCTCTCAGACTGGTCGCTGAGTACACTGATATGCAGACAACGCCTGAGAATTATAAGAAAAATTAGTGGAGGTATTAAGGTTTTTGGGGAGAATAGGACTCCATACAAAAATCTTACAACAGTTCGGTTTTCTACATAAATATTTGAGCCCTTCGAAACGGAAATATGTAATTCAACTCTTTCAACCATTTTAATATGTGGTAAAAGGAGACACTCTAAAGTGTATCAAACTATTTTGAAAATCCGTTAAAGATACACAGGTGTGTCAAACATTTCTCTCAGTGTAAACATTTACAAAAATTCTGTACATTTTGCCTCCCTCGATGTTTCCTTGTTTACTGACGTGCTCAGCGCGGAGTCTGCTTCGCTCTCATGAGACTCAAATTAATTGTGTCTCGATTTCATGCATTAACTTATTTTTGGGGAACCTCTCTTAATTAAGCCGAAAGTAAAACTCATTACATTGTTACTCATTTGTTGAATGAAATTGACACACTGCTCAGAAATTTTACCATTATTGATGTACAAAATAGTTGATTGTTTTTTTCTGTTTTCGTTTAAGTTCTTTGAGAAAATGTCGTATGGAAGTCTCCACTTGACACAGAATTTAACCATATATCAGCTTGCTCTCAGTCGGATCGAAGCAATGGTAGCAAATTTGCTTTGTGTTTTTGGCAAAAGCAGGATGCAGAAATCTGTCTCATGTATATACTGAAGGTAGGATGTTGTACTTTGCTCTATGTCACAACAGAAAGCTGATAAATCAAAGTGGTAATAATGTAAGTTTACCCTCAAACAAAGATGACTATCCAAGGTTTACAAGTGCGTAAGCATTCCAATGGACAAAATAAGCGACATTAATAAGTTAGCTTCATGATAAGCGAAGTCTTCCCAACATATCGACAGGCGTTGAAAAAGTTATCTTCCCTTTGAAGGCTGCTTCAGCACAAGCATTTAGTAAGGTGAGATTAATGTATTTCTTGGTGAATAAGAAATATTTTTCGATATTGAGAAAATGGCAGGAATGTTGTTCTTCCTTTTTAGGTGAGACAGTAATAATGGATTCCGATCATCAGCTGTTTTGTGTCACGTAAAACTGAGAATCAATGCTGCTAAATTCAATGTGAACGTATTTTGAAGCCAATGATGAAATATGAATCAATATGCGTAATATTTTCAAGGTACTAACTGGTGATGTTAGTTAATTAATTGATTTCCATTTTTGATTCTCCGAGTCTCGTTTGAGGAGAAATTGCAGTCCAATAATGCAATCGATTGAATGTCACGTTATTGGTCATTTCATTCCCAAAAATGAATGAAAAAGCCTTCGAGAAAATGTATGGATGACTACCCGAGCTGAGCGGTTAGAAAATGTCTTAGTATAGATAACGTCGCGCGATATCAAACCTAGAACTACAGGATGCCATTCGTAGAAATCCAAAACAGACAAAGACAACCAGTAACGATGAATTGTGGTTCTTCAATTTCAAAGTTTGTTAAATAATAAGGGTTCAAAATCTAACATTGCCCTCCATGAATTGTTTGAATAGTTGGTGAGCTCTAAAAGTTTTTGTAAAATCAGTAAATTTAATTCGAAATTGAGTCGCTTTATCTCGAGTACATTTTTTAGCCTAGAATAGTAGTGTTCAGCCTAACAGAATGCATCTAATTTAGAGTTGAATAGGTTGGAATTTTTGTTGTTCGTCTACTGAGCAAATCTGCGCACCGATGACCGGATAGGAAATCATTCAGACGCATTTACGGACAATAATTTATATCTGACATGTTTCTCGATGTTTCGGCTGCCCGAAACGCGCCTCATTTTTGCTAGAGCGCCCTGTGCTTTGAGTGCAGAAATCAAACTGTCAGTGGTAAGCATCGATCCTCAAAACATTAGTCCGAACCCAAACTTGCGATCCCCGTCAATGGCTAATTCCGAGTTCGATTTCCCGATCCTGCAGCCAAAAAATTAAATCGATCCCGAACTTCCGATCTTCCGATCTTAACATTTACTAGCGATTCTCAGTTTTCAAAGCGCTTTTAAAGCAATACAAATTTGGTATGAGTATACGACGTTACATATGTGCTGATATTCCGTTCTGTACTGATTTAGAATGAAACAGATGAAATTTAAATTTTTTATTTCATATATTTCAAGTGCCATATAACAACATGTCTACTCTACTGATTCTACTAAATTCTATCTAGTTGAATAACATTATATGAGACAAAGGCTACGCTATCTGTCCTTTTGTTTGAATTGCCCCGTTCAAACCTCGTCTTGCTCGTTCACCTCCTTCTCGCGGGCTTTCTTGAGGAAGGGAAGGTTGCCCTTCAAGAAAATGAGGGCTTCGAAGTTCTCGGCAGCCAGGGTCGCCCTCGCAGGCCGGAGGATGGCAGACCCATACCTGAAAATGTGCTCGATCGAAGCGGAACTCGGGAGCGGCGTGTTGCGCGGCTTAAAGCTGCATTCAAGAAGAAACGACATCCACGCGAGACGGATTAGTCGTCGTCGTTTTGTTTCCAGTCTTCTCAGTTACGGCTGGGATCGGGATCGGAGTTACATTTTGCAAGAGCGATCTTCGCACTTCCGTTCTTTACCACCGAGAGTTTAAAATCTGATCTTCGAGCCCGATCCCGATTCAGAAGATCGATCGTAATCGGAAGATCAGAAGTTTGGACTCAGGACCGGAACGTTGACCACGACAAACTGTGATGATTAGAACAAAATTGTATCGCGTATGAATAGCCATCGTCGTTTGAAAACCACAATGAGATGTTGGGTAAAATATAAATTTATTTTTTACCCTTTGAATCGCTTGTACGCAGGCTTGCACAATTTGTTAATATTTTCTTCAAATATCCATTGCTATTCATGTTGTAGTGAACTGGTATAACTCTCTGGCTTCACAAGAAGCATAATTCATCACGATCGTATGATGCGTAATTTCACATTTCGTCAATTTTTCCCCTGGAATATGAAACTTGACAATGTAATTTTAGGTGGTTCAAATCGTCATGAATTGAAGCCTCAACTAAACTGAAGCTTTTTACTCCTCAGGGTCATGCATGTTTCTCTCTTATGAAAGAAGTCACCGAAAAATACCACAACATGTTTCGCTCTGAGCCTAGAGTTTCTCTCATTTAGTTCTACTGAACTTACATTGAAAATCAGTGAAAATTCTTTCCAAAGAATGAAAATGTTTTTCAATTTGAGAATTAAATTGACATTTTTTCAAATTTTGGCCATGGACTGAACATGCAGAGCATCTGAAGACACACTTTACAAATAAATATATTTCAGTAGCTCAATATACCAAGCGATTGTCAAAAACTTTGAAAAAAAAACACAAAATCAGAAGCCACAGTTGACCTAAGCACCTAAAGATAGCTTTCACGGTGTCTGATTTGTTTTGGTGCCCCTGGACCTGCCGGCCTCCTACAGCACACACGTGGTACACAGTCACCTATGTTTTTGCGGAGAATCATTATATATTTTACTGAAATTGCGTGCACCAAAATTTTTCATCGTCAGAATAGAGTTTCCATTCACTTCCGACACGGCTATACTCTTTAGGAGTTATTGACAAATATCCTGAGAGATTAATTATAGTCTAAATTCTCAAGAGCTTGTGTCACACAAAGGTTGTGTATAACATATCAACATAGCACATGAGTCTTTTCCCAAATAATACGGATTAAAATGTGTTATTGATGAGCATGATACGGAGACTAAAGCATACTAGGCTTCAGTTTTTTTTTTAGATTAGTTAAAACCGGTTTGAAAATAAGAAACGTGGACATGTAATGGTAATAATTGGTTTTTGCTGAAATTCTTTTAATCTGAGTATTTAGTCTCGAACCATTTCTACAGTGAAACTCCGACAAAGTATATTTTGTTGTTTCTTCAACCGAGGAAATGACGGTGTTCAATGATTTTATAAAGAGATGGAAAATCTTGACATTGGGCAACTACATTAGATTCATAAATAAGAGGCCCTGGTAATAATACATGTATTCTTGATGTAGGCATTCAGCACCACGAAAACTTTTCGTGGTCTAAATGGTTAAATTGTTATCAT
Source organism: Morinoia aosen (assembly GCA_030386875.1). Taxonomy (NCBI): domain Eukaryota; kingdom Metazoa; phylum Arthropoda; class Malacostraca; order Amphipoda; family Talitridae; genus Morinoia; species Morinoia aosen. Next base: position 23,532,451 of record CM059567.1, on the reverse strand, counting down.
TCCCATAACCGGTGCATTTGCAGTGGCTGCAGTCGACCGCCCAGACAATTTGGAGCGTTGGCTGCCAGGTTTCATGCATGATACTCAGAGCGCTACAAGTTTTGATCTTTCTTTAAAGCATGCATCCTACTTAGAGTTACATATTCTTTCGCGCAAATCTCGCTTACCATTCACATTCGTAGGAGTTGAATTCAAAGATGAAATTTCAACTGAAAATAGCAACTTGAGAGGTAGCGCAAATTTAATATGTATTTCGTCCTCGCTAAAAATTTTATATCATTTTTTGGAAGCCTGTTTAAACGTTCATAACTGTTTATGCTCGAAATAAATTCTCACGAATCCTTAAACCTATTTCAAAAACATAATTCTGCACTTCTAAGAGTTAATAATTTATGACACGATTAAGAGTGGATAGGCTATGGAAATGGCCAATTTAGGTCTGAAAGTGAACTTCCAATTTCTCCATTAGTCATATTTTATTTGGCGCGAAAATTTCACATAGGAACAGATGACAAAAAAGAATCCCTTTGCCATTCAATTCGAACATTTAGAGTTAAGGCTCATAATCAATAGGACACGTTAACTTTGGAACAAAATCTAAATAAATTCTCATCAAAATATGAAAGTATTCAGCAACTGATTTATAAGTATAATCACATTTAGGAATAATCGTGACCCGTGGAGGGAAATACCCAGCAGAGATACTCAACAAAAAGTAGTATAGAAACTTTTTTCAAAGACTATTTCGGTAAATTGCTTCCCTGCGACCGGATGGTCTTAGTGCATTAATTCGAATTATCCACGGTCTCATTTTGGATCCCTGGCTTCGCCAGTAGCTATTGTAAAGTTACCATGAACAGAAAACGTACCTGTCGTTTCTTCATTTCAGATCACAGAAATGTGTAACAACGCCATTTAACTAAATAAAATTTTGGTTTCAAAAATTTTCCGTTGGAAAAGCATTTGAAAATGATCGGTTCAGGCTTTCGGAGCGCTATTTGCTCCTAGAAGGCAAATGAAGGTTAATGGAAGGAAACCAATACTCAGTACTATACGTCAATTTAGCAATAGAGTCTCGTCCTGTTTATGAATTGTCTGCACAAAAAAATACGAGTTTTTCATAATAAAAGCCAAACACACCTCGTTTCTCCACAAAGACTGGCTCAAAACTAGAAACAATGAAGATCTGGCGGGCCTGATGAGTCTTCCAACTTAATACTGAAGCACCATTCTTTTTTTTTATTGATACCTGCACTTTTGAATGTTTTCATTGGTATTCGTATACTATCCGTGAAAAAGTGTCTAGGTTTCTAGTTCTATGGTCTTTGATCGAAAGAATGCGTATTTTTGGGAATTTGGAAGTTGTTTTCGATCGCCTAAAGTTTTCAATTTAACTTCAGATCTAGGATACTACCACGGTGTAAACAGCGGTGCTCTAAAGTAACCCAATCTTATTGATAATCGGTTTAAAGAAAACAATGAAGCATGATGAGCTCGAGATAATTTAATTTGATGGAATAACTTAACAAAATTATTAGAGTGCTGTAGCTCACATGCCAACGATCCTTACGTATTGCTCTCATAGATCGTACATTTTTTCCCATAAAAATTATGCGGTACTCAAAGCAAAGATCGTAACGATTCATTTCCAGTAAAATTGAGCAGTTATTAGCGAAGAAATGTATTTCACGAACATTTCTGTCGACTAAATTACTCCCGATGAAAATCCCATAAAATGAATGCTTTCTAAATTTGATTAATCCCCATCCAGAATAAATAAATCGTGCTGTGGCAGTCTGCGAGCAGTTTTAAACGCAACCACAATTATCAGCTTGTTTCTCTTTGAGCGTTGATTGTGGTCATGTAAGAGGTTATATTCTACACTCATCAAATTCCAAACTCTCCCGTTTTGCTTTAAAATATCTCAAACTCTTCCTGTTTCCCAGTTTTTTTGTTTTCGAATTTAAAAAGGTCACCTATGACCACCCGGAAGATAGCAAAAAACTCCGAAGCACGGATGTTCACGTGATAAAGTGTAGGCATATTATTCTATTGACTCTGTTTCAAAATATGATGGAAAGTACTTCAGTAACATTGAACTCACTTCCAGAAAAGGAGAGGAGTTTTCAGCATTTGTGTTGTTTACAGCTGATAAAATAAGACGTGTCATCGTAATTTCATTCCTCCGCCTGTTTGTTTTTTATTTCTTGTTTAAACTCGTGACCAGTAGTTTTAAAAAGCAAGTGTGCGGTGTACGATTAGGATCTTTCTTTTTAATGTTCTATTACGGTTTCGTTCATTGTAACTCATTTATTTTTCTACATTTAGCTGCTGAAAACCTGAAATATATTTTTGTATGAGATATATCCAGCCTGGAATCAACTGCAACATGTAAGGGAGAATAATGCAATCGTTAGTATTTCACTTTTTAATAACGGCAAGAGTAACTGTTTACGAGAATTTATCTACTACCTATAGTAGAAGTCAGCAAATATATGAGCAGGGCAGCACAGCATGAAATCATTTTGCTAGACCTCTCTGGCAGAGAGGTTTCCTGATGTAATTAGAGTTCCACAGTCTGAAGTGTACGAATTTAGTGGAAATACTAAAATTTATAAGCTGTAAATTCAGTTTTGTTAGCTATCATCTAAAGTATTTTTGATGGGAACAGCGCACAAGCTGGAACGAAGCTTAGCTATTTTTTGCTCAGCACATTTCGGAGGTAAAGCGATCCAAGACGCCAAGCTTCTGTCGCAAGATGACCTTTCATTATCTATGGTCTCGCATTAACTGTCGTGCATCTGTTCGCTTGTCTCTTGAGTCGCTGTCAGATTTTACGAGATGGTGATAGATTTGAAAATTTTTTCGGCTTTCAGTAACATCTTTATTCGAGCGAAGACTTCTTGTCTCCTCATTTATTATTCTGACGCTGTATAGTATAACTGAATAGAGCAAAGCAGAGTAGAACTGAAAAAAATAATAATGAATGGAGCGGTATGGAATGGATTTCAATCTACCCTAGTTAATTTAAGTTCATGTTAGCTGCCTTCCAGCACGATGTGTGAACAAGCAGTGCTCAGTTTGCGGTTTCACGCGTTTGTATGAGGTCCTGTCAGGCCAGGGAGCAGTACAGCAAAGGCGATATTCTCCATAAGCTCTGACCACCCGACTGTCTCCAGGTCAGTTGTGGTCGCATCACAACTCGCCTACAAAAAACAAGTGCACTATCACTCTCGTGTGAATGTACACGTGAAATTCAGCTGAAAGGTTGACAGCCACGTACAGGGACCAAAATGTTATTTAGTCCAGCGTCACTTCTGGACATAATTTTCATCAAAATGAACAAACGAAAGGAGCCTTGCTATTTCATTTTAGATATACATGCAATGATGTTAGTGCAGTCGTGGACCCAACATTGTGGATAATTTAAAACAATGCAGTAAATATACTTTGCCTCAACTGACCGAACACGTGCTTCGTTTTGCATTGATGTTCTAAATACCTGTTGGTGCCACGCCACGTTGGTGCTTTGATCAGACTTAGTACGATTATTGAGATTTCATGAATGCGCTCCTCATTCCTTTACATACAACGGTACAAAATCATTTTGGTGTCTTATTTTTTGGTTTTTGTACATTATTGCTATTTATATTTTAATCTATGGTAAGAAACTAGTCCTCATGTAATAAGTTGCATAAGGTTCCTCACACAAAAATTAGATAAATCCTTAGTAAAAATTATTCTTAAATTGAGGATTCGTGATAAATCGCAGAAAAAGCTCACGAGTATTAGAATTCCTAGACTGTGCACTAAGTTATCCCTAACATCAAGCTGTATCATATCAAATCATGCTTTGCTGAGAGCGAATTGTGGACGACGAAAACCGAACCACAAACATATAAACTGCACGAAAAGTTTGCCACACATTCACATGAATACAATAATATTATTCTGCTAAATTACGATTTCGAATCCTACTTTTTCGGTAAAATAATTGACTAAAATTATTTTAAGGCACGTTTTTGCCCAATTTTTGTTACTTACGAACTCAAAAGCAGCGACAACGAATGATTGAGGCCTCTCACCTCTTACCCTGCCAAAGAAAGTCAGCGTGTCCGTTGGCTTTTGTCTGTTCCAGCAAGCTTGTCTGCGCCCACTAACTCCTCAGCGCTGACTAGCTCCATAGCACCCATTACTCTGTCAGCACCCATTGGCTCGTTAGCACCCATTTCTTTACATGTACCCAGCAGCTCGTTCGCACCCATTACTTTACATGCACCCAGCAGCTCGTGTAAGCACCCATTACTTTACATGCACCCAGCAGCTCGTGTTAGCACCCATTACTTTACATGCACCCAGCAGCTCGTGTAAGCACTCATTACTTTACATGCACCCAGCAGCTCGTTAGCACCCATTAATTACCATGCACCCAGCAGCTCGTGTAAGCACCCATTTCTTTACATGCACCCAGCAGCTCGTGTTAGCACCCATTACTTTACATGCACCCAGCAGCTCGTTAGCACCCATTAATTACCATGCACCCAGCAGCTCGTGTAAGCACCCATTTCTTTACATGCACCCAGCAGCTCGTGTTAGCACCCATTACTTTACATGCACCCAGCAGCTCGATCGCACTCATTACTTTACATGCACCCAGCAGCTCGTTAGCACCCATTACTTTACATGCACCCAGCAGCTCGTTCGCACCCATTACTTTACATGCACCCAGCAGCTCGTGTAAGCACTCATTACTTTACATGCACCCAGCAGCTCGTGTTAGCACCCATTACTTTACATGCTCCTAGCAGCTCGTTAGCACCCATTACTTTACATGCACCCAGCAGCTCGTGTTAGCACCCACTACTTTACATGCACCTAGCAGCTCGTTAGCACCCATTACTTTATATGCACATTTTAGCTCGTTAGCACCCATTACTTTGGAATCATTATTTGATTAAGGAATCTCTATGGAAATGATTCAAAATAATAAAAACTTTGTTTTAAATTCCTAATGCTACTATTCCGTCCTATTTTATTTTGTCCTAATTCGTTCATGTACATTAGCTCAAAAATTATGCCCAAATTTCGCTGCGAGGCATTCGTAAACAAGTCACTCCGCTATCGCTGGCTTCACATTACACAGCCTCAAAACGATCACTCATTTGGGATCATTGCCTAATATCACTAGTGTATTTATTTCAAGCAACAACGAACCAATAATGTTTCAACGTCTTTTACAACTTCAAATTCACATGCATTCCAAGTCGTAACTCGCTACATCTTTCACATCATCTCTTGAAATCTTCAATCTGTTACGCATTTCAGTCCGCAAGTTTGGAAACACGCAGAAAAAAGTTTGTTTTTTCTCCGGACAAAGTTTGTTGGCTCAAGACGTTCAATTTTCTCATGTTTTCTTGATGTAAAAAAATTTCATGAAATAAACCTTAACCACTCCAATCTATTATGCTGAAGTAACTTTTCAGCTGAGTACTCAACGAAGAATTCATTATCCTTGTTTTAGAATCTTTAAAACAGAATATTCACTCAATACACCAAGGCAGGCGATCAGCTGATAACAGCGCACCAGCCGGGGTAGTGCTGTATATAAGCGCACTACCCGCAGCAGCAGTCATTCATTTGCTTCGAAGTCTCCTAGTGAGTGGAATTGTGCGAACATCGGTCTCCAGTGATCTCCAAGACATTCGGCTGTGCGAAAGTGTACACGTGAATCTCTACGAGAAAGTTAGGAGATAAATTTTCTTTTGGAAAATATATCTCCGTGATCAGATCTTTTGAACATTATTGTCATCATGGGTGAGCAGAAAAGAGGTCAGTCCTTAATTTCTTATGTTTTTGTATTTGTATGTATATTTAAGTTTAGTCTTGGGAGAGACCGTGGATAACTTGTAACAATGCAGCTGGACTTGCCGCCTTTCGATTGGGCGCACACGTGTTTTATTTCACGTGGGCGTTTGGTGCGCATGATGTCTCGATATTACTTAAAGGGAGTGCATCATATGATTATGAATTCCACGTTAAATTGAGGTAAAACTACTTCTCTTTGAAAATCTTATATGTGAAGAGACATATTTTAATTTATGGTCTGATTCCATTATTGTGTGAACTTGACCATTGGATATCTTTGCAAAAATGAAAATGTTTATCTACAAACTGTTCCCTATTGACTAAATTAGAATTAAAATTTAGTTCATTCTGTAGTAAAAAAGTTTGAATGTATTGTAGTGTTTCTTATTCGTTATTAAACGGTTCAATTCGTTCCCAAATTAGGCATCTAACGGACTTTGTCTTAGATTAACGATAGAATTTAATTTGCTAGGGGATTTGTGAACAATATATGTTTCCTCAAAGTCGCAATGTTGGGTGAATTAACTCATATAAATTATCTTAGACAGTCCATTAAATATTTCACTTCCGGTTTGTTCATGTTACCTGTTCACTACAGCTATGAATTCTTGACAATTCTCATCCTATCCATCCAATAACAAGATGAAGTTTTTCGGAATGATTTGTCTTGAAGTGATCTCAGATTGTTTTATCCATGCTCTTTTTCGAAGGTAGGCAACACGTCTTACTAGACATAAAACACTACGGGTATAGTTCTTCCTCGCCTGAAAAGTGAGTTAGCGTGAGTTTTGTATTTCTCATAAACATTTGTCCTCGATCACATCTTGAGAATGCGAGCCAAACGATTGCTACTAAATTATTGAATAGTTAGTAATCATTTTACAAACTTTTCGTCAGTTGAAAACTAATTCCAATCTCGCTATTTGCCAATTCACTGTAGCGTGAGGATGGGCATGAGACAAAGCTCTGTTATTTCACTTCCATTGTGGAGACTCGGCCTGCCTGACCTGCGGTGTTCGACGCCCTCGGGCAATTTCTCCATTTGATCTTTACCTTCAAATGACTTTCTTTGATGCTGTAAACTTATTACTTTTTAACTTGTGAAAATGCCAGCAATCGACCTTCGAGGTGTATGGCACCATCGTTTGCGAACCTGAACTATTGCAAATAGAATAAATCTTTTTTATTCAACGAATGCAATGCCCGGTTTTAGAAACTGTGGCTAATATCAAACCACACGAGTAATAGTTAGCCTGAGATGATGTTCAACTCGAGGATCGACTGCACGTGCGTACCTCAAGTGAAGGTATCCAGCCAGCACGTGCGGCGGCTGCAGTCTTTCGTATTTCTGACGGCGACCTCCGGCCAGCCCTCCTGTGCGCGTCTCCTTGTGAACTTATGGGCAGCGGCCATGCGCTGCTATCTCTGTCGAGGGAGTCGTCATTGCTCATAAAATGTGCTGGTGTTCGTGAATGGGCATTTGAATGAATTTGTTCTCTGCCACCCCAGCCCATTAAAATTTAGTCCAAAAATGGGGCCACGCGGCTTGAATCTAGTATGTTTCAGCGGCAATTTACGTAATTTCATCATGATGCCCACACATTTTTTTATATTTACGAAATTATGCAAGTTCTGTTAATTATCAGTTTGCACAGAACCGTAATTAAAATATGATGTATTTATACAGCTGTGTAATGAGACTGCAGGATTTTTTATTTCATCATGTTTTTGAATTCATACTATTAGTTGCATTATTCAACGTTCATCATAAGAAGACGTTTTCTATTCTGAGCGTGCTGCAGAAATTCGAATGTCTGGGATATTTCGACCGGGGCGTCCAATGAATGAACGCGTCGAGAGTGAAAACAACTGTCTTGATGTAACTAAAAAATGAAAACACAAAAACTTCCTTCACACACTTATTGAACATTACTTTATAATTCAACATAATCGTCAATGCTGTCAAGTCTCTTACTGCAACTTGGCGCTATTTTTTTTATGTTGATGTTATATTCTTCTGTGCCAACCTAGATCTGAGCCAAGATGTCAATGCTTCTCTGATGTCTTCATCATTTGCAAACTGTTTTCCCTTAAAAGTCTCATTAGTTTCGGAAGAAGTGAAAATCATACATGAGCTGACACTCAACGTTGGTGTTCCTGAAATGTTCTAAAACTTCATATTTAATTCATCCGCAATGAGTGATGACCTCTCACTCCGGTCTTCGTCGTCCACTTCGGCTATTTCTTAATTAAAAATGAACCATTTCGGCACTGAAAAATCACTTTCTCATCATTTCATTGCACTTTTTATTCGTCCAAAGATCGAATGATGACGATTGGTCGAACAATTTGTGCCTTTAAAATTTAACTTACACGCGGCTCTTCACATTTTGTAGTATTTTTGATGCAAGCCATCATTATAAAAGGTTACTGAACAAATTGACGTGATCCGATAAGAAGGAAGCTCGGCTCCGCTGAGGAGAAAAAAGGCGCAATAGCGTGCATGCAATCGAGGTTGTGGGGACTGACGCTGACCGTGATGTGAAGTCGTTCTAAACTTTCTGACTAGTCCTCGCATGTTATAGAGACTTGAACTTTAATGCATTTATTGAACGTTGATGGCTGTATTTTTTAATCATCGAAAGCTTGCATGAGTGTGGATATCACGGAGAATTCCAGGTCGTCATAACCTTGCAAAAAACACGAAATCCTAAGTTCTTCAACGAATTTCAGCACCTGCACATGTCCAGCAGTGACATAGGGCGTGTGAATGCTCAAAAGTTCTTGAACAGACCAACTCATGAGGTTCTCATTTCGTGCGAATCTTGATAGAGTTTATAAATAATTTCCCTTTTTCATTAAAATTTTTTCATTTATTTCTTCGTTTTAATTCAGCGTTGAAGCGTAGAAAATGGTTAATGTCTGTGAATGTTTAAATTGTTATCCGGTGTTTCTCATTTCACAAGAATTTACAGTCCGTCATGTGATATTCTGGCTTCTGTTGAACTCATACATTATATCAACTAAACAAACTTTTCAGCCTTGGTATGTCTTACATAACAATGCTGATATACTCACACATAATTCTATAATTGTTGTATTCTTATATGTTCAACCTTAAGGAAAGCGTCCATCTTACGGAAAGATTTTTCCGTTATTGAACCAAGAGCAATAAAATTTGGTATACAGATAGAAAATTCAAATAGAAACGTTTGTCCTACATGAAAAAATGCGATTTTTCCTATAGAAAACGAGTTACCAATAGAAAACGGAATTAGGGGGAAGTGGCGGGTGATTTCAAAATGCATCTCCTCCTACAGTTTTTGAGCTACAGCCATTATATTGGTGTCTGTTGATGCGGAAAGTCTCAGGCATTACCATAACTTATATCCTATATGGGATTCTCCAAATTTTCGTTTAAAACTTTTATTCAAGAGCAAATATTTGTGTTCGAAAAATTTCGTACATGTGATGGCATAACTTTTGATCTACTACGAATGATGAATCGCCATATAGGTAATGGTAATCCTTGAGTCTCTACACATCAAATGATATCAATATCTTCACTGTAGCTTTAAGAGGATCATCCGGATTTTTATATTTTTTTCGTCTGATTTGTTTGCCATTGGCCAGTAACTTTTTCGATTTAGGCCTTAGTTTTTTTACGAAAAATTCGTTTTTTGGTACATTCTATAGATATTTCAAAACTTATCTCCTCATTGAGTTTTGATGCTAGAACCAAAATAAACACAGTTTTAGAATCCTTGAAGCATTGCAAACAATAGTTCTGTTCGAAATTTTATATGCGATATTAAACCACTAATGCATATATACACAAATTTTTGGTTTTCACACTGGAATAAAAAAATCTAAGTAAAATTTCAAAGTTTCGAACCGTACTATTGTTAGAAATGTTCCAAGGATTCTAAAACTCTCTTTGGTTTTGTTCTAGCATCAAAACTCAATGAGGAAATACGTTTTGAATGTTGAAAGTTAGAGAACCGCACTATTGTTAGAAATGTTCCAAGGATTCTAAAACTGTCTTTGGTTTTGTTCTAGCATCAAAACTCAATGAGGAGATACGTTTTGAATGTTGAAAGCTAGAGAACCGCACTATTGTTAGAAATGTTCCAAGGATTCTAAAACTCTCTTTGGTTTTGTTCTAGCATCAAAACTCAATGAGGAGATACGTTTTGAATGTTGAAAGTTAGAGGTTTTGGGTATAAGCCATAAACAAAATTTTTTGTTGAAGTGTAATATAATGGAAATTTTATGTAATTGAATGCTGTTTTCATTTTTATTTCGATAATCTCCATGCATAACTTCATATCCACACTGTGAATTGTAATTTCCAAAAAATTAAAAATGAATAAAAAATTTTCTTTCTTAAAAAAAATTATGAAACTTTATATATGTAGTTTGGTTTTTATGAAATTTGACTATAACATGTCATTTTTTTGATTCAGGCCTTAGTTTTTAAAAAAATTGGACAAATTGTTTTTTTAGTTCATTTATATTGATATTTCAAATGAATAGAACTCATTGAGTTTTTATGTTAAAACATAACCAAAGACAGCTTTAGAATTCTTGAAGCATTGTAAACAAAGAGACGGTTTCAAATTTTCCATTTCCCATTTTCTTTGGTTTTTATATGGGGCCGATATGGGGTCGAAAATTTGGGATTTTTAGTCCTCCTACCCTCTCTGGGGGGGATTTAGTGTCCATAGCGCCATAAAATTTTAGGACTGAATAGTCCACCACCTAAGGGTCCTTTTCCAACAACACAACAAAAAAAGCTCTTGGACCGAAAGGAGACTGGCAGGGGCCTGGGATGATCCCCTTAAAACTGTAGGAGGAGATGCATTTTAAAACCTGAAATCCGAAATACTTAACAAGACACAGTAAACAAACATAAAAAATCTCATTTTTCTTTATTATTATTTGTGGGGTGAACTAGAACCCTTAGAATCGTTATAAAGGTATAAAGTGGCTTATTTAGCAACGTCGCGCAAAGGTGGTGTGTAACACGATGAAATCCCACCCATCCAATCCTTCTTAGCTCTACCCCCATTATTTGAGACTCTCGTAGCGGGCGAACCAGTGAACGTAAAAACCTCATTTTTTCACAGGATACACCTGACATCTAACACCTCTTATGGTGCAAAAATCTAAATTCCCAAAAATTTTCCAATTTGTGGGGGACGATTTCCTTGAATAGTTTATAAAAACTGAATGCTTTATAAAATGTGTTGTTGCTTTTCTGGTTTAACACATAGTACGATGATCGCAGTATCGTATTCATTATTCATTGAACGTATTACAGATTCAGTCTTCAGTTTGGCTGCTGTGACTGAAAGAAGTTAGTTATCTACACTTGCAGAATGTTTTCTTTTAATTTACCACTAAGAACAGTGAAAATCAAGTCATATATGCTTGTATGATTTATGTAGCAGTTCACGAACTACGTAGAGTTGTTTAAAGTAACATATTGTATTCATGGATCAATTCTGAAATGAACTCGTTTATACTCATCTCCTATAGGCAGTGGATAAACCATTCACGCGTTATTTACACACACCACAACACATTTTTCCCGTATTTGTCGCTCCACTACACATGTGTCATACCATCTTTGTGTGTATACCATTGCACACACCATGGCGATGTTTAACATGACGTTATGCATTTTTTGTACCGGCGCTTCCACACAGCGTACATTCTGTTTGTACCCCTGTGTTAATAAACGTATACACCGAAACACAGATATAATGTTATTAAAGTGATGTTATGTCAATTTCTACGTTGAGGGACGTAACAAATTGTATGACAAGCTTCAACTCATTTGGAACGAACTAAATATCAATAAAGCATTACCAACACGAAATTGAATCTTGCTCAGTCTATTTTATTGAAAAAAAATGTTTTTGAGTAATGTGTGCTACTGTAAATGTAATATTTTAGTATGGAACAACTTGCTTGATTGAACATTCTTGAGAGCGCCGATTTCAGAGCACTACTACGCTAGCACACTTGTGTCTTTACTACATCCCCAGAGATGATGGGAGTTGTTTTAATTCAACATTTCGTTATGCTAGTGACGTCTTCCAGAACGGAAATAATCTTTGATATTTAAGCTTCCGACGTGTCTCTTAACGACATGGGCGGTAATGAGAAGAGCTTTGTTCGTTCATCATTTTGTGTTGATTTTGAATTCTTCCAGAATATAATTCGAACAGAAAAAATTTCTATTACTTAGTATTTTAATCACGAATCTGCAACTCAAATTCACTCAATTCTACAACCCTAACGCATTGCTTTTTGAAAAATCGGGAAACTTTGCAAACACGTTTGTAGTCACATATGATCCAATCTTTCAGTTTTTTAGTTTATAAATACCAAATAATATTTGACCTAAATTTCGACTCAAAATCACTAATTTGTATCACAAGAAAACTCCCAGTATCATAGAGCTATGCGGAGCAAAAGTAAACGTTCAGGGAACTCCATATCTCAAAGACAAGATGCTCTACCAACATACAGAAGCTGACATGACAAACTAACATTCTTTGCATTCTCAACAGATGACTCCCGAACGTCAACGACCATCGCCGATCACAACAGTGCGTCAGGGAGCGACGCTTCTAGCAGCGATAAACCTGTGCTCTCCAAAAGTCAAAGGAAGAGGATGAGGAGGATAAAGAAGAAGATAGAACGAGCAGAGCGTCAACAGGAGGAGATTGAAGTATCTTCTGACGCCTGTTCTGCTCCGAAATCGTCGCCCTCGGAAGATTCGAAATTATCGCTTGCGTCGTCTTCAGAATCATCAACCACGAAAGCTTCCAAGTCACCAAAGTTCTCAAATCCCCTCCCTTCACCTCAATACTCAGCCCCTTCGTCACCTCCAAAATCAACTCACTCATCTCTTCCAAAAACAAAGCTCCCATTCCTTTCGAGCTCAAATTCTTGTTTGCTCCTAAAACCATCTCGCTCATCACCCCCAAAATCAACTCCTTCATTGCCCCTAAAACCATCTCCTTCATCTTCCCCAAACTCAACTCCTTCGTTGCCCCTAAAACCATCTCCTTCATCACCCCCAAACTCAACTCCTTCGTTGCCCCTAAAACCATCTCCTTCATCACCCCCAAACTCAACTCCTTCGTTGCCCCTAAAACCATCTCACTCATCAATCCCAAACTCAACTCCTTCGTTGCCCTTAAAAACTTCTCCTTCATCACCCCCAAACTCAACTCCTTTGTTGCCCCTAAAACCATATCCTTCATCACCCCCAAACTCAACTCCTTCGTTGTCCCTAAAACCATCTCACTCATCAGTCCCAAACTCAACTCCTTCGTTGCCCCTAGAACCATCTCCCTCATCACTCCCAAACTCAACTCCTTCGTTGCCCCTAAAACCATATCCTTCATCACCCCCAAACTCAACTCCTTCGTTGCCCCTAAAACCATCTCACTCATCAGTCCCAAACTCAACTCCTTCGTTGCCCCGAAAACCATCTCCCTCATCACTCCCAAACTCAACTCCATCGTTGCCCCTAAAACCATCTCCTTCATCAGTCCCAAACTCAACTCCTCCGTTGCCCCTAAAACCCTCTCCTTCATCGCCTCCAAACTCAATTCCTTCGTTGCCCCTAAAACCATCTCCTTCATCAGTCCCAAACTCAACTCCTTTGTTGCCCCTAAAACCATCTCCTTCATCACTCCCAAACTCAACTCCTTCGTTGCCCCTAAAACCATCTCCCTCATCACTCCCAAACTCAACTCCTTCGTTGCCTCTAAAACCATCTCCCTCATCAGTCCCAAACTCAACTCCTTCGTTTCCCCTAAAACCATATCCTTCATCGTCCCCAAAATCAACTCTCTCGTTGCTCCCAAAACCATCACCTTCATCTTCGCCTATGAAATCGACCGCTTCGAGCGCTGCTACCGGCCCAAATTCTGCGATCGCTCATTCCAACTCGTCCAACAGCTTAGGTAATTATACGCTGCAAGTCATGCAAAATTGTGAGAAAAGCCTTATATTGTTTGAAGGTAACTTAATGTCAACAAAGCATTATACAACAGAGTAGTATTTCATGCTTAGTCTATTGTATTGGAAAAAATATAAAATGATGGTGATTTTTAGGCTTTGCCTTTTTAATTGGGGAATTTTATGTACGTACTAATTAATAACAAGCTAGTGAACAAAATATGGATATTTTTTTCTTACGAAGTGTTGTCATGCGCTGATAGATTTTTGATCCTTCCTATATTTCGAAGTATTTTTTCCATTCATTTTAGGAATTTCTTGTTCAAAATAGTTTCTGATAGATGTAATAAATTTTCACTTCCAATTTATCTATGCTATCATTCGTGAAGTTCAAAAGAGAAACATCGTATTATCACTCGGAAGAATTAAGCTAGTATTGTGTTATTTTTGAGGTGCGCTTGCTTCAAACTTTGCCAATTGATCACATGCATAAGAACCTTTACAATAAAATTCGCATTTAGCTAGAAGTGGTTACATGAATTTACTTGAGGAATGCCTTATGAAATTGTAAGGTACGTGTGACCTGGAAGATTTTATCTTTTCATGAAAACGGAGCGTAAAGTACTCCCAGGTTTGGTTTCTGCTCACCAAGTGGGTTCGGGACGTTAAATGTATGATGGTAGCTGCGAAACATTATAAAACATTCACCACATTCACGATGAGTTAGAACTAAAGCCTGCGTATTCTGAATGTTCTTTACTGACAGAACAGGCTTAAGCGTCAGACGTATTTAATGGTTTGTACGTTCTCAAATTATGCAGGATTAACTTTGAAATTCTTGCCTAAATTTTTCAGCATTTTCAAAGCAGCACATGCGCAGATTTTCCCAACTGTGAAAGAAAAGAGTTTTATTTCATTTTTTCGTTTCAGATTCCGAGCAGAAGATCTCTCCGGAAAACGGATGCAATGGTCATACGAAGCCTCTTCAAAGCCTCGTAGACCCTGTAATAACTCAGGAATCGATGGTGACTACAACAGAAAATATTTCCCTCGGCTTGGCACCGCCACAAGAGTCTTTGAATTTATCCACCGTTTCGAGCAGTGCACGTGCTACCTCCTGCAACACCAACCCAACGAACAACGCATGTCTACTTCCTGAAGCTAATGAGGACAACCCTTTGTCGTTCTTAGGTCCTGAATTTGCGTCGCCGAGTTTTTTTTTCATCCAGCCCAATGAAATAAAATCATCCAGCAATTACATTCTTCCGAATGCTAAGAATGTAATCGCAGATCCATCTATCATCTCAAACTGCAGTACATCTGACCCTAGCTGCTATACCTCTAAGATGGAATATATTTCTGCAGGACAGAAAGTGTCGACTTTTAAGACACTCTCTGCCTCCACTCCCAGCGAAAATACCGAAGCTTCATTTTATAAATCCACCGCCTCCTCGCTTACAACAGACTCCGTAGTAGTCTCAAGAACGTCACCATTCACGTTAACAATCTGCTTCTCTTCGATGCCTACGACCCCAATGTGGCACTCGCATCCTTCAAGCATCGATCAATGCTCGTCTATCGCCTCCTCAGCGTCCATTGTGTCTTCGGCACCCGTCATTTCCACGCCACTCGTTGCCTCCACCGTACCCGTTGCCACCACGGTCCCTGTTGCCACCACGGCACCCGTTGCCTCCACCGCACCCGTTGCCACCACGGCACCCGTAGCCTCCACAGCCCCAAAACTCACGTTCACTTCAAACTCAACATCCCCATCGACTCATAAACCAATTCCTTCAATGCCTCCAAATTCAACCCCCTCATCGCTTCTAAAACCAATTTCTTCAATGCCTATAAACTCAACTCTTTCGTCGCCACCGAAATCAATACCATCGTTGCCCCCAAAACCATTTCCCTCGTCGCCACCAACATCAATCCCTTCGTTGCCCCCAAAATCGTCTCCCTCTTCTTTGCATGTGAAATTGACCGCCTCGAGCGCTGCTACCGGCCCAAACTATGCGTGCGCTCGTTTCAACCCTGCCAACAACTCAGGTAATTAATTGTACACTGCGAGCCATCACGCGTTGTGTGAAGAGCTTTAATCTCATTCGAAACTAATTAAATCTCAGTAAAGCTTTACTTAACGAAGAATATTTCATGCTTAGTTCATATCAGGAGGAATAATATTCGCGTAGGAGCAATGGATGCTTCTGTAAACGCATTGTTTTTGTTGGGTGCATATTTCTCGATTGAGCGTCCTTCAGAGCGGCTATTTTAGAGCCAAGCTACGCTGGCACACTCGTCTATTTACGACATCCTCAGTATTGAAGAGGGTTGTGTTAGGTCAACATTTGGAGATGCTTGTGAATGCATCTGGAATTCAAATACCCTTTAAAATGAAATTATCTGACATGTCTCTTCATCACATCCGCAGTAATGAGGGGTGTTGTTTTAGTGCAACTTTTTTGTGATGATAACTTCTTCCGTTGTAGATATTGTACTAAAAAAAACTATTATTATGATGGCTCTTTTCATGAACCTAGAACTCAAATTTACTTTATTTTACCACCATAACGTTTGGAGATAAGAGAAAAATATGAATGTGCAGTTTTCAACGTATTATCTCATTTATTCAACTCATCTCCTATAAGAAAACATATATTGTTTCACCAAATTCCGACGCAAACTCACTATCTGTATGGTAAAAACATTCCCTGGATCACAAAGCTGTGCGCGGCATAAGCAAATGCGAACGGAGCTTCATACTTTAAAGATATGATGCTCTAGTAACACACACAGAAGCTCACGGGACTTATTAACATGCTTTGTATTCTCAACAGATCATTCGCAGACATCGACGACCAGCAACGAGCATAACGATGCGTCTGGGAGCGACGCCTCCAGCAACGAAAAACGTATACTCACGAAAAGCCAAAGGAAGAGGCTCAAGAAGATAAAGAGTAAGATAGGACGAGCAGAGCGCCAGCTGGCGGAGACCGCAGCATCGACTAATACCTGTTTGGCTCCTAAACCGTTACCCTCGGAATCTCCGAAATTATCGCCTTCGTCGTCTCCTAAATTATCGGCCATGACTGCTCCCAAACCAGACCTCTCGTTGCCTTCAAACTCAACATTTCCATCGCCATCATCACACACTCCCTTAATGCCTCAAAACTCAACCCCCTCAATACTTCTAAATCCAATTTCCTTATTGCCTCCAAACCCACCAAAATCGATCCCTTCGTTGCCCCAAAAACCGTCTCCCACGTCGCCCCCAATATCAATCCCTCCATTGCCCCTGAAACCATTTACCTTGTCACCACTGAAATCAAACCCCTCGCTGCCCCAAAAATCGTCTCTCTCTTCTTTGCCGATGAAATTGACCGCCTTGTGCGAGGCTGCGGTCCCAAACTCTGCGTGTGCTCCTACCAACCCTTCCAACGACTCAGGTAATTGAACGCTGGGAACCATCACAAATTGTGTGACAAGCTTTATCTCATGTGAAACTAACTAAATATCAATAAAGCAAAACATACAGGAAAGTGTTTCATGCTTAGTCCATTTTATGGGGAAAAATTCAATTCAACAATTCAGGAGACTGTCAAAGTTTGGCCTATTCGTTAAAAGTAATGAATTTATGTAAAAAAAAACATTAACAAGCCAGGTATCAAAATACTGTTATTTTTTCGTACATAGTATACCTAGGTTTAGATATTTTATAGTATTGCGATTATTTTTTGTTCTAAGCTGGTATATGACGACAATGGTACTGTTCTAATAGTATTTCCTCAGACTGACAAGGTTGTGTTGGCAGGAGTATATAGTACATCGTCAACTCATGACTCATAATTAGGCCGTAAGTTCCATTAACGAAATTAGAAAGAGAAACACCGTAATATCATATGAAGAAAGAAGGCTATGGTAGTGAGTTATTTTAATGGTGTGTTTTTGCTTTAAACTTTTCAATTGATTACATTATAAAACATCGTTGCTGGAAAAATCGCACTTCACAAAAAGTGGGTACACGAATTTGCTTAAGGAATGCATTATGGTTGTCGTTGAGTACATGTGACTTGAGAGGTTTTTGCCTTTCAATACAGCTCAACATAACATATTCTTAAGTTTGGTTTCCGCACGCTAAGTGTGTTTGAGCCTCTGAATTTATAATGGCAGATGTGATACATTATAAAACATTTACCACATTCTCTATGAGTTAGAAATGGAATCCAACATATCCTCACTAAAATTCTTCACAGTTCGTTAGGGAGGAAACATCTTTTCGGAATGCAGATCGAGTGACAATGACTTCGTTTGATGTGGAAAATTTATTTACTAATATTCCATTGGCAGAAACTATCAACATAATTATAAATGCCCTTTTTGTTACGTCAACAGACGCGGTTTTAGGTCTAGGAAAAACTCATTTTAAAACCCTCCTTGAACTTTCCGTGTTGAATTCTGTGTTTATTTCTGCAGGAAAGTTGTATAAGCAAGTTGAGGGTTTCGGTATGGGTTTTCCTCTGGGGCCTACGTGTGCCAATATTTTCATGTGTCATTGAGAAGAAAAATGGTTGGCAGATTGTCATACAGAGTTTAAACCTGAATTCTATCGAAGATATATTGATGATACTTTTTTATTGTTTAGAGACCCTAGCCATGCACCTTTGTTCAGGGATTACTTAAACTCGAAGCACCCGTCTATAAAATTCACAATTGAAATAGAGACCAATAATTGTTTATCTTTTTTAGATTCTAAAATTACTAGAAGCGGTCATACGTTTAATTCATCTGTATTTCGAAAAGCGACATTCACTGGTTTGGGTTTAAGCTTTTTAGTTTCTGTAACTATAGATTCAAAATTAATACTGTCAAGACCTTATTAAATCGTGCTTTCAATATCTGTTCGAATTACGTTGATCTTCATATGGAGTTTTCTTTTTACAAAATTTTCTACGTAAAAATGGGTACCCTACTTCTATTGTCAATATACATATTAAAAAATTTTTGGCTAAGAAATACTCCGTAACCAATGCCGTGATAGAACCACTGCAACGTCTCTATTGCGTTTTTCCCTATTTTGGAGATTACACTGACAAAATGTCACGAGATTTAGAATTTTTTTTAAACGTTATTTTCCTGGTGTAAAACTGTGCATTGTGTCTGTTAATTCATTAAAAATTGGCTCCTTCTTTCGCTACAAGTACGTGATTCCTAAACGGATGCGGGCATCCATCGTGTATAAGTTTAGTTGTGTACAATGTACATCTGGCTACGTCGGCATGACGACTTTGCCATTCTATATTAGGATTGCCCAACACCGTGGAGTCAGCTATCGTAGCGGAAGACCTCTGACCCAACCGCCTCATTCATCTATCCGCCTTCACAGCGAGCAGTGTTGTGACGGCATAGCAGAGGAAAATTTTCTCGATTTTACGCACAGCATCAAATAATTTAGATTTACGAATTTTAGAATCTCTTTTTATCTCTAAAGAAAAGCCAGAACTCAATAGCGCAAATAGTTCTTACCCATTGCAAATTTACTTGTAGATTTTATATGCCCATGTATTCTGTATAGAAAGACTGATTTTGTTCTTTATTTTATCTTTGCAGACTGTTAACTGAAGATGGAGCAGGTCTCCGAAACGTTTTATAGAACTGACTTAGTGTTAAATTTATAGTTCGTGTGAAATCTTAATTAAACATGATTTCAATACGTGGGGCATTCTTCGTTTTTAAATTCCTAATCCTCACTTTACTGACAACATAGGCTCATATTTAGAACGGATTTAATGGATTGTGCGTTCTCAAATTTTCGTAACTGGTTCATGATTCAGAACGAATTTCTTCCTTAAAATTTACAGTGTATTAAAAAATAAAATAAGAATGAGGGGTTGCAGATTTCCTAAAGTGTAAGAGAAGAGTTTTAATTCGTTTCTATGTTTCAGATTCCATACAGAGGATCGCTTTGGAAAATGGATGCAATGGTAATACGAAGGCTCTCATCGATTTTCAGGCGAAAAATATGAATAAATACCAAAACCAGCAACAGTGCTCTCTGGAACTCAATTCTGACCTCAATCGGACTAATATATTCAACACAGACACAGATTCTAACAATGTAGGCCTTGGAATAACACGGGAACCAAAGTTGACTATCGCAGAAAATATACCCCTTGGCTTGGCTAATCCACAAGAGACTTTCAATTTCTCCACTGTTTCGAGCAGTGCATGTGCTACCTCCTTCAACACCAACCTAACGATCAGCGAATATCAACTTCCTGACCCTGATATGAATAACCCTCTGTCCTTCTTAGGTCCTGAGTTCGCTTCGCCTAGTTTTTCTTTCATTCAGCCAGATGAAATAACCTCATCCAGTAAACACATTCCTTCGAAAGCTAAGAATGTAATCACAGATCAATCTACCATCTCAAACTACGGTAAATATGTTCCTATCTGCTGTGCCTCAGTGACAGAATATACTTCTTCAGAACAGAAAGAGTCGAATTTCAAGACGCTCTCTTTCTTCACTCCCGACGACACTCCCGGGGCTTCATTTAATAAATCCACCACCTCATCGTGTACATCAGACTTCGCAGTAGTCTCTACAACGTCACCATTAACGCCAACAACCTCCTTCTCTTCGATTTATACTACTCCTATTTTGCACAAGCATCCTTCAAGCATCGATCAATGCTCGTCTATCGCCTCTTCGGCGTCCATTGTCTTTTTGCCACCCGTTGTTTCCTTGGCCCCCGTTGCTTTTACAGCATCCGTTGCCTCTACGGCACCCGTTGGCTCCTCAGTGCCAAACCTGTCGTTGCCTTCAAACTCAACATCCCCATCGCCTCCAAAACCAACTCCTTCAATGCCTCAAAACTCAACCGCATCGTCGCCACCAAAATCAATCCCTTCGTTGCTCCCAAAACCATTTCCCTCGTCTCCACCAAACTCAATCCTTCTGTCGCCCTCAAAACCATCAACTTCGTCGCCACCAAAGTCAACCCCTTCGATGCCCCCAAAATCGCCTCCCTCTACTGGTCTTGTGAAATCGACCACCTCGAGCGCTGCAACTGGCCCAAACTCTGCGTGCGCTCGTTCCAACCCGTCCAACAGTTCAGGTAATTGTACGCCAGGAGCCATCACAAGTTGTGTGACAAGCTTCATCTCATGTGAAATTAACTAAATGTCAACAAAGCATCACATACAGAGAAGTATTTCATGCTTAGTCTATTTTGTGGGTAAAAATATTCAATTCAACGATTCAGAATTATTTTTAAGGTTTGGCTATTTAAAATTGATGAATTTTATGCAAGTACTAAACAATAACAAGCCAGGCATCAAATTACTGATATTTTTTCATACGTAGTGTATTTAGGCTCAGACATTTTTGAATGGTGAGAATTTTTGTTTAACGCAATTAAATGACGACCGTGATACTGGTCTAACAGTCCTTCCCCAAACTGACAAGTTTTTGTTGGGCAGGTGTGTATAGCTCATCATCAACTCATGACACCTACAGAATTAGGCTGAAAGTTCCATTAATGAAGCTTATTGAGTTTTTGATCCTCCCTACATTTGGATTATTTTTTTATTTATGATTTTTGTGTACAGAATTGTTCTTCGTTAATGGTAATCAATATTTCCATTTCTTATTTTCTGGGTTATCATCTATAAAATTCAAAAGAGAAACACCGCACTATTGCTTGTAGAAAACAGGCCAGTATTGAGGTGTTTTGGTGATGCATTTTTTTTTTAATTTTCAATTGATCACATGATTTATAATATATACGTAAAATTCTCAATTCAAGAAAAATGGTTACACCAATTTTCTTGAGGAATTCGTAGTGGTAGTCGTTGGGTACGTGTGACTTGAAAGATATTTTCTTTGACGAGAAGTTAGTATAAAGCATTCTCACATTTGGTTTCTGTACACTACGGGTTTTTGAGATGTGGAATGTATAATGGTATTTGTGAGTAACATTAACTCAGATTTGTGAGCAAGTCAATATGAATAAAAATGAAGCCTTATATTTTCCGAGTGTACATTACTGATAAAAAAGATCGAGCTGCTTTCGTATTTAATCGATTGTACGTTCTCAAATATACGAAACTAGTGCATGATTCAGACTGAATTTCTTCCATAAATGTTGTAGGGTTTTGAAAATACAAATGAAAGCATTCAAATTTTATGACAGTGAAAGAAAATAGTTCAATTCGTTGTTATGTTTCAGATTCCATGCAGAATATTGCTTCGGAAAATGGATGCATTGGTGATACGAAGCCCCTTACGTGTTATCAAACGAACAAGATGAAGGAATTCGGAATACAGCAATGGTGCTCTCAGCAGCGAAACTCTAACGACAATCGGACTAATACTACCACTATGGCCGTAAAATCTAACGATTTTGATCATGCATCCTTCAGGCGTCGAGCAATGCTCGTCAATCGCCTCCTCACGACCCCTAGTATAAAGCAGAAACCGAAGAAGACTACATCATTTAATATTTTCTTCTCCCTATTGCCTCCTCTACCGGAGTTCCCGGAGTCGTCCACTGTTTCGAGCAGTGCATATTTTACCTCCTGCAACACCACCCCAACGAACAACGCACCTCCTGAATCTGTCAGGGACACCTCTCTGTCGGATTTAACACCTGAATTTACGAGTACGATGCCCAGGATTTCTTTTATCCAGCGCAATGAAATATCCTCATCCAAGAAAGACATTCCTGCGAATGCTGAGAATGTAATCGCAGACTCATCAACCATCTCAAACTGCTGTACATCTGTCTCTAGCTGCTATACCTCAGAGACGCAATACATTTCTTTAGAACAGATAGTGTCAACTTTTAAGACACTCTCCGTCTCTAATCCCGAAGCTTCTGCTGAGACTTCATTTAATAAATCCACCACCTCCTCGTGCGTATCAGACTCCGTAGTTGTCACTACAGCATCGCCATTAACACAAGCAACCTCCTTCCCTTCGATTTCTACTACTCCTATTTTGTACTCGCATCCTTCAAGCATCGATCAATGTTCGTTCATTCCCTCTTCGGCGTCCATTGTCTCTTCTGCGCCCGTTACCTCATCTGCGTCCGTTGTCCCTTCGGCGCTCGTAGCCTCCATGGCACAGGTTGCCTCAACGGCGGCTGTTACCTCCTCGGCGCCCGTTTCATGCACGGCATCCATTGCCTCCTCGACGCCTGTTCCCTCTTCGGCTTACGTTACCTTTTCGGCACCCGCTGAATATACGGCGCCCGTTGCCTTCACGGCACCTGTTGAATCCCCGGCACCCGTTGAAAACACGGCACCCGTTGCCTCCTCGGCGCCCGTTGCCTCCTTGGCGCCCGTTGCCTCCTTGGCACCCGTTGCTCCCTCGGGACCCGTTGCTCCCTCGGGACCCGTTGCCTCGACGGCGCCCGTGTCCTCCACTGCTCCCGTTGCCTTCACGGCACCCGTTGAATCCATGGCATACGTTGAATCCACGGCACCCGTTGCTTCCACGGCACCCGTTGAATCCACGGCGCTCATAGGTTCCACAGCGCCCGTTGCCTCCTCGGCGCGAGATAGACGCTGGGCGAATGCGCTCGTTTTGAGACTGAACAGCAAGAACGAGCCTGCTATGGTGAGTTTTACTTTGTGCATTAGGTGCTATAATAATGGTCATCATTCATTCCAGAGCGCCTCAAAAAAGACTTGGTAAAATGTTTTAATGTAGCTATTGATGATATTCAATCAGTGGTTTTTGTGTCTTTTTGAAGAAAACGTAATTGTGATCATTTAAATAAAGTGAGCAATCTACTTTGCGGTAATTAACTGCTAAATATAACTCATTCTGTGCAACCTTTCTTCATGAATGAAATTTGAAGTAATTGATCTTGGAGACTAAGGTTTGGCCTCAGGATTCTGCTGTGATTATTTACGTAATGAGCAATATGTGCAAAATAAGAAACAGGTTGTCATCAGACAGACGCGGTAAATGGAAAAATTATTCATGAGTGGCTTAAGCATTTGCGAGAGCTTTACCCCTTCTGAAACCTTTTCGGTAATTGCGAAGTTTAATTTGTAAAAATGAATGAAGTAAGGCTTTTGAATTTAACCTGCGTTGGTTTTGACAGAGTTCGTGCGAAAAATTTAACTCAGCTGTAATTTTGTCTGAGTGTCAAGTTCCAGTTGACTGTAGGCATTGATAACTCCCCGAGATACTCCCATTGGTTAAATTATCTCTTAGATAAATTATCAATCTTTAAGTGGTTAATTTCTTTAAGGTATAAATAGGAATACATTTAAGGTCTCTATTATGATATAGCTGCATTTGGTCGTACGCATGTTTTTTCTCCGATGTGGAATTACAATTATATTGTTGATTTTCGAACTGACCAATTCACGAGTCAAAATAGAAATACATGTTACGCCATCTAGGCTTGTGCTCTTGTTAAACTACATTATTTTCTACTGTTTGGATGTAATTTGTTAATAGAATAGTTCTTCCATCAGCCCTTGTCGGCCTTGAACGTTAATGGACTGTCGTGACATTTCAGTGCTGGATAAAAATAACAATTATTTGACGAATTAGTATTTGGAATGTACTAAACAATTGAATGTTGATCTTTTGTGGAGGAAGATGGTCCGTGTTCATTTTGATTTTTTACTTTTCCTTCTTTTTTGAGGCCCGAATCTTCTGGTAAATTTTCATATCACCACCTCCAAATAATTTTAATCCTTCGTGCTACGATATTTTACCCCTCTTGCTTATCTCTCGGTCCTAATTAACCGCAATTTTCTTCCAGATGCCCATCACCATCCCCAACTCCGGCGAAGGCGATCCTGCTACATTCTTCCCCGACAGCAGCTCGGAAGAACGTTGGCAAATGGCGACTGGAGATAAAACTATGATGGCGCATTATGATCCATGGCGCAACGAGTGGATTGCCAGTTATATCGAGGCGTCTCTTGCTGAAAGCTTTCTGCAGGCGTATAATTGTGGTAGAAGTGCTGTGGTTTTTTCCGAACACCGGCCGTAGGCAATGACAGGAATGGCCATAGGATGGGATCAGAATTTAATTCATTTGCTATAAGTTAAAAATGAGCTAATTTTCAATTTCGTGATTATTTCTCCTCTGGAAATGTAAACTATATATTTTTCGTTGTAGTTCATAATACCGCTTTGGTTTTTCTGAATACTTCACCAAAGGTAAATGACCCCTGATTTGGACTTGTAAAGTTTCTTTATAGTTGAGCCTTGGGCTCAATTACGTTATACTACGGATTATTTTTGTAGATATTCTGACGTCTGTGATAAGCCATGACGAACTCATGCTAGCTTTCGCAGGTTAGCACGTCACAGAGGCTGGGAAGGAATCATACTGTTTGTTGTATCAAGATATGTGTTCATTTGTCTTAATTTATAGCCGAATGCAACATTGTGAGACTGCGATAACATTTGTATAATTTGTTGGGTTATTTCTATTAGCGTTGAGAGCTCAATAAATTATTATTGAATCTATAGCAGTAACGCCTACGCATAAGTTTATTCATACAGCAGGTTTTGTGAATTTTGAATTCATTGTAACCTAACCATAAATAAAAATGTGTAAATATTCCGTTGTTTTAGTTCTTTTGTGTTCTTAACCAAAACCAGTCCTGACAGTAGCAGTCCTGACAGTGAAGCATCTTTTGGTGGAGTGTGCTGCCCTGCAGCAAACGAGAGACAGTACCCCGGCCAGTCACTGGAGGAAGCGTCAGTGTGGCTAAACTGTTATTTGACGGTGGACCTATTCACAAAGTGCTGGAATATGTGAAAGAAATTGATGTATTTGGCAATTTATAAGAACAAATGGAAAAGAACGGAGTCAATCCCATAGTACCAAGCGGTTATTTGTAATGGTGACTCGCCAAGTTTGTGGAATAATGCAACGTAATTCCTTAAACTATACTCATTGCTTAGGCGGAGGATATACCTGTATTTGGCTGTATAGATGATGAGCGCGCAATATGGCCGGGCGCGCTATGTTGATACCCCGGGGGTTTCAGCGTGGGTAAGGCGCCCGGCCATAAATGGTTGGGCAGCTGGAATCCCCATGGGGGTCGGGCTGCCCGATGGGTTCAGGTGTACTTGAAGCGGTGGGTTGTAAGACCAAGGACCGATTGTGACCTGCATATGGTACAGATGATGTATGGAATTTTGGAAAGGTAATTTGTGGATATTTTGCGATGAAATGTAATCGGAAGTCCAGGTGAACTTGTATTGTTTTAGTTCAACTTTGGCCTGAATGCCAAAGCGACAGCTAAATAGTTTATGACCGAAGCTGTAGTTAAATGAGTTATCATTATTATTATTTTAACCAAAACAGTTTTGCGTGTGAGGTTGTCCCAAAACCGGGACACTGAAGTGTGTCAACAATATACATTACCAGTCTCTGTATTGTGACACACTTACCGGAAGTCAATTCTATTCCGAATAAATAATTTTACTCTCTCAGACTGGTCGCTGAGTACACTGATATGCAGACAACGCCTGAGAATTATAAGAAAAATTAGTGGAGGTATTAAGGTTTTTGGGGAGAATAGGACTCCATACAAAAATCTTACAACAGTTCGGTTGTCTACGGAAATATTTGAGCCCTTCGAAACGGAAATATGTAATTCAACTCTTTCAACCATTTTAATATGTGGTAAAAAAAGACACTCTAAAGTGTATCAAACTATTTTGAAAATCCGTTAAAGATACACAGGTGTGTCAAACATTTCTCTCAGTATAAACATTTACAAAAATTCTGTACATTTTGCCTCCCTCGATGTTTCCTTGTTTACTGACGTGCTCAGCGCGGAGTCTGCTTCGCTCTCATGAGACTCAAATTAATTGTGTCTCGATTTCATGCATTAACTTATTTTTGGGGAACCTCTCTTAATCAAGCCGAAAGTAAAACTCATTACATTGTTACTCATTTGTTGAATGAAATTGACACACTGCTCAGAAATTTTACCATTATTGATGTACAAAATAGTTGATTGTTTTTTTCTGTTTTCGTTTAAGTTCTTTGAGAAAATGTCGTATGGAAGTCTCCACTTGACACAGAATTTAACCATATATCAGCTTGCTCTCAGTCGGATCGAAGCAATGGTAGCAAATTTGCTTTGTGTTTTTGGCAAAAGCAGGATGCAGAAATCTGTCTCATGTATATACTGAAAGTAGGATGTTGTACTTTGCTCTATGTCACAACAGAAAGCTGATAAATCAAAGTGGTAATAATGTAAGTTTACCCTCAAACAAAGATGACTATCCAAGGTTTACAAGTGCGTAAGCATTCCAATGGACAAAATAAGCGACATTAATAAGTTAGCTTCATGATAAGCGAAGTCTTCCCAACATATCGACAGGCGTTGAAAAAGTTATCTTCCCTTTGAAGGCTGCTTCAGCACAAGCATTTAGTAAGGTGAGATTAATGTATTTCTTGGTGAATAAGAAATATTTTTCAATATTGAGAAAATGGCAGGAATGTTTTTCTTCCTTTTTAGGTGAGACAGTAATAATGGATTCCGATCATCAGCTGTTTTGTGTCACGTAAAACTAAAAATCAATGCTGCTAAATTCAATGTGAACGTATTTTGAAGCCAATGATGAAATATGAATCAATATGCGTATTATTTTCAAGGTACTAACTTGTGATGTTAGTTAATTAATTGATTTCCATTTTTGATTCTCCGAGTCTCGTTTGAGGAGAAATTGCAGTCCAATAATGCAATCGATTGAATGTCACGTTATTGGTCATTTCATTCCCAAAAATGAATGAAAAAGCCTTCGAGAAGATGTATGGATGACTACCCGAGCTGAGCGGTTAGAAAATGTCTTAGTATAGATAACGTCGCGCGATATCAAACCTAGAACTACAGGATGCCATTCGTGGAAATCCAAAACAGACAAAGACAACCAGTAACGATGAATTGTGGTTCTTCAATTTCAAAGTTTGTTAAATAATAAGGGTTCAAAATCTAACATTGCCCTCCATGAATTGTTTGAATAGTTGGTGAGCTCTAAAAGTTTTTGTAAAATCAGTAAATTTAATTCGAAATTGAGTCGCTTTATCTCGAGTACATTTTTAGCCTAGAATAGTAGTGTTCAGCCTAACAGAAGGCATCTAATTTAGAGTTGAATAGGTTGGAATTTTTGTTGTTCGTCTACTGAGCAAATTTGCGCACCGATGACCGGATAGGAAATCATTCAGACGCATTTACGGACAATAATTTTTATCTGACAAGTTTCTCGATGTTTCGGCTGCCCGAAACGCGCCTCATTTTTGCTAGAGCGCCCTGTGCTTTGAGTGCAGAAATCAAACTGTCAGTGGTAAGCATCGATCCTCAAAATATTAGTCCGAACCCGAACTTGCGATCCCCGTCAATGGCTAATTCCGAGTTCGATTTCCCGATCCTGCAGCCAAAAAATTAAATCGATCCCGAACTTCCGATCTTCCGATCTTAACATTTACTAGCGATTCTCAGTTTTCAAAGCGCTTTTAAAGCATACAAATTTGATATGAGTATACGACGTTACATATGTGCTGATATTCCGTTCTGTACTGATTTAGAATGAAACAGATGAAATTTAAATTTTTTATTTCATATATTTCAAGTGCCATATAACAACATGTCTACTCTACTGATTCTACTAAATTCTATCTAGTTGAATAACATTATATGAGACAAAGGCTACGCTATCTGTCCTTTTGTTTGAATTGCCCCGTTCAAACCTCGTCTTGCTCGTTCACCTCCTTCTCGCGGGCTTTCTTGAGGAAGGGAAGGTTGCCCTTCAAGAAAATGAGGGCTTCGAAGTTCTCGGCAGCCAGGGTCGCCCTCGCGGGCCGGAGGATGGCAGACCCATACCTGAAAATGTGCTCGATCGAAGCGGAACTCGGGAGCGGCGTGTTGCGCGGCTTAAAGCTGCATTCAAGAAGAAACGACATCCACGCGAGACGGATTAGTCGTCGTCGTTTTGTTTCCAGTCTTTTCAGTTACGGCTGGGATCGGGATCGGAGTTACATTTTGCAAGAGCGATCTTCGCACTTCCGTTCTTTACCACCGAGAGTTTAAAATCTGATCTTCGAGCCCGATCCCGATTCAGAAGATCGATCGTAATCGGAAGATCAGAAGTTTGGACTCAGGACCGGAACGTTGACCACGACAAACTGTGATGATTAGAACAAAATTGTATCGCGTATGAATAGCCATCGTCGTTTGAAAACCACAATGAGATGTTGGGTAAAATATAAATTTATTTTTTACCCTTTGAATCGCTTGTACGCAGCCTTGCACAATTTGTTAATATTTTCTTCAAATATCCATTGCTATTCATGTTGTAGTTAACTGGTATAACTCTCTGGCTTCGCAAGAAGCATAATTCATCACGATCGTATGATGCGTAATTTCACATTTCGTCAATTTTTCCCCTGGAATATGAAACTTGACAATGTAATTTTAGGTGGTTCAAATCGTCATGAATTGAAGCCTCAACTAAACTGAAGCTTTTTACCCCTCAGGGTCATGCATGTTTCTCTCTTATGAAAGAAGTCATCGAAAAATACCACAACATGTTTCGCTCTGAGCCTAGAGTTTCTCTCATTTAGTTCTACTGAACTTACATTGAAAATCAGTGAAAATTCTTTCCAAAGAATGAAAATGTTTTTCAATTTGAGAATTAAATTGACATTTTTTCAAATTTTGGCCATGGACTGAACATGCAGAGCATCTGAAGACACACTTTACAAATAAATATATTTCAGTAGCTCAATATACCAAGCGATTGCCAAAAACTTTGAAAAAAAAACACAAAATCAGAAGCCACAGTTGACCTAAGCACCTAAAGATAGCTTTCACGGTGTCTGATTTGTTTTGGTGCCCCTGGACCTGCCGGCCTCCTACACCACACACGTGGTACACAGTCACCTATGTTTTTGCGGAGAATCATTATATATTTTACATGAAATTGCGTGCATCAAAATTTTTCATCGTCAGAATAGAGTTTCCATTCACTTCCGACACGGCTATACTCTTTAGGAGTTATTGACAAATATCCTGAGAGATTAATTATAGTCTAAATTCTCAAGAGCTTGTGTCACACAAAGGTTGTGTATAACATATCAACATAGCACATGAGTCTTTTCGCAAATAATACGGATTAAAATGTGTTATTGATGAGCATGATACGGAGACTAAAGCATACTAGGCTTCAGTTTTTTTTTTAGATTTGTTAAAACCGGTTTGAAAATAAGAAACGTGGACATGTAATGGTAATAATTGGTTTTTGCTGAAATTCTTTTAATCTGAGTATTTAGTCTCAAACCATTTCTACAGTGAAACTCCGACAAAGTATATTTTGTTGTTTCTTCAACCGAGGAAATGGCGGTGTTCAATGATTTTGTAAAGAGATGGAATATCTTGACATTGGGCAACTATATTAGATTCATAAATAAGAGGCCCTGGTAATAATACATGTATTCTTGATGTAGGCATTCAGCACCACGAAAACTTTTCGTGGTCTAACTGGTTTAAATTGTTACCATTCCCATAACCGGTGCATTTAATTGCATTGGCTGCAGTCGAACGCCCAGACAATTTGGAGCGTTGGCTGCCAGGTTTCATGGTACTCAGAGCGCTACAAGTTTTAATCTTTCTTTGAAGCATGCATCCTACTTAGAGTTACATATTCTTTTACGCAAATCTCGCTTACCATTCACATTCGTAGGAGTTGAATTCAAAGATGAAATTTCAACTGCAAATAGCAACATGAATGGTAGCGCAAATTCAACATAACTATTTCGTCCTCGCTAAAAATTTTATATCATTTTTTGGAAGCCTGTTTAAACGTTCATAACTGTTTATGCTCGAAATAAATTCTCACGAATCTTGAAAACTATTTCAAAAACATAATTCTGCACTTCAAAGTGTTAATAATTTATGACACGATTAGGAGTGGATAGGCGCTGGAAATAGCCAATTTAGGCCTGAAAGTGAACTTACAATTTCTCAGTTAGTCATGTTTTATTTGGCGCGAAAATTTCACATAGGAACAAATGACAAAAAAGAATCCCTTTGCCATTCAATTCGAACATTTAGAGTTAAGGCTCATAATCAATAGGACACGTTAACTTTAGAACAAAATCTAAATAAATTCTCATCAAAATATGAAAGTATTCAGAAACTGATTTATAAGTATCATCACATTTAGGAATAATTGCAACCCGTGGAGGGAAATACCCAGCAGAGATACTCAACAAAAAGTTGTTTAGAAACTTTTTTCAAAGACTATTTCGGTAAATTGCTTCCCTGCGACCGGATGGTCTTAGTGCATTGTTTCGAATTATCCACGGTCTCATTTTGGATTGTAAAGTTACTATGAACAGAAAACGTACCTGTCGTTTCTTCATTTCAGATCACAGAAATGTGTAACAACGCCATTTAACTAAATAAAATTTTGGTTTCAAAATTTTTCCGTTGGAAAAGCATTTGAAAATGATCGGTTCAGGCTTTCGGAGCGCTATTTGCTCCTAGAAGGCGAATGAAGGCAAATGAAGGTTAATGGAAGGAAACCAATACTCAGTACTATACGTCAATTTAGCAATAGAGTCTCGTCCTGTTTATGAATTGTCTGCACAAAAAAATGCGAGTTTTTCATAATACAAGCCAAACACATCTCGTTTCTCCACAAAGACTGGCTCAAAACTAGAAACAATGAAGATCTGGCGGGCCTGATGAGTCTTCCAACTTAATACTGAAGCACCATTCTTTTTTTTTCTATTGATACCTGCACTTTTGAATGTTTTCAATGGTATTCGTATACTATCTGTGAAAAAGTATCTAGGTTTCTAGTTCTATGGTCTTTGATCGAAAGAATGCGTATTTTTGGGAATTTGGAAGTTGTTTTCGATCGCCTAAAGTTTTCAATTTAACTTCAGGTCTAGGATCCTACCACGGTGTAAACAGCGGTGCTCTAAAGTAACCCAATCTTATTGATAATCGGTTTAAAGAAAACAATGAAGCATGATGAGATAATTTAATTTTATGGAATAACTTAACAAAATTATTAGAGTGCTGTAGCTCACATGCCAACAATCCTTACGTATTGCTCTCATAGATCGTACATTTTTTCCCATTAAAATTATGCGGTACTCAAAGCAAAGATCGTAACGATTCATTTCCAGTAAAATTGAGCAGTTATTAGCGAAGAAATGTATTTCACGAACATTTCTGTCGACTAAATTACTCCCGATGAAAATCCCATAAAATGAATGCTTTCTAAATTTGATTAATCCCCATCCAGAATAAATAAATCGTGCTGTGGCAGTCTGCGAGCAGTTTTAAACGCAACCACAATTATCAGCTTGTTTCTCTTTGAGCGTTGATTGTGGTCATGTAAGAGGTTATATTCTACACTCATCAAATTCCAAACTCTCCCGTTTTGCTTTAAAATATCTCAAACTCTTCCTGTTTCCCAGTTTTTTTGTTTTCGAATTTAAAAAGGTCACCTATGACCACCCGGAAGATAGCAAAAAAAGTACTCCGAAGCACGGATGTTCACTGAGATAAAGTGAAGGCATTTTATCCTATTGACTCTGTTTTAAAATATGATGGAAAGTACTTCAGTAACATTGAACTCACTTCCAGAAAAGGAGGGGAGTTTTCAGCATTTGTGTTGTTTACAGCTGATAAAATGAGACATGTCATCGTAATTTTATTCCTCCGCCTGTTTTTTTACATCTTGTTTATACTCGTGACCAGTAGTTGTAAAAAGCAAGTGTGCGGTGTACGATTAGGAACTTTCTTTTTAATGTTCTATTACGGTTTCGTTCATTGTAACTCATTTATTTTCCTACATTTAGCTGCTGAAAACCTGACATATATTTTTGTATGAGATATATCCAGCCTGGAATCAACTGCGGCATGTAGGGGAGAATAACGCAATCGTTAAAATTTCACTTTTTAATAGCGGCAAGAGTAACTGTTTACGAGAATCTATCTACTACCTATAGTAGAAGTCAGCAAATATATGAGCAGGGCAGCACAGCATGAAATCATTTTGCTAGACCTCTCCGGCAGAGAGGTTTCCTGATGTAATCACAGCTACACAGTCTGAAGTGTTGGAATTTAATTGAAATACTAAAATTTATGAGCTGTAAATTCAGTTTTGTTAGCTATCATCTATAGTATTTTTCATGGGAACAGCGCACAAACTGGAACGAAGCTTAGCTATTGTTTGCTCAGCACATTTCGGAGGTAAAGCGATCCAAGACGCCAAGCTTTTATCGCAAGATGACCTTTTATTATCTATGGTCTCGCATTAACTGCCGTGCATCTGTTCGCTTGTCTCTTGAGTCGCTGTCAGATTTTACGAGATGTTGATAGATTTGAAAATTCTTTCGGCTTTCAGTAACATCTTTATTCGAGCGAAGAATTCTTGTCTCCTCATTTATTATTCTGACGCTGTATAGTATAACTGAATAGAGCAAAGCAGAGTAGAACTGAAAAAAATAAAAATGAATGGCGCGGTATGGAATGGATTACAATCTACCCTAGTTAATTTAAGTTCATGTAAGCTGCCTTCCAGCACGATGTGTGAACAAGCAGTGCTCAGTTTGCGGTTTCACGCGTTTGTATGAGCTCCGGCAGGCCAGGGAGCAGTACAGCAGAGGCGATATCCTCCATAAGCTCTGACCACCCGACTGTCTCCAGGTCAGTTGTGGTCGCATCACAACTCGCCTACAAAAAACAAGTTCACTATCACTCTCGTGTGAATGTACACGTGAAATTCGGCTAAAAGGTTGACAGCCACGTACAGGTACCAAAATGTTATTTAGTCAAGCGTCACTTCTGGACATAATTGCCATAAAAATGAACAAACGAAAGGAGCCTTGCTATTTCATTTTAGATATACATGCAATGATGTTAGTGCAGTCGTGGACCCAAAATTGTGGATAATTTAAAACAATGCAGTAAATATACTCTGCCCCAACTGACCGAGCACGTGCTTCGTTTTGCATTGATGTTCTAAATACCTGTTGGTGCCATGCCACGTTGGTGCTTTGATCAGACTTAGTACGATTATTGAAATTTCATGAATACGCTCCTCATTCCTATACATACAACGGTATAAAATCATTTTGGTGTCTTATTTTTTGTTTTTTGTACATTATTGCCATTTATATTTTAATCTATGGTAAGAAACTAGTCCTCCCGTAATAAGTTGCATAAGGTTCCTCACACGAAAATTAGATAAATCCTTAGTAAAAATTATTCTTAAATTGAGGATTCGTGATAAATCGCAGAAAAAGCTCACGAGTATTAGAATTCCTAGACTGTGCACTAAGTTATCCCTAACATCAAGCTGTATCATATCAAAGCATGCTTTGCTGAGAGCGAATTGTGGACGACGAAAACGAACCACAAACATATAAACTGCACGAAAAGTTTGCCACACATTCCCATGAACACAATAATATTATTCTGCTAAATTACGATTTCGAATCCTACTTTTTCGGTAAAATAATTGACTAAAATTATTTTAAGGCACGTTTTTGCCCAATTTTTGTTACTTACGAACTCAAAAGCAGTGACAACGAATGATTGAGGCCTCTCACCTCTTACCCTGCCAAAGAAAGTCAGCGTGTCCGTTGGCTTTTGTCTGTTCCAGCAAGCTTGTCTGCGCCCACTAACTCCTCAGCGCTGACTAGCTCCATAGCACTCATAACTCTGTCAGCACCCATTGGCTCGTTAGCACCCATTACTTTACATGCACCCAGCAGCTCGTTCGCACCCATTACTTTACATGCACCCAGCAGCTCGTGTGCGCACCCATTACTTTACATGCACCCAGCAGCTCGTGTTAGCACCCATTACTTTACATGCACCCAGCAGCTCGTTAGCACCCATTAATTACCATGCACCCAGCAGCTCGTGTAAGCACCCATTTCTTTACATGCACCCAGCAGCTCGTGTTAGCACCCATTACTTTACATGCACCCAGCAGCTCGTGTTAGCACCCATTACTTTACATGCACCCAGCAGCTCGTTAGCACCCATTAATTACCATGCACCCAGCAGCTCGTGTAAGCACCCATTTCTTTACATGCACCCAGCAGCTCGTGTTAGCACCCATTACTTTACATGCACCCAGCAGCTCGATCGCACTCATTACTTTACATGCACCCAGCAGCTCGTTAGCACCCATTACTTTACATGCACCCAGCAGCTCGTTCGCACCCATTACTTAACATGCACTCAGCAGCTCGTGTAAGCACCCATTACTTTACATGCACCCAGCAGCTCGTGTTAGCACCCATTACTTTACATGCACCCAGCAGCTCGTTAGCACCCATTACTTTACATGCACCCAGCAGCTCGTGTTAGCACCCACTACTTTACATGCAACTAGCAGCTCGTTAGCACCCATTACTTTATATGCACATTTTAGCTCGTTAGCACCCATTACTTTGGAATCATTATTTGATTAAGGAATCTCTATGGAAATGATTCACAATAATAAAAGCTTTGTTTTAAATTCCTAATGCTACTATTCCGTCCTATTTTATTTTGTCCTAATTAGTTCATGTACATTAGCTCAAAAATTATGCCCAAATTTCGCCGCGAGGCATTCGTAAACAAGTCACTCCGCTATCGCTGGCTTCACATTAAACAGCCTCAAAACGATCACTCATTTGGGATCATTGCCTAATGTCACTAGTGTATTTATTTCAAGCAACAACGAACCAATAATGTTTCAACGTCCTTCACAACTTCAAATTCACATGCATTCCAAGTCGTAACTCGCTACATCTTTCACATCATCTCTTGAAATCTTCAATCTGTTACGCATTTCAGTCCGCAAGTTTGGAAACACGCAGAAAAAAGTTTGTTGTTTCTCCGGACAAAGTTTGTTGGCTCAAGACGTTCAATTTTCTCATGTTTTCTTGATGTAAAAAAATTTCATGAAATAAACCTTAACCACTCCAATCTATTATGCTGAAGTAACTTTTCAGCCGAGTACTCAACGAAGAATTCATTATCCTTGTTTTAGAATCTTTAAAACAGAATATTCACTCAATACACCAAGGCAGGCGATCAGCTGATAACAGCGCACCAGCCGGGGTAGTGCTGTATATAAGCGCGCTACCCGCAGCAGCAGTCATTCATTTGCTTCGAAGTCTCCTAGTGAGTGGAATTGTGCGAACATCGGTCTCCAGTGATCTCCAAGACATTCGGCTGTGCAAAAGTGTACACGTGAATCTCTACGAGAAAGTTAGGAGTTAAATTTTCTTTTGGAAAATATATCTCCGTGATCAGATCTTTTGAATTATTATTGTCATCATGGGTGAGCAGAA
This sequence comes from Morinoia aosen, assembly GCA_030386875.1. Taxonomy (NCBI): domain Eukaryota; kingdom Metazoa; phylum Arthropoda; class Malacostraca; order Amphipoda; family Talitridae; genus Morinoia; species Morinoia aosen. Next base: position 23,496,242 of record CM059567.1, on the reverse strand, counting down.
AAGAGGTCAGTCCTTAACTTCTTATGTTTTTGTATTTGTATGTATCTTTAAGTTTAGTCTTGGAAGAGACCGTGGATAACTTGTAACAATGCAGCAGGACTTGCCGCCTTTCGATTGGGCGCACACGTGTTTTATTTCACGTGGGCGTTTGGTGCGCATGATGTCTTGATATTACTTAAAGGGAGTGCATCATATGATTATGAATTCCAGGTTAAATTGAGGTAAATCTACTTCTCTTTGAAAATCTTATATGTGAAGAGACATATTTTAATTTATAGTCTGATTCCATTATTGTGTGAACTTGACCATTGGATATCTTTGCAAAAATGAAAATTTTTATCTACAAACTGCTCCCTATTGACTAAATTAGAATTAAAATTTAGTTCATTCTTTAGTAAAAAAGTTTGAATGTATTGTAGTGTTTCTTATTCGTTATTAAACGGTTCAATTCGTTCCCAAATTAGGCATCTAACGGACTTTGTCTTAGATTAACGATAGAATTTAATTTGCTAAGGGATTTGTGAACAATATATGTTTCCTCAAAGTCGCAATGTTGGGTGAATTAACTCATATAAACTATCTTAGACAGTCCATTAAATATTTCACTTCTGGTTTGTTCATGTTACCTGTTCACTACAGCTATGAATTCTTGACAATTCTCATCCTATCCATCCAATAACAAGATGAAGTTTTTCGGAATGATTTCTGTCTTGAAGTGATCTCAGATTGTTTTATCCATGCTCTTTTTCGAAGGTAGGCAACACGTCTTGCTAGACATAAAACACTACGGGTATAGTTCTTCCTCGCCTGAAAAGTGAGTTAGCGTGAGTTTTGTATTTCTCATAAACATTTGTCCTCGATCACATCTTGAGAATGCGAGCCAAACGATTGCTACTAAATTATTGAATAGTTAGTAATCATTTTACAAACTTTTCGTCAGTTGAAAACTAATTCCAGTCTCGCTATTTGCCAATTCACTGTAGCGTGAGGATGGGCATGAGACACAGCTCTGTTATTTCACTTCCATTGTGGAGACTCGGCCTGCCAGACCTGCGGTGTTCGACGCCCTCGGGCAATTTCTCCATTTGATCTTTACCTTCAAATGACTTTCTTTGATGCTGTAAACTTATTACTTTTTAACTTGTGAAAATGCCAGCAATCGACCTTCGAGGTGTATGGCACCATCGTTTGCGAACCTGAACTATTGCAAATAGAATAAATCTTTTTTATTCAACGAATGCAATGCCCGGTTTTAGAAACTGTGGCTAATATCAAACCACACGAGTAATAGTTAGCCTGAGATGATGTTCAACTCGAGGATCGACTGCACGTGCGTACCTCAAGTGAAGGTATCTAGCCAGCACGTGCGGCGGCTGCAGTCTTTCGTATTTCTGACGGCGACCTGCGGCCAGCCCTCCTGTGCGCGTCTCCTTGTGAACTTATGGGCAGCGGCCATGCGCTGCTATCTCTGTCGAGGGATTCGTCATTGCTCATATTGTCCAATAAAATGTGCTGGTGTTCGTGAATGGGCATTTGAATGAATTTGTTCTCTGCCACCCCAGCCCATTAAAATTTAGTCCAAAAATGGGGCCACGCGGCTTGAATCTAGTATGTTTCAGCGGCAATTTACGTAATTTCATCATGATGCCCACACATTTTTTTATATTTACGAAATTATGCAAGTTCTGTTAATTATCAGTTTGCACAGAACCGTAATTAAAATATGATGTATTTATACAGCTGTGTAATGAGACTGCAGGATTTTTTATTTCATCATGTTTTTGAATTCATACTATTAGTTGCATTATTCAACGTTCATCATAAGAAGACGTTTTCTATTCTGAGCGTGCTGCAGAAATTCGAATGTCTGGGATATTTCGACCGGGGCGTCCAATGAATGAACGCGTCGAGAGTGAAAACAACTGTCTTGATGTAACTAAAAAATGAAAACACAAAAACTTCCTTCACACACTTATTGAACATTACTTTATAATTCAACATAATCGTCAATGCTGTCAAGTCTCTTACTGCAACTTGGCGCTATTTTTTTATGTTGATGTTATATTCTTCTGTGCCAACCTAGATCTGAGCCAAGATGTCAATGCTTCTCTGATGTCTTCATCATTTGCAAACTGTTTTCCCTTAAAAGTCTCATTAGTTTCGGAAGAAGTGAAAATCATACATGAGCTCACACTCAACGTTGGTGTTCCTGAAATGTTCTAAAACTTCATATTTAATTCATCCGCAATGAGTGATGACCTCTCACTCCGGTCTTCGTCGTCCACTTCGGCTATTTCTTAATCAAAAATGAACCATTTCGGCACTGAAAAATCACTCTCTTCATCATTTCATTGCACTTTTTATTCGTCCAAAGATCGAATGATGACGATTGGTCGAACATTTTGTGCCTTTAAAATTTAACTTACACGCGGCTCTTCACATTTTGTAGTATTTTTGATGCAAGCCATCATTATAAAAGGTTACAGAACAAATTGACGTCATCCGATAAGAAGGCAGCTCGGCTCCGCTGAGGAGAAAAAAGGCGCAATAGCGTGCATGCAATCGAGGTTGTGGGGACTGACGCTGACCGTGATGTGAAGTCGTTCTAAACTTTCTGACTAGTCCTCGCATGTTATAGAGACTTGAACTTTAATGCATTTATTGAACGTTGATGGCTGTTTTTTTTTAATCATCGAAAGCTTGCATGAGTGTGGATATCACGGAGAATTCCAGGTCGTCATAACCTTGCAAAAAACACGAAATCCTAAGTTCTTCAACGAATTTCAGCACCTGCACATGTCCAGCAGTGACATAGGGCGTGTGAATGCTCAAAAGTTCTTGAACAGACCAACTCATGAGGTTCTCATTTCGTGCGAATCTTGATAGAGTTTATAAATAATTTCCCTTTTTCATTAAAATTTTTTCATTTATTTCTTCGTTTCAATTCAGCGTTGAAGCGTAGAAAATGGTTAATGTCTGTGAATGTTTAAATTGTTATCCGGTGTTTCTCATTTCACAAGAATTTACAGTCCGTCATGTGATATTCTGGCTTCTGTTGAACTCATACATTATATCAACTAAACAAACTTTTCAGCCTTGGTATGTCTTACATAACAATGCTGATATACTCACACATAATTCTATAATTGTTGTATTCGTATATGTTCAACCTTAAGGAAAGCGTCCATCTTACGGAAAGATTTTTCCGTTATTGAACCAAGAACAATAAAATTTGGTATACAGATAGAAAATTCAAATAGAAACGTTTGTCCTACATGAAAAATGCGATTTTTCCTATAGAAAACGAGTTACCAATAGAAAACGGAATTAGGGGGAAGTGGCGGGTGATTTCAAAATGCATCTCCTCCTGCAGTTTTTGAGCTACAGCCATTATATTGGTGTCTGTTGATGCGGAAAGTCTCAGGCATTACCATAACTTATATCCTATATGGGATTCTCCAAATTTTCGTTTAAAACTTTTATTCAAGAGCAAATATTTGTGTTCGAAAAATTTCGTACATGTGATGGCATAACTTTTGATCTACTACGAATGATGAATCGCCATATAGGTAATGGTAATCCTTGAGTCTCTACACATCCAATGATATCAATATCTTCACTGTAGCTTTAAGAGGATCATCCGGATTTTTATATTTTTTTCGTCTGATTTGTTTGCCATTGGCCAGTAACTTTTTCGATTTAGGCCTTAGTTTTTTTACGAAAAATTAGTTTTTTGGTACATTCTATAGATATTTCAAAACTTATCTCCTCATTGAGTTTTGATGCTAGAACCAAAATAAACACAGTTTTAGAATCCTTGAAGCATTGCAAACAATAGTACTGTTCGAAATTTTTTATGCGATATTATACCACTAATGCATATATACACAAATTTTTGGTTTTCACACTGGAATAAAAAATTCTAAGTAAAATTTCAAAGTTTCGAACCGTACTATTGTTAGAAATGTTCCAAGGATTCTAAAACTCTCTTTGGTTTTGTTCTGGCATCAAAACTCAATGAGGAAATACGTTTTGAATGTTGAAAGTTAGAGAACCGCACTATTGTTAGAAATGTTCCAAGGATTCTAAAACTGTCTTTGGTTTTGTTCTAGCATCAAAACTCAATGAGGAGATACGTTTTGAATGTTGAAAGCTAGAGAACCGCACTATTGTTAGAAATGTTCCAAGGATTCTAAAACTCTCTTTGGTTTTGTTCTAGCATCAAAACTCAATGAGGAGATACGTTTTGAATGTTGAAAGTTAGAGGTTTTGGGTATAAGCCATTAACAAAATTTTTTGTTGAAGTGTAATATAATGGAAATTTTATGTAATTGAATGCTGTTTTCATTTTTATTTCGATAATCTCCATGCATAACTTCATATCCACACTACTGTGAATTGTAATTTCCAAAAATTAAAAATGAATAAAAAATTTTCTTAAAAAAATTATGAAACTTTATATATGTAGTTTGGTTTTTATGAAATTTGACTATAATATGTAACTTTTGAAAAGAAACACAATTTCTTTCATTCATTTTTTCGATTCAGGCCTTAGTTTTTAAAAAAATTGGACAAATTGTTTTTTTAGTTCATTTATATTGATATTTCAAATGAATAGAACTCATTGAGTTTTTATGTTAAAACATAACCAAAGACAGCTTTAGAATCCTTGAAGCATTGTAAACAAAGTTACGGTTTCAAATTTTCCATTTCCCATTTTGTTTGGTTTTTATATGGGGCCGATATGGGGTCGAAAATTTGGGATTTTTAGTCCTCCTACCCTCCCTGGGGGGGATTGAGTGTCCATAGCGCCATAAAAATTTAGGACTGAATAGTCCACCACCTAAGGGTCCTTTTCCAACAACACAACAAAAAAAGCTCTTTGGACCGAAAGGAGACTGGCAGGGGCCTGGGATGATCCCCTTAAAACTGTAGGAGGAGATGCATTTTAAAATCTGAAATCCGAAATACTTAACAAGACACAGTAAACAAACATAAACAATCTCATTTTTCTTTATTATTATTTGTGGGGTGAACTAGAACCCTTACAATCGTTATAAAGGTATAAAGTGGCTTATATAGCAACGTCGCGCAAAGGTGGTGTGTAACACGATAAAATCCCACCCATCCAATCCTTCCTCTACCCCCATTATTTGAGACTCTCGTAGCGGGCGAACCAGTGAACGTACAACCCTCATTTTTTCACAGGATATACCTGACATCTAACACCTCTTATGGTGCAAAAATCTAAATTCCCAAAAATTTTCCAATTTGTGGGGGACGATTTCCTTGAATAGTGTATAAAAACTGAATGCTTTATAAAATGTGTTGTTGCTTTGCAGATTTAACACATAGTACGATGATCGCAGTATCGTATTCATCATTCATTGAACGTATTACAGATTCAGTCTTCAGTTTGGCTGCTGTGACTGAAAGAAGTTAGTTATCTACACTTGCAGATTGTTTCATTTTAATTTACCACTAAGAACAGTGAAAATCAAGTCATATATGCTTGTATGATTTATGTAGCAGTTCACGAACTACGTAGAGTTGTTTAAAGTAACATATTGTATTCATGGATCAATTCTGAAATGAACTCGTTTATACTCATCTCCTATAGGCAGTGAATAAACCATTCACGCGTTATTTACACACACCACGACACATTTTTCCTGTATTTGTCGCTCCACTACACAAGTGTCATACCATCTTTGTGTGTATCATACCATTGCACACACCATGGCGATGTTTAACATGACGTTATGCATTTTTTGTACCGGCGCTTCCACACAGCGTACATTCTGTTTGTACCCCTGTGTTAATAAACGTATACACCGAAACACAGATATAATGTTATTAAACTGATGTTATGTCAATTTTTACGTTGAGGGACGTAACAAATTGTATGACAAGCTTCAACTCATTTGGAACGAACTAAATATCAATAAAGCATTACCAACACGAAATCGAATCGTGCTCAGTCTATTTTATTGGAAAAAAATGTTTTTGAGTAAAGTGTGCTACTGTAAATGTAATATTTTAGTCTGGAACAACTTGCTTGATTGAACATTCTTGAGAGCGCCGATTTCAGAGCACTACTACGCTAGCACACTTGTGTCTTTACTACATCCCCAGAGATGAGGGGAGTTGTTATAATTCAACATTTCGTTATGCTAGTGACGTCTTCCAGAACGGAAATAATCTTTGATATTTAAGCTTCCGACGTGTCTCTTTACGACATGGGCGGTTATGAGAAGAGCTTTGTTCGTTCATTATTTTGTGTTGATTTTGAATTCTTCCAGAATATAATTCGTACGGAAAAAATTTCTATTACTTAGTATTTTGATCACGAATCTGCAACTCAAATTCCCTCAATTCTACTACCCTAACGCATGGCTTTTTGAAAAATTCGAAACTTTGCAAACACGTTTGTAGTCACATATGATCCAATCTTTCAGTTTTTTAGTTTATAAATACCAAATAATATTTGACCTAAATTCTGACTCAAAATCACTATTTTGTATCACAAGAAAACTCCCAGTATCACAGAGCTATGCGGAGCAAAAGTAAACGCTCAGGGAACTCCATATCTCAAATACAAGATGCTCTACCAACATACAGAAGCTGACATGACATACTAACATTCTTTGCATTCTCAACAGATGACTCCCAAACGTCAACGACCATCGCCGATCACAACAGTGCGTCAGGGAGCGACGCTTCTAGCAGCGATAAACCTGTGCTCTCCAAAAGTCAAAGGAAGAGGATGAGGAGGATAAAGAAGAAGATAGAACGAGCAGAGCGTCAACAGGAGGAGATTGAAGTATTTTCTGACGCCTGTTCTGCTCCGAAACCGTCGCCCTCGGAAGATTCGAAATTATCGCTTGCGTCGTCTTCAGAATCATCAACCACGAAAGCTTCCAAGTCACCAAAGTTCTCAAATCACCTCCCTTCACCTCAATACTCAGCCCCTTCGTCACCTCCAAAATCAACTCACTCATCTCTTCCAAAAACAAAGCTCCCATTCCTTTCGAGCTCAAATTCTTGTTTGCCCCTAAAACCATCTCCTTCATCAACCCCAAAATCAACTCCTTCATTGCCCCTAAAACCATCTCCTTCATCACCCCCAAACTCAACTCCTTCGTTGCCCCTAAAACCATCTCCTTCATCACCCCCAAACTCAACTCCTTCGTTGAACCTAAAACCATCTCCTTCATCACCCCCAAACTCAACTCCTTCGTTGCCCCTAAAACCATCTCCTTCATCACCCCCAAACTCAACTCCTTCATTGCCCCTAAAACCATCTCCTTCATCACCCCCAAACTCAACTCCTTCGTTGAACCTAAAACCATCTCCTTCATCACCCCCAAACTCAACTCCTCCGTTGCCCCTAAAACCATCTCCTTCATCACCCTCAAACTCAACTCCTTCGTTGCCCCTAAAACCATCTCCTTCATCACCCCCAAACTCAACTCCTACGTTGCCCCTAAAACCATCTCACTCATCAATTCCAAACTCAACTCCTTCGTTGCCCTTAAAAACTTCTCCTTCATCACCCCCAAACTCAACTTCTTTGTTGCCCCTAAAACCATATCCTTCATCACCCCCAAACTCAACTCATTCGTTGCTCCTAAAACCATCTCACTCGTCAGTCCCAAACTCAACTCCTTCGTTGCCCCTAGAACCATCTCCCTCATCACTCCCAAACTCAACTCCTTCGTTGCTCCTAAAACCATATCCTTCATCACCCCCAAACTCAACTCCTTCGTTGCCCCTAAAACCATCTCCATCATCACTCCCAAACTTAACTCCATCGTTGCCCCTAAAACCATCTCCTTCATCAGTCCCAAACTCAACTCCTCCGTTGCCCCTAAAACCCTCTCCTTCATCGCCTCCAAACTCAATTCCTTCGTTGCCCCTAAAACCATCTCCCTCATCAGTCCCAAACTCAACTCCTTTGTTGCCCCTAAAACCATCTCCTTCATCACCCTCAAACTCAACTCCTTCGTTGCCCCTAAAACCATCTCCCTCATCACTCCCAAACTCAACTCCTTCGTTGCCTCTAAAACCATCTCCCTCATCAGTCCCAAACTCAACTCCTTCGTTTCCCCTAAAACCATATCCTTCATCGTCCCCAAAATCAACTCTCTCGTTGCTCCCAAAACCATCACCTTCATCTTCGCCTATGAAATCGACCGCTTCGAGCGCTGCTACCGGCCCAAATTCTGCGATCACTCATTCCAACTCGTCCAACAGCTTAGGTAATTATACGCTGCAAGTCATGCAAAATTGTGAGAAAAGCCTTATATTGTTTGAAAGTAACTTAATGTCAACAAAGCATTATACAACAGAGTAGTATTTCATGCTTAGTCTATTGTATTGGAAAGAATATAAAATGATGGTGATTTTTAGGCTTTGCCTTTTTTAATTGGGGAATTTTATGTAAGTACTAATTAATAACAAGCTAGTGAGCAAAATATGGATATTTTTTTTTACGAAGTGTTGTCATGCGCTGATAGATTTTTGATCCTTCCTATATTTCGAAGTATTTTTTCCATTCATTTTAGGAATTTCTTGTTCAAAATAGTTTCTGATAGATGTAATAAATTTTCACTTCCAATTTATCTATGCTATCATTCGTGAAGTTCAAAAGAGAAACATCGTATTATCACTCGGAAGAATTAAGCTAGTATTGTCTTATTTTTGAGGTGCGTTCGCTTCAAACTTTGCCAATTGATCACATGCATAAGAACCTTTACAATAAAATTCGCATTTAGCTAGAAGTGGTTACATGAATTTACTTGAGGAATGCCTTATGAAATTGTAAGGTACGTGTGACCTGGAAGATTTTATCTTTTCATGAAAACTGAGCGTAAAGTACTCCCAGGTTTGGTTTCTGCTCATCAAGTGGGTTTGGGACGTTAAATGTATCATGGTAGCTGCGAAACATTATAAAACATTCACCACATTCACTATGAGTTAGAACTAAAGCCTACGTATTCTGAATGTACTTTACTGACAGAACAGGCTTAGGCGTCAGACGTATTTAATGGTTTGTACGTTCTCAAATTATGTAGGATTAACTTTGAAATTCTTGCCTAAATTTTTCAGCATTTTCAAAGCAGCACATGCGCAGATTTTCCCAACTGTGAAAGAAAAGAGTTTTATTTCATTTTTTCGTTTCAGATTCCGAGCAGAAGATCTCTCCGGAAAACGGATGCAATGGTCATACGAAGCCTCTTCAAAGCCTCGTAGACCCTGTAATAACTCAGGAACCGATGGTGACTACAACCGACAATATTTCCCTTGGCTTGGCACCGCCACAAGAGTCTTTGAATTTATCCACCGTTTCGAGCAGTGCACGTGCTACCTCCTGCAACACCAACCCAACGAACAACGCATGTCTACTTCCTGAAGCTAATGAGGACAACCCTTTGTCGTTCTTAGGTCCTGAATTTGCGTCGCCGAGTTTTTTTTTCATCCAGCCCAATGAAATAAAATCATCCAGCAATTACATTCTTCCGAATGCTAAGAATGTAATCGCAGATCCATCTATCATCTCAAACTGCAGTACATCTGACCCTAGCTGCTATACCTCTAAGATGGAATATATTTCTGCCGGACAGAAAGTGTCGACTTTTAAGACACTCTCTGCCTCCACTCCCAGCGAAAATACCGAAGCTTCATTTTATAAATCCACCGCCTCCTCGCTTACAACAGACTCCGTAGTAGTCTCAAGAACGTCACCATTCACGTTAACAATCTGCTTCTCTTCGATGCCTACGACCCCAATGTGGCACTCGCATCCTTCAAGCATCGATCAATGCTCGTCTATCGCCTCCTCAGCGTCCATTGTGTCTTCGGCATCCGTCGTTTCCACGCCACTCGTTGCCTCCACCGTACCCGTTGCCACCACGGTCCCTGTTGCCACCACGGCACCCGTTGCCTCCACCGCACCCGTTGCCACCACGGCACCCGTAGCCTCCACAGCCCCAAAACTCACGTTCACTTCAAACTCAACATCCCCATCGACTCATAAACCAATTCCTTCAATGCCTCAAAATTCAACCCCCTCATCGCTTCTAAAACCAATTTCTTCAATGCCTATAAACTCAACTCTTTCGTCGCCACCGAAATCAATACCATCGTTGCCCCCAAAACCATTTCCCTCGTCGCCACCAACATCAATCCCTTCGTTGCCCCCAAAATCGTCTCCCTCTTCTTTGCACTTGAAATTGACCGCCTCGAGCGCTGCTGCCGGCCCAAACTATGCGTGCGCTCGTTTCAACCCTGCCAACAACTCAGGTAATTGTACACTGCGAGCCATCACGCGTTGTGTGAAGAGCTTTAATCTCATTCGAAACTAATTAAATCTCAGTAAAGCTTTACTTAACGAAGAATATTTCATGCTTAGTTCATATCAGGAGGAATAATATTCGCGTAGGAGCAATGGATGCTTCTGTAAACGCATTGTTTTTGTTGGGTGAATATTTCTTGATTGAGCGTCCTTCAGAGCGGCTATTTTAGAGCCAAGCTACGCTGGCACACTCGTCTATTTACGACATCCTCAGTATTGAAGAGGGTTGTGTTAGGTCAACATTTGGAGATGCTTGTGAATGCATCTGGAATTCAAATACATTTTAAAATGAAATTATCTGACATGTCTCTTCATCACATCCGCAGTAATGAGGGGTGTTGTTTTAGTGCAACTTTTTTGTGATGATAACTTCTTCCGTTGTAGATATTGTACTAAAAAAAACTATTATTATGATGGCTCTTTTCATGAACCTAGAACTCAAATTTAGAATTCTACCACCATAACGTTTGGAGATAGGAGACAAATATGAATGTGCAGTTTTCAACGTATTATCTCATTTATTCAACTCATCTCCTATAAGAAAACATATATTGTTTCACCAAATTCCGACGCAAACTCACTATCTGTATGGTAAAAACATTCCCTGGATCACAAAGCTGTGCGCGGCATAAGCAAATGCGAACGGAGCTTCATACTTTAAAGATATGATGCTCTAGTAACACACACAGAAGCTCACGGGACTTATTACCATGCTTTGTATTCTCAACAGATCATTCGCAGACATCGACGACCAGCAACGAGCATAACGATGCGTCTGGGAGCGACGCCTCCAGCAACGAAAAACGTATACTCACGAAAAGCCAAAGGAAGAGGCTCAAGAAGATAAAGAGTAAGATAGGACGAGCAGAGCGCCAGCTGGCGGAGACCGCAGCATCGACTAATACCTGTTTGGCTCCTAAACCGTTACCCTCGGAATCTCCGAAATTATCGCCTTCGTCGTCTCCTAAATTATCGGCCATGACTGCTCCCAAACCAGACCTCTCGTTGCCTTCAAACTCAACATTTCCATCGCCATCATCACACACTCCCTTAATGCCTCAAAACTCAACCCCCTCAATACTTCTAAATCCAATTTCCTTATTGCCTCCAAACCCACCAAAATCGATCCCTTCGTTGCCCCAAAAACCGTCTCCCACGTCGCCCCCAATATCAATCCCTTCATTGCCCCTGAAACCATTTACCTTGTCACCACTGAAATCAAACCCCTCGCTGCCCCAAAAATCGTCTCTCTCTTCTTTGCCGATGAAATTGACCGCCTTGTGCGAGGCTGCGGTCCCAAACTCTGCGTGTGCTCCTACCAACCCTTCCAACGACTCAGGTAATTGAACGCTGGGAACCATCACAAATTGTGTGACAAGCTTTATCTCATGTGAAACTAACTAAATATCAATAAAGCAAAACATACAGGAAAGTGTTTCATGCTTAGTCCATTTTATGGGGAAAAATTCAATTCAACAATTCAGGAGACTGTCAAAGTTTGGCCTATTCGTTAAAAGTAATGAATTTATGTAAAAAAAAAACATTAACAAGCCAGGTATCAAAATACTGTTATTTTTTCGTACATAGTATACCTAGGTTTAGATATTTTATAGTATTGCGATTATTTTTTGTTCTAAGCTGGTATATGACGACAATGGTACTGTTCTAATAGTATTTCCTCAGACTGACAAGGTTGTGTTGGCAGGAGTATATAGTACATCGTCAACTCATGACTCATAATTAGGCCGTAAGTTACATTAACGAAATTAGAAAGAGAAACACCGTAATATCATATGAAGAAAGAAGGCTATGGTAGTGAGTTATTTTAATGGTGTGTTTTTGCTTTAAACTTTTCAATTGATTACATTATAAAACATCGTTGCTGGAAAAATCGCACTTCACAAAAAGTGGGTACACGAATGTGCTTAAGGAATGCATTATGGTTGTCGTTGAGTACATGTGACTTGAGAGGTTTTTGCCTTTCAATAGAGCTCAACATAACATATTCTTAAGTTTGGTTTCCGCACGCTAAGTGTGTTTGAGCCTCTGAATTTATAATGGCAGATGTGATACATTATAAAACATTTACCACATTCTCTATGAGTTAGAAATGGAATCCAACATATCCTCACTAAAATTCTTCACAGTTCGTTAGGGAGGTAACATCTTTTCGGAATGCAGATCGAGTGACAATGACTTCGTTTGATGTGGAAAATTTATTTACTAATATTCCATTGGCAGAAACTATCAACATAATTATAAATGCCCTTTTTGTTACGTCAACAGACGTGGTTTTAGGTCTAGGAAAAACTCATTTTAAAACCCTCCTTGAACTTTCCGTGTTGAATTCTGTGTTTATTTCTGCAGGAAAGTTGTATAAGCAAGTTGAGGGTCTCGGTATGGGTTTTCCTCTGGGGCCTACGTGTTCCAATATTTTCATGTGTCATTGAGAAGAAAAATGGTTGGCAGATTGTCCTACAGAGTTTAAACCTGAATTCTATCGTAGATATATTGATGATACTTTTTTATTGTTTAGAGACCCTAGCCATGCACCTTTGTTCAGGGATTACTTAAACTCGAAGCACCCGTCTATAAAATTCACAATTGAAATAGAGACCAATAATTGTTTATCTTTTTTAGATTCTAAAATTACTAGAAGCGGTCATACGTTTAATTCATCTGTATTTCGAAAAGCGACATTCACTGGTTTGGGTTTAAGCTTTTTAGTTTCTGTAACTATAGATTCAAAATTAATACTGTCAAGACCTTATTAAATCGTGCTTTCAATATCTGTTCGAATCACGTTGATCTTCATATGGAGTTTTCTTTTTTACAAAATTTTCTACGTAAAAATGGGTACCCTACTTCTATTGTCAACATACATATTAAAAAATTTTTGGCTAAGAAATACTCCGTAACCAATGCCGTGATAGAACCACTGCAACGTCTCTATTGCGTTTTTCCCTATTTTGGAGATTACACTGACAAAATGTCACGAGATTTAGAAATTTTTTTTAAACGTTATTTTCCTGGTGTAAAACTGTGCATTGTGTCTGTTAATTCATTAAAAATTGGCTCCTTCTTTCGCTACAAGTACGTGATTCCTAAACGGATGCGGGCATCCATCGTGTATAAGTTTAGTTGTGTACAATGTACATCTGGCTACGTCGGCATGACGACTTTGCCATTCTATATTAGGATTGCCCAACACCGTGGAGTCAGCTATCGTAGCGGAAGACCTCTGACCCAACCGCCTCATTCATCTATCCGCCTTCACAGCGAGCAGTGTTGTGACGGCATAGCAGAGGAAAATTTTTCGATTTTACGCACAGCATCAAATAATTTAGATTTACGAATTTTAGAATCTCTTTTTATCTCTAAAGAAAAGCCAGAACTCAATAGCGCAAATAGTTCTTACCCATTGCAAATTTACTTGTAGATTTTATATGCCCATGTATTCTGTATAGAAAGACTGATTTTGTTCTTTATTTTATCTTTGCAGACTGTTAACTGAAGATGGAGCAGGTCTCCGAAACGTTTTATAGAACTGACTTAGTGTTAAATTTATAGTTCGTGTGAAATCTTAATTAAACATGATTTCAATACGTGGGGCATTCTTCGTTTTTAAATTCCTAATCCTCACTTTACTGACAACATAGGCTCATATTTAGAATGGATTTAATGGATTGTGCGTTCTCAAATTTACGTAACTGCTTCATGATTCAGAACGAATTTCTTCCTTAAAATTTACAGTGTATTAAAAAATAAAATAAGAATGAGGGGTTGCAGATTTCCTAAAGTGTAAGAGAAGAGTTTTAATTCGTTTCTATGTTTCAGATTCCAAACAGAGGATCGCTTTGGAAAATGGATGCAATGGTAATACGAAGGCTCTCATCGATTTTCAGGCGAAAAATATGAATAAATACCAAAACCAGCAACAGTGCTCTCTGGAACTCAATTCTGACCTCAATCGGACTAATATATTCAACACAGACACAGATTCTAACAATGTAGGCCTTGGAATAACACGGGAACCAAAGTTGACTATCGCAGAAAATATACCCCTTGGCTTGGCTAATCCACAAGAGACTTTCAATTTCTCCACTGTTTCGAGCAGTGCATGTGCTACCTCCTTCAACACCAACCTAACGATCAGCGAATATCAACTTCCTGACCCTGATATGAATAACCCTCTGTCCTTCTTAGGTCCTGAGTTCGCTTCGCCTAGTTTTTCTTTCATTCAGCCAGATGAAATAACCTCATCCAGTAAACACATTCCTTCGAAAGCTAAGAATGTAATCACAGATCAATCTACCATCTCAAACTACGGTAAATATGTCCCTATCTGCTGTGCCTCAGTGACAGAATATACTTCTTCAGAACAGAAAGAGTCGAATTTCAAGACGCTCTCTTTCTTCACTCCCGACGACACTCCCGGGGCTTCATTTAATAAATCCACCACCTCATCGTGTACATCAGACTTCGCAGTAGTCTCTACAACGTCACCATTAACGCCAACAACCTCCTTCTCTTCGATTTATACTACTCCTATTTTGCACAAGCATCCTTCAAGCATCGATCAATGCTCGTCTATCGCCTCTTCGGCGTCCATTGTCTTTTTGCCACCCGTTGTTTCCTTGGCCCCCGTTGCTTTTACAGCATCCGTTGCCTCTACGGCACCCGTTGGCTCCTCAGTGCCAAACCTGTCGTTGCCTTCAAACTCAACATCCCCATCGCCTCCAAAACCAACTCCTTCAATGCCTCAAAACTCAACCGCATCGTCGCCACCAAAATCAATCCCTTCGTTGCTCCCAAAACCATTTCCCTCGTCTCCACCAAACTCAATCCTTCTGTCGCCCTCAAAACCATCAACTTCGTCGCCACCAAAGTCAACCCCTTCGATGCCCCCAAAATCGCCTCCCTCTACTGGTCTTGTGAAATCGACCACCTCGAGCGCTGCAACTGGCCCAAACTATGCGTGCGCTCGTTCCAACCCGTCCAACAGTTCAGGTAATTGTACGCCAGGAGCCATCATAAGTTGTGTGACAAGCTTCATCTCATGTGAAATTAACTAAATGTCAACAAAGCATCACATACAGAGAAGTATTTCATGCTTAGTCTATTTTGTGGGTAAAAATATTCAATTCAACGATTCAGAATTATTTTTAAGGTTTGGCTATTTAAAATTGATGAATTTTATGCAAGTACTAAACAATAACAAGCCAGGCATCAAATTACTGATATTTTTTCATACGTAGTGTATTTAGGCTCAGACATTTTTGAATGGTGAGAATTTTTGTTTAACGCAATTAAATGACGACCATGGTACTGGTCTAACAGTCCTTCCCCAAACTGACAAGTTTTTGTTGGGCAGGTGTGTATAGCTCATCATCAACTCATGACACCTACAGAATTAGGCTGAAAGTTCCATTAATGAAGCTTATTGAGTTTTTGATCCTCCCTACATTTGGATTATTTTTTTATTTATGATTTTTGTGTACAGAATTGTTCTTCGTTAATGGTAATCAATATTTCCATTTCTTATTTTCTGGGTTATCATCTATAAAATTCAAAAGAGAAACACCGCACTATTGCTTGTAGAAAACAGGCCAGTATTGAGGTGTTTTGGTGATGCATTTTTTTTTAAATTTTCAATTGATCACATGATTTATAATATATACGTAAAATTCTCAATTCAAGAAAAATGGTTACACCAATTTTCTTGAGGAATTCGTAGTGGTAGTCGTTGGGTACGTGTGACTTGAAAGATATTTTCTTTGACGAGAAGTTAGTATAAAGCATTCTCACATTTGGTTTCTGTACACTACGGGTTTTTGAGATGTGGAATGTATAATGGTATTTGTGAGTAACATTAACTCAGATTTGTGAGTAAGTCAATATGAATAAAAATGAAGCCTTATATTTTCCGAGTGTACATTACTGATAAAAAAGATCGAGCTGCTTTCGTATTTAATCGATTGTACGTTCTCAAATATACGAAACTAGTGCATGATTCAGACTGAATTTCTTCCATAAATGTTGTAGGGTTTTGAAAATACAAATGAAAGCATTCAAATTTTATGACAGTGAAAGAAAATAGTTCAATTCGTTGTTATGTTTCAGATTCCATGCAGAATATTGCTTCGGAAAATGGATGCATTGGTGATACGAAGCCCCTTACGTGTTATCAAACGAACAAGATGAAGGAATTCGGAATGCAGCAAAGGTGCTCTCAGCAGCGAAACTCTAACGACAATCGGACTAATACTACCACTATGGCCGTAAAATCTAACGATTTTGATCATGCATCCTTCAGGCGTCGAGCAATGCTCGTCAATCGCCTCCTCACGACCCCTAGTATAAAGCAGAAACCGAAGAAGACTACATCATTTAATATTTTCTTCTCCCTATTGCCTCCTCTACCGGAGTTCCCGGAGTCGTCCACTGTTTCGAGCAGTGCATATTTTACCTCCTGCAACACCACCCCAACGAACAACGCACCTCCTGAATCTGTCAGGGACACCTCTCTGTCGGATTTAACACCTGAATTTACGAGTACGATGCCCAGGATTTCTTTTATCCAGCGCAATGAAATATCCTCATCCAAGAAAGACATTCCTGCGAATGCTGAGAATGTAATCGCAGACTCATCAACCATCTCAAACTGCTGTACATCTGTCTCTAGCTGCTATACCTCTGAGACGCAATATATTTCTTTAGAACAGATAGTGTCAACTTTTAAGACACTCTCCCTCTCTAATCCCGAAGCTTCTGCTGAGGCTTCATTTAATAAATCCACCACCTCCTCGTGCGTATCAGACTCCGTAGTTGTCACTACAGCATCGCCATTAACACAAGCAACCTCCTTCCCTTCGATTTCTACTACTCCTATTTTGCACTCGCATCCTTCAAGCATCGATCAATGTTCGTTCATTCCCTCTTCGGCGTCCATTGTCTCTTCTGCGCCCGTTACCTCATCTGCGTCCGTTGTCCCTTCGGCGCTCGTAGCCTCCATGGCACAGGTTGCCTCAACGGCGGCTGTTACCTCCTCGGCGCCCGTTTCATGCACGGCATCCATTGCCTCCTCGACGCCTGTTCCCTCTTCGGCTTACGTTACCTTTTCGGCACCCGCTGAATATACGGCGCCCGTTGCCTTCACGGCACCTGTTGAATCCCCGGCACCCGTTGAAAACACGGCACCCGTTGCCTCCTCGGCGCCCGTTGCCTCCTTGGCGCCCGTTGCCTCCTTGGCACCCGTTGCTCCCTCGGGACCCGTTGCTCCCTCGGGACCCGTTGCCTCGACGGCGCCCGTGTCCTCCACTGCTCCCGTTGCCTTCACGGCACCCGTTGAATCCATGGCATACGTTGAATCCACGGCACCCGTTGCTTCCACGGCACCCGTTGAATCCACGGCGCTCATAGGTTCCACAGCGCCCGTTGCCTCCTCGGCGCGAGATAGACGCTGGGCGAATGCGCTCGTTTTGAGACTGAACAGCAAGAACGAGCCTGCTATGGTGAGTTTTACTTTGTGCATTAGGTGCTATAATAATGGTCATCATTCATTCCAGAGCGCCTCAAAAAAGACTTGGTAAAATGTTTTAATGTAGCTATTGATGATATTCAATCAGTGGTTTTTGTGTCTTTTTGAAGAAAACGTAATTGTGATCATTTAAATAAAGTGAGCAATCTACTTTGCGGTAATTAACTGCTAAATATAACTCATTCTGTGCAACCTTTCTTCATGAATGAAATTTGAAGTAATTGATCTTGGAGACTAAGGTTTGGCCTCAGGATTCTGCTGTGATTATTTACGTAATGAGCAATATGTGCAAAATAAGAAACAGGTTGTCATCAGACAGACGCGGTAAATGGAAAAATTATTCATGAGTGGCTTAAGCATTTGCGAGAGCTTTACCTCATCTGAAACCTTTTCGGTAATTGCGAAGTTTAATTTGTAAAAATGAATGAAGTAAGGCTTTTGAATTTAACCTGCGTTGGTTTTGACAGAGTTCGTGCGAAAAATTTAACTCAGCTGTAATTTTGTCTGAGTGTCAAGTTCCAGTTGACTGTAGGTATTGATAACTCCCCGAGATACTCCCATTGGTTAAATAATCTCTTAGATAAATTATCAATCTTTAAGTGGTTAATTTCTTTAAGGTATAAATAGGAATACATTTAAGGTCTCTATTATGATATAGCTGCATTTGGTCGTACGCATGTTTTTTCTCCGATGTGGAATTACAATTGTATTGTTGATTTTCGAACTGACCTATTCACGAGTCAAAATAGAAATACATGTTACGCCATCTAGGCTTGTGCTCTTGTTAAACTACATTATTTTCTACTGTTTGGATGTAATTTGTTAATAGAATAGTTCTTCCATCAGCCCTTGTCGGCCTTGAACGTTAATGGACTGTCGTGACATTTCAGTGCTGGATAAAAATAACAATTATTTGACGAATTAGTATTTGGAATGTACTAAACAATTGAATGTTGATCTTTTGTGGAGGAAGATGGTCCGTGTTCATTTTGATTTTTTACTTTTCCTTCTTTTTTGAGGCCCGAATCTTCTGGTAAATTTTCATATCACCACCTCCAAATAATTTTAATCCTTCGTGCTACGATATTTTACCCCTCTTGCTTATCTCTCGGTCCTAATTAACCGCAATTTTCTTCCAGATGCCCATCACCATCCCCAACTCCGGCGAAGGCGATCCTGCTACATTCTTCCCCGACAGCAGCTCGGAAGAACGTTGGCAAATGGCGACTGGAGATAAAACTATGATGGCGCATTATGATCCATGGCGCAACGAGTGGATTGCCAGTTATATCGAGGCGTCTCTTGCTGAAAGCTTTCTGCAGGCGTATAATTGTGGTAGAAGTGCTGTGGTTTTTTCCGAACACCGGCCGTAGGCAATGACAGGAATGGCCATAGGATGGGATCAGAATTTAATTCATTTGCTATAAGTTAAAAATGAGCTAATTTTCAATTTCGTGATTATTTCTCCTCTGGAAATGTAAACTATATATTTTTCGTTGTAGTTCTTAATACCGCTTTGGTTTTTCTGAATACTTCACCAAAGGTAAATGACCCCTGATTTGGACTTGTAAAGTTTCTTTATAGTTGAGCCTTGGGCTCAATTACGTTATACTACGGATTATTTTTGTAGATATTCTGACGTCTGTGATAAGCCATGACGAACTCATGCTAGCTTCCGCAGGTTAGCACGTCACAGAGGCTGGGAAGGAATCATACTGTTTGTTGTATCAAGATATGTGTTCATTTGTCTTAATTTATAGCCGAATGCAACATTGTGAGACTGCGATAACATTTGTATAATTTGTTGGGTTATTTCTATTAGCGTTGAGAGCTCAATAAATTATTATTGAATCTATAGCAGTAACGCCTACGCATAAGTTTATTCATACAGCAGGTTTTGTGAATTTTGAATTCATTGTAACCTAACCATAAATAAAAATGTGTAAATATTCCGTTGTTTTAGTTCTTTTGTGTTCTTAACCAAAACCAGTCCTGACAGTAGCAGTCCTGACAGTGAAGCATCTTTTGGTGGAGTGTGCTGCCCTGCAGCAAACGAGAGACAGTACCCCGGCCAGTCACTGGAGGAAGCGTCAGTGTGGCTAAACTGTTATTTGACGGTGGACCTATTCACAAAGTGCTGGAATATGTGAAAGAAATTGATGTATTTGGCAATTTATAAGAACAAATGGAAAAGAACGGAGTCAATCCCATAGTACCAAGCGGTTATTTGTAATGGTGACTCGCCAAGTTTGTGGAATAATGCAACGTAATTCCTTAAACTATACTCATTGCTTAGGCGGAGGATATACCTGTATTTGGCTGTATAGATGATGAGCGCGCAATATGGCCGGGCGCGCTATGTTGATACCCCGGGGGTTTCAGCGTGGGTAAGGCGCCCGGCCATAAATGGTTGGGCAGCTGGAATCCCCATGGGGGTCGGGCTGCCCGATGGGTTCAGGTGTACTTGAAGCGGTGGGTTGTAAGACCAAGGACCGATTGTGACCTGCATATGGTACAGATGATGTATGGAATTTTGGAAAGGTAATTTGTGGATATTTTGCGATGAAATGTAATCGGAAGTCCAGGTGAACTTGTATTGTTTTAGTTCAACTTTGGCCTGAATGCCAAAGCGACAGCTAAATAGTTTATGACCGAAGCTGTAGTTAAATGAGTTATCATTATTATTATTTTAACCAAAACAGTTTTGCGTGTGAGGTTGTCCCAAAACCGGGACACTGAAGTGTGTCAACAATATACATTACCAGTCTCTGTATTGTGACACACTTACCGGAAGTCAATTCTATTCCGAATAAATAATTTTACTCTCTCAGACTGGTCGCTGAGTACACTGATATGCAGACAACGCCTGAGAATTATAAGAAAAATTAGTGGAGGTATTAAGGTTTTTGGGGTGAATAGGACTCCATACAAAAATCTTACAACAGTTCGGTTTTCTACAGAAATATTTGAGCCCTTCGAAACGGAAATATGTAATTCAACTCTTTCAACCATTTTAATATGTGGTAAAAGGAGACACTCTAAAGTGTATCAAACTATTTTGAAAATCCGTTAAAGATACACAGGTGTGTCAAACATTTCTCTCAGTATAAACATTTACAAAAATTCTGTACATTTTGCCTCCCTCGATGTTTCCTTGTTTACTGACGTGCTCAGCGCGGAGTCTGCTTCGCTCTCATGAGACTCAAATTAATTGTGTCTCGATTTCATGCATTAACTTATTTTTGGGGAACCTCTCTTAATTAAGCCGAAAGTAAAACTCATTACATTGTTACTCATTTGTTGAATGAAATTGACACACTGCTCAGAAATTTTACCATTATTGATGTACAAAATAGTTGATTGTTTTTTTCTGTTTTCGTTTAAGTTCTTTGAGAAAATGTCGTATGGAAGTCTCCACTTGACACAGAATTTAACCATATATCAGCTTGCTCACAGTCGGATCGAAGCAATGGTAGCAAATTTGCTTTGTGTTTTTGGCAAAAGCAGGATGCAGAAATCTGTCTCATGTATATACTGAAGGTAGGATGTTGTACTTCGCTCTATGTCACAACAGAAAGCTGATAAATCAAAGTGGTAATAATGTAAGTTTACCCTCAAACAAAGATGACTATCCAAGGTTTACAAGTGCGTAAGCATTCCAATGGACAAAATAAGCGACATTAATAAGTTAGCTTCATGATAAGCGAAGTCTTCCCAACATATCGACAGGCGTTGAAAAAGTTATCTTCCCTTTGAAGGCTGCTTCAGCACAAGCATTTAGTAAGGTGAGATTAATGTATTTCTTGGTGAATAAGAAATATTTTTCAATATTGAGAAAATGGCAGGAATGTTTTTCTTCCTTTTTAGGTGAGACAGTAATAATGGATTCCGATCATCAGCTGTTTTGTGTCACGTAAAACTAAAAATCAATGCTGCTAAATTCAATGTGAACGTATTTTGAAGCCAATGATGAAATATGAATCAATATGCGTATTATTTTCAAGGTACTAACTTGTGATGTTAGTTAATTAATTGATTTCCATTTTTGATTCTCCGAGTCTCGTTTGAGGAGAAATTGCAGTCCAATAATGCAATCGATTGAATGTCACGTTATTGGTCATTTCATTCCCAAAAATGAATGAAAAAGCCTTCGAGAAGATGTATGGATGACTACCCGAGCTGAGCGGTTAGAAAATGTCTTAGTATAGATAACGTCGCGCGATATCAAACCTAGAACTACAGGATGCCATTCGTGGAAATCCAAAACAGACAAAGACAACCAGTAACGATGAATTGTTGTTCTTCAATTTCAAAGTTTGTTTAATAATAAGGGTTCAAAATCTAACATTGCCCTCCATGAATTGTTTGAATAGTTGGTGAGCTCTAAAAGTTTTTGTAAAATCAGTAAATTTAATTCGAAATTGAGTCGCTTTATCTCGAGTACATTTTTTAGCCTAGAATAGTAGTGTTCAGCCTAACAGAAGGCATCTAATTTAGAGTTGAATAGGTTGGAATTTTTGTTGTTCGTCTACTGAGCAAATTTGCGCACCGATGACCGGATAGGAAATCATTCAGACGCATTTACGGACAATAATTTTTATCTGACAAGTTTCTCGATGTTTCGGCTGCCCGAAACGCCCCTCATTTTTGCTAGAGCGCCCTGTGCTTTGAGTGCAGAAATCAAACTGTCAGTGGTAAGCATCGATCCTCAAAATATTAGTCCGAACCCGAACTTGCGATCCCCGTCAATGGCTAATTCCGAGTTCGATTTCCCGATCCTGCAGCCAAAAAATTAAATCGATCCCGAACTTCCGATCTTCCGATCTTAACATTTACTAGCGATTCTCAGTTTTCAAAGCGCTTTTAAAGCATACAAATTTGATATGAGTATACTACGTTACATATGTGCTGATATTCCGTTCTGTACTGATTTAGAATGAAACAGATGAAATTTAAATTTTTTATTTCATATATTTCAAGTGCCATATAACAACATGTCTACTCTACTGATTCTACTAAATTCTATCTAGTTGAATAACATTATATGAGACAAAGGCTACGCTATCTGTCCTTTTGTTTTAATTGCCCCGTTCAAACCTCGTCTTGCTCGTTCACCTCCTTCTCGCGGGCTTTCTTGAGGAAGGGAAGGTTGCCCTTCAAGAAAATGAGGGCTTCGAAGTTCTCGGCAGCCAGGGTCGCCCTCGCAGGCCGGAGGATGGCAGACCCATACCTGAAAATGTGCTCGATCGAAGCGGAACTCGGGAGCGGCGTGTTGCGCGGCTTAAAGCTGCATTCAAGAAGAAACGACATCCACGCGAGACGGATTAGTCGTCGTCGTTTTGTTTCCAGTCTTTTCAGTTACGGCTGGGATCGGGATCGGAGTTACATTTTGCAAGAGCGATCTTCGCACTTCCGTTCTTTACCACCGAGAGTTTAAAATCTGATCTTCGAGCCCGATCCCGATTCAGAAGATCGATCGTAATCGGAAGATCAGAAGTTTGGACTCAGGACCGGAACGTTGACCACGACAAACTGTGATGATTAGAACAAAATTGTATCGCGTATGAATAGCCATCGTCGTTTGAAAACCACAATGAGATGTTGGGTAAAATATAAATTTATTTTTTACCCTTTGAATCGCTTGTACGCAGCCTTGCACAATTTGTTAATATTTTCTTCAAATATCCATTGCCATTCATGTTGTAGTGAACTGGTATAACTCTCTGGCTTCGCAAGAAGCATAATTCATCACGATCGTATGATGCGTATTTTCACATTTCGTCAATTTTTCCCCTGGAATATGAAACTTGACAATGTAATTTTAGGTGGTTTAAATCGTCATGAATTGAAGCCTCAACTAAACTGAAGCTTTTTACCCCTCAGGGTCATGCATGTTTCTCTCTTATGAAAGAAGTCATCGAAAAATACCACAACATGTTTCGCTCTGAGCCTAGAGTTTCTCTCATTTAGTTCTACTGAACTTACATTGAAAATCAGTGAAAAATCTTTCCAAAGAATGAAAATGTTTTTCAATTTGAGAATTAAATTGACATTTTTTCAAATTTTGGCCATGGAATGAACATGCAGAGCATCTGAAGACACACTTTACAAATAAATATATTTCAGTAGCTCAATATACCAAGCGAATGTCAAAAACTTTGAAAAAAAAACACAAAATCAGAAGCCACAGTTGACCTAAGCACCTAAAGATAGCTTTCACGGTGTCTGATTTGTTTTGTTGCCCCTGGACCTGCCGGCCTCCTACAGCACACACGTTGTACACAGTCACCTATGTTTTTGCGGAGAATCATAATATATTTTACTGAAATTGCGTGCACCAAAATTTTTCAGAATAGAGTTTCGTCAGAATAGAGTTTCCATTCACTACCGACACGGCTATACTCTTTAAGAGTTATTGACAAATATCCTGAGAGATTAATTATAGTCTAAATTCTCAAGAGCTTGTGTCACACAAAGGTTGTGTATAACATATCAACATAGCACATGAGTCTTTTCCCAAACAATACGGATTAAAATGTGTTATTGATGAGCATGATACGGAGACTAAAGCATACTAGGCTTCAGTTTTTTTCTTTTAGATTAGTTAAAACCGGTTTGAAAATAAGAAACGTGGACATGTAATGGTAATAATTGGTTTTTGCTGAAATTATTTTAATCTGAGTATTTAGTCTCGAACCATTTCTACAGTGAAACTCCGACAAAGTATATTTTGTTGTTTCTTCAACCGAGGAAATAACGGTGTTCAATGATTTTGTAAAGAGATGGAATATCTTGACATTGGGCAACTCTATTAGATTCATAAATAAGAGGTCCTGGTAATAATACATGTATTCTTGATGTAGGCATTCAGCACCACGAAAACTTTTCGTGGTCTAAATGGTTAAATTGTTATCATTCCCATAACCGGTGCATTTGTATTGGCTGCAGTCGACCGCCCAGACAATTTGGAGCGTTGGCTGCCAGGTTTCATGCATGATACTCAGAGCGCTACAAGTTTTGATCTTTCTTTAAAGCATGCATCCTACTTAGAGAGACATATTCTTTCGCGCAAATCTCGCTTACCATTCTCATTCGTAGGAGTTGAATTCAAAGATGAAATTTCAACTGGAAATAGCAACTTGAGAGGTAGCGCAAATTTAATATGTATTTCGTCCTCGCTAAAAATTTTATATCATTTTTTGTAAGCCTGTTTAAACGTTCATAACTGTTTATGCTCGAAATAAATTCTCACGAATCCTGAAACCTATTTCAAAAACATAATTCTGCACTTCTAAGTGTTAATAATTTATGACACGATTAAGATTGGTATGGAGCTGGAAATGGCCAATTTAGGTCTGAAAGTGAACTTCCAATTTCTCCATTAGTCATATTTTATTTGGCGCGAAAATTTCACATAGGAACAGATGACAAAAAAGAATCCCTTTGCCATTCAATTCGAACATTTAGAGTTAAGGCTCATAATCAATAGGACACGTTAACTTTAGAAAAAAATCTAAATAAATTCTCATCAAAATATGAAAGTATGTAGCAACTGATTTATAAGTATCATCACATTTAGGAATAATCGTAACCCGTGGAGGGAAATACCTAGCAAAGATACTCAACAAAAAGTTGGTTAGAAACTTTTTTCAAAGACTATTTCGGTAAATTGCTTCCCTGCGACCGGATGGTCTTAGTACATTAATTCGAATTATCCACGGTCTCATTTTGGATCCCTGGCTTCGCCAGTAGCTATTGTAAAGTTACCATGAACAGAAAACGTACCTGTCGTTTCTTCATTTCAGATCACAGAAATGTGTAACAACGCCATTTAACTAAATAAAATTTTGGTTTCAAAATTTTTCCGTTGGAAAAGCATTTGAAAATGATCCGTTCAGGCTTTCGGAGCGCTATTTGCTCCTAGAAGGCAAATGAAGGTTAATGGAAGGAAACCAATACTCAGTACTATACGTCAATTTAGCAATAGAGTCTCGTCCTGTTTATGAATTGTCTGCACAAAAAAATGCGAGTTTTTCATAATACAAGCCAAACACACCTCGTTTCTCCACAAAGACTGGCTCAAAACTAGAAACAATGAAGATCTGGCGGGCCTGATGAGTCTTCCAACTTAATACTGAAGCACCATTCTTTTTTTTTCTATTGATACCTGCACTTTTGAATGTTTTCATTGGTATTCGTATACTATCTGTGAAAAAGTATCTAGGTTTCTAGTTCTATGGTCTTTGATCGAAAGAATGCGTATTTTTGGGAATTTGGAAGTTGTTTTCGATCGCCTAAAGTTTTCAATTTAACTTCAGATCTAGGATACTACCACGGTGTAAACAGCGGTGCTCTAAAGTAACCCAATCTTATTGATAATCGGTTTAAAGAAAACAATGAAGCATGATGTGCTCGAGATAATTTGATTTGATGGAATAACTTAACAAAATTATTAGAGTGCTGTACCTCACATGCCAACAATCCTTACGTATTGCTCTCATAGATCGTACATTTTTTCCCATAAAAATGATGCGGTACTCAAAGCAAAGATCGTAACGAGTCATTTCCAGTAAAATTGAGCAGTTATTAGCGAAGAAATATATTTCACGAACATTTCTGTCGACCAAATTACTCCCGATGAAAATCCCATAAAATGAATGCTTTCTAAATTTGATTAACCCCCATCCAGAACAAACAAATCGTGCTGTGGCAGTCTGCGAGCAGTTTTAAACGCAACCACAATTATCAGCTTGTTTCTCTTTGAGCGTTGATTGTGGTCATGTAAGAGGTTATATTCTACAATCATCAAATTCCAAACTCTCCCGTTTTGCTTTAAAATATCTCAAACTCTTCCTGTTTCCCAGTTTTTTTGTTTTCGAATTTAAAAAGGTCACCTATGACCACCCGGAAGATAGCAAAAAAAGTACTCCGAAGCACGGATGTTCACTGAGATAAAGTGAAGGCATTTTATCTTATTGACTCTGTTTTAAAATATGATGGAAAGTACTTCAGTAACATTGAACTCACTTCCAGAAAAGGAGGGGAGTTTTCAGCATTTGTGTTGTTTACAGCTGGTAAAATGAGACATATCATCGTAATTTTATTCTTCCGCCTGTTTTTTTACATCTTGTTTCTACTCGTGACCAGGAGTTCTAAAAAGCAAGTGTGCGGTGTACGATTAGGATCTTTCTTTTTAATGTTCTATTACGGTTTCGTTCATTATAACTCATTTATTTTTCTACATTTAGCTACTGAAAACCTGACATATATTTTTGTATGAGATATATCCAGCCTGGAATCAACTGCGGCATGTAGGGGAGAATAATGCAATCGTTAAAATTTCACTTTTTAATAGCGGCAAGAGTAACTGTTTACGAGAATCTATCTACTACCTATAGTAGAAGTCAGCAAATATATGAGCAGTGCAGCACAGCATGAAATCATTTTGCTAGACCTCTCTGGCAGAGAGGTTTCCTGATGTAATCAGAGCTCCACAGTCTGAAGTGTACGAATTTAATTGAAATACTAAAATTTATGAGCTGTAAATTCAGTTTTGTTAGCTATCATCTATAGTATTTTTCATGGGAACAGCGCACAAACTGGAACGAAGCTTAGCTATTGTTTGCTCAGCACATTTCGGAGGTAAAGCGATCCAAGACGCCAAGCTTTTATCGCAAGATGACCTTTTATTATCTATGGTCTCGCATTAACTGCCGTGCATCTGTTCGCTTGTCTCTTGAGTCGCTGTCAGATTTTACGAGATGTTGATAGATTTGAAAATTCTTTCGGCTTTCAGTAACATCTTTATTCGAGCGAAGAATTCTTGTCTCCTCATTTATTATTCTGACGCTGTATAGTATAACTGAATAGAGCAAAGCAGAGTAGTACTGAAAAAAATAAAAATGAATGGCGCGGTATGGAATGGATTACAATCTACCCTAGTTAATTTAAGTTCATGTAAGCTGCCTTCCAGCACGATGTGTGAACAAGCAGTGCTCAGTTTGCGGTTTCACGCGTTTGTATGAGCTCCGGCAGGCCAGGGAGCAGTACAGCAGAGGCGATATCCTCCATGAGCTCTGACCACCCGACTGTCTCCAGGTCAGTTGTGGTCGCATCACAACTCGCCTACAAAAAACAAGTTCACTATCACTCTCGTGTGAATGTACACGTGAAATTCGGCTAAAAGGTTGACAGCCACGTACAGGGACCAAAATGTTATTTAGTCAAGCGTCACTTCTGGACATAATTTTCATCAAAATGAACAAACGAAAGGAGCCTTGCTATTTCATTTTAGATATACATGCAATGATGTTAGTGCAGTCGTGGACCCAACATTGTGGATAATTTAAAACAATGCAGTAAATATACTTTGCCTCAACTGACCGAACACGTGCTTCGTTTTGCATTGATGTTCTAAATACCTGTTGGTGCCACGCAACGTTGGTGCTTTGATCAGACTTAGTACGATTATTGAAATTTCATGAATGCGCTCCTCATTCCTTTACATACAACGGTACAAAATCATTTTGGTGTCTTATTTTTTGGTTTTTGTACATTATTGCTATTTATATTTTAATCTATGGTAAGAAACTAGTCCTCATGTAATAAGTTGCATAAGGTTCCTCACACAAAAATTAGATAAATCCTTAGTAAAAATTATTCTTAAATTGAGGATTCGTGATAAATCGCAGAAAAAGCTCACGAGTATTAGAATTCCTAGACTGTGCACTAAGTTATCCCTAACATCAAGCTGTATCATATCAAATCATGCTTTGCTGAGAGCGAATTGTGGACGACGAAAACCGAACCACAAACATATAAACTGCACGAAAAGTTTGCCACACATTCACATGAATACAATAATATTATTCTGCTAAATTACGATTTCGAATCCTACTTTTTCGGTAAAATAATTGACTAAAATTATTTTAAGGCACGTTTTTGCCCAATTTTTGTTACTTACGAACTCAAAAGCAGCGACAACGAATGATTGAGGCCTCTCACCTCTTACCCTGCCAAAGAAAGTCAGCGTGTCCGTTGGCTTTTGTCTGTTCCAGCAAGCTTGTCTGCGCCCACTAACTCCTCAGCGCTGACTAGCTCCATAGCACCCATTACTCTGTCAGCACCCATTGGCTCGTTAGCACCCATTTCTTTACATGTACCCAGCAGCTCGTTCGCACCCATTACTTTACATGCACCCAGCAGCTCGTGTAAGCACCCATTACTTTACATGCACCCAGCAGCTCGTGTTAGCACCCATTACTTTACATGCACCCAGCAGCTCGTTAGCACCCATTAATTACCATGCACCCAGCAGCTCGTGTAAGCACCCATTTCTTTACATGCACCCAGCAGCTCGTGTTAGCACCCATTACTTTACATGCACCCAGCAGCTCGATCGCACTCATTACTTTACATGCACCCAGCAGCTCGTTAGCACCCATTACTTTACATGCACCCAGCAGCTCGTTCGCACCCATTACTTTACATGCACCCAGCAGCTCGTGTAAGCACTCATTACTTTACATGCACCCAGCAGCTCGTGTTAGCACCCATTACTTTACATGCACCCAGCAGCTCGTTAGCACCCATTACTTTACATGCACCCAGCAGCTCGTGTTAGCACCCACTACTTTACATGCACCTAGCAGCTCGTTAGCACCCATTACTTTATATGCTTATTTTAGCTCGTTAGCACCCATTACTTTGGAATCATTATTTGATTGAGGAATCTCTATGGAAATGATTCACAATAATAAAAACTTTGTTTTAAATTCCTAATGCTACTATTCCGTCCTATTTTATTTTGTCCTAATTCGTTCTTGTACATTAGCTCAAAAATTATGCCCAAATTTCGCCGCGAGGCATTCGTAAACAAGTCACTCCGCTATCGCTGGCTTCACATTACACAGCTTCAAAACGATCACTCATTTGGGATCATTGCCTAATATCACTAGTGTATTTATTTCAAGCAACAACGAACCAATAATGTTTCAACGTCTTTTACAACTTCAAATTCACATGCATTCCAAGTCGTAACTCGCTACATCTTTCACATCATCTCTTGAAATCTTCAATCTGTTACGCATTTCAGTCCGCAAGTTTGGAAACACGCAGAAAAAAGTTTGTTGTTTCTCCGGACAAAGTTTGTTGGCTCAAGACGTTCAATTTTCTCATGTTTTCTTGATGTAAAAAAATTTCATGAAATAAACCTTAACCACTCCAATCTATTATGCTGAAGTAACTTTTCAGCTGAGTACTCAACGAAGAATTCATTATCCTTGTTTTAGAATCTTTAAAACAGAATATTCACTCAATACACCAAGGCAGGCGATCAGCTGATAACAGTGCACCAGCCGGGGTAGTGCTGTATATAAGCGCACTACCCGCAGCAGCAGTCATTCATTTGCTTCGAAGTCTCCTAGTGAGTGGAATTGTGCGAACATCGGTCTCCAGTGATCTCCAAGACATTCGGCTGTGCGAAAGTGTACACGTGAATCTCTACGAGAAAGTTAGGAGTTAAATTTTCTTTTGGAAAATATATCTCCGTGATCAGATCTTTTGAACATTATTGTCATCATGGGTGAGCAGAAAAGAGGTCAGTCCTTAATTTCTTATGTTTTTGTATTTGTATGTATCTTTAAGTTTAGTCTTGGGAGAGACCGTGGATAACTTGTAACAATGCAGCTGGACTTGCCGCCTTTCGATTGGGCGCACACGTGTTTTATTTCACGTGGGCGTTTGGTGCGCATGATGTCTCGATATTACTTAAAGGGAGTGCATCATATGATTATGAATTCCACGTTAAATTGAGGTAAAACTACTTCTCTTTGAAAATCTTATATGTGAAAAGACATATTTTAATTTATAGTCTGATTCCATTATTGTGTGAACTTGACCATTGGATATCTTTGCAAAAATGAAAATGTTTATCTACAAACTGTTCCCTATTGACTAAATTAGAATTAAAATTTAGTTCATTCTGTAGTAAAAAAGTTTGAATGTATTGTAGTGTTTTTTATTCGTTATTAAACGGTTCAATTCGTTCCCAAATTAGGCATCTAACGGACTTTGTCTTAGATTAACGATAGAATTTAATTTGCTAGGGGATTTGTGAACAATATATGTTTCCTCAAAGTCGCAATGTTGGGTGAATTAACTCATATAAACTATCTTAGACAGTCCATTAAATATTTCACTTCCGGTTTGTTCATGTTACCTGTTCACTACAGCTATGAATTCTTGACAATTCTCATCCTATCCATCCAATAACAAGATGAAGTTTTTCGGAATGATTTGTCTTGAAGTGATCTCAGATTGTTTTATCCATGCTCTTTTTCGAAGGTAGGCAACACGTCTTGCTAGACATAAAACACTACGGGTATAGTTCTTCCTCGCCTGAAAAGTGAGTTAGCGTGAGTTTTGTATTTCTCATAAACATTTGTCCTCGATCACATCTTGAGAATGCGAGCCAAACGATTGCTACTAAATTATTGAATAGTTAGTAATCATTTTACAAACTTTTCGTCAGTTGAAAACTAATTCCAGTCTCGTTATTTGCCAATTCACTGTAGCGTGAGGATGGGCATGAGACACAGCTCTGTTATTTCACTTCCATTGTGGAGACTCGGCCTGCCTGACCTGCGGTGTTCGACGCCCTCGGGCAATTTCTCCATTTGATCTTTACCTTCAAATGACTTTCTTTGATGCTGTAAACTTATTACTTTTTAACTTGTGAAAATGCCAGCAATCGACCTTCGAGGTGTATGGCACCATCGTTTGCGAACCTGAACTATTGCAAATAGAATAAATCTTTTTTATTCAACGAATGCAATGCCCGGTTTTAGAAACTGTGGCTAATATCAAACCACACGAGTAATAGTTAGCCTGAGATGATGTTCAACTCGAGGATCGACTGCACGTGCGTACCTCAAGTGAAGGTATCCAGCCAGCACGTGCGGCGGCTGCAGTCTTTCGTATTTCTGACGGCGACCTGCGGCCAGCCCTCCTGTGCGCGTCTCCTTGTGAACTTATGGGCAGCGGCCATGCGCTGCTATCTCTGTCGAGGGATTCGTCATTGCTCATATTGTCCAATAAAATGTGCTGGTGTTCGTGAATGGGCATTTGAATGAATTTGTTCTCTGCCACCCCAGCCCATTAAAATTTAGTCCAAAAATGGGGCCACGCGGCTTGAATCTAGTATGTTTCAGCGGCAATTTACGTAATTTCATCATGATGCCCACACATTTTTTTATATTTACGAAATTATGCAAGTTCTGTTAATTATCAGTTTGCACAGAACCGTAATTAAAATATGATGTATTTATACAGCTGTGTAATGAGACTGCAGGATTTTTTATTTCATCATGTTTTTGAATTCATACTATTAGTTGCATTATTCAACGTTCATCATAAGAAGACGTTTTCTATTCTGAGCGTGCTGCAGAAATTCGAATGTCTGGGATATTTCGACCGGGGCGTCCAATGAATGAACGCGTCGAGAGTGAAAACAACTGTCTTGATGTAACTAAAAAATGAAAACACAAAAACTTCCTTCACACACCTATTGAACATTACTTTATAATTCAACATAATCGTCAATGCTGTCAAGTCTCTTACTGCAACTTGGCGCTATTTTTTTTATGTTGATGTTATATTCTTCTGTGCCAACCTAGATCTGAGCCAAGATGTCAATGCTTCTCTGATGTCTTCATCATTTGCAAACTGTTTTCCCTTAAAAGTCTCATTAGTTTCGGAAGAAGTGAAAATCATACATGAGCTGACACTCAACGTTGGTGTTCCTGAAATGTTCTAAAACTTCATATTTAATTCATCCGCAATGAGTGATGACCTCTCACTCCGGTCTTCGTCGTCCACTTCGGCTATTTCTTAATTAAAAATGAACCATTTCGGCACTGAAAAATCACTTTCTCATCATTTCATTGCACTTTTTATTCGTCCAAAGATCGAATGATGACGATTGGTCGAACAATTTGTGCCTTTGAAATTTAACTTACACGCGGCTCTTCACATTTTGTAGTATTTTTGATGCAAGCCATCATTATAAAAGGTTACCGAACAAATTGACGTGATCCGATAAGAAGGAAGCTCGGCTCCGCTGAGGAGAAAAAAGGCGCAATAGCGTGCATGCAATCGAGGTTGTGGGGACTGACGCTGACCGTGATGTGAAGTCGTTCTAAACTTTCTGACTAGTCCTCGCATGTTATAGAGACTTGAACTTTAATGCATTTATTGAACGTTGATGGCTGTATTTTTTAATCATCGAAAGCTTGCATGAGTGTGGATATCACGGAGAATTCCAGGTCGTCATAACCTTGCAAAAAACACGAAATCCTAAGTTCTTCAACGAATTTCAGCACCTGCACATGTCCAGCAGTGACATAGGGCGTGTGAATGCTCAAAAGTTCTTGAACAGACCAACTCATGAGGTTCTCATTTCGTGCGAATCTTGATAGAGTTTATAAATAATTTCCCTTTTTCATTAAAATTTTTTCATTTATTTTTTCGTTTTAATTCAGCGTTGAAGCGTAGAAAATGGTTAATGTCTGTGAATGTTTAAATTGTTATCCGGTGTTTCTCATTTCACAAGAATTTACAGTCCGTCATGTGATATTCTGGCTTCTGTTGAACTCATACATTATATCAACTAAACAAACTTTTCAGCCTTGGTATGTCTTACATAACAATGCTGATATACTCACACATAATTCTATAATTGTTGTATTCTTATATGTTCAACCTTAAGGAAAGCGTCCATCTTACGGAAAGATTTTTCCGTTATTGAACCAAGAGCAATAAAATTTGGTATACAGATAGAAAATTCAAATAGAAACGTTTGTCCTACATGAAAAAATGCGATTTTTCCTATAGAAAACGAGTTACCAATAGAAAACGGAATTAGGGGGAAGTGGCGGGTGATTTCAAAATGCATCTCCTCCTACAGTTTTTGAGCTACAGCCATTATATTGGTGTCTGTTGATGCGGAAAGTCTCAGGCATTACCATAACTTATATCCTATATGGGATTCTCCAAATTTTCGTTTAAAACTTTTATTCAAGAGCAAATATTTGTGTTCGAAAAATTTCGTACATGTGATGGCATAACTTTTGATCTACTACGAATGATGAATCGCCATATAGGTAATGGTAATCCTTGAGTCTCTACACATCAAATGATATCAATATCTTCACTGTAGCTTTAAGAGGATCATCCGGATTTTTATATTTTTTTCGTCTGATTTGTTTGCCATTGGCCAGTAACTTTTTCGATTTAGGCCTTAGTTTTTTTACGAAAAATTCGTTTTTTGGTACATTCTATAGATATTTCAAAACTTATCTCCTCATTGAGTTT
Source organism: Morinoia aosen (assembly GCA_030386875.1). Lineage (NCBI taxonomy): Eukaryota > Metazoa > Arthropoda > Malacostraca > Amphipoda > Talitridae > Morinoia > Morinoia aosen. Next base: position 23,461,974 of record CM059567.1, on the reverse strand, counting down.
TGATGCTAGAACCAAAATAAACACAGTTTTAGAATCCTTGAAGCATTGCAAACAATAGTACTGTTCGAAATTTTATATGCGATATTAAACCACTAATGCATATATACACAAATTTTTGGTTTTCACACTGGAATAAAAAAATCTAAGTAAAATTTCAAAGTTTCGAACCGTACTATTATTGTTAGAAATGTTCCAAGGATTCTAAAACTCTCTTTGGTTTTGTTCTAGCATCAAAACTCAATGAGGAAATACGTTTTGAATGTTGAAAGTTAGAGAACCGCACTATCGTTAGAAATGTTCCAAGGATTCTAAAACTGTCTTTGATTTTGTTCTAGCATCAAAACTCAATGAGGAGATACGTTTTGAATGTTGAAAGCTAGAGAACCGCACTATTGTTAGAAATGTTCCAAGGATTCTAAAACTCTCTTTGGTTTTGTTCTAGCATCAAAACTCAATGAGGAGATACGTTTTGAATGTTGAAAGTTAGAGGTTTTGGGTATAAGCCATAAACAAAATTTTTTGTTGAAGTGTAATATAATGGAAATTTTATGTAATTGAATGCTGTTTTCATTTTTATTTCGATAATCTCCATGCATAACTTCATATCCACACTGTGAATTGTAATTTCCAAAAAATTAAAAATGAATAAAAAATTTTCTTTCTTAAAAAAAATTATGAAAATTTATATATGTAGTTTGGTTTTTATGAAATTTGACTATAACATGTCATTTTTTCGATTCAGGCCTTAGTTTTTAAAAAAATTGGACAAATTGTTTTTTTAGTTCATTTATATTGATATTTCAAATGAATAGAACTCATTGAGTTTTTATGTTAAAACATAACCAAAGACAGCTTTAGAATTCTTGAAGCATTGTAAACAAAGAGACGGTTTCAAATTTTCCATTTCCCATTTTCTTTGGTTTTTATATGGGGCCGATATGGGGTCGAAAATTTGGGATTTTTAGTCCTCCTACCCTCTCTGGGGGGGATTTAGTGTCCATAGCGCCATAAAATTTTAGGACTGAATAGTCCACCACCTAAGGGTCCTTTTCCAACAACACAACAAAAAAAGCTCTTGGACCGAAAGGAGACTGGCAGGGGCCTGGGATGATCCCCTTAAAACTGTAGGAGGAGATGCATTTCAAAACCTGAAATCCGAAATACTTAACAAGACACAGTAAACAAACATAAACAATCTCATTTCTCTTTATTATTATTTGTGGGGTGAACTAGAACCCTTAGAATCGTTATAAAGGTATAAAGTGGCTTATTTAGCAACGTCGCGCAAAGGTGGTGTGTAACACGATGAAATCCCACCCATCCAATCCTTCCTCTACCCCCATTATTTGAGACTCTCGTAGCGGGCGAACCAGTGAACGTAAAAACCTCATTTTTTCACAGGATACACCTGACATCTAACACCTCTTATGGTGCAAAAATCTAAATTCCCAAAAATTTTCCAATTTGTGGGGGACGATTTCCTTGAATAGTTTATAAAAACTGAATGCTTTATAAAATGTGTTGTTGCTTTTCTGGTTTAACACATAGTACGATGATCGCAGTATCGTATTCATTATTCATTGAACGTATTACAGATTCAGTCTTCAGTTTGGCTGCTGTGACTGAAAGAAGTTAGTTATCTACACTTGCAGAATGTTTTCTTTTAATTTACCACTATGAACAGTGAAAATCAAGTCATATATGCTTGTATGATTTATGTAGCAGTTCACGAACTACGTAGAGTTGTTTAAAGTAACATATTGTATTCATGGATCAATTCTGAAATGAACTCGTTTATACTCATCTCCTATAGGCAGTGGATAAACCATTCACGCGTTATTTACACACACCACGACACATTTTTCCCGTATTTGTCGCTCCACTACACATGTGTCATACCATCTTTGTGTGTATACCATTGCACACACCATGGCGATGTTTAACATGACGTTATGCATTTTTTGTACCGGCGCTTCCACACAGCGTACATTCTGTTTGTACCCCTGTGTTAATAAACGTATACACCGAAACACAGATATAATGTTATTAAAGTGATGTTATGTCAATTTCTACGTTGAGGGACGTAACAAATTGTATGACAAGCTTCAACTCATTTGGAACGAACTAAATATCAATAAAGCATTACCAACACGAAATTGAATCTTGCTCAGTCTATTTTATTGAAAAAAAATGTTTTTGAGTAATGTGTGCTACTGTAAATGTAATATTTTAGTATGGAACAACTTGCTTGATTGAACATTCTTGAGAGCGCCGATTTCAGAGCACTACTACGCTAGCACACTTGTGTCTTTACTACATCCCCAGAGATGATGGGAGTTGTTTTAATTCAACATTTCGTTATGCTAGTGACGTCTTCCAGAACGGAAATAATCTTTGATATTTAAGCTTCCGACGTGTCTCTTAACGACATGGGCGGTTATGAGAAGAGCTTTGTTCGTTCATCATTTTGTGTTGATTTTGAATTCTTCCAGAATATAATTCGAACAGAAAAAATTTCTATTACTTAGTATTTTAATCACGAATCTGCAACTGAAATTCACTCAATTCTACAACCCTAACGCATGGCTTTTTGAAAAATTGGGAAACTTTGCAAACACGTTTGTAGTCACATATGATCCAATCTTTCAGTTTTTTAGTTTATAAATACCAAATAATATTTGACCTAAATTCCGACTCAAAATCACTAATTTGTATCACAAGAAAACTCCCAGTATCATAGAGCTATGCGGAGCAAAAGTAAACGTTCAGGGAACTCCATATCTCAAAGACAAGATGCTCTACCAACATACAGAAGCTGACATGACAAACTAACGTTCTTTGCACTCTCAACAGATGACTCCCGAACGTCAACGACCATCGCCGATCACAACAGTGCGTCAGGGAGCGACGCTTCTAGCAGCGATAAACCTGTGCTCTCCAAAAGTCAAAGGAAGAGGATGAGGAGGATAAAGAAGAAGATAGAACGAGCAGAGCGTCAACAGGAGGAGATTGAAGTATCTTCTGACACCTGTTCTGCTCCGAAATCGTCGCCCTCGGAAGATTCGAAATTATCGCTTGCGTCGTCTTCAGAATCATCAACCACGAAAGCTTCCAAGTCACCAAAGTTCTCAAATCCCCTCCCTTCACCTCAATACTCAGCCCCTTCGTCACCTCCAAAATCAACTCACTCATCTCTTCCAAAAACAAAGCTCCCATTCCTTTCGAGCTCAAATTCTTGTTTGCTCCTAAAACCATCTCTCTCATCACCCCCAAAATCAACTCCTTCATTGCCCCTAAAACCATCTCCTTCATCTTCCCCAAACTCAACTCCTTCGTTGCCCCTAAAACCATCTCCTTCATCACCCCCAAACTCAACTCCTTCGTTGCCCCTAAAACCATCTCCTTCATCACCCCCAAACTCAACTCCTTCGTTGCCCCTAAAACCATCTCACTCATCAATCCCAAACTCAACTCCTTCGTTGCCCTTAAAAACTTCTCCTTCATCACCCCCAAACTCAACTCCTTTGTTGCCCCTAAAACCATATCCTTCATCACCCCCAAACTCAACTCCTTCGTTGTCCCTAAAACCATCTCACTCATCAGTCCCAAACTCAACTCCTTCGTTGCCCCTAGAACCATCTCCCTCATCACTCCCAAACTCAACTCCTTCGTTGCCCCTAAAACCATCTCACTCATCAATCCCAAACACAACTCCTTCGTTGCCCCTAAAACCATCTCACTCATCAGTCCCAAACTCAACTCATTCGTTGCCCCGAAAACCATCTCCATCATCACTCCCAAACTCAACTCCATCGTTGCCCCTAAAACCATCTCCTTCATCAGTCCCAAACTCAACTCCTCCGTTGCCCCTAAAACCCTCTCCTTCATCGCCTCCAAACTCAATTCCTTCGTTGCCCCTAAAACCATCTCCCTCATCAGTCCCAAACTCAACTCCTTTGTTGCCCCTAAAACCATCTCCTTCATCACTCCCAAACTCAACTCCTTCGTTGCCCCTAAAACCATCTCCCTCATCACTCCCAAACTCAACTCCTTCGTTGCCTCTAAAACCATCTCCCTCATCAGTCCCAAACTCAACTCCTTCGTTTCCCCTAAAACCATATCCTTCATCGTCCCCAAAATCAACTCTCTCGTTGCTCCCAAAACCATCACCTTCATCTTCGCCTATGAAATCGACCGCTTCGAGCGCTGCTACCGGCCCAAATTCTGCGATCGCTCATTCCAACTCGTCCAACAGCTTAGGTAATTATACGCTGCAAGTCATGCAAAATTGTGAGAAAAGCCTTATATTGTTTGAAGGTAACTTAATGTCAACAAAGCATTATACAACAGAGTAGTATTTCATGCTTAGTCTATTGTATTGGAAAGAATATAAAATGATGGTGATTTTTAGGCTTTGCCTTTTTAATTGGGGAATTTTATGTACGTACTAATTAATAACAAGCTAGTGAACAAAATATGGATATTTTTTTCTTACGAAGTGTTGTCATGCGCTGATAGGTTTTTGATCCTTCCTATATTTCGAAGTATTTTTTCCATTCATTTTAGGAATTTCTTGTTCAAAATAGTTTCTGATAGATGTAATAAATTTTCACTTCCAATTTATCTATGCTATCATTCGTGAAGTTCAAAAGAGAAACATCGTATTATCACTCGGAAGAATTAAGCTAGTATTGTCTTATTTTTGAGGTGCGCTTGCTTCAAACTTTGCCAATTGATCACATGCATAAGAACCTTTACAATAAAATTCGCATTTAGCTAGAAGTGGTTACATGAATTTACTTGAGGAATGCCTTATGAAATTGTAAGGTACGTGTGACCTGGAAGATTTTATCTTTTCATGAAAACGGAGCGTAAAGTACTCCCAGGTTTGGTTTCTGCTCGCCAAGTGGGTTCGGGACGTTAAATGTATGATGGTAGCTGCGAAACATTATAAAACATTCACCACATTCACGATGAGTTAGAACTAAAGCCTGCGTATTCTGAATGTTCTTTACTGACAGAACAGGCTTAAGCGTCAGACGTATTTAATGGTTTGTACGTTCTCAAATTATGCAGGATTAACTTTGAAATTCTTGCCTAAATTTTTCAGCATTTTCAAAGCAGCACATGCGCAGATTTTCCCAACTGTGAAATAAAAGAGTTTTATTTCATTTTTTCGTTTCAGATTCCGAGCAGAAGATCTCTCCGGAAAACGGATGCAATGGTCATACGAAGCCTCTTCAAAGCCTCGTAGACCCTGTAATAACTCAGGAACCGATGGTGACTACAACCGAAAATATTTCCCTTGGCTTGGCACCGCCACAAGAGTCTTTGAATTTATCCACCGTTTCGAGCAGTGCACGTGCTACCTCCTGCAACACCACCCCAACGAACAACGCATGTCTACTTCCTGAAGCTAATGAGGACAACCCTTTGTCGTTCTTAGGTCCTGAATTTGCGTCGCCGAGTTTTTTTTTCATCCAGCCCAATGAAATAAAATCATCCAGCAATTACATTCTTCCGAATGCTAAGAATGTAATCGCAGATCCATCTATCATCTCAAACTGCAGTACATCTGTCCCTAGCTGCTATACCTCTAAGATGGAATATATTTCTGCAGGACAGAAAGTGTCGACTTTTAAGACACTCTCTGCCTCCACTCCCAGCGAAAATACTGAAGCTTCATTTTATAAATCCACCGCCTCCTCGCTTACAACAGACTCCGTAGTAGTCTCAAGAACGTCACCATTCACGTTAACAATCTGCTTCTCTTCGATGCCTACGACCCCAATGTGGCACTCGCATCCTTCAAGCATCGATCAATGCTCGTCTATCGCCTCCTCAGCGTCCATTGTGTCTTCGGCATCCGTCGTTTCCACGCCACTCGTTGCCTCCACCGTACCCGTTGCCACCACGGTCCCTGTTGCCACCACGGCACCCGTTGCCTCCACCGCACCCGTTGCCACCACGGCACCCGTAGCCTCCACAGCCCCAAAACTCACGTTCACTTCAAACTCAACATCCCCATCGACTCATAAACCAATTCCTTCAATGCCTCAAAATTCAACCCCCTCATCGCTTCTAAAACCAATTTCTTCAATGCCTATAAACTCAACTCTTTCGTCGCCACCGAAATCAATACCATCGTTGCCCCCAAAACCATTTCCCTCGTCGCCACCAACATCAATCCCTTCGTTGCCCCCAAAATCGTCTCCCTCTTCTTTGCACGTGAAATTGACCGCCTCGAGCGCTGCTGCCGGCCCAAACTATGCGTGCGCTCGTTTCAACCCTGCCAACAACTCAGGTAATTGTACACTGCGAGCCATCACGCGTTGTGTGAAGAGCTTTAATCTCATTCGAAACTAATTAAATCTCAGTAAAGCTTTACCTAACGAAGAATATTTCATGCTTAGTTCATATCAGGAGGAATAATATTCGCGTAGGAGCAATGGATGCTTCTGTAAACGCATTGTTTTTGTTGGGTGAATATTTCTTGATTGAGCGTCCTTCAGAGCGGCTATTTTAGAGCCAAGCTACGCTGGCACACTCGTCTATTTACGACATCCTCAGTATTGAAGAGGGTTGTGTTAGGTCAACATTTGGAGATGCTTGTGAATGCATCTGGAATTCAAATACATTTTAAAATGAAATTATCTGACATGTCTCTTCATCACATCCGCAGTAATGAGGGGTGTTGTTTTAGTGCAACTTTTTTGTGATGATAACTTCTTCCGTTGTAGATATTGTACTAAAAAAAACTATTATTATGATGGCTCTTTTCATGAACCTAGAACTCAAATTTAGAATTCTACCACCATAACGTTTGGAGATAAGAGACAAATATGAATGTGCAGTTTTCAACGTATTATCTCATTTATTCAACTCATCTCCTATAAGAAAACATATATTGTTTCACCAAATTCCGACGCAAACTCACTATCTGTATGGTAAAAACATTCCCTGGATCACAAAGCTGTGCGCGGCATAAGCAAATGCGAACGGAGCTTCATACTTTAAAGATATGATGCTCTAGTAACACACACAGAAGCTCACGGGACTTATTACCATGCTTTGTATTCTCAACAGATCATTCGCAGACATCGACGACCAGCAACGAGCATAACGATGCGTCTGGGAGCGACGCCTCCAGCAACGAAAAACGTATACTCACGAAAAGCCAAAGGAAGAGGCTCAAGAAGATAAAGAGTAAGATAGGACGAGCAGAGCGCCAGCTGGCGGAGACCGCAGCATCGACTAATACCTGTTTGGCTCCTAAACCGTTACCCTCGGAATCTCCGAAATTATCGCCTTCGTCGTCTCCTAAATTATCGGCCATGACTGCTCCCAAACCAGACCTCTCGTTGCCTTCAAACTCAACATTTCCATCGCCATCATCACACACTCCCTTAATGCCTCAAAACTCAACCCCCTCAATCCTTCTAAATCCAATTTCCTTATTGCCTCCAAACCAACCAAAATCGATCCCTTCGTTGCTCCAAAAACCGTCTCACACGTCGCCCCCAATATCAATCCCTTCATTGCCCCTGAAACCATTTACCTTGTCACCACTGAAATCAAACCCCTCGCTGCCCCAAAAATCGTCTCTCTCTTCTTTGCCGATGAAATTGACCGCCTTGTGCGAGGCTGCGGTCCCAAACTCTGCGTGTGCTCCTACCAACCCTTCCAACGACTCAGGTAATTGAACGCTGGGAACCATCACAAATTGTGTGACAAGCTTTATCTCATGTGAAACTAACTAAATATCAATAAAGCAAAACATACAGGAAAGTGTTTCATGCTTAGTCCATTTTATGGGGAAAAATTCAATTCAACAATTCAGGAGACTGTCAAAGTTTGGCCTATTCGTTAAAAGTAATGAATTTATGTAAAAAAAAACATTAACAAGCCAGGTATCAAAATACTGTTATTTTTTCGTACATAGTATACCTAGGTTTAGATATTTTATAGTATTGCGATTATTTTTTGTTCTAAGCTGGTATATGACGACAATGGTACTGTTCTAATAGTATTTCCTCAGACTGACAAGGTTGTGTTGGCAGGAGTATATAGTACATCGTCAACTCATGACTCATAATTAGGCCGTAAGTTACATTAACGAAATTAGAAAGAGAAACACCGTAATATCATATGAAGAAAGAAGGCTATGGTAGTGAGTTATTTTAATGGTGTGTTTTTGCTTTAAACTTTTCAATTGATTACATTATAAAACATCGTTGCTGGAAAAATCGCACTTCACAAAAAGTGGGTACACGAATGTGCTTAAGGAATGCATTATGGTTGTCGTTGAGTACATGTGACTTGAGAGGTTTTTGCCTTTCAATAGAGCTCAACATAACATATTCTTAAGTTTGGTTTCCGCACGCTAAGTGTGTTTGAGCCTCTGAATTTATAATGGCAGATGTGATACATTATAAAACATTTACCACATTCTCTATGAGTTAGAAATGGAATCCAACATATCCTCACTAAAATTCTTCACAGTTCGTTAGGGAGGTAACATCTTTTCGGAATGCAGATCGAGTGACAATGACTTCGTTTGATGTGGAAAATTTATTTACTAATATTCCATTGGCAGAAACTATCAACATAATTATAAATGCCCTTTTTGTTACGTCAACAGACGCGGTTTTAGGTCTAGGAAAAACTCATTTTAAAACCCTCCTTGAACTTTCCGTGTTGAATTCTGTGTTTATTTCTGCAGGAAAGTTGTATAAGCAAGTTGAGGGTCTCGGTATGGGTTTTCCTCTGGGGCCTACGTGTGCCAATATTTTCATGTGTCATTGAGAAGAAAAATGGTTGGCAGATTGTCCTACAGAGTTTAAACCTGAATTCTATCGTAGATATATTGATGATTCTTTTTTATTGTTTAGAGACCCTAGCCATGCACCTTTGTTCAGGGATTACTTAAACTCGAAGCACCCGTCTATAAAATTCACAATTGAAATAGAGACCAATAATTGTTTATCTTTTTTAGATTCTAAAATTACTAGAAGCGGTCATACGTTTAATTCATCTGTATTTCGAAAAGCGACATTCACTGGTTTGGGTTTAAGCTTTTTAGTTTCTGTAACTATAGATTCAAAATTAATACTGTCAAGACCTTATTAAATCGTGCTTTCAATATCTGTTCGAATTACGTTGATCTTCATATGGAGTTTTCTTTTTTACAAAATTTTCTACGTAAAAATGGGTACCCTACTTCTATTGTCAATATACATATTAAAAAATTTTTGGCTAAGAAATACTCCGTAACCAATGCTGTGATAGAACCACTGCAACGTCTCTATTGCGTTTTTCCCTATTTTGGAGATTACACTTACAAAATGTCACGAGATTTAGAATTTTTTTTAAACGTTATTTTCCTGGTGTAAAACTGTGCATTGTGTCTGTTAATTCATTAAAAATTGGCTCCTTCTTTCGCTACAAGTACGTGATTCCTAAACGGATGCGGGCATCCATCGTGTATAAGTTTAGTTGTGTACAATGTACATCTGGCGACGTCGGCATGACGACTTTGCCATTCTATATTAGGATTGCCCAACACCGTGGAGTCAGCTACCGTAGCGGAAGACCTCTGACCCAACCGCCTCATTCATCTATCCGCTTTCACAGCGAGCAGTGTTGTGACCGCATAGCAGAGGAAAATTTTTCGATTTTACGCACAGCATCAAATAATTTAGATTTACGAATTTTAGAATCTCTTTTTATCTCTAAAGAAAAGCCAGAACTCAATAGCGCAAATAGTTCTTACCCATTGCAAATTTACTTGTAGATTTTATATGCCCATGTATTCTGTATAGAAAGACTAATTTTGTTCTTTATTTTATCTTTGCAGACTGTTAACTGAAGATGGAGCAGGTCTCCGAAACGTTTTATAGAACTGACTTAGTGTTAAATTTATAGTTCGTGTGAAATCTTAATTAAACATGATTTCAATACGTGGGGCATTCTTCGTTTTTAAATTCCTAATCCTCACTTTACTGACAACATAGGCTCATATTTAGAACGGATTTAATGGATTGTGCGTTCTCAAATTTACGTAACTGGTTCATGATTCAGAACGAATTTCTTCCTTAAAATTTACAGTGTATTAAAAAATAAAATAAGAATGAGGGGTTGCAGATTTCCTAAAGTGTAAGAGAAGAGTTTTAATTCGTTTCTATGTTTCAGATTCCAAACAGAGGATCGCTTTGGAAAATGGATGCAATGGTAATACGAAGGCTCTCATCGATTTTCAGGCGAAAAATATGAATAAATACCAAAACCAGCAACAGTGCTCTCTGGAACTCAATTCTGACCTCAATCGGACTAATATATTCAACACAGACACAGATTCTAACAATGTAGGCCTTGGAATAACACGGGAACCAAAGTTGACTATCGCAGAAAATATACCCCTTGGCTTGGCTAATCCACAAGAGACTTTCAATTTCTCCACTGTTTCGAGCAGTGCATGTGCTACCTCCTTCAACACCAACCTAACGATCAGCGAATATCAACTTCCTGACCCTGATATGAATAACCCTCTGTCCTTCTTAGGTCCTGAGTTCGCTTCGCCTAGTTTTTCTTTCATTCAGCCAGATGAAATAACCTCATCCAGTAAACACATTCCTTCGAAAGCTAAGAATGTAATCACAGATCAATCTACCATCTCAAACTACGGTAAATATGTTCCTATCTGCTGTGCCTCAGTGACAGAATATACTTCTTCAGAACAGAAAGAGTCGAATTTCAAGACGCTCTCTTTCTTCACTCCCGACGACACTCCCGGGGCTTCATTTAATAAATCTACCACCTCATCGTGTACATCAGACTTCGCAGTAGTCTCTACAACGTCACCATTAACGCCAACAACCTCCTTCTCTTCGATTTATACTACTCCTATTTTGCACAAGCATCCTTCAAGCATCGATCAATGCTCGTCTATCGCCTCTTCGGCGTCCATTGTCTTTTTGCCACCCGTTGTTTCCTTGGCCCCCGTTGCTTTTACAGCATCCGTTGCCTCTACGGCACCCGTTGGCTCCTCAGTGCCAAACCTGTCGTTGCCTTCAAACTCAACATCCCCATCGCCTCCAAAACCAACTCCTTCAATGCCTCAAAACTCAACCGCATCGTCGCCACCAAAATCAATCCCTTCGTTGCTCCCAAAACCATTTCCCTCGTCTCCACCAAACTCAATCCTTCTGTCGCCCTCAAAACCATCAACTTCGTCGCCACCAAAGTCAACCCCTTCGATGCCCCCAAAATCGCCTCCCTCTACTGGTCTTGTGAAATCGACCACCTCGAGCGCTGCAACTGGCCCAAACTATGCGTGCGCTCGTTCCAACCCGTCCAACAGTTCAGGTAATTGTACGCCAGGAGCCATCACAAGTTGTGTGACAAGCTTCATCTCATGTGAAATTAACTAAATGTCAACAAAGCATCACATACAGAGAAGTATTTCATGCTTAGTCTATTTTGTGGGTAAAAATATTCAATTCAACGATTCAGAATTATTTTTAAGGTTTGGCTATTTAAAATTGATGAATTTTATGCAAGTACTAAACAATAACAAGCCAGGCATCAAATTACTGATATTTTTTCATACGTAGTGTATTTAGGCTCAGACATTTTTGAATGGTGAGAATTTTTGTTTAACGCAATTAAATGACGACCATGGTACTGGTCTAACAGTCCTTCCCCAAACTGACAAGTTTTTGTTGGGCAGGTGTGTATAGCTCATCATCAACTCATGACACCTACAGAATTAGGCTGAAAGTTCCATTAATGAAGCTTATTGAGTTTTTGATCCTCCCTACATTTGGATTATTTTTTTATTTATGATTTTTGTGTACAGAATTGTTCTTCGTTAATGGTAATCAATATTTCCATTTCTTATTTTCTGGGTTATCATCTATAAAATTCAAAAGAGAAACACCGCACTATTGCTTGTAGAAAACAGGCCAGTATTGAGGTGTTTTGGTGATGCATTTTTTATTTAATTTTCAATTGATCACATGAATTATAATATATACGTAAAATTCTCAATTCAAGAAAAATGGTTACACCAATTTTCTTGAGGAATTCGTAGTGGTAGTCGTTGGGTACGTGTGACTTGAAAGATATTTTCTTTGACGAGAAGTTAGTATAAAGCATTCTCACATTTGGTTTCTGTACACTACGGGTTTTTGAGATGTGGAATGTATAATGGTATTTGTGAGTAACATTAACTCAGATTTGTGAGTAAGTCAATATGAATAAAAATGAAGCCTTATATTTTCCGAGTGTACATTACTGATAAAAAAGATCGAGCTGCTTTCGTATTTAATCGATTGTACGTTCTCAAATATACGAAACTAGTGCATGATTCAGACTGAATTTCTTCCATAAATGTTGTAGGGTTTCGAAAATACAAATGAAAGCATTCAAATTTTATGACAGTGAAAGAAAATAGTTCAATTCGTTGTTATGTTTCAGATTCCATGCAGAATATTGCTTCGGAAAATGGATGCATTGGTGATACGAAGCCCCTTACGTGTTATCAAACGAACAAGATGAAGGAATTCGGAATACAGCAATGGTGCTCTCAGCAGCGAAACTCTAACGACAATCGGACTAATACTACCACTATGGCCGTAAAATCTAACGATTTTGATCATGCATCCTTCAGGCGTCGAGCAATGCTCGTCAATCGCCTCCTCACGACCCCTAGTATAAAGCAGAAACCGAAGAAGACTACATCATTTAATATATTCTTCTCCCTATTGCCTCCTCTACCGGAGTTCCCGGAGTCGTCCACTGTTTCGAGCAGTGCATATTTTACCTCCTGCAACACCACCCCAACGAACAACGCACCTCCTGAATCTGTCAGGGACACCTCTCTGTCGGATTTAACACCTGAATTTACGAGTACGATGCCCAGGATTTCTTTTATCCAGCGCAATGAAATATCCTCATCCAAGAAAGACATTCCTGCGAATGCTGAGAATGTAATCGCAGACTCATCAACCATCTCAAACTGCTGTACATCTGTCTCTAGCTGCTATACCTCTGAGACGCAATATATTTCTTTAAAACAGATAGTGTCAACTTTTAAGACACTCTCCGTCTCTAATCCCGAAGCTTCTGCTGAGACTTCATTTAATAAATCCACCACCTCCTCGTGCGTATCAGACTCCGTAGTTGTCACTACAGCATCGCCATTAACACAAGCAACCTCCTTCCCTTCGATTTCTACTACTCCTATTTTGCACTCGCATCCTTCAAGCATCGATCAATGTTCGTTCATTCCCTCTTCGGCGTCCATTGTCTCTTCTGCGCCCGTTACCTCATCTGCGTCCGTTGTCCCTTCGGCGCTCGTAGCCTCCATGGCACAGGTTGCCTCAACGGCGGCTGTTACCTCCTCGGCGCCCGTTTCATGCACGGCATCCATTGCCTCCTCGACGCCTGTTCCCTCTTCGGCTTACGTTACCTTTTCGGCACCCGCTGAATATACGGCGCCCGTTGCCTTCACGGCACCTGTTGAATCCCCGGCACCCGTTGAAAACACGGCACCCGTTGCCTCCTCGGCGCCCGTTGCCTCCTTGGCGCCCGTTGCCTCCTTGGCACCCGTTGCTCCCTCGGGACCCGTTGCTCCCTCGGGACCCGTTGCCTCGACGGCGCTCGTGTCCTCCACTGCTCCCGTTGCCTTCACGGCACCCGTTGAATCCATGGCATACGTTGAATCCACGGCACCCGTTGCTTCCACGGCACCCGTTGAATCCACGGCGCTCATAGGTTCCACAGCGCCCGTTGCCTCCTCGGCGCGAGATAGACGCTGGGCGAATGCGCTCGTTTTGAGACTGAACAGCAAGAACGAGCCTGCTATGGTGAGTTTTACTTTGTGCATTAGGTGCTATAATAATGGTCATCATTCATTCCAGAGCGCCTCAAAAAAGACTTGGTAAAATGTTTTAATGTAGCTATTGATGATATTCAATCAGTGGTTTTTGTGTCTTTTTGAAGAAAACGTAATTGTGATCATTTAAATAAAGTGAGCAATCTACTTTGCGGTAATTAACTGCCAAATATAACTCATTCTGTGCAACCTTTCTTCATGAATGAAATTTGAAGTAATTGATCTTGGAGACTAAGGTTTGGCCTCAGGATTCTGCTGTGATTATTTACGTAATGAGCAATATGTGCAAAATAAGAAACAGGTTGTCATCAGACAGACGCGGTAAATGGAAAAATTATTCATGAGTGGCTTAAGCATTTGCGAGAGCTTTACCCCTTCTGAAACCTTTTCGGTAATTGCGAAGTTTAATTTGTAAAAATGAATGAAGTAAGGCGTTTGAATTTCACCTGCGTTGGTTTTGACAGAGTTCGTGCGAAAAATTTAACTCAGATGTAATTTTGTCTGAGCGTCAAGTTCCAGTTGACTGTAGGTATTGATAACTCCCCGAGATACTCCCACTGGTTGAATAATCTCTTAGATAAATTATCAATCTTTAAGGGGTTAATTTCTTTAAGGTATAAATAGGAATACATTTGAGGTCTCTATTATGATATAGCTGCATTTGGTCGTACGCAAGTTTTTTCTCCGATGTGGAATTACAATTATATTGTTGATTTTCGAACTGACCAATTCACGAGTCCAAATTGAAATACATGTTACGCCATCTAGCCCTATGCTCTTGTTAAACTACATTATTTTCTACTGTTTGGATGTAACTTGTTAATAGAATAGTTCTTCCATCAGCCCTTGTCGGCCTTGAACGTTAATGGACTGTCGTGACATTTCAGTGCTGGATAAAAATAACAATTATTTGACGAATTAGTATTTGGAATGTACTATACAATTGAATGTTGATCTTTAGTGGAGGAAGATGGTCCGTGTTCATTTTGTTTTTTACTCTTCCTTCTTTTTTGAGGCCCGAATCTTCTGGTAAATTTTCATATCACCACCTCCAAATAATTTTATCCTTCGTGCTACGATATTTTACTCCTCTTGCTTATCTCTCGGTCCTAATTAACCGCAATTTTCTTCCAGATGCCCATCACCATCCCCAACTCCGGCGAAGGCGATCCTGCTACGTTCTTCCCCGACAGCAGCCCGGAAGAACGTTGGCAAATGGCGACTGGAGATAAAACTATGATGGCGCATTATGATCCATGGCGCAACGAGTGGATTGCCAGTTATATCGAGGCGTCTCTTGCTGAAAGCTTTCTGCAGGCGTATAATTCTGGTAGAAGTGCTGTGGTTTTTCCCGACCACCGGCCATAGGCAATGAAAGGACTCGCCATCGGATGGGTTCAGAATTTAAATCATTTCCTATTTCTTTAATTTGAACGAGTTCTTAATTTCATGATTATTTCTCCACTGGAAATATAAATAATATATTTTTGGTCGTAAGTCTTAATGCAGGTTAAGTTTTTCTGAATAATTTTTCAGAACAAAATGAATACTGATTTGGACTTGTAAGTAAAGTTACTGTATAGTTAGACCTTGGGCTCAATTACGTTATGCCACAAATTATTTCATTGATATTCTGACGTCTGTGGTAAGCCACGACGATCTCATGCTAGCCTCCGCAGGTCAGCACGTCACAGAGGCTGGGAGGGAATAATACTGTTTGTTGTATCAAGATATGTGCTCATTTGTCTTAGTTTATTTCCGAATGCAACACTCTGAGACTGCAATAACATTTGTATAATTTGTAGGGTTATTTCTATTAGTGTTGAGAGCTCAATTGAATCTGTAACAGTAACGCTTGCTTTTGAGCATATTCTTTCACTTCTTTCAACAGGTTTCCTGAATTTCGAATTCATTGTAACCTAAACAAAAAATAAAATGTACAAATATTCCGCTGTGTTTATTCTGTGTCAATACTGATAGAAAGTGACTGCAGTTATGGTTTTGCTTGCGTAGCAAATGCCTAAGTTTTGCTGTAATCATGGTGGCGTCCGCTGGAGGTTGTAATATATCCTCTCATCTCCAGCGCATGAAAACTTGAGTGAGTGCCTGTAATTCATAGCTCATGTCCATATTTTGTGCACAATGGGCTTAAAACGAAATATTTTGTATTCAATGGCCTCATATGACGCAGGATTGGCAATAGGTTTGCGCTGGCTAGACTTGTCGATCCTGTGCTATGGGGCTGGCGCCCCCAGGGAGACACTGATAGGTTACCTCAGCTGTGGATAGACTATCAGGACTTCAATCTTTGTTGCTTTTCTCGCTTCTCACTCCTTCTTCATTATCTTTTTCTTCATTTTTCTCCCTTTCCCATCCCTACTTGTTTCTATGCTCAGAGTGTGGGAACACATCTTCTGCTTAGATTCTGATTTCAATTTGGCCTCTCCTTTTTCTGATTTTTATCAATGATATTATTAAATCTACATCATTTTTTAAATTCATACTTTTTGCCGATGACAGTACGCTTTCTGCGGTCCTTCCGAACGAAAATCCCACTACGATTGCGGAGAGTATAAATAATGAACTCCATAAGGTTTCACTGTGGCTTAAAGCTAATAAAATAAGCCTCAATATCGATAAAACAAATTATATTACGTTCTCATACAAGAAAAATATATCTCTACCATCCATTAAAATTGGCGAAGGTGAAATCAAAGAAACCAACTCATGTAAATTTCTGGGCATCATAATAGATAAACATCTGACCTTCAAAGAGCACATCACTCATATTAGTTCTAAATTATCAAAATCCATCGGAATCCTGAATAAAGTTAAAAATTTCCTGCCTGAAACAGCCTTACTAATGCTTTATCGAACGCTCATTTCACCATACCTGCAATACGGAATAGAAGCATGGCATGGAACTGATAAAAATAAAACCAATATAATTTTTACTCTGCAAAAAAGAGCCATCAGAGCGGTAAAGAACCTAGAATATAATGCTCACACAAATGATTCATTCAAAAATTTACAAATACTTAAACTCTCGGATCTCTACAAAATCTCCATCTGCAATTTCATCTACAAAACATTAGCGAATGATGGCGACAATAGCCTTCAACAGTTATTAACTGCGCAAACTGGTCATCACGACCATTTAACACGAAATAAAAGTAAATTCATGCTTCCTTATTATTCAAAGGCCCGCTCGCAACATAGTATACTATTCGTTGGAACTAAAACCTGGAACTCAATACCTGCGGAGATCCGTGAAAGTAATTCTTACAAGGTATTTAAAAGAAATCTTGAGTCTCACTTCTTATCAGAATACTAGTCGTGTAAGATCACCAAGTCAAATCCTGCCTCCTACATTTCTGGTCCTAATAATGCAATTTGCCATGAGTAATATCGCCGATTTTCAGTCTGCTCCCAAATCGTTATCGAATATACTGTTAAATATTGTCCATATGACCTATATTGTAAAATTAAACATCAATATCGAGTTCATTATCCTGTTGATCAGTCTAATGCGAAACTAGGCTAAGTGAATTAGGTTAAACATTATTGTACGCCCTAGAATAATGTAATGGTAGGATGCCCTAGAAGTCGCTGAACTTATTCGGGCCCACAGGTAGCTATACTCAACTCTGACCATTGTATTAGACTTAAGAAACATTCTACTTCTGTATCTCCTGTGGTAAATAAATTGTTTAAATTGTTTAAATTGTTTAAATTGTTTAAATTTAATCCATAAGAAATTAACTTGTCTATCTTTTGCGCAA
Organism: Morinoia aosen; assembly: GCA_030386875.1. Lineage (NCBI taxonomy): Eukaryota > Metazoa > Arthropoda > Malacostraca > Amphipoda > Talitridae > Morinoia > Morinoia aosen. Next base: position 23,444,295 of record CM059567.1, on the reverse strand, counting down.
AAATTTTTGCTATGACATCAGAGCCTTAAATTAGCTGCATACCATACCATCATATTTTCACCATTTATGCTATGACAAGTTTGTAAATCAATTACAGACATTCGCACAAATTCTGTACATTTTGCATCTCTCGATATTTTGATGTTCACTACCGTGCTCAGCGCGAAGTTTGCTGTGCTCTCATGAGACTTAAATTTCTTGTGTCACGATTTCATGCAGTAACTTCTCTTTGCATAACCTCCCTTAAACCGAAATGGAAACTTATTACATTGCCACTCATTTGTTGAATGAAACTGTCATACTTCCGAAAAATATTTTTACCGCTTTATTGGCATTTTTCCGTTATTAATATTCAAAATCGATGAACCGTTTTTTCCTGTTATCGTTTAAATTATCTTAGGAAAGAGCCATAAGAAAGTCGCCACGTGAAACAGAATTTCCCCAACTCCGGCGAAGGCGATCCTGCTACATTCTTCCCCGACAGCAGCCCGGAAGAACGTTGGCAAATGGCGACTGGAGATAAAACTATGATGGCGCATTGTGATCCATGGCGCAACGAGTGGATTGCCAGTTATATCGAGGCGTCTCTTGCTGAAAGCTTTCTGCAGGTGTATAATTGTGGTAGAAGTGCTGTGGTTTTCTCAGCGCACAAGCCCTAGGCAATGAAAAGACTTGCTATCAGATGGGACTAAAATTTATTTAATTTCCTAGTTTTTCGGTTAGAGTTGAGTCGTTACTCATTGATTGTTCCGCCATTGAAAATTTAGATTTTTTTCTTTAGAGGCCTTTATTCAACTAAGTGATTCTTTCAGTTGTTTTCAAGAACAAATGAAGTACGGATTTGGAACATGAAGCCTTGAGCACCAATGACAAACAGATTGGTGCCCATTTTTTTCTTGTATGTATCCTGACGTCTGTAATAAGCCATGACGAACTCATGGTAGCATTAGAGTGGCTGGGAAGGTATAATAATGTTGGATATGTGTTCATATGTGTTCATTTGTCTTAGTTTATTGTCGAATGGAACAATGTAAGACAGCGATAAAATTTGTTTAATTTGCAGTGTTAGTCCCATTTGTGACGGGAGCTTTTTTGAATCTGTAACATAATTTGTTATGCAATAAATGGTTCAATCTTTCGGCAGGTTTCGTGAAATTCCTAATTCAGTGTACGCACAAAAACTAAACTAAAATTTTATATAATATCTAGATGTGTTATTTCTGTATTACAACTGATTGAAAAATATTTTTTGCCATGGTTGTGCGTTAGTAGCCAATGCCAATACCTAAATTAGGCCGAAATTAAAGTGGCAATTATCCGAGCATAAACATTCCAATGAACAGCGTAAGCGGTATTGATAAGTTAGCTTCGTCATTAGCCAAGAATTATAAATATTTCAACAAGCGTTGAATAGGTTGTCCTTTCATTGGAAGCTGCTTCAGTATAAGCTTTCTAAGGACATAACAATTAAACTTTTTTGTAGCGAAGAACAATTTTTTTTTGCAATTGATATTGCACGCATGCTGTTCTTTCTTTTTAACTGAACCGGGAATTCCTGTGAGATGGATTCCGAGCATCATCCGTTTTCTGTCACGTAAGGCTAAAAATCGAAGCTGTAACATTTAATTTCATAATCTATTGAAAGCCATTGATGGAAATATTGCTTCGTTGAATGAGGGTTAAATTATCCTCGCCTCGGAGAAAATTACCCAAACAGTTTCGCAGTGAAGACAATTTCAAGCACCTGAGACAAGTAAAATTTGCGTGAACAATTCGATGAGATGATAGATGCATCAGGCCAACAAATATTTATTATAATTCTTGCTGTTCTCATTTTGCGAGAGATGTGCAGGACGATTATCGAGCACTTGACGTTTTTGAGAGCTGATGAGGTAGAAAAATGATACATTATCAGGGCAACTGGGTTCTGAATGCAAGTTTGGAAGAAAATGAAACAAAAAACTTTATTTTCAATAAAGATGGAACAAAAATTATAATTATTTTTCAAAATTCTAGTGTAAAGACCCTTATTTGATAATACACACATGAGTTTCGTAGTACCCATGTCAATAGTCAAAATAAGTTATTGAGAGAAAAGTTTGGCAAATGCATTCCCCTTGACGTGCAATCTGTTTCGACAATGCATGTATATACAAGTTGTAAAAAATAAAATATCAGTGACGATGCCTTATTGAAAACACTACTATTAGTAAACACATACACTAGATTGAAATGCGAGCTTAGGAACTTGCAATATCAGAAAGCAGTGTTAAAAATAAAATGGGTGGATTTGTGTAATTTTGTAATTTTGCATCTTAGACTAGGAGGTCGATTTTCGAAACTATCTTTTCACTCTTACGTATCAACTAGTATGCCAATTACCGAGCTCGGAGAAAATAAAGCACTTTACCACAGCTCAAATTTATGACATTTCCTACGCTAATTATACTTGAGTAAAATAAAGTTCGCAGTAGTCAGAAACAAGAAAAGGATTGTTGTACAACGCTAATCATTCATTTGGAGTGGTTCCCAGACTTTTTTGCTCACCATTCATAGGAAATTCTTTAATCTACCACCCCCTTTAGATCTTGCAGCCATCTATCGGTTAATTATATTAAAATTTCATCGCAAATTATCGGAAAGATAAATTTGCGGTACATAAAAATTTTCCACGATGAGCTCCTTGAGCGCTTGAACGCCCCCCAGGGGGCGGTAGCGCCCACTTCTGGAATCATTGATTTAGATCATAATCGGAACAATACGTGAAATTAACTCCCTAAATAATGCTGTCAACTTTTGAATAAAGTACTGTTTGATCTATTTTTCAATCTCATGCAAGTAAGTTTTCTTTATTCTCTTCAGCTCTTTGATTTCGTCTGTGATCCGAACAGGGATTTTTGGCTTTGTTTTTTTGTTAATATCAGGTGTGCATTTACTGAGAGCAGCTCTAAAATTTTCATTGAAGATTGAAACTTGTATGTCAACATCATCAGATTGTAACATGTTCTGAAATTCGGTGGACCGGTTTCGTAGCTTTTCATGAAATAATTCTAGTCAGGGGTGACTTTTTAAACGATATCATTTAACTATAATTTCTTCTTTCCTTTGCAATACTAACATCACTTTCTATTGACTGGTGATCGAAAACAGAGAGTGATATTGCTGTACTGAGTATTGCAGTAGAATTATTTATAATTGCCCGATCTAAAAGAGTTTTCAAGACTCAAGTAATACGAGTTGGTTCTTTAATCATTTGCAATAGGTTTAGTTCATACAATAGTTGGCTTAGCTTATTGTTTTTATTAGTCAAGTCAACATTAAAATCTCCGAAGCAAAAAATGACTCATTTGTCGCTAAGATTTCTTTTGAAGTTTTCTCAATGACTCTAGTGTTGGACGTAGGAGAGCCGAAGGGTGCCTGTAAAGGCTGCCGATGAAGATGGAATTATATTTTCGTAATTGTAGTTTTAATATCGCTTATGCTATCCATTGAAATATTCATTCACTTATAAAACGTTAATTGTCTTGTACGTTTGGAAATCAACCTGTATGTTTTTTACCATGATTTCTCTGCTTTCATTTATGACATGAAGGAAATTCAGCATCCTGACTTCAGTAAATACATAGGACAAAATTCAGAATCTTGCGTTCAGTAAGAATATATGACAAAAATTTTTTCGTGGTTTTGTCCCGGATATGGGCTAGCTGGTTTGTAGTTAAGTTCTGGTACAAACTTTGACCTCTTTATGAATATTCACCCACAATTAGTTTAAAACAATAACCGTAAAACGAAGCGGCAATGATACAAGAAAAAAAAAATTAAGTAATTGCTTGGTAAATGGATTTGTAGTTTTGTTTTGAGAGGCTTTGAAAATCTCATCCTCTTGGTTGAGACTGCCATTGTACACACAATTTTAAAGTCTCTTCTAGAAGTTCTCAGGAGCCAACGGAATCATGTCCCGTGAGTTATTGCGGTCTGCAGACCTTCAATACATGAACTTAAAGCATGTCGCGCACGATTCCGAGAGAACGTCTCAAAAAGTGCGATGTTGCACCTTCTTGTTGGAACTTCACATTGTCGGGAACATGATGGGTGAAAAAATTTGGCGGCTTGAAGGCACAAAATGCTTTCAAGCATTTACGCTAGAATTATGTTTGTCTTTTGTACGTGAGTCCGCTCATTCGTCGGTTTGCCGGCCGGCGCCTTCAATATTACATAGGGGAAAATTGAGTTTGAGCTCCGAACGATATCATAATCACGAGGGCAGGTGAATAGAAATTCAAGGTTAGGTTAGCATACACGATATGATGAAGTTATTTTATTGTAGGTTTCAATGGGGAGAGACAAATTAAGTTAGGATAAGTGTGGATAGCTATAAGTAAGTTTATCATTGGTTGTAGCGGGATAGGTTAATTTAAACGAGGAAAGGTTAGGCTAGGACATCGCGTTAGGTTGGAACAAATTCGGTTACTCATATTACTGAAAAAATTCAGAATTTTTTACCCATAGAGCCAGCTGTTCAGAGCGATTGACCATGAAATTTTAACACGCGACTGACAGAAGTGCAATGGTCGCAGGCGCAATTCGTAAGCGTCACTCCCGGACTGGTGTTGAAAGCGCTATTGTTAACCATTCCCCAAAATTGGAAGTGCACTTGATCACGTCAGATCAAAGCAGCAATTAGAGTGATGCTCCATATTTTGACAAGCACAAAATTGTGTGGGCTTTCGATTCCTCTCACCCAATAGCTTGATGTAGAAATTGAATTCAATTTACATTACCACAGTTTGAAACTGTCTCTTGTTGAGTTCCTAGCTTCTGTTGTATCAATATTCACTAAATTTGCATCAACTTGGCCTCACCCTTTATAAATAACCTGACCCAAAGGATCACGGGCTGTCGTGGTTGTTGTAAAATTAGTTCACTGCCACCTGAACAATCGATGAGATTTCTCTGATGGTTTTCTACTTCATCCATCAAATGAGTGAAAATATAAGTTTCTGTTAAGGGTTCTGTTAAGAGACGCTTTGCTGGGCCAGTGCATGAACTCGAGACACAAGAAACTTAAATCTAATGAGAGTGAAGCAGATCCCGCACTGAGCGCGTTAGTAAACATTGAAATATAAACGGATGCAAAATGTACAACACTTTTGTGAACGCCATTAACAGTTTTAAAAACTGGTCATAGAATAAATATGATAGGTATAATGATATGTAGGCAGTTTAGTGCTCTGTTGCCACAGCAAAGATGCTTTCTCGCAGGATAAACACGGTACCATTTCTCATGAAATAAAGAATCAGAGGAATTAATGCACATAGATGTTTCTACACGGGTTTCTCTGTGCTAAGAAACAACACGTTAGGAAGGGAGGGGGAGAAAAAACACAGAGAACATAATGAAGAAGAAATGAGAATTGAAAGAAGCAACGTATGCAACAAAGACACAAGTCCTGATGGTCAATCTCCAGCTGTGGCAACCTATCAGTATCCCTCCTGGGGCGCCAGCCTCATAGCATAGGATAGACAAGCCTAAACAACTTAATCCTGTTACCTATCCTACACCATAAGCGGCCACTGAATAAAAAATATTTGTTTTTAGCCCATTTTGCGTAAAAAATAGGGCATGAGTAATGAATTACAAACATTCACATGAGTTTTTATGGGCGGGAGATGAGAGTTATTACAAGCTCCAGCCACACAACGATAATTAAAACAAAATTTAGGCGTTGACTATTAACGCACAACTATCGCTAAAGATATATATCAATCAGTAGTCATACAGAATTAACACAAAAATATTATATACATTTTCATTTTATTGTGCCAACGGAATAAACCGCTCGTTGGGAAAAACTGCGCCACACGACGAAATGTTTTATTTTTCAGGAGAGGTGATTTTAAATAATTTGCAAACTGCCTGACGGGATTAGTTTTGATCGAAAAAAGAAATCCATCCTCTCGGTCAATTTTGAAGGTATACAGTTATGAAGGTTTTACCAAAATACGTAGAACGAGATGGCGAGTCTAAGAGTGGATAAGTCAACTTTCCAAAATTTTGAGTTATAAAGTTTTTCTTCCCAATGAAAGATATTATTGTGTAGGTGCTCATAATACAGATTCAATTGAGCTCTCAACACAAATGAGAACAACCCTACACACTGTACAAATGTTACCGCTGTCTCAGAGTGTTGCATTCGGTAATGAACTGAGACAAATGAGCACATATCTTGATACAACAAACAGTATTATTTCTTCCCAGCCTCTGTGACGTGCTGACCTGCGGAGGCTAGCATGAGATCGTCATGGCTTATCACAGACATTAGTATATTTACAAGAGGAAAAGAGGCAGAAATCTGTTCTTCAATGGAACCCAAAGCTTAATTACAAAGTAAGTTTACATGTTCTAAATCTGTTTCCTATTTGCTTCGGAAAATTACTCATAAGAAACCTTTGCTGAAATAAAGCCCCAGAAGAAAAAACTAAAATTTAAATTTCCAGTGGTAAGCAATCCGGAAGTAAAGAATCTACGGTAGTCGAAAATGTAGGAACTGAATTAAACTTTAGTTCCATCCGATAGAAAGCCTATTCATTGCCTACGGCCAGTGTGCGGGAAAAACTACAGCACTTCTACCAGAATTATACGCCTGCAGAAAGCTTTCAGCAAGAGATGCCGCGATATAACTGGCAATCCACTCGTTGCGCCATGGATCATAATGCGCCATCATAGTTTTATCTCCAGTCGCCATTTGCCAACGTTCTTCCGGGCTGCTGTCGGGGAAGAATGTAGCAGGATCGCCTTCGCCGCAGTCGGGGATGGTGATGGGCATCTGGAATAAATGCAGTTAATTAGAACTCCGAAAGAAAAGTGGGTGGCGTCAAATATTATAGCTCGAAGAGTAAAAATTCTTCCGTGGTGGTAATGTGAAGATTTAGATTTGCGCCTGAAAAGAGTAGAAGTAGTCTGGAATCAAAATGAACACGAGCCATAAGCCGCAACCGAAGATCAATACTCAATTGTTTAGTAAATATCCAAATCTCATTTTTCAAATAAAAGTTAGTTTCAATTGGAACTGAAATGTCATGACAGTACGTAAATGTTCAAGGCCAATGAGTAGTGATGGAACTACTATTCTTTGTACAAATGACATCCAATAAGTAAAAGAAACAGTAAAATAACAATAGCACAGGGCTAGATGCCGTTACATGTATTTCCATTTTTATCCATGCATTGGTCAGTTTGAAAGTCAATTTATAGTTTCGTTTCCAAAAGTGGGAAAAAATTTGCGTATTACTAAATGTAGCTACTTTCTAATCGAGATCCTAATTTTCTTCGTATTTATTTCTTAAAGAAATTAAGCTTATCAAAATTAATAAGTTTATCTAGATAATTCACCGATGAGAGTATCTTAGGGAGTTATTAATGCCCACATTTCTTCACAGTCAGCTGGAACTTGATATCCCGGGAAAAATTACTGCTACGTAAAATTCCTTGTACGAACGCTGTCATAACTTGCGCTTTTTACGTTGACAATCTTCCTCTGTTCATTTTTGTAAATAGATCCTCGAGATTACCGAAAAATTTTCAGAACGGTTATAGCTTCCCAAAAATTTAAACAACTTCTGTGTAATTTTTGCATTTACCGTGTCTCTCTAATGAAGATTTCTTTCCTATTCTGCTTACATTGCTCGATTACGTAATCGATCCTCACCATGCCCAACTAGCACCTCTAACTCATCCACATGTGTTAAAATTTTAAGAAAGGTTACCGAGCCGCATCTAAATGAAACAAAAAAGTTCTAAGGCATAGCCCAATTCTCTACTATCAATTACTTGAAATTTTCATTCACAAAGAGAATTGACTGGAGTGAGATATTTTCAGTTGTTCATTACCTTACAGTAGATTACTCGCTTCATTAACATAATCACTTTCTCGTTTTTTCTCAACAACGACACTTAAACAACTGATTGAATATATTCAATCGTGACATTCAAAATTTTATCAAGTTATATGGAAATAAGGAGGCTCTGGAATACATGATGGTTATTATTATACATTAGAACTCACCATAGCAGGCTCGTTCTTGCTGTTCAATCTCAATACGAGCGCATCCACATGATATCTATCTACCATAGAAGAGGCAGCGGGTGCAGTGGTGGCAACAGCAGCCGTGGAGGCAATGGGTGACGAGGAGGCAACGGTCACCGTGGAGGCAACAGGTGACGAGGAGGCAACAAGTGCTGAGCAGGCAACGGGTGACGAGGAGGCAACGGGCACCGTGGAGGCAACGGGTGACGAGGAGGCAACGGGCACCGTGGAGGCAACGGGTGACAAGGAGGCAACTGGCACCGTGGAGGCAACAGGTGACGAGGAGGCAACAGGTGACGAACAGGCAACGGGTGACAGGGAGGCAACGGGCACCGTAGAGGCAACAGGTGACGAGGAGGCAACAAGTGCTGAACAGGCAACGGGTGACAAGGAGGCAACGGGCACCGTGGAGGCAACAGGTGCTGTGCAGACAACAGGTGACAAGGAGGCAACGGCCACCGTGGAGGCAGCGGGTGCTGAGCAGGCAACGGGTGCTGAGCAGGCAACGGGTGACAAGGAGGCAACGGGCACCGAGGAGGCAACGGGTGACGAGGAGGCAACAGGTGCTGAACAGGCAACTGGTGACAAGGGGGCAACGGGCACCGTGGAGGCAACAGGTGCTGAACAGGCAACGGGTGACAAGGAGGCAACGAGCACCGTGGAGGCAGCGGGTGCTGAGCAGGCAACGGGTGACAAGGACGCAACGGGCACCGAGGAGGCAACGGGCACCGAGAAGGCGACAGACAAGCATGGATCGATGCAGGAAGGATGCGACTGGAAAATAAGACTAGTAGAGATCGTAGAGGCGGATGTTGTTGGTGTGAAGGCTGAAGTTGTAGAGACTACTACGGAGTCTGATGTACACGAGGTGGTGCAGTTATTAAATGAGGCCCCGGGAGAGTCATTATGAGTGGAGACAGAGAGTGTCTTAATATTCGACACTTTCGGTTCTGAAGAAGTAAGTTCCGTCTCATCGATACAGCAGACAGGACGAGATGAACTGCAGTTTGAGGTGGTAGATGGATCTGCTATTACATTCCCAGCATTCAGAAGAATGTCATTGCTTGATGTGGGTATTTCAATGGACGGGAGGAGAGAAATACAGGGCATAACAAATTCAGGAGCTAAAACAGACAGAGTGCTGTTCCTATAACGTTTAGGAAGCTGATATGCGTTGCTCGTGGGGGTGGTGTTGCTGGAGTTAGCGCATACAAAGCTCGAAACGGTGGACAAATTCAAAGACCCTTGTGGAGGAACAAAGCCAAGGGAAATATTTTCTGCTGTAGTCAAATTCGGCTCCTGTGTTATTGCAGGGCCTCCGTTGATAAATTTTGTGGCTGTGTTGGAAGAATTAGCCAGATTGAGGCCAGAATTTAGTTGCTGAGAGCGCCGTTGCTGTTTTTCGAGTATCTTCATCATTTGCTTTTGGGAATTCGTAAGGGGCTTTGTGTTACCATTGCATCCGTTTTCCGAAGCGATCTTCTGCGTGGAATCTGGAATATAAAAACAAACTAAAACTCTTTTCTTTCACTGATAAGAAATCTGCGCACCCTTCACTCAATTCTTTGAAAATTCTGTGAAATGCCGGGTAGAATTTTAATGAGAATCCCTCACCAGTTAAGTATATTGAGAACGTACATTTCAATAAAAACGGAAGAAGCTTGAACCTGTTTTGCCAGTGACGATCACTCGGGATATTTATGCCTTCATTTGATGATGAATGATTATGAAACACTCATGATGAATGTAACAAATGTTTCATAATGCATCACAGCTACCGTAATACATGCCACATCTAAAACACACTTGGTGTGCAGACCCCGAGGCTGGGTATTCTTTACGTTTAGTTCTTATGAGAGGAAACAATTTTTCAAGTCACAGGTACCCACTACTACCATAATGCATTCTTCCCGTACAATCGTGCGAGCAGTTTTAGTGAAGGCTAATTTTACTGAAAGGATTTTTATGCAGGTGATAAATTGCGAAAATTTGACGCAAATGCACCACCAAAGTAAATCGATATAGCCTCCTTCTTTTGAGCGATAGTACGAAGTTTCTCTTCTGATCTTCATTAAAAATAGCGTAGAAAATGAAGAAACGAAATATTGATTGACTTCAATGAGAAAAAGTTCTGGTCACAAAAATCCTAACATGAAAGAAAAAATTACTCCAAATTATAGGAAGGATCAAAAGCGCAAAAGCCTTTGTTAATGGAACTTGCAGCCTAATTTTTTAGGAGTAATGAATTAACGATGAGCTACTCTCTCTTGCCAACACAACCTTGTCAGCCTGATGGAGGTCTGTTAAAACAGGACCATAATCACCATTTAAATGCGTTGAACCAAAAATTTTTCACGATCCCAAAAAATATAAGACTAAGTACACTCTATTTGAAAAAATCAATATTTTGGTCTCGGGCTTGATACCTTTAGTAATTGCATAAGATTCGGTTAGTTTAAAAAAAAGCCAAGACCTAACAATAATCTTGAATCGTTGAATTCAATAATTTTTCCCATAAAATATTGTAAGCAAAAAATTCTTAAAGCTTATCACACAATAAAGGTCGTCACACAATGTGTGATGGCTCGCAGCGTACAATTACCTGAGGTGTTGGCTGGGTTGGTACGAGCGCTCGCTGAATTTGTGCCCGCAGTAGAACTCGAGGCCGTCGATTTCACAGGCGAAGAAGATACAGACGATTTTGGGGGCAACGAAGGAATTGATTCTGAAGGCGACGAAGGCGATAGTTTCGGAGTTTCCGAGGGCGACGATTCCGGAGCCGAAGAGTTGTTGGCAGATGCTGCGGTCTCCGCCTGTTGGCGCTCTGCTCGTGCTATCTTCGTCTTTATCTTCTTGAGCCTCTTCTTTTGGCTTTTGGAGAGCACGTGTTTATCACCGCTGGAGGCGCCGCTCCCAGACGCACCGTTGTGCTCGTAGCTGGTCGTCGATGTCTCGTAGTGATCTGTTGAGAATACAAAGCATGTTAATACGTCATATGAGCTTTCATATGTTAGTAGAGTATAATATCTTAAAGGTATGTAGTTCAATTTCTATTTGCTGTGAAGCTTTATATTCCTGTGAATTTTTAACAAACAATTAGTGCCTTTTACCAGAATATGGCGCAAGTAATATTTGATATCTGGCAGAGGATGAGTTTAATGTAATTAAGAGGCTACGTTCTAAATTTAGTTATATTTTCAAGAGACATATCAGCAGAGCTTATTATTTTATCAAAGCCAAAGACTATGAAAACTCTATACAAATAATAAATCAATATTTTGATCTCTGGCTTGATATTATAGTACTTGAAAAAAATTCAGTCAGTTTCAAAAAAAGCCAAGCCTTAGCAATAATCCTGAATTGTTGAATTGAATGCTTCTTCCCATAAAATATAGTAAGCCATAAATTCTTGAAGCTTGTCACACAATAAAGCTTGTCACACATCGTGAGATGGCTCGCAGCTTACAATTACCTGAGATATTGGCAGGGTTGGAACGAGCGCACGCAGAATCCGGGCCCGTAGCAGCACTCGAGGCGGTCGATTTCACAGGCGAAGAAGATGGAGACGATTTTGGGGGAAGGGAAGGGATTGATTCTGGAGGCGACACGGGAGATGGTTTTGGGGGCAACGAAGGCGAAGACGGGGTTGATTTTGGAGGCAATGAGGGGGTTGATTTTGGAGGCAATGAGGGGGTTGATTTTGCAGGCGACGTGAGGGTTGAGTTTGGAGGCAATGACATATTTGGTTTTAGAGGCGATAAGGGGGTTGAGTTCAGAGGCAATGAGGAAGTTTTTTTTAAAGGTAATGAGGGGGTTGGTTTTGGAGGCGACGAGGAGGTTGAGTTTGGAGGCAATGAGGGGGTTGGTTTTGGAGACGACGAGGGGGTTGAGTTTAGAGACAATGAGGAAGTTGGTTTTAAAGGCAAAGAGGGGGTTGGTTTTGGAGGCGATGAGGGGGTTGAGTTTAGAGGTAATGAGAGGGTTGGTTTTGGAGGCAACGAGGGGGTTGAGTTTAGAGGCAATGAGGGGGTTGGTTTTAGAGGCGACGAGGGGGTTGAGTTTGGAGGCAATGAGGGGGTTTGTTTTGGAGGCGACGAGGGGGTTGAGTATAGAGGCAATGAGGAGGTTGGTTTTAGAGGCGACGAGGAGGTTGAGTTTAGAGACAATGAGGGGATTGGTTTTAGAGGCGACGAGGGGGTTGAGTTTGGAGGCAATGAGGGGGTATATTTTGGAGGCGACGAGGGGGTTGAGTTTAGAGGCAATGAGGGGGTTGGTTTTAGAGACGACGAGGGGGTTGAGTTTAGAGGCAATATGGGGGTTGGTTTTAGAGGCAACGAGGGGGTTAAGTTTGGAGGCAATGAGGGAGTTGGTTTTAGAGGCGACGAGGGGGTTGAGTTTTGAGGCATTGTGGGAGTTGGTTTTGTAGGCGATGGGAATGTTGAGTTTGAAGACAACGTGATGTCTGGTTTGGGAGCCGTATTGGCTGATGACTCTGAAGACAACGAAGGCGATAGTTTCGGAGTTTCCGAAGGCGACGATTCCGGAGCCGAACAGTTGTTGGCAGATGCTGCGGTCTCCGCCTGTTGGCGCTCTGCTCGTGCTATCTTCGTCTTTATCTTCTTGAGCCTCTTCCTTTGGCTTTTGGAGAGCTCAGGTTTATCGCTGCTGGAGGCGCCGCTCCCAGACGCACCGTTGTGCTCGTGGCTGGTCGTCGATGTCACGGAGAGATCTGCTGCGAATACAAAGCATGTTAATATGCCGAATCGCTTCTATGTCTAATTATAGCATCATATCTTACAGGTACAGTTAGCGACAAAATTATCCGTACACCTCTCGTCTTTCAAAACTTTCCAGAATTACTCAAAAAACTATTGTTGCCACAGACATAAAGTTTTCACAGAGTGTGAAGCACATATTAGTGACAATAATACGAAGTTTCTAGAACAAAATATTATTTTTAAAGATTTAACAAGCTTAGTTTCAGAAATACGATGAGACAAAATTATTCATACAGTGGATAGTGTTACACTTTATTGAGATGAATCTACCATTTGAGTAAATTTTCAATAACCAATAGCGTGACATTTCATGTTCATAACATTTAAAAGCCTTTGATAATATTATAGTTTATGACAAGCTGTTCCGCATTTTCAGATGAAATTATGTTGCATTCTTCAATGGCAATGCGCTTCAATTCCGGAAGATTCTTTGAAGCTCTCTTGTTGATGTTGACTCTCAATTCCTGCCGCAAGTTTTCAATGGGATTGAGATAAAGCCTCATAGAAGGCCATGGCAGCACATCTTTCTTATTTCTTTGGAGCCAGCTAGTCGTAGACTTGGCCGTGTGCTTTGGGCCATTGTCTTGTTGAAATACCCACTGCCTTCCAAGTCCCAACCTATTAGCTGATACCTTCAGGTTTTCGTATAAAATAGAAATATAGTCATCTGAATTCATCTTCCTTTCAATTGAAATCAATTTCCCAGTACCCGATGCAGCAAAACAACCCCAAAACATCAGTGATCCACCTCCGTGTTTAACTGTTGGTACATTATTCTTCGGCAGGAAAGCTTCATCATTCTTACGCCATACCTTCTTCATGTCATTGTTCCCAAAATGCTCGATTTTGGTTTCGTCACTCCATAATACTCTCTCCTAAAAGCCTCTGTCTTTATCCAAGCGTAACTTTGTTAAGTTCCAGCGAGGAGCAGCATGGCATGGTTTGCGGAGTGGAGTACTTCGAGCTAGGTCGGCGTCCGTGTAAATTGATTGCAATTGAAGGGAAGATGAACTCTGAAGATTATATTTTTATTTTGATCGAAAACCTGAAGGTATCAGCTAATAGTTTGGGACTTGGAGGGTGGTGGGTATTTCAACAAGACAATGACCCAAAGCACACGGCCAAGTCTACAAATACCTGGCTCCAAAGAAATGAGATAAATGTGCTGCCACGGCCTTCGATGAGTCCTGATCTCAGTCCCATGGAAAACTTGCGACAGGAATTAAGAGTCAACATCAACAAGAGAGCTCCAAAAATCTTCAGGAATTAAACGCATCACCATTGAAGAATAGAGCAATGTTTCATCTGAAACTGCGGAAAAGCTTGCCAAAAACTATAATAAAAGGGTTTTAAATGCTATGAACTTGAAAGGTCACGCTATTGATAATTGAAAATGTACTCAAATGATAGATTCACCTCAATAAACCGTAATACTACTCACTGTATGAATAATTTTATCTTATCGTGTTTCTGAAGTACAGCTTGTTAAATCTTTCTATAATATTATTTTATTCTAGAAACTTCATATTATTGTCATTAATATGTGCTTCACACTTTTTGAAAATCTTATGCCTGTGGCGACAATAGTTGTTGAGTAATTCTGGAAAGTTTGGAAAGACGAGAGGTGTACGAATAATTTCGTCGCTAACTGTATGTAGTTCCGTTTCCACTTGCTATTACCGCTTTGAAATCCTGGGAAATTTTTAACAAACAATTTGCGACTTTGTGCCAGAATTTGGCTCAAATAATATTTGATATCTGGTAGAGGATGAGTTTAATGTTATTAAGAGGCTACGTTCAAAATTTCGTTATATTTTCTAGAGACATGTCAGCAAAGCCTATTATTTTATCAAAGCCAGAGACAAAGTAAACTCTTTATGAAAAAATCAATATTTTAATCTCTTGCTTGATATTGTGGTTCTTATATAAATTAGGTCAGTTTATGGAAAAAAGCCAAGCCTTAACAATAATCCTGAATTGTTGAATTGTATACTTCTTTCCACGAAATAGAGTAAGCCAGAAATTCTTGAAACTTGTCACACAATAAAGCTTGTCACACAACGTGTGATGGCTCGCAGCTTACAATTACCTGAGATATTGGCAGGGCTGGAACGAGCGCACGCAGAATTTGGGCCCGTAGCAGCACTCGAGGCGGTCGATTTCAAAGGCGAAGAAGATGGAGACGATTTTGTAGGAAGCGAAGGGATTGATTCTGGAGGCAAAGACAGGGTTGATTTTGGAGGCAATGAGGGGGTTGGTTTTGAAGGCGACGAGGGGGCTGGTTTTGAAGGCGACGAGGGGATTGGGTTTGGAGGCAATGAGGGAGTTTGTTTTGGAGGCGATGAGGGGGTTGAGTTTGGAAGCAATGAGGGGGTTGCTTTTGGAGGCGACGAGGGGGTAGAGTTTGGAGGCAATGAAGGAGTTTGTTTTGGAGGCAATGAGGGGGTTGGTTTTGAAGGCGACGAGGGTGTTGGGCTTGGAGGCAATGAGGGAGTTAGTTTTGGAGGCGACGAGGGGGTTAGTTTTGAAGGCGATAAGGGGGTTGAGTCTTGAGGCATTGTGGGAGGTTTTGTAGGCGATGGGAATGTTGAGTTTGAAGACAACGCGAGTTCTGGTTTGGAAACTTTATTGGCTGATGACTCTGAAGACAACGAAGGCGATAGTTTCGGAGTTTCCGAAGGCGACGATTCCAGAGCCGAACAGTTGTTGGCAGATGCTGCGGTCTCCGCCTGTTGGCGCTCTGCTCGTGCTATCTTCGTCTTTATCTTCTTGAGCCTCTTCTTTTGGCTTTTGGAGAGCTCAGGTTTATCACTGCTGGAAGCGCCGCTCCCAGACGCACCGTTGTGCTCTTTGCTGGTCGACGGTGTCTCGAAAAGATCTGATGAGAAAACAATAATAATAATAATAATAATAATGAAGGCATCTACGAATGCTTTATTTCCAATCAAGCCTGATACATATCACCTTGTACATTGGATTTTCAAATGTCTTATAACTAACGCCAGGGCGCCTTGACGCTTTCCCCCGGTCGAGACCGGTACCCATTTCAGACACCTGGGTAGAGTGGGGTATTGTGCTTGGAATTTTTCTCCTATACCCAACAGAGAAAATCGTCAATGCCAGCGCCGAGATTCGATCCCGGGTCTCCCGCACGGCGGCAGAACCCTCTAGCCACATGGCTAAAGCAGGTTAATATGTCATATGAGCTTCTTTATTTCATAATAGCATCATATCTTAAAGGTATGTAGTTCTTTTCCATTTGCTTCTACCGCTTTGTAATCCTGGGTAATTTTTAACAAAAAATTTGTCACTTTGTGTCAGAATTTGGCTTATATAATATTTGATATCTGGTAATGGCTGCGTTGAATATAAATACTAGGCTGCGAAAAAATACTAGGCTTTAGGATATTTACATAAAAATAAATACTAGGCTTTAGTGATATTTTCTAGACATTTCATCAAAGCATATTATTTTATCAAAGCTAAACGGTATAGTTGTAGAATTAAGTAAATTTGACTTGGAATTTCCACATCATGACACTTCATAATAGAAATATTTTCTGGATTATTTATGTTCCGGTGTAAGTCAAAAGCATTAAAAAATGTTAAATTAATGTGCCGTCATGCCGTCGTACGATGATGTGCACTGCATATAACTGTACAGAAGACAACTCCCCTCAATACTTGGGATGCCGTAAATAGACGAGTGTGCTAGCGTAGCTGTGCACTGAAGTAGCCGCTTTAAAAAACGCTCAATCAAACAAATTGGACCCGACCAAAACATTACGTTTACGCTTACGTTGCTCTCAAGCGAATATTTTTCCCATAAAATAGACTCAGCATTTTGTAATTTTTGGTAGGTAATGCTTTTTGATATTTAGTGGGTTTCAAATGAGATAAAACTTGTCACATAATTTGCGATGGCTCACAACGAACCAATAGGCAAATTATCCGCTTAACAACATTGTATATTATTTTTGGTGTTTATCACAGGAGCACACACAGGAATTGGACGGAGCGTAAGAGCAGGTACCAAAAATGCATAACGTCCTGTAAAACATCGCTATGGTATATGTAATGGAATATTACAAAAAAAATGATAAGATACTCTACATGTGTAGTGGTATGACACATGCAGAACATGTCATGGTACGTGTAAACCATGCGTGCGTGATTCATTCGCTTGCTATGGGAGATGGGTAGGTATGATTTAATTTTAGAATTGATCCAAGAACTACAATGTGTTACTTTAAACAACCCTATGTGGTTCATGAACTCACAAATATTCTTGACTTGATTTTACTGTTTTTTAATGCTATCTTAAATATTGAATTCTAAAAGTAATTCTACATATGTAAATAATGTCTTTCAGTGTCGCAGCTGTCCAACCTTAATGCGACATTCGGCGTTGACTGAATGATAAATACGGTACAGAGAGCATCGAACCGTATGTCAAACCACAGAGTAGACAAAAAATTGAAAATTTTCATCAGCCTACGGTGCTTTCTTTAAAAATATGAGCATCTAAGAATATAACATCTGTAGAACTGTGCTCGAGTACATCAGTGTTGTTTTATAAGACACATCAAGGCTGGAAGGCTTGTGCAATTGTTGTAAAATAAGAGTTGAAAAAAGCCAACACTTCACAGAATGTAATATCAAATCCTCGTCGTGAAATGCGAAACCACGGATTACAATTTAATCATTCACACACATTGACCAAATTCTACACTGAAACGATGAATTAAAATGTCGAAATATATGAGAAATTTTCTTATGTAAGGGCAGATTTTTCATAAACTTTTCCTTGGCTCGCAGGAAATGAGAATCTTATGCGTTTGTCTGTTGAAGACCTTAGGAGATCTCAAATGCTCTATTTCGCTGCTAGACATCTGCAGGGTTTGCAGCGCGCGGTGCTGAAGTTCGTTCAAGATGTTAGGATTTCGTGCTCATTTTACAAGGATTCGACGACCAGAAATTATCCGTGACATCCACACTCATGCAGGTTAGCGCCAAATCAAGAAGCAGTTATCAACGTTCAATGAAGTCATTAAAGATCAAGTCTCTGTAATACGAGGCTATTGTATGTGAGGCTATTCAGAGAGTAAAGAGAGACTGCGCATCACGGTCAGCGTCAGTCCCACAACCGCGATTGCATGCGCGCCAGTTGGCTCCTTCCTCTCAGCTCGCGTCGAGCTTCGTTGTCATGGGGTGACGCCAATTTGTTCTGTACCTTTCTAAATGATGATATCCATCACAAATCTTGCCAAATGTGATGTGCCCAGTTTTATTTGCAATCAAAAAGTACAAAATGTTCCACTAATCCTCATCTTTCAATCTTTAGCCGTATAAAATGCATGATTTGGTGCAGCAATGAACGATTCTTCAGTGCAGAAATGGTGCATTTTTAATTAAGAAATAACCACTGTGCACGGCGAACACTGGAGTGGGAGGACATTACTCAATGCGGATGAGTTGAATAAGAAGTATGCGAACATGTCAGGAACATCAACGTTTTTGTGTGAACTCTTACATGATTTTTACTGTTTTCGAAACTAATAGGATTTTGGAAGGAAAACAGTTTGCAAACGATGAAGACATCAAAGAAGCAGTGACACCTTGGCTTAAATTTTTGGCAATAGAAGAGTATAACATCGGCATTAATTAATAAAACTGGTGCTACATTACAGTAAGAGACTTGACAGCATTGACGATTACATTGGAGTATAAAGTCATGTTCAGTAAGTGTGTGCGTGAAGTTTTATAATATCTTTTATTTCTATTTAGTTACGCCAAAATATTTTTTCACACTGGACGCGCTCATTCAAAGGACTGGAGACATAGGGTACTTACTTACGTTTAGAACTCTTCAAATCCCAAATTCGTAACTCATCTAAATATGTTGGAAGCTTGAATTTTAATTTCTTCACTACGTTCTCAATAGAAGATTTCTCACTATCATAGCCGTTTCATAATACTATGCGAAGCGTAATTCCAAGAATACGGTAAAAAAAACCTTCAGCCTTATGACAATGGTGAAGAAATGTTCCACATTTTATTCAACGTTTACGTGTCTACAGATAACAACATTTTGGGTTAGCAGAATTCGTAATTTCTCAAAGAATCATTCTATGAGATAGAGAGGAATTAAATACACTTACCATGCTCTTCTACTTGACTGAATATTGCTGAACAGTATTTCAATGGAAATGTTTTGAGATTTTTTCTATCTGCAGAAGTTAATAATGTCGTATTGCGAGGGTCGATTGCTTGCTTGGTCATAAGTAAAATGTGATACGTTTAGAGGATCAAAGAAAGTCACTTGAAGGTAAAGATCACATGGAGAATTGGCCCAAGAACAGAGAAACCGCAGGTCAGGTTGGCCGAGTCACCACAAAGAAGTAAAAAACGTTTTGTCTTCTGCCCATCTGAACGGCACGGTGAATTGGTAAATAGCGACTGAAATTCATTTTCAAACAATAAAATGTTTCTATACAGATATAAGACAAGCAAATAATTGCGGAGAAATCAATTCGTATGATTTTCAAAAATTCGATCGAGGATAAATACTTATGAGGAGCACAAAATTCACTCGTTCTCTCTTCTAACGTTCAGAAGAATTGATGTTCCATGTTTATAAGACCTCTTTGTCTACCTTCAAAGTAATGCAATGAGTAAAAATATGAGAATATTTCAAGATATAAATCCTTCCGAAATGGTCGATGTTATTATGGAGTGATGGAATATGAAACTGGTCTCGAGTTAAGAATGTCGTGAAATTAAAAAAAAATTAATAAGATTAAAATCAATTATCAGTAATAAGATTAAAATCAAACTGGAAATTCCCAACGAATCATCTGCGATAATTTACGGGAATTAAATTCATCTCATATTATTTTTGCGACCCAAATTTCTAAACAAACTATATATCATCACTAATCTAAAACGGAGGTTTATTTGAAGGTTAGTTTGAGTTCGAATTGAACTATTTCATTATGAAAAAGAAACACTACCATGCCTACAAACATATTTTCTTGACCAGTGTAATATATTTTGGTTCTTATTTAATCAATAGAGAACAGTTTGTTAACATGTAGCATTTTTGGCACTAATTTCTAATGGTGAAATTGATATAAAATTAGAATCGGACAGTGAATACCAATTAGAGTTAATTCTGTTCTAAAAAATTCATAACACATCGTCTTCCTTTAAGTTGACGTAGAATTCATAAGCATGAGATACATTCACTTTAAGTGATATGGAGACATTATTCACACCAAACACCCGCGTGAAACGAAACACGTGGGCGCTAGGTCGGAAGACGGCAAGTCCTACTGCATTGTTTCAAATTATCCTCGGTCTTTCCTATGACTATGCCCACAACTACATCCAACTTCAGAAAAACAAGAACTCACCTTCCTTTTGCCCACTCATGATGACAAAAATGTTCAATAGATCTGCTCACGAAAATATAGTTTCCAAAGAAAAGTTGGTTCCAAACTTCCTCGTAGAGATTCACGTGCTCACTTTTGCACAGCCGAATGTCTTGGAGATCACTGGAGACCGATGTTCGCACACTTCCACTCTGTAGGACGCTTCGAAGCGAATGAAAGGCTGCTGGTGCGGGTAGTGCGCTCATCTTCATTACTACGCCGGCTGGTCTACTGTTATCAGCTGATCGCCTGACTCGGCCTACTGATTTGAATATTCTGTTTTTAAGATCCCAAAACAGTAAAGCTGAATTCTTTACTGAGCACTCGACAGAAAAGTTACTTTAGCATGTAAGATTGGGGTTATTTATGTCAGTTGAGGTTTCTTTTATTACACTATTTCTTGTGTTCAGAAAGCATGAGGAATTCAAAATTCTTGGTGCGAAAAACTTTGTCTAGAGAGAAAACATACTTTGTCCCATGTTTAGGTTTCCAAACTTGAGGACCGAAATACGTTACACAAATTGATGTTTTTCAGAGTCGATGTGAAAGATGTAACGAGTGAAGATATGGGATGCATATGAATTTGAATATTATGAAGGAAGTTGAAACAATAATGGTTCGGTGGTATTCTGAATAAGTTATCTGGTGACATTAGGCAATGAGCCCAAATGAGTAATCGTTTCCAGACCGTGTGAGGCAAAGCCAGCGAGAGCGGAATGACTTGTTTACGAATAACTTGGAGAATAACGCAAAATTTTGACGAAATTTTTGCCCTAACGTGCACGAAGGAATTAGGATAAAATAAAATAAAACAGAATAGTAGCATTGAGAATCCCAAACATAGCTTTTATTATTGCGAGTAATTTTCTTAGAGATTCCAACTCAAGACTGAACACAAAGATAGATTGACCATGTTTCACGTTATCAGCAAAAAAAATATTATCTATTTAACGAAAACCTTCGCATAACATGATACATTGAGCGAAAAGGCGACAATTGGTAAAAATTATAATGTTTAGTTTTTCAAGTTTTTCTTACCATCAAAGAGGTCTGAAAGACCAGAAACAAAATATAAAATTGTGTTCATTAACATTCTCAACACACGCATGTACTTCCTTAATGGAGAAACATCACAGGTAATTTAGAAAACACAATTAAATCATAACTTTCAATTCACAATTTCGTTTTTTTGTAATCTGCTTCCTTTTCATCACTTTAATTTGTGAGTGCCCTAAAATTAATTTGACAGTTTGTTTCTGAACAAAGTGATTTATTTTCAAAACCTTTTTTATCATTTTCTTGCCATTTTATTTACCTGAAATTTTGTTTCTTAAAAAAGTTTGTCAGCAAATTTTGCTGAGCATCTCCGCCGATATTAACCTTCATGCGTTACCATAATTCCTAGGTATTATGATGATGGTCAAAAAATTTCTAAAAGCATACACATTTTGATAAAAATATTTTTCAAGTTTTGTTTCAAAGTTAACGCATTCTATTGATTATGAGCCTGGACTCTAAGCGTTCGAACTGAATGCTAAGTGGATACATTTTTTTCATCTGCTTCTGTACGAACTCTGCGCGCCAAACTAAACGTGACTAATAGGGAAATCGAGGAATTACCTTCACGCCTAAATTGATTATTTCCAGCGCCTATCCACTCTAAATCGTGTTATTAATGATTAAAGCTTAGATCGTGTTCAATTACGTTTCAACAAAACATAATCGAGATTCTAGAAAAATGATTTTGAGTAATATAGCTACGTACGTTTGGAAACATGGTTAGCAAATAAAAGAATAATTTATTCAGGAAAAATAATTACACTATATTTGGACTACCTTTCATGGTGCTATTTTCAAGTAAAATTTCAGTTTTTAATTCAGCTTCCACGAATATGAATGGAAAGCGATATTTGACTCAGAAAAATATATGACTCTAAGAAGGGTGCATGTTTTAAGACAGATCAAAACTTGTAGCGCTCTGAGCATCATGAAGCCAGACAGACAACGCTCCATATGTATCTGGGCGGTCGGTACACTAATGCGTCCATTTAAAGGAATGCGTCCATTTAAAGGAATGGTAACAATTTACATCAGTTACATCCTCAATCTGAAAGCTCTTCGTGGTGCTGAATGCCCATATCAAGAATGCATACATAATTATCATAGCATCTCATTTTTATATCTTACTTGCACTTGCTTCAAGTGATGATTTTTATCTCTTTGGAATATCGTTAAGCAGTAGCAATTTTTTTCAGAAGATATACTTGAATTAAAAAAAAATTGAAATCAAAAACAAATTTTTGCTCTCACACACGCTCGTATTTGATTTTTAGGCTGACTTTAACTAATCTAAAAACATCAAGGTTTTCTTGGATCCCTGGCAAAATAACAGAAGTGAATGTGTACCCCGCGTGTACTGTAGGAGGCCGGCAGGTCCAGGGGTACCAAAACAAATAAGTCACGGTTAGACCTATCTCTAGGGCATTGGTTACCAGTAGCTTATGACTTTGTCTTTTTTTCAAGATTTTCGACAATCGTGTCGAAGTTGATCAGTACAAATTGATCTACTGAATATTTATTTGTAAAATGTGTCTTCAGATTCCAATTCAGGCCGTGGCCTTATTATAAAAATTTTCTTTACTGTTTTTCTCAAGCTGGAAAATATTTTCATTCTTTGGAAAGCATTTCCATCGAATTTTACTGCCCGTTCAGTAGAACTAAATGAGAGAGACCCTAGGCTCAGAGCTGAACGTTATTGCGGTATTTCTATGTGATTTCTCTCGTCGTAATTTTCTACGCAAACAAATCAATTTAACGGGTAAAAAACTTCAATTTAGTTGAGGCTTCAATTTATGACGATTTAAAACATCAAAATCGTTTAGTTTTATATTCGTAAACAAAGTAACCGATCGTGTCATTGCATATCAAATAGTCGTTGTGAATTATTTTCATTGCGAATCGGAACAGTTATACCAATCGATTACAATATGAATAGCAATGGATACTTGAAGAAAATGTTTAGAAATTAAGCAAGCCTTGTAAAATTTTTTCACAGGTTGAAAAATAACTTGATATTTTACTCAACTTTTCCCAATTGCTTTCAAACGATGATGGCTATTAATGGTTGAAATTATTTTGTTCTAATCATCAGGGTGTGGTTTTTGCACTCGAAGAACATGGGAGTTCAAGTCTGAACGAAATGTATTTTGAGCAGCCGAAGCCTCGAGAAACTTGGCAGATCATTGTCCCTGTGTCTGAATGATTTCCTGCCCGGGTCATCGGAGTACAAATTTGTTTGGTATAGACGTACGCCGGAAATTTCAATGCATTTCCTTTGAAATTCGTTGCCTTTTGTCTGGCTAAATACTGTATATTAGGCTAAAAAATATAATAGCGAGAAAGCAACTCAATTTCGTACTTGATTTAAATAAACTTTTTTGAATTCTTCAACTATTCAAACAATTCATGGAGGGTTATATTTTTCTCTGAACTGCTATTATATAAATACATTCAATTTAAAGAACAGCAATTCATCGATAGTTGTTGTCTTTGTCTGTTCAAGGTTGTCTTTGTCCTGTAGTTCAAGGTTCGAAACTCGAACGACACTATCTATTCAAAGACCTTTTCTAACCGCTCAGTTCGAGCAGCCATCCATGCATCTCCTCGAAGGTTTTCTCATTGTTTTCCGAGAATGACATGATCAATAATGCGAGACTTTCGTTAGACCGCATTATAGGACTGTAATTTTTCTTCAAACGGTACGCGGGGTTAAAATGAAAATTAATGAATTTACGAACATTACCAGTTATTAACTTAGAAATATGTGATGCGCATATTTATTCAAACCTTGTATACACATGTTTACACAATCTCTCGTCGCTGCACTACCATTTCAAATACAAAAGTAATGAGTTTGAAACGTCTGAAATTCGTTTGGGGAAGCTTGTGTGTGTGTGTAAGAAATGAAAGTAAAGTAGGAGTGAAAACCATCATGTGAAAATGGTTCTTCTAGGTATAAGAGGTTTTAGAGTGATATTTTATTCTAATGGAATTGATAAATGTAGTATCATACATTTACTTTTTGAATGTCTTATATCAAATGCATAGATGCAAAGGCGATTATTTTCCTTTGACTCCGTAACCATTCCACACTCCTAGATCGAGTTTAAAATTGTGACAATTTTTTTTCGACGGGAAGAACACTGGGGTGGCAATGCGGATTGAGGAACAAATGACATTCCACATGAAAGCGTGCGCTCTGAATGACATGCTACTATAACCAAGGTGTCCACCGTATCTTGGTGCAAACTGGATTAAGGGAAGATGTGAATCAGAGGATGGGGTAAAAAAAAACAATCGTGTTCATATTCTTGATAAAAATCAAATGTAAATGCTTTTGTGGTTCGGACGTTTAAGTGGTGTCTGTTGTCCCAGTTTTTTCCTTACAGCCTCAGACTAGCAATAATAAATTCATTTTTTATTATGCTTTCGTTATTTGTATGATTGCATCAGATTTAACTCTGACGAATGCTTTATAATGCTTTTTTATAAGTTTACGGCTTTTAATATTTCAAAGTATGTCTTTCTATGCAATAGTATAAGCCCCAACGATGCCTTCATTTATCTACGAATTGTAAATTAAAACAGCACAATTAGAATAATTTAACTTTTTAAGTTTGACAATGTTTCACAAATCAATGTACATAGATGGAGTTTTATTTTCTACGCATGATTTTCTTTACCTAAAACTAGACACTCCTTAAAAATATTTTTTCTATGACAGTTAATTTTAGACATAAGAAAACGATTCTGAAACCAGCCTGTGTGGCTAACTTCGTTAGAATTCTCATTAGTGGCGAAATTGTGTCTGCCACAACTCAATGAACAATATTTGTTTTAATCTATTCGTTTACCCGAAGAATGCCATCACGATGAAAAGGTGCGGCACA
Source organism: Morinoia aosen (assembly GCA_030386875.1). Taxonomy (NCBI): domain Eukaryota; kingdom Metazoa; phylum Arthropoda; class Malacostraca; order Amphipoda; family Talitridae; genus Morinoia; species Morinoia aosen. The sequence goes on along the minus strand of CM059567.1, from coordinate 23,419,048 downwards.
ATTTTTTGCTACAAAGTCTTATTTATTTCGAGTCAGTGCATTATCATGATTCGTGTGGCACACATTCGTGGCAAAAATTACTTTGTCTTCACATTTTATTATTAGTGCGCCATACTTACTTATGTATATGGGGAAAATTTCATACTTGTCGACTGAATTTCTCTCACAAAGTGGAATAGTAAATGGGAATATCAGGCGTCGTATAAAAACATTCGGCATCATTCTGTCGAAGGGTTAAGGGCCCTTCTTAGAGAAAGAATGCTTTATTTCAATCAAGCCTGATCCATATCATCTCGTTTATTATTTTTTCAAATGCACAATATTATTATTGTGCTGGAGTTTTCCCTTATACCCAACGTGGAAAGTCGCCGCGAAACTCCGAGATTCGAACCCTCGACATCTTCACGGAAGGGCGCGTTCATAGAGAGAAAACATCAATGATAGTGTTTTCCTACACACTATCATTGTTATGAAGTCTGTCTTCTGTCTCTAACATAACTACTGAAGTCAACAATTTTTTTCTATAAATTTTCTACGAGATAAGCTTGCGAGAGTGGTGGCCATTGTTTTGACTTTTTTTAAAGTAAATAAAACATGACTGAGATTGTTTATCTTCACGGAGTGATAAGAGGGAAAGCATGTCACCTAAGAAAGTCTAAGTTCGTGTGTGGACACAACTAGTGTCAGCTATCCATCATGGGGATTTTTCAGTATTTTATATCAACTATATTAATTAGAGCTAACTCTTGTCGGTTGAAGTAGTGATCTAAATTTCAAAACATACTGCACATTAAGTAAAAAAACATTTACTCGTCACAGGATAATTTATATTTTTCAGTGAATTATAATGAATGTGTTTTCACGGTGACTCAAACGATTTCTTTTTCAGACACGAGTCACTCATGACGCATCCTGCAGTTCAAGATTGTTACGCGTACAGCACTTTCTTTATCTAGACATTTTCTCTCTGCTCTCTTCAAGCAGTCATCCATACATCTCGTGAGAGGTTTTCTCATTTCTTCACAGAATGCATGATCAATAGCAAAACCAATTTCCAGCTACGTTTTTGTACTGCACAAAACAGTGCAATCTTTCTCTGTGCAGTTCACTACCCTACTGTGCATAGCGGTATCTTCTAAAGACACTCTTTGGGGACTAACAAAGAAACAGATTTATTAGAAAAAGTAAGTACACGAATAAAAATGTAGAAATGTGATAAACCCCTGGGAAACTGGTGAGAAATTCATATTTCTCAAACATGATATAATTTTACAGTATTAGGGGCAGCATCTCTTTGCACTACCTACTCTATTTGTATGGTTGGCGGTGAAAAAGAGAGAAAAGTTAGGGAAACGGACTCTTTAGCTTATTCAATAACAATCATACTTATTGGAAAGTTTTCGCGGACTTGCTTAGATGAATTTTGCAATCTGAATTCAGCTAATAAGGAATTGCAGATGGAACATTGGGGAGAAACAGGTTCAATCATTGCTTTATTTATAGTACAAAGGCCTATTGCAAAAAAATAACAGAATCCTATCTGTGTTTTTCTAATTTTAAATGCAGTAATCTTATCCATAGTTACAAGCAACTTAAGGATTGAATTCAATTTTGTTGCTAACAACTAGCACGCGGTAGTAAATGTACTCGAAGGTAATTAATGAGAACATGCAAATCGACAAGATCGTTTACTGAGCCACAAATGTGAATTGTTATTATAGTTAAAGAATTCATTTAAGCAAGCGTTCCTACATTTAAATAACAAACAACTGAAATATTATTTTTCTGGAGTGGCAGTTGGCGATGAAATTGTTCGCACCAACTGTAGTCGTCAATATGTTTACTAACATCACAAAACATAGAGTTTAAATAGTCCTAAGGTTTACTTACTCGTAATAGGTATATAAAATGGAAACTTCAAGTTAATTTGTAAAAGAAAATGTTGTTTGAGTTAAAAAGAACAAGTGAATTTAGCAATATGAAAGTGGAATCAGTTATTCTTCAGGAGTTAATGTTGAAATAAAAGCATACACCAAAAAGGAATTTTAGCCATTTTTTTATTAGGTGAGATATTATTGTATATCTTGTCTTAGAATCCGTCTGAAAAATTCAACACTGAAACAAAATAAAAATATTAACGTTAACTTGAGGCGAAAGATATTGAAGTTATTGTAACAGTTATAGTAATAGTAGCTACTCCAATATTTGTAGAATTATTATTGTATCATTCCTAAAGCTATTTAGTATAAGATCTACAAAAGATTTGGTGGCAATGATGCTCAGTCAATTTGACACAGACGTAGAACAAATTCAAACTGTAGCTGAGAACTGTCGTGATGTCGACGTGAAGACAATATCGGTGAATGTCGACGTTCGGCTGTGTGATAGTGGTGAATGTCTGCCGACGTATAAGAGACGCAGGGTACCAACGTGAGTACTCGAACAATACAGCTTTACCTGAACAAGAATGGGCTGCATGGTCATCATTGGCCACGACGAGCACTTTTTCATAAGCCTTGTCAAGTTGCTGCTCGATTACACTTCGCTGAAACTCAGTAGGATGAAGATTTCTCTGGAGCGAGTGTTGTGGAGCGATGAAACAAAAATCAAGCTCTTCGAATACAATAACACCAAAATTCTTGGAGCAAAGAAGTCGAGGCTTTTCTCTAAAAAACAGAGAATCTACAGTTGATTACGGTGGAGGATCTACAGCGTAGTTTGGGGTGTGTTTTCTTCAGGAGAAACCCTGGAAAACTATTTACGATATATTTATTTTGTATATTTCAGGGTTGAAATTTTGCTGCTATGTATGTTTCAGGGTTGAAGCACTTTTTTCAATACATTTTCTTGACAGTGTGGTTCTTACGTAGCAAGCGGAGTAACTCCTTGAAGGTTTTAAATAATTTTCTCGAGAAGTGCATGATCAACAAGACAGCCAAACTGTCAAATTTTTTTTTACACTTTTAAAACTATGGAGTCTAACAGTCGTTTTCTACAGATACTGTTAGGGAAATAACACCTATAAATTCTAGCATGATCCAAAAACCGAGACGTATGAGGGGGAAAAATTTTCTCGAAAAACTAACGTGCAAACATAATGTGCAAATGGGGAGAAAGCAAAGAGCTCAAATATTCCAAACAAAATTTTAATTCCTCAAGAAAAGTTGCGAGACTTAATTTTTTGACGACATGAATATTATATTGACAGTGGAGGGAGAATATAGGCCAATGTCAATACATCGCTCATTGTATAAGGAGTAAAGGGTAGACATCGACTATGTTTGCTGGCATATCTTCATTGACTTTCATGCCTCAAATTATGTTAAGCTGATTAGATTGTATGTAGAATAATTGATTTAAAATAAGATATTGAAACGTTGTTTAGAGATCAAATTTGCGTAAGGAAGAATTACAATATGAATCTGCACCCATATCAAAAGATTTGCGACTGAAGCGTCTGGTGCTTGAAAGGCTTGATGTTTCTTATTGTTCTTTCCCGAGGGATCTTGTAAATCCGATGGATCTTTTGCAAGCTTCTGCGATACACGCGTGATGGGCAAGACTCATGAATCATATTTATAATCAATTTAGAATGGGTGACGTGTCAACAGACTTTTCAAAGCTTCCAACGGGCGGTAACATTTTCAGCTTATAATCATCCACGTAAGCTACTTCGATAAATATCATTCAAAGTCATTTGAGTTTCGTTGAAATGAAAAACCAATATAAATTAGTCCGCTCATTCCTAACATCAACTTGTTCATCCTAACCCTGAAAGTTTCTAGATATAAAATATTGTGCGATTTGCCAACAGTATTCGAAAGGTTCGAAGGCTTAAATTGATCTTTGAAAGATATTTATCATCAACTATTTACTTTTAAATACCCCAACTACTTATGAGTGGCAAGGAACAAACTCTTACGTTTGATAAGAACGAAGACGGTAATAATAGAAAAAAACATAAATCTGACGAGTCGAGACAAATCAACTTATTACACAAATGAAATGTTCGGAAAACCAGCAGTGTTAATAATGTTAAACGTGGTAACGGAAGACGAAATGTAACTGAACATACATGAGTTGGAACTGCTCGGAGGTCAAAAGGCCACGTGTAAATGATGCCATCAATTTACAAGTTTCAGAATCAGGTTTACATAAGGTTGAAGGTTGTGAAAATTCAAGCGCTTATTCCCGTGTGACTCTTTGTTAAAACAATCATTAGAAACGCCAGTTTGCATACTTTCCACGAACGCGCATCAGGTAAACTGTACAAATTGTTCCCTATTGCACAGTCTTTTCGACCATCCACTCGCATGGGTTGAAGTGAAATATAACATTGAACTGTAGTTTTGTTAGTAATTACGCATATTCGTAGGAATCTACATCATATAAAAATGAAAATGAAACATATCGCTACGAATTGGGTTCCTGAAACAAAAATCACATGCATTGAACTCAATAGAAATAATTAAATGAACCTTCTTTACTTTCATTTGTACCGGCAGGGACAACTTACTTCTGGAAAAACCGACGCATGAGTAAAATATGCGACATGACCAATATTTTTACTAGAGTGATTACAGTTAATAACGAAATTAGTTGCGCATATATATATATGTATATGACTGAAATATCATTAACTATTTTCTGCGCAAAATTTCCAACATTCTGGATTCTGAGAGAAAAATTTTACCCCGCGGGATACAAAATGCCCTATTTATGAGTGAAATTACGAAAGTTGAGCATTTTAAATCAAACTTTGTTAATCCTCCTCCTAACATTCCGCAGTTGTGCCGCTTCGGAGGCGCTCGCGGTCGAGGATGCAGAAGAGCTTGCTCTGGATGCGATATTGACGTGAAGGACGCAAAAATCTCAGTTATTGCATTGGTTTCTCCTCTGCCACCAGATGACAGGAATTATTTAAGCTGTCAAGTCAAGTGAACTCATAGGAGCGTTCCTTGTTTGCTGTTTTTTTGTGAAGAGACACATTTTTAGATTTTTCTCACTTGAACACGTCAAATTTGAGAAGAGCTATATATGCGTTAATGGACAAAATATAGTATAATAGGCCACTCACTATTTTATTTCTTATTACTCAAAGACTTGGAATTCATCCCACCTTAATGTAAAGCTCCCAGGAAAACTCCACAGAGTAAGCATCCGCGTATGACTGGTGTAAAAATTAGTATATTATTAGTTGATTTTGTGCGCCAGTAAAATTAGAAAAGCAGGCGATCTTCGTAGTCGAGTTTCCTGGAGACTCAGCGTTCCTTGAGAGCATGTAGACTCCCATAACTCCTTCCTGAGAGCCGATTGAGACTGGCGTGATCAGGCTTGAATACCCGACATTTTTCGAATGTGAAATCCGCGCCTACTACAAGAAAAATAGCAGCGTATTTTCTAGAACATACTTCAGGCACTTCGGGGTTCCTCTACGAATTAGGTTCTCAACCTTGGACCCTGATCATCATTGCTGTAACCTCATTATTATTTAAAAATAATGTGATGTCGTCGAGTCTACGACATCGCATCCTATCGATGAATAAATGACTTGGCTCACAAAGAATGGTTGCTCTCGATGATGTCACAAGCTTACTTTGAGATAACTGCCTTTCTTACTGTCCTTTCTGTCATTGTATTGATTCTATTTGTGATGAAGAATATGTAGGGGGTTATATTAAATACTTTTTACTGTATCTTCTAAAGAAACGATCAAAGCACGTAAAAAATGCATTCGATGTACATTACTGGTATACAGACTTTCGTGTAACGTTGTTAGTTTCTTTCAATTTTTCTGCAGCCATTTAGCCTGACCGTGTAAAAGCAACTTGACCCAACGGGCCACGGGCTGAGCTACTCTGTCTATAAGACTCTAATCATTTTGTTGGGTATCTTGCTTGCTCTTTAGTCATCATTTAACTCTGCTTCAGTAGTAATCAACGTCGGGTGAAATTCAGACCCTTAACTTCAGTAATAACAATGGAAGAATTGAATAACCTGTTGATTTAAATGTAAAAAACATTGGAGAAATTAATTTTTTATTCATATTACAGATACAGTTTCCGCAATGATTACAGGTTCGTTGTATTGCGGATGTGGCCTGTTACAAAATTTTCAATTTTCCTTTTGTGAAAGTATTTCCCGTTGACTCTCTGTCAAGTTTTTCTAGAAATGTACTTTACAGCTACAGAATTCATTACCACAGTGAAAAGCCTGACTCCCAACAGATTTTGGGTTCATCACTCATCCGTTCAGTTCTGTAAAATCACTTGATTCATCGGATCTCAAGTGTTCAAGTATGCTTGCTAAATTCTGAAGATCTTGTTCGTAAGAACGTTTGAATGCTCTTATGTGTGTATGCCTGCTTTTCACCTTCCGCGATTTACTTTCAGCAGCACGCAAGGGGAAATTCAACACCCTACTTTGAGCGGTAATATAGGATAAATTTCCCATCCCTTCATATGGTAATATAGAGGGAGTATTTCTCTCTTAAAAACTTATGCCAGTGTCTAGAAATGAGGAAGTAGCAACGTTGAAGGCTATCAAAAAAAGAGCTATTAATGATACCAGAATAACTTCATACCAGCGTAAAGTGCAGTAAATGAAATTTGTGTTCATGGGAATCAAGTAAGATAGGGTATTAAACTCCTGCATCGCAGAGTCGAAACAATACCAAAAGCATTTTCAGAAGAGCAATTCTGATTTAATGTGACGAAGCGCACTTCAATTTTTTGGGAGTATTCAACAAACAATACTTCGATTGTATTCTGCAAGTAAACTCGCCAATAATTGCGCCCAAAATGTTTGCAATCTGTTGAGTTTTCTGCTCTCTGTGCCTCGGGAGATTTTGAAGTGAAGTTATTTTTCTGAAGATGAAAACGTTTCTGTTACTAACCTCGATCGAGTACCGAAAATGCTTGAGAGTTTTCTCAATCCAAGGACGATAAATTCATCGCCGATCGTGACCGTGGCCATAAATGTTTTGAAGAAGATGTTATAAGATCACAGACCTTCGACAGTAATTCAGAATTCAGCTTGACATGCTTCCACACCAAATATCGATGATCTGAAGGCAGTAATAACTCACGAAATCTTTCTCTAGACATAATTCAGATCCCTACGGCGAAGTTCCGCGAAAACTTTTGAACTTAGTCGCCATTGGTCGGTCATTACCAAAGCGATCCGATATTCCAAACATCCTGAAATAAAATTGTATTTATTATGATATACAGTTGATTAGAAGTTTCACTAATCTACCATTAGAGCAATGATAATAATTTATTTTAAGTTTAAGATGGAGGGCGGGCGCGCGGGCAGGTGGGTAAATCGTATCCTTCAGGTAGGTTGACGGGTAGGTGAGCGCATGAACAATTTGGTAGACTGATGAACGGGTGGACGTGTTGATAGAAAGATAAGTAAACTGATAGACCAAGAGATAAATGGACAAATAAATGCAAAAGTAAATTGATAGATTGATGGAGGGATGAATTAACAAATAGATGAAGTAATGAACAGATCAACAGGTAGAGAGATGAGTTCATAGAGAGACAAACACACAAATAGATGAAGCGATAAACAGATAATGAGATGGAAAGATAAATAGCTAAATAGATGAAGGGATAAATAGCTAATAGTTGAAGAGATAAAAAGACAAATAGGAGGAGATATAAATAGATGGAGAGATGGGCATTCACATCAAAAAATATTATCCATGACGATCGTTTAAGATCTCCACTGGATTATTCCTAATACTTAGTTGAGAAACTCAGAAATATGTTTTAGGTGTGCATGCATCGAGTAAAGCGGTGCATTGATTGAGTGACTCCTAGCGAATCTTGTATTAATCTTTACATGTACACATATCTATATATACATTACGTGAAAAGCGTTAGGCTATTAAAAAGTCTGATGTAGCGTAAATAGGCACTATTTCATGCCGAGTTTTTTCTTAACTCCTTTAGAACTCCATAATAAATTTTCTTATTTTCTACTAACAGCCCCTGTAAGTGGCTCGTCATTAGCGAAAGGTTGGCACGCATTTATGCTCCTTTAATATTGGTTGACAAGTAAATATAAATACGTATTGGTTGACAAGTAAACGCGAAGCGTTAAAAAGGGTGCAATTAAATAATGTTCGATAAAGCTCATAAAACGCCTAATTTGGATGGTGACAAAATAACATTACTTTCTGATAACTTAGAGAACTGATATTGCGTGATTCTTAGTTTTCTCTGATTACTTGAACACCTGTGTACCTTTATGACATGAAAGGCTTTATTGCTCTTGAGATTTTAATCATTACTCTTTCAGGTGTCGCAAGGTAGAAACATATCTATCCTAATGATATAGGTGTATAAAATATTTTTGTGCTCGTGGTGAGGAAACTGGTTCCTCGATATGCTTCGCGGAAGAATTTCGTTTGTTAGGGAAAAATATGACAAACATGTGTGTGTGCTGGCGCGACGCATATTGTTGGATTAATTGCCTGGAAAATTGAGTTCTCTAAACTAATTTGCCGAAAGTGTTTTTGCAGAAGTAATCCTATGCGAGTGAGATTCTTCTCCAAAACATTTTTCAAAAGCCCGATATACCGTCGTGTTGAGAGAAGATTCAATCAATTATGTTGTGCAGCAGCACCAAAATTCCTATCGATCGGGCAAATTTAGGCCATCAGAATTTTTCTCGCGTGTATGTTTGTAATTTAAAAACAATAAAGCATCGCTAGAGATCAGAGTTGAGCGAGAGCTCAAGTTTTTGCGGACATAAATCAAGGCTCTCGATCAATCTAATGAATAGTTACCTTCAATGCAGCCCCTTCATCCTCCCTCTGGCGACGGGCATTGTGGTCTCGCACAGAGTTTCTGGTTCTTAATTAAACGCGGTAAAAGGAATAAAAACAGCGCTCTGAGAGCGCCGTCAGAATATGAGAAACTCTGCTCAAAGAAGCGACTTGTTCTCATCTGAACAAAACCACCCAGAATGGCTCCGAAGAGACCCTTATTGCGGATCTCATCCAACAAAAAAGAGCCTTTTTATAGAAGCTGTAGCATTGACGCATTGCAAATAAGAGTTGCTGCCTCTCAAAAGGGGCCTAAGCTCCAGGAATGTTTATTAAATTTCCTCCATTACAATTTCTTACGCCATGCCGACGCAGTACTTATGAATGAAAAGATCTGAGAATGAAAAGTTTACTAACAGGGCTCCACTTTCTAGGCAGGATGTCGCATAAGCGTCAACTCGACTATACGTCATTGACTTGCATCAACAGAACTTCTAATAACATTTATTTTCTAAAAATTTAACTCAACATGGAACTTTGATGTTGATCCTCTCTTTTTACCAACATACTCTTTTTCTTCAACTCATGTTTAGCTGTTCTGCCGCACAGAAAATTTTGTTGCTTTCTTCGCTTGGAAAATGACATATTCATATTCACCCTACTTTTCAGTTACTAGTGTTTGAGTATAAAATGCGTATGAGAGCTCGTGTTGTTATAAATATTTAAATTGGGAGCAGGTTATCACTACACACATCCATACTTTAATATCAACGGCATGCATCCGTTCTGAAGGAAAACTAGGTTTATATTCAACACAACATGGACGAATATTTGTATTCCTTGAAAATGAACTCTTAGACCCAGCTCAGTGATCCCAAACAGTTTTCACACAATGAGCTGAACCCTACAGTGTACCCAGCAAATTAAACGCTCTTATTTCACTTACGAAGTCGTAAAATTTTTTGCGAGAAATTTATTACTGGCAAATGCAAAGGCTCCTTATTTTCTTTGATGGTGAGGTCTCATTTTTACGCGTAATTAATCGTCTCTTTTTATGAAATCTTGGCTCTCAAGAATGGGTGAGTCATGCGATGTTACCACACGTAGTCCTGTACAACACGTTCTCCTACTAGCATTCCAAATATTTTCGAACACAGCTAACAAATTTTTTTAGATTTTCTACGCAGTGATGTATAGATTTAGCTTTTTCCTTTCTTTATTCATATCCGGATGTGGGTAGGCGTATTGTTCTGTGAAATGCTGAAGGACCACCTCACTGTCTATTGTGAAACTATTTCCTCAGAGTCACAATCACGTACATAATTTATGGAGCATTTCCAGGCACTGTGCACATCCACAACATTCTGAAATAACCAGAAATTTTTGTCTGATCCAGATGAATACAGCAGACAATTTAGAATTCGTTGCATTTGTTGTGTACAGAATTGAAGGTTGAAATGTCGTAGAATGTACTGGTTAGTTACGCGCTCCACCCCCAGTGTTTTTATAAAAAATACGCATAAGTACCCGTGCAACTTTTGATATCAAGAACCGCAAATCACGCTGAAAATAAACAGACCATGAGTGTCGAAGAACGAAGATAGAACCAAAATAAACAAGCAGCGTTGTAATTTTTTGGCGTGTTTTTTCTGAGATTTACGGCATGCATTCCTGAAGTTATCAGCCGTTTTGGTCTGTTACTTAAAGCTATTTTTTAATACACTCTTAATAATAGACCAAATATCAAAAAGTTAATGATACATTCGATCAATATGTGCACAATCAAGTGTGAATGTTGGAAATTGATTTGCATTTTAAGCGTTTGACACTTTAGGCGTTAAAATTATTGGCACGTTAAGCAAGCGTTTTTAATTTTCCGTAAATGAATTACAGGGAAAGAATTTTTTCACTTTCTGATTAGAAAAAATACATGAAGTAAGACGAATTAAGAACTATCTTGGACAACCAGCAACAAACGTTGTACTCTGGACAAATCAAGCTATAAAGGAGAGATAATTAGAAGCACAACAGCAGCGATTCACAATTCATAGCCATTAAGTGTAATGAATATTATGTGAAACCTCGCGATAGTGCCTCTTCCAGAGGTGTTCCTCAACAGTTACTTTTGAATATGAGTAGCATTTGAGAACTACCGAATACGTGGGTTTCATAAGCTGGCGAAGGTTTTTCACTTTAAATATGATTCATTTAACAATTAGAACACTAATCATGATTGAGGACTTCATCTCTACATTATTTCACACGTAAGAAACCAATGTACGTGATGAAGTAATTTGTGAATAAAAAAAATAGTATTGTCTAAATTTATGGGCACAGCAACTTCATTCAAGAGCGTAGCTCCACCCAAATACATTACATAGGTAGTTACGACCAATTATTACCAGTAATCTTGTTACGGAGAAATGAGTACTGAAATTTACCGTCCAAGATAATTTTGCTCATGGTTATAATTTGAAATTTCCAGGGTAAATTCTTTGGGTCAACTCAGTGAACATCGACGCTATACGTGGCTATCTCCGTACTGAAAGCCACACTTTAAATCAAGCTTTTTTTACCCTGGCTATGTACTCATCCATCCTTTAGAAACTAAAGCCGAGAAGTTGGAGAACTTCATTCGTTGTTGTACGCTCTTTCTCCACGTAGGAGAAACAGACCAGTTGAGTGCAGCAAAGTTCTTGCTGCTCCCGACATGTCATCGACTCCCAAGAAACCAAATCTTGATCGCAGCCGCGGTTGTTTGCTTTCCCGCCCCCCAGAACCAAAACAGTTGAGCTTTTTTTCTCGTCCGCACCCGGGAAACCAATGCCCATGTGTATGAAAAACTTGGCCCCTCTCCGCAATTCTCATGAAAACGAGCGACTCCGAGCCTCCAAAAAGATGGTGCGCTTGTCGAGACTGTTTTTGTTTTGTGGCCTTCGGGGCTTTTATGGAAGTTAGGAAGTCTGCTTTGCATAGTATGAGCCGGCAAGGTTTTGCACCACTTACATTCATTTCTTATATTAGTCCGACTTGCTAATGAGCTGCAAGTATGAGGAGAACTATGGAAATTATGGCGAGCGCTCGAGGGAACTCGTTAAAAATATTTAATTTTCCATTTCAAGCGAGAAAATCGAGCGCCCAGCTTTTCTAGGAACTTCTTTGAGGAGGGAAGCCCTTTAAGGTGATATTGGTGGCCGCTGAGAAAATGAAACCGCTGGAGCGAATTGAAAAGAAGCGTCGGCAGTAGGACGTCCTGTTCGCTTGCTTAATAATTTTGTTATGAAGACCTTGAACTCTCAGCTAGCGTCATTTTACTTCGCATTTTCGAATTAGAAAATCATTCAAATGAGCGAAGTTTGGGAAAAAGTGATTTGCATAATTTTCTTGCGTCCTTGACATATTCATTTTGAAACCAATACTCGTTAGCTAATATAGAATTTCCGTTGGTTTTCGTTTTGTTTTTAAAGAGTATTAATATTTTTTTTACGTTATCAATTGCTCAAAAAGTATGCCTGAGAAAGTCATAGCCTCTCAATGAAGGTTCTCGAGGAAAATGAGCTGAAACAAGCCGTGTGTTTTATCGATGCTGCTGGGCGGTTTGTTATCAGCGAACCTAGATAACAATAGCAATAATCTTCGAATTTCACTGGTTTTTCATTTTGCAAGAAAGGCGGAAGGGAAGGATCAATATTAAACGGCCGCCGCTCAACAAAGTTGTGATGTTAATTGCGACGATAAATTCTCGAACAGCCAAAATCTTTTCTTCAATGAAATAAATCTTGTCTGCGGTGCAAGAAAACACAAGCAATTTTGCCACCTCGCAACGAATAAACTTTTGAGTGAAATATTCGCAGACCCACAAAGTTATTTCAAACTGCAAGCTAAAAATTGATGTTCAACGCAAAACCTCAAAATTCCACATTAGCTTGAAAATGGTCGAGTTGTTCCATGAAATAATATAGTCTGCGTTGAAACTCCAGTTATATGTTTTATACCTTGAATTCTGCTTACTGGAGCAGCTTAATTCCTTGATAATTATTGCGGAAGCCACTTCGTGCAAGGAGTTCTACTCATAGATTGTGAGAAAAGAGGTCGTTCTCCCCAACGAACGCTCAATTGTATAGCGTGCACCTCAATTGCATAGCTTGCACCTCAATTGTAGAGCTTGCACATGCCGCTCGCAAGTTGAGAAATATTTGCGTCAGCTGATATGTGAAGTACATTTGGTTTGTGAACGGCGTCAGATCTCCCGGCAGTGGAGTATAATCCCGGCTCGCCATAGCGCAAGTGGCTAGGGGTTCTGCCGCCGTGCGGGAGACCCGGGATCGATTTTCGGCGCTGGCGGTGGCGATTTTCTCTGTTGGGTATAGGAGAAAAATTCCAAGCACAATACCTCACTCCACCCAGGTGTCTGAAATGGGTACCGGTCTCGACCGGGGGAAAGCATCATGGCGTCCTGGCGTTAGTTATAAGACATTTGAAAATCCAATGTACAAGGTGATGTGTATCAGGCTTGATTGGAAATAAAGCATCCGTAGATGCCTTCATTATTATAAGCAGTGATCCTACATGTGGTAGCCCATTAAATGAGAATTAGAATTACACGTACGACAGGCTACTGACGCTATTTTAACGCCTAAAGTAGCAATACTTGAAAAGGGTAAATGCTCAGCAATTTTACCCTTAGTATTTGATTCTAACCCAAAACTTTCTTACCCAGAGTCTCAAACAAACTGAGGTTCATAAACAAATCAGGGTACTTTGTCTTATCGGCATCTTGCCCAGCGTTGAGAATGTTCCTGAAGGAAATTAATAGGACATGCAAATCGTAAAGATCGTTAATTAAGCAACAAACATGAATAACTGCTATATGTAAATGATTTAAAAGTACAAACTGAACAAACGTAACGTAAGAGATGAAAATTTTTCTCTTTTTGTTGAACAAGGTCGATTTCTCTTCAACTGAAGAGTCTTGATTTTATGAACTAGAGGAAGGAGTTTGTATTAGAAGTAATTTAAAACAAGAGTGAGAACACCGTTTCGCTAAATCTTAGATAAATTACGCAAACAAAAGTTATATAATTATTAATTTTAAAAAATGAAGAAATAAATAAAAAACTAAATAACAGGTAAAACACATCAATTATTCATAAATTAATTTAACGTTTTTCCATCACAAATATATGACATTTGAGAGAAAATTTTTGGGAACTATATATCTGGTAGATATAATTTTCCACTTGCAATTCTAGTTAAAATATAATCACCTTCCGATTTCATGCACACTGTGCCGTAGAACACAATTATTTAACTAAGATCATTGTGGTAATTCCATATATAATTTACGCTCAAAATAACAGCCTATTAAAATATGAGAGCAACAAATAAAATATTTACTGCCTTGAAACTAGACTATTACTCTTCTGAAACTTATCTTCATTGATCTAAAATTCCTATATTGTGAATAAATTTTAGAATTTAACTCGTTGACTGCGATGGGTTATATCGAACTTCTAATTAAATTCAACTCAAATATAAAGTCAATTGTAATAAACAATATTGAAAATGAACACTAACTAGGACGAGCCTTCATTTAGTTTTGATCCGTATTTATAAAAGTGTGTTTGTGACTACAGGTCGATCAGTAGCTTTAGGAAAATTTCTTCCGCGTAAACCGGCGGCTCACATCTCAATCAACGTGTTAAATATTTGTTCAGCAGTACATTTACCAACTGTACTACGACTCGATCTTTGTTTGAAGCTCTCTGGCGCTTGTCTTCGGCAGCTTTTATTATCCATCTCAGAGTAGTTGGGGTGATGTACGTGCGGGTGGTCCAGACAAAAAAATATTTTTTTAAGAAAGTGAACTCTTTTAAAATGTGAAAGTATTTTTTGGCCTAGTGTCCTAGTTAGATTCTAAACTTAAAGATGACCGCATGATAGTAATAACTAAAAGCTGTTGTTACCCTTAATGATATGTTTTCGTTCATTTTATGTCAATAAAATTATCATAAAGCGTAGTAAATAATCACTTTCCTGAACAGCCACCAACAATGTACAAACGTATTCTGGTATGGCACTTTGCAATACAGTGCCTCCTCAGGGAGCAAATCACAATGGAAAATAACCGTTTTTAACAGGTAACAAGTAATCGCTGCAGGTGCTGCTCGACGGAGCAATACCAGTGCGTCGAATACTCGTAAGCAACCATTAATGTACCATTTATTGCAGGTCGCACTTCCGATTATTACAGGCATATTTTGCGCACGCCTTCAACTGTGCAGGCAAGACGCGCGACTTTCTTTTAGGGAGGAAGGACGATTTTTGGCGGAAATACAACGGTAGTGGAACTTATCAAATGAAAAACCGAAGAAATTTTGTTGTGGAGCTGCAGTTAGAGATTACGATGTTTCATGAATCTCTGATCAAAACCGGGACAGGGCAGAGACGAAAGGAGAACGGTGTTAGGGACAAAGCAAAAACAGGTCATGTCTAAGCCAGAGTCAGGATTAAGAGTCGAGAACAAGACAAGGTCACCGCATGACTAGGTCAGGGCTAGAAGTAAAGCGAGGACAGGATGAAAACTTGGCAGATGCGAGGTGAGACTGGCTCGGGGAAAGACGGAGGCGAAGTTCAGGTCCAAATTATAGACCGGGACTCTTATGATGAGGGGAATAAAGAGGAAAATCGATTCTAAAGCGAAACTGGGACGATCTCATTCACACAACACGTCCAGTCATGACTTTATACAAGTCGCATACTTACGAAATGGAGGAAGAATCGAGAAAAAAATAGACTACGTTCGAGTAAAGTTTGTCAAAGCAACTCACTAGCTACCTCAAAGCGATATGAAAATTTGGATAAAATAATATCAATAAAACTTTCAACGCATAGCATGAAAGAAGCAAGACAAATGTTCAGCAACATTGACAGCTCAAAAGAAACATAACTAATGCAACACGAATGAGCCAGTACAGCAACTTGAAAAACCCTCGTCACTAAATTTGGCTGAGCGTCCGCATGCCCTGTTTTGGTTGGCACGCCAACAAGGCCTTCAATCACTATTATTATTTTCATATGATTCCTTTTTCTCGCGGCTGGCGAGAATAGCTAGGAAAGCGCTGAGGGAGAGGCCGAGACAAAAGGAAGGCCTTTATTTTAAGTGGATGCTGACGAAGCAGTTCGCAGGCGACATAAAATAAGAGCTCGTCCCAGAATGTGCCGGCCCAAACGAAGGCGCCTCTGACCAGACATTAGAAGAGCTTGGTCTTCCCCTCTGGCTGGGGCGCTTGTTCTTATCAGGGAGTGGGTGCACGTCGTGATTTATTTTATTTATTTAATTATGAATTGACATTAGAATGGCTCGGTCTTTTGGGTGCTTGTTCATATCAATGAGTAGGTGTGTGTCGTGAATTATTTTATTTATTTAATTTTGAATTGACATTAAAGGGTTCGGTCTTTAGAATGCTTGTTCTTATCAAGGAGTGGGTGCGCGTCGTGATTTATTTTATTTATTTAATTATGAATAGACATTAAAAAGGTTCGTTCTTTAGGGTGCTTGTTCTTATCAACGAGTGGGTGCGCGTCGTGATTTATTTTATTTATTTAATTATGAATAGACATTAAAAGGGTTCGGTCTTTAGGGTGCTTGTTCTTATCAAGGAGTGGGTGCGCGTCGTGATTTATTTTATTTATTTAATTACGAACAGACATTAGAAGAGCTCGGGGTTCCCCATTTGCGGCGCTTTTTCTGATGAAAAAAAGAGTGTGTATCGTGTTGTGTTTTATGTTTAATTATGAAAGGACATAATAAGAGATAATTCTTCCCTATATTCTTTGACGCTTGTTGCTTTTAGGGAGCTGAGTTTGCATCTTGAAATGTTTATGAGTAGACATCCATCATGGATCTTGTTTTCTTGTTTGAGGCTTTCTAACTTATTCAAGAACTGAATAGGTTTGGGGTACTTTTTGCATACAGATAAAAATTGGAAAACATTTTTATTACGGTTTTTATTACTGCATTACTTTTTCATTTACTCATTGCAAATCACTGACTTATCTTCTCGTTTTGGACAGAAGCCTAGTTAAAAAGAAGGTTTGCCAAATGATTTGCCAGCTCGACTTGAAACAGTGGAAATCTAGTGGCAAGAGCCTATGAAGATTCGTGACCAGCCTTAAAAACATTCAACTGAAACAAAAGAACCGAATTGGTTGTTTAAACTAACAAAGGGATTTTCAATTCTATTTTTGAGGAATATTTTCATAAGAGCATTAGCATCAAGGCTGCAAAATTAGACATGCTGCATTCCGGTGAAGCGATAAGATCCTTGGGGGGAGTGAAATACATGTTTCTTTGATTCGAAGGACGTATCTTTATGAGCAAATTCTCCTCAATTTCTCAATCGCAAGACAAGGATAACCGAACTCTCTCTTCTTATTGTTAATTCGCTTACAGTCTTGAGTCCAAGGATCTGCTAAATTATGCGTGGAAAAACGCTCAGTTCTTTTCATTTCTCACCAAAGGCGCACTCACTCCAAAACCATCTATGGAGTCAATCAAAGTTCTCCGCTTGGCAAAAGTCGTTGACTCGAAATGACTCTTCGACAAATCACAGATCTCCCACAAGGAGATCTTTACCAAGATTTTTTGTCCTTACTCTTCATCTATTACAAGTGAAAGCCAAACTTTTCTCCGAATTGCATTCTTCGTTCGTCATTCATGGGTCGTAAGAGAGAACCTACATTCAGGTTGCGATCAATGTTTGCAGTGATTCTTGGGCAAGTGCTGAACTTGATGTTGCGATTACTTTTCATCTGATTTTATTTCCTCAGTCACTTTCCTATGATGCAAATGCAAATATAAAATTCAGATGCTTTCACTCATGTTACAGTTTAGTCACAAAAATTAAAGTTCAACCAAGCCTATTCTCACGGCGATTTTGATGTTGACTCACCTGCACATTGATTATACTTTTACACTCATACTCATTCCGCAAAGTCACAGTTTTCGAACAAGTGTGCCTTAATATTTTAGAGTTCGACCCCTGTTATTTGAAACATTTACGTTTCCATAAAAACAAACTCAAATATCATTTGCAGCGTGAAAACATAAGAAATCGTTACGCTAAACTGCAGTTTATTCGAGATTGTTACAAGCAACCTTGTTCGCTATACGAAACTTTCGTCTTCGATGCCTTTGAGATTTCTTCAGACACTCTGAATGCTGGCGATAAGTTATGAACACAAATATATTTTTAAGGATGTCTTTGACAGGATGGAGAGTCGATCCGATGTTTGGCGTTCACAAAGGAAATCGTTGGCTCGCGATGGACGAGCAGTGGCGGCAGTTCCGCAGTTGGGCACGGAAAACGAACCACTTCAAGTCTTCGCTGCGTCTTCCGGATGACTGCGTGCTGCCTGCGAAGGAGGGGCTCTTTCGGACATCAAAACAGCTCGCTGGGCTGTGAGCTGAGACAGGAATGGGACTTCATAATAGCGTGTTAGCAGTAAAATGATACGACGTCAAAGAGTGAGAACATTGGGAGAAGAGTGAGATTTAAAGTTGAATGTTATCGGAATTGGGTGTTCCCTGTCGAGAATTTAAATCATTTAAATTTGAAGAAAAATTCAATGGAAAGGGCTTTTTCAGACATCAAAACAGCTCGCTGGGCTATGAGTTGAGACAGGAACCGGACTTCATAATAGCGTGTTATTTTTAAAATGTTACGGCATCAAAAATGAGAGCGTTGAGAGAAGATTAAGATATCAAATTGTTTGTTATCGGAATGGGGCCGAGAATTTACTTTCCTTAAACTTGAAAAATCGCAATAAAACAGCTATTAAGTGTCCTGAAAAGGATCTGAATTATCGTTATACGAGAAGTAACTTTTTTTATCATCTGCAACCATAGAGGTAACATTCTTTAAAACAAGAGTTTGTTCCACTCAGTAATGTCGTAAGAACATTATGACAGGGACTCTGAAAATCGAACAGAAAAACTCATCGATTGTCAAGTGGACACTGCAAAAAATCAAATAATCTGCGATGGGTCTCAGCGAGTGCCAAAAAATAGTTCTGGGAACGGGGTGCAAAAACAAAGCCTCTTTCACGGCAGAACAAAATGCCTTGCCTCCAAACCCACCTCAAAAGGACTGCAATATTCTTAGTCCTGCGTGAATTATTGGATTTTTTTACAAGCCATAATAATGACTGTATGATCTAAAAAGTTATATGCTATTTTGACTGACTGGAAGGAAAGCAATAGTCTTATGTATCTGAATAATGATTGGTTCGCTAAGCGGACAGGCTTCATTAACCTTATGGCGAGTCCTGAGTCTTGATGTATATTGTCAAGGATCCGCAAGTTTAATCCATGTGTTTAAAAACGAGCTTCTATCTCTATATTGATGCATGGAAAAAATCGTTTGAAGGACAGTAGCTTAGTCTAAGTAAATAATATTATTTTCAAATTATTAAATACAAAAATTAAAATAGTAGATTACAGTAAGTTAACTTCATCGTGAAGGAGAGAACTAAAAAACTCGCATAAAACATTGATTCTTCTAACAAGTAGTACGGAAATTAAATGTAAAAATTTACGGCTGTTGTATTCGCACGTCAAAAGATCAGTACATGGAAGTCGTCAAAAAAACTATATAGGTGGCTTTGTAGCATGAATAAAAAGGTTTGAAAACTAAAAACAATATTAAAATATAGATTCATCAAAAAATACATCCCAAAAGCAGTGAAGACGAAACTCTCAGAGCCGAATAGAGACAAATTGTATTCAATAATAAATTAATAAAAACTAAAATGATGAGTTAAAATAGGTTTAGATCTGAACGCAAACAGCGATCCTAAAATTCGAGTCAGAAGTAAATTTAGTTGTGCCTAAAATTTTGAAGCATTTGATGTTGACGCGGCTGTTGCACTCACTAGCGGGGTCCCTGATCTCTTATGAGGCGGACTGGTTAACAGATTATTTGCACGGTCCTGCTAGCTTTCTTAAACGAAATCTTCATGGTGTCGAGATCACTCCCTAGGCTTATGTGAAGTATCATTCACAAATCATGAAAAAATATTTAAGTGGGAATGCTACAGATAAGAAACACGGTAGCCTACCGATTGGGGATATAATGCGAAGAAAGTAATATTCACTTTTTTGAACATCGAAATACAACTTCCAGCAATTTATCACAGTTTCCAGCAGATTATGTAACAAATATCATGACGTAAGCCATAGTATTGATGTATTAGTAGGTGTTTCTTTGTTTGTATGACCGGAAATTGCCCTTAAATCATTCTGTCCCTTTAAAGATCATATTACTTCTCATTACCTGTGCAAATTTCGCATTGGAGAATATTCAAGAACATCGATATCCCAAATAATCATGGCTAGCTAAGCAGTTCTGATTTCCGCCTCATGGTACACAGTTGTTTCTCGATCAATAAATGAACACAAGTGACCTCTGGGTGAAGTACACCCTCGCAGTCAAGAGAGACACTTAAAGCTGTCTTCTCGAGTCAAATTTAACTGTACAAGACGAGAGTTGTTTGATCAAGCTGACTAATATTGATAATATCGTAAGTTACTTTCTCAATAATTGAGCGACTGAAAGTGTGTGATGAGCGTGTCTGTGAGTTTCAGTACATCTCCTATTTTCACTCTGTTAATTTCTCACATGCAGACTCTAAATACATATTTCAAAGTAAGTAAATTATAATTCAAAACATTAGTTTACATTTATGGTATAACGTTCATATATCCACTTTACAGAGTGTGATGTTATGAAGACAATCAGAATCGACAAGCAATTATTTTTTGAAGGTTCTTTATTTATTTGTATATTTTTACACGCGGTCGTAAATTCCAAAATTTGTTACCTAGAGAAGAGGAAAGGTCAGATCAATTATTACGCAGACGTTTAACCAACATCTGATTTTTGTATTGATATTGAGTAGAGCTTAGGAAACAAGTTTTGGACTGGAAGTTGTGCTTTTCGACAATGTCTACTCGCAGCGTTGTCATTTAGTGTGCATCAGTTAATTTTTAAGCTGTTACCGATCACAAAATCTATCCATACCTTTCTGTACAGTAGAACAGTCAAATATAGATAGTATATTGAACAGAATGACTTGTAAACGGCCAATGTAAATTACTGGTCCAAAAACCCTTCGTTTAAAATGGGCTAAAACATGCCCACATTGAACTTTAGAGGAGTGGAAACGTTTCATGTGGTTAAATGAATCACAATTCTGCATGTCT
This sequence comes from Morinoia aosen, assembly GCA_030386875.1. NCBI lineage: Eukaryota > Metazoa > Arthropoda > Malacostraca > Amphipoda > Talitridae > Morinoia > Morinoia aosen. The sequence continues at coordinate 23,398,004 of CM059567.1, read as the reverse complement.
CTATAGTGATGATCACCTCGGCATCGTGCATCGAAGATCTCATAAAGCACCCCACAAAGCCTGAGTGTAAAGGGAGATACACAGAGGATGAAGGCCTGCCATGTTCTGGGGCTGTTTCAACTACACGGGAGTGGGTTCTTTAATTAAAGTAGTCCTCAAACTGAACAAGCATAGCTAATTTGAGCTGATAGATATCGAAGTTTTGCCAATAGCACAATATCTGATCGACAAAAGGTAAGTTGCTTTGACTACTTTTCAAGATGTCGATTGCTGCGGCATCGAGTCAGATCTGCCATTAATTAACATTAAAGGCATTCAGAATACATCAGGCATTTAGAGTAGCCGGCTAAATTCTCAGACATGAACTCGATGAAAAATTTGTGGGGTTACCTAAAACAAGGAGTTAGACGTCGAAAAAATCGTCCACACGCTATGGTTGCCTACGAGACCAATAGATGCAAGAGTGATTTAAAATCGACCAGATGCATTTAGAATCTTGTAGACTCAACGCTGCGCAAAAATCACCGACTTTAGTTTTGGTCGTGGAGGACCTATTTTCTATTGGTAGCAGGTGACTAATTTCTCGTCTGAGGAGCGTATCACAAACATGCAACTTCTGCGATCAAGCTACACAGCAGATATCCATTATTTCAAAGCATTTTTTAACTGATGGCATTCTATCCAAAATACACAAAAACAAAAGCCATTCGTGAGTTACCACAGAGAAAACGACTTTGTCGATGTTAACAAAGAACATGAGTAAACAAAGAACATGCAAACAAAGAACGTGTCGATGTAAACAAAGAACAAAGAACATGAGTTTACACATGAGTGTAAACAAAGAACTTGTCGATGTAAACAAAGAACAAGAACATGGTGAGTATTTATTGGGAAAAATCGAGTACGTATCACCCAAAGCTCGAAAATTTTCAGTCGTTGGCGTTCGTCACTGTGTGGCGCGCTTCTTTTGCACAATTCCAGCAAATATCGCAGTCCAGATCTGGAGTTGCAGCTCTCATTCTCCTTTGGATTTTATTGCGCAGCAAAAACGGCGGACGCGAGTTGCCAGAGGCAGGCTGCGCCGGTCCGCATCCGGCCGGAGTGGCGGCACTTGAGAGGCTTTGTTTGCAGCGTGGGATGTGTGGCTAATTTGGAGAGCGTGATGCAGTGTTGCTGTGCACGCGCCACTGCACTGCACTGCACGCTGTTGTACTGGCCCCTACTGCACTCCACGCTGCTTAAATGCAGGCTGCTGCACTGCATGCTGTTGAACTGCAGACTACTGTACTGCAAGCTGCTGCACTGTATGCTGTTGAACTCCAGACTACTGTACTGCAGGCTGCTGCACTGTAGGCTGTTGAACTGCAGACTACTGTACTGCAAGCTGCTGCACTGTAGGCTGTTGAACTGTAGACTACTGTACGGCAAGCTGCTGCACTGTAGGCTGCTGAACTGCAGCCTACTGTACTGCAAGCTGCTGCACTGTAATCTGTTGAACTGCAGACTACTGTACTGCAAGCTGCTGAACTGTAGGCTGTTGGACTGCAGACTACTGTACTGCAAGCTGCTGCACTGCAGGCTGTTGAACTGCAGACTACTATACTGCAGGCTATTGCACAGCAAGCTGCTGGAATGTATGCCGCTGAACTGCAGGCTGCTGCACTGCAGGCTGCTAAACTGCAGGCTGCTGCACTGCAGGCTACTGCACTGTAGGCCACAGCACAGCAGAACGCTAAAATCTGGCGAGCAGTTTAGCAGTCTGCACTTTACCCCAGGTCGCCGAACTAACGGCCACCGAATCATAAGCCACTTCACTGAAGATTCCCTCTATCAGCCAACGAAAGCCACGGTGGCACTGACAAATAACGAAGGACATTAGATCAGAGCAAACATCTCTTTCTATTCATCGCCCAATTATTACAATTGAGTCGTATGAATGATTTTTCGGCTACTTTTGACTAAGGAGAGAGAGGGTGCACACTCAAGGAACAGAAGAGTTTCTTCTCTAACTTCTCCGTTTTCTATCCTCACTTCAGTAGCTGCACAACAACACAAAACTGAAATGAGAATAACATGATGACCAGACCGGATCTCGAACCAGGGTGGGTCTCTGTTGTCCAAAGCTAGACGCTAAATCCTTCAAGCTACGATGGAGGTATACCTCTGTAAAGCCGTCTGTTTTTGGTCTCTAAGATGCAAGCACTCGACAAACTGCTGTTAGATGCCACATGAAAGCTCTACAGGCCATTTCAGATCGCTGAGAGTTGTGACCTCAAACACTGAACACTGCAGACCAATGTACCCCACTGCAAGCAATGGCAAGCCTTCACACTGTAGGCCATTATCATTTCATTGCAAACCTTTGTGTATCACTGCACAGCATGTCAACACAATAGGCACCAGAACTACAGTAGTTGATACAGGCCACTGCACAGCAGAGGGCTCCAGGTCACTGTAAACCAAAGGGTTGCACGCCACTGCACTTCACTTCACTTCACTGCACTGCATGCGACTGTACAGCCCGCCACTGCACGGCCCGTCACTACACTGCATACCACTGCATGGTACACCAATGCATTGCACGCCCCTGCACTGCGCGTCAATGCACTGCACGCCTTGTGACAGACCCATGATACATCCTGCACTGCATGCTACTGCACTGCCTGCCATTGCACTGCATCACACCACAGCATGGAACACAAATGCACTGCAAGCAACAGCATGGAAGACAAATACACTGCCGGCCACAGCATGGTATACAAATACACTGCAAGCCCCTACATGGTACACAAATACACTGCAACCCACTGCATGGTACACAGATGCACTGCCCGCCACAGCATGGTACACAAATACACTGCAAGCCCCAGCATGGTACACAAATACACTGCAAGTCACAGCATGGTACAAAAATACACTGCAAGCCACTGCATGGTACACAAATACCCTGCACGCCACAGCACACAACTGCACTGCAACATTACGGCCCTCACGTCACTCGCAAAAGCCCCGTCATATCTGCTGCTGCGGTTGCCTCCACTACAAAGGCCAGGAAATTTTAAATATTTGAGTGTTCATTCTTTCGCCAGCGCCGTAGGACCGCAAAGCCTTTGCAAATTGCCGTCCTCAAAATCTCGCTCGAACGCCGAGTGACATTTTTATTTACGCTTCTGCAGATCCAAACTCGGAACATTGCGCACCAGCAGAACTTTGACGTGAATTTCTACGGTGGAAGCAATGATGAAGAAATTGTAGGAATTATTTGGCGAGGACTTTCCAAGACTCTACTCTTCATGAAGTTAAGTTCTGCATCAAATTGTGATGAAATGAAGGGAATGAGGTTTAACTAGCTTATGGCGGTTAAGCTGAGTGAAGGACAAAGAGGGAAATTTCTATTTCCTATTTTGTGTCGGAATGACCCTATTGTGTCTTCAAGTGATTTAAACGAGTACTGTACGTACGGACGTCAACATGTGTTAACCTATTCGAGTGGTTAGATATATTTCACTATTTTGATGCTCAAATTCAGAGAACAAGATTTCCACCTAAAGATGCTTTAGCTCACCGCAAATGTCAAGATAATCATTGTTTTCGATTCGTTAGCGGATTGCGCGGATAATTATGACCGCGTTTGTGGAAGGACTCACAGATATATGATAATGTTAGGCTGACCACCGCATTACTCCAGACCTGCATGGTTCCTTTAAAGAAAGATGCATTCATGCTTGACGACTTCGATCGGTTTCTACTCCCATGACCGAAAGCTACACACCTATCTGGCTTGAGAAGTTTACCAGACTTTATCGATTGGAAGAAATACCATCGCAAGAATTAAAAAATTCCTAACATGTTTGGCCATTTGTATACTTTGTGCTTTGAAAAATTACAGACTCTGAAAATCAATCGAACAAAACTTCATTACGATCAGGAGGATCAGCTTTCGTCGAGATGAACTTATAAGTTGTAGATACTGATTTAGCTTCTAGAAGAATCCTTGGCTGTACGGAAATTTACCCATTATTTAAATGAGTAAAACATATCTGGAACTCTCATTATTATAGGAGCACGAGGAAATAACGAACAGAAGAAATCGATCAATCCGATTATTTTCCACGACACCCCAGAAAAGTCCCAATTAAGGAACATCCCTCAGGCCGCACAATACACATAACCTTTGCCGTCTGTATTGCCATCGCGAGACAAAACGCTGGTGTATAAAAGACAACAGCACGTGCATAAAATCAGTAGTGGAAATTTTGGGAAAGTTGTATCAAGCTGTTTTCCTGCAGATGGTGCAAGGCAAAGAACTTCATTTGAGTTGATATAAATAACTCCCAAAAATAATTTAGATGATTACAGATTTTGCAAGGGCGTCGATCGAATGTCTGAAAATAGCAAGATGAACGGCCGAGAAATTGCTGGACATTACAAATTGTTCACCTAATTTGGGAGCTTCTTACGTTGCACAAATTATCTATTGGGAGTGGAAGCGTTGATTTGATTAAAACTGTTTTATCTAATGAAAAGTCTTTGCTCGTTCAAGAAAGCATGAACCATTTCCTTGATGCAAAATCAGTATAGTCTTTGCTATTTACTTCCTAAGTTTTCGTAACAGAATCAGTTGTTTTGAATCCTGTCGTTGAAATCATGTGCGTCGTTAGACTGAAAAGACATTTTGTCTCAAGAATCAGTGGTCTAAATCAGTACTACAATTAGGTTATGGGTACACGTTTTTTGTCCCATGGGTATCGCCTGCAGGAAAGTGCCATGTCCCTGCATTGCTGCCATGCTTTCAACAACAGCCAAAGTGACTGATGGGTCCAAGTCAAGTCTCATTTCAAGTTCGCACGAACGAATTTGTTATTGGCGGCCTCGGCTCATTCCAACTTACAGCGTCCTAACTTTGGAATCTTCACACCCTGATGAAATTAGGGTGGCGAATCGGGGGAGCTAACGTTTTGTAAGGTTCATTCTCGAGGCATTCCTTAAAGTTAGTCCTGATGCTACTTATTCTGGTGAGTTCTTTTTTCTTCGAAAATTAAATAAACTTCAGAATCAATCCGAGGAGAAATAACAGCACCGTGTATTTATAGTACAATTCCAGTTCAACTACGATAGAAGCTTCGTAAAGAAGAATTTTTTAGAAGGAGAATAAGAAACGAAGAATATCTAATTGAGGGACAAACTTTCTACTTACAGTCTACCTTACTTATTTTTCCAATAAGTCAGAAAAAGGAAAGCACCTGATGCCATTTTGCTACTTCCTGCTTTTAAGTTGAAATATAAATGAAGAGGGAAATTCTGTTTACCGTGGATGATCATGTATTGTGCATGTAGATTTCAGAATCTCCCCCGTACAACCACAAAAAGCGCGAACTTATTGTATCATATGCCCGAAACTTATGAAGGCGGAGTCAAAATGATAGCTCTATGAAAATGTTGAAAGGATTTCGAGCACAGCGAGGAAGGAAAGATAATGGTGTAGTTACTCTGAAAGGGATAATCATTTGTTGATGTTTCCGTCTCATACGAAACGTACGTGAAATCCCTGAAATCTTTGAGTGGACACAAAAACGAGGTGAAGTAAAACTTCCTTAGTGAAAGTTGTTGACAAAAGAAAGAAGAGATGACTTTTAAAGGAAAAATATGAGTTTAAATTTTATGTAACGTTTACAAAGGGCTTACAGATAGTACTCAAGTTTGACCTCAAATAAAAATTTTAATTGAATTAGGATTTAACTTTGATAAAAGTCACTAGTACTCATTACGAAGCAAAATTTCGAGTGTCAAACTTAAGGAACAGGAATTGACTCCAAATAGTGACTAACAACAAATGTTGCCCTGCAAGACTTAACGCAAAGAAGTCCACATTTAAGATAACGTGATTTTTCAAAAATGAGCGCTTATGATTATTTTGATATAAAACGATGCTTCACAAATGATATCAATGACTAAAATGACATATATTTGTTTGACAGGATTGCGGTTGCCAGGAAAGATGACTGACATGCAGAAAGAATCGGCAAGATTCAGATCGCTAAAATTAAAATCGCTGGTAATATTGCCATGAAATGTTCACTTGATGAAAATAGAATTAAAAATCTAAAGGAGATATAAGGAAGAGAATAGATATAAAGAAAATGAGTTATATGGGAAACTTTTTTATCCAATATAAATTATAAGAAGGAAACGAATAATTTATCCGAAATCTGATTGCCATTTCACTTAATTTTTCATAGAACAGTTCAAACAACTGTGTATTTTTACCCCGTAGTTTATTTAAAAAAATATGAATTTCTTAGTTTAATTAGAATGATGGATTTCATTCTTAGAAATCAACAATTCTGTTATTAACTGAAAGAGTTACATATAACCCATAATGGGTCCCCAACACGAAGAACCGTAAACGTGCGTTCTTCATCATAATGTACATACTACACCTCGCGGCAAGCTAAAAAATTATGAAATTACCGTAGAACTTGTTCGATCTCTAACCATATCTAACTCTCGACCTTCAGGAGACATGTGAGCAACTTGTTTCAGCTTAAATTAAGTAAGCAAGATGCTAATACGAGTAATGACCCAGAGGCTGTGAAGGCACAGTTGTGAGGTGTTCTTGCATTGAGCGGGAGCAAGTTGAAACGTTTCTCTGGCCAATTTCTGCAACATCTTACTTTTTTAATCTACGCACTACAGGTACTTCACTTTTTATTCTTTTTGATCTTCAGGAAAGTGATCTGCGCGCGACATGTTCTTAAAAACTGCAGCCTCACAACTTGGTATTTGATAAATTTATTCTACGGCTAGTCCTAACTAATAAAATGAGGGCAAATATTTATGCCACATCGTAGAACAATATGAAATTTTTTAAACGCACTTTAACTTTTTCCAAATGAGTATGAAGGGAATATAATTGTTTGCAAGTTATATAATACCCAATTAGACATAAAACTTTTGACTGCATTAACTATAATCTATTAATCACGTCGCTCCAAACTGACAGCTGAATTCAGTGTTTTTTTAATTAAAATTTGTATTACACGTATACAAACAGTCTCAAAAACCTAATACTTTTCTGTTATATACAGGTATTTACTGTCAGAATCAGATTTACAGAGCGATCTGTCTTGAAAATTCCCACAAATGCCCGGTGGGATGGATGCTTGGTCACTACGAACTGAAAGCGAAGTTCAGTTTCTGACTTACAATTTTCATATACTTGAATTCCGTCCAGTTTTTAAATAACGTCATACATTTTAAAATTGGATCGAAATAGATTATTTCATGCTTATTTGAACATTATCCCATGACGCTATCTTATGACGGGCTGCGTACACTATTAGATTGTGCTTATTTATGTTTTTCGTTTCTATTCACAAATATGTTTTGAAAATAGACTCGATTGAAGGTTTCGACTCGATGAGTCTTTCTCAACATAAGTGCTCTGAAAAAAAATGAAATATATACATTTTGAAAACATCCATATGTATATATTGATACATTATTTTCAATATGTATAAATTTCATTTTTTCCACAGCACTTTTGTTGAGAATGACTCATCGAGTCGAAACGTTAAATTTTTTCAGTAAATCTTTCAGTATAAAATGCTAAGTTTTAAAGCCTTATTCCTCGCTATTATTTTCTTAGTCAAAATTTGTAAAAATAAAAACCGACATGTGCTTCCATAGAGTAGATAGAAGCTGTACTAAAGCTGCGCGGTTGAATAGTAACCTTGGAGGGATGTTTTATATATCACGATTTAATTGCCTTCTCACTGGTACCCCAGGGGGTCTCAATGAAAGTCAGGCGATGAAAGAAGCAGTCAGATTCAACTATTACGTGTTTTCATTGAAAAGTGTTAACTCTATGCCAAACATTGGTTCCAAATTTTACGTTCTAAACTGAACAACTACTAAAAGAGATAATGGTTTCCCCGCGAATGGGAAAATTGACAGATGTAGTACGAGTATAGTAATTATACCGTCCTCCTTTGCGCGGCACAAGTACTCCACGTCAGGTATATGGATTGAAATTTATCCGAAAGTTCTCTTTATTAAAAAAAGTGCAGCCAAAAGCAGAAAATACACGCAACATAAAACAGTTCACTCATTTACATTTTCCGCTACCGAAATACAGCTCAAATTTGAAGCTGTCGCCGCAACTTTTGGCTAGAGTTAGCAAAATGAAAAGTGAGCAAACTTGCTTCATAAAATGGATTTATGATAAAGTTGAGCATTTGTGAGCGGCGTGGAGGAATTTAAGCGAGAAAATTTCGCTTATTTCTATTTTCAAGAACATGTATTACATCGCCCTCTCTACGATCCTGCGCGTCTAATTAGACCACCCTCGTTCTAGCTCACCAGACCCATAATATCCTTACTCAAATTATCCGCCCTTCCATTTCTGTTCCCGATACTCTTCTCCCTATAATCCACGTTGCTGTGGTCCCTGTCAGTGCCGTCCCTAGCTGTTGCCATCCCACAGCGCTACCCGAGCTGTCACATCCCGTCCTGTATCCTGCAGTTCGGAACGCTCTCCATCCGCAGCAATTTCCGGCACGCGTCACTTGCCCGCGCTCGCTTCAACTTCGCCCGCACCCGCCATAAAACTTCGCTCTCGAGTGCCGGGTGATACGCGCAACTTGTCCGCGTGTGCCAGTTTGGATTATTCATGCAGGGCAGGCAAAACATGATAACACTCACGATCTAGGAGCTCGGCAACTTTTCTTACGATTTCGTGTCGCTCGCAAGATTGTTCAGTTGATGGTTTTTGACAGATTGATAGATTTTCAAAAATGGACTGATGGAGTGATGTTGCGCAGATCCTCACGCAATGAATGTAAAGGCATTTTCACTTATTCTTTAGTGGTTTTGATTACGTCTGAACTTAATCCATGGGTGAATAATAATGACATATGAAAATAATTACTGATTATGGTATGATAACCAGCGGAAACGCAAGAAAACACTCGTTGCAAATAAAACTTGTGTAAGTGAACCCTATTATGCCATTACACGTATTGTTTTATTTTACAATGCTTTTCTTTGGTGTTGTATTGAATATAACTGACCCTTGAATAGAACTTGAGGATGAATCTAAGCCATAAAAAATGAATTTCTAAAAAATGTGCGCAAATTAAATCCTTCGTTTGCAATAACTTGAAGAACATCGTGTCTGAATATGCTACAAGGAACCCCTCGCATTGGATCTAGCCATCGTTTGCATGCTTCAGACAACGTACTTTGTTGAAGCGAATGCTAAGCGTTTTGAAAATCCTCGCGCTGTTTTTAATTGTGTATTTTAACGACTAAATCACTGTTTTGCCCAAAAGTTTTGCAACTAAAAAATAAAAAGTGCCAGAATTTTAATTCTAAACAGTTGAAATGTTTCCCCTTTGATGGTGTACGAGTTGAATGTATATTAAATACATCGGGGAATCCTGCTGTTAACATTCGTTTATTGATCAACATGTCTTCAGGAGTTTGATTCTCATATTTTCAGAACTTTGATTATCATATAGTTTTTATCTGAGCCCTATATTGATATCAAACAAACATCGTAAATTAAAGCTTCGTATTCTCAAAAGCAATTATTGGCTAGAACTTCACATTTTTTAATTAATTGACGTATTTAACCGCTGAATTCTTTCCTTAGTTCCAGTGCTATATTACAAAAAATTGCACTAGCCCTCAGCATGACATTAAAGACATTCGTGCTTCTAATTGAGCTCAATAAATTGCAACCTTCTACTTAGCAGAGGGAAAAACAGTCATAAAATGAAATACGTTGTATTAAACATCTGAAATTTTAATTAAGGTTCAAAGTCGACGAAGGACGCCAAGTTGAGAGTACATGTTTTTATTATCGTACGATGATAATTAAAAACAATGAAATTCATACATGTTCCCAAATCGTAAGAAAAATAAATTTATTACAAAATTCTAGTACAATGACATGCGTTTTAATTTTTAGAAATTTCCCGCCGGTAAAATTTAGGGTGTGTTTTGTATTTTCAAATTCCTATTTTGTTACAAATTTATCGACTGACAATATTTCAGCAACGGTTTCAAGTAGATGATATTTTTGCCCGTACAAAACGACCCACTTGAGTATTCCGTTCTTCGCTACTGCACTGTCCCGTGTCACTTTCCAAAATTATTTTTGCTCATGGTTACTTCTGGAATAATGTTATCCATTTAACATTGGTTTACACGTCTTTCGCCACGTTATGATCCCAATTTTCAGTTTGTATTTAAGCGGTATTGATCCCGGAGCACTTAATTCATTCCGCTCGGCAACGAGTGCGGTGGAATGCAATAAAGAAAATTACTCAAAACTTGCCTAGTTGTGAAATACTCTCTCTTCCTTATGTCATTCCCCACATTGCTAAGCATTTGCCATTAAAATTGGATAACAGAGTTAATAAAAATTTCAATAGAGTTTGTAAAAACATCTATCATGAACTAGTCTATGTTGACATCGAAAATTTTGAGTTGAACTCATCTTCATTATTTGGAGTGAATTACAAAAGTGTACAGTTTATAAGTAGAATATGAACTGATTTAAAAAAATGGCAGTAGAGTAGAGATGTTACGAATCTGAAACATTGAGGGATGCAGATGAGTCTACAGCGTTCACCGCTAGTTTAATTTGGTGATTGGACACGCTTTCCAAGAGCTCCAATTCCTGGCAAGTGTTGCGATCAATGATCTTGAAGTTATTTTCATTACTAAGTGACTAGCTGCAAGGGAGTGGGTCCTAGTACATCTTTGTAAACTATTGGCAGACACTCTAGCTCTGGGCTGTGCAGTGTGCGTCACAAGCGGCGAGTTAGTCTATCCAATGGACTTGGAGTAGCACTGACTACACGTTCATTCATACACGATGCAGTTTTGCTGAAGTACGGGTATCTTGTCTGTAAAGTAGAATAAACTAACAACATTGAAGTTGTCGCGAAAAATTACTCTGAGATTAATATGTGAATAATATTTTGACATCAGGGCTTTGAATTCTTCAGACTACTTTGCTTTAATTCAGACTACTTCTTGAAAGATGTTTTCACCAACTCTGATAACATATTTTTTCAGTGAATTACGTCTCCCAAAACAAAAAGCTATAACAAAATAAACTGGGCTTAAATTATGTTAAGTCTAGGGGAAATAATCCGAATATTTCACTATCTTTTCATAAATATTATTTAAAACAATTTAAACAATTTAAACAATTTATTTACCACAGGAGATACAGAGGTAGAATGTTTCTTAAGTCTAGTACAATGGACAAGTTTGAATATAGCTACCTGTGGGCCCGAATAAGTTCAGCGACTTCTAGGGCATCCTACCACCACGCTATTCTAGGGTGTACAAAAGTTTAACCTAGTTTACTTAACCTAGTTTCGCATTAGACTGATCATTGAGATAATTAACTCGATATTTTACAAGTCGGCTATATTTTACAGTATGTTCGATAAAACGATTCAAGAGCAGAGAGAAGATTGGTTATGGTACACAAGGCAAGTTACATTATGACATTATCATTAGTTACATGTAGGAGGCAAGATTTCGACACGGTGATCTTACACTACTAGTATTCTGATAGGAAGTGAGACTCAAGATGTCTTTTGAATACTTTGTACGAATTACATTCACGGATCTCTGCAGGTATAGAGTTCCAAGTTTTGGTTCCAACGAATAGAATACTGTGTTGCGACCTGGCCTTTGAATAATAAGGAAGCATGAATTTACTTCTATTTCGGGTTAAATGGTCGTGATGACCAGTTTGCGCAGTCAATAATTGTCTTAGGCTATTGTCGCCATCATTTCTTAATGTTTTGTAAATGAAATTACAGATGGAGATTTTGTAGAGATCCGAAAGTTTAAGTATTTGTAAATTTTTGAAAGAATCATTTGTGTGAGCATTATATTCTAGGTTCTTTACCGCTCTGACAGCCCTTTTCTGCAGAGTAAAAATTTTGTTGGTTTTATTTTTATCAGTTCCGTGCCATGCTTCTATTCCGTATTGCAAGTATGGGGAAATGAGCGTACGGTAGAGCATTTGTAAAGCTGTTTCAGGCAGAAAATTTTTAACTTTATTTAGGATTCCGATGGATTTTGATAATTTAGAACTAATATGAGTGATGTGCTCTTTGAAGGTCAGATGTTTATCTATTATGATGCCCAGAAACTTACATGAGTTGGTTTCTTCGATTTCACCTTCGCCAATTTTAATGCATGGGAGAGATACATCTTTCTTGTATGAGAAAGTAATATAATTTGTTTTATCGATATTTAGGCTTATTTTATTAGCTTTGAGCCACGATGAAACCTTGTGAAGTTCAGTATTTATACTCTCCACAATCATAGCAGGATTTTGGTTCGGAAGGACCGCAGAAAGCGTACTGTCATCGGCAAAAAGTATGAATTTGAAGAATGATGTAGATTTTACAATATCATTGATAAAAATCAGAAACAAGAGAGGCCCGAGAACAGATCCTTGTGGAACTCCATGGCTAATTGTCTGTGGGTCTGATTTTGCGTCGTCAATGTCAACGTATTGCTTCCGATTTGTTAGGTATGATCTGAACCAATCATGGGCAATCCCTCGAATGCCATAACAGTGTAGTTTCGATAATAGTATTTTATGGTCCACACAATCAAATGCTTTTCGGAAGTCAAGAAATACAGAGAAGACAGGCTTTCCTTCATCTATATTAGAATAGAGGAATTGTAAATGATTTAATATAGCCTGTGTTGTTGATTTTTTAGAGCGAAAACCGTATTGTTTATCGTAAAGAAATGATTTTTGTTCAAAATAAGAGTACACTTTTTTATACACAATCTTTTCGAATACTTTGCTAATAATTGGTAGAATGGAGATAGGTCGATAATTGTTTACACAGGTTTTTTCACCACTTTTAAAGATAGGGGTTACTCTAGCAACTTTGAGGGAGTTCGGGAAAGTGCCTAGTAAGAGAGACTGGTTAATAATATTTGATATCAGTGGGGCTACAATGTCAGCAATAACTTTAAGTACTTTAGTCGGAAACGTTTGTAACCCACTCGATTTATTTTTCATGTTGTTTATGCACGTAATTACATCGGAGGAGTTTGTAGGCGTAAAGAAAAAGGAGTTGGGTTCTCGAATATGATCCATAAATTCCAGGTGATCAGTAGGTTCACTTGGAATACCATCAGCTATTGTTTTCCCTACGTTTACGAAGAAGTTGTTAAAGAGATTAGCAATTTCTTTCTTCTCATGATATTTTACATTATCTTGAACAACATATTCAATTTTCTTTTTATCGGCATTATTCGGTTTACAGCAGGAGTTAAGGAGATGCCAAATCTTTTTAACGTCAGTTTTGAATTGAGTAAACTTGAGCGTAAAGTAGTTCTTTTTTGATGTTCTTATCTGGTTTGTTACATAGTTTCTAAATCGGTTATATGTTTCTCTAGATATTCGTCCTTCGCAAAGGAGGGCTAGGTACGCTTGACGTTTCTTTATATTTATCACGATGTCTCTGGTAATCCAGGGCTTATGTTTATTTTTCGGGGTAACTGTACGAGTTACAATTGGGCAACACTGATTGTATGCGGTCATTATAGTTTCAGTCAACTTTACTACTGCTTCATCAATGCTCGTAGTATTATTGTTTTGTTGAGAGATGTGCAATGTAGGCATTGATTCTTCTAGAACGGTGCGCATTTCTTCAAGATTTGATTCGTTTATTTTACGATATGAGTAAGTTTCAGCCCGTGCCTTGGTGCAAGCAATATAGACATTTTTCTTAATAAGAAAAACTGGGAAGTGATCTGATAAGTCAGAAGTAATTATTCCAGCAAGAAAATCACTAGGGTCTGTCATAAAGATATTGTCAAGCAGCGTAGCACACTCTGAGGTTATTCGTGTAGGCTTTGTAATGATCGGAAGGAAGGATTGAGACTGAGAGGTAGTTAGGAAATTAGAGATTGGTTCATGGCTTTCATGTTTCAGTAGATCATAATTGAAGTCACCGCATATTATTATGTCATTGTATAAGGGCCTGTTGAACTGAGAAATAATACGATTCAATTCATTCAGGAAGGATATAGGACAGGCTGTAGGAGTCCTATACACCGTTCCAAGCACAATGCGTTTACCATCTCTAAAAAGTTCTACGAAGAGTGATTCTATATGATCCTGATTCATGGTTGCACTTGCTATGGTTCTCGAGTCTATGTGGTTAGATATATATGTGCTGATGCCTCCGCCCCGCTGGTTTTTTCTTAGCGAATGGTAACTATGATAATTTTCAAATCGAATCATGTCTTTAGTCGAGTCATCTAGCCAGCTTTCGGTGAAGCTAATCACGTCTAGGTTATATTTAAGTTCAGTAATAGTACATTGTATCTCTTCCAATTTTGGATAGAGTGACCTACAGTTCCAACACAGGAGTGAGAAATCTCGGTCAGTTATTCGTATAGTTTCGTTGAATTCTGATATATTAGTATACCTACACTCTTGAGAGTCGTTTAGGTTTGGATATATTCTGTTCAAATGATTGAAATCTGGATCGATTTCCTCAAATATTACAGGGTGATCAGTCATTTAAAATAAGTAAAAGTAAGAATTAGGTACTATAGAGCTTAAGACGAAATACAGAGTCAAGCTTAAAGGGATATTTCAGTCTAAAAAGTAGCTTATTAAGTAAGAGAGAATAGAGTAAAAAAGAAAAATCTAGCGCGATTTCGTGAGTACACACAAACTCAGTCCATGAGCGAGTGATAATGGAGTTCAATATCACAACATTGGTGCAAACAGATTGCTAAGGGCGTTTTCGCAAGTTCACATACAACAGGTAATAAATTTCTAAAGATTATGACGACAATGATACAATCAGCTAATATGGTTTACGCGTAATAATAACTGTAGTGGTAAATAGAGAAGAATTCACAGTAACATTGGTTGGTGAAAAATTACTAATTGCGATGTGACAAAATGTGACACACAGTTGTCATAGATGTTTACACACACATCTATTATTTATTTGTTATAATATTGGAGTTCGATATCACTACATTGGTGCAAACAGATTGCTGAGGGCGTTTTCATAAGTTCACATACAAGAGGGAATAAGTTTTAAAGATTATGATGACAATGATACAATCAGCTAATATGGTTTACGCGTAATAATAACTGTTAGTGGTAAATAAGGAAGAATTCACAGTAGTATTGGTAAGTGAAAAGTTGCTGATAGATTATAATGACAATGATATAATCAGATTATAAGAAGATTACAACGACAATGATATAATCAGCTAATATGGTTGTACGATGGCAGTGGAGGGCAGAAGCGATTATCAGATTATAAGAAGATTACAACGACAATGATATAATCAGCTAATATGGTTTACGCGTAATAATACTTAAGTGGTTAAGAAGAGAAAAAATTCACAGTAACATTGGGAGGTAAAAAATTGCTGATTGCGTTGTTTCAAAAGTTCACACACAGCTGTCATAAATGTTTACAAGCACATCTGTTATACACTTGTATAGATTCAGGTTGAACGAGCATCAAGTTGAGGTTTACTGACATGATACCTAATTGAGGTTAAATTAATACGAAATTGACATATTTAGGGGATGAAAATGATTCACCCCAGGTTATCACCAACCAACACTTTTCTGACAATTTGACCGATCATTTTTATTTTATGCTGAAATTTCTTGATTTGGACGTATAATTTTTATTTTAAAGTTCAACTCACTACAAAAAATTTACATACAAAATTTCCAGAGCATATCTGTAGAGTAAAATATGAATTACTTCTTTCCATACAATCGTTTTTTCATTTTGATTGACACAATCTTGTTAAGGAAACAAATACTTGAATTATTTACAACCGAACTTTTCCATGCTTCATATTGAACCCCTGGTGGACTGCTGTAGCACTGCAGTAGCCTTAACGACGGGTGCCGATTGTTACATAATCTCTTATTTACATTAAACAATAGCGTCTGCTCTATCTAATCTTATAATTTAAATATCTTACTTTTGATGTTATGCATCTGAGCGTCACTCATTTTTAGTAGCTGAGTATTGGAGATTGTAGGAATGCAAAAAGAAGAGTCAAATTTCTTTTGATTAGCCATTGAGCCGATTTCTGATTACTCTAGAATAAGTTCAGGGTCAAGGACCACCATATTTATCATAGACTCACTACTAATTTGGTGCACTCTAAAAAGTTAAAGTCTTTGGATCAAGTTTTTGACACTGTTGAATTTTCATATCAGAACTCCATAAATACGCCGTCCAAACATAACTTCTTATGTACACCTACACACAATTTCAATATTAATGTATAATTCAAACGAACTATACAATAATTCAAACGAACAACGGTCAGTTCCACGATTGCAGCTTTTCACAAGGTGATTTCCAGATATATCTGATCAATTTACAAGTCTGCTTTTTCAGTTGAACCTGTCTAACGCTTCATTAAGACCAACGAAAGAGTTTAAAATATGTTGGAAAATAAAGAACTTTTCCAAATTATTCAATAACAACAAGTATCCTCGTGTTGTCCTTCCTTTTGTCTTAAAATTGTTCAATGTTTCCGGTACTCAATTTTCCAGGCTTAATACTTTTGAATTGACAATTTAAAGTGTTCAAATGCCATGTATAATTTCTCTTGTTTGCATACTGATCGTGTTTGAGTGAAAGATATTCGGAAAAGTTCACTGTCCACTAATGATGCAAAGGTTTTAAATTTGATTCTTATTCTCATTCGTAACATTTCGCTTAGGACTTTTAGCTTTTGTAAGGTATTTTTAGACAATTGCCTATATTGACAGAACGGTGTTCAGTTGTTATGATTCAAGTCAAGTACGGGAGCAATAACAACAACTGTTCAGCAGAGGGAAATCAACATTGGATTTAAAATCATTATCAGAAAACTACGAAAAAGTGCAACTCATCAGCTTGAATAAACGCTTCAGCACCATTTTACAATTCGCAGCATAATGGTTTTTCTGGATTCATCTAATGAACAAACACTTTGGCGCTGTAACATTGTAGGACATTGCATGAAACAATTATCTCCACCTCAGAACATACGTGTGTTGTAGCTTGGATTCAATTGTATTTCTGACTATCCGTTCAATGACCGCCAGCAAAACTGGCGGAAACCAAAGAGATAGTTCGGTCGTAGTTTCTGTTGTAGTTCATTTTAAGCAATATCGCCTCGCTGCGCAGGGAGTAGCGTCAATTTAATCACTCCTACAGAACCGTCAGTTGAATATCCAGTTCAGTTTTCTTCATGGACACAGCGCGGTAACTCGATCATGAAACCCCAAAAGTAACTCTAGGCCAGAAAATCGGCGTAGATGACATTCCTGAATATATTTTTCGATGTGCTGCCAGGCTTTATAGAAGAAGTGTGTGTTTCGACTTCGTGACTTCGTGAAACTCTTTCATTTATTATGGCAATTGCGCTTTGACCAATTGCTGCTCAAGAAGGAGTGTCTGGGAACTGGTTTAATTTGTAAAAATGGGCTTTAGTGTAAAGATACCGCATGCAAATCCAGCTAAAAGATTAATGAAACATTCATTTGAGTTTCGTTACCACGTGCATCCATTGAGCGCATCATTGCATGATAGTTCCGAGAAAAATCACTTCTTCAGAAATACCGTGTTAATGCGCTATTTAAACACGAGAATGAATTATTCATATCCGTAATGATTGAGCCAAACTTTTTAAGTGAAATTCTGACCAAATTTGAATATTCGCTGAAACATCAGCTGCATTAGTTTTAACGCTTAGGCAACAGGTTGTCAAGAATTTTTTGTACCATTTTGAAACCTCACTGAGGTCCATAACTACAGCAATACGAATAAATAATCTTTCATAAATATAAAAATTCGTAGATTTCTTGAATGTTACAGAGACGATATTTTACTGGAAAAGGCACCAGTGTACCAACAACAATTGCGTGAGAGCTTCTATACTTAACATAAAGAATAACAAATTATTTATACAGCAATAGAATAAAATAACCGACGACAGCGAAAACAAGTAAATATTTTTACACATTTAATAAAGATAGCATACAATATCACTCTACTCAAACGCTGTCCTGCAAATATTTTATACAGACCATGCCAGCGTTAGCTTTCATCTTAGAGTAAAGGGCAAAGCTGTGTAAACTTTTCTTCCACTAGCGAGGAGCGCGGTGTAGATTTTTCAAGGCTTGAAGTTGAGGCGGAGTCTGCTTTCTAAAGGCGAAAGTGTGCTGCCATGCAGCTCGAGTTTTCTTGTGTGCGGGGCATTAGGAGCTTGTCAGTGATCAATCAAGTGAGCCTCTCCCTGCCTTCACTATCCCCCTCAAATGTCGGCGTAAAAACAAAATCTTCCGACGTGGAAATGGAGATAAAAGATCCCATAGATTTTACACGAAAGTCAAAATGAGCTCCTTTTGCTTCTGAATTAATGGGATTTCAGATGAGCTGGGGTTTCCGAGAGGATTGTTCTTATGCTTCGAGATTGTCTTTTTATTGTAAGGAGAAAATGACTGCAGTAAAATAAGAGACTTCCTCTCAGTGGGTTCTAGCATTATCTTGCCTGCCATGACGATGACGCCACAGCTCATGGATAGGCCCAGGATTTATATTGTCCAGCAAAATGGGATAAGCAAACCGTTCATGAAAGTCGTATATAATTACAATATAAATATTAATTAGCAGACCGTTCGTAAACGTCGTATATAATAACAATATTAATATTAATATTAATAAGCAAAGCGTTCGTAACCGTGGTATATAATTATGATAATTAGCAAAGGGATCGTATCATGGCTTGTGCTATACGCTAACTTTACTATGTATTTACAGTTGTCGAAAAGTGTTCTCGCATTTCTATTCGAAATATACTTGGATGAAAGATTTTATGGTAGTACATATGTGAAAAAGTATGAAAGATTTCTTTCGAAATTATTTTTCAGGCTTGAAGAATAAATTCTCCACATAGTGGGTGAATATACATAGTTCTCTTTGGTTAGACACTCGAAACGTATATTAACACCCTGACTTTCTTTAGATAGTGTAATTAATCAAGATATAAATATTTATGACAAACCATTAGGTCAAATATTAGCTAAAATTCAGCCAGACACTAATCCCAAAGGGCTTAGATTTTCCCAGCTACAATTTTAGCCGCAGTTGAATTAATTTCTTCTAAAATGATTACCATTAAAGGAAATAAAAAAGAGACTCCTGGGCTGCTCTCAAACTTACTTTTCAAATTCTTAGGGATCAGATCTATGAATTTTAGCATCAATCTGAGGGTGTAAATGATCCATCGCACTCAAAATCCGATCTCAGGCTATTTTGACGGTTGATGCGAGCATTGTGGTCCTGAAACATCCCGCTACCATCAGAATAGTCCAACGCCGTTATCGAAGGGTAAACTGAATCAAAAACGTACAAATATCCGCATTTTGGCGTAGTGAAATGTTGAAGATCGAAACCTATTTCAACAAATTAAAACACAAAGTATTACGCAGCCTCCAGGTGCCAACACTGCAGTGGTGCTGGTACACCATACTTTGTAATGTCCTCGACACGATCCTTTGACAGTTCAGATGTGCATAAACTTAATTTTGACTCAATGGATTACAAAACACACTCACTGTCCTCGACATCTCAGGCTCAATATTTCTTGACACACACAGCAAGCGATTTATAAAATTTAAAGATAACCTTCGTAGCTGTTTCGTAAACTAATAAAAACCTTCAACTCATTTTCCTCTGATCATAGTGTACAGTGCGCCGTACACTTTATTCTAGAACACTTACAATGCGCGCTAGATATCCAAAACATCGATCAAGTTTGGTGTTTCATCATCCATCTCTTTAAAAACAATCGGTTTCTTTTACCACGAATGCCGTGTTTTCCACAGATGCTATGAGATGAACTTGTTCTACTTGTTTGTTAACATCGTGCAATTTTTTGCTAATACGATCAGATAAATTTATTTATTTCATTTAAGTGCCTCGCAAATATTTCGAGCAGATTGTTAAATGTTGATGTGAGCCGATTGTGCATCCTTGATCCGACGCTGCTTAGTCTGTTCCAAGGACTTTCATTTTCTTGTCTGTAAGCAAAATGAAGGATAGAAATCCCATTGTAAACAGGTTTTTGCTTGTTGCTACTTGAGAAACACTTGTAGAGTGCTACTATTTAAATCGTAAACACAAAAAATTTCCTCTGGAATAATGCACACCAAAATTGTTGCAAAATATAAAAATCAAATTTGCGATTTTTTTTGTGAGTCAGCGTATCTTTTAAGTAGAGAAAATGTGCAATACGTAGTAAACACACTAATGTTTTCAACTATAGATTCACAGAATTTTAGTGCCATATAGAGAGGTATGTCACCCGAATTCATGTCAGAAAACTGTACTTTCTTTCTGCTGAAGTACTTACAAAGTCTCTTATTCTATCAATATATAATGCTTATAAAATTATAACCGATTTATTTCGTTTGTATTTATGCTCGTATGAGTTATTATTGTATGGTCAACACTTTTAACATTGGATAAAATTTAAAACCTTGTTTTTATTGATGACATAAGGTAAAACTCTCTCTCGTGAAAAATTTAACTTTCTTGAAGCCGTAGAGTGGATTTGATTTGTTACAAATGTCGACTCCATGGAGAATATTACTTCAAAATTGATAAAATGAAAACTAGGGAACCACTTCAGGAATTTTAAAGCTTGATGAAAATGCTATTAAGAACGCGAGAAAAAACTTTAAAAGACTGAATAGTACATTGAAAGTAAATTAATTTTAGGAGGTTTTGAAAGTGAAATAACTTGAGAGGAACATACTTGTTAAATTAAATTCTCAACTTACTGCTTATTATTTCGACCCTAAGATGTGCGAGTTCCACATTTTCGCCTACGTAGTTCGAGCGCTTAAAAGTCGCATGCAATATACATATTACATTAGTGTAAGGTACCTTCATTATCAGGTTCTCTTTTATTCACCTTCAAAGTTTACCCAATTTATTTTTTTATTTTTCAGGCAACCTCGACTAACGGGCTAAAGGTGTGTTGTTAGTTTTAAAAACAACCTTGCACCTCTAACTCTCTTCTTCAACTTTTATTTTGTTTCATAACCTTCCTTCTCAACTTACTGTTTCTGTGCCCAGGGGATCCTATGCGGGAACACAGCACATACATAGCTTTTGTGTTTCCTTAACTCCATACTGAATGTGCCTTCATCCTTTCTCTACTTAAACATCTTTGTTGTCGTAATTTGATCGGTAACCAAACATTGGTAGCACACCGTATCTACAACGCGACGCTTGGAACAAGCAAGATTAGTTAAAATAGGAAGAACGTAAATTCCTTCTTCGCTTTAGTTAACGATTTAAATTTGTAAAATAGAAGCAGTCGAGGGTTTTACAACCTGATTTCTGGAATGACGGGGATGAATTTCACCGCGTATTGTAACTGAGAACTGCGTGGACTGTGACTGTGATTTTCATTGTAAACAAAATAAGTACTTGAACGCATGACCCGTAGGATCAAGTTGGTTACAATAGTGTATTTTTAATTCAGAAATCTTGAGCTGTTCCTTTGAAATGATTAAAAGTATTTTCTCCATCCTGGGGTTGTCGAATTCTTCTCCGATCATATTCTCAAGACCTAAGGTTCCAACAACACGTGACAATGACGCATATTTCTCGAAGTTCACTCGAAGCCCTGCGACATGATTCCATGTTAAGTATCGGAGACCTAGAGGCACCCATAACTCACGAAATCAATGCTCCACGGGACAGGATTCAAATGACCGTGATGATCTTCCGAAAGAGATTTCAAAACTGCGTCGACTTTGACGGTCGCTGCAAGAGTGATAAGGTTTTCAAAGCCTCTCAAAATAAATTGGATTCACTGTGCTTTGCGGTTTAAAGTTTCTTCATAGTAATTTGTTGATTGTTTCATCTACCATTGAAATCGCTGCAGCAGTTTTCCCAGCTCTCATTTAAATAATAGTTTTGAAATTGAGCGCCTGGAGACGGACATTTGTAACCTATCGTATCCACAATACAACTTTTGAGAAAGTTTAATTTTGTCATTTATTAGTAGGAAAATCCGTACAGTTAATTTTGTCCTATGTTACTGGTGGAATACAAACTTAGACAGGGACTTACGAAAACATAAGCTAACAAACATTCAAAGACTGAAACAAGACTCACTGAGTTTTAGATATACATGGATTGATTTAGGTGAAAATAGAAAGTAGATGACCTACCCGACCTTTCAGTGTCACGGGTTGTCCAGCATGTCTAAACTTATCGCTTATTTGTTCCTGCATTTAAAATGTGAAAAAATTATGAATAAAGTTATATTAAGTTTATTCGTAAATGTGCTTTGCACATCTAAATCGGACACAAATATTTTTTAATTATTTTAACCTGGAGATGCCTGTACATCGAAACAATGCTTCGTATTAAATTTACGTTTATTTTCATGTAAATGATAATTTATTCGATCTGCTTAAGACATTCACTGTTAATTAACTGAAGTTATATATTCTGTTCAAATACTCAGTCAATTGTGGTAAGCAATATTTAAAATAGCAAACGTTGATTGGATCGCGTCTTCATTTAACTTTCATTAAGTATTTAGAAATTTAGTGACTGCAGGTCGATCGGCAGCATTATGAAAATCCGCTCAGTGACTATCAATGAGCCCATTTGCAGGAAACATGTTAAAATTTCAATAACATACTAATAC
This sequence comes from Morinoia aosen, assembly GCA_030386875.1. Taxonomy (NCBI): domain Eukaryota; kingdom Metazoa; phylum Arthropoda; class Malacostraca; order Amphipoda; family Talitridae; genus Morinoia; species Morinoia aosen. The sequence goes on along the minus strand of CM059567.1, from coordinate 23,375,222 downwards.
TTTTAATCAATACTACCAGTACGAAAAGATCAACATCATTTCATCTGTCTCACATTGGGAACATTTCACGAAAAGTTCCGAAACATTCAAGTACGATTCAACTTTTATAACTTCATGGACAGGGGAAATAGGAGGTGTGATCTGAGACACATTTCCCTGGTTTATTTGCTTCACTAAGATAAAAAATGATGTGAACAACTTTTAGCAACTGCAAAACTAAAGCCTAATTTCTCCTCGCCAGTGAAAAACAGGCTGCACAAGCTCCGCTGAATCATTTCGTGATACTAACCTCAAGTAGAACCCCTTTAGCCAGAACAAGTCACTTGCGAGCCAGATTTGGAATGTGTCCTGCTAACGACGCAGGTGTAGCGACAGCTGCTATTCTTGAGACAGTTCCTGCGGGACACCAATGCACTTCTAATGTGGCTTTGCAGGCTATATAGAGAAAACTTCGGGTAATGAGGGGATTTCAGAGCTTAAATAGCGTGAAAATCGAGGTCTCCAAATTCTAATAATAATAATACATTTATAATATTCTCATGGTAAATATGAATATGTTTTATTTATCATAATATGATTATGGTAAAAAAAGTTAATGGACGGGATATATGGAAAAATGACGGGATTTAACATTTTCCTTGAATAAATTTTCCAGATGTGGGTGAAAAACAAATATACCCTTCCTAATAGTACAGGCTTTAAAAAGTTCTTGTGCATGCGCTCAGGTGAAACTAATATCACAGATATGGCCACTAAGCATCCTTAAGAGCGTGATAGAGAGAAGGAAGAAGCAGACACTAAACATATATATAAATAAATAAACACTCCAAGAATATTTTTAAGGAAAATTTGTCATCAAGATGCGTGAAATATACATTGATAAGAACACCCAATTTCGCTTCACGTGATTAGGCCAAAAAAGACTCGTCTTTTGCTCATATAAACGCTTATTTTTCTTTTGAGAAATGGCGTAAAATCTTCCTACAAGGCCGTGATTGTCATCAGTTAATTATAGAAAAAAGACTAGTAATCAAATTTTTTACAAGCGAATATACGCGTAAAACTCTACGCACAATAGCGAAAATATTCGGACTGCATGCCAATACAAAAAACTAAAATACCTTAAAATACCTTGACAAATAGCAGCGAGTTCTTCTGAGCATAGTAAAGTCAAAGGCGATTTCAAAATCCGATTTTAAACTGCATCACTGGCTCGGCGTTTCGAAAATTTCGAGTAGTTTTGTTTACATTCTGGATTGTAAATGCAGGTTAAATTATTTCAGGGACAACGAGGGCGTAATAATTTATGTTTTAATATTTTTTATAACATTTCGCTGTTCTCGCCAGAATAACATAATTTAAAACATCAAACGCGTGACTACATAATCTTGCTTAAGAAACCTCACGTACTTTTTCATTTTCTTAAAACATCAAATCTACCAACGGTATCAATAGAATCCCTCTAACCAATTCAGGATGTAGTGTGTTTGCATTCCAACACATCCAGCAAAGGTGCACTATACATCAAAAAAGTTACACCTACCGCTAAGTACACGTACACCGTAGCACTACTGTACTTCTGAGTAAGGATGCAACCCTGTCAAAGTCTTACGCCGACGACTGCTGCCCTTACCGTGATTGGGTTACATTTCTAGTAGAAATAACACCACAGTAAAAAAGCGTGGACCGGAACTCACTGTTTCGTAAGCTTTGAGAGAAAGGAGACAAAGTTATAACTATAATCGTACCTACACTGGAGCTGAGTGTCCTATTCACTTTTTCTATTCCAGGAAAGTTTACAGAGATATAATGTGCAGTAGGGCCAAGACATTGTGAGTAGCTACACTACACACATGCAAGAAAAGCGTTTACAAAATTTTGAAGTGTTGATGAGCAATAAATGTATCATAGTTCTCGTATAGATGCACAAAGCTATAAAAATGTCATCCGAACTTGCGCTAACAAAACTAAGTATGCTGCTGCTCATTCCTTGCAGCTCAATTAGTAGATTTCTCCCACGTCCAATCAAAGCTACAGAAAATGTGCGAAAGCCAGCAGCAGAGGGCGCTGCGGGGGCCTGAATTAAGTTTTATTGCGAACAAAGTTGCAGCAGAGAGGCGAGTTCGAGGGCTTGTTCGAGACGAAGCTTTTAGTGAAATGGCTGGGGAGTTTTGGTGATGGTCTAGAACCCCGTTTTGAGGCCGATCCAGCGATGCTGAGGCTCATGTGTGACAATAACGCGCGGTGTGAGCTGTAACTGCTTAGATCGAGACTCGGGCAGTTAACCGGGGGCTGCTCCGCAGCTGGTCCTGCCACTCCAGCAACTGTGAATGCAACTATAGTTTAAAACTGTGAACCCGAATCTTCCGGGACTGAGGGGCTCCTGACTGTAACATTTCATGATTGTTAATCTGAATATTTTGGCACTTAGGACGGGAAACTTATGTAGATGGACTTTAAATCGAGTGATGAAATCTTTTGGGAAGTGAAAATGATAACTGTGATAACTCATTCCTATAACATTTGCGATTCAGAACTCCTTTGCAAATGAAATGCTCAAACAATCAAACTCTTATCTGATATGATACCTGTTACTGCTGTTGTAATAACAATATGAATAACTCCAGAATTTCCAGCTCAACAAGAGCAATAGCATAGACTCCAATTCCAATAACTGGTGCACTACTAAAATTTTGCACAGTTGTAGCTCAGCTGACTCTGATCCCTGCTGAAACTCAGCCCCCGCTCTGAAGCAAAGTTTGCGAGTCTTGAAAAAGCAACAGGAACTTGCCACACAGCGATTGCAGTTGCCACGATGTTGCCGACTCTCAACTGCTTGCCAGTAAGCCAAAGCAGGTCTTGCGCTGCAACTCTTCAACAGATATATTCTAACTTCTGACTACACTGAGAAGTATTCGCTGAGGTTTTACGTGAGACACCCGCGGTATGAATCGTCTAATTGTGACAGAAATGGGGACTTTGATAGTACCACTTTGACTGCGGCAGGTTAAAGAAAAGTTTAATATTCAATTCAAATTTAAATTCAATTGTAGCCTACAATGTTGAAAATACCAAACATAAACTGGATCACATTTTCATTTAGTTTTGATTGAGTATTTTTAAAATTGAATAATGATTGGTTAGGAGCATAATGAAAATTTCCTCAGTGACAAAATATGGCTCACGCTGCAACCAAAGTTAAATATACTAGTCCACCCCCCCCCCCTCGTTATTTGAAATGAGAAAGAAGGCCATATCAAAGAATGGCCGTTAGAAGTAAAAAATGTAATCTCTCAAGAGTTGATGAGGCCGAGCTTGTAACACAGATACGCTCATCACACTCTTTTGGCTGGCTTCGGACAGACAGACAGACAGACAGACGGATGCAGCTCTTATTACAGTTTATATTGTGTATTTTCAGTAGCAGTACGTGGAAGTTGCTGTTCTTAAGATATCACGATCTACTGACTCTCAATTGCAGTATGAATTTCAGTAAATTCATCCATAGCTGAAAACGATTTATGAATCATGATACACGATCCAAATAACACATTATCAGACTTCAATTTCAAACGTAATATTTTTCCTAATGCTATCGTCTACATATTCTGGGAAAAAAATAATCATGGCACTTGCCTCTGTATTTTTTCTCTTTTGCAGAGACTAAGAGAAACAAGTTGCAAAGATGTATTTAAACTTTTATTAATTAGATGGGAAAGAGCAGACAGAAAGAATTACAAAGAAAGATATTATTGATGCAGTAAAGAAATTCATAAGGCTTTGATCGACGCGGGGAAATGATATTTATTGAAGATTAATTAATTTTATTTTCAAACATGCCCGTCAAAAAATACAACATGAATAGTAAGCCAAGAAATGAGATCGGTGCAAAATGAAAATAATAAACGGAAGATATACGTACATTAACATGAATATATGCGCAAACATTTTTGCAGTTTCTGAAACGAAATGTACATTTATAATACCAGAAAACTTTGAAACAATATCATCATCTTGCAAAATTTAAGGAAATATTTCATTGTATGTCACCATTAAAAACATACATGACAAATGCTGGGACTTCCTAATACACTCTCAAAAAAAGTGGTGACGTTTAAGAATCAGGTAAACTCATCATTTGCCTACTCACGAAAAATACATATTACATTGAGGAAATGTATACCAACCGCATACAGTATTAAGAGCATGAACGCAATTTCCCATTCATAAGTTCTAGTGATTCCCAATATTTTTCAGTTCGCCCCCATAATTTCTAAGCAGCTTAAGTATTTTACAAAATATCAGTTCCGCGCTCATCCAAGCCTAGCTTCCTAATAACACTGGTTCAAGATTTTCTACCGATGTTCTCTTGATCCCGGTAATGTAGTTACGCACATACCCTCTGTAGCTGCACAAAGGCACCAGAAGCCGAGACGTGGAGAGGGTTCCTTATAATCAATGAGCGCAGTAGGCAGAACCGCGTTGCTATCTCTCTTGCTACGGATTCAACTCTGTAATTTAACGTCTAATCATTCTAGATGGCCCCCGAAGCACCAAAGGCAGGAACTACAGGGCCTAATGCATCGTATCCCCAGCGCTGCAAACATGGATGCCTTAAAGAACGGTTTTGCTCACAAACTTTCGTGTTTGAAAATATTTCACATTCGGAGGCATGTATGTTGAGCCACTCCGAATAATTCTAAAACTTCATTTATCTAAATAGTAAGGCATTTAAAATATTTCCGTGGAACGAGCCGTCCACTCTCAAAATCCTGCCGGTACAGCAACATGAATTGGAACGAGCGTTGAGCAAGAGCCAGTTGTGAGCCGAACCTCTCGCGAAAGTATTGGTAAAAATGCCGAAGCGCTAGAAAATAGTTCCTGTGTTAGTCACTGCGTTCAAAAACAGCGCTGGCTCAGTCAGCAAGGCAAAGTTCAAAAAGAATATCCATGACTAATGGAAGATGACGCGCGTCGAACGTTGCGACTCAGGTCACTGTAATCTCTCTTCCAGGTTTTCGGATTTCTTTCTTTTGCACGCCTACATCACGCGTCTCGTGAGGAGGGCTCCACGTTTATGTCGTGGTAAGATCAAAAAATTAGTTAGCGACACTTTTCCCCTTCGATTCGTACCTATGTGTAGACTTTTTGATTGATTATTGTTTCATCTGAGCTAGCCGGTGTAAGTGGCATCTATTTTGTTAGTCAGATTGCTACAGCCTGGGCCTTCATCTACCTATGCATTCAATAGTGTAATTTCACTAATGGCTGAGGTTAAATTAATAATTTTCATATTTTAATGTCTTAACTGCAATATTATATCGCGAAAAATTGTCGTGACCCTTCAACTCTTGACACGTATTAGTTTATCTAATAGCACGCACTTATCTCTCTGTATAAAGTAAAATATGCTTGGCAAACGAGCTAGCAAAAATTAAAAATTTACTCAATCTGAGTCAAATTTTGCATGAAAAAGCTTATTTTCTCCTCACATTTGTGCACATGCACAAAGTATTTCAAGTTCATGGAAAAATCCGGTCCCAATCTCGGGGTTTTACAGGCCGAGCATCGCGTGCAGTTTTGCGGCCTCGCGGCTGCAGAGTTTTGATGGATCCTTGCAGGCCGGATATTGAAGGGATTCCAATACGAGAGAGAAACAACTCCGACTTTGAATCAGTTATGCTGTTTTTTTAGCTACTCTCACACGATTTCTAGTTATTCATGCAACGCAAAGCATTCAAGGAGTGCAATATCGTCACCCAGTTGAATCTGGAGGTCGACTTGAAAACATGATAATTCCCCATAAGTGGAAAGAGGTCTACAAACACAACTTGAAATGGTTTTTAACATGAATTAAAAATTGAGCAAATAGGCAGGAGTTAACATAGTACAGATGTAAGGAATTATTCTTTGTTATGGAATATTAAACTCGATATAGAGTAAAGATATTAGGAGTTATTCTTAATTTGTCTTAAGCATCAAACTCGGTTCAAAATTTTTTTTAAATACATATGTGCATGGCGAGACCAATTTCTGAAGCATTGTTCGTTGTTCACCAATCTTCAAAGTTTTTCTTTTTTCAGTATGATTTTAACACTGAGATGAACTGTATGAAAAATGATCAGATGACACATTTGATACTTGTGCACGCATATATAACTTTGAGTTCGTTTTCTCGTAGTAACTGACGCTGAAACCTAACACAACAAAAGTTTTCTTCAGCAGTTATTCTTTTTTTAATCTAATTAGCCACATTATTCTCTATACCCATTAGGACACCTCGGTCATTATTATTCTTTTGCAGTATAACGGGCAAACCATGCATATTTCTTGTAAATCTTAAATTTAAGGTTGAGAGATGAATTGTAAGTAAAAACAGACGTTTCGGATTCCAAAAAAATCATTTTCACTTGTGTTGAACACAAATTTAATAAGTAAGAATATCAGAATCTAATTATTGTTTTTGAATATCTGAACATAAAAATTCGTCACATTGTTGTGGCCAACACAGCACATATTCATAACATTTGTATTTTATGACAATTATGCAGGCATACTAAAATTGTACCTAGGTTTTAATATTCCTGAAACATGAATTTGTATTTCAGAGCAATAATTTTTTTTTGCAGCCCGGAACGTTTGATTTCGTCATGTTATTTTTAGAAGCGTTACTTTTTCTCTTCACCCCATTCTTTTCACTTTTCGAGACATCCCGTCCATCCAGCATCATTTAGTTGCTCACGTTTCAGTGATTCACGCTGACAATTCTGCCTCATCTTTCCACTAAAAATATTTTCGTGTGCAAGCGCACGAACCATTTTACGGTCGCTGTGATGCCGAACTCGCGTGTCGAGTCGATTGTGTTTAGCCGTTGTCGTGGAGCTCCGATGGAGGTAGACTGCGGTATCTACGACCTCGGAGTCCAGGTTACATAAAGTCTACGGTCAGTCCCCTGCAATTGTCGTAGTTGAGGCTCTCAATGGAGTGGAAATGATGGGTCGGGGCATCAGTTTATTGAGAAACGCTCGAGCTCGACCGAAACAAAGCTGGCCACACTTGCTGTACAATAGAGACTTCACGAGCCAACTCTCATGGAGAGCTACTAGTGGCCGGGCCAGGAACGGCTTTGAAAATACCTACAAATTCCACCTCTATGGATCTTTAAATCACAAAGTGCCCTCAACGGGAAGCCATAAAAAAATTCATAACAATAGCCTGGTCGCAAGCAAACGGCTCCAGAGATTGGAGGTGACACTGAATGCCACATGAATGGTTCAATAAATCGTAAATTTTCAACCGAAAAAACACGGATTGAAGAGGAAAAAGAACAGGGTCTTCGTGTTTTTTCTGAGCATAGTAAACGAATAATGTTTAATGAATTGCTGATAAAAAGCGTTGGGGGGAATCACCGATAACGAATTGGAGTGTTATGCGACCGGCTGGAATTCCGAACTGGTGTTCAAGAAATTATTCATCGAACTTTTGTTTACATGGGCCGCAATTCTATAGATCAAAACGTTGCTGCTATCGAACAAGATATGTTGGATTTTATGTTTGCGTTAGGAAGTGCGTTACCTGGAGATTAACTTTTATAAAACTGAAGGAAAATTTTTCGTTCTTCAATAATATGAGAACTTCGTATCAAGGAAATGATTCAACGGTAAGAGTTGTGTCTTCTATCTAATTAGCTTTTTAAATTTTCACTAAACATGACAACATTGGAATTTCCCTGTTCGAAGTCAAAACCAAATTCCGATATACGCAAAATAAATTCTGGCTAAATGATTGTACAAGGCTGATAAGTTAAAAAATCCTTAAGCCCTGAAAATAGTTTTGTGGCGAACGAGGAAAAAATCTTCCATATTAGAAAAAAATTGTCACGCAAAATTTGTCATTTCCAAGACTGAAATTTGCAAACTGAATAAACTGCCTGCGAAATGGCGTAGTTGATGAATTAACCTTATGCCAATGTTTAAGTTTTTCTTTCCATATTTTTGAAGATGTCTTTATTTCTCACGCGAAACGTAATTTTCACTGAAAAAATAAACAAGTTAAATAAATTCTATAAAACTGTACACTCGAGCGTTCAAGGTGTTAGAAGAATTTAGCAAAGACGTAAATTTGCAATGAAAGTTCTGAGTTATGAAATTATGCTGCGCACTTCAAGCTGAGGATGAAGGAATGAACAAATCGATTGCTCATAGAATACTTTTTACCTCGGGTTGAAGAAAGAAATAGTTTTCCGATTAGGACGTAAGGTTAATCAACGAACATCCGCTTAGGGTGATGACCTGCAACACTTCTAATGGTCCGGCGACTACACTCCAAGGAAAACATACTTAACACAATAACTACCAAAGTTTTTGGCTCTTGAACGAAATATTACGGTAATTTCTCTTAACTTATCATACATGAAACCCAGTATTTGTGAGCTTTTCATCGAAGCATTTAGAATATAAGAACGAAGTGAGTGATTTCGTAATGTCCTTCAGAAAGGACGGCGGTTGTATTGGGTTAAATTTGATCGGTATTCCAACATCTGCTCGAAACTCATAGGTTTAGCGATATAAAATTTATTGTATAATACCTAGCATCCGTCTTTGATATTTTTAGAAGTTGAGGACGATATATTCAGAAGATTCAATGCTCACTCATTAAAAATTGTGCTCTTCACTTAATAGAAAAGGATAACTTTTTATCTCCACCATATTTAAACGATCGGGTGAGAATAGAAAATGTCAATTTTAAATTTTTCGTATCACAGTATTTTTTCTGAAGCTTTGCATGTTAGATTCTGAAAGAAATTTCATGCAACGGTTGGGACGAACGGGATCTCAACTCTGAAAGCGAGATGCATCGAGAGCTATTCAGACTTTAGGCATTTCAAAAGCCCATAAAACGAGGCAACTAACTAATAACTTACTCTCCACCACCCTGGGTTCTTAGATCGATCCTCTTCGTGAACAGTTCCCTTACTCAAACGTTTGTGAAGTGTTCAGCAGACCTACGCACATTGTTACAAAACTAGGCGGATGATTATGAATGAGATGATGTTTTTGATGTATTTATCCTGAAGTTATTTTTTACGCTAATTTTATTTTTCTCCCCATAACACTCTCTCTGTCTCTTCCTCCTTTATTTTTGACTGGAATTGCACAGCGATGTTGGCATGGCTTCGTATCCCAGGTCTACGCAGGGCAGAGGCACGCGTAATTAATTAATACAGAAAACACGTAAAATTAAATAGCGCATCTAAATGATTGAATATCTGAATAAATTTTCACAGCATAATTATTGATAGTTTCGGCATAATTTGCCACCTCACGAATATATGATAGTTGTTGAGGTAGATGCCTAACTCTCCACGCTTGACAAATGGCTTGTACAGAACTCTGACTGTCACGAGGCTTTGGAATAGTTCTATGTATCACACTTTGTTCTTGATCTGTGTGACATCTTCTGTTGAGACCGCCAGCTGGCACTAACAAAAATCAATCTCATTTATTTCCTATCATGCATGGTTTCAATCAAGCATAATTCAAGTTGAATAATTGGGACCAATTTTTTCTTCTTGATGTAGTTGAGATTCCCGCAAGATGATGTGTAAGTCGAGAATCAGCTGTACTCGCTACGACCTCCTTCCAACGACTTCCAAATAATATTTTTCCTTCCAACGACTGATTTCCTTGTTTATCCTTGATAAATGTTTCTAATTCCTCTCTCGACGATCAAACAGAAGTTTTCTTAATTACATATTTTACAATATCACGGATGACATTGAGTCGCATGATAAGAGCTAACACTAAAAAATTTTGTACACGTTTTCCAATAAAGCCAAGATTTACATGAGCTAAAGTTATACTAATCGTTCATAAGACGATTGCCCTACCCGCTGCTCAAGAAATTACTGGGTGGCAATCTATGCGTTAAAAACCTACACCTATGGTCAAACCTACACCTTTAAAATGGCAAAATCAGTTACTGACGAGTACCACGTCAGTTCTCATTAAACTTTGTCAGATAGTGTCAGAAAAGTGTTAGATCTCATTAAACTTGTTGAGATAAAATTTTCAAAACTCTGAACTCTGTCATAGGGATGTTACAATCGGTTTATTTGTGGTAAACAAAACTCAAAGACCTCAGTTACTGGAGCATCAATCGCAGCGTAAGTCATCACTCCCGAAACTGATTAATTAAATATCCAATATTGGTTTACGTGTGGTTCAGCGATTCATATTTCTTACATTTACCTTTCAATTGACACAGGTGTATTTAGAGCATAAAACTATGTTCAGGAGGATATCAATAAAACTCGCTCGAGCGATAAATTTTAATTTACAAAACATTCGTTTGTTAAACATTTTTTGCTACAGCAACCTTTCTTTGAACTAATTTCATTTCCCGCCGTCAGAATACTACGACGATGTTCCCAATGATCATTTCCATTGTGTGTATGTCATTCATTGCGCCAGTCCAGCTGCGCTCCAGTCTAGAAACTTCGATTCAAAGCCACGCGTCATCTTCCATTAGTCATGGATATTCTTTTTGAACTTTGCCTTGCTGACTGAGCCAGCGCTGTTTTTGAACGCAGTGACTAACACGGGAACTATTTTCCAGCGCTTCGGCGTTTTTACCAATACTTTCGCGAGAGGTTCGGCTCACAACTGGCTCTTGCTCAACGCTCGTTCCAATTCATGTTGCTGTACCGGCAGGATTTTGAGAGTGGACGGTTCGTTCCTCGGAAATATTTTAAATGCCTTACTATTTAGAGAAATGAAGTTTTGAAATTATTCTGAGTGGCTCAACATACATGCCTCCGAATGTGAAATATTTTCAAACACGAAAGTTTGTGAGCGAAACCGTTCTATAAGGCATCCATGTTTGCAGCTCTGGGGATACGATGCATTAGGCCCTGTAGTTCCTGCCTTTGGTGCTTCGGGGGGCCATCTAGAATCATTAGACGTTAAATTACAGTCATTTCTCGAAGCTCTTTTCGTTGAGTTCATGGTACAAGGTGTACAACAGACATCTGCTGCCTGCAAATAACTGCACCTTGCTTTTCACGTGACGTGCATGGAATGTATCAAAATGGAGAACACATTTTTTAACGATTGCGAATAGCGTGTTTTACTCTTTTCAGAGAACAACCTCCGTGGCCCAGAATAGCTTGGGAAATGAGATTTATTTACAAAAATGATTTTTATTTTTCTGGTCCAGCAAACGTTGCACGCAATGCAACTCATGATGATTGAAAAGCTTGACTAAATCGAGTGTCGTATCATCAAGTGCGTCTGCTTCCTCCGTCTACTTCTTCCAAGAAAAACTCAACGCATTTATTAGCACCTGCATGTCTGCATCTCCCGTCACATTGAAGAAATTTCAACTAATGAAAACGTAGCTAAATTCATGCCCAATTTTAGCGCGTTTGAATCGGGGCTTACATTGTTCCACAGCCCCTTTGCATTACAAGTGTCAAGACGTTGCTCGAGCAGGGTTCCTTACTCGGGACTTCAGTTTGATCAGACTCGTAATATTGACCTAATTTGCTCGACAATCCAACTCTGTTTGACCAAGAAAGGATCTAGGCGAGACTGAGGCTCTCAAAGCTGAAGCCCAGGAAACGGATTGACCTCTGTTCACTGGAGCATATGGCTGCAGCCTCATGCATATAACGGTCCTAAATCAATACCACAGCGCGGCAAGTGCTTCTCACTACCGATATTCTAAAGTTCTCCCATGTTTGATCGCACGCTTTCACAGCGCCTAAGATGTGGTAAAGCCCCGCCATATGATTCGTGGGCTCCAGCTCTTAGTATTTGAATTTAATTTTCAAATTCACTGTGTTCTGTTGAGAATTTAGGAAGTACGAATAATTTCACTGATAATTCATGCGATTAAATTAACTGTATTTGGTGAATGATGATAAAATGTAAGGAAAACTTACTCTGAAGCACATTTTTACTTTGAAGTTTAAAAAGCGAGGTGCAGTGTTTGGTTTCCCTTGATATGCAGTGCCGAAGTGCTAACCATCCTGTGTGAAGGTCAATAGACTTCACTCAAGGGAAACATATGAAGAGATCGTTTTATAATCCGTTAAACTGAATCACACAAATTATTACTGGTTTTCAATACGGCGTTCTCTTTTTCTGAAACTAGGAGAATAAACTTTTATTTAATATGTTTCAGTAAGTATTTTAAAGACTCATGGGATGAAATAACACAAAAATAGATCAATATTATACGACAATGAATCGAATTACCAAGAAATTTGAGCGGTTCATGTAGAGTCTACATGGAAAGATAATAAATTGTCTTTCGTTTTCTGTTCTGAATAATTTTGCAAAATGTTCAACTCGTATAGAATTTATAAAACTTTACGAGAGCAAATTTGGGTTCTGTAGAACTTGAGACGTAAGAAAACGTACAAAATTTGACTTCATCAAAAAAGTCACGTAGCTGTATATTTCCGATCATGGCGCAGTATCTTTGTTTATGAGGTACAACGAAAAACCAAAAGCTTTAAGAATTAATGAATGAACTTTCTTTCCAGGTGATTTCGAGTGCGCTGGAAAAAGTTTCCAAGTCTTTTTGTTGCCTTTAAAATTTGTTCATTTATTTTCCAGATTTTAAAGTACGTAAAACTGGTCATGACACCATCCTCTCCAACATCTCATAACGCTGAATGGATTTAATGGCTTAAGACATAGGAGAAGCATAAAATGGAAGAAATTGTTAAATTTAGCTACTATTTAGACGGTCAAATAGAATGAACATATTTTTTCTGGCCAGAATGCTTTATAATACAAAATACTGGGTTATCCAAAAAATATACCCCCGTCTTTTGATTCTTCGTAACTTTAGTTCAAATCACGATACATATATTACATTTTTATTTGTATTGGAAGTTTTGTCCTTTGAGAGCATAAAATATTCATCAATCTCATTGAAAGTTATGCGTCGCTAGCTTCAAGTTGAAGGAGCACTCACTGGCAACATGTACGTATCCAGTTCTAAGCCTTAAATTGGTTTGCATCAGCGGAAAACAAAAAGAAAATCAGGTTTCTACATTTGTGTACATGCTGAAAAAGGTAGACTTCCTGTTCATCAATTGATATAGGTTACAGTGAAAATATTCTTTCTACTGTAGATGAGCAGTAGGATTATACAAATAGTTCTTCACGAGCAGAGTTCTTGGGTCCTATATGGTGAGACTTGAGTGGAATTCACTTATTTTTGTACCACTCTACTTCATAGGTTGCACCCCAAACTGTAATCATTTTTTATGAATCTTCTTTTAACACTAGTTGCATAAATTTATTTCCATCTACAACCCAACACTTTTTCAACATAAGTGGAATTTCTATTTATTTCTCGAACTAAAGACTATTGAAGAAGAGACTTCTCAACATTAGCACACTTTATTTTCTAGGCAGGCACCAACGTTCAAAAACTTTCTCCGCTGAAATTTTCGCAGGAAATTCATTCCATTACGTCGGCATGGTTTGTCAAGTCAAAGATGAACATCCACACAATTACAGTTAGTGTTCAAATATTTATAGTTCACAGAGGGCTGAACGCCTGTGTATCTTTGCCAGAGGATCCTCATATGGAGGCAGCAAGCTATTACAAACTTACTCTCACCGAACACAGCTTTCAAAGTCCCAAATAGAGCCCTCAAGGATTAACTTTAGTAACTGTTTTATTAAACTCAATCCCCTAGATCGATAGTTATGAATTGTCTAAGAGTTTCAATATCTACATCGGTAGATTAAATTCATTTCACCAGATCTATGTTTTGCCAATAGAGATTAATTTGAAATGCGTGTTTAGCGTTCTACAAATAATTTGCTATACTTTCCAAGGGCAAGAACACTCCTGAAATTCCTTTATCAATAAGTGATACCATTAATAGAAATAAACTGCGGCACAAAAATGTGATGGTCGATTCTCAGCAGACCACAAACGTGTTTGTGAGGACCTCCAAAGTGAGAACATTTCCAATGCGGCACATCAGCAAGTCAACAATATTTTGAAAGATAGTCCACCGACCGCGAATAGACTCTCGATTACCTGTCAAGGTAGAAAAACTTCTCGTGAATTTCATGGTCACAAGAATATTCTGAAATAACATTTGCCGTGGAGGAATATTTTCAGATAAAATCGTGGGTGGTCACGAACATTCGCGACGAGGTCGATGGTCAAGTGCGGTGCCCTCAAGCCCCACGGCGCCGCCTGGCTAAGTTTATCGATCACTATTGGCCAAAAAATCGACGACTGCTCGTCAAAAAAGGAGGCCGAACGTCTCTATATTAAAGGACGTCAACGGTCTTTGGTAGAGAATATATTAAATCGGCCGAGTGAGGCTTCTTTTGCGCGTCAACTGGACAGAAGTTTGATGGAGCTCCATGAGGAGGCCAGAATTATTAATTGATTGAATTATTGATGACACTGACGGAAAAATGTTAATTTCTTTGGACAGACAGACTTCTAATTTGGTCAGAAGTTCTTGGTGGAGTCTGCAGAATGGGCAATCTGGCCGGAGAAGAGACGGATCGATGGGGACGAGATCAAAATCTGGCTGATAATCAAACAAAAAATGGCGAAGAAAATCTTGTTGATTTATTTTTGTGCGTCAATCCTAACTCTTTTTTAATTTTTGGAAGGGCCCACTCGTCATTCCGTTTCTTATGTTTCAAGGGGAAGTTATTAATGTATCGTATATAAGGTCGAAATTTAGCATTATCAGTGTCATACCGATGAAAGATCTTTGGAACTATGAACAAATTTGAACGATTTTGACTCAATTTCTTTGATCCTCCTGACTCCAAAAAGTGCCACTTTTTCCTATAAAGTGTAATTTAAAAATTTATAGCTTTGGCGAATATTAAGTGGTGATTCCGATTAACCGTTTTTGGCTCGTTTATTGAAGAAGAATTTTCTCTTCGCCTTTCGATATCCACTCAATTACGATAGCACAAACAAAAAATAATTTGATTCAGCCTGCCAAATGCCGGACTCTGACTAAATCTGATAATGTGTGGAAACGTCAGTTGATGGGAGCAAATAGATCTCATTTCCTCTCAGAAACAATTAAATTAATTTGATTCATTTAAATGCTTTTGAAAGTTGTTCACCAGGTCAAGAAGCTTACCTCAGCCAGTAGCGTAGCCCTATGAATATTTAAATAATCTTAGACGACTTAGAATACGAAATTGTTATATTTTAATGCCAATTTGAGAGGGACTTTTAAATCTTACTCAATAAGCACAAACTACAAAAGTCAAAAACTCATCCTTCTTCATGAAGAACCTACTTCAACAGAATATTTCATTTATTGTCGTGGCCTGTACTCCTGGATGTTGAAACAAAACCACGGAATGTGAGGTGGAGGTGGGATTGTAAGCGATAAAAATTTCAATAAACATTTAATAACAGTTAGTATTTATTGATTGACTGTCGCACACTTTGGTATTAACCGTACATATGTTGAATGAAGTCACTGCACGCAATCATTACCGTTGCGAAATTTCACGAGGAAAAAGTGTACTCATTTTAAATGTTCGAAGTTTTATGTTGAACAAGCCAAAAATTGCAGTTTGAAGAAGGCTCGAAAATAAATGCGTGCATATATATATATATATATATATGACCAACTAAATATGTCAATTCATTCGACAGAGACGCAGGCGAGTTCTGAGCTCTCGTTTGAAATTCAAATAGAAAAATGAGTCTGAACTTGACCACCTTCCATCGTCGCTCGAAACGCTGCGCTTAGAATCATTGCGAAAGTCCAAAAATAAACAATGAAAATTATTGTAAGCCCATAAACCTGTCTATCAGATGACCCTTGATGAGCATGTGAACAATAGTCGCCTATTTCAAATACGCTGTGACGGGTTTCCAGGGGAAGATTATTTCCACCATCGTCGAAATCTGTGCCAAAAAACGGCTCTTCCATAATTCAAGGTCAGAATGAAACGAGAAATTTTATTCATGGAATGAAACTGGAATACATTTTAAAATGAGATATTTGGATCACAAGGGCAAGCTCTGCAATCAGTACTGAAATCGACGAGCGCTCTGGGTATGAATTCATAGCATCGCCAAATTTTGTAATAGAAATCTCCAGTCACGTTGGACACGCGTGCTGTGATGCCACGGTTAGTAAGTAAAAATTTACAACACAGCGCTGGTCGCAAAACATGAGATCATAACTCATGTTACAAAACTTGGGTCGTTGTCTTGTCGTACGTTATAAAATTAATCCCAACAACATATATCCAAAAATTGCGAACTTGAAGTACTGTCGCGATACAGTGAAAAGGGTTACTAATCACGCACGCAGGGGGAGTCTCAACCCCCAAACATTTTAAAATATTGTCCATAATGCTTGCGTACACCTGCATACCAGACATGGAGAATAAAAGAATTTGAAAGATTAAAACACATATATTTTTGAGATGAACACGTGGATATGTGCACTAGGCATTCAGACAGAATTGACATGAGAGAGCACAACTGCGTCAATGAAAGGCACGTACATATTTCTACCGCCATAAAACTTTCAACACGACATGGTATAAAATGTGATGCTTTCCGAGGATTCAAGTTACCAATACTCCATCGCTGACAAGATTTACATGAATTTATTTTTGGGAAACACGTGGGATAAACCATACAAGGCATTGAAACGAAATGATTTGAAAGGGCACAACTGCGTTAATGAAAGTATGCACATTTCTACCGCCATAAACTTTAAACACGCCATGGTATAAATTTGATGCTTACCGATAATTCAAGTTACCAATACTCCTTCGTTGACAACAAATTACGCATCCACACAATCGCGGGCTCCACAGCTACACAAGGCACAGAGATTACGAGGTTGACAAATTACAATTTACCCTTGACTCACAACCAGGAATTAAATTATAGGATGCTCAGAACTGCACACAACGTAGTCTAAGCACTCATCTGAAAAGAATCACACTTAAATTACGCGCCAGGTGAAAACACTTTTCTGTGTGTAACACTCCATTTTAAAAATTGCACTTAAGCGCCCTCATTTTTCGAATTCACCCTGCCGACAATTATACACTTTCCACTCTGCTGTGATGTGCGGCTGCAGCTGAGTGGAAAGTGTATAATTGTCGGCAGGGTGAATTCGAAAAATGAGGGCGCTTAAGTGCAATTTTTAAAATGGAGTGTTACACACAGAAAAGTGTTTTCACCTGGCGCGTAATTTAAGTGTGATTCTTTTCAGATGAGTGCTTAGACTACGTTGTGTGCAGTTCTGAGCATCCTATAATTTAATTCCTGGTTGTGAGTCAAGGGTAAATTGTAATTTGTCAACCTCGTAATCTCTGTGCCTTGTGTAGCTGTGGAGCCCGCGATTGTGTGGATGCGTAATTTGTTGTCAACGAAGGAGTATTGGTAACTTGAATTATCGGTAAGCATCAAATTTATACCATGGCGTGTTTAAAGTTTATGGCGGTAGAAATGTGCATACTTTCATTAACGCAGTTGTGCCCTTTCAAATCATTTCGTTTCAATGCCTTGTATGATTTATCCCACGTGTTTCCCAAAAATAAATTCATGTAAATCTTCAATCCTTTTATTCTCCATGTCTGGTATGCAGGTGTACGCAAGCATGATGGATAATACTTTAAAATGTGTCCGGGGGTTGAGAGTCCCTCAGCGTATGGGAAGGGGGTCCTAAACCCACCCCATTCTCTGTATCGCAACAGTACCCTTCAAAAATAGTAACATCAACGTTTATCAGCGCCCCGAAATAAAAATAAAAATCTGTTGTTCTAGAAATCACTTTTCGATATCGAGTGCTACGATGCCTGTCAATATTCTCTGTGTAACAAATGTTAATAAAGAAGGGTCATATACCCACTGAATAGCGCTGCACTCCTCCAAACGTTGAAAAAATAAGGTACTTTCTCTCTTCATCACTTCAAATTCAATAAAAAAACTCCTCCATAAATGATTTTTTTTCTAAATTTTTCACACAATTACAACAATAAATCACTATCTCTAATTACGCTCCATGATCGTATTTGAAACACCTGGATAGACGCGTCAGCCCTAAAACATCCTGTGTGTTCAAAATTCCGGCAATGATGTGTATTTTTCCAACACCGGAAACAAGTTTTAAAATATCCAGCGAGTGCGCCAGCTGTATGTTTATGAGGAAATTTCGAAACGATGGAAATCAGGAGAAAAATGTTTATTTCTAGGAATCGAGGACATCAGAGAAAGAGGGAGAGAAAGCGTGTTTGTGTAACCCAGGCTTGGTTTACGACCCCGGCGACCTTCGCCGTCGCCTTCATTTCGACGTCAGAGCGTCAATAGCCGCCGTCAAATGAACGTCCGGCAGACCGTGCGGCGCGTCTGCAGCGGCTGCTGCGACCAGGCAACTAATGCAAGCGGCAGAAAACAACGGCAAACAGCTGCTGTGGAGGAGTACAAGACTAAGCAACTGCTAAGGACAGCATATGTAAGCATTTTGAAGGAAAACAACGGCAAACAGCTGCTGTGGAGGAGAACAAGATCAAGCAGCTGCTAAGGACAGCAAATGTAAACAGCCGTTGAGAAGGACAACAACTCTAAACAGCTTCTGTGGAGGAGAACAAGCAGCCGCTTAGGATTAAAAATAGCGTCTCCGAACATAGCATTGCCCATTAACAAATGCCAGAAATTTGTCAGCATTAATAAACCATTTCTGAAGATGAGTTGAGTTTCAGCCTCCAAAAAGCAAGCACCGCCCAAGTTCAGTTATAGGCAGGGCCAAATATTACAGACTTTTGCACAAACCAGCAAAAATAAAATGTTATACATTCTGTTCATAGTGTCGGCCGCCAGGAATAATGTGATTTTGGGAACTCTAAGAACACGAAATGAAAGGAACATCATAAAATCTCACTAAATATTCCCCTTCGTGGAGATAAATTTTGGTAAAGAGTAACGTAGCTCACTCTCTCATAAATGATCTTAAAGTGAGACGATGTTGAAGTGAAACTTAGCTATTAAACTGAGCTATGTATTCAAACTGGCAGATCATATAGTTCAGAGTATTTGTGCACGTATAGCTGCCCTTCGCGTGAATAGAAATAACCCCAAATGGGGCAAGCAAAGCCCTGTAAAACTCTACGGCTTTCAACTCGCCGCTCTTCATTAGCACCCAACTGAATGCAAAATGCACGGATACGAAGCAGTGCGGACTTCTGTGGCATTCAAAATGCCTCTGATATTGCAGGTGTAGCGCGACCGAGGTGTGTCTAGTGGGGTTGGAGCGAAACGCGTGGATACTCTGCAGAATATTTATATTTCCCATAAATATTTACTAGCTTTAAAATACGACACAGGAAATCACACATCTACAACAGATCATTTATACTTATTGCTATGAACATCACATTATTGATGGCATATGTGGATAATCCTTAAATCTTTAAAATTATCACTTCTTTATTGTGTCATTCCTCTTATCAATGATACACGTTGTTATCATTTCTGTCATGTTAATATTAGTTCTTTGGTAACCATGTTGACTGATTTCAAAAACGTCCTACAATACCATAAACTCATCACCGTTATCATCAAGAACGAACTTTTCATACACTGACACAAAATACAAATTGACACTTAAATCGTGCGTCAATGTGAGATAAAAAAAAACCCTCATTTGGAACTCAACCGCAATTCAAGATGTCAAAAACTTCCATGAGTCACGCTCCATTTCTTTTGCTGTGTCAGAGGCGAACAGAAGAGGAATTTTTATAATTACGTTCTCTCTCCGGACAGTGGATGCTGGCAAGAAACCGCAGACTCTCTCGAGCGACTCCGAGACTCGGTCTCGTATCTCAAGTGTCAATTAATTGGGCGGAGGGCGTGTGTTATCGCGCCAGTTGAGCTATGGAGCAGCTCCGAGGACGACTCCAGATAAAGGCACTTGATCACTGCCTGCTGTCTGATAAAAGAGCCCTGGAGCCGCCGTGGCTGCGAGATGCTGGGCTGCAGTGTTGGGCTGCTTCGTATGTGCAGTCTTACTGTTGTATCGCTGGACTGATGGAATGGGCAGTGTTATTTGGAATGTGCAGCGATACTATTGCATCACGTGACTAATGAAATGTGCAGTGTTATTATTGCATCACTGGACTGATGGAATGAGCAGTGTTATTTGGAGTGTGCAGTCTTACTGTTGCAACACTGGGCTGATGGAATGGGCAGTGTTTTTGGAATGTGCAGTGTTACTGTTGCATTGCTGGACTGATGGAATGAGCTGTGTTGTCATTGCATCGCTGGACTGATGGAATGTCACTTAACAACTCCCCTCTCAAACGAAATATAAAATCAGGTTTGCATTACATTTAATAAAATGGGGTATCATTATCACAAGTATGGCTAATCGTGAAACGAAAATTAAAACCGCTCGAGAAAAATGGTTACGGTTTCAATCATCATCGATGCTTTTTTGTGTTCACGGGCACAAATACGGAGCTGGCGGACCCTCTCGTGTGTGAAATTCAACCCCCCTGACGACTAAACTTTCTAGGATTTTGGTCTTGGGAAACACGTCTTCTCTCCTACATTTTAATTCTTACGTTTTATATTGATAGTGATGATTTGATTATACTGATGCTATTTATAATCTTTTGCTTCACTGACATTCCTTTTTCAAACGAGTAACTTTTCAGAATAGTATCCAATTCAAAATGTTCAAGTCGCTCCCTGAATTATTTATTTCTCTAGTAAGGCATCCTTCCCTCAAAATTATCAATTAAATTAATACTCAAAGTTAATCAAGTATAATTTACAGGAACATGCGACCTTGCAGGAGCGCACCCAATGACAGAGCCCGTTCGATGCCCCGAGGAGCTAAAAACTAGAAAATTTTAAATTCGCGGTTCACGAAATTTTTCAAAGAAAATTCTAAGAATATTTATGCGTTTGCGCTACTTTGGATGCCGATAAACCAAAGTCTATAATTCATGTTTCTTTGCATCTGAAATCTTAAAATCGTGGTGGAGCCAGAGACCTCAAGAAAATGATGAAGAAGGAGGAAAGTGTCCCTATTTAAAATTTTACCTTAAACTCAAATAAAATACAAACTACCCAGTTTTTACCACAAACTGTTACAATATTGCTCAAATTTTCAGAATTTATAACTAGTGTTAAAATTTTTTGATTGTACAAATATACTAATGAATATTATCTATTTTCGTGGGAATAATTCAGAATTCAGAACAGGCTGCTAAATGCTGTTACCTGCTCACTATGACAAGAAAATGTTTTTTTTTATGCAGGAATTTTTTTTCACCCCACATTTATAAGTAGTTTACCTTGAGCACATCTCTAAATCTACAAAAGCACATCTACAGAATTGTAGTCCAGGGTACAACATCTAGGAGCGCTTATCCCCTGCACGATCTTCTCTTCATCAGTTTTCTTTTTTCCTTTGATTTCTTTTGATCATCCATTTTTGTGGGGTCCGCTGTTATTGAATGTGAGAATTTAAGATTCACGTAAAGTTTGCAATTTTATTCGTGCGAAACGTTCATCTACGAAAACTGCTGGTCCCAACGCGCTTATTGAAAGAGTGGAAATTTCAGACACAGCAACCCTTTAAAGTTTCTTCCAATTACTTTCCTGAGAAAAATATTCAATTGCTCGTTGCAACTGCTTGATTGAAAATTGAGGAATAAAAATATGAAATAGAGCTGTGTTTTTGACATCATTGATCCGCCAAATTGACGGAGTTTTTACCCTCTTACAGCTTTAATGGATGAACCTTTTTTAAACGAGTACCTTGTCATGGTAAATTTTTGGTAAATTTACTTGAAACTTTCTCACGAATACTATTTTCTATGAATCTCTAAATTTGGTGTCATCTTTCACGTATTTAAGTGTAAACCAACCATGTTTTTTGTTGCCAGCAAATCCCAGGGAAATCACCAATATTTTGTCGGATCGTTTTCTAACGTCCAAACTGAAGTTCAAGATTCACTTCCACATAAAGTCAGCTTCAAAGTTCAACTGCAAAATAGAAAGGAAATTAAATGAAAAGCGCCATCAGCTGGCTTTGATTGTGTATAAATATAAATGAAAATGTAGTTTTGGTCACATGCGAATTACACGCATTATTGATATCCTTTCAGTGTCAGAGAGCTGTCAGCGTGTACTAAAGAGGCACTCATTAACAACACTGCAATCATCGCCGAAGGTTGAAGAAACTGATCAATAGTAACATTCAAGCTGTCATTTTCAAAGAAGGGCTACTTAATGAGTAGACGGGATTATTAGATCAAAATAAAAACCAAAAATTGAACCAGTTGTGCAGTTGGAAATTACTCGGGAATTTCCTTTGTGAAACATTCAGGGTCAACTGGTCTCTAAAATGAAACAGTCCGTTATTGTAAAGGAGAATCTGATGAGTGGATCTCATGCAGTACTGACGCACTGCAAAAAACGTGGCATATTTAATTGAGTATCTCAGAATTGTGTCACAAATACCGCATCAGAACACTGTGTGTACAAAAATGACAGCATACTTAACATCCGCCGTCATTGGTGATGACCATAGATGACTGGGCTTTAATGAGAGGAAATTAACACGGAACCAAATTCATGTTCACACGGAACCAAGTTCATGTTCTATTTCTTGTTTACAGCAGTAGGTTGGAGTAGGGCACAATGCATTAGGGTCACGCTCGGAAAGTTGACGAAAAAATGAATATATGCTCGGATCATTTTTTAAATCTTTTGGAAAAGACAACTTTCTCGAAAATGTAGGTATTCAGTATGAAAGACTCAGGTAATAATAACCAGAAAAGCCCCGTATTCATCAAGATATTGGAAAAGATAAAAGAAGGCTGTTCGTGTTACGCATATATGTGAGAGTAATAAAATTAAATTTCGACTAAAGTTTTTTTTAATCTAATTCCTCAACTCTCTCAAGCTACATGGGCAAAAATCTGATTGAAAAATATAAATTTACTAAAATTTAAAGTACCGAATGTGAGCGGATACAATTCCGCTCATGAGGTTACTTTGACATGACTAGTAATGAATTGATCTCACATTCAACGTCCGGAACTAAAGTACGGGTATTACGTCGCTGAATGGAAACATTTTTAGACGCAATACCTACCCGTCAAGAAAGCGGTCATTCTTCGAGCAAATAAAGATAACAATAACAATAACAATGGCAAAAATGGTAAAACTAATTCAAGTAATTGCCAGGGTAACGTAACCAGATAGAAATTGAATTATAAATACGATAATAATAATAATATAAATGATGACACTAATTATTCTCTTATGACAACATGATAGTGTTTATTAACTACGCAACAATAGAGAAAATGATTAGAAGTTCAAATGTCACTAACACCTAAAAATCAAACTTTGTACGAAGGAATAAAAATATCATCACACAAACGATTCAACCAGTTTTGACCATCACAGCTACTTCATATTGTAAAATAATTTCGGTTTATCTATTATTTGAACGATTTTTGTATTTACTAAATATTAGGATGTTCACCCGAGCCTATTTTAATTACTGGTACTTGTTCAGGTTTAAAATTAAGCGACCATTTTCATGCGACCTAATTATGCATGGAAAGCTCAAAGCTATTTCGAAGAAAGGCCATTCTATAATACAAAAATATTGGAATTACACTGGAATGAAATGATGAATAATTATTGAGAGTTTAGAGGAAAGAAGGTAATATATTTTTATTTGGCTGGTGAAGTTAACTAAGAATGAAAAATCAATACACACATTCATGTTTAATCAGGCCGTCATTATGGCTATAATAGGAAATCAGAAGCTAGATCGCTCAAATCGTAAACTGTTTTGAGTTAATGTGAGGCAGTTCTTGCAAGCCACTTATTACAGTTACATTATCAGCCTAGCGTCAAAATCATCATAGGAGAACAGTCATCTTAAAAAGTGAAATACAACTATTACAGTCACTGGAACACAACCGTCAGTCACTGGAACACGACTATCAGTCACTGGAGTACAACCATCAGTCACTGGGGCACAACCATCAGTCACTGGGGCACAACCATCAGTCACTGGAACACAACCATCAGTCACTGGAATACAACCATCAGTCACTGGAACACAACCATCAGTCACTGGAACACAACCATCAGTCACTGGAACACAACCATCAGTCACTAGAACACAACCATCAGTCACTGGAACACAACCATAAGTCACTGGAACACAACCATCAGTCACTGGTAGGGTTTGCAATCCAAAGACAAAATGAAAATCCCGGAATCTTCAGGAAGACAATCCCGGGAATTCCCGGGATTTCTTCATATTTTTACATTTATGCCATTAAAATTTGTTGCCCATGCCCATCATAGTGTTTGGCTATTCAGGGAGCGAAAAACCTTAATCTGAGAAGGATTCTCTAATGAATTCACTCTTTGTAACTCTATTTACAGACCCGTCATCAACAGCTACAAGCTTGGTCGCTTGTTCTTCCGGAGTAGTACTTAGATGCACCTTTACGAAACTTGTTATTTTTATTTATTCAAGCTTAGAATTTTCACTACTGCTTTCCCTTCCATGAGGACGCTTTTTTCCAATACGAATTCTGTCTTCTGAGTTACTAGTTGACGCAACTGGGTCTACAGTTTCAGGCTTCACTATGTTGTGTTTACTCTTTAGGTGACGTAACAAACCGCTGGTAGACCAGGCTTTGCAAAGTAAAGTCTTGCCGTACTTTATACACTTCGCACTTTCTCCAGCTTTATCTTTAACATGGTATCGCCACATAAAGGCTTTAATTTCTACAACTTCGGCCGTTGCTATATATGTATCTATTACAGTCTATTCTTTATTGCCAGCTAAACCAAGCCACAAAATAAATTCTGATGCAATAGTACAACTATATTATGAGATAGTGTAGACTACACTGTGTAGTGATGTAAACTGTAATAATTTTAAAGCACTAAAGTCTTATCTTGAGCTCCCTAATTGATCGACCATATTAAACAATCTGAATTTAAGTTATTTTATCATTCATATCTTCAAATATATATACTATTCAGAATCTCGGGAATTCCCAGGAAAAAAGGAATTACCGGGCCGGGAAATTTCTGCCCCAAATCATCCACGATGCCGGGATGGAAACTCAAGTCACTGGATAACAGTTCTATAGCACCTAGACAAAACCGAGAGCTGCAAGATCGGCCTTCTTAAGGCTAAAATTATAGACTTTGGCATATCCTCTGTTGATGAAAGAATTATCTCCATAAATTGCCAATCTGACTATCCCGATACTGGCCAGTGACATCTCAACAGTCGGGCTGCAGGTCGCACACAGCATGCAACGTCTTCAGCACGGAGGAAGTGAGTTCCCTGGTGAACCTGTGAGTTGTGCGGTCCACCTGAGAGGGAAAGTCCACGTACTTACCACGCATTCTGAGTAAATTTTATGATACTTCATACAGTAATTCCGATCAATAATGATCTCGATTTCACTTAGGAATCAAGAGAAATGAAAAATTTGTCGAGTCTTAATTAGATGTATAAAAAAACAGTCATGTACAGGGTGGCATATGAGTAACCCCAGTTTTTTTAGAAATCGGTAGGTATAATATGGTGTATAAAGAGTTGGGATGGTTTAAAACGAAGCAGCAGAGCATAGAAGTATACTTATGTGCTGCTAAGCATGAAAAATAATATCATTTAGGACATTACCATTGTTGTGCTTTCTTAATGGGACATTTCATTATTTTACCCACGACCTCTGAAATAATAATGTTAACTCCTTGAAAGATAGGGTGCTGTAATTCTTGAAAGACGTCAGGTTAGGCGGAATAAACTGTTTAATTAAAGTATCCTCAGAGGTAGAAATCACAAGCATTTACAGCTGAAAATCAAGGTGGCCACGACTGGCCGCGTAACGTGAAATTAACGTCGTTGGATGTGTGGTTTTTAGCTCAGCTATTGACTCTCCTCTGTATTTAGCATAGTTGCACCTCACTGGAACCAGGTATTCTCAATGTTTATGTTTGTCTCCTCAGGTAGCAAATATTATCGAATCATAAGCCTATACCTACCTGTTCTTATCAACATTCAGTCTTATGAAGATATCAAGTCTTATGAAGATATGATAAATCAATACGTATGGAATAATGGTGTAAAGTAGACACAAAACTTCGGTAAATAGAAAATTTCATTTATCGTTCAATCATACCGAGCTTCATCTCCACCTTACTTTTTTGGCAACGATTTTCAGGAAGAGGGAATTACTTATTGTCCCCCCTGTGAATATATAGACAAGCTCTTTCTTTATTCTAATTTGAAATATAAGAATTTCTCTACTTTTTTGATTGTTACTCAAAATAGGGGATACATATTATCAAGAGAAATTTGGAAGTTTGGAAAATTATTTCTTGTAAGGGTCTCTTACTAATGAAACAACACTCTTGGTTGATGTCAAGCAAAATACGTGCAATACATATGCTATCATGTTGTGCAAATTTTTTATTCGATATAAAGAGACGTGTAAAGAGAAATATATGCATATTCATTATCTTATTACAGATAATTTATTTTAATCTACATAATGCGAAGTGTTATAAGTAAAAGGTCTGTTCTCAGATTTATCGATATGTAGCCATTTATAAATGCAGTAGTAATAGTTGCATTCAGAACTCATCAAACCTTGACTTACAAGCCCACATGGGTAAACAGTCGTATCCGCGTGTATTCATCTACATTCAAAGTGGTGTATGTCTGTATTTACAAATATAGCCAGGTCTTAGCCGGAGTTTTGAGCCCTTCAGCCGTAGTGACTCCAAAACGAATTGTTCGTAAGAAGCGTAGTTCAAACTCAATAAATATAGGCTAACTTTCCTTAATGTTAGGAATGAATTCAAATGTAGTCGACTACCCGGTGGGCTGCCATTATTAATTTAATTTATAACTAAAGTATTCTGAGGACAGACTTTAAATTTATTCTTACGAGGATGTGGTTTATTAAACATAGGTAAATCTGTTCAGAAATTACCTTGCCTTTGATTCAAGTTTCCGACACTGTTGCATATTCAGAGGCAAAGCTTCAAATTTATCTTATTAATAGTCGTAATTTTTGTTCAGAAATTAATTTACCTTTGTTTTAAGTTTCCGACACTGTTGTAGAGAGCGCAACTCGCAGTCACGGTAGTGGTGGGAGAGAGCTATTCCCTCCGGCACCGTATAGGTCTGTCTCTTCCGAGAGATGCCTTCTGAAATGTGAAACAAATTTTTCATAAATCTTCGTTTATTACTCAACAGTTTCTCTGACTTAATCTGTTTTCAAAAGGGCAATTATTTTTTCTCATTTTACTGCGTCCCTGAAGACTGGCGCCTTTCCAAAAGGATTTACTATAACTTTTAATGAAATGCTATAGTTTTATAGCAACCGTTTTCAACTGAGGGTACAAGGTCCTCATAAAATTTTTATAATGTATGTAACAATAATTTCATTAGCAATTGATTAAACATTTAAATCAGATTTGTCTGAGAGTATTCTTAAATATTTAACCATTTCTTATGTATCTGATTTGTCCGAATAAATCATTACTTTTATTGAGAAGTAGCCATTTTTTAGGTTATGTCTTTCAGAAAACCACTTCTTCCATCAACAGGATGCCCAAATACGAACTCACAATCCGGTTCACAACTTTGACAACCACTGTGTTCAACGGAAAATGTTGCGCTAAGATTTCATACTAATCCTGTATTCATTAGCAATTTTTAATACTGTCAAGAAACATGATTCACAGGATGTATTCCTGTAGGAGAGAAAGTAATTCACTCGAAATTCATCGTATTTAAGTTAAGATTCGTTTGCATCGCCGTAACCTAACACATCCATGCCACGGTACACCGACCTCCCGTTCTGCTCGTGGTAACGCAGCGTAGATGTAGCGTCAACTCTAAGAATTATTTCGCGAATGAATGTTTAGTTCTCTTTAACTAACAGTTAATCCAAGCGCAGACGCTTTTCTTTCTATGCTTACCTGTTCATGCACGTATATCTGGCTGACACCCCTATGCTTTCTCGAAAGAACTCAATAGTCTACCCTCACAGCATCTTAATCTATTATCCATTAAGAGAAATACGCACAGTCCTGAACGTGTTGCTTACTTTGAAATTGGTAAACTTTATGGACGTCGACCACAGCGGCGTGCCTGGGCCTCACGATGTACTTTGGCCTCACGTGGGAGGCGCTCGGAGCAGCTACGCGGCGAGTCTTCCGTAGCGTCACAAATGCAGCGTCGGGCTGCTGAGAGCAAACGCTGTCACCAGGTTGAGGAGGTTTTTTTTGTGTCGAAAACTTGTCGTCTGACCCTGAAAAAAACAGTTCCAAAGTTCAGCAGTATCAGATGCTCTTCATGATTTGACTTCTAAAAATTAAAAAAAAATATATTCGCGTTTTTTTCTTGATGAAAAATTGTTCACTGATCGTAGGAAACCAATTTTTAGTGGTTAACAGTAAGCGATGCTCCTGATGATTTGACTTCCAACCTAAAAACATTCTCCTTGCGTTGTGCAGATTCTTTCCTTGTGGAAAGAACAGTATAGCGCTTTTAAAATGTGGATCGGGTTACAATATAAAATAAAAATGACCAAAAATCACCTGATATTGAATACTTTCTTATCCTCTCTCCGAAGTTTGATGCTACCAGATGATTCCTTTGGGCTTCGAAAGACGACAATCTTATGTTGAGTACCATCGCATCTGTTATTATTTTCCGTCAACTTTTGTGAACATCTCATAAATCAACTTGTGTTTAGACTGGCTTTAAATTCCTACCAGAAGCAACTCAAATTAAACGTCAGCTAGTAGAATTTCTCACCTGAAAGAAGAGTGCTCTCCTTTGTTCTGAGGCTGTCATTTTGCACTGAAACCTTTGTCACCGATGACGGGGAAAATTCCTCGCTCTTTAGTGAACAATTTTTCAGCGATTTACTTGTGACGTGCGGAGACACAAAAGTTGTATCGTCTTCCCAAAAGGTATAGAAGAATAAATTCTGGAAAAATTTCACTTATATTATGAAAGAATTTTATGTATTTATCGAGCACACAGATTGCTCTGGACGTCTTGAGCGTTTCACTGATATTTCATGGAAAAAATATGTGCACGTATACATATCTGACCTACTTTTAATGCGGAAATAATGAACACATCCCATTATCAGAAGAATATATAAACACATTATGCTAAAACAAAAAATTTACATAACATTGTATAAATTAAAATAGTTGAACCGTTTTTGTTGATTTTATTGAAGTTAAGGTGAAGAATTCAACTTGGGAAAAATAACATTAATTTTCCTTCTTTCGCAATCTCCAAATAATACTTTGTTGAATAGAGTTGAAATCAACGTTAATGTGCTCAGTAGAGCCAATATTTAATTATTACGAGGTGAACATGCCTTCACGAGGAGCGAAAACTTCACCCCAAAAAATTAAACACGATCACAGACGACTTAACTTACAGTGCATGAACTAAACTCACCCTAAAGAGGTAAGATGAGTATTCATCCATGTCTTCCAACATCGAGACGAGATTCTTATTTTTCCGTGGCACGAAAATTTCGTCTAAATCCAACATGGCAACGAACGTGAACCTGGACGCTCTCAGGAGGCAGTCGTTCTGAGACGCCAGCTGACCGTGAGCATGAATCGTCTGTGAAGCGGAACTTCTTATATTTCCAATAGATCGATTCTTAGGGAATCTCACGCGTAAGATAAAAAAGAGAACCAACGTACATATATACATATTTATTTATCCTTTAATGATATTTTCTTGAAGTCGGTCATAACGACCAGTTTTTTGATCAATTTTTCCCCTATTAAAAATGTAGTTTGACATGTCTATTGTTCAATTAAAAGAGCGAGGTATGGTGATTTTGCTCGACTACTCGCTTAGTTCAACTATTCCATCATTATAAATTTATTGATACAACACCGACTTCGGTGTTCGACCAACGATTCTAGATTTCAATGAATTAGGTCTAAAAGTTGTTAATACAGTAACTTTCAGAGTTAGACTTATGATTATTGTTTGCGTCGTTAAAATATCTGATTCTCGCTGTAATTATTAGATTCACAAGGTCAAATATATTTAACAGAACTCAAAATCATAACGACCGTTTTATATTTAAGGCAACACGGTTGCAACCATCCGTGAGACCATCTCGCTAATGCAAATGTTTGAATTATCAAAACGAGGAATGGATTCGTGATAAAAATTCAAATTTTTATCAAAACTAAAATTGATAATATATCTATTTTAATGGTCTTTTAAACTTAATTACCCAGAGAAGCTGACGAACAACCAATTCCTACCTTGGTTACGTTATCAGGAAGGCTCCAGGGTAAAATCTCAGCTTCTCCTTCCTCGACGTAAAATTGCAAAACTTTGTCCACGTCTGGCCCTATGGAATGGTTGTAAAAATAAAAGAAACTGGCACCCAAAATTTTGAAAAGTTCTACGAACTCGATGACTCTAAACGCGTTGTTGTATCCTCCATAGATAGCTCTTACGCAAACTGCCAAGTTACTAATTTTGCTTTGCTTGCGATGCTTTTTATTCCATCGATCAGCTTCGGGCCCTGGCGATTGGATGAACTTCAATGAAGTCTCACCAGCTTTTCGTCCTTTTAGCTGTTCTACCGGATTTGTAAGCTGGTCTTGAAATGAAGTTTTCATTTTTGAAAATTCTCCTTCAATACCGTTGACGGGCAGGGCGTCTGAGAGGTCAACAGCTGTGTGTTCATCAGAACTCACTGTCACACGTAAGAACGTCCCTATTTCAACGTGCTTCATCGAACACCAAATCACGGCCGTGGTGAAGCGGTGAACCCCCTCACGAAGTTGGGTCATCTCACCTCCAAAGGTGACGAGAGATTCAGTCGAGTTCCAAAAATGACAAAACGCTTTCTTTATCTGAAAAGAATTTCCGATGCACAATTACTGGAAATGTTCAACAGGAACGCATTTCCCTGCAAATACAACACGGTGTTGTACGCCAGCTGGTCATAAAGGCGTTTACGCTCGTCCTTATTCTAGAGGAAACTGATTTTTATATCTACAGCCAACGTTGATTTCTGAAGTCGTATTCAAGAATCAGTCGTAAGTAATCGAATTAATAGCAGTTGTTTTATGACATAAAATAGGAATACTTTCCTCAAATCTCCAGTGTCACACGTCCGAATGGATCTACGTGATATAATAGATTTAAGTATTTTTTAATACTTAACTCAACATACACTCTCTTCTGGTTAAAATAATTTCAAATGATCTAGTATTTTTTGGTGCAAACAATGTGGGTTGAAGATTCCAGCACTACGAGTTCATATAATACACATAAAAAACTATTAGCTTTTCAAAGCACAAAATATCTGCCGTAATTATTGTTGTTGTTTTAGATGATCGGACATTTGATCGGAGAATAAGATATAAGCCAACAAAATGTATCAATTGTTTACGCTAGAACTTTCGTTGATATTTTCGCCGTTGCATCTTCAATTTTTGCCGCTCTATGCAGAAGCTGTACTTGGGCGGCTGAAACTATAGATGCCCCGCTGAAAAAATTAAACTGGTAATAGTTTTCAAAATGCCTCACAAAGTGATTTTATATGCACCGCTTCATCAGGGCAATTTCTGCAGAGAGAAGACTCAGTCATGTCACTACATTGTTTCTGTGTAGAAAGGAAGAAATTTCATCTCTCAAATTATTCACACACAAGCTGCCATAACACTTCAGCGAGATCTACTTACGAATTATCCTGAAAAATTTAATATTTTTGACATCCTGTGAGCTTCCCTTCTCAGACTAACGTGCCTAAAATCGAAAATAATGGACACAAGCCTTTACTGCACTGTATACCTAGTTCGCTGTATAATTGGAAAAGACTTTCTTTGTACCGTTGAATGGCCTATATCAATTTGAAGTTTTGTGATGTTAAGTTTCATACCGCAATGTAAAATATAATTGCATTAAAAAAGCGGTATGATTACGAGTAGAGAAGGATAAAAAACAAATCCTTTTACTATGTGAGCTTTCACTTTCATTCACCACTGTTTCATTCACAGTTCACCACTCATTCTAACTGTAAACTCGGCTGTGAAATGAAGCATTTCATAACAACTCTAATATTTTATCAAGGATTCTTTGTTTTGAAAATTGTTTCGATGTTATTTTTTCTTTCATTCAACAGAATCGTTATTTGAGTAATTCATCTGTCCATTGGAATATTTTTCAGCTTGACCTAAATATAACAAAAGCGGGACATACACAACTTCCTTTCTGAGACAGTGTCAGCTCGATGTACTTTTTGCTCATAAATAACGTGACAAAAATTTACCGCCTCATTGCAACGGCAGTTTGAAGCAAATAAGTTCAGGTTATGACTGTCTCTACACATACCGCTCCAGAATATTCTACATGAAAGTAAGTTTCAATCAGATTTCTCCTAGGCTTCTCACCAAACTGCATCAGGTTTATTTGCAGAGAAAGCGAACTCCTCTATTTATCCATACTGTTTGTCAAAAACAAAATCCAAAACATCGAGCTATAAGCAGTTGAAAAACAACAAACCAAGTATATGGCATTTGCAAACATACATTTAAAGACGCAGTTACGTGGTTCAAAATCCGGAAATACTCTTTATCAATGTTCACTTCAGTTACGGCGTTCTTACTTTGAGTGTCTGGTCGAGAGCTGAGACAAAAGCGACTCTCAGCTCACCATGCGGCGTGATGGATAAGTGAGCTGAGTATACCAACCACCTCCCTCCAGAGCCCGGCACCTGCTCAAAACACACCGAAATTCGAATTTAATGTGCGCAAATATTGTATTCTCTTACGCAGTCTCACTATGTAATAAACTTGAGTCGATTTGTTTAGCTTGAGGATAATCCTTAGATTCAGTTTACCTAGGGGTCGTGAAGGATGTCATACAGACTGTAAAGCTGTCATCTCTTTTGAATATATTGAGAACTTACAGCACAAGATTAATCTAAATTGAAATGTTATTTTTAAATTTGCTTGAAATAAATACAATGTAGTAGTTTGTTAAGCGATCATAATTAACATTGTTAGTCAGAATCGAATGCGTAAAGCAAATGTGACTGCACCTGCATAATCTTCCAAAAAATGTCAAGAAGCACTCTTTACGGCTCAACCGCACTGTGCAACTGTGTTTCGAACACTGATTTTAGCTACAGCGATATTGTATGAGTAACGCAATTTTAAATTGCCACAGGTAACGATAGCAAGCCTGCTGCACATTAGTGGACGATGCACCGGAAAATTTAATGAACTTCAAAACTTGATTTTCTTCAGCTTACATGCGAACGAAACTACGCCGCGATTTGATTGCCCGTTTCGAAATTCATCGACGATTGCCATTAGTTAAAATAACGGAGGATATTTCAAGTAGTCTTGTGTTTTAAGCTCCGGTAGGGTTAAGGAATTGGACATTCTTTGAAAATGGTTAGCGGGGTAGGAAACTTCTAAGCTATATTTTTGTGATTTGAACCCCATTGAAAATCTGTGGATAAGCTTGAGAGAAACCTGTTTGACTCATTTTCTCCTTCCTTCACCATTGACTGCTTTAGGGATCAGGTTTCTTCAGTTATGGCCGAAAGTAGAGCAGCAGATAACCTTAAATCTTGTAGAATCAATGCCAGGTAGAATGAAAGCTGTAATTCGAGCTAGAGGCGGTCCAATTGCTGACGAAAAACTTGAGCCACGCGACTATTTTTTG
The DNA here is from genome assembly GCA_030386875.1 of Morinoia aosen. Lineage (NCBI taxonomy): Eukaryota > Metazoa > Arthropoda > Malacostraca > Amphipoda > Talitridae > Morinoia > Morinoia aosen. The sequence continues at coordinate 23,341,417 of CM059567.1, read as the reverse complement.
GATCACTTACTGTACGATCGAGTACCGTAGTCACCATTTCCAAAAATGGTGATCAGACTGTAATATATACTTCACTAATAACTAGGGAAACAGTTACAATAGATAAACTGGACTTTACCTTCTTCCTCTAAATCTACAGCTTTGAAACGCCACGTTCAGCAATTACAAGATAATCTTCAGTAGAGCTGAATCGTTAGAGAAACCGGGAAATATCTCACCAGATATTTTTCGGGATTGGAAAACAATTAAAATATCTCTAAAGAACGTAGTGTTCTTTCCAGAAGTGTCTCCAACTTTAAATATCGTTTTGAATTAATATTTTTACTGCAAACCCAGATTTATTCTAAATGTTATGATTTACTTATGTTCAAATGTTCAAGCTGTGCTTGCCAATGAGCTATATCGGTGTTGCTCAGTCAAACGGTTGCAAGGCTTCTTGCTGAGGAACGCTCCGTGTTCCCCTCATCACGAATACAAGTTTGGATACAAGAGAGTTCATACAAAGTCAAACTCAGGTGGCGCTGTCCGGCGCACCTTGACGCTCGGCCAACTTTAGGTGTCGCCTCGTGCACGCTATCCAATCGACCTGCCTGCCTTCAACCGATTGCGCCAAGTCTCTCATTCTACCTACCTTCTGTCTCAACGGCATTACAAAGACGAGGTGCTCATCTACGAGCTCATTAATTCTTCGCCATCACTCCAGGCATGGAGAAGCAATGCGTTACCGGCACTCAATTTCAAGAGCTAAACGTGTGTTGACATTGAGAATTTAAAAGGAATTCAGCAAGAGATCAGGTCCGTGATGAGGTCTACGCTTGTTTTAATACAACGCTTGACGTCCTCGCTAATGATATTCATTGGAAGATTGGCCCGTGGGAGCCTGAGTCGTGTTTGTAGCGTTCAGCCAATCGTCCGAGCGCCTCTCCATGTCAATGGAAAATATCCACGGGTTTAAAGCAAGCAACAGTCTTTGTTTATCGCTTCGGGAAACTTTGATGAATTTTGAGTTGCGTACGGTAAAATCTCAAGCTCACATTGGAAATTACTCTCAGGCTCAGAACAAGCAATAGCTTCTGTTTAGCGGGCAAAATCAAGAATTTCAAATAAGGTGTTAGATGATTGATTTTAAAAGAACAGCACAATACGAAGAAATTTTTGGGTGAAATACATTGAGGCAATAGCCGATTGGAATTTCAAACGTTAAATGTTGCAAAGTTCTGAAGTCCACTATCCATAAAAGTATTATTCAGAAATGAATTTATGAGATGATGAAATTCTACTGAATGAAAATAATTGTGTTTGTTAGCCTTATTGGTTCCAATACTTTGAAAGTGGAATAAGAAGTCATTTTGTCAAAAACTTCAAAGTTCTGTTCAGAAATTAAGCCGACTACTCTGTACTGCGAGACTACTTTCAAGTACATTCCTTCTCATTGTATATCTTTCGGCGAAGAGTTTCTTTCTACATACTCACTGTATCTAATTTAACTGATATGAAAGTGAGTCCATCATGTAATGACCATCATTTCAACGAAACTTTAGCAAGTCTCGGGAAATTAGTGTTAACTCTAGCGAGCAGATTAAATCGGTTTGACTCCGCGAAAAACAAATGAATCTCATTCTACAACCCCCATTGGGGTTGAGCAAAATGAGTGACATCCAGTATGGCAATAAATACGAGTGCACTTATAAAATACATATTCTCACCTCTCGGTTTCATCTGGGTAAAGTAAATTAACTGTGATTTATTTATTCATTTTATATTAAGAGTCACTCAAAAACTGAATGAAAGAACGCGAGCATACTAACTCACATATGCCTCACTAATGTTTAGGGAGACAGTCCTATAGTCATGCATCATCACCATCCTTGGCAATGACGTTAAAATCAAAATTACGAGAAGTAGAATTATAAGGCGGTAGAGACGATAATATTTTTTAAGTTTCTCGTGTGCTTAAAACGAACGACGGATTGAATAGGGGAACTTCTCAAGGAAAAATTCCACGCAAAAATTATGTGACCTTCATAAGTATTTACTCTCAAGTTTGTTATCAGTCAGCAAGTTTCAGGGAGGACCATCTTTTTTAGGTTAACTGCTTTCTTTTTTCAACCCCCTAAATTTACTTTCCAACTTTTATCTCGTTTCATAGCCTTCTTTTTCAACCGATTGTTCCTATATGCGCAGGGGATCTTGCATGAGAACACATCTTGTGCATTGATTCCCCGTACTCATGACTCTATACTAAATGATGCCTCCATTCTTCATCTCTTAGGGAAACCTTTGTTTCGGCTAGGGTGGCTTAAACTAAGTTATCTGATCTAATGCGAGCCTTAGGAAGCCTTACGTCTCGCCAATCGTCCACTTCTACTGACGCCTGTCGACGTAAGGCTGGGTGAGAGTCAAAGCCAGCATCTGTGCGTATTGTTGGAGCGTCCAACTCGAAACGCTTCGTTAGCGTAACCTGACGAAACGAAATTATATTTTTAGAATTCGATGCGATATTTATCAGATTTAAAATTCTAAAGTACTTAGAATTAAGAAAGATGTAAAATTCCAAAGTACGAGTATTAAGAAAACTAACTAAACACTTATGCAGACGATGTTCAACTGAGAATTTCTTCGCTAAGCACATTCATGTCAGCGTCAGATTTCGAGATTACAACAAAGCGATCCTTTCATCCACACGCTTATTACATCGTGTGATTAGGTTAAAACTTTATTACCCCCACCTCTCCTTTAGTGTTTACATTACATGATTGCAAATCAGTCTTTTCGGTCAGCGGTGATCAGTTTTAATTAGGTGAGCTACTTGTCGAGTTAATGTGAACAAAACTTGGTTCTCATAACTTGCAACATTCATTTTACCTTTTCAATTTTAATCATAAATATCTGTTAAAGGTGGGAATAATGTGTTGCGATGGGGACATTAAAACGATTATCGCACTCATCGCACCTTCATTTCCCCAATGAAGGGACGAGCTTCACAGCTGTGAGTCAATCAGGCCCAGAATACAGATGTTTGCGTCATCAGGGAACAAACGTGCAAGCTATCGATAAAGTTCAGTGATGTCCGAGTATTTAGTTTTCATGTGCTTGTATAAAATAGCTCAGAGATTATTTAGACTCATTATCACTCTGAAATGTGGTAATAATTTTACTCTTTTCAAAAATGATTTCTCAAGAAAGGAAGATGAAAACTGTGTTCATTTTTGGTTAGTAGATTCGATTGTGGTGCAAGAGCCGTGCGGAGGAGGCTATATTTTTCAAAATTTTGTACATAAATCAAGAATTTAATGAGATAAGCGAGGGGGGAAGGCAGAACTCATCACACCTGCTGCATAGGTGAACAAATTAAGTTTTCTTACGTACTATGGAACCTGAAAGAAATATGAAACCTAAATTCCACTAATTGTAGATTTGTCGTTTTATAGATACGAATAACACTGTATGTCGATTAGGAAAACAAGGATTATTAATGACTGTTTTCGATCGACAATCTGTTATAGAAGGTTGTATGTTCTCTATTTATACTCGTACTCTTAAAACAAAATTCGAACGTCAAATTGAAGAAGCGATTTGTCAATAAATCGGGTGCGAGAGCTATTTGACGACATGTCGCTTTCAGTTTATTACGCACTCAAATTATGTACAACATAATTTCTTTTTGCTTAAGATTACCAATTCAGAATAGGATGTTACCCCAGAAATTTAAAAACAGGAACTCAAAATTTCTTTAATTACCAAATACAGCGATTTAGAAATCAGTAAATTCTGCACGTTACGAAAAAAGGCTAATTCGTACCAGCAGAGATACAGGAAAACTGTCTCACTCGTTCAAAACAGTTACTTTACAAATTCAAAAAACTCCTCGTACATAGCATGCTTTAATTTTTTTCTAACGAAAATATTTCGACCAAGATCAAAAATTTAACAGACGGAATGAAAGAAGGTTACGTGTTGATGCTCCTCAAGTACCCAGGGTTACGCATATCAAATTTTCGGCTATTGTGGAGATTTAAAGAGTTAAGAGGACAGAAGGTTATGTCACGTTACCTTTCATATTCCCTCAGTGTCCTGGATACAATGACGTTCTAAAAACAGTTGTTTTTCTCAGGATAGGGGAAGCATCCAATGGATAAAGTGTCCTTAGGTCTTACAGCAGGACTCAGCACCTTCTCACAAAGCCATAGTAACCCAAGACATGTTGTCATGAATTTTTACAAACATGTGATCCTCAACTCATGGCCACCAAACTCGGCAGATTTAAATCACATGGACCATCACGTGTGGAGCGTCGTTGCAATGGAGACCAACCAATATCCTCATTCTACCGTAGCTTGCCTAAAGCTAGGCTACCATTTTTCAGGTGAGGTCCGGAATTAATTAGGACCCTATCATTTCAGCTTGTCATCGGTTCTGGACCAGAATAGCAGCAGCCGATTTAAGTCGAAGGTGTTTTGATAGAAGTATATTTCAAAAAAGTATTAATAATTCTGGTTTGAAATTAACCGAAATACCTTTATTTTTACATAAATGTTCTTGTCTACTTAAAATACCAAAATTGTCGTCAAATAGCCCTCGAACTCGAATGAAATTTTTTGAGAATTTAAAGAACTCGTGAGCTTAAATTTCAAATATCTTCTTCTTCAAATATCTCCGAATATCTTCAAATATCTCTTACGAAGTTCTTACCTGGATGGGAACAAATATAAGCGCAGATAATAAAATGAGTAATAGAAATATTCTTTTGTTTCTTTGAGAATTCATCTTTAACTTGAAGATCGAGCAAGCTAACAACCAGGATTGCGAAAGCTTGATGCAGCTTTGATTGATTCCGTTCACTTTTCTATTGTTCTACAATCTTTTCGCACTCGAACTATGCATTCTAATTGCTCTGAAAATACGAAAAAACGTCATTATAAATGAGCTTAATCAGCATTTTTCGAAATAAAAATGATATCTAAAGAAAATCTGAGTGTTTTAGTTAAAATGAAATTGTAAGGAAACAAATAATTATACATACATTTATTTTCACTGTCTATTTTGCTGCTCAAAAATAATAAACTGCAACAATGAAGCTTTCTCAAAAATGAATTACTTAGAGCTAACCGTATTATAAGATCGTGTTATCAGCTAGTTCTCGTCCTTGTCTAATGATGCACCTTTAGATTATGATTGATTACTTTTCAGGTCAGCGCATTCGATCATCTATGCGTGAAAACTCGTCATCGAGTCTATTCCTCCTTGATACTTGATTGATGTCAGGTACGCCATATTTCCTGTTTTTTAGTTACATTTTAATGCAGCTAGAGTGAATGATAAGAGAAGTAAATGCCAATTTCCTGCAGCGCAGGTTATCTAGGTCTTCTGCTGAATTTAATTGGATATTTTTTATATCGATGCAAAGTAGATAATGCGACAGTGGTATATGTTAGGTCAGATAAGGTTACGTTAGAATATTCTATGCACAACCAGGTCAGGTGAGATTACGTTAGGTTATGCTATGCCAAATCAGGTCAGTAAAGGTTACGTTAGGTTATGCTATGCCAAATCAGGTCAGGTAAGGTTGCGTTAGCTTATTCTATGCCAAATCAGGTCAGGTAAGGTTACGTTGGGTTATGCTATGCCAAATCAGGTCAGGTAAAGTTACGCCACGTGAAGTTGTGTTAAGTTATGTAAGGGTGGATTTGATTAGGTCGATAAAAATAATTTCAAACAAGAGGTTTTATTTGAAAGATAAATGCTGGAAGTGAATTCAACATAAAATTAAGGTCGAAGTTATTGCTGTCATTATAAGTTTTTTCAGAGTTTGGCAAGCCAAGGTTGGTAATTAATCTACAGTAACAATAACGAGTAAAATACCTCAGTAGATTTTATTAGGAATACATGGATGGGTTGTCTTGACCAAAAATGTATACGTATAGGAATTTACTCATTATTTCAAGATTAGTTGCTCAATTTAAACCCAACTTAATGTCTTCCTATCAAAATAATTGTATAATAATTTCAACAGTTTGAAACATCATCGTTTCGCGATCGTTTGTCAGCTCGGAATTTTAATTTCAGTGTATCATTTCATCCCCTCGTAATAACGTGAACCTGACAAAATTATAGAACCTTACATACCAAAGGACTTCTAGCAAGCATCAAGGCATTTAATTTAGGAAAATGGCCCACCTGCTGCAGCTCAATAACCTGAGTACGTGAGGTGTTGTATATCAAGTACGGGTCTCGGTGAAAAACTGTATTCCACTACAAATAAAACGGACACAACTAGATCAGCGTAGCCTTGTCATCGCATTGTATACTCGTAAAAAATTGCGGAATGAAAGCAGCAAAACCGCCCTTTGGACTTCATAAATTATGTATACGACTGTTGTTTATCGCGCGGAGAATTTTGAAGACCTCGAATAATTGAATCCATTACACCTGAGAGTTAAAGGAGCGTGCTCCAAAAGAGCTCTTCGTGAAAATGCGTCATTGATGTGATCATTCCAAGGCCCACAAGTTCACAGAGTTAAGCACACGAGGTCATTGATGTGATCATTCCAAGGCCCACAAGTTCACAGAGTTAAGCACACGAGGTCATTGATGTGATCATTCCAACGCCAACAAGTTCACAGAGTTATTAAGCACACGAGGTCATTGATGTGATCATTCCAACGCCAACAAGTTCACAGAGTTAAGCACACGAGGTCATTGATGTGATCATTCCAACGCCCACAAGTTCACAGAGTTAAGCACACGAGGTCATTGATGTGATCATTCCAACGCCCACAAGTTCACAGAGTTAAGCACACGAGGTCATTGATGTGATCATTCCAACGCCAACAAGTTCACACAGTTAAGCACACGAGCATACATGTCTCGGAGTTAGTTAAATTTCACGAGTTGAAATTATTTTTTGAACAATTTTGCAAAACGTATTATTCTCTTGAAATGGAGAGAAACGATTGAGTTGCAAATTGAAGAATCAAGTTTTTTACCACGGCTCTCCAGGGTTTAATTCTAAATTAAGAGGACGGGCAGGGAAATGAAGGGAAAATGTATTATACTTGGGAAAATAAGTTCATAAGAAAATAAATTTCAGAAACGACCCTTTCCGTACATGAACACTCACGAGCATCAATTAAAAAAAAACTCGCAGATGCCTCATTTTCAAATACAATGTACGAAATCTTGAGAACTACTCCAAAATTTCAGCGATCGGCCCTCATCAGTAATTTTACTAAATAATTAGTGTCCATTGGTTTCATTTCGGCACGCTGCGTGGTGAGAAATATAGACAACACGCGTGACAAGCAAGTGCGAATCCGCCACGAGGATATTTATTAGAGTTCCATTGCTGCAGCACTGATACATTGCTCGCGACGCTATTCATTTCGCAGCTCGCGGTGACTCAATTCGCCTCGAGGATAGTTATTAGAGTTCCATTTCTGCAGCACTGATACATTGCTCGCGACGCTATTCATTTCGCAGCTCGCGGTGACTCAATTCGCCTCGAGGATAGTTATTAGAGTTCCATTTCTGCAGCACTGATACATTGCTCGCGACGCTATTCATTTCGCAGCTCGCGGTGACTCAATTCGCCTCGAGGATAGTTATTAGAGTTCCATTTCTGCAGCACTGATATTCATTGCTCGCGACACTATTCATTGCGCGGCTCGCGGAGACTCAATTCACTATTCTCAAAAATAAATAAATTAATCTATTAATTTCTAATTTATGCAATGTACACTAACTTGCAGTAGCTGCGGCTCTCTCAATGAATGGGTTAAGCCGAAGTGACTCTCTTGCAAAAATTAGTGAATAACACTCCGCTACATGTTGAGTTATCCTCGCACTGAGATGCTAACGCAGTTAACACAGACGTCCATGTGTTTTGCTACCTAGACGCTACAGTCACTTATTAACGCTGACTGTGATCAACACGAATATAAGAGAGAAATTGTTAAAACTCTTCTATGATACAATTCGATCATCGCTCCCGTAAAATGATCTTTATCGCTCATTAGTACTCATGATCGTCACTATATGTATTCATGGCTGTATCAGGCACACAATACACAGCTGCGTCATGGCCAGGAATTCATTAATATGATTCATCAAACTGTCCATAAATACACACTTCATCCTTCACCCTCTCAATACGAACTCGTCAGTAGATAAACGCCATCGACAATCGAAATGCGGTTGATTAAGACTTAAGTAAAATACTAAAAAGCTAACATCAATTTGCGCAGGAAAAAATGGATTAGAATAGTCATTGGTAAACATAATTTTATCAACGATGGAAAACCAATGAAATTACACTTTGTCTCAGTCTCCTGAAAAATTTAGTTAGATAAATAATGCGAAATACAGATGCTTAATTTATTCATACTATGTTGAGCTCGGTTACAAACTTTTAAACACGCACATACCTTTGGACGATACATACAGCTACCTGTAATGTGTTTCATGAAATTTAATTCATTACCAAAAAATTAGAGATGCATTGCAAGGGCAAACATCACTTATCAGACGGGTGACTTCTTAGCTTTCTCATCCAACAGCCTAGTTCTACAGCTAGCTTTAAATATTGTGGCATTTGAAAATTTTGCAGCAGATTTTCAGTCCAATTTAGATGAATGAAAAAATATTTCATACCTCCATATCCTAACATCATCTACACGGAGGCGTACGGTCATTCAGCCTTCAAAAGAGCTGTAAACTCAGTGCCCTACCTATTTTGTCACAACCTCTATCTATGTTTTTTCAACAAGCCACTCCGTTTGGTAATTTGCAATCAGTTTATCCAAGTACTCGTCGCACTTCAGCCGCTGTCGCTGTGTGTTGAGTCAATGGGACTTCAACACAGAGCTCTGTCTACATAAACTGTCATTCCCCACTCTAGCAACACTTGCGTTGTGCCTGCATGGACGCAAAGCACTGCTATACAATGATTTTGTATAGATCAGCTAACGATTAACGCTACCTACAGCTCACGCTGTTATTTTCAGTTGTGGCTATCGTATATGCAGTAATTTTCTACTGTTTGTAATTTTTTCCGTATTTTTATGTCAAACTCTTTTTCACATTTTTGTATAGTTTTGAAAACGTTCCTAGGCCCAATGATGGAATCGACGAATCTGAAACTAGGTATAGCTAAATTTGATCTGGTTCCCTCGGTTTGATGAGGGTACTAACCAAGCAGCCTTTGTTTGATAAAGGTTGCAAACATATTTCCTTTCTGAGTGCTTCAACGAGTGCTTATCTTCTTTCCTTTCTGAGTGCTTATCTTCTGAGTGCTTATCTTCAACGCAAGTACTCGTATTACAACCGACCTCTCACAGCTTGTGAAAGTTTCTATCAATTACCTTCAGTTTATGAAGTTACAACACAGGATCCACACTTTTACAAAACGTCAACAATGTTCCCGCAGTTCAGAGAAAGTCTAAACCAAGTTCCTTCAGTTTAGCATGTGTGACAACCAATTTTTTCAGTTTGATAACTGAGACAACAAAGTTCCTAAAGCACAGCGTGCGCTACAACCAAGCTCCTTTCGCCGAGCGAGAGTTATCGCAAAGATCCACCAGTTTGTCAACAATGGCACCTGAGGTCTTTCGGTTCAATGACTGTGGCAACCTGGTTCGCTCAGTTTGGGAAGGTTACGTTTAACTTCTGGCTGTATGATGAGAGCGGGAACTACGACTCTTCCTTTGCTGCAACACTGATATTCTCTCTGTCTAAAGACGAACTTGGGCGGTGGTATTTTGCCGGCCAAAGAAAACTTGAGCGATAAGACAGCTCAGTCCGGCACCTCCTGCCCTTCTTTTGACGCATGAGAGCAATTGACGGCTCCGAATTCTCACTTACACCTATATTTGCTGCTCAAATTTCCATCTTGGGCAGTAGTTTTGCTCTCTTCATCGAAAAAATAGAAAACTGTTTCTCCATAGCCATTTTTGTCGTTTTTCGTCGGATTTGGTTGCTCTATGATGTTCCTCTATTATTTCAGTGACATGAGATGAGAAAAATAGACTATGTTTCAGTAATAAAACAATATACAGTTCAATGTTCTTCACGTGGCTAATAATTCAAGTCTTTCAATGAAACACTGGCAAAATAACGCGTTTTTCATAGTCCATCTCAGTAGTAAAACCCAACTAACAGCTTTGTAAATATTAATTGTCACAAATGTTCATTTTTCAAAACGTAGTTCCCATTCACTCATACGTTTTCGCAAAAATAGTCTTTTTCATTATTGAAAATTTTTGTTCCACTTCAAAGCTGGAACGTCTTGCAATTTTTCTTTTTTAACAATTTCGTACATAAAACAACCAGATCTTACGAGTAAAAAGTGGTCCACTGCACTTAAAAAATCGAATAACTATTCTATTCGCCGCCTCATCACCGCCCAGATAGTTTTCAGTGATGACATATTACAAAATTTTCCACCATCCTTTTCGTAATGGGACAATCAAAATTCTACCCCTCATTTTAGAGCGCAGATAATGTAAGTCCTCCACTAATGCTATAGAAGAACTTCGCCCTCTCGTCCCAACTCATCATATTAACCCCTCTCTCTGTAGTGTGGATACGCTCTGAAAGAAACATTCGTTTTACCAACTATCTTCTTCACTGACTCGACTGCAATATATTATTACTCTAATTGGAGTTTTTAGGCTTTACAATGATTTGCCTCCACAATAAGTTATTAGTAAACAGCCTCTGAGGCTATGTTTTTTTTAACTTTAGACAAATGAAATTCAAGTTTAACCTAATCAATTTAAGTTCCATGTAAAACACAAGTACAAAGTAATCATAGTCTAGTTCATATTAAACAATCTGAAGTTCATATAATTCAAATTGTACTTCGTATTTAATGTAATAACGCTTAAATTTTTCATAATCAATGTCGAATGATTTTATATTCATACATAAACGTGTAATCGCAAAAGTGTTACTTTATACAAAGCGTTGAGTAAGAAATTACTGCAGAGCTTCACATAGCGGCAATTAATTTTGTAAAATTTACCATATTTTTACATTAAATAAATAAACTAACATAATTTCTTGTACATTTGGAGCTTTGAAATAAAATTTATTAATGTAATAGGATATAATTTATTGATAATTAGGTTTATAATTAACAACGCTGTATTTTAGCAGGTCCTGTACAGAGTATTTACAGAATTTCGTGGTTCTTTGGGTGCGTAAAGGGTACTCTAAAACGCGCAGGCTTATCCAAACGATTTCAGTAACAATATAGAACAAACGCTTAAAAGCTAGCACTAAAAAGACATTTTTAAATGCACCCCAATTTCACTACTTAGGCTGTTTCATAAACTACATAAACACATTCAACGTAGGTATTAAAACCTTTCATTTACATGAAATCAATTTATGGATTATTGCAGGGTGTAAAATAGTTTAGAATAACAGAAAATTTTAAAACCGGACCGAATTATTAGCCCCTTTCGTGCATACAATCCGTGTATACACTGCAAATGAAACGCCTAAAGCCAAACCGACCTTAGTATGCCCAGACCAAATTGTGCCTACCACGCACGAACAAGCTTCGCTAACAGTGTACAATACAAGGTGTTCAATGCGTAGGATTCTACTGAAATAGTTTACATTGTCGAGAAAAAAGGCATGCGCTTACAGAGTAGCAAACAACGTTAATTGCGTTAATGCAAGTAAATTATAAATTTCAGTTCAGAGATCAAATAAAATGAACAGCTACTGTCAAATAAACGGAAAGTGTACTTCTGAAATGAACAGTTGTGTTGTTGTGTTGTTCCCGATCGGTTGTGTTGTTCCCGATCGTAGATCGATCGTTCCCGATCGTAGATCGGGAACAACACAACCGTCCTTTTAAACGATAGGGATCTTAGTTCCACTGCAAAAAACACACACCATTGATGTTCGATGACAACACATAGAAGTTGTCCCAACACATCTTCGCTCTGTGAGATGATAATTTTGTTGAAACAAGTGTTCCCCGATATGAAGTGTGTTATGACAGTTCTTGTATATCCGAAAGCCCATAAGATGTGCAAAATTATTTAAGTGTAACATGCAATTCAACACTGAAATTGGTTTTTTTCTGTTAGAATTTGAGTTTTACTAGGAATGAGTCAAACTCATGCTTGAATGATTGAAATTCTAGTTGATTTTATATATGTTTGAGTTTGATGATATTGAATATCACTTTGGTTAATTTGAATTGGCGGCAAATTAGTTAGTCCTTGAATTTCGTGAAGTTGAATTTGATGTTAATTAATAAGAACTTGAGTTTGAGTTAATTTAAATTGAAGGTTGACAATAACAACAAGGGTTTGATCAACTTGAATAATAAGGTTTGACCATTTACTTAAGAGTTTGAATAATTGGAAAGTGGGTTAGATGAATTTGAAATACAGTTTGATTAATTAGAATTTAGGATTGATAATTGGAATTAGAGTTCGGTTAATTAGAGCTTGGGCTTGATTATTCGAATTAGAATTTGATTAATTTGAGTTTGAGCTTGGTTAATTCATATTGAAGAGGGTTGAATTGATTTAAAAGTGGCTTTGATGAGGTGATATTTGAGTTTGATCAATCTAAAGCTAAAAAGATTTATCATTGAATGAAATTCGTGAAAACATCATTCGAACAGAAAATGAAAAAATAAAAATTAAATAAAACATTTGATAACCCCTTTTTATCAACAGAAGAAAGAACTTTTTAAAATCAGTTATCGTGAAAGAATAAGAGCTCTATCTTCAAAAGCCCTTTCTTTTTTGACTGTACTGTTACGCTATGATAAATGCAGTTCTAATGTTGGAGCGAAGTGACAACCAAGGTTGCCACTGCAATAACACAACCCCAATATCAGGCCGTAGACCCAACGAGCGCCTCAATAAGTCCACGCTTCACAGTTGCAGGGTTGGCGATGGTCGAATGAATACGATAACTCGGCCTGCAGAAGCAGGATCAGTGGAACACTATTGATAACCTGAATGGAAATTTAAAAATTGAACAAGAAAATGTCGACTGCTACCTCAACTGAAACCTCTAATATTAGTTAAACTTTAAAAACCTTCAGTATCTTACCCGATAGTGTCCTTAGGGAAATTAAATCTCTCTTTTATGGTGGGAATCAAAGAAGGAGTACGATTTTTGTTCAATATTATAGTAGAGCAAGCCGAATCAAATACCATTCAAAAAGAAATTTACTCGACGCTTATTTGAGTCATAACATGCGTTTGGAATGCTAATGTCGTTCACTGCAGAGATTGAGCCTTTTTGAAAATTTGAAATTACTGAAGCCAGAATATTTTGGCCAGTAGGAAACATCACCTCAACGGCAGCTTGCTTAGCTTGATTGATAACCAGCTCGATGGTTGCTAGATTTGCTTTAGAATATTTTTTTCTGTATATCCGCCCAGTGAATTATCAAAAGGGCAAGGGCGGTGCCTCTTTCATTCCCGGGACTACTTCTAGATGTGGCAAAATAGAAATGACGTCACACTAGTGGTGTAAGATGGTAGCTGTTTTAAATAGAATCTAATGACTGTATATCCGTTTCTCCGAATAATTTTCAACGGAACTTGTACGATATTGTGCGTGAGTGAGCAAGAAATTAGGATATCGTGTAAACAATTTAAGCAAATACGTAGCTAAATTTTTAGGGTCATCGGTTACATGTTTTCCGACTTATTTGTGACTAAATGAAGGGAATCGCAATCATTACGTGAATCTGTTCTGCGTTTGATAAGGAGAAGTTGTAGGTAAGGCATTTTTCGTATCCATAAAGCCCTTTTTTTGTTTGTTTGTTGAACTTTGATAGATTTGATGTAAATGAAAGATTTTCACAATCTCGTGCTATACAGGAGTAATAGAAAAAAGTAATAGCTTAGAGTAACATCCCCTTACTTAAATCTTGTGCTTCGATGATAAAATCACTAACCCAACAGTGCTAATGATGAAATAAAAGGCAGGAGTAAAGCGTTTATTTTGTTTCAAATGCTTTATCTGATGCTGTGGGCGAATGTTGGTGCCAAATGAGCTCGACGGCATTTTTATTTTCTCTCAAGTCAAAAATAATTATAGAAAACTGATTTTTCCCACACTCATTCGACTCATTGTTTCTAAAGTATCGAAGCGTGTCTCCTAAGAATTTTCACTGTCAGATTTGCTCCGTCCTTTGGGAAATCATCTATAAATTGGAGACAGCTTAATTTCGTCCCTTTTATGTATCACAAAGAACATGAAACCTTGGAAAACTAGAGTGACGTCTGAGATATAGGAGGTATTTGTAAAAATCAGGAGATATAGCTGGCTGCGGAAGTCAATTAGGTACGGCATGAAAAGGTTTCTGAAGTGATTTTTCACGCATTAGCCATATCACTTGTAAATTCCAAGAGGAAAGGTGGGAAGTTGAGCTAATCGCCCAAACTGAGACGTGGTGGTAATTGTCGACAGACTGCTCATTCATTATCGTACGGTATTTGCTTTGGAGGCTAAAGTGAAATCATTAGCGCTACTTGCATCCTTGAAAAAATACTGTCCATGAGAGTATTTCTTAAAGGAACTGCAGTTATTGCAAATTTTCAAAATGAGCTCATGTCTGAATTGAAACTAATGGCAAATTTTTAACACTTTGTCTAAACCAAATAAAACTTCCATGAACATTTTTTGATTGGTTTTGGTTGTATCGTTTTATATCAATGATTATTTGAGCAACATTCCCATCCCCTTTTTTAATCTTGTTCTGATATTAATTTACTATGATTCTGAAAACGTCTGTGTTCTCAAGGTTTTAAAATTTGAGCTATTTTCTATAAATACAGACTGAAAGCGTACAACATACAGTGTATTAAACGAGTAATGATCTATTGAAAGAAAACGTAGGCTCGTTATTCAAAATATGGTAGAAAATAACTCATTGATACAAAAACAAGGCCATCAAATAATACGAAAGAACGTGAATTTAGAAGAAAGTAAAAAAGCGGGCTCCACAATTTTGAACATTTCTTGTGTTGAATAGATGGAGCAAAACGTGCACAGAATGCGAGCGTGTGTAAAGCGGGAGTCGAGCAGCATGTGTGGGGCAGCGTGAACTACCTCAGCGTGATGGAGTTCTGTCATTTTTAAATCCAACGATACAGTATATTCAATCCTGAGAAGAAACCTATTATAGTTGTAATCTTTCCTAGCCCCAAAGCCAGTTATTCGAATTGAAAAAGCTCAAACTCATCGTGCAGGTCACTAATAGGACAGGCGCGCGTGTCATGATAAATTTAGCTTGGAGGACAGACGCGTGAGTCATGAAACGCCTCATTCTTCGTGCGTAAATGATTATGTAAAAGAGTTATACGTTTTTCACGAAGAGATATGACTCCTTTCATTGATAAAAGCCCCGAAATGATGTTAGCTCTCCTGTATGCGAGTGACTTCAGTATTTGTTTCTATGTTGGGACAATTTGCAAACATATTATAAAGCCAGGCGCGGGTAGTTGCACGTGTATGTTCGACCGCTGAGGACTGAGGATGATTTTTTTAAAGGAATTTTGAATTCTACAGTCGCACTTGAGACACAAACACTCATATTTCTCTGTCTAACTTCAGAGGGGTCTGACTGCAAGTTGTATGACAGCGTTCTTGTTCTATGCACCAAAATATTTCAAGTTTATAAATCAAAGCAGCAATGTAAATCCACCACAAATAATCACAATTACGCGGACACAAACTTGAATCTATTGTTGACACTTCACTTTATCGAAAAAACTGCATTTCACACTTTGTTTTCGTTTCAGTCATTGTGATATTTGAAGAATATTTCACCCTGCGTACGCTGCATAAAACCCGAAAATGCGAAAGACGTGTGCACTGAATGCTTACGAGCTTAAAAATTATGAACGCTACTCGAGATGCCTGAGAAACTCTCGACGGTGATAAAGTTTTCTAGCCATCTTATCAGCCTCTTGACCTGATAAGGATTAGAGAGATACTGGTTAAACAGGAACTTGAACATATGTATTCAGCGCTCATTCAAACTCTGTATTGTCTCGCAAAAAGCTGTTTTTTCCGTCCTGTTCCTCAGAGTTTCTTTTTGGGAGAACAGTGAACCAGGCACATTCTAATACAATAATCATGGAGCTCGCCCCCTTCAAAAATTCGTACACAGTCCATTTAGAAATTTACCTGCAAACTTTTCAACTCTTTGCTGCGAGGGACTCTTCCATTAAAGTCATGCTAAATCTACAAAGGAAAATCGATTTTGCGAAGCAAATTCACAATGAAAGAAATAGAGAAGAAGTACTTTAAAAACACTTACTCTGAAAGTTTCGAGCCTAAGCTCGTTCTCAACAAAAAGTCTGCAAATAACATAATAAACAAGTTAGTACACCCAAAAATTACAGAAGCGCAGAATATAAGCACGATAATAACAAACAAAAATAATAATAATTTATCGGTTGACTATTTTCAGAGGGTATGCACTCTGCATTTCGTTGAGGGAAGGTTTAAGTTTATGAATGAATAATGACTCTAAAATACGTAGGTCTGAAGGCCCGTCTACACTATCCAACTCTTCGTCAATCACGAACACACCAAAACGCGAACAAAAACACAAACTTTTCCGAATCGTGTCCAGACGTCCAGACTATACGCTTTCAGCGGAGAGAAGTTGTTCGTGAGCAACATGTAAACAAACAATACTGCTCCCCAAGTAAGTTTTAGTTAATTGATGCATATAATTGGTAAATTTAATTTGCTGAGAGTTAGTAACCATAATTTATCTGTGTGGGCATGTGTGAACAGAAAATATTAAGAATCGCTGATGTATTATGAGAATATTTCGAATACTATCAGTGTTACAGTGGTAAGATGGGGTCAGCTGATGGCCTTGATTTTTTTCAATGCTCTTTATGAAGTTTCAATTTTTGGACTTGAGCTTAAAACTTTAAAATATGCTCCTACTCTGCCTATAGAATGATTTTTTTACTTTTTGTGACCTAAATTTTCTATAAGAGGTAAAAAATGCTCATATTTTTCATTTTGTCATAAAATATTCCTACAATATTTGAAGTAATTTGCCAAAGTAATATAATATTTTTCTGTTTAATTAAGCCAACAATTTATTTCAAAAATTTAAAATTTAGCTTGTGCATTTTATTGGTGTCTTAAACTATATGCAGTATCCATACTTTCTGTGTACATTTTTGAAGCATCCATTGCTCAGCCAAGCATACCAGAATATATTTCTACTATTGCGCAATAAATTTTTGTGCACTTTTCTGTGATATTTTTCTGAGAACATTGTTAATGCCTAGATCTCTTATAACTACTAAACATATCTAAGAAATAGTTCTAAGGGAAGAATCTGAGAACTCAAAGCTGAATGTCAAGAAGACCAAATTATATGGAAATTTTTTTTGCTTGTTAAGGACCATATTTTCTAGTTCAATATCATTTTATGTCAGCACCTGCTCACTTACATATTTCATGAAAAGTATGACTGTGGAATGTAAGTTATCCATGTATATAATTTTGTGTAAAAAATCTGTGTATAAAAATATAATCCATGTATGAAATATAATACGTATATAAAAAACAAATGTATAATAATAATTCTGAATTATTGTTAGACATCTCATGTTGATGATAAATAATTTGCTCTGATTCAGGACCTCATAAGAATTATATTCCACAAATTTTGATGCTAGTACATAATCATTTTTATGTGTTCCTCATGTATGGATTATTTTTACAGGTGGCTGGCACGAGGTGATTCATGCACTTCTCTACAGTATTTGACAAGAATATCAAAGCAGTCGCTCTCTATCATACCTTAAACTTGTGAGGCCATCTATACTCTACTTAAGGATGAAAATATGAAGGTATGCATCCCATTGTGGTGTTGGGTTCAAATATTACTTTGCAATGAGTATTGTAATGTTCTTCAAATAAAAAACTAATTTTTCTGGAATATTGAAACCATTGAGAAATTTGCAGTAGGTTGAAATCCCTTGAAATATGGTAATGAAATGAGTTAAATGACCCACGTATCATAAATACGGTATTGACTTGGTACAATAGCAGAGCTGAGCACTATGTTTTTGCTACACTGTCTGGGTGCTACTTGAATTGATGAACTCTTGCACAAAAAAGTAGTGGTGTGTAAAGTACATATATATATTTCAATTGTTCTCGTAGTTGATTGTAACCTACTACAATTAAAACTACTTTGAAATCAAACTAATTCCATAATTTGTGAACTTTCAGGTGCATGAGCAAAATGTCTATTGTGTGATATCTAGGGGAATCAATATAACCACTGTTTTCTTCCAGTAATGTTGTTCACATCTCATGAAATGATAATGCATAAGCCATCAAAAAATGTTGCACTGGACTTCCATCTGTAATTCCCTTTGTTGTACTCATTTACAGACTCCACAAGCGCAAGCAGAGTCGGAATCAGCAGCCAGTGATTTCTACCTGAAGTGGAACTTCCCATGCAACTTCTCAAATTTCATGCACTCTTCTTTAGAGATTACATGCCACTTTAGTGTCACTATGATGGAGTGAGAAGAGAGAGCTCCTTGGGCTGGCAGCAGCGGTGGGGACTGTGCTGCTGCGCGATGGGGGTGATGCTCTGTGATGTTGGCACGGCAGCTGCCATGCCATGGAGGCTAGACTGCTGCTGCGTCCTAGAGCGATCATGAGCTATTGGCTGCCTCGACTACCTACATTGGCAATGCACAGATAGCGTCCCCGTGAACTTCCTGTAGACGACCGCAACGGTACCAGAGACTTCAGAACCAGTTCGTTGTTGAGGTGGGTCGCAGTGAAGTGTAACGCTGGGTTCGGTCGACCATTTCTTTTGAGAATTTTCAATCAAAAATGTCCGTCCACTCTATCCCTTTCCATAATTTCAATGTTGGTTGGACTGGAGTTTGGGGTCTTAAATGAGAAGGGATTGGGCTTTATCTACACATGTTAGAATGCCAAGAATGATCATTTTGATCACTTTCTTGGATTCAAACTACTCTTATGATTGTAAGAATCCTTTCAATTTAAGGGAGCTATGATTCAATCTGAAAGGTATTTTGCAAAGTAAACGCTGCTATAGTATTGCTAATGTATTCATTTATAAACATCTAAAATCTTGCTAAGTGTTGAATTTTTGAAAACTAATAGTACTCAAAAAATTATGCTTTTTGTGAATTATAAACTTAACTCCGCTCTGCATGAAATTATCCATTTCCTTGGGACCTTGTTTGACATTAATGTTTGTTCACAGCCCGAGCTCGACCTTCCTTTCGTTTCTGCCGGTGGGCCAGCCGTTGTCCTGTCAAGCGCTGCCAAACCTTCCTGGTTTGGTTTCCCAAGACTGGCGAGGGGTATTTGCACTACTGGTGTAAATGGTTCATGATTTTACAATACTATCAAATTATAATGCACTGGTGTCCCAATAATTTCCTTTACCCACCAACATATCATCATGCACATTGGTTTTTCAAATGCTTTATAACTGACATCAGGATACAATGACGGTTACCTGGTCAAGGCGGTACCCATTTCCAACGCCTGTGTTGGGTGTATCGGAGTTCTCTCCTTCCCCAATGGGGAGAAATCACCCCATGGTGCTGAGATTTCAAAAATCGATACTTTCCCATGAAGGGTGCATTCTTAATTATTAAATTTTGTAAAATCATGTAATCCTGTATTCAAGCCAGAGGAAAAAACAGTTGAATATTTTTATGTATTATCCCAAACATGCAGGCCATAGATCAGTCACCAAGAAGATGATAAACCTATTTTGAACACAATTTTGTAGGCCGATAGAGTACAACCATATTAGTTAAAGAATGCATTTTCATAAAACCAATTAATATAAGGATAACAGAGAACCCAGAACAGGTGTTCTTAAAAAGTAAGTGTGTGGATCTATTTTATTTAATATTTACAATGAAAATTACAGCATGAATAAAAACGTAAGTCAAAGGTTGAGGCACCAGAAACAAGTTATAGAGGTATCTTGAGAGGTAAAAATTTGCAAAGGTGACCTGCTGCATGCACAGATCTTGAATATCTTATCATCCATTGATAAAAACTAGAATTAAACAAAATGTAGTGCTATCTAAAAATAATTCACCACTAAAGATATCATTTTTAAACTATTTTAAAGGTTTTTCATAAGTTGTTAATGGTATCTTTTAGCTTTGATTACATGTTTGTTGTTCCCCATACCTAGCACTATTTTCATTATCAAAGAAGAGAACATATGGTACTTTGAGCCTCCTTAACCACAACAACGGTGTTCCAAAGAGAGGAATAAAGTAGGGATCATCAAGTACAAACACGTACACAGGGTTTGTACAATGTTTTAAAATCCACTAACAATAATAACATATTTCTGCAATAAGTAGTCAACCGTTAGCCATCTAATTCTGAAATGAAACTGATGAAAAGTATATGGCAAATAAATATTTTTTATAACAATCATCACTATACAACATATCTTACATTCGGCTAAATAATTAGTGAACATTTAGCTCAATGGAAAAATCTGAATAGAGAAGCGCATCCCTTAACCACAGCCTCATCTTATATTTTGTACGCAAAGTAACGTTCACTGCATAGACTATCATGCTGCGCTTGACGTGCAATTCGATGGATTTTTAATGCAGCCTTGACCAATTCTCGGGTCTCAAATTGTAGAGTTTACTTCAGCTTGAATTAAGTTAGAGACGTGCTTAATTTATACGTCTCCTGTATAGACACAAATGTAGCGTAAATCATCACTATACAACATAAGTGTCATTCTGGTGAAAAATTGATGAACATTTAGCTCAATGGAAAAATATGTCTTAGAATTATGGCATTTATATACCACATATGTAATACAGATAATTTGACTTGTCAGTGACTAATATAAAAAGTATATTAAAGCAATGTTTAAATACCCTTTGGTATTGTAATTGTTAAATAATCATAACTGGGCATAGCAAAAGTATAACTAGCATATAATGTAGCATAATGAAAGTATAATTTGTAATTACTGGTCAAGCACATCATTAGCAAGGTACAAAAAGACTAGAATTTCATCAATACAGCACTTCAATCATTTCATTATCTCAACATTATTTTAAGCGTTGCAGGAAAATTTTTGTAATACTTCATACACAATTGATTTGCATAGGTACTACAAAAGTAAATACTTACGTACATTTTGTTTAAGCACATCAGGATGCTAATGGAACAAAATTTTCCACTTTTCGAATATGATTGGCTCATGTTCATCTGTTGAAAAATTTCCTTTGTGGAATTATAATTAACAAAAAATTACACAACACCCAAATCATTTAGACACGATGAAGAAAGGGCATCCTGTTTTATTCTCTTAGAAATTTTTAATCTTCACTATTCAATTCATGTAGAGTATAACCAAAAACATACCCAACACAAGCCTGTTTAGAGACTTGTGTTGGGAGAAGAGTACCACCAGAGAAAAGGACCATAGTGATGGTGGTAGGGATTCATCCGATGTGCTTGAACTTGAAGGCAGGGCCTTTGTAACAATCTGTAGGGAAGATAACCAATTCAAGGAAGGCCCGTGGGTAGTCTTCAATGATTTCAATTGTTTCTTGGATGGCATCCCAACCTGACGGAAGAGAAGAAAATAATTAGCTTATTAACCATAGGTGGCTTTCTAAAAATGATAGAAACTCTAAATAATTATGAACAACTTGGTATATTAGAATAACACGCTGGAGCAAATTGAAGTTTAATTTTTAAAAAAAATTTAAATTTCAATCAAGCATAGATGAAGCTCATCAAAGTAGTTTTTGTAGGGAGATGTGACACAGCTAGAATTTTGCCAAATTTAAAGCACTGGAACTGTCACAGGATGTTAAAAGTTGACAATCATTTCCAATAGTATTTGTAACAAATAATATTTAAAAAAAATGTATCCAATTTACAACCTGCATAGAATGCTGGCTTGTTGAAGTACCAAAATTTCAGTTCAGAAATAAATTAAAAATTTATTTTAATTCACACTTTTGCATTTCTTATTTTTTATTGTTATATGCCATGAAAACTAAATACTTATGGATTATATTTTTAAAATAGTGCTTCCATACATACAAATCTCACTAACCTCAATAGTGATGAATGAAGTTAGGAAGGAAAATTTTACAATGCAATGCAATACTAACCATTGTTGAAGATTCTGAAGACCCAGCTCTGCAGTTCAGTAGAGACACCTAATGACATTGAGTCACCACTGCTCAAGAAATGCTCTGAAGCACTACAGGGGCAAGAAAACTGCCTTAGGTTTCATTTAAATAATTTTTTCTATAATTGATTCTTCTACACAAACGTCTTTAATGCAAATAGCCAATTGTTTGAAAACTATCTGAAAAATACACAAAAAGGGATAAAACATTTGGTTTAATTTCACAGACTCTGCCTATGACACATGATAGTTAAGAAACAGCCCTAAATGTTAATTATTACTGTTACAGCAAAGTCTACACATACATACATCTATTCAATATAATGATAATTGATGCTTATACTACAGCATACACTTTACCATTAAGAATGCAATGTTGGATGAATTTACTTATGTAGATAGATAACAGAATTCTTTTGAATTAAATTTGAGGCATAATAGTTTAGAACAGCTGATTTATTCAACTTTTCATAGGGCCTCATTCATGACATAACAAAGGAAAACAATATACTACCCAAAGTAAAAGATTTTAGGCCAGATTTAAATAGAATTAGCTATTATCATAATTTTAGAAAAAGCTTAAACTAAAGGAATTCACTTTTGGATCAACAAGCAAAAGCAGTTAAAATTTTTAGAAGCCTAACAAGTCCCAGCATGCAATTTTCAGAAATGCAAAGAGAAACATAAATGAGAGGAGTTTACCAATGCTTTTTCATAAAAATATTTAAACTCTAAACATATATGTAATTGACTCTACATACAGCTATAACTTTTTTACCTACGAATTCGGTCAACAGGGCAGATAAATTTTTGAAATAAGTTGCAATTATGCTTATTTAAAACTACAACTATAAGTTTGTAAAAGATTACATATTTCTCCCTGATAATTTTTATATAATACAATTTCTATTCTGAGGACTTGACTTTAATGTAACCATCAGGGTATAAGAGAAATTCAGTATTTTTTTGAAATAAAAAAATTTTTACCAAGAAATACAATAAATAATGGCCACATATTGTGCAAATGAATTTTTGTGGCAATTCTATCATCAAATAAGTAGCTACCATTGTTGAAATACTCCTGAAATATTTCCAAAACTTTATTTAGATATCAAAATCACTAAACTTTGATAATTTTATGCATGTTCAGTTTCATTTCAGAGAGGTAATATTTCGATTACATTCACATCAATCAAATCCAAACCTACTTACATACTCAGCCATATCTGAATAAAATGAAATAACCACGTAACGAAGTTCATTTTGGTAAGTAAATGTCCGTGCCACCCTACAATCAACTAAATTTGCACCAAAAACATAATTAAATCGATAAAATAGGAAAAAAACAAATTATTCACTCGCAGCAGAACCACCTTCAACAATACATAAACAAGCGAGTGTTCGCTGTTTGATGGAAAGTTCGTGTTCGTGTTTTCCAACACGATGGAAAACACAAACACACCGAAATCTGCGAACTTTTCATCTGTGTTCGTGTTCGCGGACTGCCGAAAAACACGAACTTCGGGCAAAAGATTGATAGTGTGGACGGGCCTTTTAAGCTGGCGGTACAAGTATCTAATATTTTACATTTGCTAATGTCAATAATCTGTTCACAGGAATTATTACTACAATGTTGTCTGATGCTAGAATGACTAGGAGAGGTAAGCAAGCGACCTGTTCGATGACTCCGACCTGCATGTTCAGCAACCCTGACGTAAAGTGCTCGGTGGGTGGAACCCACATACTGCGATGCGCAATGCGCACAACTGAAATTATAGACGAGGGAAGATCGCATGCCGGTCGGGAGTACATCTTTAAATCTAAAAAATGATCCAATTCGAACAGGTCGCTTGCTTACCTCTCCTAGTCATTCTAGCATCAGACAACATTGTAGTAATAATTCCTGTGAACAGATTATTGGCATTAGCAAATTTAAAATATTAGATACTTGTACCGCCAGCTTCCCTACATACAATGTCACATGGAAGCCACGTGGTTAGGTGCTGGTTACGTGGATTTTAGTTGACAAAATGGATTTACCGCTGAATATACTCATCATAGCCATATTAGTACGTTGCATGCTGGATTAGATACGTGGGATCCACGTGTGATTTCCTATTAGCTACCAAATTGCCTTCAAATAAATTTTTCCACATGGGAGGCACGTGTGTATGCAACGTACTTGCTTATGAACGGCTTTTAAGAAAATATTGCGTATATATATATTTTAAAATAATTGTTATATGTTTTCGATGATATGTCAAAGATTCCATTCAGAGCACATATTAAATTCTACATTTATAACCAATTACCCGTTTACACATCAGATTATTCCCAAATTTACTAATATTTTCTTGATGGTCAAAAATATATACGTTATTATTTGTAGTATTCAGGGTCAAGCTGAGATAAAAGAAACTCTTTGTGCTAAAAAATCTAACATTCGCCTTTTCAAGTCTTAGTTGTGTCTTATTCAGTTGTAATGCTCATTTTGAACATTAGTAATAACTAATAAGTTAATCATTTCCTATGAAATATATGCTGATAATCTCTTTGAACCAAAAATTGGGATAACTAAATTCTATATATGCGTCTGGTGCGATTTCAAAAGCTTTCGTAAAATAATACTGAAAGACAGAACACACCAATGAATGAATTGATATACACACATGAAACTATTTGGATAAGTTTTGACGTTTCGATTTCGAAAGAATGTGCATCTGGCAACTACCCCTCCTCTCAGACGTTGTGGCACCTCCTATTCAAACTTCCGTGCTCCGTCTTCCGTGACCGTTACTTAGTTCTGCTCAAGACGTGATCGGTGTTAATTGTGCTCCTGTATATTTCTAGGAACATCATTCAATTCGCAGTATTAGTGAATCTAAGTGGAAGATAGGGATAATTAACAAGACGAGCTTTTCACTGTCCATATTAGAGACATTAAAACTGAGCATAGTTCTTATGTGCTGCTGGTTAAAGCGATACGGCTGGTTAATTTGTCTTCATTACTTTCTGTTGAACTGTAGCTCATTTTGGTACTGAAGCCATGAACAATAATCTGATTTTATTACAATAATTCTCTCATAAGCACGCCGTTGTGATGAGGAGTGATGGGTCGCTGGAAATCGTGTAAGATTAATATACAGAGTTCTAGTTCTTATATAAATGTAAACCTTTCGACAGTAATGATAACTTTAATTGCGCCATTTCTCGTTTGCGCTGAATGAATAAAATATCTTCTAAATCTTTTTCTTGTAATTCATTTTGTTGCTTTGTGGTACTTATGCTATAAAATATATTTACGTAAGCATTTCAATTTTAAATACCGCCTAAGAAATCCATCATTACAATTATTGACTGGTAAGATTTTGTTTCTTATTTCATTATTTATTGTGTTGACCTTCATTTTGAGGGTTTATCAGTCTTCACATTATGGATGAGGTTTGCGAGTATAATTTATTTTGTCAATGTTTTGCCTGAATTTGTCATGACACAATAGAAATATACAATGAAGGACAAATTTACGAGTACACCCTAAAATGCATAAACATGTATTCACAACCATTATATATGAATTTGAACGAATTGGAAGTGAATTATTAAAAATTTTCCATGCATTTGAGGGGTAAATTCATTCTTCATAGTTCATTTTTATAGAACCATGATGTTTCATATGTGAACATTAAAGTTAGCGCTGCCATTTTATCATATTTAAGGAATTGAATTTGTTTCTAAGAAAAGTTAACAAAATCCAAGAATGAACAATTAAGCTAGTACAATTCCTCGATTTTGATTGATGAAGTTTGCGGTGCCATTATATTATAGGAATTTGATTTGCTTTAATAAAAATGTTACAATTCATAACTGAACAATTCATCTGTCATCTTGATTTTTCGAGTTTGAATATTTATATTCCCTGCCATAGTATTAGTGGAATTTAATTTTTTCTAGAAATCATTGCAAAATTAAACAAAAAATTCCTTGCTGACGGTCAGGTTCTTCCATTCCAAATTAATGTGGTGGATATCTGCCCTGGAAAAAATTTATGAACGTGCTTTTACTACGAACACCCAAACTGGGTGTCCCCCCAAAATGTCCCCGACTTGTCGGTAGATTATATCTCCGCAATAAATTAACATATTTGAGATGTCTTTTTTAACAGTGTAGCAAATTTAGTTTCTTTTTCGAATAATTTACGTTTTTGAAAATAGTTTAATAACCACTTAAGTGTTATGACATACTATGCGGTTGCGGCAGCGGGAAACTGTTACCGCGACCGCGCGCGGTAAAAACGCATTTGTAGGTAGATGACACATTGGCGCGCTAACCCTGAAGGTTGTCGCGCGTTTTTTCGTACAGTGCTGTTTGGAACTCTGAACAGAATGGAGGTTTCACATTTCATAAATGTTGCCACTGTGTGCGCTGCTGAGAACGAAGGATTATTGGATATGCCTCGTGTACGGAGATATTTCGTGCACCCATACAACGTGGCTGAGACAAGTTTCCTCGTTTTTATGAAAATATTAGAGAGCACAGTGATAAATGAAATAATAATTGCTATTACAAATCAGAAATAATAATAGATAATAGATAAAATAATAATAATAAATAATATTTGATGAAAATATATGGATATCTTCCTGATATTCTATGGGAAACTAGAAATGAATTGCGTTTACTGCAGCGCTGTGAGCGGCTAACGTGTCACTAGTCATTACTTTCTGTGTTGACTGCCCTAAACCGCGCCGCGGTAAATCTCCTTCCGCCGACACGCGCGGTAGAAAAAATACCGCGCGCGTTTTCCGCGCCGCGGTTTCTCTTGTATGTCAGGCCTGGTAAGACAACACGTGCTGACGGATTTGCGGCTACCGCAGCTTTGCGCGGAAGCGCGTTTTAACGCTAAGTATGTCACTACACTAACAGTGATCGATTTACTAAAAGAGGTAGAAAAACTAATTGTTCAAAGGAAAGTTTTAAAAACAACACTGGTGATCTTCTTCATTTCCCAATACCTACTGTTAAGAATAATTTCACAATGATGTATCCTACATACCGCCAAGTCTTTAAACCCTCTGAGAAGTTATTTACTTTCTTATTTCATCATTTTAAGTTATACGATGGAAATTCATTGATAGCTATCAATGAATTTCCATCATATTGGAATACGAAGCAATGGAAATCTATAAAAAAGTTTGAAAAGCGTTTAATGAAACATTCCCGGAAAGGAACTCGTCATATAAGAAGACTGTGTTTCTCACTGTTAGAAAATATGGAAGAAAATTTAATGCTCTTTTTCACCGCTTTTCGTTGCTTCATTTCATTCCAATACGATGAAAATTCTTTGATCGTCAGTGAGCTGCATTTTGAGTGTCTTCAGACTTCAAACGATGAAATAAGAAAGTAAATAACCTCTCAGAGGGTTTAAAGACTTGGCGGTGTGTAGGATACATCATTGTGAAATTATTCTTCACAGTAGGTATTCAGAAATGAAGAAGATCACCAGTGTTGTTTTTAAAACTTTCATTTGAACAATTAGTTTTTCTACCGCTTTTAGTAAATCGATCACTGTTAAGTGGTTTTAAACGATTTTCAAAAACTTAAATTATTCGAAAAAGAAACGAAATTTGCAACACTGTGAAAAAAGACATTTCAAATATGTTTATTTATTGCGGAGATATAATCAATCGAAAAGTCGGGGACATTTTCATGGGACACCAGGTATAGCGTGGTGTAAGTAATGCCATGGAGGGTTCATAGTCTTTGTTCTTCTTTGAAAGCCTTATTTATAGAAGCATTCAAGTTTTGAATTTATCTTATTACAAGTCAATGAGTACAAAGAAAATTTGAAATGTTTGAATAATGGAATTATTCACTGCATCTTAGCCTGGCTGTTAACTCTACTTTCTTCACCCGGGAAAAAATATCGCAATTTGCAAGTTGCTCCGAGATCGTCGGTTGATATTTCATTCACAATGCATGTGCGCCTTTGTGAATTAACAGCCTTGTGACATAAATATTAGTATAATACTTGTATATATGTCACTAAAACACGCTACAAAGAGTGGTGGAGGCTGCCATGAAACCCTATGAATACTGAAATGCCATTCCTTTCGCCACTAATTACTGTCCCGGCTGATAAATTACTGCAAAGCAATTCGCGAAACATTTGCATGAGTGTTCATAAAATAACCATATATGGAATCAAGGATTAGTGAGGGAGGAGAATGGCATTTTGGGGGGACGTGTTCTACACGTTTGATTGCAAACAGGTAATCTCCTACAAGACATGACAATGCAGCGGCACCGTCACACCGAAGCGATCAACTAACTTTGATAACCACATGGAAACGGTGTATAATACACGTCAGTAGAATTCATGGTAAGTCTGCTTGATTCATAGATGGAACCCACGCGTAATTACCAAATGGATCTTAGCTGGCAGAAGCGAGGGATAACCATGAGGCATATGGTGTCCATGTAGAACCCACGTCCTCGACACGTGTCCTAACCATGTGGGCACCAGGTGGGGCCACTTTCCAAAAGTCCATGTGGTTTCCACATAGCATGGGCAGATAGAACCCATATGTAAAACATCTACAATCTATGTCGTAACCATGTGGTTTCCATGTAGAACCCACATCCTCGACAAGTGTCCTAACCATGTGGGTACCAGGTGGGGCCACTTTCCAAAAGTCCATGTGGTTTCCACATAGCATGGGCAGATAGAACCCATATGGCAAACATGGACAATCCATGTCGTAACCATGTGGCTTCCACGTGACCTTGTATGTAGGGTTAGACCTACGTATTTTGGAGTCATTATTCATTCATAAACTTAAACCTTCCCTCAACGAAATGCAGAGTGCATACCCTCTGAAAATAGTCAACCGATAAATTATTATTATTTTTGTTTGTTATTATCGTGCTTATATTCTGCGCTTCTGTAATTTTTTAGTGTACTAACTTGTTTATTATATTATTTACAGACTTTTTGTTGAGAATGAGCTTAGGCTCGAAACGTTAAGAGTAAATGTTTTTAAAGTACTTCTTCTCTATTTCTTTCATCATGCTAAATCTTACTCAGCATGGTTTGATCGCTCCGAGTGAATACGCGGGTGCGCAAATTATTCATAGCTCGAATAATCTCGAGCGTATTGGTTTGTCACAACAAATTTGCATTTCGACAAATATCTGTAAATATGTATCTAACTATTCTGTAATTAGAGAACGCCACAACGGAATTATACAACACCACAACGAAATTATACAACACCACAACGAAATTGTACAACACCACTAAGGAATTATACAACACCACTACGGAATTATACAACACCACTACGGAATTATACAACACCACTACGGAATTATATAACACCACTACAGAATTATACAATACCTCTACGGAATTATACAACACCACTACGGAATTATACAACGCCACTTACGGAAATTTTGCAACGAAACAATCACTCTGGTAAACTCCTAAAATTTTGCAGTGACGCAATAATTCTAGTAAATTTTACTGAAACTATACAAAGACGCTACCACCCTGGTAAACTCTTGATATTTTACAACGATGCCATGACTTTAGCACATTTTACTGAAATTTTGCATCGAAACTACCATTCTGGTGAACTCATAATATGTTAGAACGACGCAATGACTCTGCAAAGTAAACTTTACTGAAATTGTGCAACTAGACTACCACTGTGGTAAACTCTACTGAATTCATACAACGATACTACCACTCTGGTAAACTCCATTCCACTCAGACAACGATATACTGCCATTCTGGTAAACTCCATTGAATCCATACAACGATACTACCAATCTGGTAAACTCCACTGAATTCATACAACGATACTACCAATCTGGTAAACTCCACTGAATTCATACAACGATACTGCCACTTTGGTAAACTCCATTGAATCCATACAACGATACTGCCACTTTGGTAAACTACATTGAATCCATACAACGATACTACCAATCTGGTAAACTCCACTGAATTCATACAACGATACTGCCACTTTGGTAAACTCCATTGAATCCATACAACGGTACTGCCACTTTGGTAAACTCCACTGAATTCATACAACGATACTACCAATCTGGTAAACTCCACTGAATTCATACAACGATACTACCAATCTGGTAAACTCCACTGAATTCATACAACGATACTACCAATCTGGTAAACTCCACTGAATTCATACAACGATACTGCCACATTGGTAAACTCCACTGAATCCATACAACGATACTACCAATCTGGTAAACTCCACTGAATCCATACAACGATACTGCCACTTTGGTAAACTCCACTGAATCCATACAACGATACTACCAATCTGGTAAACTCTACTGAATTCATACAACGATACTACCAATCTGGTAAACTCCACTGAATCCATACAACGATACTACCAATCTGGTAAACTCCACTGAATTCATACAACGATACTGCCACTTTGGTAATCTCCATTGAATCCATACAACGATACTGCCACTTTGGTAAACTCCATTGAATCCATACAACGATACTACCAATCTGGTAAACTCCACTGAATTCATACAACGATACTACCAATCTGGTAAACTCCACTGAATTCATACAACGATACTACCAATCTGGTAAACTCCACTGAATTCATACAACGATACTGCCACTTTGGTAAACTCCATTGAATCCATACAACGATACTACCAATCTGGTAAACTCCACTGAATTCATACAACGATACTGCCACTTTGGTAAACTCCATTGAATCCATACAACGATACTACCACTCTGGTAAACTCCATTGAATTCAGACAACGATACTACCACCCTGGTAAACTCCATTGAATTCAGACAACGATACTACCACTCTGGTAAACTCTACTTAATTCATACAACGGTATACTATCACTCTGGTAAACTCCATTGAATTCAGACAACGATATACTACCACTATGGTAAACTCCATTGAATCCATACAACGATGCTGCCACTCTGGAGAACTCCATTGAATTCATACAACGATACTACCACTCTGGTAAACTCTACTGAATTCATACAACGATATGCTACCACTCTGGTAAACTCTACTGAATTCATACAACGATATGCTACCACTCTGGTAAACTCTACTGAATTCATACAACGATACTACCACTTTGGTAAACTCTACTGAATTCATACAACGATATGCTACCACTCTGGTAAACTCTACTGAAATTAAACGATACTATCACCATAGACAACTCTACCGTAGATTGCACAGTGGCTTTAGGTTACTCAAGTAAACTTTACCGAAAGGTTCACAGCAACACTGCGACTCAAGTGAACTCCATGAGGGCAATACTGCACAATAATTACCACGGTCGCACACCAGCACCTCGTGTCGCAAAATACTGCCACTTTCGCCCCCTTCATGAAGCTCAGCTCGCAGCTAACGCCTGGTTCTGAGAACGCCTGCGCTAAAATTCCCTGTTATTTCACCTCATTCGTCTCTGTAGACTAGACACTTGTACATAAACTCATTATTTCATCACGTTCATGCATTACTCATCGTTCTCTCTGTCATCAACCTATCATGCAGCATGCTTGCTCTCTAATTTGATTATATTGAAACGATTGTTTTCTCATAAAACTTTAAAATGTTTTGGTAAGTCCGTCCGCTGAAAATTGTCCACGTCAGGTTTTTCAGTGATGGATAACCTTCAATTCACTCTTACACTCATTGATCAAGTTGTCTAAACAGTAATTATCCCCAGTGTGGCAATTCGTCATGTGGATATGCTAGTTATTGTAATTTGTGGGTTATAAATTTTGTAGTGTTTTTTAGCATCAGAACGCACAAGTCCACAGGAACGCCTTGGAACGCAAAAGTTCAGGCAGAAATGAAGGTTTTGCAAGCTTCGAAGTTTTACTTCCCATCAGTGCAAAAATATAAGTGCGGATAAATTGCAACGAATATTTCAGGATATTATTAATAATTGAAGATATAAGTTCCGGGAATATGTTTCGTGATGGTTTCGGGTTCAGTGTTAATAAGAAAATTATTTTTATGTTCAACGGACGACACAGTAAAATTATGATCAACCTGAATGTCAGACTCGAGTGAGACAACTTTTACGTAAATGTTTAAAACTTGCCACTACATGGGGCATCGGGCAAGATTCAGAGCTCTTCGCTTATTGTTAAAGACAAGAAGAGAAGCGTGCGTCGCGAGCACCTCTCTAGGATCCCGCGTGAACGAGCGTTACCGCATGAAGCTCCGATGGTAGAAATGTACAACTTCACACAGAAAAACAAAAAAAATAGCAAGCTTCACGAGTGTAATATAAGATATAACATTGATATTAACACATATTTTACAAAAACTTAAAAAAAAAATTAACTGGTTTTATTAAGGGTACTCACCAAGAAACGTTGGACCTCTCAGAATCCAAGCGCGTAATTTCCGTAAGTCTCCTTGGAGTCGTCAAATACACTGCCTGATTACTATATTATATGTTTAGGACATCATTCGTTTTGCACGATTTTACAAAATATACTGACGCATATAAAGCTGCAATGTACAATCCCTCCTCACACCAACGTTGTATCTGTTTCTATTTGACTTTCATTAATCAATTAAAGGCACGGTTCAAACCACAAAAGACTTTCATAAGAGCATCAGCTAATGAAATATGAAGTTGAAGGGCCGTAGACTTTCACGCAATAATAACTCGAACACACTCCTAAATACGCCATAAAAGACATTCTAGATGGTATGGTACATAATGATTCCCTTATATGCTCAAATATTTTTAATTTCCTCCTGTATTTTTTCTTTAGATCCTTATTCGGTTAAGTATATTCCGACATCAATAATTATTCTCGGTTTTAAAACTTTATTCGATGTGCAAAATTGCTGGAAATTCTCTAGGAAGGCAACGTTACGAACGATTTTTCCCCCACGACCGTAGCATATCTTATCTTCCATGCATTACGAAACAGAAAAGGTAATTTTTTTAATATCCTATACGTAGGCGCACTGTGAAGCATTTACCTTTTCGAACTAATTTAAATTATTAGTAATAAGTGTCTTTTTAAGACAAAAATCCTTCGTAGTTGCCGGGTATCAATAATACTATTGTTGTCACACCTTCAAATGCATTTCAAATAAATTCCACACAACTCAGACTATCCATCTGTTCCCTAAAATCAAAACTAAAATTGCTCATTTGTTTCCTCGATCCTGATCTTTACCAATTGTGCCTCCTATATCACAAAACCTGCTTGTAAAACTCACGACGTCACACGAGTTTTCCAAGTTTTCGTGCTATTGATGATGAATAAATGGGGCGAAATTAAGCTGTCTCTAATTTGTAGATGATTTTCCAAAGAACGGAGCTAAACAGACGTGGAAAATTTTAGGAGACAAATTATTGAGTGTGTATGAGTGAGTGTAAAAAAATCAATTCTCCATAATTATTTCGGACTAGAAAGAAATTAAAAGAGCGGTCGAGCGTGTTTGGGACTAACATTCGCCCGCAACATCCGACAAAGCAATTTAAACAAAACAAACATTGTACTTGCGTATATTCTTGCATCATTAGCAACGTTGGGCTCGTGATTTGATCAGCGAAGCACAAGTTTCAAGAAATGAGGTGTTACGTTAAGCTATTACATTTTTTCTATTCCCCACGGATAACGCGAAATTGTCAAAATCCGTCGTTAACGAAGAGACCTTCACAGTTCAACAAACGGAAAAAACGCTTGAAATTTGGCTTTTTGACTTTGAAAACTGCCTTACCTATGACCTCTCCCTTTCAAAAGTTGCATAGCTTTACGAGATGGCTGCCATTCCCTCATTTAGTCGTAAATAAATCGGAAAACACACGACTATAAATCAAAAAGTTTAACGTTTATAAAAGTTTATAAATCTTTGTAGCTTTCTACCCAATACATGCAATTTCTTGTTCACTCACACATGTACTCACGTTTGCACAGTCATTAGATTCTATTTAAAACAGCTACCATCTTTTTTTCTTTGGACCACAATATATTGTGTGACGTCATTGCTACTTTTTCTCATCTGGGAGTAGTCCTGAAAATGAAGGAGCCATTGCTGTTACCTTGTTGATAGCTCAAAGTACAGATATGTCATAAAAATATATTTTAAAAGAGAACGTAGGCTAAGCAAGCGACCGTTAAGGTGATCTTTTCTATCGACCGAAATGTTCTCGCTATCGACCGAAATGTTCTAAAAATCTCAACCTCTGCAGTGAATGACAGGGAGCATTTCGAACGCATGGCTCAAATATGAGTTGAGTAAATATCGTTTTGGGTGGTATTTGATTGGGCTCACGATATTAATACTATTTGAGAAAAATCACATACCTTCTTCGATTCACACCATAGAAGAGAGATTTAGCGTCTTAAGAACACCATAGTGTAAGACACTGAAGGTTTTCAGAGTAAACCAATATTAAAAGTCTCAGTAGAGCTTACAATCTACATTTTCTTGTTCAGTTTTCAAATTTCCATTCAGGTTATCAATAGTGTTCCACTTATCCCGCGTCTGCTGGCCGAATTTTCGTATTCATCCGACCATCGCCAACCCTGCAACTGTGAAGCCTGGACTTATAATTGAGGCGCTCGATGGGTTTACGGGCTGATATTGGGGTTGTGTTATTGCAGTGGCAACCTTAATTGTCACTTCACTCCAACATTAGAACTGCATTTATCATAGCGCAACAGTACAGTCAAAAAAGAAAGGGCTTTTGAAGATAGAGCTCTTATTCTTTCACGATAACTGATTTTAAGAAGTTCTTCCTTCTTTTGATAGAAATAGAAAGGGGTTTTTAAGAGATTTTCATTCGTTTCATTTATTTTTTTCTTGTCAGAATGACGTTTTCATGAACTTCATTCAATGATAAATGTTTTTAGCTCTAGTTTGATAAAACTAAAATTTCATCAGATCAACGTCACGTTTAAATCAATTCAATTTGCTTCTATCAAACCCAAACTTTAATCAATCAAACAACAATTAAAATAATCAAACCTCGAATCTAATTAATTGAACTTTATTTCAAATTCAAAAGGCCCAACTCTCAATAATTCAAATTCTTATTCAAGTTAACTAACCTAAGTTCTCATTAATTAACCTCAATTCAAATTAACCTAACCAGAGCTCTAACTAATCAAACTCCAATTCAAATTAATCAAACCCATGTACATATAACAATAAGTAATCAACCTCCAGTTCTAATTTGCCAAACAGATGTTCAAAATAATGAAACTCAAATTCGTTCAATCGAACTACGAACTTGACTTTATTTCATTCCTATAAAAATTCTAATTCTTTACAGTGGACTCTAAACTTACTGTTGAATTACGTGTTACACTCCAAGAATTTGATATAACTTATGGGCTCACTGAAATGGAAGAAGTGCCACCGTAGGTTGAAACAGTGCCACCGTAGGTTGAAACAGTGCCACCGTAGGTTGAAACAGTGCCACCGTAGGTTGAAACAGTGCCACCGTAGGTTGAAACAGTGCCACCGTAGGTTAAAACAGTGCCACCGGAGGTTGAAACAGTGCCACCGTAGGTTGAAACAATGCCACCGTAGGTTGAAACAGTGCCACCGTAGGTTGAAACAGTGCCACCGTAGGTTGAAACAGTGCCACCGTAGGTTGAAA
Source organism: Morinoia aosen (assembly GCA_030386875.1). Lineage (NCBI taxonomy): Eukaryota > Metazoa > Arthropoda > Malacostraca > Amphipoda > Talitridae > Morinoia > Morinoia aosen. The sequence continues at coordinate 23,305,524 of CM059567.1, read as the reverse complement.
CAGTGCCACCGTAGGTTGAAACAGTGCCACCGTAGGTTGAAACAGTGCCACCGTAGGTTGAAACAGTGCCACCGTAGGTTGAAACAGTGCCACCGTAGGTTGAAACACATTTCATTTTGGACAACTATTCTTTCAACAAAATTATCAACGCGTTCAGCATAAGTGTATGTTGGGACCACTACTTTGGGTTGTTATCGAACGTCGGTGGTGTGTGGTGTTCATAGAGAAGCCAAGATTCCTATTGGTTAAAGGACTTGGTTGTGTTGTTCCCGATTGTAAAATTTGTGACCTATTCAATTCAGAAGTACGCTTAAAAATTATCTGACAGCATCTGTTTATTTTATATAATTTTATAATTGTGGCTTATAATTTATTTGTATTAGCGCAATGAACGTTGTCTGGTGCTTTGTATAGGCATGATAATTTTCTCCAAAACGTAAACTACTTCAGTAAAATTACACTCATAGTATATAGAGTACACTGTACAGTATATGCTAAAATATAGCGTTGATAATTGTATTTTAATTTTTAAAAAATAATTTCCAAAACAATAAATTTCAGTTAATTGTATCAGCTTCGCATCAAATGATGTTTCATTTATTTAATATTTAATAGCATTGAAGTTTGCGAAATAAATTTATGTTCGATATGAAGCTCTGCAATAATTCCTTCTTCCAAACTATGCATAACGTAGCACTGAGTTTTACGAGTACTTGTTCACTTATGAATAAGAAACCAGTTGACATTAATTTTATTAAATAATGCATCGCCACGAGCTGTGATACATTTCTCGATGCGAACAGCGAAATTAAAGATGACGCTCTCTAGAACCTCGCTGCTGATTCTTCTTCCACTTCCAGAAATTTTCTCTTGAAATCTTCTCGAGTTGCTGGGATTGAATTGAATACGTGGTTTTTGATACGACCAAACAAACAACAAACAAAACAAACATCGGCACCTTTGGGATGCTTTATTTGCAATCAAGCCTGATACAAATGATCTTAAGCATTGGTTTTTCAAATGTCTTATAACTAACACTATATATAGGACACCATGACGGTTCCCCCGTAAAGCCGGTACCCATTTCCGACACCTGGGTCGAGTGGGGTATTGTGCTTGAGCTTTCCCTCATACCCAACGGGGAAAATCGCAGCGCCAGCGCCAGGGATACGAACCCGCGACTCCAACATACAAGTCCGATCCCTTAACCGCTGTGCCACCGCGACCAGACCTCAAAAGAATTAATCCAACGAGTAAAGGTCTGATGATCGTGCCGGTCAGGTCAGTTTACTGCCATGAGTCAGTTGTGTCATGTTTGCTGATTTCAACAGCTTTCTATTTTTTCGATGAAGAGAGCAAAACTGCCGCCCAAGAGGGAAATTTGAGCAGCAAATATAGGTGTAGGTGAGAATTCGAAGCCGCCAATTGCTCTCATGCGTCAAGAGAAAGGTAGGAGGTGCCGGACTGAGCTTTCTTATCGCTTAAGTTTGCTTTGGCCGGAAAAATACCACCGCCAATGTTCGTCTTTAAACGAAAAGAACCTCTGTGTAGCAGCATGGGAAGTGTCGTGGTTGCCGTTCTCATCATAGTGCTGGAAGTTGAACTTAACCTTCCTAAACTGAGCGAACTAGGTTGCCACAGTTAAACCGAAATACCTCAGGTGCCATTGTTGACAAACTGGTGGACATCGCGGTAACTCACGCTCAGCAAAAGGAGCTTGGTTGTAGCGCACACTGTGCTTAAGGGAACCGGATCGGTGCCCTACTTTCATAAAATCAATTTTTTTCGTTTATTCTAAAAGGTAGCAAAACATATTGAAGAAACTACTGCAACAATTTTAGAACGCTAGTGCAGTTGGAAGAGGGTGAAAAAGCAAGTTAAATGAGGTTACGTCATGTTTGAGTGTGAACGCGTTCGGGTGTGCACGTAACACCGCTCAATGTGCGTGTGTTTGTCTCAATGATTAAATCTATCTGTTCTTTACTTCAGTTACTCGCAAGGTCTGATTGAGTGAGGGCGTCTGTATTGCGATCACAAAGTGTTAGAAGGGTTTCCACTATGAATAAACGTAGAAAACAGTAGCCCGAAAACAGTTGTCAACAATAAAAAGGAGCGTTTTTCTCCATTTTTTAAAACCTTAATTTTTTTCAATTTATCATGATTGTTATAAAAAAAAATTACTATTTGCGAGAAATGCAATTTTTCAAATTTGGAAAAAACTGTCTTTAGTTTATTTTACATACTTTTCAGAATCTAGTAGTGAAATCCGTTTCTTTCGATCTATAAAACTTACGGAGGAGATACGACTTCAAAATACCCCACTTCTTCTTTGGGGATGCGGGGGACCGAAAATTTCAAAAATGTTCCATACAGAAGTTGTTCAAAAAATTAGTATATATTCACACAAAAAACTCACACTCACAACTTTAATATCAAAAAGGTTTTAACATCACGATATGGTCCCATTAAGGAACTTTCTCGTCTCAGTTATTAAATTGATAACAATTGGTTGTCACACATGAAAAACTGAAAGAACTTGGTTTTGACTCTCACCAAAATAAAGGAACCTTGTTTGTCGTTTTGTAAAAGTGTGAATCCATTGCTATAACTCCCTAAAAAGAGGGTAATTGATAGAAACGTTCACACACTGAGGGAGGTCGGTTGTAATACGAGTACTTGCGTTTAAATGTTTGCTACCTTTATCAAACAAAGGTTGCTTGGCTAGCAAGGCCGAGAGAACCAAATCACATTCAGCTATTACTTGTTGCAGATTCGTCGAATCCGATCGTAGAACCTAGGAACCCCTTCAAAACTTTGCAAAAGTATGGAAAAAGAATTTTACATGAAAATTGGTATAAAAAACTGTAGAAAATTACTGTATTGTATGTACGATGGCCACAACTGAAAATAACACCGTTAGCAGTAGGCAGCGTTAATCGTTAGCTGAGCTATGCAGAATCATTGTATAGCAGTGCTTTGCGTCAATGCATGCACAACGCAAGTGTTGCTAGAGTGGGGAATGACTGTTTATGTAGACAGAGCTTTGGAGACAAAAGTTTATGGAGCCTGATGTACCCCTATATGGAGACAAAAGTTTATGGAGACAAAGTCCCATTGACACAACACACAGCGACTGCGTCTGAAGTGAGACGAGTACTTGGATAAACTGATTGCAAATTACTCAATGGAGTGGCTTGCTGAAAAAATATAGATAGAGGTTGTGACAAAGTAGGTAGGGCAATGAGTTTACATCTCTTTTGAAGGCCGAATCCTACGCCTCCGTGTCGTTGATGTTAGGATATGTGGTATGAAATATTTTCCATTCTTCTAAATTAGACCACAAAAGTGTTTCAGTAATTATTCTAAAATTTACAAATATATATAACTTTCTCAAGAATTAGGTTGTAGGATGAGAAAGCTAAGAAGCCACTCATCTTATCAGGGAATTTACACCCCTACAATGTATGGACCAATTTCCTAGCGCTGGATAAAATTTCATGAAACACATTACAGGTACGATAAGTATCTTATGATGGTAAGAGCATGTTCATAAGTTTGTAACCGAGATTAACTTTGTACGAATGAATTAGTTATCTGTAGTTTACGCTATTCAACTGGCTACATTTATACGTTTTTCTGGAGATAGAGTCAAAGTGTAATTTAATTAATTTTCCATTGTTGATAAAATGATGTTTACCAATGATTATTATCCATCTTCTTCCTTTCCTGTGCAATATTAGGTTAACTTTTTATTGTTATTTTTTATTCTTCATCAACAGTTCTTCGATTTTTGATAGCGTTTATCTATTGACGAATTTATATTGAGAGGGTGAAGGTGGAGTGCGTATATACGGGGAAAACGATGCATAATTCAGTTCAATGCATCATATTAATGCATTCATGACTGTAAAACAGTTGTGTAGTGTATGCCTGATACAGCCATGATTACTAGTGATGATCTTGAATACTCATGAGCCATGAAGATCTTTTTATGCAAGCGATGATCGAGTTACCTCATGGAAGAGGCATTACAATTTCTCTCTTGTCTTCGTGTCTATGATCGAACGTCGTTGGATCGATCACAGTCAGCGTTATTAAGCGACTGTAAATCTGTCCGTAGACTGTAAATAACTTCAAGTATTGATGCGCGAGTCTCATTCGTTGTTGTGCCGTAATAACCCTAGCAACGTGCTCTGAATAGACTCCAATCTGTTATCAGAAATTCAAAATTTAAAGTCAATTGCAATACCAATTTTGAAAAGGCAATAATGAAGTTGATCATACCCTTATTTAGCTTTACTTGAGTATTTATGATTGTCACAATAGTCATGTCGCTCAACAGCATTATGAAAATACCCTCCGTGGCCACCGGTGATGCACGTTGCAGTCAAAGTGTTAAGCGGGTACATTACCCCTCACATCAATAAACATCAAACATCACATTCATGTTGAGAGAATTAACTGTCTTAACACCTTGTGCCTGAGCGTGTTTTCCTTATCAATTTTCTGACACACCTGCGCATGGCACGTCGAGTGGAATTAATGTAGCTCCGTCTTTTGGAAACCTCATAATAGAGTTTTAAGTGCCTAATAAATTGTAGAAACCAATTTTTACTCCCTTGGGAGAAACTTTGCAACTCGTTCATTTACATCTTTTAATGAATACCACAATTTTTATCCAACAGTTTAGTTAAAGGTATGTCCCCGACTGCTTTTTGCTATCTGTTGGGGTTGACTTGTAATATTGTGATGCTAGTGTTCACTGTCTTTCAAAATGACATAACTCAATCTCGTCCTTGAACAAATTTTTCAGATGTGCATGAAAAACAAGTAAATCCATCCTAATAGTACCTGCGATAAAAATATTCTTGTACTTGTGTACTGGTGAAACTCGCATCATAGATACGGTCATTAAGCATACTAATGAGCTTGACAGAGAGACGGGAGAAGTGGACACGGAAAAATTGTAAAATATATACATAAACACTTCAAGAGTATTTTCAAGTAAAATTCTTTTTATAGTTTACATTTTGCTCGTTTTTATAGATTAGAAATTGTCTTGAAATCACCCTCATTTAAACCTTTCACTTAATAAGAACGTCGTTTTGAAAAGTTGAGCGATTTTTTTGCTCTCGCGCGTTTTGTTGTTTTGTGCCGCAGCGTCTGTCCCCTACCATGCTCTCAACCAGCAGTTCTTAACCTGGAGGCGTGTGTCTCTGACGTTCTTAAGGATGCTTAATGAACGTATCTGTGATACGAGTTTCACCAGTGCACAAGTTCAAGAATATTTTAAACGTGGGTACTATTAGAGTGGATATACTTGCTTGCCATCCTTACCTTCAGAATTACTTAAGAAAATTATCAAATCCCGTCATTCTTGAAGGATCATGTTCATTAGTAATTATGTAAAACAAAACACTTACCTAAGCAATATCCTTAAGGGGGTGTGGGAGTAAAAAATTAAGAACCACTTGCAGCTCTCAACAGCGGTTCTGCTGCAGCACATTTTTCGGTCTGTACGCCACACAGAATGCGAGAACAAGTGAGTGTCGGCTTGGCGATCAAATAATTACCTGAATCCTGGGAAAGTGCGAATGTGATTAAACGAGTTCGCCCTAACTAGCTAGCTAACTAACACCAATGGAATTGCCGCTAAGAATTCAACCGACAATCGATAGGTGACACTTCTGGGACTTTCAGTATTCCAAATTTATTTGTCTATTTAATTCCCTTTTGTATAATCTAAGTAATTGACGTTTTACATAAATTATTTCTATCCTTCGAAACTCTGCACTACTATTGGTATGAATAGCTTGATACTTCGTCGTTGTCACAGCCCTCAAAAGCGAATGCGATCTGAAAAGAGAAATATCTTCTTCCCTACTAGCCGCACGTAGAAGGTGTGTGTGTAAATGTAGAAATCCATCAATACTGTCAAGGTAGCGATGTTTAATTGAATCAGCTGAAATTCCAAGATTCTGTCTACACTCACCCAGGACCCATCCAGTAACTAGACACTCATTTCATCATTCGATTCTAGCATTAAAACGTCGACGTGTCTATTGTCACGAGATGCTTTTTTTTGAATTGGTTTTAACGAGAGAATCTCGCATGGAGGAAAGGCACACCTCCGCACAGAAATGTATGACAACGTTGTTAGAAACTGGGCGAGCGTATAGTGAGATCCAGCATTAATATCAGCATGTTCTAATATATCTTTATAAGAAATAAATGTATTATTTCATGTACTCAACAAGTTTTTTCCAAATTACCATAATTTCTTATTTATTTGAATCCTCGAGAACAGGATCTCTTCACTGGATAACATATATAAGACATAATCCACTCTGCTGGATTTTTCATATCATTCTCGACGGAATTTCACCCTTATAAATAATTACCATTCTAAGATCATGCTTTCAATTTGATCTATGTTAATTAATTGATAACATGGTTGAAACATAAATAATGGCCAACCAAATAACTATCTCTCACATGCGAGAGAATCAGATAATGAAATATGGAACTAGTTAACCGTAGACTTTTACTGGTTACTTCTTGATAAACATGTTAAAAACAAAACACATTATGGAAAACTCAGTACACAGCTATTGCCTTCTTTGTACAAATGATTACAATTTCCTATTAGTGTTTTTCTTTAGATGCTCAATTGCTCATTCATTTCAGTTTATTTCCACGTGAGTTCTAGATTTGAACAGTTGATACGATATACAGAATTACTGAATTTCTCCACGTAAGCAACTTTTAGAAACGATTTTTCCACGACTACGATAAATCTTTAATACTTGTTTTTAGAGTATTCTTCAAAAATATTGCTAATTCAGTACAGAACAATCAATGATCCTTCTACATACGCATGGCATGTTATTGCATGGTTTAGTTAAAATGGATTTTGTCATATTGTCAATCAATTTTCATAAATTTCGCACGCACTGCAGTTCTTACTTTTGGTTGCTAAAATGTAAATTCAAATATTTTATACGAACACGTGTAAATTTCCGTGAAACACGTTTTCCGAATGTTGAGCGCAAATTTCCCTCTCTTGTTGTAAAGTTTCTTTAGCGCATACTAGCTCCGCCTACTGAAGAGTTTCTACTATTATTTTGGCCTTGGTGAGCTTCTTTCTCTCAAATTCTACTCAATGGATAACCATATCAGATCGCATTTCTTACCATCACCTTCTTTTTGGCTAACATTCCCCGCCTTCTTCAAACATAGATCGCTACATAGATTTAATTTTCAATGTATTATTCTCACCTATTTTTTGAGAAATGTTAACAACCCTGACGTTAGTGTCGGTTCTTAACATAAATATCACCTCGGCATTTGGCCATGGACACAGAGAGAGAGAGACAATGTGGGTGCTGCCGACACATGAACAGGACCTCTGACCCCGGCCCCCGTCGTCTCAAGTCCTCAATGTTTTATAAAGGTTTTCGCGCTCAATTGTAACTTCCACTCGCTTGTAACTTTCGCCCACGCTTCACTTGTCTCTCAAGCATGAAATAACTCATTCTCTAGCACCCATTCCAAGACTGTTATTTACATAATTCTCTGACGTGATCATATTCTTGACATTGACCCATCGCTCCATGAATCTTTGCTGTACCTTCATGCACTTTCATTATAAGATTTAGGGCTTAAAATTCTTTCATGTTCCGACTATCATCGAATAATTAATGAAGAAAATTTTTCAGCAATTGAAATCTGTGACACTTAAATTTAGTTTACTAACATTTATGACAATTTCGTGAGATTTATGGCATGAACAGATTCTGAAACTAAAACCAACTGAGGAAACGTGGTCTATCATTAACGAAAGGAACTATAACTAATACTCCTTATTAAAACCTCATTACGAAAAGTAAATGTTCTACAAATATGTCTGGTGATCAAAATTAAATGAGAATTTGACAGAACAATTACACCTCATCTTTGCTGAGTGCTCTTAAAAAGATATAAAATAACATCTATCACGCAACTCAGCTCAATAAGGAACACATTTGAAAGATTTTTTCTTTACGTGGAAGAACTTCTAGTTCATTTTATTAAGTGAATCAATTGGCTTACTTTAAATTAGCCTTACTTTAAATAAGCTTCAAATTAGCCTTTTTGAATGAGTTCCAGTTTTTCGAGACCAGAAAGATTCAAATTTATCGGAAATTGGCTTATTTATAGAAAAGTGTAATTTTCAATTTTGTAGTCGTGCAAAAAATGCAGTAGCCCTCATTTTTTCCGTGTTTATAACATTACTGTTCATTACTCGTGATGTACTCGTGAATGGTAAATTATAGTTCGTTTAAATAAATCTGTTCAAATGATTTCTAGAACCATTCTTCGCGTAGTTTTCTTTCATAGATTTTCTTGGGTATCTGTTTTTAGGTTTAACAATCGAAACAGAACGCCGAAATTTTGTTCAGCGTATGCCGGGCCGACAAACTGCGGCGTCAAAACTTTTAGCGGAGTTGAGAGCAGCCGATGTTGGTTCTAGAACTTCATTTGTTGGGGATTGGAGTGACGAAAGTATCTGCAACACGTTGCAGAATTGCTCGCATGTGGACCACTACAGATACATGTACGATTATCGACCGGTAAATGTTATGGTTTGGAAATTGTAGTGTAACAATGGAAGGATTAACCTATCGTCACGCAGATCGACTCTAATATTTCAGCCTTTTCGAGAAGGAACAAATTTTTATTTGCAATTTTACTGCTCTTCCGCTATTTGATTCTCAAAAGAACTACCTCGTTCCTCAGAATTTCAATCGTCGATGAGAATTTATGAGCTTCAATTTTCAAATTGAATCACTTTCGGAATTTCTATCTTCCTAATGAATATTCTAGTCATATATAAAGACCTTTGAATTCCAGTGTGAATAATCTCGGGTTCGGTCATATTGCTGTGATTATATATAATTATCTTTTAACGTGAGGGATCTGCTGATGTTTTACGAGGAGAAGATTTTTTTTATATTTGTTTCTAAGTATTTCTTCGACTGCGTCTATGAATGTCCCGATTTTACAGGTTTTACGTTCTCCGTAGGGCGTGGTTCTTGGCCAAACATCATGGCTACCAAAATTTTTTACTACTGTAGATTGTGTTGCTTTCAATAATTTGCGGGAAACACTCGCGCCTCTCGTCGAGTGAACCAAATAGTTTCACGGCGCGCAAAATATCCTCTCCCTCTGTCATTAGGTTCAGGTACTATGCTTCATGAATAATCAAACTCCGTTCCGAAATATGCAAAGGTTGTTATTTATTTTCAATTATAACCCTATTTGGGTCCTAAACAATTGTAATTTTAATGTGAAATATATAAATTTAGGTCGATTACGTCTTACATATGCAGTTAAATTTCTCATTATTTACTTTTCATCTCATTGGAGGTACATCGAACCAGACAATATGAAGTCGATATGAAACCCATAAACTGCGTCACAAGCCCGGGAAAACACATTTCAACTTCGCATACCCGGCATTTCATATTCTTTAGTTTCGGCTTTCATCTCTAGTTTCACTGTGATATGTTAAACATCCCTGGTTGAAGATCTCCTGTTTTGGATAGTTAGTCGTTTTCACTACACTACGAACAGACGCTGCTGTTTAGGATCACATTCAGCAGTGAATAAGCTCGCCGCTCCGTCTCAAGTATTCTCTGCGGTTGTCAAAATTTATTTATTTTTGGCCCATTCAACAATAGATTCAGCGTACAAAGAACCTGGTACAAAACATTCTGTTCTGAAGCCCTGTCATCACCGTGTAAGCAATGGTCAAAGGTGTATTAGCGAGGAATGTTTGTTTATTCCTCTGGAACGAAACAAACTCGTTCGTTTGGCGCGACCGCCCGAAGTTAAAAGCTGAACTGAAGCTGACGAATCCTGAAGTTCGACCCGGACTTTGGCGCGCGGCTCTCCGCTCTCAGCACCAGAACATCTAAATAAAAGTTCTTTGGTGATGGAAGGGCGAGGAAGTTTCTTGGATTTGAGGATTTGGAAACGCCAACAATATTACAGTTACATGAAAGTCATTTGAATTAACAAAAATAAAATTTCAACTCAGAGAACTTAACTGACCAACAACTCAGCGATTGTTTGTAAGGATACAAATCGCACTCCTGATTTCTGATATTACGGGATCTCACTAGTTTTTTACAGCGTCTCATTGTAAATAATTATGATATCAGATGTATAGAGCATTTCTCACGTTTAAAATAGGTGAATTCAGATATGTCCACAAAACATTACAAACATTTTAAAAATCTCTGATATCAGAGACGTTGGACACTATACTTGCATTTTAAAATACTGTGACATGAGACAGATAGAACATTAGGCTTCCGCAGGCAGATACCAGACTGAGGAGGTTTGTGACACGTCTACTCTGTGTTTTTCTCGGCGATGCTGGACGAAAAAATGCGAGTTCCTCGCGTCACAGCCTTTGCTTTCGCTGTAGAGCAGGTCTTCTCAACCTTTCAATTGTGGTGTACCCCCTTAGCTTAATGGTGTATCTTCATGTACCCCCAGCATAGATAAGTATTTAAGTAACTATAAAAAAACACTTAATGATTCGTAATTATGTTTATTTACACGGTTTTTGTAAGTATATATTGTACATTTTAACAGATGAAGTATGTTAAATATTACCCCTAGGGGTACATGTGCCTCCGGTTGAGAAGCCCTGCATTTAGAGGAAACTTGCTGAATTATTTTCTGAAAATCACAGCGCCGCACCTGCCGCATTTCGAATATAATACAACTGCGAATGTAATACAACTGAGAATATAATAGAACTGCGAATGTAATACAACTGAGAATATAATAGAAATGCGAATGTAATACAACTGAGAATATAATAGAACTCAGAGTAACTTCAGGTCATTACTACCTACGTAACAAAGTCTGAATAGCTACGACAAGAACGTTCGCGATAAAAAAATCTATGATGAAAATATTCAGGAAAGTTATAGCTATGACATAAGTCCTAAGGATGGTAATATCTATGCTAAATCAACCAGGGTGGAAACATCTCTGACAAGTTCTTACAGTATAGAACGCGTGTAATTTTCTCTTGATATAGTATTGTTCTAATAAAACCGTTTTACGATACATCAATGCCGGAGATGAGTCACTTGAAACCAAAAAATGTACTCTAAAACATGGCATAAGATTCTTTATGTCTGCAGCTCTGCAGAAATTGTCAGTTTTTTCAACGTTATTCAGAAATCTAAGTAAAAGAATTTCAGTGTTGGTTGTTTTGAAAGACCGAGTATTGTGTCGTACGTCGTTGCCTAACATTAGAAGATCTTTCGTTATTTGGTGTCTATTATAACAACCAGTGCCAAGTTGAAGGATTGCAGCATCAATTCTATACATACGAAGTTGAGTTACCCAAAGTTTTGAAGACAAATTAACAGGAGCCCAACAGCAAAAACACCTGAAAGGAATCATGATTTAGATTTTTCACAATATTTCGCGATGAATTGAAAATCAGTGTACCAATAGTTCTATAATTTCTTCTGAGAAATCGAGCGAACTACTTCATTCAACAGCCAAACTCTTTCATGAAAAACAAGGCTCAACATCATTAATTACAGACGAATTTAGTGGTTATGAATAATTTCGTGGTACTGGTACGCTGAACAATTTGGTGTTGAAAATTGTGCACCTCCACAGGCCACGCAACAGTGTTTGCCCGTTTTATGTCAAACTGGGTCGTATTGCTCAACAAGAAATCACTCATCCTCAGAAACGGCTCCCATGTATTTTGAATTTTTCTCTTATTCAAAACCGTTAAAATGGAAGCTCGATGTAATTTCTGCGTAATTCACGGAAAACTGTGCGTTCTCTTTGTTGGTGAAACAATTTATTTGTGATACGAAACTACGACGGAGGTGGTATCAAAATTTTAAACATTTTATTAACTCGGACGAGATTTTTAATGAAAAAGTTATCTACCATTAGAATTCCGTTCTGACTCACAGCATAAATTAAAAAAACTAAAGAAGGCACCTCACACCAATGAAGTGCAAGCGCTATTTCTCGACCTCTGCCCAATTTTCTTTTTAGAACATATTTTCTACACTATTTAGGAATACGTCCCTATATTCATGACTAAGAACTTTACATCCGAAGTTGAAAAAACACATGCATCACCTCTTGTTGAGAGAACATTTAAGAATTTTCCTCATGGTAATTGTTCGCTGGAAATGGTACGTAGTCGGTGAGCAGCGAAGACATTTCCTCCTCGCCCGAACTTACGTTGACACGATCGGGACGCACAAAAGTTGGGGCATCACTGGTGATCCTGAGGAAAACCAAGCCCGTAGTGGAGGCCAATTTTACAATTATTGCTACGGGAGACGGTCCAAGTTCATCATGAGGCCCTTCTACACTACCATCAAAACCGTGCACATAGTCCTTCAGCATCAAGTAAGAAGGAATGTAGAAATTTGGAACTTCACCATTTTTCCTCACAGTCAGTTTTAAGATAATTGAGACGCCTCGAACTAGATGAAGACTGTAGTTCAAGACCTGAATTTTGGCTACAAAATTTAGTGTTACTATAACTTAGTTTGGTAATTTATTTTAACACGTTTCCTTGCAAAATGTAAGCAACGGACACTACCGAGTCATGCAAATGACATGTTTAATGAAAAACTAATTCTTACATCAATTTAGAGATGTTGAACAGTAGGTCTGAAAAAATTTGACAGCGGCATGATTTTAGGCTTAAGACTAAAATGAGGTCTGGGTCTAGTGTCAATATGACAATAAGCTCAAATTTCACGTTGCTCGGAACACACTGTGACAAACCAGTAGAGGGTAGAGTGTGCAAAGAAGTTAAGTGATTTGCGTTTAGCTAGGAAATTTTTTGGCAGTAAAGTCTCTTGTTCCTCACTGTTAGTTTTCGACATTATGAATTTTTTTTCGTTGAAGAACGCTTCAAGTATTATTAAGAGCTTAGTTTACCTTTTAGTATTTTTTAGTTATTTATGTATTGTATCATGTAACTGATGGTTTAATGAAACTTCTGCAGGGAAACGTCATTTACCTTCAATTTATACCTAAACTTTCATGCACCACAGACGAATTTGAAGCTAATCAAAATTACCCTAAAATAAAGTGCAGAATATTGCAAATCGTTACCTACACTGATTCAAGTTGTTTTACCTGTTAAACATAAGTGTGACAAAAAATCTCTCTGTAGCAGTTATTTTACTGCACAATTGACATCTATAAAGTAGCCTAGAAGTATGTATGAGATTTTAAAAACAATTTGACGACCTTTGCAAGAGAGCTTAATATCTTTGTCCTTCATTCTCATCGCATAAGTTGGCTCGTATGTCATGGTTAGCGGGTCGACAAGCTGAAGAGCACACAATGAGTGAGGTACACTGACTTGCACCCGACTGCTCGCTCAGTTACAGCCAGGTTGCGCATGCGCAGGGTGAAAAGAAAATTTTCCTTCGAAGCAACCTAAAAAATGCTGCGTGCAACGAAATTATATATGGGCGACATTTTGGACGATAATCCGCCACACCCTACCATACCTTAACTTATGCAGTGCTTGAACTGAGAGAAAATCCCTTTGTACTTGAAGTAATAACCCAATATTTGTATTCCAGAGGACGTCCCAAAAATCGACTTACAAAACTTGTGCCACCAGCTATAGTCCTGCCTCAACACCACCGAAACTGTAAAACGATTGATTTTTACCCAATCTGGAGAAAATAACCACGGTGAGTACTTTCCCTGTGTTGAAAAATATTAATCTCTCTGAATTTGCTATAATTTTTTTTTAGTGAGTCACCTGGGCCCTAGTGAAGTAGTAAAGAACATTGTATTTGGAGTCAATCATATATCCGTCTGTGAGTCTCTTCTTTAAAAACAGCTAGTCCAATTATACTTAGGAGGACATGCTATTTATTTCACTTTCAATATTAGTACAGACTTTGCTGAATTATTAATGAGAGAAATACATTTGAAGAATGAACATCAATGCTGGAACATTTTTCCCGTTCTTAAAAATGACCTGTAAGACTCAATGAAACAAATCATTGTAAAAATATCCTTTTTAAAATATTCGAGCTACACTCATATTGTCGAAATAAAATGAATTCCCTTTGTTACGGCACTTCAAATGCACAAGAAAAATGGAAAAACATTTACAGGTTGATGATTATAAGTGAATCTTTTCAATTGTAAGCGACCTTTGCTGAAAAAAAACAACTATGTACATAGAGAATAAATTTCATTGAAGCTTCGAAAAGTCAATTAAGGAAACTGTTGTGAAATTACGTTATTTTTTGCTGAAAAAAACATTAGTGCAGTACGTACCTACTTGATGCCCAATAATTATACTAAAATGAATCGCTCAATTCCGCAGGAGTAATATTACAAACAGGAAAAAAATGCTAAATTTCATCTGTGACGTGAGGAGATGAGTCGATGGGACTAAAATACAGCATAAGCGCGAATCAAAATTTCTAAATTAATATTATTTGCTTCCCCCTGATCGGCAGATTATTTTTTCAGGATGGAGATCTTCAAAATGGGTTGTAAATCAGCACGCAGTAATAAATGGAGCTCGTGGTGAGTTTTTGCAGAGCCACCTTGCGCCTCACTGTGCACTGTTGGCCATTAGAATATTATCGCTACATTTGTCACCTGACTTTTGAATCAACACCTGACCCCTCATGGCGCACCACAGCTCATCGAAATATTATCGCTTCGTATCCCACAGATGGACCGCAAAGCTCATCGCTATGCAAGGGAGCTGCAGTCTGCGGTTGTCAACGTCTACCTCGAGTTATGCGCCTCTAAGGTCAAATCTTGAGGAAAGTATCCGCAGAAATGAAATTAGGGTGAGTCATGAGTGAAATTCGCTCTTTTGAAATTAATTCATTTGGTTACAACTTAAAATAATCTATATTTTATTAAGTAAAACAATTGAAACAGAAAAAATTACTTGAATTGTTTGAGTAAACTGAATATAGATATTGTGTGTTAGCCGTTTCTATCAATCACTTACTGCCGTTTATCAGATGCCGTTTATTGATTACTTGAAAATAAACTGTACCGGCTTTGGGATACTGAAGTTGTTCACGAAAAATTTTCAACATCTCGATATTGTTCCAAAACATATATTCCTATGCAAGACTTTTTTTGGTACACATAAAAGACTGGAGGGCGTGAGGTCATTGGTTTGCAAGATACAAAGACTAGCCGAAGTTCGGTGAATTTTGTAGCCTGAGTTTCCGTCACCAGTACAAAGCATCAATTGTTTCAAAATAGCCAAGAATTATTTGCAGCAGTTGAGAGTTCGCAGAAGTCTTCATTTAGTCTTCATTTTCGTCATGCATTCACATTTGAAATCGTCTGTTAACTTCTAACCATTAAAAAATGACAATTTCACAAAAAATTCCATCTCGAAATAACATAATTTACCAAACAGATACACAGATGCGTCATAAAATTATGTAAGTGAGGAAGGTGGCCTCAAAAAATTAAACACATATTTTACTTAACTTGTAATGTTTAGCTTGCTTTAGCAAACATCTTACTGTTTATTAAACACAGTTATCATGTTCGTTTTAAAATATTTACATTTTAATTTCAAGGGGCTCCATAAATTTTTCACAACTATTTCAAAGTCATGTGTGAAGTTGAATCTTACAAGGCTTCAACGGCAGCGTCATTAAAACAAGCAAATGAAATGTATTAGCAGAAATGAAGTGTTGAACGATGACAGTTCCATGCACGCGTAATTTTTCTCCATTGACAAATGAACTTTATATGTATCACGTGGCAATTGATTTGGATTCAGAGTTACGTTTCAGTTGGATTCACCGTAGTAAAGGCATGTTTATACTGGGTGTTAATTTTCAACGGGTACAAACTTTCAAATGTGATAGGAGTACTCAAAATAAACCCTATAACAGCAATATAAAAATTGCAAAACTCTTTAGTTTTCGAGAGATTGAGCTTTAAAGTTTAGAATGCCACGTATTTAACAAGTAATTTAAGTTTCTAACGAATGAGAATGGAAGATGAAATGACTATTGCATTAACATGCATATTGAAGATCAAGAAAATATTGATAATGAATTTGATAAAAAATTGATATAAATTGAATTAAGGATCGTCCCGCAGTTCATTGTGTCAAGAAATCATCAATCACCAAGCAGAAGTCAATGATCAAAGTTTGTCGAAGAAAGTCAACGCATTTAAGTACACCTGTATAAGTTTGAATGCGAAAATTAGGCTTACGAATTTAGTTTCAGTCGCTCGAATGTCTCTTTTCAATTACTGAAAAAACAAGTAAATTGATATTGGAACATTATTGAAAAATAGGAATATTGAAAATTGTAAACTGACCAGCACTCGATGCGAAATTACAATATTAAGAATGTAATTAAAAATTAAAGATGGAGGGTATTGCGACGATTACCTCATCTATATCGTAAAGGGAAATAAGTAGAGAACTTGTAAAAATCGTTCGGTAAAGTTACCATCCCTGACTGAGTGTCAACGATTTTGTACACCGTTTCCAGGTGTAGCGTAGCGTCCGATTCCGTTGCTACCTGATGTTACGACAAATTGAACTGAACGAATGTATAAAGAAACGCATTAAAAGAAGCTTGACATAAACTCAGCATCGAGTACCACCATCGAGTGCCGTGTTTTCTAAAATATGTTTTTTGAAGCATTCAAAGAGAGGGTATTAATCACGGAAAAGTCTACGGTTCTTCGGCCCAATATTTCAATACCTGATCATTTCAGTAGATGACGATTTGGACGGCCAATATTCGGGTTTCAACCGTGTCATTATTTGATTAACAGAGATCATATTGCAATAGCGCGTTACTGTGCGTAGCGACTGTGTATGAGGGTGTGTATTTTAGAAAACACCACAGAGCTTATAATGTCCTATATATATGTTCTAATACACATATCTCGTATTCCTAAACTTTCGAAGAAAACCATCAGAAATTACGGTTTTGAAATTATATGTATTCGGGGACGACTCTTTGTGAGTAACTGTAATTATTTAATTTGCATATGTTATTGTAGTAGGTGTCAATATTAATGCTGTATCACATATCGACTTCTCGCAGTTTGCAGTATTATTTATGTCTTTGTGTGGAAGTGCGTCAGTCCGCGTAAACGCAAGTTGACAAAGGAGGCAACACGCCGCGGAGAAGAAGGAAATACTCATGAAAGCATTGAATTAAAATAAGGAAAAAATGAATTTCGGAAAATAAGATATCAACTAGTTACTGTGGTCAGGTTTAGCCTAAAAAATATTGTGATTTAAGCCGTTTTGGTTCGCTGCATTAACAGAAAATCGGAATATTGAGAATTGACCAACAACTAAAAAGCAAACCCTACTCTAGCGCATGTTTCATGTCTCAATTATGCGTACTACATTCACAGCTTGGTTTGCTTGACGGGTTGAATGAGCTTAGGTTAGGACTGTTATGTTTTCTTACTCATCTTACTCTCAAAAATTAAAATTGGAGTGGGTGAAATTTTTAGCTTCTAGCTTGATTTTGTTTTGACAGTTTTTACCATATTTTCACTCTTTATATAAACTTTGTTTCAAGTATCTCTGTGAATTTTCGTGTTTGAATACTAACACAATTTTTTTCAGATCTGGTATATATTTATAAATATGTATTTTGATGTATTGTATGTATTTTGAGCTTTGGTGGTTCAAAACTCTAAATTTTTAAATTTTACTCATTGTAATTAGTAGATATGAATTTTTCATTGCTATTTTAATTCAAAAGAGTTGTACCGAACGCACTGCATAGGTTGCGTTTGATTTGCTTTATTTTTGAAAATTCACAAAGACTTTGAAGCCCTACAAGTATATTTTAAAGCATTCACAATGACGAAATTAAAGAACATCATTTTAAATACGATTATTGCAATCTGGCCCAAAAGCCACATTAAAAAAAAAATGCTTACGATTTTAGCGCTACCCAAAAAATGACAAGCTGGACAAAAAGAAAACTCATTTCCGTAACTGCCTTCTCCAATCAGGGGAGATTTTTTCTTAGGGGATAGGGGATTTTTTCTTTTTTGTTAGGAATTAGAGTTGTTAAATATTATTTTAGACCCTATACGTAAGAAGCATTCTGTACATAGCATAAGTGATATATGAAAGACAATACATACAGTATGTCTACACAACGATCCATATCGTCAATAGGCCATGAATACAATCCAAAGGGGAGGTACAGTAATTGTGGAATACTTTTCTGAGTGGGCTGGCTCGAAGGCAGAGTTTGAGCGGAAAAAAGATCATCGTTAGCTAAAATATTCTTGGGTAATTTTCAATAAAAGGAGCTAGAATGAGCGCAATGATTTTATAGAATAGAGGGCAGTTTCAGCGTAACCCTCGGAAATTGTGTTAGCACTGAGCCGTACGTGGTCAGGTATGAAGTTCGTTTGTTTAGATACAAGCGAAAAGAACTGATATCTGTAGCGTCGTGCGAAAGTTGTATCAAATTGAAGGTACCGTCGGATACATGAGAAAAAAAAGTTATCACCGGCAACGACACGATTCAAGTTGAAAAATTATGTATGATGTACTTGCCATTCGTGTACCTCCAAAATTATAGGAGGAGATACATTTCAAACATCAAGAACTTCAGGTTTTAAGGAGAGCTTTAGGAACTGTACACTGAGTGGTCTGTTGTTCAACATAACTCAGAATTAGTACATTATGTGCGTTAAGATGTATTTTTTCGTTCCAAAACATCTTGACCGTCATCTGCTCGGCTAATTATTGCTTGCTGAACGCTCACACCTACGTCATCGCTAGGGGCGGAGGGAGAACGCGGCTCCGACCACCAAAGGGGACCGTCTGGGTAAAAACCAATGTCAGTCATTTTTTGATGGATATTCTGAAATTTTCACCATAGATGTGGAATGATACCAAAAAGTTTTAACTCGTGTGTTTATTTCGTAATTTTATTAGAAATTGATTTTTTCGAAAAATTAAAAATAGGGTGTTTTTGAAATTATATCTTTTCCTTCATTTTTGAAATTACAGAACCAGCAACGTGTTTTCGAGATAGCTAAATCTAATATCTAAAGAAACATTGGGGTGAAATTTCAATATTTTGATTCGTTGAATTTGGGGACTTTTTTTCCATGAATACATTTTTTTAATTATGACATTATTTCTGTTATAATTTTCAAACCAAACATTTTATAAAAATCTAATACCTTAATTTTAGCTATTTTCAAGCCCTATTGGTTGATATATTAGCCAGTCCTGCATCTACATAACCGTGGGAGCAGTACCATTTCAAACGTCAACAAGTTCAAGTTTTCAGGAGACCCCGACAAACTCGTCACCTGGCGTGTAATGGTGTAAGTGAATGGCTTTTCGTAAGCTATAGCAGACGCACGAATACACTTTCATAGCAGTGAAGCATTTCGTTAGGCTTAGAAAAAAATTCTCTACAAATGAGCTGAAAAACACAAAATTGATAATTTTGGGCTTTGTGGTAAGCCGTTCCCCCTTCTCCCAACCACCTAATTGGCTAGTCTTTCGTAAGCTGTATCAGACAAACGAAAACGCTTACAAATGAGTAAAGCATATCGTTAGATTTGTAGGAAAATTCTCTATAAGATGACTTAATAAACAGAAAATTCATAGTTTCATAGACATTAAAGGTAGACCTAATATAAGAAAAACTTGAAGTTGCTTTAGAATATGATCGTTCAACTTCATACTCTGTCGAGCAATTACTGAAGTTTCTTTAGTTTTCATACGACGGCGGTCTCTGTATCCGAAGAGGGGTTAAGAATAGCAGAAACGGTGTCATTGCCAAAAAAAACAGTATGTGCTTTCTTACCATGACATAAAACCACCAGCTGCTGTTCAAAGCAAGTGCGGAAATGAAAAACGACGAGATCCACGAAATATTGATAGCATTAAAATTCTGTAGTAAATGGTTTGAAAGGCTGGGAAATTTACAGTCTATATGAGGAGTTGTAAGACCAGTGTGAGTGATACGTTCGTTAATGCTGCGCCTGTCGCCTTCGAGCGCTATTTTAGAAAACGGCCGTCGTGCTTCGATCAAGCTACGGATATTTCGAGCCATACCCTTCTTGAATTTTCTTAATGAGGTTATTGCAAGGATAAAGTGCAACAGCACCTAATGTTGAAACCTTGAAGGCATGGATAGCAGCTCTGGCATCGGTTACTAAGGAGATGTTAGAGATTACCTGGCGTGAGATTGAAATTTGTTTAAGCCTACACCGAACAACAAAAGAAGCAAACAAAATTTGTGAGTAAATCAAAAGTATTTCTGTCATCGCCGTTGTAACTGGAGAAAATCATGTACAATTATCAAACACAGTCTGTTTGTAATGAATATCTAAAATCTGGAATAACTCCATTGTGAACTCCTTATTACAAGAAATTCAGCACAGAACACAATTTCTACATAAATATAGTAACAAATCTCATCATAAAGTGACTTTTGTGTGTGTGGTATTCAGGTTCAAAGCCTTCCAAACTCTTGCCAGGCGCGAAGTTCTGGATCAGTTGCCAAGGCCTGGAGAGAGTGGTGATACCTTCGTTGTTCAGTGTTGGGATGTGAATTTAACGCGGTAATCTCCTCACACAACGCAACCTAGGGAATTCTCATGCACTCTTTCAAGCATGTCTTCTGGAATTCTTGCAATTTCAGCCTCAATATTGTTCTGCAGGCATTCCAGAGCGCTGGGACGGTTGCAATACACCTTCGACTTCAGGTAACCGCAAATAAAAAATCGCATAGGGCTAAGCCCGGTGAGAGTGCCGGCCAGTTGAGATCTCCCATCCAAGAGATAAGCCTTCCAGGAAACGTTCGCCTCAAAAAATTCATGATAATGCCTTATTAGATACATGCGTTTTTTCCTTTGCCTACCGGAGACTTCAGAACCAGTTCACTGACGAGGTGGGTCGCAGTGACATGTAGCGATGTGTAACGAATTTTCCATCATAAATGATGTCGGTTCTCCACTCTATCCTTACTATAAATTCAGTGTTGGTCGTAGTAGGGTTTGAGTTCTCCATTATCTCCAACATTAGGATTCGAATTGAGCTTTATCCGAAATATTGCTTAACTATTAGTTTATGTACTACTAAAATATTGATAAAATATTAATTTATGTATTGGTAAAATATTGCTAGTCTATTAATTTATGTATATAGCAAAAGTACCTTATGTACCCACCTTTTAGACATAGCACAATAGCTATTAGTTTGAAATCCTCACATACTAACCACTTATGTTGATGTAGTTTTGCGATTCAGAAGGCGTTGGCACATTGGAAAACTTTCTTTACAAAGGGCTGTATAACCGGCTGAAAGACGACTGATACTGTTGGTGCCTGAAACCGCTTTTTATCCCTGGATCGTGTAATTTTTGCGACGAACGGCTGCAAAAATAAACGGCGACGAATCTATTTTTTCTTTTCACTTATTTTTTCAGTCTCGACCTTTCGTAATTATAACGTCCAATAGTGCTATGCACAAAATGAAACTAGTGAAATTACTGAAAACGCTGAGCCAGGAGAGAGTTTTAATTATGATTTTTGTGTTCAGGAACCCATAATGAGGCGGCTACTTTCATTTCGTAAAAAGGAGGTAAAATTTCTTAAACAGTTTAATTCATCACCCATAAAGGTGTCACAGTTTCACCTAACCATGAAAACTGCAGTATACATTGCCAATATAAATGCTATGCTAGCGTAGCTGTAAAATTGCCATGAAAATGACAGTTTCCCCTCGCTACTTCGCGGTTCGACTATCGCTGATTCACAATTTTGCGGTTTTCTAAAATATGTAAATGGAAAGCATTTCGCGGAGTTTTCTCGTTAAATACAATCATCGTCTGCGCACAGAGCGCAGTAAAAATCATTATCAGCTTCATCATCTTCAGCTCGTAAGTGTTATGGCTTCAACAGAGGTTCCAGTTATCAACAAAGAACTGTACCGTAAAGGGTGGGTTGTTAGAAGTACAGGGAGGGCTTTAAAAGTCAAAATTTTTGTTAAATAAAAACGGTATATATGGTGTTCCTATTTCGCAGAAATTCCGTTATCGCAGCCGGTCTCGGAACCGACCAACCGCGATAAACGAAGGATCACTGTAAACACAATTTGTGGTAATTGATCAGCTCACAACACCTACAGTGAACATTTCTCTGCGTTTTATTCCACTCTCAAGCAACGGCCAAATTCTTTAGCATTGTATCTATGTATTCCTTGACATTAGACTTATTCGTCAACACTCAACCCATTCCTTATCATAGAATCTATTCCTTTGCATTATGTCTGGTCGTCAGCTTTTGACGTATCCATTAGCATTAGACCTATTTATTAGGATTGTACCAATTTTTCGGCATTATACTCATTTGTCAGCATTGTATCTATCCTTCAGCATGTGACCCTATGCTCAGCATTTGCCCTTAGAGGCACATAACTCGAGATAGACGTTGACAACCGCAGACTGCAGCTCCCGTGCATAACGATGAGCTGTGCGGTCCGTCTGTGGGAGGCGAAGAGATAATATTTCAGGGACTGACAGTGTGTAGTGAAGCTTACGTAAATTGAAAAACAGATTTAGATTGATTATTTATGACTTCATTAGCGCTAGGTGCGAAAATTTGCGACTCTAGGTGACATTTCGTTTGTACCGTTAGATTCGTTCGTGATTCTCATTTTCCAAGTACGAGAGACGTTTGATGTTAAATGCAGACACATTACATCTTACTTAAATGAGATATCAGCTAGTAGAAACATCAACAGTTCTATAAGCTGCACTCTTCGTATAGGACTCCCAGTTGTAGATGCCAGTACTGAACACATTGCTAGTACTGTGAAAGCTGCAATGGTATCTTCCTATACATAAGTAAATACGTCAAGCCTTGTTCCGATTTGCCTCAAAATGCTTCAACAGAAAAGAGTTATAATGCCACCTGTTCTTTTAAAGTCGTCGACAGTAATAGGTCTAAAATTAGGCTGGGGTTACGATAAATAAAGAAAATGGACTATAAAATGGGCTACTCGAATCATCTGCCACAAATTAGGAATACTGTAGTGGATAAACGAACGCATTTTCTTACAAAACATATAACTTTAATGAAGAAACGCACAGGCAATTTACGACAGTTTTATCAGTTTTCCAGTCTATTTTAGACTTATTTACGTCATCAAATGTTAAAAAATTCCCTCAGATGTAAAAAGTTTTTTTTATATTTTAGTTCGGTAAAAGCTTTCTTTTTCATAAATTCATGAGCGTTAATGTAAGAGAAGAGTCCTGAGTGCGCGTTCCCTTGGCAAGACTGAGCGCACCGAGCCTGGAGCTGTTCTCTGCTAATGCCCAATGACGCACTCACGTTTGATGCTAACTCAAAGTTCGTACATCTCTGCTTTTGGTGGGTCATGGGTTCCTGCAAGAATAAGGGGAATCAAAACAAAGCAAAAGCAACTGCTGTGAAATTCTGCTGTAAGTGGATCTATACCTAGAGAGCGTAAACTCACGGTGGTTTTCTTCGCTTTGCAACCCTTGATGTTATTCTTAATTTCGCAGTTTCTGTAGTGATGGGAGACAGCTACTGTCGGCGGCACGAGGTACGTTCGTCTGTTTTTCGGAACGCCATCTGGAAAATTAGAGTTTCATTTTTCCTTCACTATTACTGTAAATTTCTGATTGTTTACAGGGCACCTTCTGCTACTCAACGCGGTAACATTCGTTGTGTACAATACAAGCCATCATTCGTTATGTATCCTGAAGTAGAAAATAAGAAATCAACCGAACTTGTACGTTTTTTGATGTCCTAGTCAATGATATTTTAACATAACATGAAATAGCTCATTCGTTTAAATGAAAGAAATAATGAATACTATGATCACATAGTTCCAGTGTTCGCTACCGGACATCGTTGCAAATGTCAATCAATGTTCACGATGTAATCCCATGTTTATTAGAATAAGTCAACCGAACAATATTTATTTAAATGACTTTGTCTGCTGCTCTATAAACGAACATAATAAATGATCATACTAAAAAATAATGATGAGGTAACTCGAACGTTTTAATGGGAAATGATAGATGTCTAACATGTGAAAATTATGGGGTTCAACGCATGCCCATGGCTCACTTACTAGGCACGCCTGTGTTGATATTTATGCCATTTGTATCAAAATTGTCAAATTGGCCATTTTCCTCGCCAAAATCCTCAAGTTTGGCCAGTTCCAAACATCTGGCTGCCCTGCATAGTTACCAGATGCTGAGTATTCTTAAGAGATGAATTTCATTTTATCTGAAAATTAACTCATGCTTGAGGATTTTGGTCACGGAAATGGTCAATCTGAAAATCATGACTTTAGCTTTAACGATTCTTTCTTTTGCTAACTTCAAGTGCACACTCACCGCTGCGTGTCAGCAAAAAAAATCGCATACACCCATCAATTCACCCCGATGGGGACGCAAACCCATTCTACCTTAAATCGTCATCCATCAATATGCACCATATGTATAGAATTGTTTTGATTCATGCTTTCAAAGTCAACTTAGCAACCTGTTTTGATGTTACTATAAAATCTAGATACTTAACTTTATATGCCTGTGTGTCAATATATGTAAACACACATTTTCTCATAACACTCCTCTGTAAATTTAAACAAGTGAATTATGATGCAGTATTTCACACGAACGAAGAGAAGGAACTACTTATAACTTAGTTCGAAAAAATAGTTAGAAATGGAGCTTTGACACCCACCCAAGCCTACAATCTTCCTTCACTCCTACTATAACGATTTAGGAAAGTCTAGGTTTCGAATTGAGGGTAAAAACTATTGAATTTCACATTTCTACTTTCTCTTTTACCTTGAAACTGGTGGACGAAGTGCACGGTGGGGATGGCGACGTGCAAGGGCCGCATGATGAACTTCGACCTCTCCCTGTAATTATTGGGATGCAGTACACGCTTGGTTTTCCTCAGGGTCACTAGAGATGCACCCAGCCCTTGTGCACACAAGTTCGGGAGCAGAGAATCTCCTTTCGTGGAGTTAGGATTTTCTTCCAAATCAAACAAACAATTGCCATGCAGATGACACTTTGATGGTCTCAGAAGTTTCATTCTTGAGTTAGCACCTGTCACATTTATATGCTGAACTGATGAACACATCTTCACAATTTCTGATGAGAGTTTCGGTGTCATGAAAGTTGAGTCGTCGTCCCATAAGTTGTAAAAAAATGCGTTCTGAAAAAAATGCTCACTAAAAATACGGTTGTTAAGAGGTGTAGCACTTAAACCGAATGATATACCTTCCTTAACCCTGTGGAAACGAAAACAATGAAACTATGTAACATTTCCAAATTGATTTCCTAACAAGTAATAACGTGTAAGAAAAACGCTAACCCTATAACTACCTGTTAAAAAATTGTGCTGAGGAGTAACAATGGCTAGACTGTCAAATTGCCCATTCTCTCAATTTAAAATTATTGTATTAGCGTTGAATACTTAGCTGATTCTAATGAAATAGTACATTCCTTAGCACTTCTTCTTCTTCTTCTCGGTTGTATTAGACATCTGAAACGTAATTAGCTCACAATGCTACTCGTATTTTTATTCAATGTTAGGTTAAAAAAACTTTTGCGTCCTCCGTTACAACGATACATGTTTGGTAATAATTTCAAACCATAAATCTTTCAAAAAGCTAATGACACCTACAATAAGCGAAAGAACTTTTGTTGGATTATTCAAGTACTATGCATGAATATTTATTTACGTCTCTCTCTACAAAAGGTACTCAAATGAGTGGGAGTGTGAATTTGATGGATGATTTTCTCCTGCTTTTTCTTCAACATTTGAAATTGAATTATATTTGTGTATTAACTTCCCTCCGCCATAATTTAATAAACTCATTTCTTCTTACAGTAGTGTTATGTATCCTATTCATAATGAAATCTCTTGGACAAATTGTCTTGTCCGACACTGAAACAAAGAGTTTTGGAATTAAAATTTTCCACTACGTGCTGACAACCTTGTTTCCACACTTATACAGGAATCAGAAAACGTACATCAATACAAGGAGGTAGCCCGTGTTGACTTCTTGACTTGACTAGACAGAAGACAACCTGACACTTCTGATGTCTATCGTGCACAGCATCTCATCATTACTTAACTTGACTTGACAGAAGACAACCTGACACTTCTGATGTCTATCGTGCACAGCAACTCATCATTACTTAACTTAACTTGACAGAAGACAACCTGATACTTCTGATGTCCATCGTGCACAGCAACTCATCATTACTTAACTTGACTTGACAGAAGACAACCTGATACTTCGATGTCTATCGTGCACAGCAACTCATCATTACTTAACTTGACTTGACAGAAGACAACCTGATACTTCTGATGTCTATCGTGCACAGCAACTCATCATTTTACGTCTAGTGTCTGGTTCTGGTCTGGTGCTCCAGATTTACTCAAGAGAGAATAATGGTACCAAAACTAATAAACACTACATTAATAAAATCACCGGCATATCAATATGGCTTTCTTCAGTAAGTGTTCCACTTTTTTGCGTAACCGTGAACCCGTGTGGACCTTCCCAAACATAATATTAAATCAAACCTGTCCACCATAACTAAATTTGAAAATAACCCTAAATCTCTAATTCAACCTAATGAAGAACTGGTTTTTCAATTGAAATTAAGTAAACCAGCGTTCCCCTATTATAACCTAACCGGAAACTATTTGCTCTGTGTTACTTTAAAAAAACATAAACGTCATGAGTGGTGCCAACCGACATCAATACCGGATAGCCTTCATCAATAAATTTGTGCATTAAGTATAGGTCGTCCTCCGCGCGGCGCTCCGAAGCACCGACGGTTGGCCGGCGGCAGTCTTGACGTGGGAAATTTTCCCAGCGGATATCGTAAATTGAAGATGAGGAAAATAATGGTGATAAAAACACCGTGACGGGAACTTCACTTACTGGTTTACCTAGCAAAAACTCACTTTGAAGAGGTAGGACGCATAGTATCCCATGCTGTTCACCATCGCAATGAGATTATCCTCTTCTCTCGGGATGAAAGCTTCATCCAGATCTAACATGGCGATGAGGGAAAACCTCGACGCTCTGAGGTGGCAGTCTGCTTGAGATGCTACCTGTCCGTACTGGTGAATTGCCTGCAAGACGTTTGTTAAATTTATTATTTTGAGGACAAAGTAAATTTTGATTAGACGCTTGTATGGCTGTAATTAATCAAACAATTACTATCTTTCTTTAAGAACGTCCGTATTAAGCAAATAGCTGAAATGTTAATATGTTTTCGAGTCCGAATAACGTAAGTAAGAAATCCATATTTTCTAAGTATAAAAAACAGTCGCTATGGGAAATCTTGACACACCGCAATGTGTCACCATGACACACTGCAATGTGCCACCATAACACACTGCAATGTGCCACCATGACACATTGTAATGTGCCACCATGACACACTGCAATGTGCCACCATAACACACTGCAATGTGCCACCATGACACATTGTAATGTGCCACCATAACACACTGCAATGTGCCACCATGACACATTGTAATGTGCCACCATGACACACTGCAATGTGCCACCATAACACACTGCAATGTGCCACCATGACACATTGTAATGTGCCACCATGACACACCACCATGTGCCACCATGACACACCGCAATGTGCCACCATGACACACCGCAATGTGTCACCATGACACACCACAGTGTGTCACCATGACACACCACAATGTGCCACCATGACACACCACAATGTGCCACCATGACACACCACAATGTGTCACCATGACACACCACAGTGTGTCACCATGACACACCACAATGTATCACCATGACACACCACAATGTGTCACCATGACACACCGCAACGTGTCACCATGACACACCACAATGTGTCACTATGACACACCACAGTGTGTCACCATGACACACCACAATGTGCCACCATGACACACCACAATGTGCCACCATGGCACACCACAATGTGTCACCATGACACACCACAGTGTGTCACCATGACACACCACAGTGTGTCACCATGACACACCACAATGTGTCACCATGACACACCACAGTGTGTCACCATGACACACCCATAGGTCAGCCCAAAACGTGAAGCGGCATCCCGCGTGAGAACGTAGCCAGGGTTGGCGGAGCTGAGTATTTCTCCTTATGTATGTTTTTTCACGGCAATTCTGAGTTGAAACAATGCAATAATTGAATTCAACCTTTAAATCATAGAAGTTTCACATCTCCTCAGTATACATATAGAAGTGAGAATATTGAGACATTCTGGATCCCTTTAGGTGTTTAACGTTTTATTTTGTTGATAAATTTTGAGATAATGACCTCAGTGGAACATATCTCGAAGAAATAAACACTGTTTGCAAATGATAGTTTTGCAAAGAATTATTTAGCAAGGAACCACGTCGATGACGACTTAAAGGGTTGAAGGGAACTATTAAAAATAGCTTACACCTATTCAAAAAGTATATTAGTCCTGTTAAAGCAATGAAAGATTCATTAATGAGAAAACAAATTATTTATTCTAATTATATAAACAGATTATAACATGTGAAATGAGAATAAAATATTTTATATATAATCAGAATATACTAATTTTATTATATAATAGTTCGGTAGTCCGATTAATCTAAAAATGATGCACAATGCAAATCAATATCCTCATTCGATTAATCATCAAACTTTTTTTGAGTGACGACAAGAACGCCCTAAATGAGCTGGCAGATGCATGAATGAAACTTATTCTAGCATTTTTTGAGTCCTCAGATTTTTTTTTAGAACCTTAATACGGATTGCAATGATGTTTTACTTCTGTGTTGTTTGCCCCTAAGATAAGAAACCGTGAGTTCATCTTCACATTCCTTGTCTGTGATCATTAAAGAAAGGTTTGTCTTCAGCACGTCTGCCATTTTCACTGTGTTTTCTTCAGTATTTTCCTTGTAGACATTTCTTTATTTCTCTTCTACGAAAAATTTAAATTCATCGGACAGTTTTAGTGTATGAAAACTTCCGTACGTAACTCAGCTACGTTCGCGTAACTTCGTAACACACTTCTGAGAACAGCGCGGCGTCTTCCAGTCACACACTTCCTGCGGTGAAAAAGTGCGTATTGTGTGGCCCGGGTGTTTTAAAGAACAGGTTTAGTATCAATGCTTTCTTAGTGTAAATACTCAATCATGAAATAAATGATGATTTAATTTGAACCATTGGAAATGTGTTTTTCAGGTGCTGAGCAAGAGCCACCCACATTCGAGTCTAGAACTGCAAGGCCTTCGGTTGAACTATTGGGTTGAGAATGAGAGACAACGCATGGCCTGTAGCTGTGATTGAAGCTAAAATGTATATTAAATGAAGAACAATCTACTGATAGCCAGTTTTTAAAAGCCCCTGCAAACGAAGCTATTTGAATTTTGATGCTTTAGTTTAGTTGTTGGATATTTCAAGTATGTTGTGAAAGCTATTCATAATTTGTGGTGCAGTCTCTCTTACATATTGAAGCGTGAGTAATATACAAGACATCATTTAGCTTTGAGGAGGCAGATTTTCATTGTTTATGAAAACATGGCGTTCGACTAATTATCACAATATTTAGGAAAATATTTCATTGTTGTTAAAAATAATTCATCTACGAGTGTGAAATAGCTCACATCATTCTGACTGATTTGTTTTGCAGTTATTTTGATCGATAAATTTAATTCGTTGGAAATTATGCATGCAACCAACTATTATGTACTGAAACAATAGCAGTAAAATATTGTTGTTTTCATTCACTCTGAACATAATTTCTAGTACCTTTAGCAAGAATTTTCAACTGAGACTCACACAATAACATTTAACTTGTTTTATGAGCATGATTCCTCACTTTACTGAATACTACGATAACGAAATCTACGATAATCATGGTGAAAATAACACTTTATAGCAATTGAAAATCAAAACTGAAGTATTGCATTATTTTGGACAACTAACAAGGCAAAATATAGCTTTATGAGAAGCAGTTATGTACCCATTATTTTCTTAAGAAAAACCCCATCCTGGCATTGGATTACTACATCTAATCATCATGTTCAACCATTGGCCTTCTGTAGCCCTTGAACAGCAACAACGTTTAGTTTAAATGCAACCAAGGTCTTGCTAGGAACTATGAGTGGTTTACCCCTGTTTCACGGTGGTGTGTAACTAAGGAATACTTCCTGAAGGGATTAATATACATTTTATAAAAAAATTATTCGCGGTATAAACTATTCACTCTTCTTGATTTCAATTTATGTAGAAATTTTGAAGATGTTTCATGATTCATTTTTGATTGCCAACAGTTCGTTTTCAGCTGTTTTTGTTTGGTTGATTTGGGTGTATAAGAAGTTTTTATTTAAAAAACCGTGAGTAAGGGGAACGATAATGATAAATGTATTCAATAGTCCCGCGTAAATTACAGTAATTTTATAGTTTTTTGGTGTTTTCAACTTCTCATACTTTATATATTCCCACTTTACTTACATGCCAAGTGTGATCACACGTTCTGCACGGCTGCACAAAAAAGGAAATTTTGTAAGCTTAAAATTTTGTTGAAATTTCTACATGCTGCTCATTTATGCTTCTATTACAAGAGCCGACAGGACAGCTACATCGGTACAGTATAAAATGAAAGCAAAACGTCATTGAGTCGGTTACAAAAATTGAGATGTACTAGCAAAAAGGGGTCTGCGCTTTCAGTGCCAAGATACGACCTTTCATACATGGCACCATATGATTTAGTTTGTTGGCATGTTAAAATGATTATTTCACATGCAAATACTGCTCAAACATAATTAAACATGATATTTAACATAATTCCCCCCATTTCATAGGTAAACAATTTCTGTGCCATTGTCTTTGAATTTTTATAACTAAATGTTTTTATAACAATTATTTATCCTACAATGCTTGACCGCATGAATACATTTTCATGTTTTCCATTCGATCTTTTGTAAAACCTTTATGAGATATTTATTTTCTTATACTAACCAAGGATGTTCATGTTAAGTAAATCATTTGAAAAACCAATGCTGATTTTTGTTTTTTGTTTTAACTTTATTTTAAATAAACTGTTTTACTTTACTTTCTTTTCAGTGGTTACAGGTTTGACCTCTACAGCAAATTAACTGCAGTTTGCTGTATTGATTAGGTTCAAAATTTATGGTTATATTTTACTGCTGATGTGGCTACAGCTGGACTACAAAAATTCCTTTTTCTGAAGGGTATGCTCTTTTTTTTACGATAGTAATCTTATAAATTCAAAGGTAATATTTCCTTAGTCTATAACACATATGAGATGCTGTAATTATGGTGAATTAACTACTAATTAACTACTAGCTTTAACTACTACAACTGCTACAGTACCATAACTTATAACTTTATTGCTTACTATAACCCCTATAACTTTAACTGCTAGCAGACAGTTCATCAACCAAAATAAATATTTCATAAGCAGGAATGCCATGAAGCCATGAATGGCAGTATGCCACCGTTTTCAGAATTTCTTTATCAGCACAACTATAATCTCCTCTCATTCGGAGCAGTGATATGGATGAATGAGATTTCCTTATAAGTTTATTGGGTGCACAACACCTAAAAGAAGGAAATTGTGCAACGCTAAGGAAACATATACTATTGATAGGGAAAGGATTTAGTTATGAGTTAGTTTCAGCCTCCCTCACCACAATGAAGGTGTTCCAAAGAGAGAATGGTTAGGGGCGAAGCACCTCCTGGTTAAAAACATAGCTTGCTTATTTACGGCGTCACACATTGCCTACAGAGCGTCATCACTAGTACCATGCTATTACGATTTTACTCTTCTAGATAAAACTAACAAAATACTTTTAGAAGAATTTGTACTATGACCACAGTTGAAATAAATTGCCAAAGAATCTTTATTCATCTATATCTGACTGCAATTTTAGAAATAATTTGTTTTTGTTTCAAGTAAGGTTTTAAATGATCCTTAATTTTGAGTACAGTTTGTAGTTTCAAAAAGATTTATTGGAACTATTTCGCCAATTTTGTCAGATATGCAACTAATTTATACAACTCACAGAGGTTGTCAGCAACACCCAAATTCGGCTGTGGTTATGTTTAGGTAACTATAGAGGCCAAGCATAAACTGCACTTAGAGTGTAACAAAGTGCAGCATCTTGATTTTCACTGTAATTTTAAGCTTCTGGCATTCAGTGAGGAACAGCTGGCTTATCCAAGTGCATATTTGAAATGAAGTTTGTGTTTAGGACTGGGCAATCTCACAATTACTCGAACAGCATAGCTATTGAATAACATCTCTCACTCGGCACGATAATACAAAGTGTTGCCCACGCGCAAGTCCAGGTAGGCGAGCACATGGAGAGAATATTGTAGCACAAAGCAAGCATGTAGAAAGTGGATAGAAATCCCCTATCCAGTAACACTTTACAAACTGGACCATAATTTACCTCTAACAAAAAATAAACTGCATTCTAATACCCTCACCACTTATATTGCATAAACTAGAATAAATATTTGTGGGTGCCTTTGTTGCAGTACCATGGTCGAAAATAAGTAACTTTTAATTTTCATTTTTTCATGACAACGCACGCTACTTCATTATGCAGTGGCTGTGAAAAAGCGATATGTCCATGAAGGTTCGTCACATTCATAATTCTTTCATTATTACTGAAAGCTAGCGTAGAGGGTAACGAACAAACAAACATACCACTAGCCAAAGTAGAAAACACAAGCACACAAATTTGTAGCCATTTTATAAGAAATTATTATGCACGTTATCAGTCTTATTTCTATCAGTCTTCTACATGGTAGAAGTAAGTAAAATTTTAATTTAAAGTACAGTAAATTTAGCCTCAATTTCCCATGTCAGCTCTTTGAGTGTCATCTGGTACGCAATAGTATGTGGTTGCACCTCCACGACATGTAATTGAGTGAGTTTTGTGACAAGCGCTTGACACATTCAAGTGTGTCAAAAATGGCTAATATATTTTCAGCGTTCTTACTGCTTTTTAAATCTTACTCCGATTGCGTAGTCTGGTAGGTTGAAGGGTAGAACTTCAGCGTCTCCTCTTCTCACATAGAACCGGAGTATTTCGTCCACATCTGGCCCAATGGAGAAGTTGTAGAAGAAGAAGTACTCGGCTCCAAGTATTTTGTGCAGCTCTATGAACTCGATGATTTGAGCTGCGTCGTTATACGCTCCTCCAATTGCTCGTACGCACACCGCCAAGTTGTCTGATTCATTTTGCCGGTGCCAATCTTCAAACTTCTGCTTAAATTCTCTTCTTTCGTGTCGGTTTGTATCGGACAGAGTACCCTTTAGCGAACTTGCACTTCGCTCCAGTTTTGAATCTAAATGTTTATTTTGAAGTACATTTTCGGACGATATTGCCTTTGGAAATCCGTTAATGAACAATGCATCAGTAAATTCAATTTCAGCGCTTTCGGATAGAGTTAATGAAACGCGCAGTAACGGTCCAGTTTTCAGGTGCTCTATGGGGCACCACACTGGCGCAGTTGTAACTTTATTTCCCGTCGATCCATGAATTGTAATTTTACCTTCAACTGTGGAGTACGAATTTGTTGAATTCCACAGATGGCAGAACACGCTTCTGACCTGGAATATAGAGTGAAGTTTACATCCAACTTATATTCTCGTAATACAGCTTTGATTCAGCAAAAATGCAACTTCCTTGATTGGTTAACAGTCGTGCTTGGTCATCAGCATGACAGAGATGTACTGCTCGATCAATGAGAACATGAGTAATTTGTGGTACGTATTCAATTAAAATTACAATACTACGAAACAGCTTAAATGTATCATTACGAGAGGTACTCTGCATCCGTTGCTAACATACTCAAAAGACAACTGCTGTTGTGTTTTTTTGGTGCAAACTTAAGTGAAATCGAAAGGCTAGAAATGTGTTACACAAGAAAATATAAATTTGGAACTATTATGTTTAACTAAGAATCATGTAAAAAAAATACCTGTAGTTATTGCAATGTACAAACAGTTTTCAATTGTACAAGTTTCATTTTTTTACTACGCTATGACACTAGTCAGCTCAACTGAGTCCGTAGAACATCGAGTAACAGCCAGTACGTGAATGACAAGCAAAAGGTAACTTGTTCAGGCGATAACTTCCAACTATTCAGAATATTGAAAAGGACTTTTACTGTGTGCTTTTCGATACCTCAAAAGATAGAAAAATTCATCATTGAAAGGTTTTAAAATATTTACTCAATGATATTTTCAGTGACTTTTGCTGAAGACAACTTGGGTTCAGCGCTTCAATTTCACTTAGCCGATCTTTGGTGGTTTCAGTTGCAAATATTGGCATGAGCTATCGAAATTTTATTACTTAAGTGCTTCGATCGCTGTTCAAGCAGTGCAGTTTCAATCATGGCGATAAATTTTTTATAGTACAATTCAGTGGAATTATTTCTCTCACGGTACAGTCATTGGGATTTCTTCTGATATGGTATCATTCATACGGATAACTTCGACTACATTAACAGTTATGTCAATTACCTCTGCTATGCTAAAATTCTCAGCCGTTACTTCATTTGTGTTAAATGTTAAATATGGGGTAAAACCTTCGCGTTACCCTAAGCGCAAAAGCGACGACTGTGACGACGGTGACGCTCTCGCGCCCCTGAGTCGTGGCAGAGAAGTGGGCAGAGTAGACATGCCACTGTCCTCCCGACCCTGGGACCTGGG
Organism: Morinoia aosen; assembly: GCA_030386875.1. Lineage (NCBI taxonomy): Eukaryota > Metazoa > Arthropoda > Malacostraca > Amphipoda > Talitridae > Morinoia > Morinoia aosen. The sequence continues at coordinate 23,270,668 of CM059567.1, read as the reverse complement.
GGTGCAAGTAATGGGCTTCGTTATTTACTCCACATTTCTTAACCAATTTGATAAAACAGTATTATTATGCTCATTTCAAGAGCCTAATTGTAAAAAACAATTGAGAATGAAAGCGTGAATCATAGGAAAATTATGACCTTACATTCATAGAGTCGGTCGTTTGGTTTCCCGCTACGATAAGTTAGACTATTTTAGTTTGATGAGACTGAGGTTTAAATAATTTTAATTTGATTTCAATTTTGGCATTCGGCAATTTTAAATACATGGCACTTGAGAACACCATTGTCCATGTTCAATCGAGAAAAATTCTGCTTATAAACTAATCAAAAATTGGTGCTGTTACAGCTTCAATGCAACGTCTCTGTTGCGTTTTCCCATATTTCGGTGATGTCCATGACAAAATTACGCAATATCAAAATTTGCTGAATGAAATTGAAGACTTCAATTGTATTATACTCACTTGAAATCTTCAAGAATTGTTCAGAGCTTCGTATGAAATAAGTTCAGGCGTGATACTTTTCGCATAACTAAAGTACTCAGAGAAGAGAGTTAGTTAAATTACTCATTGGTAATCGGAGAACATTACCTCTCGCTCTCTCCGAGTGTGTGAATTGGTCTGTCATTGAGTGATACATTCAATGAGTATTTAAATATTATATTTACGCTCTTACACGTTCACCCATGTCGAAGAACTTACACAAAACCGATTTACTCGATAGATCATTTCTTCAATCGGCCTCATATTTGACCAACTAATTAGAAATCCCTTTACTTCTCAATAATTTATTTTCGTTATGTTTCACTTGGAAACATTCTACGAATTATTTTACGAACTTACTTCCCTCCAGTCATCAACAAATGAAGTTTTCGATGCCGCTACATCCGCCTTCTGCTGCGCTAAGGGTTTTGGCAGCCTGGTTTGCAGGTTGTCCACGATCTGCAGAAATTATAGTAATCTATATTGTTTGCTGGGCTTGTGTGGTTGTAGACGTGGAGGATTTTGAACAGAAACTCATTGCAAATGAAATGACAGTAACATTTGTGTTTGAGCCAAAATGTTGAGCTCAGACCGATGCATAATTCATTCAGATGAAAAACTGAGCTGAAGATGATTTGTTACAGCGCATGGTTTTGGTTTATGAACAAATCTCTGCTTAGGTGCTGGAAATGAAAATTTTATGCTTAAAGTTATGCCCTGTTCGGAGTTTGAGTAAGCGTTTTATTGATTGCAGAAATGAACGTCATCGACTACAGCCTCATTCTGAGTTTTATTTTACGCAAATAATTTCCTAGGAGGGCAAACCAATTCAAAAGGGCTATCCGGATCAGCTAGAAAGATTGAGTCAAGGGTTTTTTCTCGAATAAGAGAAGGTCTAGATTCAAAAAAATTTTATTTATTTACTTATATATGAAGAAAGGCCAATTCGTATCAGCAAAGATACAGGAAAATTGCCTACTGCGTGCAAAACAGTATTTTAAAAACACAAATACTCCACGAACATGGCATGGTTTGAATTTTCTGTGACGAAAATTCTTCGACCAAGATCAAAAATATAACAGACAAAATAACTGGAGGCTTTGTGCAGATCTTTCTGTAACCTAGGTGATGCATTTCAAGGTTAAGAAGGTGAAGGTTGTGTCACGCAACTTTACATTTTCCTTCAGGAACCTGGATACAATGATGTTCTAAAAACGCTAGTTTTTTCTTGGATAAATAAAATACCTTAGGGAAGATCATTCCTCTTTTAGCAAGACTTAGCACCTTCTTACAAAGCCATAGCTAGTAACCCTGACTGGTTATCAGGAATTTATACAATCATGTGACCCTTAAACACATGGTCCCTAAACTCGGCAGATTTAAAACCTATAAACTGTTACATGTAGAGTGTCGTTGAAAGGGAGATTAATCAACATCTGCAGTACCGAAGCTTTAATGAAGGCTACCATTGCCCACATGTTGTCTGGAATGTATTAGGACCACTTAATTTCAGCTTGTCAACAGTTTCGGACTAGGACAGAAAAAGCCGTTGAAGCTACACAGGTTTGATAAGATAATTTTCTAAAGCAGTATCATAGAAGTTCTTTATTTCAAATCTTGTTATATGTATAAGGGTTGGCCAAAATAATGGGAATACCTTGAAAAATCAACAAAATATATTTTAATATGATGTAAGTCCCGTTTTGGCGGCAACTACAGCCGGACTTCTCTGAGGTATTGATTCATGCAATTTGTGAATTCCTTAAAAAAGAATTTTAGCTCATTCTACACTTAAAACACCCTCCAGTTCTTTTAGAGACGATGGCGGTGGAAATCAACTTCTTACTTGAATCTCTAAAATCGACCATGAATGTTCAATAATGTTAAGATGAGATGCCCGGATTGTGGTGGCCAGATGAAATGCTCAACTTCATCAAGGGGACCGTACACGTTTTTGACTTTTTTATTTGTGAACTAATGCTTATGAACTGTGATAAACTGTTAAACGTATGAAAAAAATAGGGGTCGCCCAATGAAAATTTTTCAAATTGCTTCATAGAAATTGAGTTACTTCATAGAAAACAAAAAATAGTAGGGGTACGGCAAACCCTACTCCTACTACAAATTTCAACCTATTGACAAGAAAAAAGTGTTATATGAAAAACAAACACTTGCGCAACACCGCTGAGGCAGAAATGTTAGAAATTCGTTTTAGTTTTAGATATATTTTGAATTCAAAAACAACTTATGAAAAATTGCCAAAAATTTAACTTATCTATTCTGGCGGCCTGCCGTTTTTTTACCTAATTTGAAAATCTCAAATTGCTACTTCGGGGCTGTAGCCCTATTATTCATCTTCCATGAAAATATCATCTCGATGCTCTGCACTAAAAATTGTAGGAGTATGATTTGGCGTGAGGGAAGTTTTAGGTTTCCACGAAAGCAAACAAAAAGAATATTTTCACAAACAAACGTTTTGTTAGTGGGTAAATAATTTTTCGTGTTTATTCTTTTTGTGGTTAAAAAAGTTTTAAAAGTATGGTTTTTCATAAAGTAAAAATGCTTCGCGCAAAATTGTTTTTACAAAATGACATCTCCCCCTCAACACCACTCTACTTCCACAGTGAGCGTTTTATTGCGTGCACGCCTGTAGAATTTTTTGTGGATATTCAGCACATGTATAGCTTCAATTTAAAGCAAAAGATTTTTGCTAAAAAAATTTTGCCCAAAAAAAGGTGTACGGTGTCCTTAAAATATTTTTCGTGTCATTCTTCGACAATTAGAGCTGTATGGATTGGGGCATTATTATCTTGAAAGATGGCGTTCCCCTTCGGAAACAGTTTCCGAACCATAGGATGAACTTGGTCGGCAAGAATTCCTAAATAGTTACGGCTGGTTATTTTTCCAAGAAGGGAAATCATTGGCTTGGCAGATTTCCAAGAAATTGCTTCCCAGGTCATCACAGAACCCCTGCCATGTTTTACATTTGAGAGAAGGCAATCTGGATTAAATTCTTCTTTCGGCTGACTCCTAACGCACACTCATCCTGAGATCGGAAATGAGGAAAACGATGATTCGTCAGAGAAAATCACATTTACCCACAGCTCGAGAGATCAATAATCTGGAGGTCTCTACACAACTTTAAACGCTTTGAAACGTTTGTCGTTAAGAGCAGAGGTTTTCTAATTGCAGCTCTTCCGTGGAATCCAGATTTGTGCTGTTCCCGACGAACAGTTTTTGTAGAAACTGGGTTTTGAAGATGTTCATTGAGCTTTGCAGTGATTTTAGGAGCCGTGGTCTTGCGATCCTCTCTAACATTTCGATCTGGAGTCCGACGGTCTTTCTCAGACAACTTCATCTTTCGGCCGGACCTGTGCTTTGCTGAGGACGCTTTTCCTTCTCTTTCAAAGGCGGTCATTAATTTTGAGACGGTACCTTCTGAAGCGCCAAGTATTATGGTAGTTTCTGTTACACTAGCGCCTGCCATACGACCACCAACAATTTTGCCTCTTTGAAAGTCCGAGAAGTTTGCCATTTTACGAGTATAAATTATACCCAACGCCTTTTTAAATATCTGTACAAAACAGTCATTTTAAATAACCATATCAAATAACATAAATGATAAACAAAACAAAAAACGCTAAAATATTTCACTTTTTGATTGTTTAAAAGATGTTCAAAGCTCATGAGGCCAAAATGTTAGGTGTTTTCATTAATTTTTCCAGCCCCAGTTGATATTTTTACTGAAATATTTTTGATTATTCATCATGGAAAAAAATGGCCCTCGAACCTTTTTGAAAATTTTGACTTTTATGAAAAACCGTTAAATTAATTCTACGATGTCTCCTAAACCGCATTCTAACGGAGTACATACCAGCGTGAGAAAAATTATTAGTCCAGAGAAGAGAATGAGGAATAAAAATTGGCTTTTGAATGTTTGGGAAATCATTTTCGACTTGAAGATCAAGTAAGCTAACAGCGAGGATTGCGAATGCTTGATGCAGCTTTGATTGATTCCGTTCACTTCTCCGTTGTTCTACCATCTTTTCACACTCGAACTATGCATTATAATGGTTCTGAAAATAAAAACAAAATGCCATAATCAACTATTTTTATCAGCATTTTTCGGAATGAAAATGATATTTAGTGAAAATCGGAGTGTTTTAGTAAAACTTAAATTCTTAGGAAGCAAATAATTATACATACATTTGTTTTTCCTGTCTATATAGCTGCTACTAAATAATAAACTGCAACAATAAAATTTTCTCGAAAATTGATTACTTAGATCTAACAGTGTTAGAAGATCATCGTGTTATCAGCTACACCTTTTTCCCTTCAAATTAATCCAAGTCAAGTTCAAATTAATCCATGTCAAGTTAAAAGTAATCCTGGTCAAATTCAAATTGATCCCAGTCAAGTTCAAATTAATCAGAGTCAAGTTCAAATTAATCCATGTCAAGTTAAAAGTAATCCTGGTCAAATTCAAATTAATCCATGTCATGTTTAGATTAACCAGAGTTAAGTTCAAATAAATCCAAATTTGAGTTGAATTAAGAATAGACATAATCACTTATTAATTTGAGCGTTTTTTTTTGTGAAATATGTCTCTAGAGGGTGTGATGAACAAGAAAATCGTTTTCTTCGAGCAAGGAATACATAAAATTTCAGCCGGTGTTTCAATCTAAAAACAAGCTGTCGTAAAATGTGGTGAGTTTCCAGCATCAGGAGGTGATTCAGATCTTTAAGCGACGTGACAGATGGAAGCCAATTATAAAAACTTCGTATTATGCTACACATTATATGGATGTTTTACAATTCTTCACTTGTGGCAGTATGCATTCATGCAAATATTTTTGTTCAAAAGTTAATTTTATGTTACACATACACAAAGTAGTAAAGAGAATTTATTTACACACATAACGAGATTTAGATGCGTGAAATTCCACTTTATCACATATATAAAATCATGTATACATGCAAGAGATGCTACTACGTAAGATCACCATTGGACGATGTGTAGATTTAACCTTTAAAAGAAATATAACATCGAAGTTTTTTCTGTTTGTTCAAACGATTTAAAAAAAAAAAAGTCACAATTTGCTTCAACGACAGAGATGATATATTTGCATTGGCCTATTAATTTGAAGGATTTGCACAATTTTTATTGTTAATGCAGGATTATGTCTGTGTAGTAATGTACTTATGTAAATTGTAATCAAATGGTATCGTACATAAGTATTCAGTGAATCGCATTTGTATATTTCTTTTAAAGACTGAATCTACATTTCTTCGAATCTTATGTTGTTGAATGTACGAGTATATGATTTCATGTATAAATATGTGATAAAGGGGAATTTCACACAAGTAAATCTCTATACGAGTATAAATAAATCCTCGATACTACTACGTGTATTTGTAACATGGAAATACCCTTTGACCACAAGTATTTACATGAATGCATACTGCCATTAGTGTAGAAATTATTGTAAAACATCCTTAATGTGTAGCATAATACAAACTTTTTATAATTGGCTTCCATCTGTCACGCCGCTTAAAGATCTGAATCACACTCTGCCTCCTGATGCTGGAAACTAACCACATTTTACGACAGCTTGTTTTTAAATTGCAACACCGGCGGAAATTTTGTGTATTCCTTGCTGAAAGGAAAAACGTTTTTCTTGTTCATCACACCCAATAGAGACATATTTAACGCAAAAACGCTCAAATTCATGAGAAGATTATGTCTATTCTCAACTCAACTTCGATTAATGGTTGGATTAAATTGAACACAACTTGAATTAAATAGAACTTGACTTGGATTAATTAGAACTTGAATTGAATTAAATTGAACTTGACTTGGATTAATTTGAAGCGGAAAAGATGTATTGGGACAGACGCGTGTGTCATGATACATCCAACTTGGAGGACAGACGCGTGTGTCATGATACATCTAACTTGGAGGACAGACGCGTGTGTCATGATACATCTAACTTGGAGGACAGACGCGTGTGTCATGATACATCTAACTTGGAGGACAGACGCGTGTGTCATGAATCACCTCACTCCTCGTATGTGAAAGATTATCTAAAAGAGCTACACATTTTCACGAAAAGATACGACTCCATTCATTTATAAAAACCCCGAAATGATGTTAGCTCTCCTGTATGCGAGTGACTTCAGTATTTGTTTCTATGTTGGGACAATTTGCAAACATACTATAACGCCAGGCGCAGGTAGGTACACGTGTATGTGCGGCCGCTGAGGACTGAGGATGATTTTAGTTTCTAGGAATTTTCGAATTCTACAGTCGCACTTGACACACAAACACTCAGTTTTCTCTGTCTAATTCAGAGGCTTCTGACTACAAATTGGATGACAGCGTTCTTGTTCTATGCACCAAAATCTTTCAAGTCTATAAATCATAGGAGCAATGTAAATCCACCACCAATAATCACAATTACGCGGACACAAACTTAAACCTATTGTTGACACTTCACTTTATCGAAAAAATGCATTTCACAGTTTATTTTTGTTTTAGTTATTGTGATATTTGAAGAATATTTCACCCTACGCACGCTACATACAACACGAAAATGCAAAAGACGTGTGTACTAAATGCTAGAGAAATTAAAAACTCTGAACGCTACTCGAGACGCTTGTGAAACTCTCTATAGTGATAAAGTTCTCTAGCCATCTTATCAGCCTCTCGACCTGAAAAGGATTGGAGAGATATTGGTCAAACAGGAACTTGAACATATGTATTCAGCGCTCATTAAAACTCTGCATTGTCTCGCAAAAAGCTGTTTTTTCCGCCCTGTTCCTCAGAGTTTCTTTTTGAGAGGACAGTGAACCAGACACATTCTAATACAATAATCAAGGAGCTCATACCCTTCAAAAATTCGTACTCAGTCCATTTAGAAATTTACCAGTAAACTTTCCAACTCTTTGCTGTGAGGGACTCTTCCATTAAAGTCATGCTAAATCTTACTCAGCATGGTTTGATCGCTCCGAGTGAATACGCGGGTGCGCAAATTATTCATAGCTTGAATAATCTCCAGCGTATTGGTTTGTTACAAAAAATATTGCATCTCGACAAATTATTTGTCAAAATGTATCCAACCAATCTGTAATTATACAGTACCACTACGGAATTATACAACACCACTACGGAATTATACAACACCACTACGGAATTATACAACACCACTACGGAATTATACAACACCACTACGGAATTATACTACACCACTATGGAATTATACAACGCAACTTTATGGAAATTTTGCAACGAAGCAATCACTCTGGTAAACTCCTAAAATTTTACAGTGACGCAATAATTCTAACAAATTGTACTGAAACTATACAAAGACGCTACCACACTGGTAAACTCTTGATATTTTACAACAATGCCATAACTTTAGTAGCTTTTACTGAAATTTTGCAATGACACTACCATTCTGGCAAACTCTTGATATTTTACAACAATGCCATGACTTTAGTAGATTTTACTGAAATTTTGCAATGACACCACCATTCTGGTAAACTCTTGACATTTTACAAATGCCATGACTTTAGTAGATTTTAATGAAATTTTGCAATGATACCACCATTCTGGTAAACTCTTGATATTTTACAACAATGCCATGACTTTAGTAGATTTTAATGAAATTTTGCAATGATACCACCATTCTGGTAAACTCTTGATATTTTACAACAATGCCATGACTTTAGAAGATTTTACTGAAATTTTGCAAAGACACTACCATTCTGGTAAACTCTTGACATTTTACAAATGCCATGACTTTAGTAGCTTTTACTGAAATTTTGCAATGACACCACCATTCTGGCAAACTCTTGATATTTTACAACAATGCCATGACTTTAGAAGATTTTACTGAAATTTTGCAATGACACCACCATTCTGGTAAACTCTTGATATTTTACAACAATGCCATGACTTTAGTAGATTTTACTGAAATTTTGCAATGACACCACCATTCTGGTAAACTCTTGATATTTTACAACAATGCCATGACTTTAGTAGATTTTACTGAAATTTTGCAATGACACCACCATTCTGGTAAACTCTTGATATTTTACAACAATGCCATGACTTTAGTAGCTTCTACTGAAATTTTGCAATGATACCACCATTCTGGTAAACTCTTGATATTTTACAACAATGCCATGACTTTAGAAGATTTTACTGAAATTTTGCAATGACACCACCATTCTGGTAAACTCTTGATATTTTACAACAATGCCATGACTTTAGTAGATTTTACTGAAATTTTGCAATGACACCACCATTCTGGTAAACTCTTTATATTTTACAACAATGTCATGACTTTAGAAGATTTTACTGAAATTTTGCAATGACACCACCATTCTGGTAAACTCTTGATATTTTACAACAATGCCATGACTTTAGTAGATTTTACTGAAATTTTGCAATGATACCACCATTCTGGTAAACTCTTGATATTTTACAACAATGCCATGACTTTAGTAGATTTTACTGAAATTTTGCAATGACACCACCATTCTGGTAAACTCTTGATATTTTACAAATGCCATGACTTTAGTAGATTTTACTGAAATTTTGCAATGACACCACCATTCTGGTAAACTCCTGATATTTTACAACAATGGCATGACTTTAGTAGATTTTACTGAAATTTTGCAATGATACCACCATTCTGGTAAACTCTTGATATTTTACAAATGCCATGACTTTAGTAGCTTTTACTGAAATTTTGCAATGACACCACCATTCTGGTAAACTCTTGATATTTTACAAATGCCATGACTTTAGTAGATTTTACTGAAATTTTGCAATGACACCACCATTCTGGTAAACTCTTGATATTTTACAAATGCCATGACTTTAGTAGCTTTTACTGAAATTTTGCAATGACACCACCATTCTGGTAAACTCTTGATATTTTACAAATGCCATGACTTTAGTAGCTTTTACTGAAATTTTGCAATGATACCACCATTCTGGTAAACTCTTGATATTTTACAACAATGCCATGACTTTAGTAGATTTTACTGAAATTTTGCAATGATACCACCATTCTGGTAAACTCTTGATATTTTACAACAATGCCATGACTTTAGAAGATTTTACTGAAATTTTGCAATGATACCACCATTCTGGTAAACTCTTGATATTTTACAACAATGCCATGACTTTAGTAGATTTTACTGAAATTTTGCAATGACACCACCATTCTGGTAAACTCTTGATATTTTACAACAATGCCATGACTTTAGTAGATTTTACTGAAATTTTGCAATGATACCACCATTCTGGTAAACTCTTGATATTTTACAACAATGCCATGACTTTAGTAGATTTTACTGAAATTTTGCAATGATACCACCATTCTGGTCAACTCTTGATATTTTACAACAATGCCATGACTTTAGAAGATTTTACTGAAATTTTGCAAAGACACTACCATTCTGGCAAACTCTTGATATTTTACAACAATGCCATGACTTCAGTAGATTTTACTGAAATTTTGCAATGACACTACCATTCTGGTAAACTTATAATATGTGGACGACGCAATGACTCTGCATGGTAAACTTTACAGAAATTGTGTAACGATACTACCACTGTGGTAAACTCCATTGAATTCATACAACGATATACTACCACTCTGGTAAACTCTACTGAATTCATACAACGATATACTACCACTCTGGTAAACTCTACTGAATTCATACAACGATATACTACCACTCTGGTAAACTCTACTGAATTCATACAACAAAACTACCACTCTGGTAAACTCTACTGAATTCATACAACAATACTACCACTCTGGTAAACTCTACTGAATTCATACAACAATACTCCCACTCTGGTAAACTCTACTGAATTCATACAACAATACTACCACTCAGGTAAACTATACTGAATTCATACAACAATACTACCACTTTGGTAAACTCCATTGAATTCATACAACGATACTACCACTCTGGTAAACTCTACTGAATCCATACAACGATACTACTTCTTTGGTAAACTCTACTGAATTCATACAACGATACTGCCACTTTGGTAAACTCTACTGAATTCATACAAGGGTATACCACCACTCTGGTAAACTCTATTGAAATTAAACGATACTATCACCATAGAAAACTCTACTGTAGATTACACAGTGACTTTAGGTTACTCAAGTAAATTTTACTGACAGGTTCACAGCAACACTGCGACTCAAGTGAACTCCAAGAAAGCAATACTGCACAATAATTGCCACGGTCGAACACCAGCACCGCACTCGCAGCTGACGCCTGGTTTTGAGAACACCTGCGCTGAAGTTCCCTGTTGTTTTGCATAATCCGTCTTTGTAGACTAGACACTTGTACATAAACTCATTGTTGGAACACATTCATGCATTACTTAACGTTCTCTCTGTCATCGAACTATCATGAAGCATGCTTGCTCTCTAATTTGATTATATTGAAACGATTGTTTTCTCATAAAACTTTGAAAAATGTTTTGATAAGTCCGTCCGCTGAAAATTGTCCATGTCAGGTTTGTCAATGATAGATAACCTTCAATTCACTCTTACACTCATTGATCAAGTTGTCTAACGGGTAATTATCCCCAGTGTGGCAATTCGTCATGTGGATATGCTAGTTATTGTAAATGGTGAGTTATAAATTTTGTAGTGTTTTTTAGCATCAGAACGCACAAGTCCACAGGAACGCCTTGGAACGCAAAAGTTCAGGCAGAAATGAAGGTTTCGCAAGTTTTGAAGGTGTACTGCCCATCAGAACAAAAAATATCAGTGCAGATAATTTGCAAGGAATATGTCAGGATATTATTAATTGAAGATATAAGTTCCGGGAATATGTTTCGTGATAGTTTCGGGTTCAATGTTAATAAGAAAATTATTTTTATGTTCCAACGGACGATACAGTAAAATTATGATCAACCTGAATGCTAGGCTCGAGTGAGAGAACTTATAGGCTCGAGTGAGAAGCCAAGAAGAGAAGCGTGCGTCGCGAGCACTTCGCTATGATCCCGCGTAAACGAGCGTTACCGTATGAATCTCTGATGGTAGAAATGCACAACTCCACACAGAAAAACGAAATAAATAGCAAGCTTCACGAGTGTAATATAAGATATAACATTGACATTAACACATATTTTACAGAAACTTTCAAAAGATAAAATTAATTGAATTTATTAAGGGTACTCACTGAGGAAAGGTCGGATCTCTCAGAATCCAAGCCCTTAATTTCCGTAAGTCTCCTTCGAGCCATCATACTGATGATACCTGATTACTAGATCATATGCTCAGGACATCATTCGTTCTGTGTGATTTTATAAATTAAACTGACGTATATAAAGCTGCAATACACAATCCCTCCTCACACCAACGTTGTATCTGTTTCTATTTGATTTTCATTAACCAATTAATGGCGCGGTTCAAACCTCGAAAGACTTTCATAAGTCAGAGCATCAGCTAATGAAATATAAAGTTGAAGGACCGCAAACTTTTCCGCAATAATAACTCTAACACACTCGTAAATGCGCTATGAAAGACATTCTAGATGGTATGGTACATAATGATTCCCTTCTATGCCCAAATATTTTTAATTTCCTCCTCTGGTTTTCCTTTATATCCTTATTTGGTTAAGTGTATTCCGACATCAATTCTCGGTTTTAAAACTTGATTCGATGTCAAAATCGCTGGAAATTCTCTAGGAGGGCAACTTTACGAACGATTTTTCCCCCACGACGTTTGCATATCTTATCTTCCATACATTACGAAACAGATAAGGTTATTTTTTTAATATCCTATACGTAGGTGCACTGCGAAGTATTTACCTTTTCCAACTAATTTAAATTATTAGTAATAAGTGTCTTTTTAAGACAAAAATCCTACGTAGTTGCCGGGTATCAATAATACTATTGTTGTCACACCTTCAAATGCATTTCAAATAAATTGCACACCACTCAGACTATCCATCTGTTCCCTAAAATCAAAACTAAAATTGCCCATTCGTTCTCTCGATCATGATCTTTACCAATGCCTCCTATATCACAAAACCTGCTTGCAAAAATCCCGACGTCACACGAGTTTTCCAAGTTTTCGTGCTATTGATGATGAATCAATGGGGCGAAATTAAGCTGTCTCTAATTTATAGATTATTTTCCAAAGAACGGAGCTAAACAGACGTGGAAAATTTTAGGAGACATTATTGAGTGTGTATGAGTGAGTGTGTAAAAAATCAATTTTCCATAATTATTTCGGACTAGAGAGAAATTAAAAGAGCGGTAGAGCATGTTTGGGACTAACATTCGCCCGCAACATTCGACAAACCAATTTAAACAAAACAAATATTGTACTTGCGTATATTCTTGCATCATTAGCAACGTTGGGTTCGTGATTTGATAAGCGAGGCACAAGATTTTAGAAATGTGGTGTTATGTTACGCTTTTACCTTTTTTCTATTTCCCACGGATAACACGAAATTGTCAAAATCCGTCGTTGACAAAGAGACTTCAACAGTTCAACAAACGGAAAAACGCATGAAATTTGGCTTTTTGACTTTGAAAACTGCCTTACCTATGACCTCTCCCTTTCAAAAGTTGCATAGCTTTACGAGATGGCTCCGATTCCCTCATTTAATCGTAAATAAATCGGAAAACACACGACTATGAATCAAAAAGTTCAACTAAAAATCTTTGTAGCTTTCTACCCAATACATGCAATTTCTTGCTCACTCACACATGTACTCACGTATGCACAGCCATTAGATTCTATTCAAAACAGCTATCATCTTTTTTCTTTGGACCACAATATATTGTGTGACGTCATTGCTACTTTTTCTCATCTGGGAGTAGTCCTGAAAATGAAGGAGCCATTGCAGTTACCTTGTTGATAGCTCAAAGTACAGATATGCAGAAAAAATATTTTAAAAGAGAACGTAGGCTAAGCAAGCGACCGTTGAGGTGATCTTTTCTATCGACCGAAATGTTCTCGCTTTAGTAATTTTGAATTTTCGAAAAGTCTCAACCTCTGCAGTGAACGACAGGGAGTATTTCGAACGCATGTCAAGGCTCATATTTGAGGTGAGTAAATATCGTTTTGGGTGGTATTTGATTGGGCTTACGATACTACTAATATTTGACAAAATCGCATATCTTCTTCGATTCACACCATAGAAGTGAGATTTAGCGTCTTAAGAACACCATACGGTAAGAAATTGAAGGTGTTCAGAGTTAACCAATATTAAAAGTCTCAGTAGAGCTTACAATTGACATTTTATTGTTCAGTTTTCAAATTTCCCTGCGGGCGATCAATAGTGTTGCACCTATCCCGCTTCTGCAGGCCGAGTTTTCGTATTCATCCGACCATCGCCAACCCTGCAACTGTGACGCCTGGACTTATTGAGGCGCTCGTTGGGTCTACGGCCTGATATTGGGGTTGTGTTATTGCAGTGGCAACCTTGGTTGTCACTTCGTTCCAACATTAGAACTGTATTTATCATAGCGTAACAGTAGAGTCAAAAAAGAAAGGGCTTTTGAAGCTAGAGTTCTTATTTTTTCACGATAACTGATTTTAAGAAGTTCTTCCTTCTTTTGATAGAAAAAGAAAGGGGTTTTTAAGAGATTTTCATTCGTTTTACTTATTTTTTTCTTGTTAGGACTAAGTTTTCATGAACTTCATTCAATGATAAATGTTTTTAGCTCTAGTTTGATCAAACTAAAATTTCATCAGATCAACGTCACGTTTAAATCAATTCAATTTGCTTCTATCAAACCCAAACTTTAATCAACCAAACAACAATTAAAATAATCAAACATCGAATCTAATTAATTGAACTTTATTTCAAATTCAAAAGGCCCAACTCTCAATAATTCAAATTCTTATTCAAGTTAACTAACCTAAGTTCTCATTAATCAACCTCAATTCAAATTAACCTAACCAGATCTATAACTAATCAACCTCCTATTCAAATTAATCAAACCCATGAATAACTATAAATAATCAACCTCCAGTTCTAATTAGCCAAACAGATGTTCAAAATAATGAAACTCAAATTCGTTCAATCGAACTACGAGCTTGACTTTATTTCATTCCTATAAAAATTCTAATTCTTTACAGTGGAATCTAAACTTGCTGTTGAATTACGTGTTACACTCCAAGAATTTGATATAACTTATGGGCTCACTGAAATGTAAGAAGTGCCCCCGTAGGTTGAAACACATTCAATTTTGGACAACAATTCTTTCAACAAAATTATCAACGCGTTCAGCATAAGTGTATGTTGGGACCACTACTATGGGTTGTTATCGAACGTCGGTGGTGTGTGGTGTTCAAAGAGGAGCTAAGATTCCTATTGGTTAAAGGACTTGGTTGTGTTGTTCCCGTTTGGAAAATTTGTGACCTATTCCATTCATAAGTACGCGTAAAAATTATCTGACAGCATCTGGTTATTTTATACAATTTATAATTGCGACTTTTAATTTATTTGTATTAGCGTGATGAACGTTGTCTGGTGCTTTGTAAAGACATGATAATTTTCTTCAGTACGTAAACTACTTCAGTAAAATTACACTCATATTATATAGTGTACACTGTACATTATATGCTAAAATATAGCATTGATAATTGTATTTTAACTTTTAAAAAATAATTTCCAATACAAAAAATTTCAGTTCATTATATCAGCTTCGCATCAAATGATGTTTTATTTATTTAATATGAAATGGTATTGAAGTTTGCGAAAGAAATTCATGTTCGATATGAAGCTCTGCAATAATTCCTTCTTCCAAACTATGCATGAAGTAGCACTGAGTTTTACGAGTACTTGTTCACTTATGAAAAAGAAACCAGATGACATTAATTATATTAATTAATGTATCGCCACGAGCTGTGATACATTTCTCGATGCGAACAGCGAAATTAAAGATGACGCTCTCTAGAACCTCGCTGCTGATTGTTCTTCAACTTCCAGAAATTTTCTCTTGAAATCTTCTCGAGTTGCTGGGATTGAATTGAATACGTGGTTTTTGATACGACCAGACCTCAAAAGAATTAATCCAACGAGTAAAGGTCTGGTGATCGTGCCGGTCAGGTCAGTTTACTGCCATGAGTCAGTTGTGTCATGTTTGCTGATTTCAACAGTTTTCTATTTTATCGATGAAGAGAGCAAAACTGCTGCCCAAGAAAGAAATTTGAGCAGCAAATATAGGTGTAGGTGAGAATTCGAAGCCGCCAATTGCTCTCATGCGTCAAGAGAAAGGTAGGAGGTGCCGGACTGAGCTTTCTTATCGCTCAAGTTTTCTTTGGCCGGAAAAATACCACCGCCAATGTTCGTCTTTAAACGAAAAGAACCTCTGTGTAGCAGCAAGGGGAGTGTCGTGGTTGTCGTTCTCATCATAGTGCTGGAAGTTGAACGAAACCTTCGAAAGCTGAGCGAACTAGGTTGCCACAGTCATTAAACCGAAAGACCTCAGGTGCCATAGTTGACAAACTGGTGGACATCGCGGTAACTCACGCTCAGCAAAAGGAGCTTGGTTGTAGCGCACGCTGTGCTTAAGGGAACCGGATCGGTGCCCTACCTTAATAAAATCAATTTTTTCGTTTGTCCTAAAAGGTAGCAAAACATGTTGAAGAAACTACTGCAACAATTTTAGAACGCTAGTGTAGTTGGAAGAGGGTGAAAAAGCAAGTTAAATGAGGTTACGTCATGTTTGGGTGTGAACGCGTTCGGGCGTGCACGTAATACAACTCAATGTGCGTGTGTTTGTCTCAATGATTAAATCTATCTGTTCTTTACTTCAGTTACTCGCAAGGTCTGATTGAGTATTGTATTGCGATCACAAAGTGTTAGAAGGGTGTCCATTATGAAAAAACGTAGAAAACAGTAGCCCGAAAACAGTTGTCTACAACAAAAAGGAGCGGTTTTCTCCATTTTTTAAACCCTTAAATTTTTTTCAATTTTTCCTGATTTTTATAAAAAAATTCTACTATTTGCGAGAAATGCAATTTTAAAATTTAGAAAAAACTGTCTTTAGTTTATATTACATACTTTTCTGAATCTAGTAGTAGTGAAATCCGTTTCTTTCTATCTATAAAACTCACGGAGGAGATACGACTTTAAAATACCCCACTTCTTCTATGGGGGAGGCGGGGGACCGCAAATTTCAAAAATTTTCCATACAGAAGTTGTTCAAAAATTTAGGATATATTCACACAAAAAACTCACATTCACAACTTTAATATCAAAAAGGTTTTAACCTCACGATATGGTTCCATTAAGGAACTTTCTCGTCTCAGTTATTAAATTGATAACAATTGGTTGTCACACATGCAAAACTGAAAGAACTTGGTTTTGACTCTCACCAAAATAAAGGAACCTTGTTTGTCGTTTTGTAAAAGTGTGAAACCATTGCTGTAACTCCCTAAAAAGAGGGTAATTGATAGAAACGTTCGCAAGCTGAGGGAGGTCGGTTGTAATACGAGTACTTGGGTTGAGTTGTAGCACTCAGAATGGAAAATGTTTGCTACATTTATCAAACAAAGGTTGCTTGCCTAGCAAGGCCGAGAGAACCAGATCAAATTCAGCTATAACTAGTTGCAGATTCGTCGAATCCGATCGTAGAAGCTAGGAACCATTTCAAACTTTGCAAAAGTATGAAAAAAGAATGTTACATAAAAATTGGTATAAAAAACTGTAGAAAATTACTGTACTGCATGTACGATGGCCACAACTGAAAATAACAGCGTTAGCAGTAGGCAGCGTTAATCGTTAGCTGATCTATGCAGAATCATTGTATAGCAGTGCTTTGCGTCAATGCGTGCACAACGCAAGTGTTGCTGGAGTGGGGAAAGACTGTTTATGGAGACAAAGCTTTGTGTTGGAGCCCCATTGACACAACACACAACGACGGCGTCTGAAGTGCGACGAGTACTTGGATAAACTGATTGCAAATTACTCAACGGAGTGGCTTGCTGAAAAAATATAGATAGAGGTTGTGACAAAGTAGGTAGGGGACTGAGTTGACAGCTCTTTTCGAGGCCGAATCCTACGCCTCCGTGTCGATGATGTTAGGATATGTAGGTATGAAATATTTTTCCATTTTCTAAATTAGACCACAAAAGTGTTTCAGTAATTATTCTCAAATTTACATATATATAACTTGCTCAAGAATTAGGTTGTAGGATGAGAAAGCTAAGAAGGCACTCATCTTATCGGTAATTTACACCCCTATAATGTATGGACCAATTTCCTAGCGCTGAATTAAATTTCATGAAACACATTGCAGGTACGATACGTATCTTATTATGGTATGAGCATGTTTATAAGTTTGAAACCGAGATAAACTTTGTACGAATGAATTAATTATCTGTAGTTTACGCTATTCATCTGCCTACGTTTATACGTTTTTCTGGAGATTGAGTCGAAATGTAATTTAATTAATTTTTCATTGTTGATAAAATGATGTTTACCAATGATTATTCTACATCTTCATCCTTTCCTGTGCATTATTAGGTTAACTTTTTATTGTTATTTTTTATTCTTCATCAACAGTTCTTCGATTTTTGATAGCGTTTATCTATTGACGAATTTATATCGAGAGGGTGAAGGTGGAGTGTGTATTTACGAGGAAAACGAGACATAACAGTTCAATGCATCATATTCATGCATTAATGACTGTAAAACAGTTGTGTAGTGTATGGCTGATACAGTCATGATCACTAGTGATGATCATGAATACTCATGAGCCATTAAGTTTTTTTTAAGCAAGCAATGATCGAGTTACCTCATGGAAGAGGCAGAGGCATTACAATTTCTCTCTTGTCTTCGTGTCTATGGTCGAACGTCGTTGGATTGATCACAGTCAGCATTAATAAACGACTGTAAATCTGTCCGTAGACGGTAAATAACTTCAAATATTGATGCGCGAGTCTCATTCATTACTGTGCCGTAATAACCCAACCAACGTGTTCTGAATAGACTCCAATCTTTTATCAGAAATTCAAAATTTAAAGTCAATTGCAGTATGCAATTTTGAAAAAGGCAGTAATAAAGTTGATCATACCCTCATTCTGCTTTACTTGAGTATTTATGATTGTGACCACATGTCGCTCGACAGCAATATGAAAATCCCCTCCGTGGTCACCGGTGATGCACGTTGCAGTCAAAGTGTTAAGCGGGTACAATACCCCTCACATCAATAAACATAAAACATCACGTTGATGTTGAGAGAATTAACTGTCTTAACACCTTGCGCCAGAGCATGTTTTCCTTATCAATTTTCTGACACATCTGCGCAGGTCTGGTCGAGTGGAATTAATGAAGCTCCATCGCTTACAAACCTCATAATAGAGCTTTTGAGTGCCTAATAAATTGTAGAAACCAATTTTTTCTCCCTTGGGAGAAACTTTGCAACTCATTCATTTACATCTTATAATGAAAATCGCAATTTTTATCCAACAGTTTAGTTATAGGTATGTCCCCGACTGCTTTTTGCCATATTTTGGGGTTGACTTGAAATATTCTGATGCTAGTGTTCGCTGTCTTTCAAAATGACATAACTCAATCTCTTCCTTGAATAAATTTATCAGATGTGGATGAAAAACCACTATATTCATCCTAATAGTACCTGCGCTAAAAATATTCTTGTACTTGTGCACAGGTGAAACTCGTATCACAGATTCAGTCATTAAACATCCTTATGAGCTTGACATAGAGACGGGAGACGTTGGCACGGAAAAATATAAAATATATATAAACACAGCAAGGGTATTATCAAGTAAGACTCCGTTCATAGTTTTCATTTCGCGCGTTTTTTATAGATTAAAAATTGCCTCGCTCGAAATCACCCTCATTTAAACCTTTCACTTGATTGAAAAAGTCGTTTTGATAAGTTGAGCGAATTTTTTGCTCTCGTGAGTTTGGTTGTTATGGACGGCAGCATCCATCTAGTGTCATGCTCGATCTCAACCAGCAGTTCTTAACCTGGGGGCGTGAGCGGATTCCAGGGGGTGATGCGTGTGTCTGTGACGTCCTTAATTAAGGATGCTTAATGACCGTCTCTGTGATTCGAGTTTCACCAGTGCACAAGTACAAGAATATTTTAATCGCGGGTACTATTAGAGTGGATATACTTGATTGCCGTCCTGACCTTCAGAATTACTTAAGAAAATTATCAAATCCCGTCATTCTTGATGGATCATGTACATTAGTAATTATATAAAACCAAACACTTACCTAAGCAATTTCCTTAAGGGGGGCGTGTGAGTAAAAAAATTAAGAACCACTTGCAGCTCTCAACAGCGGTTCTGCTGCAGCACATTTTTCGGTCTGTACGCCGCACAGAATGCGAGAACAAGTGAGTGTCGACTTGGCGATCAAATAATTACCTGAATCCTGGGAAAGTGCGAATGTGATTAAACGAGTTCGCACTAACTAACTAGGTAACTAACACCATGGAATTGCAGCTAAGAATTCAACCGACAATCGATAGGTGACACCCCTGGGACTTCCAGTATTCCAAATTTATTTGTCTATTTAATTCTCTTTTGTATAACCTAAGTAATTGACGTTTTACATAAACTTTTTCTTTCCTTCGAAAACTCTGCATTACTATTAACGTGAATACGTCGTTGCTTCGTCGTTGTCTTCGTCATAGCTTGATGCTTCGTCGTTGTCACAGCCCTCAAAAGCGAACGCGATCTGTAAAGAGAAATATCTTCTTCCTTACTAGTCTCACGTAGAAGGTGTGTGTAAATGTAGAAATCCATCAATACTGTTAAGGTAGCGATGTTTAATTAAATCAGTTAAAATTAGAAGATTCTGGCTGCAGTCAGCCAGGAGCCATCCAGTTACAAGACACTCATTTCATCATTCGATTCCAGCATTCAAATGTCGACGTGTCTATTGTCACGAGATGTTTTTTTCGAATTGGTTTTAACGAAGGAATCTCGCATGGAGGAAAGGCACAACTCCGCACAGAAATGTATGACAATGATGCTAGAAACTGGGCGAGCGTAAAGTGAGATCCAGCATTAATATCAGCATGTTATGAAATTTATTTCAAGAAATAAATAAATTATTTCATGTACTCATCAATTTTTTTCCAAATTTCCATAATTTCTTATTATTTATTTGAATCATCGAGAACAGGATTTCTTCAGTGGATTATATATTTAAGACATAATCCCCTCTGCTGGATTTTCCATATTATTATCGACGGAATTTTACCCTAATAAACAATTACCACTCTAAAATCATGCTTTCAATTTGATCTCTGTTAATTAATTGATAACATGGTTGAAACAAAAATGGCCAGCCAAATAACTATCTTTCACATGCGAAAAAATTAGAGATTGAAATATGGAACTATTATACCGTAGACTTTTGACCAACTGGTCACTTCCTCATAAACATGTTAAAAAACAAAACACATTATGGATAACTCAGTACACAGTTATTGCCTTCTTTGTACAAATGATTACAATTTCCTATTAGTGTTTTTCTTTAGATGCTCAATTGCTCATTCACTTCAGTTTATTTCCACGTGAGTTCTAGATTTGAACAGTTGATACGATATACAGAATTATTGAATTTCTCCACGTAAGCAACTTTTAGAAACGATTTTCCACGACTACGATAAATCTTTAATACTTGTTTTAAAGTATTCTCATATACTATTGCTAATTCAGTACAGAACAATCAATGATCCTTCTACATACGCATGACATGTTATTGCAGGGTTAAGTTAAAGTGGATTTTGACATATTGTCAAACAATTTTCATAAATTTCCCACGCACTGCAGTTCTTACTTTTGATTGATAAATTGTAAATTAAAATATTTTATACGAACACGTGTAAATTTCCGTGAAACACGTTTTCCGAATGTTGAGCGCAAATCTCCCCCTCTTGTTGTAAAGTTTCTTTAGCGCATACTAGCTCCGCCTACTGAAGAGTTTCTACTATTATTTTGGCCTTGGTGAGCTTCTTTTCCTCAAATTTCCTCCTCTATTTCTTACGAGCACCTTCTTTTTGGCTAATATTCCCGGCCTTCTCCAAACATAGATCGCTACCTAGATTTAACTTTCATTGTACTATTCTTACCTAATATTTGAGACATGTTAACAACCCTGACGATAGTTTAGGTTCTTAACATAAATATCACCTCGGCATTTGGCCATGGACACAGAGAGAGAGACAATGTGGGTGCTGCCGACATAAGAACAGGATCTCTGACCTCGGCCCCCGTCGTCTCAAGTCCTCGACGTGTTTTGTAAAGGTTTTCTCGCTCAGTTGTAACTTCCGCTCGCTTGTAACTTTCGCCCACGCTTCATTTGTCTCTCAAGCATGAAACTCATTCGCTAGCACCCATTCCAGAACTGTCCCTTACATAATTCTCTGACATGATCATATTCTTGACATTAATCCATTGCTCCATGAAGCTTTGCTGTACCTTCATACACTTTCATTTTGAGATTAAGGGCTTAAAATTCTTTCATGTTATCATCATCGAATAATTAATGAAGAAAATTTTTAAGCAATTGAAATATGTGACACTTGAATTTAGTTTACTAACAATTATGACAATTTCGTGCGATTTATGGCATGAACAGATTCTGAAACTAAAAAACGTGGACAATCATTAACGAAAGGAACTATAACTAATACTCCTTATTAAATCCTCATTACGAAAAGTAAATGTTCTCAAAATGAGTCTGGTGATCAAAATTAAATGAGAATTTGACAGAACAATTGCACCTCATCTCTGCTGAGTGCTCTTAAAAAGATGTAAAAATAACATCCATCACGCAACTCAGCTCAACAAGGAACGCATTTGAAAGATTTTTTTCTTTACGGGGAAGAACTTCTAGTTCATTTTATTAAGTGAATCAATTGGCTTACTTAATTGGCCTTTTTGAACTAGTTCCAGTTTTTGGAGGCCAGAAAGTTTACAATTTATCGGAAATTGGCTTATTTATTGAAAAGTTGAATTTCCGAGTTTGTAGTCGTGCAAAAAATGCAGTAGCCTCCATTTTTTCCGTGTTTATAACATTACTGTTCATTACTCGTGATGTACTCGTGAATGGTAAATTAAAGTTCGTTTAAATAAATCTGTTCAAATGATTTCTAGAACCATTCTTCGCGTAGTAAATTTTTTTTTATAGATTTTCGTGGGTATGTGTTTTTGGTTTAACAATCGAAACAGAACGCCGAAATTTTGTGCAGCGTATGCCGGGCCGAGAAACTGCGGCTCCAAAACTTTTAGCGAAATGGAGAGCAGCCGATGTTGGTTCTAAAACTTCATTTGTTGGTGATTGGAGTGACGCAAGTATCTGCAACACGTTGCAAAATTGCTCTCATGTGGACCACCACAGATACATGTACGATGATCGACATGTAAATTTTATAATTTAGAAATTATAGTGTAACAATGGAAGGATTAACCTATCGTCACGCAGATCGACAATAATATTTCAGCCTTTTCGAGAAGGAACAAATTTTTATTTGCAATTTTACTGCTCTTCCACTGTTTGATTCTCAGAAGAACTACCTCGTTCCTCAGAATTTCAATCGTCGATGAGAATTTATGAGCTTCAAGTTTCAAAGTGAATCACTTGCGGAATTTCTATCTTCCTAATGAATATTCTAGTCATATATAAAGACTTTTGAATTCCAGTGTGTATAATCTCGGGTTCGGTCATATTGCTGTGATTATCTTTTAACGTGAGGGATCTGCTGATGTTTTACGAGGAGAAGATTTTTTTTAATATTTGTTTCCAAGTATTTCTTCGACTGCGTCTATGAATGTCTCGATTTTACAGGTTTTACGTTCTCCGTAAGGCGTGGTTCTTGGCCAAACGTCATGGCTACCAAAATTTTCACTACTGTAGATTGTGTTGCTTTCAATAATTTGCTGGAAACACTCGCAAACCTCGTCTAGTGAACCAAATAGTTTCACGGCGCGCAAAATATCCTCTCCCTCTGTCATTAGGTTCAGGTACTATGCTTCATGAATAATCAAACTCCGTTCCGAAAAATGCAAAGGTTGTTATTTATTTTCAATTATAACCCTATTTGGATCCTAAACAATTGTAATTTTAATGTGAAATATATAAATTTAGGCCGATTACGTCTTACATATGCAGATAAATTTCTCATTATTTACTTTTCATCTCATTGGAGGTCCCTCGAACCAGACAATATGAAGTCGATATGAAACCCATAAACTGCGTCACAAGGCCGGGAAAACATATTTCAACGTCGCATACCCGGCATTCCATGTTCTTTAGTTTCGGCTTTCATCTCTAGTTTCACTGTGATATGTTATACATCCCTGGTTGAAGATCTCCTGTTTTGGATAGTTAGTCGTTTTGACTACACTACGAACAGACGCTGCTGTTTAGGATCACATTCAGCAGTGAATAAGCTCGCCGCTCCGTCTCAAGTGTTCTCTGCGGTTGTCAAAATTTATTTATTTTTGACCCATTCAACAATAGATTCAGCGTTCAAAGAACCTGGTACAAAACATTCTGTTCTGAAGCCCTGTGATCACCGTGTAAGCGATGGTCAACGGTGTATTAGCGAGGAATGTTTGTTTATTCCTCTGGAACGATACAAACTCGTTCGTTTGGCGCGACCGCCCGAAGTTAAAAGCTGAACTGAAGCTGACGAATCCTGAAGTTCGACCCGGACTTTGGAAGGCGGCTCTCCGCTCTGAGCACCAGAACATCTAAATAAAAGTTCTTTGGTGATGGAAGGGCGAGGAAGTTTCTTGGATTTGAGGATTTGGAAACGCCAACAATATTACAGTTACATGAAAGGTATTTGAATTAACAAAAATAAAATTTCAACTCAGAGAACTTAACTGACCAACAACTCAGCGATTGTTTGTAAGGATACAAATCGCACTCCTGATTTCTGATATTACGGGATCTCACTAGTTTTTTACAGCGTCTCATTGTAAATAATTATGATATGAGATGTATAGAGCATTTCTCACGTTTAAAACAGGTGAATTCAGATATGTCCACAGAACATTACAAACATTTTAAATATCTCTGATATCAGAGACGTTGGACTCTATACTTGCATTTTAAAATACTAAGGCACGAGACAGATAGAACATTATGCTTGCGCAGGCAGATACCAGACTGAGGAGGTTTGTGACACGTCTACTCTGTGTTTTTCTCGGCGATGCTGGACGAAAAAATGCGAGTCCCTCGCGTCACAGCCTTTGCTTTAGCTGTATAGCAGGGCTTCTCAACCTTTCTTTTGTGGTGTACCCCCTTAGCTTAATGGTGTATCTTCATGTATCCCCAGCATAGATAAGTATTTAAGTAACTATAAAAAAAACACTTAATGATTCATAATTATGTTTATTTACACGGTTTTTATTGTATATATTGTACATTTTACCAGATGAAGTATGTTAAATATTGCCCCTAGGGGTACATGTGCCTCCGGTTGAGAAGCCCTGCATTTAGAGGAAACTTGCTCAATTATTTTCTGAAAATCACAGCGCCGCACCTGCCGCATTTCGAATATAATAGAACTGCGAATGTAATACAACTGAGAATATAATAGAACTGCGAATGTAATACAACTGAGAATAAAATAGAACTCAGAGTAACTTCAGGTCATTACTACCTACGTAACAAAGTCTGAATAGCTACGACAAGAACGTTCACGATAAAAAAATCTATGATGAGAATATTCAGGAAAGTTATAGCTATGACATAAGTCCTAAGGATGGTAATATCTATGGTAAATCAACCAGGGTGGAAACATCTCTGACAAGTTCTTACAGTATAGAACGCGTGCAATTTTCTCTTGATATAGTATTGTTCTAATAAAACCATTTTACGATACATCAATGCCGGAGATTAGTCACTTGAAACCAAAAAATGTACTCTAAAACATGACATAAGATTCTTTATGTCTGCAGCTCTGTAGAAATTGTCAGTTTTTTCAACGTTATTCAGAAATCTAGGTAAAAGAATTTAAGGGTTGGTTGTTCTGAAGGACCGAGTATTGTGTCGTACGTCGTTGCCTAACATTAGAAGATCTTTCGTTATTTGGTGTCTATTATAACAACCAGTGCCAAGTTGAAGGATTGCAGCATCAGTTCTATACATGCGAAGTTGAGTTACCCAAAGTTTTGAAGACAAATTAACAGGAGCCTACAGCAAACACACCTGAAAGGAATCATGGTTTAGATTTTACACAATATTTCGCGATGAATTGAAAATCAGTGTACCAATAGTTCTATAATTCCTTATGAGAAATCGAGCGAACTACTTCACTCAGTAGCTAAACTTTTTCTTGAAAAACAAGGCTCAACATCATTAATTACAGACGAATTTAGTGGTTATGAATAATTTCGTGGTACTGGTACGCTGAACAATTTGGTGTTGAAAATTGTGCACCTCCACAGGCCACTCAACAGTGTTTGCCCGTTTTATGTCAAACTGGGTCGTATTGCTCAACAAGAAATTACTCATCCTCAGAAACGGCTCCCATGTATTTTGAATTTTCGTCTGATTCAAAACCATTAAAAAGAAAGCTCGATGTAATTTTTTCGTAATTCACGGAAAACTGTGCGTTCTCTTTGTTGGTGAAACAATTTATTTGTGATACGAAACTGCGAGGAAGGTGGTATCAAAATTTTAAATATTTTATCAACTCGGACGAGAGTTTTTATGAAAAAGTTGTCTACCATTAGAATTTCGTTCTGACTCACAGCATAAATTAAAAAACTAAAGAAGGCACCTCACACTACTGAAGTGCCAGCGCTGTTTCTCGACCTCTGCCCAATTTTCTTTTTGGAACATATTTTCTACACTATTTAGGGATACGTCCCTGTATTCATGACTAAGAACTTTACATCCGAAGTTGAAAAAACACATGCATCACCTCTTGTAGGGAGAACATTTAAGAATTTTCCTCAGGGTAATTGTTCGCTGGAAATGGTACGTAGTCGGTGAGCAGCGAAGACATTTCCTCCTCGCCCGAACTTACGTTGACAAGATCGGGACGCACAAAAGTTGGGGCATCACTAGTGATCCTGAGGAAAACCAAGCCCGTAGTGGAGGCCAATTTTACAATTATTGCTACGGGAGACGGTCCTAGTTCATCATGAGGCCCTTCTACACTACCATCAAAACCGTGCACATAGTCCTTCAGCATCAAGTAAGAAGGAAGGTAGAAATTTGGAACTTCACCATTTTTCCTCACAGTCAGTTTGAAGATAATTGAGACGCCTCGAACTAGATGAAGACTCTAGTTAAGGAACTGTATTTTGGCTACAAAGTTTAGTATTACTATAACTTAGTTTGGTAATTTATTTTAACACGTTTCCTTGCAAAATGTTAGCAACGGACACTACCGAGTCATGCAAATGACATGTTTAATGAAAAACTAATTTTTACATCAATTTAGAGATGTTGGACAGTAGGTCTCCAAAAATTTGACAGCGGCATGATTTTAGGCTTAAGACTAAAATGAGGTCTGGGTCTAGTGTCAATATGACAATAAAGCTCAAATTCCACGTTGCTCGGAACTTACTGTGACAAACCAGTAGAGTGTAGAAGTTAAGTGATTTGCGTTTAGCTAGGAAATTTTTTGGCAGTAAAGTCTCTTGTTCCTCACTGTTAGTTTTCGACATTATGAATTTTTATCGTTGAAGAACGCCTCAAGTATTGTTAAGAGCTTAGTTTACCTTTTAGTATTTCTTAGTTATTTATGTATTGTATCATGTAACTGATGGTTTAATGAAACTTCTGCAGGGAAACGTCATTTACCTTCAATTTATACCTAAACTTTCATGCACCACGGACGAATTTGAAGCTAATCAAAATTACCCTAAAATAAAGTGCTGAATATTGCAAATCGTTACCTACCCTGATTCAAGTTGTTTTACCTGTTAAACATAAGTGTGTGAAAAAATCTCTCTGTAGCAGTTATTTTACTGCACAATTGACATCTATAAAGTAGCCTAGAAGTATGTATGAGATTTGAAAAGACTTTGACGACCTTTGCAAGAGAGGTTAAAATCTTTGTCCTTCATTCTCATCGCATAAGTTGGCTCGTATGTCATGGTTAGCGGGCCGACAAGCTGAAGAGCACACAATGAGTGAGGTACACTGACTTGCACCCGACTGCTCGCTCAGTTAAAGCCAGGTTGCGCATGCGCAGGGTGAAAAGAAAATTTTCCTTCGAAGCAACCTAAAAAATGCTGCGTGTAACGGAATTATATATGGGCGACATTTTGGACGATAATCCGCCACACCCTACCATACCTTAACTTATGCAGTGCTTGAACTGAGAGAAAAGCCCTTTGTAATTGAAGTAATAACCCAATATTCGTATTCCAGAGGACGTCCCAAAAATCGACTTACAAAACTTGTGCCACCAGCTATAGCCCTGCCTCAACACCACCGAAACTGGAAAACGATTGATTTTTCCCCGATCTGGAGAAAATAACCACGGTGAGTACTTTCCCTGAGTTGAAAAATATTAATCTCTCTGAATTTGCTTTAATTTTATTTTTTAGTGAGTCACCTGGGCACTAGTGAAGTAGTGAAGAACATTGTATTTGGAGTCAATCATTTATCCGTTTGTGAGTCTCTTCTTTAAAAAACAGCTAGTAGAATTATACTTAAGAGGATATGCTATTTGTTTCACTTTCAATATTAGTACAGACTTTGCTGAATTATTAATGAGAGAAATACATTTGAAGAATGAACATCAATGCTGGAACATTTTTCCCGTTCTTAAAAATGATCTGAAAGACTCAATGAAACAAATCATTGTAAAAATATCCTTTTTAAAATATTCGAGCTACACTCATATTGTCGAAATAAAATGAATTCCCTTTGTTACGGCACTTCAAATTCACAAGAAAAATGGAAAAACATTTACAGGTTGATGATTATAAGTGAATTTTTTCAATTATAAGCGACCATTGCTGAAAAAAAACGAACTATGTAACATACAGAATAAATTCTATTGAAGCTTCGAAAAGTCAATTAAGGAAACTGTTGTGAAATTACGTTATTTTTGCTGAAAAAAACATTAGTGCAGTACGTACCTACTTGATGCCCAATAATTATACTAAAATGAATCGCTCAATTCCGCAGGAGTAATATTACAAACAGGAAAAAATGCTAAATTTCATCTGTGACGTGAGGAGATGAGTCGATGGGACTAAAATACAGCATAAGCGCGACTCAAAATTTCTAAATTAATATTATTTGCTTCCCCCTAAGCGGCAGATTATTTTTTCAGGAGTGAGATCTTCAAAATGGGTTGTAAATCAGCACGCAGTAATAAATGGAGCTCGTGGTGAGTTTTTGCAGAGCCACCTTGCGCCTCACTGTGCACTGTTGGCCATAACAATATTATCGCTACATTTGTCACCTGACTTTTGAATCAACACCTGACCCCTCATGGCGCACCACAGCTCATCGAAATATTATCTCTTCGTCTCCCACAGACAGACCGCAAAGCTCATCGCTATGCAAGGGAGCTGCAGTCTGCAGTTGTCAACGTCTACCTCGAGTTATGCGCCTCTAAGGTCAAATCTTGAGGAAAGTATCCGCAGAAATGAAATTAGGGTGAGTCATGAGTGAAATTCGCTCTTTTGAAATCAATTCATTTGGTTACAACTTAATATAATCTATATTTGATTAAGTAAAACAATTGAAACAGAAAAAATTGCTTGAATTGTTTGAGTAAACTGAGCATAGATATTGTGTGTTAGCCGTTTCTATCAATCACTTACTGCCGTTTATCAGATGCCGTTTATTGATTTCTTGAAAATAAACTGTACCGGTTTTGGGATACTGAAGTTGTTCACGAAAATTTTTCAACATCTCGATATTCTTCCAAAACATATTTTCCCATTCAAGACTTTTTTTGGTACACATAAAAGACTGGAGGGCGTGAGGTCATTGGTTTGCAAGATACAAAGACTAGCCGAAGTTCGGTGAATTTTGTAGCCTGAGTTTCCGTCACCAGTACAGAGCATCAATTGTTTCAAAATATCAAAGAATTATTTGCAGCAGTTGAGAGTTCGCAGAAGTCTTCATTTAGTTTCTTACTGCAGCTAAAAATAACTCGCAATGAACAATTGTGGACTGTTCTGAACGAATGCAACTTAACATTTCGCGCAAAAACTTGTGCGCATTTGAACACACTAAGCGTGCAGTTCATCGATTAACGTTCACAAAACGTTCTAATGAAAATGTTGAGTTGAATTGGAAGTGCACTGAGTTTGCAATTCGAAGTTAACTTTTGCTTTCAAGAAGAGAAAACGATTTTTGCGTGTTTTTCAAGTTCTCAACTGAATTGCTGATACTCTATCGGTGCAGACACGCTGTAAATTTGTCATAGCCAGCTGAAGATGTGTCACTTCTAGTTGGACACTACAGCCTAGAGGCTGTCGATAAAATTGTTCACGTTGAATGGAATTCTTCTTGTTCAAAATCTTAAACCTTTTTTTTATTTTTCATTGCTTTGCTATACTATAATATGAGGGAAGCATCGGATTCAATAACTTCTTGAATAGACTTTGAAAATTTTTTAAAATTTCAACATAGCAATTTTTCCGGGTACCATTAACCTGATATTGAGAACAAAGACGAGTTGCAGTGAGAGTTCGTGAGTACACGCAATGAGGATTTTAACTTTTATACCGCAGGGTTTTATTTCAGAATATACTTATGCCTAATTGTTAACAGTCCTATAATGTAGCAACATTACTTAGAAGCGAGGTTTAAAAAAAATTACATAAGTGTTTTCAAAAATTCACCAATTTTGTTTTCCCTACAACACGGGAAACCTATTTGTGCTGGTTTAAATGCTTATGCGAGCATTGATGAAAAAATCGTTTGCAAAGTGAGTGGCATGTTCATTTTTAAATCTTTTCTTTAATTGTTTGCTTTTTAGATTTTTAATTGGTTTTTTACCTCATTCAAAATCATGGCGATTTGAGAAGAAATTAGGAAAACCATCCTTCTTCTCAATCAGAGTGGCCTATTGAATCAGAGTGGTCTATGCGTTTCTCATGCCAAGCAACTTGCATCATCGTCAACTGTCTACAGATTGGTAAAACAATTCAACGAGACAAAATGCATAGTGGCGAAGATAGCCCCTGGCAGGAAAAGATTGTCTTCGGTTTGTCAAGATAGGGCTTTAGTGCGCTACTCGTAGCGGGAAAGGGCAGCCAGCAGTTCAGAGCTTGTGCTAGAATAGGAGAGAGATGGAGTCTATGCCTCAGCGTGAACTGTTCGACGTCGACTCTTCGACAACCAACTTACTTAAACGAGAGCTGCGAAAAAACCTCTTTTGACGGCGAATAACGTCATAGACCTGTTCAATTTTTGCAAGAAGTACAAGCATTGAACTGCTAAACAATAGGGCAAAGTCATTTTTCCGATGAATCTTCGTTCTCCTTTTATGCCACCTCCGGAAAAAGCTTTGTACGACGAAGAAAAGGCGAGAGATTTAACAAAGAGTGTGTCGTTTCAACGATCAAGCATCCTATCCACTCATCATGTCTGGGGCTGCTTTTCAGGTAAGGGAACTAGAGCACTGGCGATTTTACCCAAAAATACAGCAATGAATTTGGCCTAGTACCTAAAATCTTAAAATATCATCTCCATCCAACGACAACTAGTCAGTTTCGCGACAAAGAGGTGGTTCACCAACATGATGGCGCTCCCTGTCATAGTGCAAGAGTAGTTAAAAAGTTCCTTGATGAGTGTGGAGTGGAGAGTTTGGGTTCTTGGCCTGTAAATTCGGCTGATCTGAATCCGATCGAAAATTCATGGTCGATCAAAGTCGTGAACAAAAAGAAGCCAACTAATTTGGCACAGCTTGGAGCCTTAATTGAAAAAGATTGGAGGTTCGATGATCATAATATCATTGAAAAATTAGTAAACAACAGGCCAATGCGAATCAAAACAGTTTTGGAGAAGCGTGGTTAACATTGCTAATGTTGAGAAAAATAACTTTTTTTCGCAGGTTATTATAACTTGTTTGTGGGCAATTTGTGTCTTTAATTATCCTTTATAATGTTCTCCGGATGCTACCAATTAAAAACTACGCAAGACTACACCTTAGTTTAACGAGAAAATAGAAAACTCTCTTTTTCCAAAATCATTGGCCACACCTATATACGTGGACGACTGACGTGAAGAGGCTTAGTCGAGCTACAAGTGAGAACAAGTGAGTCCAGGTTACAAGTGATCTCATGAGAGGTCTACTTTTCGAGTCACCCCAAGGAGTCTGTCTTTCTCCAATAAGTAAGCTGAGCTCAGGGTCATACTTGCTGCTGTATCTCCAACCAACCGACGACCACTTGTTCTGTACTACGTTCCCTGAAGAGTGTACCTACAAATTGAAGCTTCTTGTAATTTACGAGTCTGAGTAGGCGCTGAAATTCGTCATGCACTCACTTCTGAAATCGTCTGTAAACTTCTAACAATTAAAAATGACAATTTCGCAAAAAAAATCCATCTCGAAATAACATTATTTACCCAATAGATACACAGATGCGTCATAAAATTATGTAAGTGAGAAAGGTGGCCTCAAAGAGTACAACACATATTTTATTTAACTTGTAATGTTTAGCTTGCTTTAGCAAACATCTTACTGTTTATTTAAACACTATTATCTTGTTCGTTTTAAAACATTTACATTTTTATGTCAAGGAACTTCATAAATTTTCACAACTATTTCAAAGTTATGTGTGAAGTTGAATCATACAAAGCTTCAACGGCAGCGTCATTAAAACAAGCAAATGAAATGTATTAGAAGAAATGTTGAACGATGACAGTTCCATGCATGCGTAACTTTTCTCCATTGACAAATGAACTTTATGTGTATCACGTGGCAATTAATTTGGATTCAGAGTTACGTTTCAGTTGGATCCACCGTAGTAAAGGCATGTTTATACAGGGTGTTAATTTTTAAGAGGTACAAACTTTCACAGGTGATAGGAATACTCAAAATAAACCCTTTAACATGAATAGAAAAATTGCAAAACTCTTTAGCTTTCGAGAGATTGAGCTTTAAAGTTTAGAATGCCACGTATTTAACTAGTAATTTACGTTTCTAACAAAAGAGAATGAAAAATGAAATGATTATTGCATTAACATGCATGTTGAAGATCAAGAAAATGTTGATAATGAATTTGATAAAAAATTGATATAAATTGAATTAAGGATCGTCCCGCAGTTCGTTGTGTCAAGAAATCCTCCATCACCAAGCAGAAGTCAATAATACAAGTTCGTAGAAGAAAGTCAACGCGTTTTAAGTACACCTGGATAAGTTAGAACGCAAAAATTAGGTTTACAAATTTAGTTTCAGTCGCTCGAATGTCTCATTTCAATTACTGAATAAACAAGTAAATGGATAATGAAACATTATTGGAAAATTGGAATATTGAAATTGTAAACTGACCAGCACTAGATGCAAAATTACAATATTAAGAATGTAATTAACAATTAAAGATGGAGGATATTGTGAAGATTACCTCATCTATATCGTTAAGGGAAATAAGCAGAGAACGTGGAAAAATCGTTCGGTAAAGTTGCCATCCCTGACTGAGTGTCAACGATATTGTACACCGATTCCAGGTGTAGCGTAGCATCCGATTCCGTTGCTACCTGATGTTAAGGCAAGTTGAACTGAATGAATGTATAAAGAAACGCATTAAAGGAAGCTTGAAATAAACTCAGTATCGAATGCCATCATCGAGTGCCGTGTTATCTAAAATAAGTTTTTTGAGGTATTTAAAGAGAGTATAAATCGCGGATAAGTCTACGGTTCTTTGGCTCAATATTTTAATACCTGATTATTTCAATAGATGATGAATTGGACGGCCAATATTCGGGTTTCAACCGTGTCATTATTTGATTAACAGAGATCATATTGTAATAGCTCGTTACTGTGCGTAGCGACTGTGTATGAGGGTGTGTATTTTAGAAAACCACACAGAGCTTATTATGTCCTAAATATATATATTGTTCTAATACACATATCTCGTCTTCCATAAACTTTCAAAGAAAACCATCAGAAATTACGGTTTTGAAATTATATGTCTTCGGGGACGAATCTTTGTGAGTAACTGTAACTATTTAATTTGTATATGTTATTGTAGTATGTGTCAATGTTAATGCTGTCTCACATATCGACTTCTAGCAGTTTACAGTATTATTTATGTATTTGTGTGGAAGTGCGTCAGTCCGCGTTAAGGCAAGTTGACAAAGGAGGCAACACGGCTCGGAGAAGAAGGAAATACTTACAAAAGTACTGAGTAAAATTTAGGAAAAACATGAATTTTGGGAAATAAGATATCAACTAGTTACTGTAGTCAGGTTTGGCTTAAAAATATTGTGGTTCTAAGCCATTTTTATTCGCTGCATTAGCAGAAAATCGGAATATTGAGAATTGAGCAGCGACTAAAAGCAAACCCTATTAAGGCACATGTTTCATGTTTTAATTATGCGTACTACATTTACACTTGGTTTGCTTGACGGGTTGGATGAGCTTAGGTTCGGACAGTTTTGTTTTTTACTCATCTTCCTCTCAAAAATTATAATTGGAGGGGATGAAATTTTTAGCTTCTAGCTTGATTTTGTTTTGACAGTTCTTACCATATTTTCACTCTTTTTATAAACTTTCTTTCGAAAATCTCTGTGAATTTTCGTGTTTGAATACTATCTCAATTTTTTCAGACCTGGTATATGTATATATGTATTTTGAGCTTTGGTTGTTCAAAACTCTAAATTTTAAAATTTTACTCTTTGTAATTAGTTGAAATATTTTTTTATTTTATTTTAATTCAAAAAGAGTTGTACCGAACGCACTGCATAGGTTGCGTTTGATTTGCTTTATTTTTGAAAATTCTCAAAGACTATGAAGCCCTATAATGTGCTCTCCGTGGTACAGTGGTTAAGGGATCGGGCTCGTATGTTGGAGTCGCGGGTTCGTATCCCGGCGCTGGCGCGGAGATTTTCCCCGTTGGGTATAAGGGAAAGCTCAAGCACAATACCCCACTCAACCCAGGTGTCGGAAATGGGTACCGGCTTTACGGGGAAACCGTCATGGTGTCCTATATATAGGGTTAGTTATAAGACATTTGAAAAACCAATGTTAAGATCATATGTATCAGGCTTGATTGGAAATAAAGCATCCCAAAGATCCCGATGTTAACCTTTATAAGTATATTTCAAAGCATTCACATAGACGAAATTAACGGACATCATTTTAAATACGATTAGTGCAATCTGGCCCAAAAGCCACATTAAAAAAATGCCTACGGTTTTAGCGCTACCCCAAAAAATGACAAGATGGACAAAAAGAAAACTCATTTTCGTAACTGCCTACTCCAACCAGGGGAGATTTTTTCTTAGGGGAAAGGGGATTATTTCTTTTTTCTTAGGAATTAGAGTTATTAAATTTCCTTTTAGGCCCTATACGTAAAAAGCATTCTGTACATAGCATATGTGATATATGAAAGACAATACATACAGTACACAACGATACAGTATACTGTATACAGTACACAACGATATGGAACACAACGATCCATATCGACAACAGGCCAAGAATACAATCCAAAGGGGAGGTACAGTAATTGT
Source organism: Morinoia aosen (assembly GCA_030386875.1). Lineage (NCBI taxonomy): Eukaryota > Metazoa > Arthropoda > Malacostraca > Amphipoda > Talitridae > Morinoia > Morinoia aosen. The sequence goes on along the minus strand of CM059567.1, from coordinate 23,235,519 downwards.
AAAATACTTTTCTGAGTGGACTGGCTCGAAGGCAGAGTTTGAGGGGAAAAAGATCATCGTTGGCTAAAATATTCTTGGGTAATTTTCAACAAAAGGAGCTAGGATGAGAGTAAGGATTTTATATAATAGAGAGCAGTTTCAGCGTAACCATCGGAAAATGTGTAAGCACTGAGCCGTACGTGGTCAGGCATGAAGTTCGTTCGTTTAGATGCAAGAGAAAAGAACTGATATCTGTAGCGTCGTGCGGAAGTTGTCTCATATTGAAGGTACCGTCGGATACATGAGGAAAAAAAGTTATCACCGGCAACGACACGGTTCAAGTTGAAAAATTATATATGATGTACTTGCCATTCGTGTACCTCCAAAATTTTAGGAGGAGCTACATTTCAAACATCAAGAACTTCAGGTTTTAAGAAGAGCCTTACGAACTGTACACTAAGTGGGCTGCTGCTCAACCTAACTCAGAATTAGTACATTATTTGCATTATAACAGTTCCAAAACAGTTTGACCGTCATCTGCATAGCAAATTATCGCTTGCTGAACGCTCAAACCTACGTCATCGCTAGGGGCAGAGGGGAACGAGGCTCCGACGACCAAAGGGGACCGTCTGGGTAAAAACCAATGTCAGTCATTTTTTGACGGATATTCTGAAATTTTCACCACAGGTGTGGAATGATATGAAAAAATGTTTAACTCGTGTGTTTTTTTTAGTAATTTACCAGAAAGTGATTTTTCAAAAAATTCAAAAAAAAGGGTATTTTGGAAATTGTGTCTTCTCCTTCATTTTTGAAATTACAGAACCTGCAACGTGTTTTTGAGATAGCTAAATCAAATATCTAAAAAAGCATTGAGGTTGAATTTCAATATTTTGATTCATTGAATTTCGAGACTTTTTTCCATACATACATTTTTTTAGTTATGGCATTATTTCTGTTATAATTTTCAAGATTTAATTTCAAATATTCTCAAAAACTAGTACCCTAATTTTAGCTGTTTTCATGAAGCCCTATTGATTGACATATATGCCATTCCTGTACCTATAACACCGGGGGAGGAGTAGCATTTCAAACGTCAACAAGTTCAAGTTTTCAGGAGACCCTGACAAACTCGTCACTTAGCCGTGTAATGGTGCAAGTGACTGGCTTTTCGCAAGCTGTAGCAGATGCACGAATACACTCATAAAGCAGTTAAGCATTTCGCTAGGCTTAGAAAAAAATTATCTGTAAATGAGCTAAAAAACATAAAAATTAATAATTTTGGAATTTGTGGTAAACTGTTCTCCCTTTCCCCCAACCATCTAATTGGCTGGTCTTTTGTAAGCTGTAGCAAACAAATAAAAAACTTACAAATAAGTAAAACATATCGTTTGATTTGTAGAAAAATTCTCTATAAGAAGACTTAATAAACAGAAAATTGATAGTTTCATGGACATTGAAGGTAGACCTAATATAAGAAAAACTTGAAGTTGCTTTAGAATATGATCGAACATCTTCATACTCTGTCGAGCAATTACTGAAGTTTCTTTAGTTTTCATACGACGGCGGTCTCTGTATCCCGCGTGGGTTAAGAATAGCAGAAACGGTGTCATTGCCAAAAAAAGACTGTATTTGCTTTCTTATCAGGACATAAAATCACCAGCTGCTGTTCAAAGCAAGTGCGGATATGAAAAACGACGAGATCCACGAAATATTGATAGCATTAAAATTCTTTAGTAAATGGTTTCAAACGCTGGGAAATTTACAGTCTATATGAGGAGGTGTAGGACCAGTGTGAGTGATACGTTAGTTAATGCTGTGCGCGTCGCCTTCGAGCGCTATTTTAGAAAACGGCCGTCGTGCTTCGATCAAGCTACGGATATTTCGAGCCATACCCTTCTTGAATTTTCTTAATGAGGTTATTGCAAGGATAAAGTGCAACAGCACCTAATGTTGAAACCTTGAAGGCATGGATAGCAGCTCTGGCATCGGTTACTAAGGAGATGTTAGAGATTACCTGGCGTGAGATTGAAATTTGTTTAAGCCTACACCGAACAACAAAAGAAGCAAACAAAATTTGTGAGTAAATCAAAAGTATTTCTGTCATCGCCGTTGTAACTGGAGAAAATCATGTACAATTATCAAACACAGTCTGTTTGTAATGAATGTCTAAAATCTGGAATAACTCCATTGTGAACTCCTTATTACAAGAAATTCAGCACAGAACACAATTTCTACATAAATATAGTTACAAATCTCATCATAAAGTGACTTTTGTGTGTGTGGTATTCAGGTTCAAAGCCTTCCAAACTCTTGCCAAGCGCGAAGTTCTGGATCAGTTGCCAAGGCCTGGAGAGAGTGGTGATACCTTCGTTGTTCAGTGTTGGGATGTGAATTTAACGCGGTAATCTCCTCACACAACGCAACCTAGGGAATTCTCATGCACTCTTTCAAGCATGTCTTCTGGAATTCTTGCAATTTCAGCCTCAATATTGTTCTGCAGGCATTCCAGAGCGCTGGGACGGTTGCAATACACCTTCGACTTCAGGTAACCGCAAATAAAAAATCGCATAGGGCTAAGCCCGGTGAGAGTGCCGGCCAGTTGAGATCTCCCATCCAAGAGATAAGCCTTCCAGGAAACGTTCGCCTCAAAAAATTCATGATAATGCCTTATTAGATACATGCGTTTTTCCTTTGCCTACCGGAGACTTCAGAACCAGTTCACTGACGAGGTGGGTCGCAGTGACATGTAGCGATGTGTAACGAATTTTCCATCATAAATGATGTCGGTTCTCCACTCTATCCTTACTATAAATTCAGTGTTGGTCGTAGTAGGGTTTGAGTTCTCCATTATCTCCAACATTAGGATTCGAATTGAGCTTTATCCGAAATATTGCTTAACTATTAATTTATGTACTACTAAAATGTAGATAAACTATTAATTTATGTATTGGTAAAATATTGCTAGTCTATTAATTTATGTATATAGCAAAAGTACCTTATGTACCCACGTTTTAGACATAGCACAATAGCTATTAGTTTGAAATCCTCACATACTAACCACTTATGTTGATGTAGTTTTGCGATTCAGAAGGCGTTGGCACATTGGAAAACTTTCTTTACAAAGGGCTGTATAACCGGCTGAAAGACGACTGATACTGTTGGTGCCTGAAACCGCTTTTTATCCCTGGATCGTGTAATTTTTGCGACGAACGGCTGCAAAAATAAACGGCGACGAATCTATTTTTTCTTTTCACTTATTTTTTCAGTCTCGACCTTTCGTAATTATAACGTCCAATAGTGCTATGCACAAAATGAAACTAGTGAAATTACTGAAAACGCTGAGCCAGGAGAGAGTTTTAATTATGATTTTTGTGTTCAGGAACCCATAATGAGGCGGCTACTTTCATTTCGTAAAAAGGAGGTAAAATTTCTTAAACAGTTTAATTCATCACCCATAAAGGTGTCACAGTTTCACCTAACCATGAAAACTGCAGTATACATTGCCAATATAAATGCTATGCTAGCGTAGCTGTAAAATTGCTATGAAAATGACAGTTTCCCCTCGCTACTTCGCGGTTCGACTATCGCTGATTCACAATTTTGCGGTTTTCTAAAATATGTAAATGGAAAGCATTTCGCGGAGTTTTCTCGTTAAATACAATCATCGTCTGCGCACAGAGCGCAGTAAAAATCATTATCAGCTTCATCATCTTCAGCTCGTAAGTGTTATGGCTTCAACAGAGGTTCCAGTTATCAACAATGAACTGTACCGTAAAGGGTGGGTTGTTAGAAGTACAGGGAGGGCTTTAAAAGTCAAAATTTTTGTTAAATAAAAACGGTATATATGGTGTTCCTATTTCGCAGAAATTCCGTTATCGCAGCCGGTCTCGGAACCGACCAACCGCGATAAACGAAGGATCACTGTAAACACAATTTGTGGTAATTGATCAGCTCACAACACCTACAGTGAACATTTCTCTGCGTTTTATTCCACTCTCAAGCAACGGCCAAATTCTTTAGCATTGTATCTTTGTATTCTTTGACATTAGACTTATTCGTCAACACTCAACCCATTCCTTATCATAGAATCTATTCCTTTGCATTATGTCTGGTCGTCAGCTTTTGACGTATCCATTAGCATTAGACCTATTTATTAGGATTGTACCAATTTTTCGGCATTATACTCATTTGTCAGCATTGTATCTATCCTTCAGCATGTGACCCTATGCTCAGCATTTGCCCTTAGAGGCACATAACTCGAGATAGACGTTGACAACCGCAGACTGCAGCTCCCGTGCATAACGATGAGCTGTGCGGTCCGTCTGTGGGAGGCGAAGAGATAATATTTCAGGGACTGACAGTGTGTAGTGAAGCTTACGTAAATTGAAAAACAGATTTAGATTGATTATTTATGACTTCATTAGCGCTAGGTGCGAAAATTTGCGACTCTAGGTGACATTTCGTTTGTACCGTTAGATTCGTTCGTGATTCTCATTTTCCAAGTACGAGAGACGTTTGATGTTAAATGCAGACACATTACATCTTACTTAAATGAGATATCAGCTAGTAGAAACATCAACAGTTCTATAAGCTGCACTCTTCGTATAGGACTCCCAGTTGTAGATGCCAGTACTGAACACATTGCTAGTACTGTGAAAGCTGCAATGGCATCTTCCTATACATAAGTAAATACGTCAAGCCTTGTTCCGATTTGCCTCAAAATGCTTCAACAGAAAAGAGTTATAATGCCACCTGTTCTTTTAAAGTCGTCGACAGTAATAGGTCTAAAATTAGGCTGGGGTTACGATAAATAAAGAAAATGGACTATAAAATGGGCTACTCGAATCATCTGCCACAAATTAGGAATACTGTAGTGGATAAACGAACGCATTTTCTTACAAAACATATAACTTTAATGAAGAAACGCACAGGCAATTTACGACAGTTTTATCAGTTTTCCAGTCTATTTTAGACTTATTTACGTCATCAAATGTTAAAAAATTCCCTCAGATGTAAAAAGTTTTTTTTATATTTTAGTTCGGTAAAAGCTTTCTTTTTCATAAATTCATGAGCGTTAATGTAAGAGAAGAGTCCTGAGTGCGCGTTCCCTTGGCAAGACTGAGCGCACCGAGCCTGGAGCTGTTCTCTGCTAATGCCCAATGACGCACTCACGTTTGATGCTAACTCAAAGTTCGTACATCTCTGCTTTTGGTGGGTCATGGGTTCCTGCAAGACTTGGAATAAGGGGAATCAAAACAAAGCAAAAGCAACTGCTGTGAAATTCTGCTGTAAGTGGATCTATACCTAGAGAGCGTAAACTCACGGTGGTTTTCTTCGCTTTGCAACCCTTGATGTTATTCTTAATTTCGCAGTTTCTGTAGTGATGGGAGACAGCTACTGTCGGCGGCACGAGGTACGTTCGTCTGTTTTTCGGAACGCCATCTGGAAAATTAGAGTTTCATTTTTCCTTCACTATTACTGTAAATTTCTGATTGTTTACAGGGCACCTTCTGCTACTCAACGCGGTAACATTCGTTGTGTACAATACAAGCCATCATTCGTTATGTATCCTGAAGTAGAAAATAAGAAATCAACCGAACTTGTACGTTTTTTGATGTCCTAGTCAATGATATTTTAACATAACATGAAATAGCTCATTCGTTTAAATGAAAGAAATAATGAATACTATGATCACATAGTTCCAGTGTTCGCTACCGGACATCGTTGCAAATGTCAATCAATGTTCACGATGTAATCCCATCTTTATTAGAATAAGTCAACCGAACAATATTTATTTAAATGACTTTGTCTGCTGCTCTATAAACGAACATAATAAATGATCATACTAAAAAATAATGATGAGGTAACTCGAACGTTTTAATGGGAAATGATAGATGTCTAACATGTGAAAATTATGGGGTTCAACGCATGCCCATGGCTCACTTACTAGGCACGCCTGTGTTGATATTTATGCCATTTGTATCAAAATTGTCAAATTGGCCATTTTCCTCGCCAAAATCCTCAAGTTTGGCCAGTTCCAAACATCTCGCTGCCCTGCATAGTTACCAGATGCTGAGTATTCTTGAGAGATGAATTTCATTTTATCTGAAAATTAACTCATGCTTGAGGATTTTGGTCACGGAAATGGTCAATCTGAAAATCATGACTTTAGCTTTAACGATTCTTTCTTTTGCTAACTTCAAGTGCACACTCACCGCTGCGTGTCAGCAAAAAAAATCGCATACACCCATCAATTCATCCCGATGGGGACGCAAACCCATTCTACCTTAAATCGTCATCCATCAATATGCACCATATGTATAGAATTGTTTTGATTCATGCTTTCAAAGTCAACTTAGCAACCTGTTTTGATGTTACTATAAAATCTAGATACTTAACTTTATATGCCTGTGTGTCAATATATGTAAACACACATTTTCTCATAACACTCCTCTGTAAATTTAAACAAGTGAATTATGATGCAGTATTTCACACGAACGAAGAGAAGGAACTACTTATAACTTAGTTCGAACAAATAGTTAGAAATGGAGCTTTGACACCCACCCAAGCCTACAATCTTCCTTCACTCCTACTATAACGATTAAGGAAAGTCTAGGTTTCGAATTGAGGGTAAAAACTATTGAATTTCACATTTCTACTTTCTCTTTTACCTTGAAACTGGTGGACGAAGTGCACGGTGGGGATGGCGACGTGCAAGGGCCGCATGATGAACTTCGACCTCTCCCTGTAATTATTGGGATGCAGTACACGCTTGGTTTTCCTCAGGGTCACTAGAGATGCACCCAGCCCTTGTGCACACAAGTTCGGGAGCAGAGAATCTCCTTTCGTGGAGTTAGGATTTTCTTCCAAATCAAACAAACAATTGCCATGCAGATGACACTTTGATGGTCTCAGAAGTTTCATTCTTGAGTTAGCACCTGTCACATTTATATGCTGAACTGATGAACACATCTTCACAATTTCTGATGAGAGTTTCGGTGTCATGAAAGTTGAGTCGTCGTCCCATAAGTTGTAAAAAAATGCGTTCTGAAAAAATGCTCACTAAAAATACGGTTGTTAAGAGGTGTAGCACTTAAACCGAATGATATACCTTCCTTAACCCTGTGGAAACGAAAACAATGAAACTATGTAACATTTCCAAATTGATTTCCTAACAAGTAATAACGTGTAAGAAAAACGCTAACCCTATAACTACCTGTTAAAAAATTGTGCTGAGGAGTAACAATGGCTAGACTGTCAAATTGCCCATTCTCTCAATTTAAAATTATTGTATTAGCGTTGAATACTTAGCTGATTCTAATGAAATCGTACATTCCTTAGCACTTCTTCTTCTTCTTCTCGGTTGTATTAGACATCTGAAACGTAATTAGCTCACAATGCTCTCGTATTTTTATTCAATGTTAGATTAAAAAAACTTTTGCGTCCTCCGTTACAACGATACATGTTTGGTAATAATTTCAAACCATAAATCTTTCAAAAAGCTAATGACACCTACAATAAGCGAAAGAACTTTTGTTGGATTATTCAAGTACTATGCATGAATATTTATTTACGTCTCTCTCTACAAAAGGTACTCAAATGAGTGGGAGTGTGAATTTGATGGATGATTTTCTCCTGCTTTTTCTTCAACATTTGAAATTGAATTATATTTGTGTATTAACTTCCCTCCGCCATAATTTAATAAACTCATTTCTTCTTACAGTAGTGTTATGTATCCTATTCATAATGAAATCTCTTGGACAAATTGTCTTGTCCGACACTGAAACAAAGAGTTTTGGAATTAAAATTTTCCACTACGTGCTGACAACCTTGTTTCCACACTTATACAGGAATCAGAAAACGTACATCAATACAAGGAGGTAGCCCGTGTTGACTTCTTGACTTGACTAGACAGAAGACAACCTGACACTTCTGATGTCTATCGTGCACAGCATCTCATCATTACTTAACTTGACTTGACAGAAGACAACCTGACACTTCTGATGTCTATCGTGCACAGCAACTCATCATTACTTAACTTAACTTGACAGAAGACAACCTGATACTTCTGATGTCCATCGTGCACAGCAACTCATCATTACTTAACTTGACTTGACAGAAGACAACCTGATACTTCGATGTCTATCGTGCACAGCAACTCATCATTACTTAACTTGACTTGACAGAAGACAACCTGATACTTCTGATGTCTATCGTGCACAGCAACTCATCATTTTACGTCTAGTGTCTGGTTCTGGTCTGGTGCTCCAGATTTACTCAAGAGAGAATAATGGTACCAAAACTAATAAACACTACATTAATAAAATCACCGGCATATCAATATGGCTTTCTTCAGTAAGTGTTCCACTTTTTTGCGTAACCGTGAACCCGTGTGGACCTTCCCAAACATAATATTAAATCAAACCTGTCCACCATAACTAAATTTGAAAATAACCCTAAATCTCTAATTCAACCTAATGAAGAACTGGTTTTTCAATTGAAATTAAGTAAACCAGCGTTCCCCTATTATAACCTAACCGGAAACTATTTGCTCTGTGTTACTTTAAAAAAACATAAACGTCATGAGTGGTGCCAACCGACATCAATACCGGATAGCCTTCATCAATAAATTTGTGCATTAAGTATAGGTCGTCCTCCGCGCGGCGCTCCGAAGCACCGACGGTTGGCCGGCGGCAGTCTTGACGTGGGAAATTTTCCCAGCGGATATCGTAAATTGAAGATGAGGAAAATAATGGTGATAAAAACACCGTGACGGGAACTTCACTTACTGGTTTACCTAGCAAAAACTCACTTTGAAGAGGTAGGACGCATAGTATCCCATGCTGTTCACCATCGCAATGAGATTATCCTCTTCTCTCGGGATGAAAGCTTCATCCAGATCTAACATGGCGATGAGGGAAAACCTCGACGCTCTGAGGTGGCAGTCTGCTTGAGATGCTACCTGTCCGTACTGGTGAATTGCCTGCAAGACGTTTGTTAAATTTATTATTTTGAGGACAAAGTAAATTTTGATTAGACGCTTGTATGGCTGTAATTAATCAAACAATTACTATCTTTCTTTAAGAACGTCCGTATTAAGCAAATAGCTGAAATGTTAATATGTTTTCGAGTCCGAATAACGTAAGTAAGAAATCCATATTTTCTAAGTATAAAAAACAGTCGCTATGGGAAATCTTGACACACCGCAATGTGTCACCATGACACACTGCAATGTGCCACCATAACACACTGCAATGTGCCACCATGACACATTGTAATGTGCCACCATGACACACTGCAATGTGCCACCATAACACACTGCAATGTGCCACCATGACACATTGTAATGTGCCACCATAACACACTGCAATGTGCCACCATGACACATTGTAATGTGCCACCATGACACACTGCAATGTGCCACCATAACACACTGCAATGTGCCACCATGACACATTGTAATGTGCCACCATGACACACCACCATGTGCCACCATGACACACCGCAATGTGCCACCATGACACACCGCAATGTGTCACCATGACACACCACAGTGTGTCACCATGACACACCACAATGTGCCACCATGACACACCACAATGTGCCACCATGACACACCACAATGTGTCACCATGACACACCACAGTGTGTCACCATGACACACCACAATGTATCACCATGACACACCACAATGTGTCACCATGACACACCGCAACGTGTCACCATGACACACCACAATGTGTCACTATGACACAACACAGTGTGTCACCATGACACACCACAATGTGCCACCATGACACACCACAATGTGCCACCATGGCACACCACAATGTGTCACCATGACACACCACAGTGTGTCACCATGACACACCACAGTGTGTCACCATGACACACCACAATGTGTCACCATGACACACCACAGTGTGTCACCATGACACACCCATAGGTCAGCCCAAAACGTGAAGCGGCATCCCGCGTGAGAACGTAGCCAGGGTTGGCGGAGCTGAGTATTTCTCCTTATGTATGTTTTTTCACGGCAATTCTGAGTTGAAACAATGCAATAATTGAATTCAACCTTTAAATCATAGAAGTTTCACATCTCCTCAGTATACATATAGAAGTGAGAATATTGAGACATTCTGGATCCCTTTAGGTGTTTAACGTTTTATTTTGTTGATAAATTTTGAGATAATGACCTCAGTGGAACATATCTCGAAGAAATAAACACTGTTTGCAAATGATAGTTTTGCAAAGAATTATTTAGCAAGGAACCACGTCGATGACGACTTAAAGGGTTGAAGGGAACTATTAAAAATAGCTTACACCTATTCAAAAAGTATATTAGTCCTGTTAAAGCAATGAAAGATTCATTAATGAGAAAACAAATTATTTATTCTAATTATATAAACAGATTATAACATGTGAAATGAGAATAAAATATTTTATATATAATCAGAATATACTAATTTTATTATATAATAGTTCGGTAGTCCGATTAATCTAAAAATGATGCACAATGCAAATCAATATCCTCATTCGATTAATCATCAAACTTTTTTTGAGTGACGACAAGAACGCCCTAAATGAGCTGGCAGATGCATGAATGAAACTTATTCTAGCATTTTTTGAGTCCTCAGATTTTTTTTTAGAACCTTAATACGGATTGCAATGATGTTTTACTTCTGTGTTGTTTGCCCCTAAGATAAGAAACCGTGAGTTCATCTTCACATTCCTTGTCTGTGATCATTAAAGAAAGGTTTGTCTTCAGCACGTCTGCCATTTTCACTGTGTTTTCTTCAGTATTTTCCTTGTAGACATTTCTTTATTTCTCTTCTACGAAAAATTTAAATTCATCGGACAGTTTTAGTGTATGAAAACTTCCGTACGTAACTCAGCTACGTTCGCGTAACTTCGTAACACACTTCTGAGAACAGCGCGGCGTCTTCCAGTCACACACTTCCTGCGGTGAAAAAGTGCGTATTGTGTGGCCCGGGTGTTTTAAAGAACAGGTTTAGTATCAATGCTTTCTTAGTGTAAATACTCAATCATGAAATAAATGATGATTTAATTTGAACCATTGGAAATGTGTTTTTCAGGTGCTGAGCAAGAGCCACCCACATTCGAGTCTAGAACTGCAAGGCCTTCGGTTGAACTATTGGGTTGAGAATGAGAGACAACGCATGGCCTGTAGCTGTGATTGAAGCTAAAATGTATATTAAATGAAGAACAATCTACTGATAGCCAGTTTTTAAAAGCCCCTGCAAACGAAGCTATTTGAATTTTGATGCTTTAGTTTAGTTGTTGGATATTTCAAGTATGTTGTGAAAGCTATTCATAATTTGTGGTGCAGTCTCTCTTACATATTGAAGCGTGAGTAATATACAAGACATCATTTAGCTTTGAGGAGGCAGATTTTCATTGTTTATGAAAACATGGCGTTCGACTAATTATCACAATATTTAGGAAAATATTTCATTGTTGTTAAAAATAATTCATCTACGAGTGTGAAATAGCTCACATCATTCTGACTGATTTGTTTTGCAGTTATTTTGATCGATAAATTTAATTCGTTGGAAATTATGCATGCAACCAACTATTATGTACTGAAACAATAGCAGTAAAATATTGTTGTTTTCATTCACTCTGAACATAATTTCTAGTACCTTTAGCAAGAATTTTCAACTGAGACTCACACAATAACATTTAACTTGTTTTATGAGCATGATTCCTCACTTTACTGAATACTACGATAACGAAATCTACGATAATCATGGTGAAAATAACACTTTATAGCAATTGAAAATCAAAACTGAAGTATTGCATTATTTTGGACAACTAACAAGGCAAAATATAGCTTTATGAGAAGCAGTTATGTACCCATTATTTTCTTAAGAAAAACCCCATCCTGGCATTGGATTACTACATCTAATCATCATGTTCAACCATTGGCCTTCTGTAGCCCTTGAACAGCAACAACGTTTAGTTTAAATGCAACCAAGGTCTTGCTAGGAACTATGAGTGGTTTACCCCTGTTTCACGGTGGTGTGTAACTAAGGAATACTTCCTGAAGGGATTAATATACATTTTATAAAAAAATTATTCGCGGTATAAACTATTCACTCTTCTTGATTTCAATTTATGTAGAAATTTTGAAGATGTTTCATGATTCATTTTTGATTGCCAACAGTTCGTTTTCAGCTGTTTTTGTTTGGTTGATTTGGGTGTATAAGAAGTTTTTATTTAAAAAACCGTGAGTAAGGGGAACGATAATGATAAATGTATTCAATAGTCCCGCGTAAATTACAGTAATTTTATAGTTTTTTGGTGTTTTCAACTTCTCATACTTTATATATTCCCACTTTACTTACATGCCAAGTGTGATCACACGTTCTGCACGGCTGCACAAAAAAGGAAATTTTGTAAGCTTAAAATTTTGTTGAAATTTCTACATGCTGCTCATTTATGCTTCTATTACAAGAGCCGACAGGACAGCTACATCGGTACAGTATAAAATGAAAGCAAAACGTCATTGAGTCGGTTACAAAAATTGAGATGTACTAGCAAAAAGGGGTCTGCGCTTTCAGTGCCAAGATACGACCTTTCATACATGGCACCATATGATTTAGTTTGTTGGCATGTTAAAATGATTATTTCACATGCAAATACTGCTCAAACATAATTAAACATGATATTTAACATAATTCCCCCCATTTCATAGGTAAACAATTTCTGTGCCATTGTCTTTGAATTTTTATAACTAAATGTTTTATAACAATTATTTATCCTACAATGCTTGACCGCATGAATACATTTTCATGTTTTCCATTCGATCTTTTGTAAAACCTTTATGAGATATTTATTTTCTTATACTAACCAAGGATGTTCATGTTAAGTAAATCATTTGAAAAACCAATGCTGATTTTTGTTTTTTGTTTTAACTTTATTTTAAATAAACTGTTTTACTTTACTTTCTTTTCAGTGGTTACAGGTTTGACCTCTACAGCAAATTAACTGCAGTTTGCTGTATTGATTAGGTTCAAAATTTATGGTTATATTTTACTGCTGATGTGGCTACAGCTGGACTACAAAAATTCCTTTTTCTGAAGGGTATGCTCTTTTTTTTACGATAGTAATCTTATAAATTCAAAGGTAATATTTCCTTAGTCTATAACACATATGAGATGCTGTAATTATGGTGAATTAACTACTAATTAACTACTAGCTTTAACTACTACAACTGCTACAGTACCATAACTTATAACTTTATTGCTTACTATAACCCCTATAACTTTAACTGCTAGCAGACAGTTCATCAACCAAAATAAATATTTCATAAGCAGGAATGCCATGAAGCCATGAATGGCAGTATGCCACCGTTTTCAGAATTTCTTTATCAGCACAACTATAATCTCCTCTCATTCGGAGCAGTGATATGGATGAATGAGATTTCCTTATAAGTTTATTGGGTGCACAACACCTAAAAGAAGGAAATTGTGCAACGCTAAGGAAACATATACTATTGATAGGGAAAGGATTTAGTTATGAGTTAGTTTCAGCCTCCCTCACCACAATGAAGGTGTTCCAAAGAGAGAATGGTTAGGGGCGAAGCACCTCCTGGTTAAAAACATAGCTTGCTTATTTACGGCGTCACACATTGCCTACAGAGCGTCATCACTAGTACCATGCTATTACGATTTTACTCTTCTAGATAAAACTAACAAAATACTTTTAGAAGAATTTGTACTATGACCACAGTTGAAATAAATTGCCAAAGAATCTTTATTCATCTATATCTGACTGCAATTTTAGAAATAATTTGTTTTTGTTTCAAGTAAGGTTTTAAATGATCCTTAATTTTGAGTACAGTTTGTAGTTTCAAAAAGATTTATTGGAACTATTTCGCCAATTTTGTCAGATATGCAACTAATTTATACAACTCACAGAGGTTGTCAGCAACACCCAAATTCGGCTGTGGTTATGTTTAGGTAACTATAGAGGCCAAGCATAAACTGCACTTAGAGTGTAACAAAGTGCAGCATCTTGATTTTCACTGTAATTTTAAGCTTCTGGCATTCAGTGAGGAACAGCTGGCTTATCCAAGTGCATATTTGAAATGAAGTTTGTGTTTAGGACTGGGCAATCTCACAATTACTCGAACAGCATAGCTATTGAATAACATCTCTCACTCGGCACGATAATACAAAGTGTTGCCCACGCGCAAGTCCAGGTAGGCGAGCACATGGAGAGAATATTGTAGCACAAAGCAAGCATGTAGAAAGTGGATAGAAATCCCCTATCCAGTAACACTTTACAAACTGGACCATAATTTACCTCTAACAAAAAATAAACTGCATTCTAATACCCTCACCACTTATATTGCATAAACTAGAATAAATATTTGTGGGTGCCTTTGTTGCAGTACCATGGTCGAAAATAAGTAACTTTTAATTTTCATTTTTTCATGACAACGCACGCTACTTCATTATGCAGTGGCTGTGAAAAAGCGATATGTCCATGAAGGTTCGTCACATTCATAATTCTTTCATTATTACTGAAAGCTAGCGTAGAGGGTAACGAACAAACAAACATACCACTAGCCAAAGTAGAAAACACAAGCACACAAATTTGTAGCCATTTTATAAGAAATGATTATGCACGTTATCAGTCTTATTTCTATCAGTTTTCTACATGGTAGAAGTGTGTAAAATTTTAATTTAAAGTACAGTATATTTAGCCTCAATTTCCCATGTCAGCTCTTTGAGAGTCATCTGGTACGCAATAGTATGTGGTTGCACCTCCACGACATGTAATTGAGTGTGTTTTGTGACAAGCGCTTGACACATTCAAGTGTGTCAAAAATGGCTCATATATTTTCAGCGTTCTTACTGCTTTTAAATCTTACTCCGATTGCGTAGTCAGGTAGATTGAAGGGTAGAACTTCAGCGTCTCCTCTTCTCACATAGAACCGGAGTATTTCGTCCGCATCTGACCCAATGGAGAAGTTGTAGAAGAAGAAGTACTCGGCTCCAAGTATTTTGTGCAGCTCTATGAACTCGATGATTTGAGCTGCATCGTTGTACGCTCCTCCAATTGCTCGTACGCACACCGCCAAGTTGTCTGCTTCATTTTGGCGGTGCCAATCTTCAAACTTCTGCTTAAATTCTCTTGTTTCGTGTCGGTTTGTATCGGACAGAGTACTCTTTGGCAAACTTGTACTTCGCTCCAGTTTTGAATCTAAATGTTGATTTTCAAGTACATTTTCGGACGATATTGCCTTCGGAAATCCGTTAATGAACAATGCGTTAGTAAATTCAATTTCAGCGCTTTCGGATAGAGTTAATGAAACGCGCAGTAACGGTCTAGTTTTCTGGTGCTCTATGGGACACCACACTGGCGCAGTTGTAACTTTATTTCCCGTCGATCCATGAATTGTAATTTTACCTTCAACTGTGGAGTACGAATTAGTTGAATTCCACAGATGGCAGAACACGCTTATGACCTGGAATATAGAGTGAAGTTTACATCGAACATATATTCTCGTAATACAGCTTTGATTCAGCAAAAATGCAACTTCCTTGATTGGTTAACAGTCGTGCTTGGTCTTCAGCATGACAGAGATTTACTGCTTGATCAATGAGAACATGAGTAATTTGTGGTACGTATTCAATTGAAATTATAATACTACGAAACAGCTGATATGCATCATTACGAGAGGTACTCTGCATCCGTTGCTAACATACTCAAAAGACAACTGCTGTTCTGTTTTATTGGTGGAAACTTAAGTGAAATCGAAAGGCTAGAAATGTGTTACACAAGAAAATATAAATTTGGAACTATTATGTTTAACTAAGAATCATGTCAAAAAAATACCTGTAGTCATTGCAAAGTACGAAAAGTTCTCAATTGTACAAGTTTCATTTTTTTACTACGCTATGACACTAGTCAGTTCAACTGAGTCCGTAGAACACCGAGTAACAGCCAGTGCATGACAAGTAAAAGGTAACTTGTTCAGGCGATAACTTCCAACTAGTCAGAATATTTAAAAAAATTTTTACTGTGTGGTTTTCGATACCTCAAAAGATAGAAAAATTCATCATTGAGAATTTTTAAAATATTCACTCATTGATATTTCCAGTGACTTTTGCTGAAGACAACTTGGGTTCAGCACTTCAATTTCACATAGCCGATCTCTGGTGGTTTGCAGTTGCAAATATTGGCATGAGCTATCGAAATTTTATTACTTAAGTGCTTCGATCGCTGTTCAAGCAGTGCAGTTTCAATCACGGCGATAAATTTTTTATAGTACAATTCAGTGGAATTATTTCTCTCACGGTACAGTCATTGGGATTTCTTCTGATATGGTAACATTCATACGGATTACTTCGACTACATTAACAGTCTTGTCAATTACCTCTGCTATGCTAAAATTCTCAGCAGTTACTTCATTTGTGTTACATGTTAAATATGGGGTAAAACCTTCGCGTTAGTCGGCGTTACCCTAAGCGCAAAAGCGATGGCTGTGACGACGGTGACGCTCTCGCGCCCCTGAGGTGTGGCAGAGAAGTGGGCGGAGTAGACATGCCACTGTCCTCCCGACCCTGGGACCTGGATGTGCAGGCAAGGCGCTTCGTTATTTACTGTATATTTCTTAACCAATTTGAAAAACAGTATTATTATGCTCATTTCAAGAGCTTAATTGCAAAAAACAAATGAGAATGAAAGCGTGAATCATACGAAAATTATGACCTTACATTCATAGAGTCGGTCGTTTGGTTACCCGCTACGATAAGTTAGACTGCGTATTCGTTGGTCTATTTTAGTTTGATGAGGCTGAGATTTAAATAATTTTAATTTGATTTCAATTTTGGCATTCGGCAATTTTAAATACATGACACTTGAGAGCACCATTGTCCAAGTTCAATCGAAAAAAATTCTGCTTATAAACTAATCAAAAATTGGTGCTGTTACAGCTTCAATGCAACGTCTCTGTTGCGTTTTCCCATATTTCGGTGATGTCCATGACAAAATTACACAAAATCAAAATTTGCTGAATGAAATTGTAGACTTCAATTGAATTAAACTCACTTGAAATCTTTAAGAATTTTTCAGAGCTTCGTATGAAATAAGTTCAGGCGTGATACTTTTCGCATAACTAAAGTGCTCGAAGAATGGAGTTAGTTGAATTACTAATTTGTACTCGCAGAACATTACCTCTCGTTCTCTCCGAGTGTGAAGATTGGTATGTCATTGAGTGACAAAATCAAAATTCAATGAGTATTTAAATATTACATTTACGCTCTTACACGTTCACTCATTTCGAAGAATCAACACTACCCCAATTTACTCGGCAGATCATTTTTTCAATCGGCCTCATATTTGACCAACTAATTAGAGATCCCTTTTTTCTCAATATTTTATATTCGTAATAATTTACTTAGAACCATTCTACGAAGTATTTTACGAACTTACTTCCCTCCAGTCATCAACAAATGAAGTTTTGGATGCAGCTCCATCCGCCTTCGGCTGCGCTGTGGGTTTTGGCGGCCTGGTTTGCTGGTGGTCCACGCTCTGTAGAAATGCTATTAATTTGTATTGTTTGCTGGGTTTGTGTGGTTGTAGACATGGAGGGTTTTGAACAGCAACTCATTGCAAATGAAAGGGCAATAAAATTAGTGTTTATAGCAAAATGTTGAGCTCAGAACGATATATAATTCAGTCAAATGAAAAAATGAGCTGGTAGACGATTTGTGACAGCACATGGTGGTGGTTTATAAACAGATTTTGCTTAGAGACGAGAAATGAAAATTTGATGTTTATGTTATGCCCTGCTCGGCGTTTAAGTTAGCATCTTGTTGAGTACAGAAAGGAAGGTCATCGACTACAGCCTCATTTGGAGTCTTATTTCACGCAAATAATTTCCTAGAATAGCAAACCAATTCATCAGGTCTATACGGGTAGCTAAAAAGAATCAGTCAAGGATTTGTTTCTCCTATAGGAGAGACCTAGAACATATTATTTATTTATCTCCCTCTCCCTGCAAAAGTTATTTACTTTGCTGAACCTTTCTAAAGAGTTTGTTTATTTCTAAATAAGTATTCAGTCATACAATACCCCCTTCCAACAAATCACATGTGGTCCAGTTTATGTATAGTAAGCGTATCAAACTTCGGTAACTTGTTGGTTTGTTTTGCTGTTGCTAAATGTTTCAATGTTGGTCTTTAAAGAAAATATCCTATTCAATAAATAAAAGTCAGTTTCTTTGAACAAAGTTAACACACAGCAGTTTCAAACCCCTGATGCTCTTTCGCATATTATATTTTTTTTTTAACGTGAACAAGAAAAGTTTGAGCCAAACAACAAATCACACTCAATACGGAGGCATTCTGTGGACAAACATTCAAAAAATGCTTTTTTCAAATGAAAATTCCCGACTTGAATTGCATGCAAATAGCCTGAAGTCTTTCAAAATTTCTCAAAGTTTCGGATGAAATAACTTCTCAGTTAATACTTCTTGCATAACTGAAATACTCAGGGAAGAAAATTACTTGGATTACCCTTTATTACTCGGAGAATAGTGCTTCACGCTTTTCGAGCACGCGGATTGGACTATCGACGAATGACAAATTCAATGAGCATTGAAATATTCCTTTTGCGCTCTTAAACGTTCACTCATGTCAAAGAACCTGCAGAACACTGATTCACTCGACGTATCTTTTCCTCACGCGACCTGATACTTCATAAGCATCTAATTTTAGATCCCTGTACCTCAAAATATTGTATTTTATTTTCATCGTAGGTCACTTACAGCAGTTTTACGAAGTATTTTATGAACTTACTTCCCTGCAGTCATCAGCAACTGAAGTTTTGGATGCAGTTTCATCTGCATTCTGCTGCGCTGTGGGTTTTATCGGTCTGGTTTGCTGGTGGTCCACGCTCTGCAAAAATGATAGTAATATGAATTGTTTGCTGGGCTTGTGTGGTTGTAGAAGTGGAGAATTTTTAGCGGAAGCTCGTCGCAAATAAAAGGGCAGTAACATTAGCGTTCTAGGCAAAATGTTGAGCTTAGAATGATGTACAATTCAATGAGATGAAAAATTTAGCTGTGAGACGATGTAGTAGAGAGCATGGTGGTGGTTTATGAACAAATTTTTGCTTAGATGTGGGAAATGAAAATTTGATGCTCAAGTTATGCCATGCTCGGAGTTTAAGTAAGCGTTTTATTGATTGCAGAAATGAAGGCCATCGACTACAGCCTCATTCTGAGTTTCATTTTACGCAAATACTTTCCCAGAAGGGCAAACCAATTCAAAAGGGCTATACGGGTCAGCTGCAAAGATTGAGTCAAGGGTTGGTTTCTCGAATAAGAAAAAGTTTAGACTCTAGAACAATTTATTTGTTTACTTCTCTGGCCCTATCAATAGTTATTTACCTTGTTGGGTTGTTCCTGAAAACTTTCAAAAAACTCGAGTTGATAAGATTAAGCTAAATCATAAAATTCACGAAGAAAAAATATTATTAAACACATGCGTTGAAGTGTAAAGCATGAAGCGATAAATTTTTTTGGACACAAGCTCACAATTCTATAACTGTGCAACACTCTAAAATAGTACAAAAGATCTTGGGCCATTTTATGAGCAAAATGACCGGCGAAATGCATTTATGCCTTTTTTGCTGGAATTCTCTACAAGGGCAATTCTGCAAAAAACATCCCTAATTCTACAAAAAGAATGCCAGAAATGGATTTCCATGTCATTTTACTCATAGAAGGGTCACAGATCTCTTGCATTCTTTTGAGTGTTACACAGTGTAACCAGGTGTAAGATCTGAAGAACATGGAGGATGAAGCAATATTCAATATGGAGTTCCTATGTGAAATTTCTGCTTCATCGAGCTGTTTGAGGTCGAACATGCTCGTGATAAAAATAGGCACAACTTAGTTCTTCAAGTAATCAGCAAAAATTTTTTTTTAAAGGTGAACGGTAAATCAAGGCTAAACGATACGGTTAACTGAGATCGAGACTACGAGTAAATCTTTGGTCCTAGTCTAACAGTCCATAAAATACATATCCTTTGAATATGGCTTCTTCAAAGTCAAGAGACACATTTAACGTACAAAAGGGCGTTCCATATGATGCCCTTAGGTAGTGGAAAACACAGACCTCATCTAAACATTGACGTAAATTAGTTCAGGAAGTAGATGACGATCAAAAATCAATTTGATCGAGAAGCTATATTACTTTCGAGGGTAGCGAAAGTAACATCCGAAGTACAAATATAAGCGCCTGAAGATGTTAGGAGATCGCTCAACCAAGGACATAATATATTTTGAATGCTCGAGAAGAGGAAGGAAAGACACCAATTCAGCAGAAATTCGTCAGAAAACTGTTCCGTTACAGAAAATTGTAGCAGTTCACTTGCGCCAGGACGACTAAAGTGCGCTTCCAAAGACTCAAGTCTAGAAAAAAGTACGTCTTTCCTCTCAACTAAAGAGGGAACAGCTACGGAACTGTGTACGAGCTACTTATGGCTTTGCCACGCACTAAATCATGAATGATAATCGTCTAAAAGCTTTTAAGCAAGTTAATTTGTGCACATATGGCAGCCTAATGATTTTTTAAAATTTTGCTTCCTGATCCAGAGATGCATTCAAGAATGAAAGTTTAAAAATGTGCTAGTGCTCAGGTGTGAACGAATGTGTGGGTCGAGCGTTTGTGTGTTTGTGTGTGTGCATCTGTGGGTGTGTAATGTCGTACGTCTGTGTATGTAAGTCGTTTGTGTGCGTGTGTATCTCGCACGTAGGAGTTCTGCGTAAGTTCAAATACTTGTGAACGTTGTGAACATAAAATCAATAATTTGACGATTTTAAAAACGTAATTGGAATCCCATGGAATAAGACGGTTAGTTACTATTTTACTCATACTAAGAATTAATTTCCAAGGAATACTCCGTTCATATGAACCGTAGTATTTCATTGCTTTGATAATCCAAAAGAGAGTATAAACCCATCTATTCGCAGATTTATGTAGACCCTAACACTGCACTCAATCTGAAATGCTGGCAACGGTGCAGCGCGAGTAGAGTGGTGCTACAAAGGGCGGCTGTGTCATGTTCTATTTTATGACAAGTTTTACAGCAGTTCTGGCCGCTGTACTCACGACTTAAATTTCACCGAGCGGATTAAGTCTTCAGTTTTATCCACGAATCATTCATTGGCAACTTTACTTACAAATTTCTTTTCAAATAAACTGCTATTAATCGACGGCAAGTTGATGAAGCTCCAGTTTGATTCGTTCAGTTTTATTCTACCATTCACAGGCAGGTGAGCGTATAAATTTCTTTTCACATAAGCTGCTATACTTGGAGGCAAGTGCAATTCAACGCAGCTCAACGTTGCGAGGCTTGATGAGGTATTCACTGGAGAGCAGCAGGGGTCGCACGGCGGAATGCGGCTGTGTGAACTGACCCGCCCTCGCTGCCGCACACACCTGCTCCGGCACGCTCCCCACGGGGAGAACAGCGCTTATTTTCCCCGGGTTGCTTCAGTGACGCACAAAGTCCTGCTATTCGTGACTTTATCAGTCAACGTAAACGTAAATTGAAAAAGATCAACTCCCCTCATCAAAAACACAGAGGTTAAGCTTCTAAGAGTTAAAGGTTCTATTTTTATTCAGGTTGCTTTTTGTAGTTGATGAACGTGTTCAATAATGTTAGTGACACTTGCAGCTGCTTTTGAGTTATACCTCTGTTAGGGTAAAAATTGGAGTTTCTCCAGTGGCTGAAGGCTTGATAATACACGGTTTAACGAATGCAACGTCTGCTCAATGAACTTAAAGCTATACTGAAGACCGTCCTCGGAGTGGTAGGCCTCAAATTTACCTCCGTCCTTTCAATATTGAAGGAGTTGAAGAAATTATCCTAAGACGGAAGAATTGAAGTAAGGCGGAAAATGAACGCAAGGGGAAAAAGGAGTAACATCCATAATTGCTCAATAATGTTAAGATGAGATGACCGGATTGTGGTGGCCAGATGAAATGCTCAGCTTCATCAAGGGGACCGTACACCTTTTACACTTTTCACTATTTGTGAACCAATGTTTATGAACTTTGATAAACTGGTAAAACGAATGGAAAAATAGGTGTCGCCTTGTGAAAATTTTTCGATTTACTTAAATAAAATGAGATATTTAAAAAAAAACGGAAAATAGTGAGGGGTACGGCAAACCCTACTCCTATTACAAATTTCAACCAACAAACATGAAACAAGTGTCACTTGAAAGACAAACACTTGGGCAACACCACTGAGGTGGAAATATTTGAAACTCGTTTTGATTTCGAAGATATTTTGAATTACAAAAACAAATTTTCAAAAATTGCCATAAATTCAATTTTTTACTAGACGGCCTGCCGTTTTTAATCTAATTCGAAAATCTCAAATTGCTACGTCGGGGCTGTAGCCCTATTATTTTTCTTTCGAGAAAACATGATCTCGATTCTCTACTCTAAAAATTGTAGGAGGAGTAGGATTTGGCGTGAGGGAAGTTTTAGGTTTCCAAGGAAGGAAAAAAACAAAATGACATTTTTGCAAGAAGTTTCAGTTCTGAAGAAATATTTTTTGTTTATTTTTTGTGGTTGAAAAAGTTTTAAAAGTTTGGTTTTCATAAAGTAAAAATTTTTTGCGCAAAAAAATTTTTTTTTAGAAAAAATATCTCCCCTTCACCACCACTCTACCCCCATAGTGAGCGTTCTATTGCGTGCACGGCTGTAAAATTTATTCAGAAAATTCAGCACATGTATGGCTTCGATTGGAAGCGAAAAATTTTTTTTGCTGAAAAAAATGTTTTTTGCACTTAAGTAGGTGTACGGTGTCCTTAAAATGTTCCTCATGTCATTCTTTAACAATTCTAGCTGTATAGATTGGGGAATCCTCATCTGGAAAGATGGCGTTCCCCTTCGGGAGCGGTTCCCGAACCATAGGATGAACTTAGTCGCCAAGAATTCCTTAATAGTTACGGCTGGTAATTTTTCCCTGAATAGAAATCATTGGCTCGGCAGATTTCCGTGAAATTGCACCCCAGGTCATAACAGAACCCTTGCCATTTTTTTTCATTTGTGAGAAGGCAGTCTGGATTAAATGCTTCTTTCGGCTGACTCCAAACATACACTCAGCCGAAGATCGGAAATGCGGAAAACGATGATTCGTTAGAGAAAATCACATTTTTCTACAGCTCAATAGATCAATCGTCTGGAAGTTTCTATACGACTTTAAACGCTTTGAAACGTTTGTCGTTAAGAGCAGAGGTTTTCAAATTGCAGCTCTTCCGTGGAATCCAAATTCGTGCAGCTCCCGACGAACAGTTTTTGTAGAAACTGGGTTTTGAAGATGTTCATTGAGCTCTGCAGTAATTTTAGGAGCCGTGGTCTTGCAATCCTCTCGAACAATTCGATCTGGAGTCCGACAGTCTCTCTCAGACAACTTCACCTTTCGGCCGGACCTGTGCTTTGCTGAGGAAGCTTTTCCTTCTCTTTCAAAGCCGGTCATTACTTCGAGACGGTACCTTTTGAAACGCCAAGCATTCAGGTAGTTTCTGTTACACTAGCGCCTGCCACACGAAGAACAACAATTTGGCCTCTTTGAAAGTCCGAAAGGTTTGCCATTTCCATAAATTATAATTAACGTATTTTTAAATATCTGTAGAAGACAGTCATTTTAAGCAACCATAGCAATTAACAAAAATGATAAACAAAAAACGTTAAAATATGTCACTATTTGATTGCCTAAAACATGTTCAAAACTCATGAGGTCAAAATGTTAGGTGTTTTCATTATTTGGTCCAACCCCAGTTGATGTTTTTACTAGAATATTTTTGTTTATTAATCATGGAAAAAATGACTCTCGAACCCTTATGAAAATTTCGACTATTTGAAGAACCGTGAGCTCAATTCTAAGATGTCTCCTTAATTGCATTCTAACGGAGTACTCACCAGCGTGAGAAAAATTATTAGTCCAGAGAAGAGAATGAGGGATAAAAATTTGCTTTTGAATGTTTGAGAAGTCATTTCCGAATTGAACATCGAGTAAGCTAACAGCGAGGATTGCGAATGCTTGATGCAGCAGTCCGTTCACTTCTCCGTTGTTCTACCATCGTTTCAGACTTGAACTATGCATTCTAATGGCTCTGAAAATAAAAACAAAACGTCATAATCTATGAATTTCATTAGCATTTTTTGAAATAGAAATGATAATTAGAGAAAATTGGAGTGTTTTAGTTAAAATGACATTGTTGGCAAACAAATAATTATACATACACTTATTTTTACTGTCTATGTTGCTGCAACTAAATAATAAACTGCAACAATGAAACTTTCTTAAAAATGAATTACATAGAGCTATCAGTGTTATAAGATCATCGAGTTATCAGCTAGTTCTCGTCCTTGTCAATCAATGCACCTTTAGATTATAATCGATTACTTTGCGGGTCAGTGTATTCGATAGTCTATGCGTGAAAACTCGTCATCGCGTCTATTCCTCCTTGACACTTAATGGATGTCAGCTTCATCGTATTTCCTGCTTTTTAGTAACATTTTAACATGGCTAGAGTGTACGATCAAAGTGAATACCAATTGCATGTGGCGTAAGTTATTTGGGTCTTCTGCCAGGTTTAGTTTGGTGTTTGTTAACGTCGAAGCAAAGTAGATAGTGCGACAATGGTATAGGTTAGGTCAGGTAAGGTTACGTTGGGTTATGCTATGCAAATCAGATCAGGTTAAGTTACGCTATGTGAGGTTGTGCTAAGTTATGTAAGGGAGAGTTTGAATAGGTCGGTATAAATAATTTTAAGCAAGTGATTTTATATGAAAGCTAAATGTTGGAAGTGAATTCAATATAAAATCAAGGTCGAAGTTGGTGCTGTCATTATAAGTTTTTTAGATTTTGGCAAGCCAAGATTGGGTATTAATCTACAGTAACGATAACTAGTAATATAACAAGAGGTTTTATCCAGATTACATTGGATCGGTTTCCTCGACCGAAAATGTAGACTTATAAGAATTACCTCATTATTTCATGATTTGTTGCTCAATATAAACTCAGCTCATGATTTTTCATCAATAATTATTCGTCAGCTCAAAATATGACAGTCATTTTGAAATAATTCTATAAAAATATCAACAGTTAAAAACATCATCGTCCCGTGGTCGTATAGTCGGCTCCAAATTCTAATATCAGGGTATCATTTCATCCACTCGTTATAACGTGAACCTGACAAAATTATAGGACGTTACATACCAAAGGATTTCTAGCAGGCATTAAGGTGTTTAATTTAGGAATGTGGCGCACCTGCTGCAGCTGAACAATCTAAGTACGTGAGGTGTTGTATATCAAGTACGTTTTTTTTGCGTACAAATGCATTGCGCTACAAAAAAGCGTATACAACTAGATCAGCGTTGCCTTGTCATCGCATTGTATATGTGTAAAAATTGCTAGTTGAATGCAAAATCATACCTTGAGCTTCCTAAATTATGTACACGACTGTTGTTCATCACGGGGAGGGTTTTGAAGGCCTCAAACAATTATATATATTAACGCTCAGAGTGATACGAGTATGAGTGTACTCAAAAAGTCTTCTTCATGAAAAGCCACATTGATTTCATCATCCAAATGCTTTGATCTTCCAAAGTTCACAAAATTAGTCATACTAGCATACTTGTCTGGTAGTTAGTCAAAATTCAAGATACAGAAATATATTTTACTCAATTTAAAAAAAAAAAATTATATTTACCCATAAATGAGACAAACGTTTGAGCTGAAAATTAAATACCAAATTGTTTGATTTTAAACTAAAAGAACGTGCAATGAAATTTCTGACAAAAATACATGACTAAATACGTTCATAGCAATATAAATTGAAGTGACTATATACTATTTTCGTACATAAGCACTCGTGAGGATCAACACAAAAAACCGCAGATACTTCATTTCCATATTCAATCTACGGAATTTGAAGAATTAATCCACAATTTCAGCGGCCGGCCCCCATCAACCATTTTACTGAGCGTCACGAGACGTTATTGTCTTCGTGTGAGGGCTTTATCAAATCTCAGATATTAGTAAGAGAGGAAACGGAAATACAGAGATAAAAAGTACAGAGGGATAGGAAAGAAAGGACAGAGGAAAATAGAAAGAGGAAACGTTCTACGTCTTTCCACCATTCGTGCGCAAAAATCAATACGGGATAGTGACAAATATACAACTAGGGTATTTCACTGATTTTATTTAAATTTAAGATAAAATACATGAGTCATCGACAGTCGAAATTTTTATGACACTGGACCAAATTTCTCAACAAATGCACCATATTGCGACTCACCACAAAAGAATCCCGTATGAAACCGAGTATCTCCAACAATACCAGAAAACCGCACACCTTCCAATCATAATTTCGCCCAAAAAATTGACACAAAAACAATAGAGTAAACACCACACAATCATAGGAAAGCCATAATGGATGTATAAGAGGGAACAAAATTAATTTAGAACACACTACAGGGTATAATCTTGCAAGTAACACAAAAAATTATGGAATCAACCCGCATATTAAATGACGTTTTCTATGCACGTTTGACAAATAAAACATCAATTTCATAATTAGCACGTGAAGAGCGGTTTTATGAGATCAGTTCACAGTTTTCCACACGTTTGAAAATTTCTCTTATTTAAGTATTGTAGGTTGTCGTCAAAGTGAAGTACCGCCATGCTAACTGCTTCTTATTCCCAGCGGCGCTGTGTCAGGCCAATGCTGGGTTCATGTCGACTTCGAGGGCAGTTGGTGCTAGGTTCTGGGCTGCTTCACTGGCGCGTTTCCGGCATGTATTGATGCGTGGATCGCATACGCTTGGGTACTTGGAGGTTCATGCAGATTATTCGAGTATTGCTGCATACTTAGCGTTTGCGTGGTTCATATCGGCATGCTGAAGGTACTGGAGTACTCAGAGATTCATATAAAACAACTCACACGAACAAGTCAACTCGCTTCCATGCTGTGCGTCTTGCATCTAGCAAGTTGCTTCTGACGGTCATTGGAGATACATTTGGTACGTGGATTCTGATGTCGGGTGCCGTGAGTGTACCGGTTCTGGTATTATGACGTTCAGAATATGGTGATGCAATGCTCTTGA
Source organism: Morinoia aosen (assembly GCA_030386875.1). Lineage (NCBI taxonomy): Eukaryota > Metazoa > Arthropoda > Malacostraca > Amphipoda > Talitridae > Morinoia > Morinoia aosen. The sequence continues at coordinate 23,208,367 of CM059567.1, read as the reverse complement.
TGCATTGAATTCGTCGTTTTGGACCACTCTTCTGTTGACGCTGGTGTTACGCAGTACATTGTGTCCGGCACACCGGCATGCCACGCCGGGGGCCTCACCCTCACCCACGCAATTCCGACTGCCTCTCGATCGTACCAGTACCACCCAGAAAAAGACCCCGTTCTATTCTTGAGCCCCGCTTATATACTCTCGTGTTGCCCTCTTCTAGAAGCTTAAAGAGTTTTCTCTCCTGCGGCGGTGCGTCGCTTTCTGATTGATCTAACTCTTGCATGCCATTGTATCTCTCTCTTCGCGGCAAATTTCCGTGCGCTGATAGGCTGTTGCTTGGCGGGTTTCTCCCCTTGTCCACGTCATCGCCTCCTAGCACTGCTTGGTACAATCGAGTGAGTCGCGTATTTTTCCGCAGACGTTTGAAATTTTCTTTGCACAACTTAAGTCCTTCTGTTTCCTAGCCTCCTGTTTCCTTAATCCTCCTGTTGCTCATTTAGCATTACTAATTGTCCCTCTTTATTATGCTTCAACATTTAATTACCCCTCAATGTCTCTGCACAGCTCGTATTAAAAATTATCCCCATCTTTCCCCAAATCACTCCCCGACTCTAGAGGAGATGCTTCCTCCTCAACTCTGCCAACCACAAGAGCTTGTCGTTCTCAACCGACGCAGTTGCTTCCAACGCTTTCTGTTACAATGTTTTCTCGCGCATTATATTGTATCTCTACACAAGTAATTATTGTCCAATAAAGTTTATTTTGGCACGATGCTTGGTAAAAAATATAGATGCAAACGGCCGCACATGAGACAAGCAAGCGCCAATTCGCTACGCATGTGGTCATAATAATTCCCTTTTTTCAATCTGCACTTATTGTCAAACTACGTGTAGCGTTATGCCTACCCTGATATACTGAGTATTACTGACGTGTGTGACACAGACACACTTGTGTTTCTCTATTTAGATGCTGTAAAAATGTGTGATTAATTGCTCATAACAGATTGGACTCTATTCAGAGCACGTTGGTTGGGTTATTACAGCACAACAATGAATGAGACTCGCGCATCAATACTTGAAGTTATTCACAGTCCACGGACAGATTTACAGTCGTTTATTAACGCTGACTGTGATCAATCCAACGCCGTTCGATCATAGGCACGAAGACACGAGAGAAATTGTAATGTCTCTTCCAAGAGGTAACTCGATCATCGCTTGCATAAAAATATCTTCATGGCTCATGAGTATTCATGATCATCACTAGTAATCATGGCTGTATCAGGCATACACTACTCAACTGTTTAATCGTCCTTAATGCATCAATCTGATGCATTGAACTGTTATATATCGTTTTCCTCGTAAATACATACTCCACCTTCACCCTCTCAATATAAATTAGTCAATAGATGAACGCTATCAAAAATCGTAGAACTGTTGATGAAGAATGAAGTGGAAATTATAGAAAGCTAACATAATTTTGCACAGGAAAGGAAGAAGATGGATAATAATCATTGGTAAACATCATTTTCTCAACGATGGAAAATTAATTAAATAATGCTTAGACACAGTCTCCAGAAAAACGTAGCCAGATGAATAGCGTAAACCACCGATAATTAATTCACTCATACAAAGTTCATCTCGGTTACAAACTTTTAAACATGCTCATACCATCATAAGATACAAATCGTACATGCAATGTGTTTCATGAAATTTAATTCAGCGCTAGGAAATTGGTCCATACATTGTAGGGGTGTAAATTACCGATAAGATGAGTGGCTTCTTAGCTTTCTCATCCTAAAACCTAATTCTTGAGCAAGTTATAAATATTATTAAATTTGAGAATAATTACTGCAGCACTTTTGTGTTCCAATTTGGAAGAATGGAAAAATATTTCATCCCACATATCCTAACATCATCGACACGGAGGCGTATGATCATTCGGCTTTCAAAATAGCGGTAAACTCAGTGCCCTACCTACCTTTTTACAACCACTATCTACATTTATTCAATAAGCCACTCCGTTGAGTAATTGCAATCAGTTTATCCAAGTACTCGTCGCACTTCAGCCGCTGTCGCTGTGTGTTGAGTCAATGGGACTCCAACACAGAGCTCTGTCTCCATAAACACTCATCCCCCACTCTAGCAACACTTGCGTTGCGCCTGCAGTGACGCAAAGCACTGCTATACAATGGTTTTGTATCGATTTTGTAACGCTGACTACTGCTCAGTGCTCACGCTGTTATTTTCAGTTGTGGCCATCGTACATACAGTAATTCTCAACTGTTTATCTTACCCGATTTTCATGTCAATTTTTTTCATACTTTTGCAAAGTTTTGAGGGGTTCTAGGTTCTACGATTGGATTCGACGAATCTGCAAGAAATTATAGCTGAATTTAGTCTGGTTCTCTCGGCCTTGCTAGCCAAGAAACCTTTGTTTGATAAAGGTAGCAAACATTTTCCATTCTGAGTGCCACAACTCAACGCAAGTACTCGTATTACAACCGACCTCCCTCAGTGTGTGAACGTTTCTATCAATTAACCTCTTTTTAGGGAGTTACAGCAATGGATTCACACTTTTACAAAACGACAAACAAGGTTCCTTTATTTTGGTGAGAATCAAAACCAAGTTCTTTTAGTTTTGCATGTGTGACAACCAATTGTTATCAATTTAATAACTGAGACGAGAAAGTTCCTTAATGGGACCATATCGTGAGGTTAAAACCTTTTTGATATTAAAGTTGTGAGTGTGAGTTTTTTGTATGAATATATACTAATTTTTGAACAACTTCTGTATGGAAAATTTTTGAAATTTGCGGTCCCCCGCCTCCCCATAGAAGAAGTGGGGCATTTTGAAGTTGTATCTCCTCCGTGAGTTTTATAGATAGAAAGAAACGGATTTCATTATTGGATTCTGAAAACTATGTAAAAGAAACTTAAGACAATTTTTTCCGAGCTTGAAAAATTGGAAAAATGGGATTTTTTTAAGATTAGGAAAAACGGAAAAATTGTGAAAATTCTATAAAATGGAAAAAACTTTCTATTTTGTTGTAGAAAGTTTTTTTTATTTGTCCCTATTTATTGAACTCAGGGAGGAGTAAGGATTTTAAGTCAGAAAATGCAACTTCACACCAGAGCCATTTTCATTTCCCAAAACATTGTCATTTGATGGAAGAAACTTGGTTACTATGTACATTTTTGCGGGTAAAATTCTTCGTGTCTGAAGTTCGTTTTTCCCTAAAAATTCCATAAAAAAGTTATTCTCTATATTATAGAAATACAAAAAAATAAAACATTTTGGATGCTCACTCAAAACCTCCAGGATCATTTGAAAATGTGTTCCAGGTCCTCATCTGTTGTTGTCTGCCTACGTCCTCTTTTTCTTACTGGAGTTGGTGTTTTTTTCAATAGTTGTTATTGGTACACCAATCTATGTACCCCGCTACCTCAGAGTTATTAGTAATCTACTGGTAAACCAAATATATACATCTGTGACATCCAAATTTGATATTTCTGTACCGAAACCTTCTGTATTACTGAATCCGGTGAACACTTGGGAATTTCATTGTAGCAAGAATTGTAATGTACAATAAAGTTTGTACAACAGCTGTCTTCATCAAAACAAATTGAACACGCACTAGAGCATTCATCAAAAGCCATACGTTCCGTAATTTCTTGCTACAAAAATTCTTTATAACACTGTTTGCAGTGTTTTTTGATCTTGTAATGTCTTATTTGTTCCTAATAATCTCAGTCTAACTTCTAAACCAGTATTAATTAGTTTAGCGTAATCTACCTTGCGTGAATCAGGCATTTTTGCTTATGTCGATGATGTTTCCAACGCTTAGTCATAATGGAAATCCTCCAAACACTTCGTGATCGCAATACGGACGCCTTCACTCAATCAGACCTTGCGAGCAACTAAAGTAAAGAACAGATAGATTTAATCATTGAGACAAACACACGCATATTGAGCGGTGTTACGTGCACACCCGAACGCTTTCACACCCAAACATGACGTAACCTCATTTAACTTGCTTTTTCACCCTCTTCCAACTGCACTAGCGCTCTAAAAATGTTACAGTATTTTGCAACATGTTTTGCTACCTTTCAGGACAAACGAAAAAATCGATTTTTTGAATGTATGGCACCGATCCGGTTCCCTTAAGCACAGCGTGCGATACAACCAAGCTCCTTTTGCTTAGCGCGAGTTACCGCGATGTCCACCAGTTTGTCAACTATGGCACCTGATGTCTTCCGGTTTAATGACTGTGGCAACCTAGTTCGCTAAGTTTAGGAAGGTTACGTTAAATTTCCAGCACTATGGTAAGAACGATAACCACGACACTTCTCTTGCTGCTACACAGAGGTTCTTTTCGTCTAAAGACGAACATTGGCGGTGGTATTTTGCCGGCCAAAGAAAACTTGAGCGATAAGAAAGCTCAGTCCGGCACCGCCAGCCGTTCTTTTGCCGCATGAGAGCAATTAGCAACCCCGAATTCTCACCTACACCCATATTTGCTGCTCAAATATCCCTTTTGGGCAGCAGTTTTGCTTCTTCATCGAAAAAATAGGAAACTGTTGAAATCAGTTAATATGACACACCTGACTCATGGCATTAAACTGACTCGGCCGGCACGATCACCAAATCTTTGTTCGTTAGATCACTTCCTTTGCGGTCTGGTCATATCATAAACCACGTATTCCATTCAATCCCAGCAACTTGAGAAGATCTCAAGAGAAAAGTTCTGGAAGTGGAAGAACAATCAGCAGCTAGGTTCTTGAGAGCATCATCAGAAATTTCGCTGGCCGCATCGAGAAATGTGTCGCAGCTCGTGGCGGGCATTTTAAATTGTTGGTCCAGCAAAGTAAAATAAAAATGAAAATTTATTTCTTCCTCTTTCCAACAATACCAGTTTTATTTCCCAATCCTCTCTGCGAAAAAGTTAATAGCAATTTTAGAAGGTATACATATTTAGTAAACACCCAATAGCTGGTCATAGGGGTTAAAAAGAGGTCTAATTATTCTTCAACGAAATCGGTAAATGCTTTCTGACCAATCAATTTCAAGTTCAAACTAATCGATCTCAAGTCCTATAAAATAAAATTCAAGTAAAAAGTAATCATAGTCAATCTCAAATAAAACAAAATCAAGTTCACAGTATTCGAACGGAACTTTGTATTAATGAAAACTCAAGTTCATATTAATGAAGTTCTAATTTAATGTAACCAATGTCAACTGGTTTCTTTTTCATAAGTGAACAAGTATTCCTAAAACTCAGTGTTACTTTGTACATAGTTTGGAGGAAGGAATTATTGCAGGGCATCATATTGAAAATAAATTTATTTCACAAACTGCCATTCCATTTAATATTAAATAAATGAAACATTATCTGATGCGAAGCTGAAACTATGAACTGAAATTTATTTTTTGGGGAAAATATTTTTGAAAAATTAAAATTACAGTAATCAACGCTATATTTTATCGTATACTGTACAGTGTACACGATATTAAACGGGTGTAATTTTACTGAAATAGTTTACGCATTGAAGAAAATTACCATGCCTTTACAAAGCACCAGACAACGTTCATTGCGCTAATGCAAATAAATTATAAGTCGCAATTATAAAATTAAATAAAATAAACAGATGCTGTTAGATAATCTTTAGGCCTGCTTCTGAAATGAATAGGACGCAAATTTTACAATCGGGAACAACACAACCAAGTCCTTTAACCAATAGGAATCTTGGCTCCTCTATGAACACCCCACGCCACCGATGTTCGATAATGACGCAAATTAGTGGTCCCAACACACCTTTGCTGAATGTGATGATAATTTTGTTGAAAGAATTGTTGTCCAAAATGAAATGTGTTTCAACCTACGGTGGCACTTCTTGCATTTCAGTGAGCTTATTTGTTATATGAAATTCTTTGAGTGCAACAAGCAATTAAAGAGTAAATTTAGGGTCCCTCTGTTAGGAATTTGAATTTTTCTAGGAATTGATTAAAGTCATGTTTGTAGTTGGATTGTATGAATTTGAGTTTCATCATTTTGAAAATCTGTTTGGTTAATTAGAACTGGAAGTTGATTAGTTATTTATACCTTGGGTTTGATTAATTTGAATTGGAGGTTGATTAGTTAGACCTTTGGTTTGGCTTATCTGAATTGAAAGTTGATTAGTTAGAGCTCTGGTTAGTGTAATTTGAATTGAGGTTAATTAATGAGAACTTAAGTTAGATAACTTGAATAAGAATTTGAACAATTGAGAGTTGTGCCATTTAAATTTGAAATACAGTTGAATTAATTAGATTTTAGGTTTGCTTATTTTACTTGGAGTTTGATACAATTCCGCAGTGGTGTTGCATAATTCCGTAGTGGTGTTGTATAATTCAGTAGTGGTGTTGTATAGTTCCGCAGTGGTGTTGTATAATTCCGTAGTGGTGTTGTATAGTTCCGTAGTGGTGTTGTATAGTTCCGTAGTAGTGTTGTATAATTCCGTAGTGGTGTTGTATTACTCCGTAACGGTGTTGTATAGTTCCGTAGTGGTGTTGTATAGTTCCGTAGTGGTGTTGTATAATTCCGTAGTGGTGTTGTATTATTCCGTAGTGGTGTTGTATAGTTCCATAGTGGTGTTGTATAATTCGGTAGTGGTGCTGTATAATTCCGTAGTGGTGTTGCATAGTTCCGTAGTGGTGTTGTATAGTTCCGTAGTGGTGTTGTATAGTTCCGTAGTGGTGTTGTATAATTCCGTAGTGGTGTTGTATTATTCCGTAGTGGTGTTGTATAGTTCCGTAGTGGTGTTGTATAGTTCCGCAGTGGTGTTGTATAATTCCGTAGTGGTGTTGTATAATTCCGTAGTGGTGTTGTATAACCCCGTAGTGGTGTTGTACAGTTCCGCAGTGGCGTTGTATAATTCCGTAGCGGTGTTGTATTATTCCGTAGTGGTGTTGTATAATTCCGTAGTGGTGTTGTATAATTCCGTAGTGGTGTTGTATAATTCCGTAGTGGTGTTGTATTACTCCGTAACGGTGTTGTATAGTTCCGTAGTGGTGTTGTATAGTTCCGTAGTGGTGTTGTATAATTCCGTAGTGGTGTTGTATAGTTCCGTAGTGGTGTTGTATAGTTCCGTAGTGGTGTTGTATAATTCCGTAGTGGTGTTGTATTATTCCGTAGTGGTGTTGTATAGTTCCGTAGTGGTGTTGTATAGTTCCGCAGTGGTGTTGTATAATTCCGTAGTGGTGTTGTATAATTCCGTAGTGGTGTTGTATAATCCCGTAGTGGTGTTGTACAGTTCCGCAGTGGCGTTGTATAATTCCGTAGCGGTGTTGTATTATTCCGTAGTGGTGTTGTATAATTCCGTAGTGGTGTTGTATAATTCCGTAGTGGTGTTGTATAATTCCGTAGTGGTGTTGTATAATTCCGCAGTGGTGTTGTATAATTCCGTAGTGGTGTTGTATAATTCCGTAGTGGTGTTGTATAATTCCGTAGTGGTGTTGTATAATTCCGTAGTGGTGTTGTATAATTCCGCAGTGGTGTTGTATAATTCCGCAGTGGTGTTGTATAGTTCCGTAGTGGTGTTGTATAATTTCGTAGTGGTGTTGTATAATTCCGTAGTGGTGTTGTATAATTCCGCAGTGGTGTTGTATAATTCCGCAGTGGTGTTGTATAATTCCGTAGTGGTGTTGCATAATTCCGTAGTGGTGTTGTACAGTTCCGCAGTGGCGTTGTATAATTCCGTAGTGGTGTTGTATTATTCCGTAGTGGTGTTGCATAATTCCGTAGTGGTGTTGTATAATTCCGTAGTGGTGTTGTATAATTCCGTAGTGGTGTTGTATAATTCCGTAGTGGTGTTGTATAATTCCGTAGTGGTGTTGTATAATTCCGCAGTGGTGTTGTATAATTCCGCAGTGGTGTTGTATTATTCCGTAGTGGTGTTGTATAATTCCGTAGTGGTGTTGTATAATTCCGTAGTGGTGTTGTATAATTCCGTAGTGGTGTTGTATAATTCCGTAGTGGTGTTGTATAATTCCGTAGTGGTGTTGTATAATTCCGTAGTGGTGTTGTATAATTCCGTAGTGGTGTTGTATAATTCCGTAGTGGTGTTGTATAATTCCGTAGTGGTGTTGTATAATTCCGTAGTGGTGTTGTATAATTCCGTAGTGGTGTTGTATAATTCCGCAGTGGTGTTGTATAATTCCGTAGTGGTGTTGTATAATTCCGTAGTGGTGTTGTATAATTCCGTAGTGGTGTTGTATAATTCCGTAGTGGTGTTTTATAATTCCGTAGTGGTGTTGTATAATTCCGTAGTGGTGTTGTATAATTCCGTAGTGGTGTTGTATAATTCCGTAGTGGTGTTGTATAATTCCGTAGTGGTGTTGTATAATTCCGCAGTGGTGTTGTATAATTCCGCAGTGGTGTTGTATAGTTCCGTAGTGGTGTTGTATAGTTCCGTAGTGGTGTTGTATAGTTCCGCAGTGGTGTTGTATAGTTCCGCAGTGGTGTTGTATAGTTCCGCAGTGGTGTTGTATAGTTCCGCAGTGGTATTGTATAATTCCGTAGTGGTGTTGTATAATTCCGTAGTGGTGTTGTATAATTCCGTAGTGGTGTTGTATAATTCCGCAGTGGTGTTGTATAATTCCGCAGTGGTGTTGTATAGTTCCGTAGTGGTGTTGTATAATTCCGTAGTGGTGTTGTATAATTCCGTAGTGGTGTTGTATAATTCCGCAGTGGTGTTGTATAATTCCGCAGTGGTGTTGTATAGTTCCGTAGTGGTGTTGTATAGTTCCGCAGTGGTGTTGTATAGTTCCGCAGTGGTGTTGTATAGTTCCGTAGTGGTGTTGTATAGTTCCGCAGTGGTGTTGTATAATTCCGTAGTGGTGTTGTATAATTCCGTAGTGGTGTTGTATAATTCCGTAGTGGTGTTGTATAATTCCGTAGTGGTGTTGTATAGTTCCGCAGTGGTGTTGTATAATTCCGTAGTGGTGTTGTATAGTTCCGCAGTGGTGTTGTATAGTTCCGCAGTGGTGTTGTATAGTTCCGTAGTGGTGTTGTATAGTTCCGTAGTGGTGTTGTATAGTTCCGCAGTGGTGTTGTATAGTTCCGCAGTGGTGTTGTATAATTCCGTAGTGGTGTTGTATAATTCCGTAGTGGTGTTGTATAGTTCCGCAGTGGTGTTGTATAGTTCCGCAGTGGTGTTGTATAGTTCCGCAGTGGTGTTGTATAGTTCCGCAGTGGTGTTGTATAGTTCCGCAGTGGTGTTGTATAGTTCCGCAGTGGTATTGTATAATTCCGTAGTGGTGTTGTATAATTCCGTAGTGGTGTTGTATAATTCCGTAGTGGTGTTGTATAATTCCGTAGTGGTGTTGTATAATTCCGTATTGGTGTTGTATAATTCCGTAGTGGTGTTGTATAGTTCCGCAGTGGTGTTGTATAATTCCGAAGTGGCGTTGTATAATTCCGTATTGGTGTTGTATAATTCCGTAGTGGTGTTGTATAATTCGGTAGTGGTGTTGTATAATTCCGTAGTGGTGTTGTATAATTCCGTAGTGGTGTTGTATAATTCCGTAATGGCGTTCTCTAATTACAGAATAGTTAGATACAAATTTACAGATATTTGTCGAAATGCAAATTCGTTGTAACAAAACAATACGCTCGAGATCATTCCAGCTATGAATAATTTGCGCACCCGCGTATTCATTCGGAGCGATCAAATTCGCATGCTGAGCAGGATTTAGCATGACATCAATCAATGGAAGAGTCCCTCATAGCAAAGAGTTGGAAAGTTTGCAGGTAAATTTCTAAATGGACTGTAAATGAATTTTTGAAGGGGGCGAGCTCCTTGATTATTGTATTAGAATGTGCCTGGTTCACTGTTCTCTTAAAAAGAAACTCTGAGGAACAGGGCGGAAAAAATACTTTTTGCGAGACAATACAGAGTTTTAATGAGCGCTGAATACATATGTTCAAGCTCCTGTTTAACCAGTATCTCTACAATCCTTATCAGGTCAAGAGGCTGATAAGATGGCTAGAAAACTTTATCACCTTTGAGAGCTTCACAGGCATCTCGTATAGCGGTCACAGCTTTTAAGCTCGTAAGCATTCAGTGCACACGTCTTTCTCATTTTCGGGTTTTATGCAGCGTACGCAGGGTGAAATATTCTTCAAATATCACAATGACTGAAACGAAAACAAACTGTGAAATGCAGTTTTTTCGATGAAGTGAAGTGTCAACAATAGGTTCAAGTTTGTGTCCGCATAATTGTGATTATTGGTGGTGGATTTACATTGCTGCTATGATTTATAAACTTGAAATATTTTGGTGCATAGAACAAGAACGCTGTCATACAACTTGCAGTCAGACACCTCTGAAGTTAGATAGAGAAATATGAGTGTTTGTGTCTCAAATGCGACTGTAGAATTCGAAAATTCCTTTAAACAAAAATCCTCCTCATTCCTCAGCGGTCGCACATACACGTGCAACTACCGCGCCTGGCGTTTTAATATGTTTGTAAATTGTCCCAACATAGAAACAAATACCGACGTCACTCGCATACAGGAGAGCTAACATCATTTCGGGTTTTTTATAAATGAATGGAGTCGTATCTTTTCGTGAAAATGTGTAGCTCTTTTAGATAATCTTTTACGTACGAGGAGTGAGGTGATTCATGACACACGCGTCTGTCCTCCAAGTTAGATGTATCATGACACACGCGTCTGTCCTCCAAGTTAGATGTATCATGACACACGCGTCTGTCCTCCAAGTTAGATGTATCATGACACACGCGTCTGTCCCAATACATCTTTTCCGCTTCAAATTAATCCAAGTCAAGTTGTATTTAATTCAAGTTATGTTCAATTTAATCCAACCATTAATCGAAGTTGAGTTGAGAATAGACATAATCACTCATTAATTTGAGCGTTTTTGCGGTAAATATGTCTCTATTGGGTGTGATGAACAAGAAAAACGTTTTTCCTTTCAGCAAGGAATACACAAAATTTCCGCCGGTGTTGCAATTTAAAAACAAGCTGTCGTAAAATGTGGTTAGTTTCCAGCATCAGGAGGCAGAGTGTGATTCAGATCTTTAAGCGGCGTGACAGATGGAAGCCAATTATAAAAACTTTGTATTATGCTACACATTAAGGATGTTTTACAATAATTTCTACACTAATGGCAGTATGCATTCATGCAAATACTTGTGTTCAAAAGGTATTTCCATGTTACAAATACACGTAGTAGTATCGAGGATTTATTTATACTCGTATAGAGATTTACTTGTGTGAAATTCCACTTTATCACATATTTATATGTGAAATCATATACTCGTACATGCAACAACATAAGATTCGAAGATATGTCGATTCAGTCTTTAAAAGAAATATACAAGTGCGATTCACTGAGTACTTATGTACGATACCATTTGATTACAATTAAAATAAGTACATTACTACACAGACATAATCCTGCATTAACAATAAAAATTGTGCCATTCCTTCAAATTAATAGGCCAAGGCAAATATATCACCTCTGTCGTTGAAACAAATTGTGACTTGTTTTTTTCAAAAAAATCGTTTGAACAAACAGAAAAAAACTTCGATGTTATATTTCTTTTGAAGGTTAAATCTACACATCGTCCAATGGTGATCTTACGTAGTTGCATCTGTAGCATGTATACATGATTTTAGATATGTGATGAAGTGGAATTTAACGCATCTAAATCCTGTTATGTGTGTAAATAAATTCTCTATACTACTTTGTGTATGTGTAGCATAAAATTAACTTTTGAACAAAAATATTTGCATGAATGCATACTGCCACAAGTGAAGAATTGTAAAACATCCTTATGATGTGTAGCATAATACGAAGTTTTTATAATTGGCTTCCATCTGTCACGTCGCTTAAAGATCTGAATCACACACTGCTCCTGATACTGGAAACTTACTTACGAGCTTAAAAGCTTGTTTTTAGTTTGCAACACCGGCGGAAATTTCATGTATTCCTTGCTCAAAGAAAACGTTTTTCTTGTTCATCACACCTAATAGAGACATATTTCACACAAAAAAAAACGCTCAAATTAATAAGTGATTATGTCTATTCTTAACTCAACTCAAATTTGGATTTATTTGAACTTAACTCTGGTTAATCTAAACATGACTTGGATTAATTTGAATTTGACAAGGATTACTTTTAACTTGACATGGATTAATTTGAACTTGACTTGGATTAATTTGAAGTGAAAAAGGTGTAGCTGATAACACGAAGATCTATAACACTGTTAGCTCTAAGTAATCAATTTTCGAGAAAATTTCATTGTTGCAGTTTATTATTTAGTAGCAGCTATACAGACAGGAAAAATAAATGTATGTATAATTATTTGCTTCTTAAGAATTTAAGTTTTACTAAAACACTGCGATTTTCGCTAAATATCATTTTCATTCCGAAAAATGCTGATAAAAATCGTTGATTATGGCATTTTGTTTATATTTTCAGAACCATTATAATGCATAGTTCGAGTGTGAAAAGATGGTAGAACAACGGAGAAGTGAACGGAATCAATCAAAGCTGCATCAAGCATTCGCAATCCTCGCTGTTAGCTTACTTGATGTTCAAGTCGAAAATGACTTCTCAAACATTCAAAAGCCAATTTTTATTCCTCATTCTCTTCTCTGGACTAATAACTTTTCTCACGCTGGTATGTACTCCGTTAGAATGCAATTTAGGAGACATCGTAGAATTAATTTCACGCTTTTTCCAAAAAGTCGAAATTTTCAAACAGGTTCGAGGGCCATTTTTTTCCATGATGAATAATCAAAAATATTTCAGTAAAAATATCAACTGGGGCTGGAAATATAATGAAAACACCTAACATTTTGGCCTCATGACCTTTGAACATGTTTTCAACAATCAAAAAGTGATATATTTTAACGTTTTTTGTTTTGTTTATCATTTATGTTATTTGATATGGTTATTTAAAATGACTGTTCTGTACAGATATTTAAAAAGGCGTTGGGTATAATTTATACTCGTAAAATGGCAAACTTCTCGGACTTTCGAAGAGGCAAAATTGTTGGTGGTCGTATGGCAGTCGCTAGTGTAACAGAAACTACCATAATACTTTGCGTTTCAAAAGGTACCGTCTCAAAATTAATGACCGCCTTTGAAAGAGAAGGAAAAGCGTCCTCAGCAAAGCACAGGTCCTGCCGAAAGATGAAGTTGTCTGAGAAAGACCGTCGGACTCCAGATCGAAATGTTAGAGAGGATCGCAAGACCACGGCTCCTAAAATCACTGCAAAGCTCAATGAACATCTTCAAAACCCAGTTTCTACAAAAACTGTTCGTCGGGAGCAGCACAAATCTGGATTCCACGGAAGAGCTGTAATTAGAAAACCTCTGCTCTTAACGACAAACGTTTCAAAGCGTTTAAAGTTGTGTAGAGACCTCCAGATTATTGATCTCTCGAGCTGTGGGTAAATGTGATTTTCTCTGACGAATCATCGTTTTCCTCATTTCCGAACTCCGGATGAGTGTGCGTTAGGAGTCAGCCGAAAGAAGAATTCATTCCAGACTGCCTTCTCTCAAATGTAAAACATGTCAGGGGTTCTGTGATGACCTGAGAAGCAATTTCTTGGAAATTTGCCGAGCCAATGATTTCCCTTCCTGGAAAAATAACCAGCCGTAACTATTTAGGAATTCTTGCCGACCAAGTTCATCCTATGGTTCGAAAACTGTTTTCGAAGGGAAACGCCATCTTTCAAGATAATAATGCCCCAATCCAAACAGCTCGATTTGTCAAAGAATGACACGAGAAACATTTTAAGGACACCGTGAACCTTTTTTAGGGCAAAAATTTTTTTAGCAAAAATCTTTTGCTTTAAATTGAAGCTACACATGTGCTGAATATCCACAGCAAATTCTACAGGCGTGCACGCAATAGAACGCTCACAGTGGAGGTAGAGTAGTGTTGTGGGGGAGATGTCATTTAGTAAAAAAAAATTTGCGCGAAGCATTTTCACTTTATGAAAAACCATAATTTTAAAACTTTTTTAACCACAAAAAAAAAAACACGAAAAATTATTTACTCACCAACGAAGCGTTTGTTTGTGAAAATATTCTGCTTTTTTTTGCTTTTTTGGAAACCTAAAACTTTTCTCACGCCAAGTCATACTCCAATAATTTTTAGTGCAGAGCATCGAGATAATATTTTTATGGAAGAAGAACAATAGGGCTACAGCCCCAAAGTAGCAATTTGAGATTTTCAAATTAGGTAAAAAAAGGCAGGCCGTCAGAATAGATTATTTAAATTTTTTGGTAATTTTTCATAAGTTGTTTTTTAATTCAAAATATATCCGAAACTAAAACGAATTTCTAACATTTCTGCCTCAGCGGTGTTGCGCAAGTGTTTGTTTTTCATTAACACTTTTTTCTTGTCTATAGGTTGAAATTTATAGTAGGAGTAGGGTTTGCCGTACCCCCTACTATTTTTCGTTTTCTATGAAGTAACTCATTTTGTAAGAAGCAAATCGAAAAATTTTCATAGGGCGACCCCCATTTTTTTCATACGTTTTACAGTTTATCACAGTTCATAAGCATTGGTTCACAAATAAAAAAGTCAAAAAGGTGTACGGTCCCCTTAATGAAGTTGAGCATTTCATCTGGCCACCACAATCCGGGCATCTCATTTTAACATTATTGAGCATTTATGGTCGATTTTAGAGATTCAAGAAAGAAGTTGATTTCCACCGCCATCGTCTCTAAAAGAACTGGAGGGTGTTTTAACGGTAGAATGGGCTAAAATTCCTTTGGAAGGAATCCACAAATTGCAGGAATCAATACCTCGGAGAAGTCAGGCTGTAGTTGCCGCCAAAACGGGACTTGCACCATAATAAAATATATTTTGTTGATTTTTCAAGGTATTCCCATTATTTTGGCCAACCCTTGTACATATAAAAAGATTTTAAATAAAGAATTTTTATGATACTGCTTTAAAAATTATCTTATCAAACCTCTGTGGCTTCATCGGCTTTTTCTGTCCTAGTCTGAAACTGTTGACAAGCTGAAATTAAGTGGTCCTAATACTTTCCAGACAACACGTGGGCAATGGTAGCCTTCATTAAAAGCTTCGGTACTGCAGCTGTTGATTAATCTCCCTTTCAACGACGCTCTACATGTAACAGTTTATAGGTTTTAAATCTGCCGAGTTTAGGGACCATATGTTAAGGGTCACATGATTGTATAAATTCCTGATAACCAGTCAGAGTAACTAGCTATGGCTTTGTAAGAAGGTGCTAAGTCTTGCTAAAAGAGGAATGATCTTCCCTAAGGTATTTTATTTACCCAAGAAAAACTAGCGTTTTTAGAACATCATTGTATCCCAGGTTCCTGAAGGAAAATGTAAAGTTGCGTCACATAACCTTCACCTTCTTAACCTTGAAATGCATCACCTAGGTTACAGATAGATCTGCACAAAGCCTCCAGTTAATTTGTCTGTTCTATTTTTGATCTTGGTCCAAGAATTTTCGTCACAGAAAATTCAAACCATGCCATGTTCGTGGAGTATTTGTGTTTTTAAAATACTGTTTTGCACGCAGTAGGCAATTTTCCTGTATCTTTGCTGATACGAATTGGCCTTTCTTCATGTATAAGTAAATGAATAAAATGTTTTTGAATCTAGACCTTCTCTTATTCGAGAAACAATCCTTGACTCAATCTTTCTAGCTGATCCGGATAGCCCTTTTGAATTGTTTTGCCCTCCTAGGAAATTATTTGCGTAAAATAAAACTCAGAATGAGGCTGTAGTCGATGACGTTCATTTCTGCAATCAATAAAACGCTTACTCAAACTCCGAACAGGGCATAACTTTAAGCATAAAATTATCATTTCCAGCACCTAAGCAGAGATTTGTTCATAAACCAAAACCATGCGCTGTAACAAATCATCTTCAGCTCAGTTTTTCATCTGAATGAATTATGCATCGGTCTGAGCTCAACATTTTGGCTCAAACACAAATGTTACTGTCATTTCATTTACAATGAGTTTCTGTTCAAAATCCTCCACGTCTACAACCACACAAGCCCAGCAAACAATATAGATTACTATAATTTCTGCAGAGCGTGGACCACCAGCAAACCAGGCTGCCAAAACCCTTAGCGCAGCAGAAGGCGGATGAAGCTGCATCGAAAACTTCATTTGTTGATGACTGGAGGGAAGTAAGTTCGTAAAATAATTCGTAGAATGTTTCCAAGTGAAACATTACGAAAATAAATTATTGAGAAGTAAAGGGATTTCTAATTAGTTGGTCAAATATGAGGCCGATTGAAGAAATGATCTATCGAGTAAATCGGTTTTGTGTAAGTTCTTCGACATGGATGAACGTGTAAGAGCGTAAATATAATATTTAAATACTCATTGAATGTATCACTCAATGACAGACCAATTCACACACTCGGAGAGAGCGAGAGGTAATGTTCTCCGATTACCAATGAGTAATTTAACTAACTCTCTTCTCTGAGTACTTTAGTTATGCGAAAAGTATCACGCCTGAACTTATTTCATACGAAGCTCTGAAAAATTCTTGAAGATTTCAAGTGAGTTTAATTCAATTGAAGTCTGCAATTTCATTCAGTAAATTTTGATTTTGCGTAATTTTTTCATGGACATCGCCGAAATATGGGAAAACGCAACAGAGACGTTGCATTGAAGCTGTAACAGCACCAATTTTTGATTAGTTTGTAAGCAGAATTTTTTTCGATTGAACATGGACAATGGTGTTCTCAAATGCCATGTATTTAAAATTTCCGAATGCCAAAATTGAAATCAAATTAAAATTATTTAAACCTCAGTCTCATCAAACTAAAATAGTCTAACTTATCGTAGCGGGAAACCAAACGACCGACTCTATGAATGTAAGGTCATAATTTTCCTTTGATTCACGCTTTCATTCTCAGTTGTTTTTTACAATTAGGCTCTTGAAATGAGCATAATAATACTGTTTTTCAAATTGGTTAAGAAATGTGGAGTAAATAACGAAGCCCATTACTTGCACCCCCAGGTCCCAGGGTCGGGAGGACAGTGGCATGTCTACTCCGCCCACTTCTCTGCCACGACTCAGGGGCGCGAGAGCGTCACCGTCGTCACAGTCGTCGCTTTTGCGCTTAGGGTAACGCGAAGGTTTTACCCCATATTTACATATTTAACATTTAACACAAATGAAGTAACGGCTGAGAATTTTAGCATAGCAGAGGTAATTGACATAACTGTTAATGTAGTCGAAGTTATCCGTATGAATGTTACCATATCAGAAGAAATCCCAATGACTGTACCGTGAGAGAAATAATTCCACTGAATTGTACTATAAAAAATTTATCGCCATGATTGAAACTGCACTGCTTGAACAGCGATCGAAGCCCTTAAGTAATAAAATTTCGATAGCTCATGCCAATATTTGCAACTGCAAACCACCAGAGGTCGGCTATGTGAAATTGAAGCGCTGAACCCAAGTTGTCTTCGGCAAAAGTCACTGGAAATATCAATGAGTGAATATTTTAAAACCTTTCAATGATGAATTTTTCTATCTTTTGAGGTATCGAAAAGCACACAGTAAAGTCCTTTTAAATATTCTGTCTAGTTGGAAGTTATCGCCTGAACAAGTTACCTTTTGCTTGTCATTCACGTACTGGCTGTTACTCGATGTTCTACGGACTCAGTTGAGCTGACTAGTGTCATAGCGTAGTAAAAAAATGAAACTTGTACAATTGAAAACTGTTTGTACATTGCAATGACTACAAGTGTTTTTTTTACATGATTCTCAGTTGAACATAATAGTTCCAAAATCATATTTTCTTGTGTAACACATTTCTAGCCTTTCGATTTCACTTAAGTTTGCACCAAAAAAACAGAACAGCAGTTGTCTTTTGAGTATGTTAGCAACGGATGCAGAGTACCTTTCGTAATGATACATTTAAAGCTGTTTCGTAGTATTATAATTTTAATTGAATACGTACCACAAATTACTCATCATCTCATTGATCGAGCAGTACGTCTCTGTCATGCTGATGACCAAGCACGACTGTTAACCAATCAAGGAAGTTGCATTTTTGCTGAATCAAAGCTGTATTACGAGAATATAAGTTGGATGTAAACTTCACTCTATATTCCAGGTCATAAGCGTGTTCTGCCATCTGTGGAATTCAACAAATTCGTACTCCACAGTTGAAGGTAAAATTACAATTCATGGATCGACGGGAAATAAAGTTACAACTGCGCCAGTGTGGTGTCCCATAGAGCACCTGAAAACTGGACCGTTACTGCGCGTTTCATTAACTCTATCCGAGAGTGCTGAAATTGAATTTACTGATGCATTGTTTATTAACGGATTTCCAAAGGCAATATCGTCCGAAAATGTACTTCAAAATCAACATTTAGATTCAAAACTGGAGCGAAATATAAGTTCACAAGAGAGAACTTTGTCCGATACAAACCGACACGAAACCAGAGAATTCAAGCAGAAGTGTGAAGATTGGCACCGCCAAAATGAATCAGACAACTTGGCGGTGTGCGTACGAGCAATTGGAGGAGCTTACAACGATGCAGCTCAAATCATCGAGTTCATAGAGCTGCACAAAATACTTGGAGCCGAGTACTTCTTCTTCTACAACTTCTCCATTGGGCCAGATGTGGACGAAATACTCCGGTTCTATGTGAGAAGAGGAGACGCTGAAGTTCTACCATTCAACCTACCAGACTACGCAATCGGAGTAAGATTTAAAAAGCAGTAAGAACGCTGAGAAATATATGAGCCATTTTTGACACACTTGAATGTGTCAAGCGCTTGTCACAAAACTAACTCAATTACATGTCGTGGAGGTGCAACCACATACTATTGCGTACCAGATGACACTCAAAGAGCTGACATGGGAAATTGAGGCTAAATGTACTGTACTTTAAATTAAAATTTTACTTACTTCTACCATGTAGAAGACTGATAGAAATAAGACTGATAACGTGCATAATAATTTCTTATAAAATGGCTAAAAATTTGTGCGTTTGTGTTTTCTACTTTGGCTAGTGTTATGTTTGTTTGTTCGTTACCCTCTACGCTAGCTTTCAGTAATAATGAAAGAATTATGAATGTGACGAACCTTCAGGGACATGTTGATTTTTCACAGCCACTGCATAATGAAGTAGCGTGCGTTGTCACGAAAAAATGAAAATTAAAAGTTACTTATTTTCGACCGTGGTACTGCAACAAAGGCTCCCACAAATTTTTATTTTAGTTTAATCAATACAAGTGGAGAAGCTATTGGAATGCTGTTTGTCTAGTTTTTTTGTTAGAGATAAATTATGGTCCAGTTTGTAAAGTGTTTCTGGATAGGGGATTTCTATCCACTTTCTACATGCTTGCTTTGTGCTGCAATATTCTCTCCTTGTGCTCGCCTACCTGGACTTGCGCGTGGGCAACACTTTGTATTATCGTGCCGAGTGAGAGATGTTATTCAATAGCTATGCTATTCAAGTGATTGTGAGATTGCCCAGTCCTAAACACAAACTTCATTTCAAATATGCACTTGAATACGCCAGCTGTTCCTTACTGAATACCAGAAGCTTGAAATTACAGTAAAAATCAAGATGCTGCACTTTGTTACACTCTAAGTGCAATTTATGCTTGGCCTCTATAGTTACCTAAACATAACCACAGCCGAATTTGGGTGTTGTTGACAACCTCAGTGAGTGTCATAAATGAGTTGCATATCTGAAAAAATTGGCGAAATAGTTTCAATAAATCTTTTTGAAACTACAAACTCTACTCAAAATTAAGGATCATTTAAAATCTTACTTGAAGCAAAATTATTTCTAAAATTGCAGTCAGGTATAGATGAATAAAAATTAATTGGTAATTTATTTCAACTGTGGTCATAGTACAAATGCTTTCAAAAGTATTTTGTTTGTTTTATCTAGAAGAGTAAAATAGTAATAGCATGGTACTAGTGATGACGCTCTGTAGGCAATGTGTGACGCCGTAAATAAGCAAGCTATGTTTTTAACCAGGAGGTGCTTCTCCCCTAACCATTCTCTCTTTGGAACACCTTCATTGCGGTGAGGGAGGCTGAAACTAACTCATAACTAAATCCTTTCCCAATCAATAGTATATGTTTCCTTAGCGTTGCACAATTTCCTTCTTTTAGGTGTTGTGCACCCAACGATTTTATAAGGAAATCTCATTCATCCATATCACTGCTCCGAATGAGAGGAGATTATAGTTGTGCTGATAAAGAAATTCTGAAAACGGTGGCATACTGTCAGTCATGATGGCTTCATGGCATTCCTGCTTTTGAAATATTTATTTTGGTTGATGAACTGTCTGCTAGCTGTTAAAGTTATAGGGGTTATAGTAAGCTATAAAGTTATAAGTTATGGTACTGTAGCAGTTTTAGTAGTTAAAGCTAGTTGTAAATTCACCATAAGTACAGCATCTCATATGTGTTATAGACTAAGGAAATATTAACTTTGAATTTATAAGTTTACTATCGTAAAAAAAGAGCATACCCTTCAGAAGAAGGAATTTATATAGTCCAGCAGTAGCCACATCAGCAGTAAAATACAACCATGAATTTTGAACCTAATCAACACAGCAAACTGCAGTTCATTTGGTGTAGAGGTCAACCCTGTAACTACTGAAAAGAAATTAAAGTAAAACAGTTTATTTCAAATAAATTTAAAACAAAAAAAATCAGAATTGGTTTTTCAAATGATTTACTTAACATGAACATCCATGGTTGGTATAAGAAAATAAATATCTCATCAATGTTTTACAAAAGATCGAATTGAAAACATGAAAATGTATTCATGCTATCAAGCATTGGAGGATTAATAATTGTTATAAAACATTTAATTATAAAAATTTAAAGACAATGGCACAAAAATTGTTTACCTATGAAATGGGGGGAATTATATTAAATATCATGTTTAATTATGTTTGAGCAGTATTTGAATGTGAAATAATCATTTTAACATAACAACAAACTAAATCATATGGTGCCATGTATGAAAGGTCGTTTCTTGGCACTGAAAGCGCAGACCAATTTTTGCTAGGACATCTCAATTTTTGTAACCGAACTCAATGACGTTTTGCTTTCAATTATACTGTACCGATGTGGCTGTCCTGTCGGCTCTTGTAATAGAAGCATAGATGAGCAGCATGTAGAAATTTCTACAAAATTTTGTAACTAACAAAATTCCCTTTTCTGTGCAGCCGTGCAGAACGTGTGATCACACTTGGCATGTAAGGAAAGTGGGAATACAAAAGTATGAGAAGTTGAAAACATAAGGAAACTATAAAATTTCTTTAAGTTACGCCGTACTATTGAATACATTTATTATATTCGTTCCCACGGTTTTTTAAATAAAAACTTTTTTAAACACCCAAATCAACAGAACAAAAACAGCTGAAAACGAACTGTTGGCAATCTATAATGAATCATGAAACATCTTCATAATTTATACATAAATTGAATTCAAGAACAGAATAGTATATGCCGCTAATCATTTTTTTATAAAAATGTAAACTAATCCATTCAGAAAGTATTCCTTAATTACATCTCAGCATGAAACAGGAGCAAACAACTCATGGAGTCAAGCAGGAGCTTGGTTGCATTCAAATTAAACGTTGTTGCTGTTCACGGGCAACAGAGGGCGAATGGTTGAACATGAGGATTAGATGTAGTAATCCAATGCCAGGATGGGGTTTTCCTTAAGAAAATAATTGGTACATAACTGCTTCTCATAAAGCTATATTTTGCCTTGTTAGTTGTCCAAAATAATGCAATTCTTCAGTTTTGATTTTCAATTGCTATAAAGTGTTATTTTCACCATGATTATCGTAGATTTCCGTATCGTAGTATTCAGTAAAGTAAGGAATCATGCTCAAAAAAGAAGTTAAATGTTATTGTTGGAGTCTCAGTTGAAAACTCTTGCTAAAGGTACTAGATATTATGTTCAGAGTGAATGAAAACAACAAAATTTTACTGTTATTGTTTCAGTACATAATAGTTGGTTGCATGCATAATGTTCCAACGAATTTATCTATCAGAATAACTGCAAAACAAATCAGTCAGAATGATGTGAGCAATTTCACACTCGTAGATGAATTATTTTTGAACCACAATGGAAATTTTGAAAATCTGCTTCCTCAAAGCTAAATGATGTCTTGTATATTACTCACGCTTCAATGTTTACGAGATACTGCACCACAAATTATGAATAGCTTTCACAACATACTTAAAATATCCAAGAACTAAACTAAAGCATCAAAATTCAAATAGCTTCTTTTGCAGGGGCTTTTAAAAACTGGTTATCAGTAGATTGTTCTTCATTTTAATATACATTTCAGCTACAGGCCATGCTACAATCTCAATCACAGCTACAGGCCATGCGTTGTCTCTCATTCTCAACCTAAAAGTTCAACCGAAGGCCTTGCAGTTCTAGACACGAATGTGGGTGGCTCTTGCTCAGCACCTGAAAAACACATTTCCACTAGTTCAAATTAAATCATCATTTATCTCTCGATTGAGTAATATCACTAAGAAAGCATTGGTACTACACCTGTTGTTTAAAACACCCGGGGCCACACAATACCCACTTTTTCACCGCAGTAAGTGTGTGTGTGGAAGATGTTGCGCGATCTTCAGAAAGGGGTTATGAAGTTACGTGAACGTAGACGAGTTACGTACGGAAGTTGTCATACACTAAAACTGTTAGATGAATTTAAATTTTTCGTGAAAGTTAAATAAAGAAATGTCTACAAGGATATTACTGAAGAAAAGACTGTGAAAATAGCAGACGTGCTAAAGACAAAACTTTCTTTTATGATCACAGACAGGGAATGTGAAGAGGAACGTACATCTTAGAGGTAAACACGACAGGAGTAAAACATCATTATAAGCCGTATTAAGATCCTACAAAAAATCTGAGGACCCAAACAATGCTAGAATGAGCTTTATTCATGCTTCTGCCAGCTCATTTAGGGCGTTCTTGTCGGCACTCAACAAAAGTTTGAAGATTAATCGAATGAGGATATTGATGTGCATTGTGCATCATTTTTATATTAATCAGAATAACGAACAATTATATAATAAAATTATTATATTCTGATTAAATATGAAATATTGAATTTTCATTTCACATGTTATAATCTGTTTATATAATTAGAATAAATGATTTGTTTTCTCATTAATGAATCTTTCATTTCTTTACCAGGACTAATATACTTTTTGAATAGGTGTTCGCTACTTTTAATAGTTCCCTTTAACCCTTTAAGTCGTCATCGACGTGGTTCCTTGCTAAATAATTCTTTGCAAAACTATCATTTGCAAACAGTGTTTATTTCTTCGTGATATGTTCCACTGAGGTCACTATCTCAAAATTTATCAACAAAATAAAACGTTAAACACCTAAAGGGATAGTGGGGGTCTCAATATTCTCACTTCTATATGTATACTGAGGAGATGTGAAACTTCTATGAAATAAAGGTTAAATTCAATTATTTTAGTGTTTCAACTCGAAATTGCTGTGAAAAATCATACATAAGGAGAAATACTCAGCTCCGCCAACCCTGGCCACGTTCTCATGCGGGATGCCGCTTCACGTTTTGGGCCGACTTATGGGCGTGTCATGGTGACACATTGTGGTGTGTCATGGTGACACATTGCAGTGTGTCATGGTGGCACATTGCGGTGTGTCAAGATTTCCCATAGCGACTGTTTTTTTATACCTTGAAAATATTGATTTCTTATTAACGTTATTCGGGCTCAAAAACATATTAACATTTCAGCTATCTGCTTCATACGGACGTTATAAAAAAAAGATAGTCATTGTTTGATTAGTTACAACCATACAAACGTCTTATCAAAATTCACTTTGGTTTGAAATTTTAAACATAACAAACGTCTTGCAGGCAATTCACCAGTACGGACAGAAAGCATCTCAAGCAGACTGCCACCTCAGAGCGTCGGAGTTTTCCCTCATCGCCATGTTAGATCTGGACGAAGCTTTCATCCCGAGAGAAGAGAATAATCTGATTGCGATGGTGAACAGCATGGGGTACTATGCGGCATACCTCTTCAAAGTGAGTCTTTACTAGGTAAACCAGTAAGTGAAGTTCCCGTCACGGTGTTTTAATCACCATTATTTTCCTCATCTTCCATTTTCGATATCCACTGGGAAAATTTCCCATGTCAAAACCGCCGTCGGCCAACCGTTGATGCTTCGGAGCGCCGCTCGGAGGACGACCTAAACTTCGTGCGTAAATTTAGCGATGAAGGCTATCCGGTGTTGATGTCGGATAGCACCACTCATGACGTTTTAGGTTTTTAAACTAATACGAAACAGATAGTTTTATGTTAGGTTATGATAGGGGAACGTCGGTTTACTTTATTTCAAATGAAAAAAACAGTTCTTCATAAGGTTGAATTTAAGATTTAGGTTAATTTTCAAATTTAAGTATGGTGGACAGGTTTGATTTAATATTATGTTTGGGAAGGTCCACACGGGTTCACGGTTACGCAAAAATGTGGAGCACTTTCTGAAGAAAACCGTATTGATATGCCGGTGATTTTATTAATGCAATGATTATTACTATTGATATCATTATCCTCTCCTGAGTAAATCTGGAGCACCAGACCAGAACAAGACACTGGACGTAAAATGATGAGTTGCTGTTTACGATAGACATCAGAAGTATCAGGTTGTCTTCTGTCAAGCCAAGTTAAGTAGTCAACACGGGCTACCTCCTTGTATTGATGTACGTTTTCTGATTCCTTCATAAGAGTGGGAACACGGTTGTCACACGTAGGTGAAAATTCAACTCCCAAAAGTCGTTGTGTCAGTGTCGGACAAGACGATTTGTCCAAGAGATTTCATCATGAATAGGATACATAACACTACTGTAGGTAGAATTGAGTTTATTAAATTGTGGCCGAGGGAAGTTAATGCACAAATATAGTTCAATTTCAAATATTGAAGGCAAAGCAGGAGAAAATCATCCATCAGATTCACACTCCCGCTCATTTGAGTGCCTCTTGTAAAGAGAGACGTAAATAAATATTCATGCATAGTACTTAAAGTAATCCAACAAAAGTTCTTTCGCTTATTATAGATGTCATTGGCTTCTCGAAAGATTTATGGTTTGAAATTATTACCAAACATGTATCGTTGTAACGGAGGACACAGAATGTTTTTTTAACCTAACATTGAATAAAAATAAGTCTGTGAGCTAATTATGTTCTAGATGTCTAATACAACCGAGGAGGAGAAGAAGAAGGAGAAATGCTAAGGAATGTACGTTTTCATTAGAATCAGCAAAGTATTCAACGCTAATACAATAATTTTAAATTGAGAGAATGGGCGACTTGACAATCTAGCCATTGTTACTCTTCAGTAGATTTTTTTTATAGGTAGTTATAGGGTTAGCGTTTTTCATACACATTATTACATGCTAGGAATTCTATTTGGAAATGCTATATAGTTTCATTGTTTTCGTTTCCATAGGGTTAAGAATGGTGTATCATTCGGTTTAAGTGCTACACCTCTTAACTGCCCTATTTTAAGTGAGCATATTTTTCAGAACGCATTTTTTTACAACTTTTGGGACGACGACTCAACTTTCATGACACCGAACCTCTCAGGAATTGTGAAGATGTGTTCATCAGTTCATCATAAAAATGTGACAGGTGCTAACTCAAGTATGAAACTTCTGAGACCATCAAAGTGTCATTCGCACGGCAATTGTTCGTTTGAATTAGAAGATAATCCAAACTCCACGAAGGGAAATTCTCTGCGCCCAAACTTGTGTGCACAAGGGCTGGATGCATCTCTAGTGACCCTGAGGAAAACCAAGCGTGTACTGCAGCCCAATAATTACAGGGAGAGGTCGAAGTTCATCATGCGGCCCTTGCACGTCGCCATCCCCACCGTGCACTTCGTCCATCAGTTTCAAGGTAAAAGAGAAAATTGGAATGTGAAATTCAACAGTTTTTGCCCTCAATACGTAACCTAGCCGTTCCTTAATCGTTATAGTAGGAGTGAAGGAAGGTTGTAGGCTTGGATGGGTATCAAAGCTCCATTTCTAACTATTTGTTCGACCTAAGTTATAAGTAGTCGCTTATCTTCGTTCGTGTGAAATACTATATCATAATTCACTTGTTTAAATTTACAGAGGAGAGTTATGAGAAAATGCAAGTTTGCATATATTGACACACAGGCATATAAATTTAAGTATCTAGATTTTATAGCAACATCGAAACAGAATGCTAAGTTGACTTTGAATGCATGAATCTAAACAGTTCTATACATAGGGGGCAAATTGATGGATGACAATATAAGGTAGAATCCTTCGCGTCCCCATCGGGACGAATTGATGAGTGCATACGATTTGTTTTGCTGGCACATAGCGGTGAGTGTGTACTTGAAGTTAGCAAAAAAAATCGTTAAAGCTAAACTCATGATTTACAGGTTGACCATTTCCGTGACCAAAATCCTCAATCATGAGTTAATTTTCAGATAAAATGAAATTCATCTCTTTAAGAATACTCAGCATCTGGTAAATATGCAGGGCTGCCAGATGTTTGGAACTGGCCAAACTTGAGGATTTTGGCGAGGAAAATGGCCAATCTGACAATCTTAACACAAATGGCATAAATATTCACACAGGCGTGACTAGTAAGTGAGATAAAGGGGATGCGTTGAACCCCACAATTATCGCATGTTAAACATATTTCATTTCCCATTAAAACGCTCGAGTTGCCACTTCATTATTTTTTAGTATGATCATTTACTATGCTCGTTTGGAGAGTAGCAGACAAAGTCATTTCAAATAAACATAGTTTGTTTGACTTATTCTAATAAGCATGGGCTTACATTGTGAACATTGATTGACAGTTTCAACGAAGTGCGGTATGTAGCGGACACAGGAACTATAAGATCATAGTATTCATTATTTCTTTCATTTAAACGAATAAGCTATTTCATGTTATGGTAAAATATCATTGATTAGGACATCAAAAAACATACAAGTTCGGTTGATTTCTTATTTTCTACTTCAAGATACATAACGAATGATGGCTTGCATTTTACACCACGAATGTTACTGTGTTGAGTAGCAGAAGGTGCCCTGCAAACAATCAGAAATTTACTGTAATAGTGAAGGAAAAATGAAACTCTTATTTTCCAGATGACGTTCCGAAAAACAGACAAACGCACCTTGTGCCGCCGACAGTAGCTGTCTCCCATCACTACAGAAACTGCGAAATTAAGAATAACATCAAGGGTTGCAAATCGAAAAAAAACACCGTGAGTTTACGCTAAGTTTAGATATGCTTACGGCAGAATTTTACAGCATTTGCTTAACTTATGTTCTGATTCCTCTTATTCCAAGTCTTGAAGGAACCCATGACTCACCAAAGCTGAGATGTGCGAACTTTGAGTTAGCATCAGATGTGTGTGCGTCATTGGGCGTTAGCAGAGAACAGCTCCAGGCTCGGTGCGCTTAGTCTGGCCAAGGGAACGCGCACTCAGGACTCTTCTCTTACATTAAAGTTCATGAATTTTTGAAAGAAATCGTTTATCGAACTAAAGTAAAAAGAATACCTTTTGACATCTGAGAGAATTTGTTAACATTTGATGACGTACATAAGTCTAAAATAGACTGGAAAACCGATAAAACTGTGGTAAATTGCCTGTGCGTTTCTTCATTAAAGTTGTATGTTTTGTAAGAAAATGCGTTTGTTTATTTACGACAGTATTGCTAATTTATGGCAGATGATTCGAGTAGCCCATTTTATAGTCCATTTTCTTTATTCATCGTAGCCCCAGCCTAATTTTAGACCTATTACTGACGACCACTTCAAAAGAACAGGTGGCATTATAACTCTTTTCTGTTGAAGCATTTTGAGGCAAATCGAAACAAGACTTGACGTATGTACTTATGTATAGGAAGATACCATTGCAGCTTTCACAGCAGTAGCAATATGTTCGGTACTGGTATTTGAAACTGGGAGTCCTATACGAAGTGTGCTGCTTATAGAACTATTGATGCTTCTACCATCTGATATCTCACATAAGTAAGATGTAATGTGTCTGCATTTAACGTCAAACGACTCTCCTACTTGGAAAATGAGAATCATGAGCGAATCTGAAGTTACAAACGAAATATCACCTAGAGCCGCATATTTCGCCCCCAGTGCTAATAAAGTTATAAATAAACAATCTAAATCTGTTTTTCAATTTACGCAACCTTCAATACACACTGTCAGTCACTGAAATATTATCTCTTCGCCTCCCACAGACGGACCGCACAGCTCATCGTTATGCACGGGAGCTACAGTCTGCGGTTGTCAACGTCTACCTCGAGTTATGCGTCTCTAAGGGCAAATGCTGAGCAGATGGTCACATGCTGAAGGATAGATACAATGCTAACGAATGAGTACAATGCCCAGAAATTGGTACATTCCTAATAAATAGGTCTAACGCTAATGGATACGTTAAAGGCTATCGAACAGACATAATGCAAAGGAATAGATTCTATGATAAGAAATAGGTTGGGTGTTGACGAATAAGTCCAATGCCAAGGAATACATAGATACAATGCTAAAGAATTTGGCCGATGCTTGAGAGTGGATAAAACGCAGAGAAATGTTCACTGTAGATGTTGTGAGTAGGATCAATTACCACAAATTAATTGTGTTTACAGTGAACTCTGTACTTCTAACAACCCACCCTTTACGGTACAGTTCTCTATTGATAACTGGGACTTCTGTTGAAGCCATAACACTTAAGAGATGAAGATGATGAAGCTTATAATGATTTTTACTGCGCTCTGTATTTAACTATGATTGTTGACTATGATTCTCTTTGATTGTATTTAACGCGAAAACTCCGCAAAATGCTTTCCATTTACATATTTTAGAAGCCCGAAAAATTCTGAATAAACGATATTCGAACCGTGAAGTAGCAAGGGAAAACTGTCATTTTCAGAGCAATTTTACAGCTACGCTAGCATAGCATTTATATTGGCAATGCATACGGCAGTTGCCTTGGTTAGATGAAGCTGTGACACCTTTATGGGTGATGAATTGAACTGTTTAATAAATTTTACCTTCTTTTACGAAATGAAAGTAGCCGCCTCATAATGGGTTGCTGAACACGAAAATCATAATTAAAACTCTCTCCTCGCTCAGCGTTTTCAGTAATTTCACGAGTTACATTTTTTGTATAACACTATTGGACGTTATAATTACGAAAGGTTAAGACTGAAAAAATAAGGAAAAAGAAAAATATAGACTCGCAACCGTTTATTTTTGCAGCCGATCGTCGCAAAAATTACGCGATCCTGAGACAAAAAGCGGTTTCAGGGTCCAACGGCATCAGTTGTCTTTCAGTCGGTTATGCAGCCCTATGTAAAGAAAGTTCTCCAATGTGTCAACGCCTTCCGAATCGTAAAACTACATCAACATAAGTGGGGATTTCAAACTAATAGCTATTGTGGTAGGTCTATAAGGTGGGTTCACAAAGTACTTTTGGCAAATCGAAACAAAACCATACATAAATTAATTGACTAGCAATATATCAGCAAAACATAAATTAATAGTTCAGCAATACTTTAGTAGAACATAAATAAATAGACTAGCAATATTTTAGCATGACATAAATTAATAGTGAAGCAATACTTTTGTAGTACAAAAATTAATACTTTGGCAATATTTCGGTTAAAGCTGAATTTTTTCCCATTGCTGGAGACCTCAAACCCTGCTACGACTAACTCTGAACTCATAGGGATGGAGTGAAGAACAAAACCGAAATCATTTGTGATGGAAAATTAGCTAGACAGCGCTACATGTCACTGCGACCCACCTCGTCAGCAAACTGGTTCTGAAGTCTCCGGTACCGCAAAGAAAAATATCGCATGTGGCTAATAGGGCATTATCATAATTTTTTGAGTCAGACGTTTCCTGAAAGGCTTATTTCTTGGATGAGGGATCTCAACTGGCCGGCACTCTCTCCAGACTTAGCCCTATGCGATTTTTTAATTGCGGTTACATGGAGTCGAAGGTGCATTACAACCGTCCCAGCACCCTGGAAGGCCTAAAGAACAATATTGAGGCTGAAATTGCAAGAATACCAGTGTAGGGTTTTTCAACCGGAACACAGGAAATAACGCACAGAAGAACTCGAACTTTTAATGATTCAAACTTTTACAACACGACAAAATTGTCAACGTTAAACTTCTCTCTTGGGAGAATTCACAGAATTAAATGGTCTTCATAGTGGCAGGAGACCTGACGAGTTTAACGGCGTATCTTGTTACGTCATGAGGTTTAACAAGGAAAACTGGAGGCCATTACAGTTCCGGCACCTCCCAGCCCAACACAGAACTGCAATTTAATAAGGAGGAATGAATTAGTGATTTAAATGAGGTACCACCGCGTCAGATCATATAACACTTTGACTTCATTATTAGAAAGTTTTATTTGTATTCTCATACGAACCTAGGCACTACCCAGAATCGAAGAAATTAAATTTGGAGATGAAACACACGCTGGAGAAGAGAAGTTAGGTTTGGTAAACCCAAAAAAAGTGGCCTCTTAAAAGGAGCCCCCCATCCAGATCACGCTCGCCAAAGGATTCTGAGGGAGAACAAAAAGCCACAACAGAAAACTAGAACCTTTTCACATTTTACGTATATAGGAAATCTCATATGAACACCGGCTCACCTTGAAATAGTGCCTAAATCACTTATGATTTCAAGAGGGCACCGTAGAGCCACGGGTAGTATGATAGTGAAAATAGTTTGAGAGTCACATGGACCGAGTAGTTTAAGAGTCACAAGGACCGAGTACTTTAAGAGTCACAAGGACCGAGTAGTTTAAGAGTCACAAGGACCGAGTAGTTTAAGAGTCACAAGGACCGAGTAGTTTAAGAGTCACAAGGACCAAGTAGTTTAAGAGTCACAAGGACCAAGTAGTTTAAGAGTCACAAGGACCCAGTAGTTTAAGAGTCACAAGGACCAAGTAGTTTAAGAGTCACAAGGACCAAGTAGTTTAAGAGTCGCAAGGACCGAGTAGTTTAAGAGTCGCAAGGACCAAGTAGTTTAAGAGTCACAAGGACCAAGTTGTTTAAGAGTCGCAAGGACCAAGTAGTTTAAGAGTCACAAGGACCAAGTAGTTTAAGAGTCACAAGGACCAAGTAGTTTAAGAGTCACAAGGACCAAGTAGTTTAAGAGTCGCAAGGACCAAGTAGTTTAAGAGTCACAAGGACCAAGTAGTTTAAGAGTCACAAGGACCAAGTAGTTTAAGAGTCACAAGGACCAAGTAGTTTAAGAGTCACAAGGACCAAGTAGTTTAAGAGTCACAAGGACCAAGTAGTTTAAGAGTCGCAAGGACCAAGTAGTTTAAGAGTCACAAGGACCGAGTAGTTTAAGAGTCGCAAGGACCAAGTAGTTTAAGAGTCACAAGGACCAAGTAGTTTAAGAGTCACAAGGACCGAGTAGTTTAAGAGTCACAAGGACCAAGTAGTTTAAGAGTCACAAGGACCAAGTAGTTTAAGAGTCACAAGGACCAAGTAGTTTAAGAGTCGCAAGGACCAAGTAGTTTAAGAGTCACAAGGACCAAGTAGTTTAAGAGTCACAAGGACCAAGTAGTTTAAGAGTCACAAGGACCAAGTAGTTTAAGAGTCACAAGGACCAAGTAGTTTAAGAGTCGCAAGGACCAAGTAGTTCAAGAGTCACAAGGACCATGTAGCTTAAGAGTCACAGGGACCAAGTAGTTTAAGAGCCACAAGGACCAAGTAGTTTTAGAGTCACAAGGACCAAGTAGTTTAAGAGGTATAGAAAAAAGGTTGCGAACATGCAAGATAAATAACTGAACAAAAAGAACAGAAAACGCGATTGCAATCACAAATTAAAGTAGTAAAGAAAAGGCGATCACATACTCCCGGACAGGTGCTACGCACAAGAGGCCAAGACCCTCCTCACAGCGCGGTTCACTTCAATCTCATTTGTCACAGACCAGGCACCTGTCGAGGTTAGTGTTGCCACAAGCCGCTACTATAGCGAAATTTCTCTCCAAGAAAATTAGCGACTTTTCCATGAAAAAAAAAACATTTTAAATTCAAATTACTCACACCAGAAGACATGCTTCAAAGAGTGCATGAGAATTCCCTATGTTTTGTTGTGTGAGAAGGAGATTAGCGCGTTAAATTCACACCCCAACACTCAACAACGAAGGTATCACCACTCTCTCCAGGCCTTGGCACCTGATCCAGAACTTCGCGCCT
Source organism: Morinoia aosen (assembly GCA_030386875.1). Lineage (NCBI taxonomy): Eukaryota > Metazoa > Arthropoda > Malacostraca > Amphipoda > Talitridae > Morinoia > Morinoia aosen. The sequence continues at coordinate 23,176,064 of CM059567.1, read as the reverse complement.
GGCAAGAGTTTGGAAGGCTTTGAACCTGAATACCACACACACAAAAGTCACTTTATGATGAGATTTGTTACTATATTTATGTAGAAATTGTGTTCTGTGCTGAATTTCTTGTAATAGAGTTTACATGGAGTCATTTCAGATTTTAGACATTCATTACAAACAGACAGTGTTTCATAATTGTACATGGTTTTCTCCAGTTTCAAGGGCGATGACAAAAATGCTTTTAATTTACTCACAAATTTCGTTTGTAGTTCGGTGCACGTTTAAACAAATTTCAATCTCACGCCAGGTAATCTCTAACATCTCCTTAGTTACCGATGCACGAGCTGCTATCCATGCCTTCAAGGTTTCAACATTAGGTGCTGGTGCACTTTATCCTTGCACTAACCTCATGAAGAAAATTCAAGAAGGGCATGGCTCGAAATATCCGTAGCTTGATCGAAGCATGACGACCGTTTTCTAAAATAGCGCTCGAAGGCGACGAGCACAGCATTAACGAACGTATCACTCACACTGTTCCTACAACTCCTCATATAGACTTCAAATTTCCCAGCCTTTCAAACTATTTACTACAGAATTTTAATGCTATCAATATTGCATGGATCGCGTCGTTTTTTATTTCCGCACTTGCTTTGAACAGCAGCTGGTGATTTTATGTCATGGTAAAAAAGTACATACTGGGTTTTTTGGCAATGACCGTTTCTGCTATTCTTAACCCACTTGGGATACAGAGACCGCCGTCGTATGAAAGCTAAAGAAACTTCAGTAATTGCTCGACAGAGTATGAAGTTGTACGATCATATTCTAAAGCATCTTCAAGTTTTCCTATATTATGCCAACCTTCGATGTCCATGAAACTATCAATTTTCTGATCATTAAATCATCTTACAGAAAATTTTCCTACAAATCTAACGATATGCTTTACTGATTTGTAAATGTTTTCGTTTGTCTGACACAGCTTACGAAAGACCAGCCAATTAGATGGTTGGGAGAAGGGGGAACAGTTTACCACAAATCCCAAAATTATTAATTTTATGTTTTCTAGCTCATTTGTAGAGAATTTTTTCTAAGCCTAACGAAAGGCTTCACAGCTTTATGAGTGTATTCGTGCGTCTGCTACAGCTTGCGAAAGGTCAGTCACTTACACCATTACACGGCTAAGTGACGAGTCTGTCAGGGTCTCCTGAAAACTTGAACTTGTTGACGTTTGAAAGGGTACTTCTCCCACGGTTTTATAGGTCCAAGAATGGCATATATATCAATCAATAGGGCTTCTTAAAAATAGCTAATATTAGGGTACTAGTTTTTGAATAAATGTTTGGTTTGAAAATTATAACAGAAATAATGTCATAATTAAAAAAAATGTATTTATGGAAAAAAGTCTCGAAATTCAATGAATCAAAATATTGGAATTCCACCTCAGTTTTTTTAGATATTAGATTAAGCTATCTCAAAAACACGTTGCGGGTTCTTTAATTTCAAAAATGAAGGAGAAGACACAATTTCCAAAACACTCTTTTTTTAATTTTTTGAAAAATCAATTTCCAATAAAATTACGAAAAAAACACACGAGTTAAAATTTATAAATGTACGAGGAGTTCGTGACACTCGAACTCAGGACCAGAAATCACCGCGCCAACACGCTATCGACTGCGCTATCGATCACAAGGTGATCGAAGCACAGCGAAAGTAATATTTTGGCACAGTGTAAGCAGGCGCACTGTCCTGACAGATATACTTTATTCCCATATGTATCGAGAGCTCAAAGTCTTGTCACCCCCAGAAACAGTTAATGAATCTGGTACGGGAAGACACTGCTTCCACAAGGTTTTTTCAAATGAAATAAATTCTATGTATAGCAGATGTGAAATATGACAATACATACAGAATTTTAAACATTCATTTCATTTGAAAAAAACCTTGTGGAAGCAGTGTCTTCCCGCACTAGATTCATTAACTGTTTCTGGGGGTGACTAGACTTTGAGCTCTCGAGTTAAAATTTTTTGTATCATTCCACATCTATGGAGACAATTTCAGAATATCCGTCAAAAAATGACTGACATTGGTTTTTACACAGACGGTCCCCTTTGGTAGTCGGGGCCTCGTTCCTCCTCCGCCCCAAGCGATGACGTAGGTTTGAGCGTTCAGCAAGCGATAATCAGCCTCGCAGATGACGGTCAAAATGTTTTGGAACGAGAAAATACATCTTAACGCACATAATGTACTAATTCTGAGTTATTTTGGTTGAGCAGCCGACCACTCAGTGTACAGTTCGTAAGGCTCTCCTTAAAACCTGAAGTTCTTGATGTTTGAAATGTGTATCCTCCTATAATTTTGGAGGTACACGAATGGCAAGTACATCATATATAATTTTTCAACTTGAACCGTGTCGTTTCTGGTGACAACTTTTTTTTCTCATGTATCCGACGGTACCTTCAATTTGATACAACTTCCGCACGACGGTACAGATATCAGTTCTTTTCACTTGTATCTAAACGAACGAACTTCATACCTGACCACGCACGGCTCAGTGCTAACACATTTTCCGATGGTTACGCTGAAACTGCTCTCTATTCAATAAAATCATTACGCTCATCCTAGCTACTTTTATTGAAAATTACCCAAGAATATTTTAGCCAACGGTGATCTTTTTCCCCTCAAACTCTGCCTTCGATCCAGTCCACTCAGAAAAGTATTTTACAATTACTGTACCTCCCCTTTGGATTGTATTCTTAGCTTGTTGTCGATATGGATCGTTGTGTAGACATACTGTATGTATTGTCTTTCACATATGCTTTTTACGTATAGGGCCTAATAGGATATTTAATAACTCTAATTCCTAAGAAAAAAGAAAAAATCCCCTTTCCCCTAAGAAAAAATCTCCACTGGTTGGAGTAGGCAGTTACGAAAATGAATTTTCTTTTTGTCCAACTTGTCATTTTTGGGGTAGCGCGAAAATCGTAGGCATTTTTTTTAATGTGGCTTTTGGGCCAGATGGCACTAATCGTATTTAAAATGATGTCCTTTAATTTCGTCTATGTGAATGCTTTGAAATATACTTATAGGGCTTCGTAGTCTTTGAGAATTTTCAAAAAAAAAGCAAATCAAACGCAACCTATGCAGTGCGTTCGGTACAACTCTTTTGAATTAAAATAACAATAAAAAAATATTTCAACTAATTACAATGAGTAAAATTTAAAAATTAAGAGTTTTGAACAACCAAAGCTCAAAATACATATATACATATACCAGGTCTGAAAAAATTGTGATAGTATTCAAACACGAAAATTCACAGAGATTTTCGAAACAAAGTTTATAAAAAGAGTGAAAATATGGTAAAAACTGTCCAAACAAAATTAAGCTAGAAGCTAAAAATTTCATCCACACTAATTATAATTTTTGAGAGTAAGATGAGTAAAAAAACATAACTGTCCGAACCTAAGCTCATTCAACCCGTCAAGCAAACCAAGCTGTATATGTAGTGCGCCTAATTAAAACATGAAACATGTGTTATAATAGGGTTTGTTTTTAGTTGTTGATAAGTTCTCAATATTCCGATTTTCTGTTAATGGAGTGAACAAAAATGGCTTAGAATCACAATATTTTTTAAGCCAAACCTGACTACAGTAACTAGTTGATACCTTATTTTCCAAAATTCATTTTTTTCCTTACTTTTATTCAATACTATCATAAGTATTTCCTTCTTCTCCGAGGCGTGTTGCCTCCTTTGTCAACTTGCGTTACGCGGACTGACGCACTTCCATACAAAAACATAAACAATATTGCAAACTGCTAGAGGTCGATATGTGATACAGCATCAACATTGACACATACTACAATAACATATACAAATTAAATAATTACATTTACTCACAAAGAGTCATCTTCGAAGACATATAATTTCAAAACCGTGATTTCTAATGGTTTTCTTGGAAAGTTTATGGAAGACGAGATATGTGTATTAGAATATATATTTAGGACATTACAAGCTGTGTGGTTTTCTAAAATACACACCCTCATACACAGTCGCTACGCACAGCAACGCGCTATTACAATATGATCTCTGTTAATCAAATAATGACACGGTTGAAACCCGAATATTGGCCGTCCAATTCATCATCTATTGAAATAATCAGGTATTGAAATATAGAGCTAAAGAACCGTAGACTTTTCTTCGAAATATACTCTCTTTAAATACCTCAAAAAACATATTTTAGATAACACGGCACGCGATGATGGCATTCGATACTGAGTTTATTTCAAGCTTCTTTTAATGCGTTTCTTTATATATTCATTCAGTTCAATTTGCCCTAACATCAGGTAGCTACGGAATCGGACGCTACGCTACACCTGGAATCGGTGTACAAAACCGTTGACGCTCAGTCAAGGATGGCAACTTTACCGAACGATTTTTACAAGTTCTCTGCTTATTTCCCTTTAAGATATAGATGAGGTAATCTTCACAATACCCTCCATCTTTAAGTTGGAATTATATTATTAATATTGTAATTTCGCATCGAGTGCTTGTCAGTTTGCAATTTTCAATATTCCTATTTTTCAATAATGTTTCAATATCATTTTACTTGTTTTTTCAGTAGTTGAAAAGAGACATTCGAGCGACTGAAACTAAATTTTTAAACCTAATTTTTGCGTTCAAACTTATACAGGTGTACTTAAATGCGTTGACTTTCTTCGTCGAACTTGTATTATTGACTTCTGCTTGGTGATTGATGATTTCTTGACACAATGAACTGCGGGACGATCCTTAATTTAATTTATATCAATTTTTTATCAAATTCATTATCAATATTTTCTTGATCTTCAATATGTATGTTAATGCAATAGTCATTTCATCTTCCATTCTCATTCGTTAGCAACGTAAATTACTTGTTAAATACGTGGCATTCTAAACTTCAAAGCTCAATATCTGAAAAGCTAAAGAGTTTTGCAATTTTTATATTCCTGTTAAAGGGTTTATTTTGAGTACTCCTATCACCTGTGAAAGTTTGTACCCGTTGAAAATTAACACCCTGTATAGAAGTGCCTTTACCACGGTGAATCAAACTGAAACGTAACTCTGAATCCAAATCAATTGCCACGTGATACATATAAAGTTCATTTGTCAATGGAGAAAAGTTACGCGTGCATGGAACTGTCATCGTTCAACACATCATTTCTGCTAATACATTTCATTTGCTTGTTTTAATGACGCTGCCGTTGAAGCCTTGTAAAATTCAACTTCACAAATGACGTTGAAATAGTTGTGAAAAATTTATGGAATCCCTTGAAATAAAATATAAATATTTTAAAACGAACAAGATAACAGTGTTTAATAAACAGTAAGATGTTTGCTAAAGCAAGCTAAACATTTAAAGTTAAATAAAATATGTGTTTTATTCTTTGAGGCCACCTTTCTCACTTATATAATTTTATGACGCATCTGTTAGGTAAATAATATTATTTCGAGATGGAATTTATGTGAAAAATTAATCTTTTAATAGTTAGAACTTTACCGACGATTTCAAATGTGAATGCATGACGGATTTCAGCGCATCCTCAGACTCGCAAATTACAAGAAGCTTCAATTTGTAGGTACACTCTTTAAGGAACGTCGTACAGAACACGTGTACGTCGGTTCGTTGGAGATACAGTTGCAGGTACGAGACTCGTATGACCTTGAGCTCAGCTTACCTAATGGAGAAAGACAAACTCCTTGGGGCGAGTCGAAAAGTAGACCTCTCATGAGATCACTTTTACCCTGGACTTACTTGTTCTCACTTGTAGCTCGACTAAGCCTTTTCACGCCAGTTCTCAACGCATCCAAGGGGTGGCCAATGATTTCGGGAAAAGTGAGTTTTTTATCTTCGCGTTAAACTATGGTTTAGTCTTCCGTAGTTTTTAATTGGTTCCATCCTGAGAACATTATAAAGGATAAATAAAAACAAAAATTACCTACAAAAACAAGTTTTAATAACCTGCAAAAATATAAAGTAATTATTCTAAATATTAGCAATGTTAACCACGCTTCTTAAAACAGTTTTGATTCGCATTGCCCTGCGGTTTACTAATTTCCCGATGAAATTATGATCATCGGACCTCCAATATTTTTCAATTAAGGCTCCAAGCTGTGCCAAATTAGTTGGCTTCTTCTTTTTCACTCGACTTTGATGATCGACCATAAATCTTCGATTGGATTCAGATCAGCCGAATTTCCAGGCCAAAGACCCAAAATCACTCAATAGTCATCAAGGAACTTTTTAACCACTCTTGCGTTATAACAGGGAGCGCAACCGTGTTGGTGAACCATCTCTTTGTCGGGAAGCTGACCAGCTATCGTTGGAATGAGATGATCTTTTAAGATTTCAGGTACCAGGCCGAATTCTTTGCTGTATTTTTGGGTAAAATCGTCAGTACTCTAGTTCCCTTACCTGAAAAGCAACCCCAGACGTGAAGAGTGGATAGGATGCTTGGTCGTTGGAACGACACACTCTTTGTTAAATTTCTCGCCTTTTCTTCGTCGTACAAGGCTTTTCCCGGCGGTGGCATAAAAGGAGAACGAAGATTCATCGGAAAAATGGCTTTGCCCCATTGTTTAGCAGTCCAATGCATGTACTTCCTGCAAAATTGTACTTTCTGCAAAAATTGAGCCGGTCTTTGACGTTTTTCGCCGTCAAAAGAGGTTTCTTCGCAGCTCTCCTTGAAGTAAGTCGGTTGTCGAAGAGTCGACGTCGAACAGTTCGCGCTGAGGCATAGACGCCATCTCTCTCCCATTCTAGCGCAAGCTCTGATCTGCTAGCTGTCCTTTCCGTAACGAGTAGCGCACTAAAGCCCAATCTTGACAAGGCGACGACAATCTGTTCCTGCCAGGGGCTAACTTCGTCACAATGAATTTTGTCTCCTTGAATTGTTTTACCAATCTGTAGACAGTTGAAGGTGATGCAAGATGCTTGGCCTGAGAAACGCATAGACCACTCTGATGATGGACCACTCTGATTCGATAGACCACTCTGATTGAGAAGAATGATGGTTTCCTAATTTCTCCTCCAATCATCATGATTTTTAATGGGGTAAAAACACTTGAAAATTTAAAAAAACCAACAATTAAAGAAAATATTTAAAAATAATATGCCACTCACCTTGTGAACGATTTTTTTCATCAATACTCGCATCAGCTTTTACACCAGAACAAATAGGTTTTCCGTGTTTTAGGAAAAAAAAAATTGGCCAATTTTCGAGAACACCTATGTAATTTTGTTGTTTTAAAACCTCGCTTCTAAGTAATGTTAATACATTATAGGACTGTTAACAATTATGCATAAGTATATTATGAAATAAAGCCATAAAATGAAAAAAACCCTCATTGACTGTACTCGCGAACTCTCACTGCAGCTCGTCTTCGTTCTCCACATCGGGTTTATAATAAACTGGAAAAATTGCTACGTTGAAATTTTAACATTTCTTTAAAGTCTATTCAAGAAATTCTTGAATCCGATTCTTCCCTCACAATATAGTTTAACAATAAAAAATGAAAAATGTTTTGTATTTTCAGCAAGAAGGATCTAATTCATTGTGAAAAATATAACGACAGCCTCTATGCTGTAGTGTCCAACTAGAAGTGACGCAACCCGATTTCCTCAAGCAGGCTATGACAAATTTGCAGCGTGTCTGCACCGATGGAATGTGAACAATTCAGTTGGGAACTTGAAAAACACGCAAAAATCGTTTTCTCTTCTTGCAAGTGAAATTTGAAAACGAATTGCAAATTCAGTGCACTTCCACTTCAACTAAACATTTTCATTAGAACATTTTATGGGCGTTAATTTATGAAACGCTCGTTTAGTGTGTTCAAATGGGTACAGGTTTTTGCGAGAAATGTTAAGTTGCATTCGTTCAGAACAGTCCACAATTGTTCATTACGAGTTATTTTTAGCTGCAGTAAGAAACAAAATGAAGACTTCTGAGAACTCTCAACTGCTGCAAATAATTCTTGGATATTTTGTAACAATGGATGTTTTGTGACGTCCTGTGCTGTTGACGGAAACTCAGGCTACAAAATTCATCGAACTACGGCTAGTCTTTGAATCTTGTAAACCAATGATCTCACACCTTCCAGTCTATCACGTGCACTAAAAAGAGTCTTGCACAATAAAAAATGTTATGGAAGACTTGAGATGTTGAAAAATGTTTGTGAACATCTTCAGTATCCCAAAACTGGTACTGTTTATTTTCAGGAAATAAATATGCTATCTGATAAATGGTAGTAAGTAATTGTTAAAAACGGTTAACACACAATATCTTTATTCAGTTTAGTCAAAAAATTCAAGTAATTTTTTCTCGTTCATTTGTTTTACTTAATAATACTTAAATTATAGTAAGTTATAACCAAATAAATTAATTTCAAAAGAACGAATTTCACTCATGACTCAACCCAATTTCATTTCTGCGGATACTTTCCTCAAGGTTTGACCTAGAGACGCATAACCCGAGGTAGACGTTGACAACCGCAGACTGCAGCTCCCTTGCATAGCGATGAGCTGTACTGACCGCAAAGCTGTGCGGATAATTTCCTGCGGAAAGTATCTGCAGAAATGAAATTGGTTTGAGTCATGAGTGAAATTCGTTCTTTTGAAATTAATTCATTTGGTTATAACTTACTATAATCTATGTATCACAGATGAAGACTGGAGATGTCTGTGGGAGACGAAGCGGTAATATTTCAATGAGCTGTGGTGCACTGTCAGGGTCAGGTGTTGATGCAAAAGTAAGGTGTCAAATTTAACGATAATATTGTAATAACCAACAGTGCACAGTGAGGCGCCAGGTGGCTGTGAAAAAACTCACCACGAGCTCCATTTATTACTGCGTGCAGATTTGCAACCCATTTTGAAGATCTCCATCCTGAAAAATAATCTGCCGCTCAGGGGGAAGCAAATAATATTAATTTAGAAATTTTAGGTCGCGCTTTTGCTGTATTTTAGTCCCATCGACTCATCTCCTCACATTGGATATGAATTTTAGCCTTTTTTCCTGTGTATAATGTTACTCATGCGGAATTGAGCGATTCATTTCAGTATAATTATTGGGCATCAAGTAGGTACTGAACTGATGTTTGTTTTAGCAAAATGTAAAATGATTTCACAACAATTTTCATTAATTTACTTTTGGAAGTTTCAAAAAAGTTATTTTGTAGGTTACAAAGCTGGCTTTTTTCAGCAATGGTCGCTTACAGTTGGAAAGATTCAGTTATAATCATCAACCTATAAATGTTTTTCCACATTTTTTGTGCATTAGAATTATGTACCGTAACAAAGAGACTTCCTTTTATTTCGACAATATGAGCGTGGCTCGAATATTTACAAAATAATAATTTTACATCGCTTTGTTTCATTGAGTGTTTCATATTATTTTTAAATAGGGGAAAAACGTTTCAGCATTAATTTTAATTCTTTAAATGTGCTTCTCTCATCATTATTTCTGCGAAGTTTGTTCTAACATTGAGATCGAAACGAATATTACGTCCTCCTAAGTAGAACTGGACGCATTAAACTAGCTTTTTATGAAGAAGATACTCACAAATGGATTTATAATTGACTCCAAATACAATCTTCCTCACTACTTCACGAGTCCCCATGTGGCTCACTAAAACATGAAATTGAAACAAACTTAGAGAGATGAATATTTTTTAATTCTCACGTAAAAGTAAACTCAGAGAAGGTAAACTCACCGAGATTATTTTCTCCAGATTGGGAAAAAATTCGTCGTTTTACGGTTTCGGTGGTGGTGAGACGAGCCTTATGGTTGGTGGCACAAAGCTCGTTGTTCGGTTTGTGGGAACGTCCTCTGGAACACAAATATTGGATTATTTCTTCAAATACATAGGGGTTTTCTCTCAGTTCAAGCCCTGCATTAAGTTAAGGTATGGTAGGGTGTCGTGGATTATCGTTCCAAATGTCGCCCAAATATAATTGCGTTATACGCAGCATTATTTAGGTAGTTAATATGGTAAAACCTAAAAGTTTTTTTCTCAAAGCGATGTTCCATTGTTTAGTTTACTACAAAATAAATGCAAGGATCACACGTAAAAGATACAACATTCCTATAAAAATATTGCCATGCTCAATAATTTCACTGGACTGAAGAGATCGAGCTATCTAAAAAACACAAATTCAGAATAAGGCTTAGATATATAAATACTGACTGCAAATCAAAAGCCCGTTTCGCTCATTAGGAGAGTTATTTCTATATTTAGCTTTTTTGAATGCTTGCCAGACAAAGAAAGAAAACGAAGACGGTCATTTTACCAACACACCTACAGTGCAAGTGCACACATTAATTAGAATTCTAAATTTACAGATTGATGCTTTCCTTAATACTCTTCACCGTAGTAATCGCGATGGAAATGTCCCACAAATGTATATACACATTAAATCGCTTGAAAAATATTCAACACAATTTAAAAATTACTCTTTGCTGGGGGTGAATGATACATTCGCTTAAAGGACCCAAATAGCTGAACAACATTTTTTAATATCGTACACGTATGGACCCACCTCAGAAAACATGCACGACATGTTGTATGGGTAATTAATTTCATTCCTAAGAACGTAAAGTGATCTCGATCAAAATTGGAGAATTCATACACACCAGTTAATGATGAATGAAAATCAATGAATCGCTTGTACATATGAAGGTGATGAAAAAGTATTCATGCTGTTAGTATTCTAAGTTACCTCTCAGCGTTATTTCATCTTACGAAAATTGGTAATCGTTCGAAAAGATCACTTTACAGGAAAATTTTCATTTCACCCAGGGCAAGCGCAACATGGCTTTAACTGAGCGAGCAGTCCGGTGCTACTCAGTGTACCTCACTCATTGTGTGCTCTTCGGCTTGTCGACTTCCTAACCATGACATACGAGCCAACTTATGCGTTGAGAATGATGGACAAAGTTTTTAACACCTCTTTCAAAGTTTGTCAAAGTCTTTTAAAATCTCATTCATACTTTAAAGTTCCAAGTATTTTTATAGATATCAATTGTGCAACAAAATAACTGCTAAGGAGATATTTTTTTGTCACACTGTGTTTTCACCGGTTAGAGTAAATAAATTTGCACCAATGGATTGCAAGGATCTACAATATTCTGCAATTTATTTCAAAGTAATTTTGAGAAGCTTCATATTTGTCTGCGATGCTTGATTTAGGTATAAATTCAAGTTAAATGACGCTTCCCTACAGAAGTTTTATCAAACCATCATTTAGATAATAAAACACAAAAATGACTGGAAAAACTGGAAGGTAAACTTAGCTCAAGGTAATGCTTGATGCGTTCTTCCCAGTAGAAATTCATAACGTCGAAAACTGATGAAAGAGAAAAATAAACTTTAAAATCGACTAAATTCCATAACTAAACGTAAATGGCTTAACTTGTGTGCAAACGCTATATTCAACTGGTTTTGCATAGAAAGTTCCGTACGACATGGAATTCGAGCTTGATTCTTTTTGACGCTAGACCCAGATCTTATTTTAGATTTGAGCACAAAATCACGCCTCGTTCAAAATTTTGGCGACTTACTGATAAACAACTCTTAATTAATGTATGAATTTGTTTTCCGATAAACAGATCATTTGAATGACTCAATAGAAACATTTTAAAATAAGTTACCATAATTAGTTCTAATAACACTAAACTTGTTGCAAAAATTCAGGCCTTTAACTACAGTCTTCAAGTTAGAGGTGTCTCAATTGTCCTGAAACTGACACACCAGATGAGGGAAAAATGATGAAGCTCCAAGTTTGTACCTTCCTTCTTACCTTGAAGCTGACGGACTATGTGCACGGTTGGGATGGTGACGATAAGGGCCTCATGATGAACTTGAAAAGTAGTAATTGGCCCCCACTACGGGCTTGGTTTTCCTACGGGTCACTAGTGATACCGATTAAAATTGAAGTTGGAGTACCTCTAAAAATATGTTACGACGAAAAAAAATTGTGCCAAATTTGAGTGAAATTGGTCGAGATCTTGTACCTCCTAAACGAACTTGAAAAAATAATTATTAATCTTAATTTTCTGAAATGCTCAATATGTACTCTTTATTCATTTTAAACTTTTTATGTGAGTTCACTTATATAATGATGGTAAATAACTTAAATTATAAGATTTCAGTTGAAAATGTAAGAAAATATAACATCTTATACCTCCTCAAGCGACTTAAAATTTGCATTTTTAGTGTAGTTTCAAGCTAACTATTGTAATTTTTTTAATAATTACAATTTTTTGTAATTTCAAGCCAACTATATATTACTTCAAGCTAACAATTACTCCGCAGAAGGCTTTGTTTTCCTCAGGGTCACTAGTGATGTTCTAAGCTCTAGTGTATCCCGGTCTTTTGAACATACGTTCGGGTGAAGAGAAAATTCCTTCGCTGGTTCTCGATTACGCATTATTTCAAGCGAACATTTACCTGCGGAAAGTACTTGAATGTTCTCTCAATTGCTGCGTTTGTACTCAAACCTACTGAAAATATATCAAGAGCTGATGGAAGGGTATTTTCAGCTTCGGATGTGAAGTTCAGAGTCATGAATATAGGGACGTATTCTTAAATTGTGCATACAAAACATTCTAAAAAGAAAATTGCGCAGTGGCCGAAAAATATCATAGAACTATACTTCACTAGTGTGAGGTACCTTCTTTAGTTTTTAATTTGTGCTGTGAGTCTCAACGCCATTCTAATTGTAGATAGCTTTTCATTTAAACTTTCATCCGAATTTATAAAATGTTTAAAATTTTGATACCACCCGCAAGCAGTTTTGCATCACAAATAAATTGTTTGCAAATATTTACCAACAAAGTGCTCGCACCGTTTCCCGTGAATTCTCGAAAAATTACACCGTGCTTTCTTTATTATGGTTTTTGAAAAAAAGAAAATTAAAAATATACTGTATAGGAACCATTTATGTGGATGAGTAATTTTTTGCTGAACAAATTAATTCAGTTTATCACAAAACAAGCAAACACGTTTGCGTGGCCTGTGGAGGGGCAATATTTTCAACGCTAAATTGTTCAGCGTACCAGTACCACGAAATTATTCATAACCGCTAAATTCGTCTGTAATTAATGATGTTGAGCTTTGTTTTTCAAGAAAAAGTTTAGCTACTGAGTGAAGTAGTTCGCTCGATTTCTCATAAGGAATTATAGAACTATTGGTACACTGATTTTCAATTCATTACGAAATATTGTGTAAAACCTAAACCATGATTCCTTTCAGGTGTGTTTGCGGTAGCGCTCCTGTTAACTTTTTCTTCAAAACTTTGCGTAATTCAACTTCGTGTCTATAAAATTGATGGTGCAATCCTTGAATTTGCACTGGTCGATATAATAGACGCCATACAGCGAAAGATTTCCAATTGTTAGGCAACTAAGTACGACACAATACTCGGTCTTTCAAAGCAGCCAGCCCTGAAATTCTTTTACTTTGATTCCTGAATAAGGTGTAAAAACCTGACAGTTTCTACAGAGATGCAGAGCTAAAGAATTTTTTCCTGTTTTAGAGTACGTTTGTTGGTTTCAAGTGACTCATCTCCGGCATTGATGTATCGCCAAATGGTTTCACTAGAACAAACCTACATCAAGAGAAAATTGCACGCGTACTATCCTGCAAGAACTTTTCTGAGATGTTTCCACCCTGATAGATTTATCATAGATATTACCACCCTTAAAGTTTATACCATAGCTACTTCTCCTCTCAATGTCCTCGTCATAGATATTTTTACCATGAACGTTCTTGTCATAGACATTCAGACTATCTCGCGTAAGTAGTAATGACCTGCAGTTATTCTCAGTTCTATTATTTCCTCAGCTCTATTCCATTCTCAGTTCTATTATTTCCTCAGCTCTATTACATTCGCAGTTCTATTTATTCGCAATGCAGCAGGTGCGGCGCTGTGATTTTCTGGAAATAAGTGAGCAAGTTTGCTCTAAAGCAAAAGCGACGGCTGTGACGAGAGTGACTCTCATTTCTTCGACCAGCATCGCTGAGAAAAGCACAAAGTGGACGTGTCACAAACCTCCTTAGTCTGGTATCCGCCTGAGCAAGTATGACGTTCTGTATGTCTCACGTCACAGTATTTTAAAATGCAAGTATAATGTTCTACGTCTCTCATAACAAAGATATTTTATATGTTTGTAATGTTCTGTGTACGTATCTGAAGTCACCTTTTTTAAACATGAGTAATGCTCTATACACCTGATATCATAATTATTTACAATGAGATACTGTAAAGAAACTAGTGACAGCCCGTAATATTATGAATCAAGAGTGCGATTTGTACCTTTACAAACGATCGCTGAGGTGGTTGTCTGTTGAGTTCTCAAAGTTGAACATTTATTTTTATTATTTCAAATTACTTTCATGTAACTGTAATATTGGTTCCAAATCCTCAAATCCAAGAAACTTCCTCGCCCTTCCATCACCAAAGAACTTTTATTTAGATGTTCTGGTGCTCACAGCAGAAAGCCGCTCTCCAAAGTCCGGGTCGAACTTCACGGATTCGTCAGCTTCAGTTCAGCTTTTAACTTCAGGCGGTCGCGCCAAACGAACGAGTTTGTATCGTTCCAGAGCAATCAACAAACATTCCCCGCTAATACACAGTTGACCATCGTTAACCCGGTGATCACAGGGCTTCAGAACAGCATGTTTTGTATCAGGTTCTTTGTCCTTTGAATCTATTTCTGAATGAGCCAAAAATAAATAAATTTTGACCACCGCAGAGAATACATGAGAAGGAGCGGCGAGCTGGTTCACTGCTGAATATGATCCTAAACAGCAGCGTCTGTTCGTAGTGTAGTCAAAATGACTACTTTCCAAAACAGGAAACCTTCAACCAGGGATGTATAACATATCACAGTGAAACTAGAGATGAAAGCCGAAAGCTAAAGAATATGAAATGCCGCGTATGCTGTATTGAAATGTGTTTTTACGGGCTTGTGAGGCAATTGAAGGGTTTCATATCGACTTCATTTTGTCTGGTTCGAGGTACCTTCAATGAGATGAAAAGTAAATAATGAGAAATGTATCTGCTTATGTAAGACGTGAGCCGCCTAAGTTGATTTATTTTACATTAAAATTGCAATTGTGTAGGACCCAAATAGGGTTATAATTAATAATAAATAGCTACCTTTACCTTTTTCGGTACGGAGTTTAATCATTCATGAAGCATAGTGCCTGAAGCAAACGACAGACGGAGAGGATATTTTGTGCGCCGTGAAACTATTTGGTTCACTCGACGACAGGCGCGAGTGTCTCCAGCAATTGAAAGCAACACAATTGTCAAAATTTTTGGTAGCTATTATGTTTGGCCGAGAACCACGCCTTACGGAAAAAATAAAACCTGCAAATCGGGACAGTCATAGGCAGTAGAAGAAATACTAAATATCCCGAAATACTAAATACTAAATATCCCGAAACACAAAATACTAAATATCCGAATTACTAAATAATAGGAACTCTAAAAAAACAATATTTAAAAAATATGCTCCTCGTAAAACGACTCCATATCTCTCACGTTAAAAGATAATCACAGCAATATGACCAAAGCCGAGATTATACACACTGGAATTCAAAGGTCTTTATGAATGACTAGAACTTTTATCAGGAAGATAGAAATTCCGAAAGTGATTCATTTTAAAAATTAAAGCTCATAAATTCTCATCGACGATTGAAATTCTGAGTAACGAGGTTTTTGAAGAATGAAACAGTGGAAGAGCAGTAAAATTGCAAATAAAAATTTGTTCCTGCTCGAAAAGGCTGAAATATTAGTGTCGATCTGCGTGACGATAGGTTAATACTTCAACAATTATTGTTACACTACAATTTCCAAACCATAACATTTACCGGTCGATCATCGTCCATGTCTCTGTGATGGTCCACATGCGAGCAATTCTGCAACGTGTTGCAGATACTTGCGTCACTTCAATCACCAACAAATGAAGTTTTAGAACCAACATCGGCTGCTCTCAACTTCGCTAAAAGTTTTGACGCCGCAGTTTGTCGGCCCGGCATACGCTGAACAAAATTTCGGCGTTCTGTTTCGATTGTTAAACCTAAAAACAGATACCCAAGAAAATCTATAAAAAAATATTAATACGCGAAAAATGGTTCTAGAAATCATTTGAACAGATTTATTTAAACGAACTATAATTTACCATTCACGAGTACATCACGGGTAATGAACAGTAATGTTGTAAACACGGAAAAAATGGAGACTTCTGCATTTTTTGCACGACTATAAACTCGGAAATTCAACTTCAATAAATAAGCCAATTTCCGATAAATTTTAATCTTTCTGGTCTTAAAAAACTGGAACTCGTTCAAAAAGGCCAATTAAGTAAGCCAATTGATTCACTTAATAAAATGAACCAGAAGTTCTTCCAAGTAAAGAAAAAATCTTTCAAATGCGTTCCTCATTGAGCTGAGTTGCCTGATCGATGTTATTTTTATTTCTTTTCAAGAGCACTCAGCAAAGATGAGGTGCAATTGTTCTGGCAAATTCTCATTTAATTTTGATCACCAGACATATTTGTAGAACATTTACTTTTCGTAATGAGGTTTTTAATAAGGAGTATTAGTTATAGTTCCTTTCGTTGATGATTGTCCACGTTTCCTCAGTTGGTTTTAGTTTCAGTTTTTAGTTCATTTTCAGTTTCTTAGTTCATGCCATAAATCGCACGAAATTACCAAAAAATATTACTGAACTAAATTTGGGTGTCACTGATTTCAATTTCTGTAAAAATTTATTCATTAGTTATTCAAAGGTAGCCTGAACATGGATGAATTTCAAGTACTCAATCTTAAGATGAAAGTTTATGAGGTACAACAAAGCTCTATGGGGCAATGAATAAATAAGATGAATATGATCATGTCACGGTATTATGTAAAGGACAGTTTTGGAATGGGTGCTAGCGAATGAGTTTCATGCTTGAGAGACAAATGAAGCATGGGCGAAAGTTACAAGCGAAAGGAAGTTACAATTGAGCGAGAAAACCTTTATAAAACACGTTGTGGACTTGAGACGACGGGGGCCGAGGTCAGAGGTCCTGTTCGTATGTCGGCAGCACCCCCATTGTCTTTCTCTATGTGTCCATGTCCAAATGCCGAGGTGATAGTTATTTTACGAACCGAAGCTATCGTCAGGGTTGTTAACATGTCTCATAAATTGCATAAGAAAGATATAATGAAAATTAAGTCTATGTAGCGATCTATATTTGGAGAAGGCGGGGAATGTTAGCCAAAAAGAAGGTGATGGTAAGAAATGCGATCTGATTTGGTTATCTATTGAGTAGAATTTGAGGAAAAGAAGCTCACAAAGGCCAAAATAATAGTAGAAACTCTTCAGTAGGCGGAGCTAGTATGCGCTAAAGAAACTTTACAACAAGAGAGGGAAATTTACGCTCAACATTCGGAAAACGTGTTTCACGAAAATATACACGTGTTCGTATAAAAAATTTTAATTTACATTTTAGCAACAAAAAGTAAGAACTGCAGTGCGTGGGAAATTTATAAAAATTGATTGACAATATGACAAAATCCATTTTAACTATACCATGCAATAACATGTCATGCGTATGTAGAAGGGTCATTAAATGTTCAACACTGAAATGGCAATAGTTTTGTAGAATACTCTAAAAAAGTATTAAATACTCATCGAAGTCGTGGAAAAATCGTTTCTAAACGTTGCTTACGTGGAGGAATTCAATAATTTTGTACATTGTATCCACTGTTCAAATCTAGAACTCGCGCTGAAATAAACTGAAGCGAATGAGCAATTGAGCATCTAAAGAAAAACATTAGAAGTAAATTGAAATCATTTGCACAAAGAAGGCAATAACTGCTTACTGAGTGTTCCATAATGAGTTTTGTTTTTTACCATTTTATGAGAAAGTGATCAGAGTGTAAAAAGTCTACGGTTTACTAGTTCCAAATTCCATTATCTGATTCTCGCATGTGAGAGATAGTTATTTGGTTGGCCATTATTTATGTTTCAACCATGTTATCAATTAATTAACATAGATCAAATTGAAAGCATGATCTTAGAATGGTAATTGTTTATTAGGGTGTAATTCCGTTGAACATAATATGTACAATTCAGTGGAGTGGATTTTGTCTTAGATATATAATCCGGTGAAGAGATCCTGTTATCGAGGATTCAAATAAATAAGAAATTATGGCAATTTCGAAAAAACTTGATGAGTACATGAAATAATTGATTCATTTCTTAAAATATATTTTAGTACATGCTGATATCACTGCTGGATCTCACTATACGCTGGCCCAGTTTCCAACATCATTGTCATACATTTCTGTGCGGAGGTGTGCCTTTCCTCCATGCGAGATTCCTTATAACCAATTCGAAAAAAAGTATCTCGTGACAATAGACACGTCGACATTTGAATGCAGGAATCCAATGATGAAATGAGTGCATGTTACTGGATGGCTCCTGGCTGATTGCAGACAGAATCTTGGAATTCCAGCTGATTTAAATAAACATCGCTACCTTGACAGTATTGATGGATTTCTACATTTACACACACCTTCTACGTGCTGCTAGTAAGGAAGAAGACTTTTTTTCATACTGCGTTCGCTTTTGCGGGTTGTGACAACGACGAAGTATCAACCTATTTGTACTAATAGTAATGCAGAGTTTCGAAGGATAGAAATAATTAATGTAAAACGTCAATTACTTATATTATACAAAACGGAATTAAATAGACAAATAAATTTGGAATACTGGAAGTCCCAGGGGTGTCACCTATTAATTGCCAGTTGAATTCATAGCAGGACTTTCATAAGTGTTAGTTAGCTGGCTAGTTAGTGCGAACTCGTTTAATCACATACGCACTTTCCAAGGATTCAGGTAATTATTTGATCACCCTGCCGACACTCACTTGTTCTCGCATTCTGTGCGGCGTACAGACCGAAAAATGTGCTGCAGCAGAACCGCTGTTGAGAGCAGTGGTTCTCACCCTTTTTACTCCCACGTCCCCCTTAAAGATATTGCTTTCGTAAGTGTATATAATTACTAATGCACACGACCCGTCAAGAAAAACGGGATTCGATAATTTTCTTAAGCAATTCTCAAGGTAAGGATGACAAGCAAGTACATCCACTCTAATAGTACTCGCGATTAAAATATTTTTGTACTTGTGCACTGGAAAAACTCGTATCACAGATACTGTCGGATCATCCAGGCCCCTGCCAGGCCCCTGTCGGTCTGGTGAGCTTTTTTGGTTTTGTTGTTGGAAAAGGACCCTTAGGGGGTGGACTATTCGGTCCTAAAATTTTATGTCGCTACGGACACCAAATTCCCCCCCCAGGGGGGATAAGAGGACTAAGAATCCTGAATTTTCGACCCCATTTCGACCCCATATAAAAACAAAACAAAACGAGAAATTGTACATTTGAAACAGTAACGTTATTTACACTGGTTCAAGGATTCTAAAACTGTCTTTGATTTTGTTCTAGCATAAAAACTCAATGAGTTCTATTCATTTTGAATATCAATAAAAATGAACTAAAAAACCAATATATATGTCCAATTTTGTCAAAAAATCGAATAGAAGAGCCGAAAAAATGAATAGAAGAAATTGTGTTTCTTCTCAGAAGTTACATCATTAGTCAAATTTCATAAGAATCAGACCACAAATATGAAATTTCATAATTTATTCGGATGAAATAAAATATTTATTTGTGTTTTTATGCACGACATTTCATATATGTAACGTTGAACTTCACGAGGAAAATATTGCACATTATTTGTACATAAAAAAAGATCATGGAAACTGCATTCATGTACAAAAATTGTCCATGATATTGCAATTCAATAGTATATTCTTGTTTTCGGGCTCTCTTGAGAAATCATACGTTTCACCGTTCACAAGATAATTAGACATTGATTTAGTTTTGATGCTAGAACAAAACCAAAGATAGTTTTGGAACCCTTGGAACATTTCTAACAACCGTATGTTGGTCAACCTCCAAATTTGGGAAAAAAGAAAAATTATAAAGCTCAAAACCAAAAATAAATTATCATTGATGTAAAAAAATTCTCACAAAAATTTAATTTCCAAATGTTCCAGTTTTTGAACATACGTTTGTTAGAAATGCTTCAAGGATTCCAAAACTGTGCTTAGTTTTGTTCTAGCATCAAAACTCAATGACTAATTAACTTTTGAAATATCCATAAAAATGTACCAAAAAACTAATTTTTCGGAGAAACAAAAAAAAAAATAAGGCCTAAATCGAAAAAGTTACATAAGTAAAAGAAGTTTACTTTCAACAAATACATATACTGTCCAAATTTCAGACGAATCGGATGAAAATAGTCAAAATCTTGAGATGATCCCCTTAGGCACGTCACAGGCACACGCATCACCCCCTGGAATCCGCGCACGCCCCCAGGTTAAGAACGGCTGGTTGAGGTCGAGCATGATACTGGATGGATGCTGCGGTCCATAACAACGAGACTAACGAGAGCAAAAAAATCGCTCAACTTTTCAAAACGACGTTTTCATTCAAGTGAAAGGTTTAAATGAGGGTGATTTAAAGCGAGACAATTTCTAATCTATAAAAACAAGCAAAATGTAAACTATAAAAGGGATCTTACTTGAAAATACTCTTGATGTGTTTATATAGATTTTGTATTTTTTCCGTGTCCACTTCTCCCGTCTCTCTGTCAAGTTCGTAAGGATGCTTAATGACCGTATCTCTGATACGAGTTTCACCAGTGTACACGTACAAGTATATTTTTATCGCAGGTACTATGAGGCTGAATGTATTTGTTTTTCATCCACATCTGCTAAATTTATAGAAGGAAAACATTGAATTCTGTCATTTCCGACGGGCCGTGTACACCAGTATCACAATGTTTCAAGTCAACCCCAACAGATGGTAAAAATCAGTTGGGGTCATAGCTTTAACTAATCTTTTGGACAAAAATTGTGATCTTCATTACAAAATGAAAATGAATTACTGACAAAGCTTCTCCCAAGGGAGTGAAAATTTATTTATTCAACTTATTAGACACTTGAAACTCATTTATGAGGTTTCCAAATGACGGAGCTACATTAATTCCACTCGACCTGGCTTGCAACAGATGTGTCAGAAAATTGATAAGGAAAATACGCTCAGGCACAAGGTGTTAAGACAGTTAATTCTCTCAACATTAATGTGATGATTGATATTTTTTGATGTGAGAGGTACTTCTCCCGTTTAACACTTTCACTGGAACATGCATCACCGGTGGCCACGGAGGGGATTTTCATAATGCTGCTGACCGACCTGTAGTCACAAACCCAATTTTCGAAAATACCTAGTTAAAGGTAAATGAGGACATGATCCATTTAATTATTGCTATTTTCAAAATTGTTTACAACAATTTACTTTAAATTTGAGTGGAATATTGAACTTCAGTTTTTCCCATTGCGGTTAAAGTGTTAAAAATTTATTATTTTTATCTTTATAGTTCACAAATCATTCCATTCAGTAAGTTCAGACCAATTTCTCAGACTGACTATCACGTCATATGTACAAGGCCTGTGCGACCGAAATATTCCAAGGCTTCGTGGTCTCATTTGCGTAAAAGAAAAATTATTCAGCATACCCTGACATTTACGTGTCACTTGTGTTTTTCTTCTAAGAAATTTACATGACAAATTATCCGGAGCTCTTTAATTATAATATAATATCAATGTCTTAATTTTTCCATTAACAAGGACGATGAAAGGACACGTTATCTCAAAGATGAGAGATGAAATATTTTACAATTGTTAAAGCAGCAATGAGTGATAGCGGAAACAATATTTGGTAATGGCTACGGACAAAAGTGAGAGCTATATTTGTTTGAGGTGAATATAAAGTATGCAGTGTAGGAATGCAGAAGACATTAAATGACAACCAAAGAAAGTTATTTAGGAAAACTAAGCGAAAAATACTCAAGGTTATAAGAAAGGAAAGCTTGGGGTGATGGGATGTATTTATAAATTTGAGAGAAAGTACATATTAAATGAATGAAAATTTCTCTCAGGCGGTATATTATCTATATTTTGATACGTTTGTGCCTATCGACGTCCAGACAAATTCCTGTTTACCTCACTTCCATCAATTCCTTAAGTAAAAATTTATCCTTGCTGTTAAGAAAATCCGTCTTATAGATTATATAATTAAATACAATATATTACGTCGAATCGTCTCCTGCATTGTTCTTATAACTCGCAATTAATGAAGAACAATTCTGCTCCAATATAGCTATATGGATTCAAAACAGTTCACAGCTGCCAACGAGGTCAACATCAAATATCCCGTTAAAATCAGCCGAAACGTATTAATTTAAAACGTTCCTTCCAAAAAAGTTATCGGTTGTGGGATGATAGTAAAAATATAAACTGTGAATTTTTTGCAGAACCAGTGCACAGGGTTTTTTTTCCCGGGACAAGGGCTTTAGGAATTTTTTGCAGAACCAGGGGCTTAGGTTAGGATATGTTAGGATAGTTAATGCTACTTTAAGCATGAATTGACTTTATATCTGTCCCGCACCCTCGGTAAATAAGAAATATCATAAGGGGGAGTGAAAAAGTTTACGGCTATTTTCTTAGCTCAACCTCATAAACCCTTGCTTAAAATTTTCTATCTAAGCCTAACTCATACTTTCTCAACGTATTGCATCCTAACTCAAAAATTCCATTTGAACCTTTAACACCTGAGAGGAATATGCAGTCCTCTTTCACAAATATCCTCAAAATATTTCATTTCTTGTTCAATTTATTTTCTCATGTGTTTTTTTAAATTCACCACCGAACGACAGTTCCTTCCTCATCCTGATATCGGTGACTACCTGATGTCAGAGCTAATATAATGATGGTGGTTGTAATAACGTTAAATATGAGAACAAAAATACTGACGCTAAAGGGTTAAGGAGTCGGAGATATTCAGAGAACGAGCTTGAAGTGAACTTCGCTTAATGAAAGTTACAAGGTGGAGACTTGATGATCGAAACGTCTGACAAAGTTGGTGGATGGGAGAAGTACAAAGAAGATAATTCACAGTCTTCAACAGCAGGTTGTTGCTCTCCCGTACCTGGCCACGAACAAGATAAACTTTAGGAGCCAGGAAAATTTCTGAGACGACTCATTGCACTCCAAAAACTTCGAAGATGACGTATTTATGAACTTCTGATGTTGCTTTGAGCATCCAATTAGCGCTGTATGTCATTGGGAGTAAGATATTGACATATGCTAAGTCCCCAGATTTTCTCGAACACTGAGTAAATGGTTTAATTTAGTCAATTATGCAAACTCGTAATGGACATCACGTATCAGCTTTTGCGACGAGCTAAAGAATCCATCCTAATTTTACGAATAGAAGCTATCTAATTTTTTTCGAAATTCTTTTATTTTCTCTTCATAAAAGCGTTGTCATGTATGTATTTTTTAACTAGTCACATTTTTAGTGGTTGTGTTCTTTTTATTTTAGATTTAGTTGTATATTTGTTCCTTCATATGTATTTAATTGTCCAGTTTGCAAACAAGCACGCATTTCTCCAGTGAAGTGACAAGATGCTGTCACAGGCTTCAAAGCATCCCTAATAATTCATAAACCGGTAAATTTCAGTTTGGAATCGCAATTTTTCTATTTTTGAAAGCTCATTGTCATAAAAAATATATTTTTTAATTGGAAGTGGTTAATGGTTTAGGCTTATTATACAATATGATCAAATTCTCTCATATTTACTAAGCCAAGTAGTCTAGCTCTCTCATATTTTCCTCATCGTTAACATTCGAATTTAAATGCCTCGAAAATCTTCGATAAAGGTCCGTAGAGTATTTAGACGATTCACGTACTTTACTTCAAGTGTATCCATTTTAACAATTAATTTCACAAGCAATACACCACTTGAATCATTTCTTGTTCCTATTACGAAGGACAGGTTCAAACATACCGTAACTATTTGTGGATCAGATTAAGTTCAATGACTTTTCGAGCATCCTAGGGGAACTTTTTCCTACGTTTAAATTTTTGTTTACCATGGAACACTTAACTTAAACGTAGACTAGACTGATCGAGAATTTTTTCAACTTGAGAAATAACAACATATTAATGGAGCCAACAATGATAGGTAATGAAAAAACCGAGAACTGTATGTTAAAAAATATATGTTTAATTTCATTTCAGAGCAACAGGCTAATAATTTTGAATCATCGAATACAAATGAGATAGCTATGTTTCATCAGCTCGCTTCATGATTCCCTAGATAAAAATGAGACTTCCATGATCCTCATTAAATGTCGCGTAAGAGTTTTCTCACACAAGTTTGAAAGCATTGAGTTCAAAGACATTACCTCATTGAAGCCGTGGCTGTTTTGAGATCTTATTCTATCATGAGAATGCAGTGTTAATTTACTCCGGGTTTTCCTCAAATGATAGTGACGGACTGTATGAGAAGTTCCCAATTGTTCAATATCTTTATCTCCCTCAGTATGTAAAGTTTCTTGCGCGAAATTATACAGTGAAATATGATAGAGATCTCAGGGCTGAAGTATACCAAGATATTGAATCATTTATTTATGGAGTTTTTCCAAGTTTTTTCTTGCTCAAACTGGTCTTTTTGTTGAAAAAAATATACATTCGATTTGATTTTGTCAGTTCAAAGAAAAGTTTTAAACTACATATGAGAAATGGATGATCTAATGCTCTGATAAGCATGTATAGTTACCTAGGGTAGAATAAGACATTTTTTGTCCCATTCAGCATACCACTTGATTTGGAATTTCATGACTAATTGACGGGATATGCTCTATGAAACATGAATTGATATAACCAATTATTCTTAGGAATTTTTGCGACATAATTTCCTTAAGTGGCACTGAACGAGAGCACTAAACGAGAGGAAAATAAGGCCTTAAAGCTCGGGAGTGACTAGGGGCCTGGGGGACCCCTATCATGTACTTTCCCTGTAAAGTATCATGTCAATGATGCTCAGCCACCCTTTACTAAAAAGAGGAAAAGGCTCGGTATTTACCATATACCATAATTTCCTTAAGTTTGCCATTACATATTTTGGTGAGCCGAAGAGATACATTTAATATACAGAATAATAGGATATACTCGGTTGTGTCGACATTGCTGCATATTTGACTTGCTTTGAGCAAATTTGAGACACTATTTAGATCATCATTTATTGTGTGTGCCACTGCCATTATTCAGCTTGTTTATTCTAGGAATGGTTAAATAGGGGGTACTATAATCAGCGAATGTAGGAATTTAAAGAATGAAGCATTTTTACCAATAATACTTCTAGATATTACAAACAAAAGATGTCCTAAAACCGTTCCTTGTGGAACCCCTTTGCTATCACCAAGCAGTTTCGGGTGGGTTTTTCTATTACAAGAAAATAGTTCACGATTTGATTGTTAAGATTTAAATTGTCTATGAGGTAACTCCTCAACAATACTAACAATTGGAGCTCCGTGAAAACAATATCGTTATCAACAATACAATAACAATGTATTGCTATTCAATTTATTAACAACATGTTGTCAATACAACATATTATCAACATAGTCAAACGATATTCAAAATTCGAAGGATATGAAAAAACAACATTCCCATCAACTTAGATCAGTAGTGACATTATCAGTCATATTTTTGCTTATGTTAAAAAAGAATCTGTTGAAAAAATGTACAATAACTTCTTCCTACCAATTAGCTATATTTTCTTGGAGAATAAGTTTAATTAATATTTTTCCGTATTGTTTCTTGGTGTGTGAATAGCATCAAGCACCAAGTTTTTTATTATAACTTTTGAGTTTTGAAAATTTTAGCGTAAAGGTTTTTTCTATGAGTTTCTGAATACTTTTGTGAAATAATTTCTGAACTTATTATACGCTTATTAGAAAAAAATTTTCAGAAAGTAATAAAAAGTATGTGTGACGTTTCCTACTGTTTATAATAATGTCTTGAGTCATACGCTTGAAAATTATATGAGTATACCTCTGATTATTTCTAATTATTTTTATTGGCACAGCCCGCTGGTATATGATTAAAATGAATAATGAATCAAAAGATGAGTTCACGGGTACACTGATGTGTACCTGTGTATGTGATACTTGTATATCCCCGACATGCGAAATGGAGGCGATGTTTTTAAGTTAATGCTATAATTCATTCTTAAAACATCGCTGCCATGTTTTATTTATTGTTTCTGAGCAAAAATAGAACTTTGCAATCATTTTAATGAAACGTGAAACTTTTCAAGCCATAATTGATTATCCGTCAAAATCTGTAAAAAATAAAAAATGAAAACGTAATAAACTTATAAAGTCGCTCAGTGAGTCTACATATATCAATGAAGTCGAACATGAAACTAAATAAACAACACTTTTACTAAAGAACGCAACAAAATCAATGCGAATTAAATCGGTGAAAAATTGTACAAAAATACGTCAAATTCAAGGAGCGATTAAAGGTGCGGATTCTTAACGGAAATGAATTCTTATTAAAGAAATAAGTTTAATTTGTCGCTCACATCGTAGAAAGCATCACATAATGGAATAAATTGGACCTAGAAGCTACATACGAAAATCGTACTCTATACCTATGATTTTAAAAGGATTAAAACTCCACAAAATATCCGAGGACGGTTTCAATTTGTGCGTGTACAAAGATTTTTATGTGTAGAAATGCAAAGAGTAGCCTTAAATTTTACATTGCTTATTATTGATAACATGTTCACACGGATCCTAAAGTGCTGTCTTATGTTGTAATGGAATTGAAAGGTTCTTCTAACAAGCATCCAGTATGATGAATTCTACCGTCGTGCTCCGTGATTCTCATAAATTGTGCCCGGTGGGTTGATCCCACGTACTGCGATGCGCAACATGCACAAATAAATTCATAAATGAGAGACAATCGCCAGACCCTAGGTGGTCTTCCTTAAATTGAAAGAAAGACCTAATAGCGAATCTGTACAGGATAATTATGCGGAGACCAATCGAAAGAATTACCTTTCCAAGGATGTCAAAAATTCATTCGTCAATTTTTCAGACTTATAACCAAAATATGGTTGTATGCAATATATTAGTGGTAAAATTTGTTCTGTTTGATATAAAAGTGTTAATAGATTCATAGGTAGTAGAAAAGGGAAAGCCGTTAGAAGAGCAGTAGGCTTGAGAAAGAGATATTTATTTTGAAAATTATAATATAGAGAATAAATTCTTTAGGTCCTATTGCTCAGAGGAAGAGGGTATATATTTTAAATATCTAATGCAAAAACTCAAGCAGTTGAAACCTAATCCGGTGAAACTTTGTACCCTATAAACAGAGGGCAAAAATCTATTGTCCACCGCGTGTACTTTAATTTAAAAAAAAAATAAGGGAATCACACAGTTCCAAATCAACTTAATATTAGGATGTTGAGTGTTTGAGTGTTCACATGTTGCAAACAATTTTTTACGAAATAATGAGTTGTGAAAAAAATTTGAGTCTCCAAAAGTGTCCGTCTAATTTTAGGCTTATCCTGAACAAGCGGTATGTTTGTAAGTGATATCTGTGTGTAGTTTAATGTAGTTAATGTGCGGTTATTTCTCCTATATTTGAAAGATCTCCTATATTTGAACGCTCAACATCAACGCCAGTATACTACTACCACCTGGTGTCACAGAATGGCGCATGCGGAAAAGATAACTAAGCAAACAAGTGTTAATTTTTCAGCTAGATATTGATCGTCTGACGGAAAATTAAAGCGTTATCACCCGCGTTGATTGCGCGGTAATTCCATCTTTTCTGAGCTTGCATCACACATCAGACGGGAATTTTTTCCCATTTTTTCATTTTTCAAACCGCAGTGATCGATGAACTTTAATTAAAATGGGAAAAAATTCACATCGGGCGGTGAGGAAATATTTCCGTTTGACGTGATATTAAAGGTCAATTATTAGCGTGGCAGTTATTGAGAAAATAGAAGTTTCAGTGAGCTCAAATCACGAATACACTTTTATTCGTTAAATGTAAATTAATTAAAATGATTGTCAGGGCCATTTCTGGAAATGATGCAACGAGTGAACGGTCTGTCTCTTTTTAAAACTCCCGCAAAGAGAAAGTCATTGATTTATAAAATGAACCAGGCACCAACATTGGGCAGACAATAGCTTGAAAAAAGTTTTTACCTGTTTGTAACATAAACTTTGATACTAATTAGTATTAATTTGAGTTTAGTGATGGCTAACCCTTACATGAGTTCGAAGCTCATTAGAGTTCTTTAGTTTCACCTTTAGCGTGAATGTTCTGATTTCGGCAGCGCTTTTTCAGCAGAAGAATTCAGATCTTTTAAAAATGTTCTGAGCGTGAGATTCTCAGCTGCGGAGCGCATAAATGAGCAGATGAATTCTTTCATGCTTTTGCTGCAGTGCGTCCTTTGACGTCGTCCATTATAATGATGAAATCTCTATCGAGCATCGGAACGAAATGTAACCAACGTCATGCATCGAACATCACCATTTGTTAAAAACATAACACGATTTATGCAGGTAAAGTCTAAAAACATATATTACCTTTAATACGAACCCTCACAGAAAAATAGCCTATCAATTGAGCAGTTTGAATGCATGCCAGTCAATGACTGTAACTGATGTCACTTGAAAAGTGGAGAGGTCAAACATTAACCCTTCCGCCTCAGTCGCAACTCGAACACTTATCCATCAACTCATATATTCACTTGCAACAAAACGTAATAAAGGAACAGTCAAACTTGTGTCGATGGATGCATGACGTCAGTTGCGTCATTTTTTCAGCTTCAACTGATAGGAAAAATACGAAGACGCAACCGGAACTTTTCGAACAGCTTGAGCTTAATATTTGTACGCTGACAGGGACTATTGATATAAGTTGGTACACGCGTGGTAGATTAGGCTTTGCTGCTCACCAAACTTAGGTCTAAAAATATCCCTGTGTGATATAATTGGATTTTTTTCTTTTTTTCAGTCAAGGTTTCGTTTTTAACTTTGAAGTCTTTGCTGTACGGAAAGCTCAAAAATTTCGCAAGTACGATTTGCAGCTCCTTTTATCAGCTTCAGCAACGATGTTAACATTTCGAGATCTTGGGCTGTGATTCCATTTCATTATTCAAAACACAGCTCACGTAGTATTGATACACATTTCAATCGAAAAAAATCATATATTTTAATAAGGAATCTCCAAAATATCAATCTCTGTGATATTTCAAGTGATTTTGGTGATATCTGTGATAGCAGTCAAGACGATAAAAGAAATTCGTTTAGACTCTCTCTGCTACTTCCTTGGTTACTCAATTATATAATAATTGCCAGAAAATTTTTCGAAAATATCCTAAAGATTACTTGCTCAAATGGCATAATATAGAACCTTGTTGGGGTTTTGTCGCTTGTTCAAGCCAACGGCTGACCTAATTTTAGAGTTAAGTTCCAGCCACCCATTAGACTTCCAAACGCTGTGGGATTTCACACGAGTTCAATGTTTAGACTTTAATTTTACAGACAAAAGTTATCACGTTTACACAAATATTAGTACGTTGAATTGGTAGCGCAGAAGTCACATCCATTAAATTTAGATCCCGTCCCCAGAATAAATAATATTAAATGATTATACACTCCATTGGGTAGCACGACCGAAGCCCGAAGATGAAGCAAGTAGGACAAACAGTGATCAGGCATCAGCTACGGAACAGGCTCCTTGAGGTGTCGACCACAGTGCTGCCTACAAAGAATGGACTAATTAAGACGCTAAACAGTAACTAAGTTGAATATGCGACAACGGGAATTAATCCTTATTTCGCAATATTCCGAAGAAATTAGCAAGGCAGTGCTAACTTTCTATTTACCTGGGTCGGAAGACACCTATGAGAGAGTGAAGGTAATACGAAACCGATACCAAGAGGTCACGTCGCAAGAACAGAAAGAAGTGGGATTCTATTGTCAGTAATCCGGACTGTTTATTTGTGAATCACTGACAAGCCTACCATGTTATATCTCTCTTTCTTCCCTTTCCATTTTTTGCAGTTTTTTCCCTTCCTACCGATCTCCTTTTGCTCTTTGCTACATTTTCAGTCTAAAGAAAAACAACTCCTTCAAAATCCGCCTCCGAAGGGCAAAAAGTTATTACCAACTCAAGTGCGTCTCATATATAACATAAGATATTCGCTGACGCCCTGTCAGATTCACTCATATACTGTTAAAATCAAATATGAAAATGGGTTGGTGTATTTTTTTATCTTTGGAGACAGGACTTTCGAAAACATCAGCTAAAGAAATCACATAGCTGTGGAATGTTAAAATTCTTAGGTTCACGCTTACAATAACAAGAATATAGTAATTGGTAAAGTTAACTGACGTGAGTTAAGTTGTGCCGCATTTGTAGGTCGCTTCAGTGAAGCTTCCTCAAATGTACATATTTCTTCAATATTCAAATTCTGAACTGTGACACGCCGTCATCATTTCATGGATGAGTAAATTTAAAATCGAAAGAAAAAAGTTACCTCCAAACGCCATTCCAGAACAGCTTACAGGCGAGCAACAGATGCAAGAAATAGTCAAGATTCTTAAATTTAAATACTGATCCTCAGTAGGAAACATAGTGATGCGAAAGAAATTGATATAAATTTAAGCTGGAATAAGTGTTGGTTTCTGATTATGAACTAATGATAATGTTTTCGATCAGGAGCTATTAGTTGTAAAGTAACATCCATCCGGAACTGATGAGAGCTTCACCTATTTTTATTTAATTGTTGTTGTATCAGTACTTCACTAATGCGATAGTGGTATCAATATGGAACTAATAACTGCTATACCGATCCGGAAGGAATGATAGTCTCATCGTTTTGAAACTAATCGCAGCGATATCGATCTGAAACTAATAGTACTGGTATAAGGTAGGTAGGTACTAATGCATGATAGCAGATAGTATCGATCTAGAAGTAGTAATGGACGGACCAGTTCAAAACTATTATTTGCAGCACTGAAATAATACTACCAAGGCTGCAGAAATTTCTTTCTGTCCTGATGTTATTATTTATAGAGTAACATTTGGAGGGAAAAAGCAGCAGGAGTTTTCAATCTGATTCAGAATTTAGGGAATTAAAAATTATTAACAATTTTCCATTAAGAGAGAACGGTTTGATGCTTCGCAGCATCTTTTAAATAAGCAAAGTCGAAAGAAAGGTCTCAAAAAACATGCTTGAGGTCGCCCTCTAAGTTTTGTCTAAAAAATTGAGTATTAATTCAGTAAAACTTTACACCTTTTTCAAATGACCAACAAGACTGGTTGATATTCACGGAAATTAAGAAACCTTTTAATAAATAAAGTATACTTAGATGGAATATAATGATTCATCAACGACTAAAATTATCCTCTCAACAATGAAGTTCTAGAAGAAGCACATAATGCTCTGCGAGTTACAAAAGGGCACTCAGTAGCGGAAAAACTTCATATAATCATTTAGCTTACGTAGAACTTTCAACAGCATTTAGCATTTATTCAATGTCATATTTTCCTAGTTCAGCCAACGAATACTTTCACTCAGCATTCCTCAGGAGCACTCATTGCTGATATCCATTATAAAAGCAACAAATTAGATTGTGGGGTAGAAATTAATTGGGATTTTCGAAGGTGACGAAGATGAAATAATTACAACATGTTTTCCAACCGCGAAGCATTTCTTTTTGGAATAATTTTCCAATTTATCAAACAGATCTCTGATTAATATAGATTTCTTTCGGCCAATATAAGAGATGTATTCAGATTATTCTAACAGATTTCTTGATATTTTATGAAAAGATTTTTTTCGTATTGGTAAACCTGCTTAAAGTTTAAAGCGGTTGTCTTGAAATTCTTAAACCGAGATTTTAAACTTATTATTACTGGTAATTTGAATTACTAAAACAGACTCTGGGATAATTTCATAATTAACAGTTTTAAATTATTCAAACACATACATTACGTCGAAATATTTTTACAAATCGGCCTTGAAATTTTTTAGGCTGAAATTGTTTGGTTCCTTTTTGACACTTCCACGTATGATGGTATAGAAGTCAAACTTGAGTAGTGGACGTTGATGAAGTTAGATTACATGCGCCACTTTTAAAATACCCAGCATCGCTCTCAAAATTACAGTCATCACTCAAGCAATTGTATGCATCCTGTTTCAAATTGCATGGATCGTTCTTTAAATTACAATCAATACTCTATTAATTGAAACATCACTTTTAAAATCGTATACATGGCTCTTAAAATTACAACCATTTCTCATAAACTCACGCGCATCACACATCACTCAAAATTGCAAGCATATTTTCTAAATTGCAAAAAACTTTTTTCAAAATTACCTACATCACTCATAACGTCACACTCATATTTCTCACAATTGAACACAACCCAGATATTTCGTCTTTCTTTGTTTCCGCAGTAAAAAAACCATGCTTCTAAAAATGGCCAAAGCGTGCGTTATTCTCCTCACAAAAAAAGTTCGTATAAACTTTTCGAATTCAAAAGCAAATACTACCACCGTACGAGTAACTTTTTATGGCAAATCCCATGGAGTTTTGTAAAGAGCAGATTTAATTATGATGGGTGATCGCTGCCCGTCACCATGTTCGGGAAATTTGAGATATGGTCCTTTAAGTCATTGGCCACACATTATTTAAGTCATTGGCCACACATTGAAATTGAGGTCTTGCGGCGAGGAAATAATTTAAATACATTTATAAAATTTTCCGTGCAAATCTGTGAACCTAAACGTGCAGTCAGTTAAACCAGTCAGTCATAAATTTTTGTGGAATTCAGCAGTTGAATGGTAAACAATACTTAATCTCATAGGAATGTATCAATAATTCTTCATACACGTTTTCATATTTTTGATGATATTTGAAAACTCAGGATTAGTCTGCAAATGAATTTCACTCTTTGTGTCAGAAAATGTTTTGAATTCACTTTGAATTTGTTACCAATTTTATAGTTATCTTGAAATTTTTCCATCGATGTCTTTTTAATTAAGAACAGCGTTGGTATTTTCAATGTATGCACAGCGAAACTTGTTTCATAAGTTAAATGAAATAGAAAAAATCCCAACGTAATAAGCAGCCTGATTTTCTTCTGGGAAAAAAGTGGAGCAAGGAAACTAAACTATATTTAAGAAATGTTTGCGTTATGATACATACAAGTCAGAACATCGAATACCATGAATAAGAAGAACGTTAAGGAATTATTACCTATAAGAACGTTAAGAAATTATTTCACCCGATATGAAAACATCGCTCTGAATTCAATTAAAAATACCGAAAATAGGCTTGTAAATTTTTCGTTTTGAGTACGAATATAGGCAAAGTTTTCCTCATTCGGTCTCAAATTCATTTCGCTCGAAATCCACCTCAGCGATATTAATTATTTCTAAATCTTATTTTCTCAATCTTTATATTTTAAAGACCCAACGCTCGCTCGGGTTTCAATGTT
Source organism: Morinoia aosen (assembly GCA_030386875.1). NCBI lineage: Eukaryota > Metazoa > Arthropoda > Malacostraca > Amphipoda > Talitridae > Morinoia > Morinoia aosen. Next base: position 23,142,541 of record CM059567.1, on the reverse strand, counting down.
TCTTGTTATTTTCGTAGCAAAACTCTGTATACGAGAGCACTCCTTTTCAAATTTCACAGTTATTTTCATTTGACACGCTTGCACATTTCACTGGTGTTTTGACCCTTATTTGGCGTGGCAGAACAAGCCAATAATATTTTGTTGTCTTGCGAACTACCTTGCAAGACTTTCGGGGATTACGACGAGGGAGTTCAAAATAAATACTTACTAAATATTTGGGAAGTTTTAAAACTTTTAAAATCATCAGAATACATTCCATGAGCATTAAGACTTTCTCCGTGCTATCAGGGGGTTGGAGCTCAGATTTCATCTAAACTTTGACGTACATTAACACAAGAAGTGTTGTTATAACAATCAAAACTGACTAGGAGAGTTCAAATGAATTATTGTTATGCGTTGCGACAGCAACATACCAAGAATACGTTTAAACACACAAAAAGATTATAAAAGAAGTTTAGCCATAGACATTATAATTATTAGTTCACGCAGAAAATAGTGGAAAAACACCAATTCTGCACAAAATATTGTTCAGCCTTATAGCAAATGTGACAGTTCACCTGCAGCACGTTACTGTTAAAGTCTCAAGTCTGGAAAAAGAGTATCTCTCTTGTCATCTAAAAAGAAAATAGCACAAAACTGTATGTCACTAATTCTTCGCTCTGCCATGCATTAAATAATGAAAGATTATACCCGAAAAATTTTCTTCGAAGATTGAATTCTGCGCATACAGACATTGATTTCTTACTGTAAACATATTACATACGCGATGTGCCCATTCAAGAGCGAATGTTCAGGCACGTGCTTGAGTGAAGGTGTTTACGAAGTTGTGTTTGTGTGTGTGGGCGTGTATGTGTGTGTGTGTGTAGGTGTGCACGTTTAACTAAACTCATATCATAAGTGTAATATATACTGTATCATAAATTTAATTGTTCAATTGTGTTCAGTTTCGCAAACGCGCAAAAAAAAACAGAGACACCAAGTAAAAATAATTAGTATTGTTCGGCCGGAGGGGAGAGGAAAGGGTTAAGAGTTGCCCATGGAGGGGAGCGTGTGTTGGAATTGCTGAGAGGGCGTAGCGTGGATGCTTCCTCAAGCAGACTTAGTGGACATAATCGGTTTATAGATGATATAAATTCAATTCTAAATTGAGTGTATTACGACGCAAAAAGATAAGGGATATGCTTATAAAAAGTTACACGTTCACGTGCAGAAATCTTCAGGGCTACTAGAGGGTTGGTTAAAGCGCAGGTATCACCTGAGCAGTCCTGAACCAGTACGAGCGGGGATATTTGAGCGACGCCGGGGACTGAGAGAGATTCTTCTGAAGTGGAAGCTGAAGAAGTGTACTCTCACCGCAGTGATATGTACACTGATCGGCACCATGTAGAACCGAAACTTCGCCAACCAGAAAGTGAGTAATTACTTAAAACCCAGGATGTTTTTTTATGGAGTGAATTGAACAAAGAATGTTTTGTACATCATTAGATACGTCTCAGCAACCAACCGGTGAGGGTGGCGACGCCATCTTGAGTAACTTCAAGCGTCAGGGACTTTGTCCTATCTTTCAATTCTTATTCAATTTATTGTTTAATAATTTGTAATAATGCGTGAATGAGACTTTCTATGTCAGTTTTAATTATGTTCATCTTATAAGACAGGGATTAAAAAAGAAAATTGAAAGTCGTTGAATGCGGTCACGAATTAAAATGGAATTTTAGTTTCAAATTGAATGCCGAGTAAAAATGAATCTAACTGTAAAATTCCCCTTTTCATGGATTAACATCGTAGCCAAACTATTATAAATTCACTGATTTATAAAAGAGAATAATTCAAGGATTAGTCCATAGCAATAAACCTTTGTTCTCGGGAGGGTGAGAGAGACATCGGGCGTACGAACAAGATGCCGCTAACTCAATAAGAAATGAAAGGGGCTATTGAACTCGGCCGCCCATATCTATTGACGACGAAGATCATCGCGTTTCCTTCATCGGTGACGAGAGTGAAGATCCCGGAACAGCTCGAATTTGGGATTTAGGACATCGTGAGAAGTAGGACCGAGTCAACGACTGGGCGAGCTAGACGTCAACCGTGATACGGATTTGAAAAGTGGTGGTTAAAGTGAAATGCATAGTCTCATTTGTATGAAATGAGTTTGCAGCGATATTTCGAGCGAAGATAATAGTTAACACCAAGTCACCAACACTGGAAAGGGTGCATGGGTGCACAGTGTGCGCTCGGCAGATGCTGATGGCAGCTCTGCCTGCGATCGTGTAGTGTTGGTCCTTTAAATACAAATTTCTTATTCTTAGTTTACTGCGTTGACACCATGAATATCAATTTCCATGTTTTGCTGCTCCATATGTTTAGTTACTAGACGATTTACTGGGTCATATATTAATTATTTACTTTTGCTGCATCCGCACGCTCATTCCCAATACTGCCACCATATTTGTCTCAGGCGTTTGCTTTGAATAAATTATTGAATCTTCCTGTTTTTATAATCATTCTAATGTTGATCAAATACATGCAGAGTGTGAATATTCCTCATATTTCTCTCTTTCTGAGGATCTTTCGTCTCTAATTCTTATAATTTATTTTTCTCTTTATGGAAGGATTCAATCCCCTTTTCAACACCTGACACTCGTTACACCTGTGATCGATAGGAGGGATCTAGGTGCATGGCACGTGTGTGCGTGTGTGACTCATGCTTTCATGCGGATAAATTAGTAAAAAAAAGATTATTTGTAATATTGATTTTATAAAAATACTTAGTTCTCACTAGGCTTCAGCAGAAATTTAAATCAGTTCCGCAGAAAAAATAGTAAAATAGTGATGCTGGCCAGCGAAGGAGCTCGACCGAGGCACTGGTCAGCGCAGGGGGAAGGAGGATGAGTGTAATCGTAATTAGAAATTTAAAGAGCAAAAAAGGAACTTTCAAATAAAAAGTCAGTGATATAGGTTGTATAAATTCTCATACAATATGCTTGTACACGCGGAGGAATGTCTAGGGAACCTCGAAGGCGTACAATTCGTAGGAAGCCTTGGCGGGAAGCAACTAAGCGGTCCAGGACATGAGAGTTGCAAGGCCTATTCAGGAAGCCGCAGATAATTCAGGAGTTCGTGCAGTGTCCAACTGAAGACTTGTGTTTGTACGAGCTGTGTGGGACTAATGTTGTTAAAATGAAACATTCAAAATGAGAGGTACGTATTTAAGCTTTAATATCGAGCTTCATTGAAGAAAATGACTTTTCACAATAGAATTTTTGCAAACACACTCTTTTACACGCTATTGCCTTATGAGCTCTTCAACCTAATCAACCGGTCCAATCAAATTTAGACCATTCTTTCAGTCATAATTTCAATTTTCATCTTTATGATATTATTCACGCTAATAAGGGAATGAGTTTCTTATCTACATTCAGGATTTAATTGAATTCCAAAGATGTAAACAATGAGGTAGATAGAAATAAAAATCAATGACGTCGAATGTTGTTCAGAAATGTAGGACGTAATTCTCGTTTAAATTTGGTTGTATTCAACAAAACCCCTACATCTTATAGATTTGCGGCGGGATCTCTACGCTGAACTGTAAATTCATAAATTATATTCCCTCTAAATGAAAGCAGGGGAAGGAATAACGATGAAGGGTCGACAATTATTAAACTTTCTCCACAAAAGGACGGGTGGCACAACTGGGGCCCAACCAAAAAGCTCACTCGTGCGAAAGAACTGCAAAGGAGGCCAGTTTGCGTCGTCAACACCAACCAGAGAAGCCAGCTGGCGCGCACAAATCAGCCACCTAACAAAGGCACTATAGCTCTTCACACCTTCAATTATTCGAATCAGAGTAACTCGACAAAACATCGTTCCGAACAAACGCATGGCATCAAAATTCTAGCGCTGCCTAAGCCCATCCGTGATCATGCAGCACAACATACCCGTGAATAACTCGCGGCAATCAACAGAACACCTCAGTGTCCGCCGCCAGAGATTATTAGAGGACTAACGACAGCAGCCAACATATGCATCAAAAGCGCCTGCATCCTGAATACGAGAGAAGATCGCTTGACAGTTTCGAAATATCTGCGTGAATACAAGCATCGTAACAAATGTGGGTTAGGCGGACAACATCATTCCTTGAAGTGTATTGTTCTCGTCATGATATTGATATTTCTTGAAGAGTGTTGTTCTTGTCATGATTTTTATAATCCTTGATATATGTTGCTCTCATCGTATCTATGTTTTATTTTAAATGGGTTTAGAGTTGTATTTCACTCTGTAATTAATGCTATGTCTTTCATAAAGTCATCAGTATAGAAAACGTTTGCCATATTCAAAGGTTCAGCTGAAAAAAGCTCGTAAATCAGAGCTAACATCAGTTGAATTATTACCTCGGGATGAGCAGTACTCCGTTATTCAGTGTTCCTTATTCGTTTCTTCTTTGCGGTTCTTCTTTCGGGTGATGTTTCTTTTAATTTAAAAAAATTAATATTTCCAGTTCAGGTATGATGAGCATTGATTTTGCCTGCACAATCTATTTTATTTCTGTTCTCTCATACCATTCTATACTCACATACTTTGCTAGAAGTTCATTTTATTGGCGTGATACGTGGATCGTATATTTTTCACAACATTCGCTCGCACAATAATTATACCATGCATACCTGACGAGCTTACTTTAAACAAATTTATTTAATCATCCTGTTGATCACTTATGTTGTCATGTTGATCAAACTTACGTAGCTTAAAACTCTCATTCTATCGCTCTTGTCCCTATTTCTGCAAGCCTTTAATTATTCATAATTCTTTACATTTCTCTGTCGAGCATTTTAATCCTCCTCACCCTGTTAGGAGGGGCAGGGTGCTGCAACATGTCTGAGATGTCGTTGCACTGAAAAACATTTTAATCAATATATATGAGCTCACAATAACTTCTAATTCGCCAGAATTATAAGTTATTGTGACGTGTTGAGAAGAGGGATGTAAACTGAGACGAGTGTATTTATTGCAAGACGATACACAAATTTACAAAGTTAAATCATTTAGTAAATGAGCACGTACCACAATGCATCTTACTATCTGCGAGAGACTCTCGGTATCTGTCCGAAGCCGAAGAAAACTTTGATAATTGATTAACAGATTGTGAAATTGTACGGTCCTATACCACAACAAACGAAAAGTTATTGATTTTATTAATAAGATTTAAGATTTATGGGCAACCTATAGAAAATATTACAAAGCTTTGGTTTTTAATCTGAGACACCGGGTAATTGAATGCGCAGTGTATGTGTCACCACACGTTGGTTGCCGGCTGCGCAGAGCCGACATCGCCGCTACAGGGACAGCCGACAGCTTGAAAACCTAAGTTGCGTTCCAATTTCTAAACATTTAAGAAATTAAATAGGAAATTCTTTTTACTCTGCAGTTTCTAGTACCATCTAATAAGAGTTGCTTACATTGTCTATGCACTTGAAGTGGCGTAAAGGCTGGAAAACACTTTCATGGACGGTGGGGTGGAATATTACGAGCACGTATTTAATTCGCTGAGGATTATTATTTAGTAAAATAGATGAAATTTAATTTTATTCGTTCCTAATCTTGTGCGCATTTTATTGAAAATCAGTTATGACTGCTGCAAAAGGTTTTAGAATTTTAATCGATAGAACCAAAGATTTTTTTACTGTCGAATATTTCGGAACATTTTTTCATCCGGCGTAAAAAACTGCAATTCAATTTCAGGCCATCATAGTTTACCTCGACAAGCTATCGCAAGGACAGCTCATAAAAATGGCGCCCGACCGTTAATAACAGGGAACTTCCCGTGGGTTCGTTAATAACAGGGAACTTCCCGTGGGTTCGTTAATAACAGGGAACTTCCCGTGGGTTCGTTAATAACAGGGAACTTCCCGTGGGTTCGTTAATAACAGGGAACTTCCCGTGGGTTCGTTAATAACAGGGAACTTCCCGTGGGTTCAATAATAACAGGGAACTTCCCGTGGGTTCGTTAATAACAGGGAACTTCCAGTGGGTTCGTTAATAACAGGGAACTTCCCGTGGGTTCGTTAATAACAGGGAACTTCCCGTGGGTTCGTTAATAACAGGGAACTTCCCGTGGGTTCGATAATAACAGGGAACTTCCCGTGGGTTCGTTAATAACAGGGAACTTCCCGTGGGTTCGTTAATAACAGGGAACTTCCCGTGGGTTCGTTAATAACAGGGAACTTCCCGTGGGTTCGTTAATAACAGGGAACTTCCCGTGGGTTCGTTAATAACAGGGAACTTCCCGTGGGTTCGTCAATAACAGGGAACTTCCCGTGGGTTCGTTAATAACAGGGAACTTCCCGTGGGTTCGTCAATAACAGGGAACTTCCCGTGGGTTCGTTAATAACAGGGAACTTCCCGTGGGTTCGTTAATAACAGGGAACTTCCCGTGGGTTCGATAATAACAGGGAACTTCCCGTGGGTTCGTTAATAACAGGGAACTTTCCGTGGGTTCGTTAATAACAGGGAACTTCCCGTGGGTTCGTTAATAACAGGGAACTTCCCGTGGGTTCGATAATAACAGAGAACTTCCCGTGGGTTCGTTAATAACAGGGAACTTCCCGTGGGTTCGTTAATAACAGGGAACTTCCCGTGGGTTCGTTAATAACAAGGAACTTTCCGTGGGTTCGATAATAACAGGGAACTTCCCGTGGGTTCGTTAATAACAGGGAACTTCAAGTGGGTTCGTTAATAACAAGGAACTTCCCGTGGGTGAGTCACAGATATCTCATGAGCCATGACTTGATCGCAGATCCCCAGGTTCAAGTGATAGCCAAATTTTGTGGCGCTAAATATATTGAAGCACAAGTGCAATTCCATCACTTATTTTGTTAAAATGAGTGTCTACTGAAAGAAGCTCAATTCTTTTCTTCGATGGAAAGGAAAAATTTAAAAGATTTAAATTGAGAAAAAACAAAGACCTGGACTTTTGCGACCGTCAACATAAAGAAATGCGACTGAAATTACATTCTCCCTTAGGAAATTTTACAGAAGTTATATTGCTGTACGTTTATGCGTTAAGGTGATATGTCTATTAACTGCATGTGTAATCTGTGATACACAATCATAAAGCTCATATTTCCAAAGTATTTTTTATTATTTCATCAAAAATTCAGGGCAGAGTCATTTCTAGTGTTTGAAAAGAATGTTTCCTTCAATATTTTTACTGGAAAACCTTCATTTTTTATTTCGTCTCACTTTGTTTATTTTAATTGAGAAGATGTTTTCAAATGCATAAATTTAGCGAGAATATTTACATCCTCTGATTCACTGACATGACAAAAGCCCTGCCACATTTGAGGACAACATCGTATTGATAACTACCATGAGAAAATAAACCTGGTAAAAATTGTGTTTCATAATTTAAGTTACTAAACTTTTCCTCGTCTATTTTAACACAGCCCATTCCAACTTAATAAATTCTGTTCTATTGTGACGCATTAGTTTATGCTACAATGACCGAATCGTAGCCTGCCCATGATCGACACTCGATCAATATAACTTTAACCTAAGAATTAATAACTTTATTTGTTCCATATAAAAAATCGCCCCGTACCCTTTTTCCTCTAAAGGCCGCCCCTGACGCACCTGAACCCGAACCCGAACCGCCCCTGACGCACCTGAACCGCCTGAACCACCTCTGACCCATCTGAACCACCCCTGACTCACCTGAATGTATCCTACTTTCGTAACTGACTACATCACATGTTGATACTACTTTGCAGTCCAATCCTTTTTCATTTCATTACCTCAGTGAGCATGGGCTTCTTGTTGGTACGTCAAGTTCTTTATATATAATTTTATATATGTATTTATATACATAAATAGAGAGATATATATAAAATCATTCTCACAGGGAATTTTTAAAGATGAACAGAAAGTTTTTCCTTAAGGACAATGATTTTTATGGCTGGATCAGATTGCAGAATCGTGTCAAAACGAGCTGATATTATTCTTCTGCCTAGAGTCCGACTTTTTCAACACGGCTGCTTCACCTGAGTATAAATGATCTTTGTAACTTGTAGGTCTGCGGCCTCACCTAACACTTACATTTCATGACCCATACAACGATGAAAGTTTGGTACAATCCTTTTAAATCACTAAAAATACGTTATAAGACTTCAAGATTGGTAAAGGATTGCATAACATTCATCGTTCACGGAGCAAAGCAAAAGCGGCTTCTTCTCAACGAGCTGCGGCAGCCCTTTGAAGCGCAATGTTCAGGAAACTGCTGCGCGAAGCGGGCTCAGGGATATCAAGACACAACTTGGTCACCTCATTTCTTCATTGTCAGAGTCAAGTGAAATGTATGCGTAAAATTGCAGGTGCTGACATTTTGTTCAGGACATGAATAGAATATTTTGTGGCCCCTGTATTAGCGGAAGGAAAAAACTTGGCGTAAAAACCTTACCTTAAAAGAAAGAAGGTAGATCGATAACATCTGTGCAGGATGTTATGTTTTCCACACATAATTTCACCTCAGATCGGCCATTGCTTGCCTACATAGTGTTCAGTTCGTGGTCTGGAGTTCCATAAGCACAGGAGCAGCAAATTTTAATATAACAAAGCAGAAGGCCAGTAGGCATTGACACAATCTTGAAATCTGATAAAATTGCCTGTTATGGTCATCATACTGTAGGCTTGTTAGGATTACTTTCAGATTTTACAATGTTTTTTCCTGGTTGCGCAACAAGCTATAGGAACAGGTGTCTGAGGGTTACTGTTGAGTAAAAGAATATCTAGAATGCTGGCCTTAGATGTGCATTCTTCAGTAAATACTAATTACCCGCATATGCAGCACTATCTGTTTAAATCAATCTCGGACTATCTTCCACTTGTTGTTGAAAACCTGTAAAATCTGAAAGAAAAAAATGATTTGAAACACAAGCTATGCAGTATAAAGGATTATGTTATAAATTCAAATAAAAATATGCACCCAACTATAAATCTGTGTAATCCTTAGAAAAGAATAAATAATCTATAGCCATTTTCGAATGCAAAATGACATAGGAAACCGATTTTTGCCTTTTTATGCTGCAATTTCTTACAAGGACAATTCTGTGAAAACCATGCTGAATGCAACAAAAAGAAGGCCAGCAATAGATTTCCATGTCATTTTACATATAAAAATGACAATATATCTCTCACACCTTTTTGGGTGATGCGTAGTGCATAATGAATGGGAGAACAGGTGTTCTAAATATTTTAATAGCTAGCTTTTCTCGAGCGAAGGCATAGTGCCCACCGCATTTCTCTTATGCGAGGACGTTTGTTCGCATGGCGTGCAGTGCTCTTAAACAAATTCTTATTGATAAAACTTCAATGCACAGCGGTTTTGTTCAGTGAAAATGCAATAAAATGGATTGCACAATTGAGTGTTGCGTACATCGAGGGTAATCTGATTACGTTTACAGAAGAATTTTTCTCCGAGCGAATACCCTAAGTGTTATTATTCGCATAATACGTCTCATATCAGAATGAATGGCCTACCACTTGAATAAAAGAAAAACTATGGTGAAATGCGGTTGGGGAATATGGCTTTACAACGAGCTTTTTTGAGATTCACAAAGTTATAGTTTCAGTTTTGTTGAGTTCACATGGAAGGTCCGAGAGTGTCATAGCTTGGTAACACTGTTATCGATAGGACTCAAGCTCGCCAATTAATCTTTTGACATGAGCTCAAATGGCACGAAGGTTCGAATTTGCACTTGTTTGGTGCTAACAAATACTGAAGTCTCTTTTTCCTTTGAAATGAATTTAATGGGGAAATGTTTTTTGAAAAAAAATTTCCAAAAATTTTACAGCTGTAAAATGGGCTTCAAGCTGAATTTACGATAAGTCTGATTCTACAAAATCTGTAAAAATCAAATAATAAGTCAAAAGCAAATCTCATAAAAATATGCTACAGCCATTTAATTGTAGAATGCTATCTGGTAGCGGTAGAGTTAACTTCATGAGAAAATTTTTTTCTTTGGTCGTAATTATTTTCTACAAACATGGTATAGGTATAGTATATGGTATATACCAAGCCTTTTCTTCTTTTCAAGTAGAGGGTGGCTAGCATCATTTACATGATACTTTACAGGGAATGTACATGATAGGGGTTCCCCAGGCCCCTAGTCACGCCCGAGCTTTAGGCCTCATTTTTCTCTCGTTTAGTGCTCCGGTAACATTCCTTGAGGACAGTGACCATACTGCAGGCAACGACCCTGATTTGCCGCATCAGCGTTTTTCACACCAACTGCCGCTCACAGGGATCGAACCTGGGCATGAAGCATAGAACGCAAGCGCTCTATACACTCGGCACTACAAACATACATCTAACAAATCATGCTTTGTGTTGTATTTTGTGGAGAAAAAACTGCTTCTCCTCTCCTTTGTTCACTGGCTTCCTCTGACGTGATTAGTTTTGAGTGATTTTTATATTCATGTTAATGGGTAAAATTAAACACAAAAATTATAAATTAAATCGTCAAATGAGTTGGAGCAGCTAAAATAACTACATATTCCATTGCTTTTGCTTTTAATGTAGCAGAGATAAACTCGGGGTAAAGCCTTGAAGTCATCCAATTTTTATTTAAAAAAAATTTAATTCAGAATGACATTGGCGAACAAATTTCGAATAGGTTCGCTTTTCTTCCTCAGGGATCCGCTTATATAGTGATCGAGAACTCGCTAAGCCTTTAAGAATCGCCGAATTTGAAAATACCAGTACATTGGCTTAACAGGATGTGCATAATGAATGAGAGTTACCGAGTACGCACGTCTTAGCTTCTGCACAAGCACCTTATCAACGCTGTCTCCTGGTAATGTAATGTACTTTGTAATGGGAAGTGTGACCAATATTATTGCGGTACTCCTGTTAAAACTGCTCGGTGCTTTTGCAGTTTTCTCAAACACCGAATCAATCTGCAACTGTTAAAAAGTGCAAAAAATCTAGTTTAATAGACTTGTATCAATGATGTTGAAATTTAATACGCATTGCTCGACTTACCCGAGATGATCACAAGTCTCAAAACAAAACTTATCCCAACATAATAGGCTCATTGTCTGAAAGGAAATCAAAGTTTTGTTCAAGTTCAGGAATCTCAAATTGAAAGCAAATACTGACATAATGTTCACAAAATTTGAGCATGATTGGAAGGTTGCTGAGTTTACTTCAACGTGCCACCTTCGGCCGTGTTACTTGAAGTTCTATTTCGAGTATGAAATCATTGAATAAGCAAAAACTGAGTACCCACCAAATGTTTTCAGGATGATTTTCGAGCGCTTCAATGAAAATCTTCAAAGAAAATTCAAAAGTGGACTTTTCAAACTGGCGCTTGATAACTTCCTGCTCGGAGAATTTTTTTATAAATAGATTTTTAATCCAGCAAAATGATAAAAAATGCACGCACTTCTATTATACGGGACTAGTTCACTCCATGCGTAAAAATCCCAGTCCATTATTTTTATAATGCATTTACGGGTTCAAGAATTGCGTGAAGAAATACATAGACTGGGTCATAATAATGGAAATTTCTCTTAGTTCTTCTTCGCCGCTCTGAGGACCGTGACCGTGACGTATGATATATAAGTTAAAATTTGCCATTTTCTCTCAGAGACACGATGTTTTGCCACCAAAGGACTGAATCTTTTACGTAATTTTTTTAAAAGGAAAATATTTGTAAGACCTTCGGCTTGGAGATTTTTCGCAATTTCACAATTTTACTGGAAATACTGACAAGTCGATTCGGGGAAATAAGTTTTATCGGTGAAAATATATTTTATGAATAGAAATGCATTAACTACTTAATACTTCCTCAGGGACAGTGCATTGATGATCGTTGAACTCTGGCTTGTGAGTTCGTGCTTGTCAGACTTACGATGTATAAAGCAGTGAAAAATATACTCATTGTGCTCTTGTGAGCACTTGGATCCTTATACTATTCATCGCCTATTAGCCTATATGTGTTTCTTTTGTATTTTCTATATGTGTGTAAGCATGCATGTTTTATTACGAGCATACTCGTATTTGCGGTGTGAAGTTGCATCCAGTTATGTGAAATCATGACATATGACAGCACCTTCTCGAATCTTATTCAACATTAACCACTCTACTTGGCAAGAGCACTTCAAAAACACATCATGACAATAACTTAAGATAAACGCCGTCGCTTCTCACGGTGGGGCTGTGCAGGTATCACGTAGATGGGTGCACAAAAGGGTACCCAAGAATGAATCTTCCAATCTGTTTTACATTTTAAGGGTGTATCTCTGCGATGTGCTCTAAAGAATTAAAATAAAACAAGGTATTCCTGAGTTCCTTTTTGAAGAGAAGTTTGTGGATTCTACACACATTCTACGGACCTAATCGAATATTTTCGCGGCAGGTAAAACCAAATGCCAATTATGATGAATGTATGTGAGCTCGAGCTCGTGTATACCCCTTAAAATTGACGGCAAACGATAATAGATTCTAATTATCTTATATATTTAAATACGAACGTGTATATTTGTGTATATATATATTTTCATAACTTTAATTTGAGTAGAGATTTTTATCTAACATTTGGTCAGTATTATTCTACGTAGTTTTCCTACAAGTATGATAAACCATAATTAAAAAATCAGTTTTGAAATAGTTTCACTCATCAAAATAAAAATGATCTCACACAAAAGTATTGAATACAATCATTTAGTAGTTTGTATTAAAGCCTCTACTTCATTTAACTGCTTCCGGTCTCTTTTTTTTAGTTACTCACAAGATTTTTACAAACATCTACCGGTATTTTTCGCTTGTTTTTTACCGAAAACAATTAATTGTTTAATGTTTTGTGGATTCTGCTTGTAAACTTCGCTATTCAAATCTTTTCATAAATTTCCAATTGGAATGAGGTCAGGAGACTGACTGGGCTAACTCAGAACGTCAATTTTGTCATCATTAAGCCATGCTTCAATTAGTTTGGCAGTGTTTCGGATCATTGTCGTATTGAAACATGAAATCGCGACCATGTCCCAACGAAACTGAAGATTTCCGAACGTTTTCCTAAGAATCTCTCCATACATGCGGCCATTCTTCCTACCATTGATAATTTCCAAGTCATCAGTGCGGTGCCTTTTTTTCGCCAAACGCGCATTGCTGTGATTCTCACAAAGAGCTTGGTTTTGGTTCCGTCAAGCTAGATGATGACGTTTTTTCAAAACTCCTCTTTTCTTCTCATAGGTTTTAATGAAATTCATACGGGCTTTGCCATGCTGACGTTTCAGTAATGACTCTTCGTCAGCGATCTTGAAACCAACCAGAGCGATTTAGAGATCTATTATTTGTATCCTTGCTTACTTCAATTCCAGCCCTTGTGAGGCTGGTTTGAATTTTAGAACGCAGAGTAAAAGGCTTTTCTGTACATTTCTGCGTATTCACCTTGAATTCCTTTCGTTTATTTTCCTTGGTCGACAAACTTGCGTCATCAAACTTCTTATATTTCCTGATTATGTTTTATACAGTACATTTTTGGTGGTAGATTAATTTATTTGCAGAATTTTTGATATCTCTATTTTTTTGTGACGTTCATTGATTTTGTTGCATAAATCGTCTGATGACTCTTCAGTTTCAGCCATTTATGAACTGTAATCTGCGGATTGAGATTTAAAGAGTTTGATAAAATTTGGTACAATTTTATAAACAATCAAGTGTATCTCCGGTTGATCGGTCAGTTCACTCCAAAGTAAACACTTGCCTACAATGTCTTTTAAAATTTGATTAGTAAAAGGGAAATAGCTCCATGCATCCAATACATTTGCTTAGGATCATTTTGGAGTTTGATGTGTACAACTATTTCAACACCGACTTTTCAATTTTCGTTCCAGCTACAAAAAAACCTGTTGGGTAATACTGACCAAATATTAGGAATAATTCTGAGCTCGAATTAAAGTTTTGCCAAATAATGTGATGTATTTATGTATCTGAAACTTTTGTGTGCCCCTGTATATGTATATTATATATATATAATATATATACACACATACACTTATAAAGGGTGGCTTTCAAAAATGTTCCCACTTTTTTTAATCGCCATAATTCAGCAAGTTTTGCTAGTCTTCATTAAATATTTTTCGCATTCCTTCATTGCATTTTTTCCATTTAATTTTTAGAAATATTTCTTACACTTCCCCTGATGGCCTCTGCCAAATATTGCTGACACTTTCATTCACTGCTCCTATAACGATTGTTGAATAATTTTCAAATATCTTTGCCAAATACGGTACATGTTCTTCCATCGTCCTTACCACCGGTGAAGGCAGTACATACATATTCAAGTTCATTATAATGAAAAGGTGAGAAAAAACTTCCGATGCAAATTTTTCAGATGTAAGCGATAAAAACTCATATAATTGTCGGGGACAAAACTCATGTAATTGTCAAGCTGTAAAATAATTTTCTTGTACGCAAATGAGAGCTCGAAGCCTTGGAGTGCTACAAGTGATCTGATATCCGTCGAAGAAATTTACCTTAACTTCCTTATGACATCAGGAAGGTACATGGCACAGCAAATTAGACGCAAAATTCTAGTTGCAGTGATAATGAATCCCCCACAAGCAGAATTTAGTCTGCTGAAAAATGATTTTAGGGTATAAAATTTTTTCATTTAATGCGTGACTGAGCCAAAAGTAACTCGTGCACAGTTCCGGTGCTGTTCCATGCATAGTTGACAGGAGAGGTATACTGTTTCCGAGACTAGAGACAGTAACTTGCTGCAGGTGTGCTTCCAGAATTTTCTGAACGCGGCTACAATTGTTTGTAGAATAGGTCTTTTGGTGCGCACTTTGAATTAGTGCGAACTGTTAAACACTATTTTCACATCGCTTGAAATAATTCCCTTGCGATCTTGTACGAACATATTTCTGAAACATTCAGTTTTTCACTTGTGGATTTCAGCGCTCCAACGTCCCCTGTAGCATTTTTTATATCCTTAACTTATTTTCTTTCTATTTCTATAATGCCGTTGAGCTTTTCATTTCGTGGAAACTATTTTAGTCTCTGTTCTGCTTAACAAATGTTTATTGTTGTGCATACTTCTCGAATGCTGCAGCTTTTAGAGACTGAAAATTCATCGAAGAAATTATTTAAAAAGGAATAGAAGTTAATTGCTAGTTAATTTACAATAAATTCAAATACGCGTATTTTACGATAAGATGCGAGAAATTCATTTCCAGCCTCCCCTTGAGTTCTACAGCGTGTATGAACAATTTCTACTTCACATTATGATAATTAGTGATGCTTAAAATTCATTCATTCATACATTCCACTATGTTTTATAGTTGACGTCTCCGAATGGCTATTGAAGGTCAAAAACTTGCATAAATAATTCAAAAGATGAATTAATTTTTCTCCGTTTCACAAGACCTTATAATCCTACACCTCTAAAATGTCGCCAATGACTAGAAAGACCATTTTTTATATTTAGGAGCCTCGTGACTGACGAGTGACGATCTCACAACTGCTCTCTGCGATGCAATGATACGAATAACTTTTTGTTATTGAAAAGAATTCTATGGTGGGGAATATCTTGAGAGGCGATAGTCTAGAGGAGTTATTTTTTCCCGAGTAAATTGAGATAGATGATGTATCAACGTTGCATTCAATTTTAGGAGTGATAACACAAAATTTTAGGAGTGATAACTCATAATTTTAGGAGTGATAACGCACAATTTTAGGAGGGATAACCCATAATTTTAGGAGCTATAACACACAATTTTAGGAGTGATACCAGACAATTATAGGAGTGATAACTCATAATTTTAGGAGTGAAAACACATAATTTTAGGAGTGATGGCACATAATTTCAAGAGTGATAACACACAATTTTAAACGGGACACCTATTATTTTAAGAAAGTTGAATGTAAGTTTAGGTGATGAGTGCTACTCGTATTTTATAAGAGATGCCTGCTGCTTTACGAGTGATATGTGCAAAGTTTAAAGTAATACATGCAATGTTAAAAGAGGTAACACACAATAATTTTCAAAAGAGACATGTAATTTTAAGAGAAAAAACACAAAATTTTGGGTTTAAGGCAAGTGCGTGCAACTTCAAGCGTAATACGTGCAACTGTAAGAGTGATGATGCACAAATTTATGAGTGATGTATTATATTTTAAGAGTAAAGATGCACAAATTTATGAGTGATGTATTGTATTTTAAGAGTGATGGGCGCAATATTTAACTCATCAACTTAGTTTTCGTGCTTCACCATTGTATCACCAAAGAAACTTCATGAAAAAATTGCAACTATCGATAAGAATTTTATGATAGCCACAAGAATTCCATGATAACCACAAGAATTTCATGGTAACAAAAGAATTTCATGATAGCCACAATAATTTCATGATAGCCACAAGAATATCATGATAGCAAAAGAATTTCATGATAGCCACAATAATTTCATGATAGCCACCAGAATTTCATGATGGCCACAAGAATTTCATGATAACCACAAGAATTTCATGATAACCACAAGAATTTCATGTTAGCAAAAGAATTTCATCATAGCCACAATAATTTCATGATAGCCACAAGAATTTCATGATAGCAAAAGAATTTCATGATAGCCACAAGAATTTTATGATAACCACAAGAATTGCATGATAACCACAAGAATTTCATGTTAGCAAAAGAATTTCATGATAGCCACAATAATTTCATGATAGCCACAAGAATTTCATAATAGCAAAAGAATTTCATGATAGCCACAATAATTTCATGATAGCCACAAGAATTTCATGATGGCCACAAGAATTTCATGATAACCACAAGAATTTCATGATAGCCACAAGGATTCCATGATAGCCACAAGAATTTCATGATAGCCACAAGAATTTCATGATAACCATAAGAATTTCATGATAGCCACAAGAATTTCATGATAGCCACAAGAATTTCATGATAGCCACAAGAATTGCATGATAGCCACAAGAATTTCATGCTAGCCCCAAGAATTCCATGACTGAATTTTGGGGGCATTTCAACATATCTGATATCGCTACCATTATGTAGTCCCAAATCGATACCTCTAAGCGGTAGTAACATACCGAAGCCACCACCACTAAATACAGGTAAATACCGCTCTCAATGATTTCAGACCGCTTGTCTTGCTAAGTTCCTCACCGAAACCACTTCAATTAGATTCTGAGCGAAAATCATTAACATCAGTTCAATTTCCACAGCACAAACATTTTTCCATCACTACCACTTTCTGCAGATTAGCATTGAAATACTAGAATCTTAATTTTTACTTCGATTCGGATGCCTGTCTGTACACTGTTTGGATTACGCTCCATCTAAACGTTTTGTAGTGAACGTTTGGAAGCAACAATTAGCGTTTGAAAACCCTTTCGAGGATAATTATTTCTTCCTTTTTAGAGTCTACTCATTCGATAAATGAACAATGCGAGAGCACGATTCTAAAGGTGAATACTTTGGACTCAGTTCACGCAAGTTTTAGGTTCTCTGAGTTAATTCGTGGGGTGGATGTGTATTTTACTGTCATACTAATGAGCTACTGATGGGCTTCCTCTTTTTTTTAGCTATGTAAGCGAAGTAATTTAGGCGTTCAGCTGATGGAAGCAGGACAAGTTTTCATCATTTTCAAAAGATGCAAATTAAACACCATTTTTGGGTGGTAGTTCAGAGCTAAGCAAAAATATCAATTGAATTTGGTGAGTGGCCATGTTAGCGAATGAAATAGAGCTGCGGTGTACTTGTGCGCAAAAAAAAAGCTGGTTCACGAGCGTTTAAATTAATATATCAATTTTGGTATGGATGACCCTGCTGTTGTTGAGAGATTGGTATGAAAAAAGCCTCTTAATGTATTGAAATGAAATCGCCATTTCAGTTCCCATTTACGTATATTGTATATTGCAGCTGAGCATTTACAGGGTGGGCCATCAAAATTATCGACATTACTTGCAGTAATGTCTTCTCAGTAAGGGCGTGTTAGGCCATCGCCAAGAAAGGTCGACTGGTGCCTCTGTACTACGGAGGGAAAATAATTCTTCCCTCGAATAAACTGAGCTCGCGTATCACAGATACTTGCGAAACGTGCTTCTGTCACGATCTTCAAATTTTCGTTAACTTGTTAGCTCAAAGCTTGTCAGGCTCAATCGCTTTTTCGCTTGACTACTATTGTAAGTTTCGCTACTTCGCCACGCAGCTATCTAAAGTTCTAAAAATTATTGGAAGTTTATCGTAGCAACAGAAAAACTATTCACGAACCTCGACTAAATAAAAATCAGTCTGCTAAACTGACTTCTCTTCTATCCCTGAAATACCAAGAAGATCAAATGGAATAACCAGCCTGAGAAAATCTGGCCTCTTATCGATCAACTATTCTATGGTAGTCAACCCTCAAGTATCCCTAAGACAGGGACATTATCAAAGGCAGCAACAGAAAAACTGTTGACGAACCTCGACTTAATAAATATCAGTCAGCAAAACTGACTTCTCTTCAATACCTGAAATAACAGGAAGATTGCAATGGAATAACCAGCCTGAGAAATTACGGCCTCTTATCGATCAACTAGCGACCTTCAGATATCCCTAAGACAGGGACATTATCAAAAGGTAGCATCCAAACAAGGACCAACCCACATTTATCCATATACGAAAACGACAGTCTAGTCCATATGTTTGTCGGCAAATAGTCCTTCAGGAATAATTACTTGAATGAACGACCACGGTTGTTCTACATTAATTTACATGCCAAAATGCCATATAATCAATGTTCTTGCATCGTTCAACACGGCCAGGTTAAAAAGCTACATCTTTGATCTTGCCAAACAACAACACTGAAACGAATACCGAATGCTCTTTAGACATCACGAGCACACCAAGTTATATAAATTCTAATACATATACGCATCAAAATAAAACGCATCTAATCACGGAGGCTAAATATTGAAATTAATAACATTAGAATTACGCAAACTGCTAGAGGAGTTGATGTTTTAAGTTAATACGCACCGATTTACGAACACGAAGCTATAGGACATTTCTATTTTCGTTAAGGTTCTTTTTCACAGTATTCAAACTGTTCAGAAATAAAGTGTGACGAAAATGAATTATATGTTGAAAAAGTATTTTCAGTGATCACTTCAGCCAAACAGCCTACCTATATTCCAGGAAATAATAAAAATCAGTTGAGCAAAATATTTTACAGACTTCATTTTTGAAAAATCATTCATGAACCAATTCGCATTGCGAGAACGTCTAAGGCGCTTTTAGGAATTGAGTGGATTCTACAGCAAAGCCAAGCCCAGATATATTGTTGCTTTTATTACATCACTATTCAGTAAAATGTTCGATGAATATTGAAAAAAGTGATTTGGAAATATTGTCTCACAACCAATCATGTAACAAGATGCTACTGCATTTAACTATTCTAAGACCACTACACGGCAGAGGGAATGTATTCAAACTGTGTAAATAATTGGTGATCTCGATAACTAAGTTTCGATTTTCAACTGTAATTTAGCAGCAGCAATTTTGTACGGATAGGTTCAATTAAATGAAGTTAAATCGGTGAAATTGAGACAAAAGATTATTTTGGAACAAAATTTTTGGTCAGCTCAGTGAATTATTGGTTAATTGAGGAGCCTCATCAACGAATTTTTTAGCCTCGACCCAACGTAGCATAATTAATGAGCTTATCGGCACAATTTAGTTGCATTCGAAGCATTCATGTATTCTGTTTCTATGATAGCAAGTTACCAGCTATGAGAGATTGGCCTTCGGTGATCATCCCGAAATTTCTTGTGCTCATGGCCGAGCCAATGGATAGTCATTGTCGAAAATAACTTTCTGCGCGAGTTTGATTGAAAATGATAAAATATGAAAGGGTAAATGTATTCAGCCACTGGTGTACAAAATAACATTTATAATTCTGATCTCCGTTGACTCACTTTATCCAACCTCAATGAAAATTATATTTAGTAAATTTTGGTCGAATTTACCATATGAATTTCATAAAACTTGAATCTTAAACGTAAAGAGTTACAAATTATTCAATATTAGGAGCACGTAAATTGAGATAAAAGGAAGGTTTTTTTAAAACGAAACACTGAATAGAATTACACCGATGTCTAAACTAGTGCATTTTTTATCTATTTTGCAGCCCAATGATGAACACCATTCCGAAAAAAGTGATCGCTGTGTTTTTAGTTTTATGCCTGGAACTTTTCTCTTACCAACATGTAAGTATTGTGAGAAAACCGTTATACAGCAGCATGTTTGGACTTTAATAAAAGTTGAATGTATTTGTTTGGAGAGGATTTTGAGATTTAGTCTAAACATATCGGATCGAGTATTTTGAAAGTTTTATTAAACAACACAACAAAGAAAATGAATTTGGCAAGGCAACAAATTAAATAAATATATACTCTGTGCCCTCTCTCATTAGAAAATACCAACCCTTGACCTAATCTTTGTAGTTGACCTGTATAAACTTAATGAAATGGTTTGCCCCTCTTAAAATTGCCCAATTATAATTATTCGCGTAAAATAAAACTCAAAATAAATCTGTAGTCAATGGATTGCATTTCTGCACCTATATAATAAGACATTTACTTAAACTCCGAGCGGAGCATAACTATACATATCAACATCAAATTTTCATTTCACACGTCTAAGCAAAAATATGTTCATAAACCTCTACCATGCACTGTACCAAATCGTCGCTCAGATCAGTTTTTCATTTGATTAAATTATATTTCGGCTTGAGCTCAACATTTGGCCTAAAATACAAACGTAATTGCCCTTTATTTGCAACGAACTTCTATTATAAATTTTCCCCTTCTACAACCACACAAGCCTAGAAAACAATACAGACTACTTTCATTCGTGCAGAGCGTGGACCACCAGCAAATCAGGCCGCCAAAACCCTTAGCGCAGCTGAAGGCGGATGAATCTTCATCCAAAACTTCATTTGTAGATGACTGGAGAGAAGTAAGTTCAAGAAGTATTTTGCAAAATAATTCGTGGTGAATTATTAGGGCAACAAAATAAGATATTCAATAATAAAGAGATCTTGAGCTAGTCACTCATCTGGTAAGAAGCCGTTTGAAGGAATGATCTACTGGGTAAATCGGTGTGGTACGCGTAGATTTCTAGACATAATTGAACATGTACAAGTGTTCATGTGTTATTGGATTGCTCATTACACTTTTCCTTCGTCGGCATACCAATTCACATACGTGAAAATTCGATGAGTAATGTTCTTCAACACTAAAGTTATTTCATGCCAAAGCTTTATAAAATCTAAAATATCACAAGCTCTTAACATTCAATTAAAAAAAATAATTACCTCTCGGAAAAAGCTAAAAGCTTTTTCCAAGTTATCGTTCTCACAGTGCCTTAGACTTGTGTGTGATTCACTGTTTAGCTCAAATTTTTATTGTGCATGGTAAACATTGATCAGTAAAAGAACCACAATAATATTTTAGAAAATGCAATAACTGCTGCTCTCATTCAATAAAAAACATATATTTTCATCGAAAAGAATGTAACATTTACCGACCAACGTAGAAATATTTTGATACCATAAAACAAACCAAACAAACAAGTTACCAGAGTTTCAAATAATTATTATGCATTGAATAGACCGCCTGTAACTCGCTGGGTCGCGTTCATATGCGACGCGGATAACGACAACGATTCTTCCCTGAGAACGCCACGCAATTGCGTGAACAGCGACCGTCACCACTACACCCTCAGACACCTGCCAGGCTTGCATCTACTGTAAAGGAACCGTTGAACGGCTGGAAAAAGTCTATCATTTTTTGACGGATTTTTCTAAAATTTTCACCATAGATGTAAAATGATGCAGCAATTTTTTTTGACACAAATATTTTTCTCATAAATTTATTAAAAAATTAATTTTTTTCAAAACATACTGATAAAGTGGGTATTTCGGAAAATATATCTCACCCTACAATTTTGAAGCTATAGAGCCGACTACATGTTTTCTAGATAGTTAAATATATTGTCTAAAGAAGTGTATCGATGGATTTTCGTTAATTTCATTTGTTGAAATTTTTTTTTAATTTTTTCCCTAAAACTTGTCTTGTTTTAGGTCAAGTGCGTCATTTGATTTTCAATCTGAATCAAATTTTACAAATCGATTGCAATATTTTTATGTTTGATTAACATATTTCCCATTTCGGCACCTTCAAAAGTGGGTGAAGAGCACTTCAAAAGTGGGGGAAGAGCACTTCAAAAGTGGGTGAAGAGCACTTCAAAAGTGGGTGAAGAGCACTTCAAAAGTGGGTGAAGAGCACTTCAAAAGTGGGTGAAGAGCACTTCAAAAGTGGGTGAAGAGCACTTCAAAAGTGGGTGAAGAGCACTTCAAAAGTGGGTGAAGAGCACTTCAAAAGTGGGTGAAGAGCATTTCAAAAGTGGGTGAAGAGCACTTCAAAAGTTGGCGAAGAGCACTTCAAAAGTGGGTGAAGAGCACTTCAAAAGTGGGCGAAGAGCACTTCAAAAGTGGGTGAAGAGCACTTCAAAAGTGGGTGAAGAGCACTTCAAAAGTGGGTGAAGAGCACTTCAAAAGTGGGTGAAGAGCACTTCAAAAGTGGGAGAAGAGCACTTCAAAAGTGGGAGAAGAGCACTTCAAAAGTGGGTGAAGAGCACTTCAAAAGTTGGTGAGGAGCACTTTAAAAGTGGGTGAAGAGCACTTCAAAAGTGGGTGAAGAGCACTTCAAAAGTGGGTGAAGAGCACTTCAAAAGTGGGTGAAGAGCACTTCAAAAGTGGGAGAAGAGCACTTCAAAAGTGTGTGAAGAGCACTTCAAAAGTGGGTGAAGAGCACTTCAAAAGTGGGTGAAGACCACTTCAAAAGTGGGTGAAGAGCACTTCAAAAGTGGGTGAAGAGCACTTCAAAAGTGGGTGAAGAGCACTTCAAAAGTGGGTGAAGAGCACTTCAAAAGTGGGAGAAGAGCACTTCAAAAGTGGGTGAAGAGCACTTCAAAAGTGGGAGAAGAGCACTTCAAAAGTGGGAGAAGAGCACTTCAAAAGTGGGTGAAGAGCACTTCAAAAGTGGGAGAAGAGCACTTCAGAAGTGGGTGAAGAGCACTCCAAAAGTGGGTGAAGAGCACTTCAAAAGTGGGAGAAGAGCACTTCAGAAGTGGGTGAAGAGCACTCCAAAAGTGGGTGAAGAGCACTTCAAAAGTGGGTGAAGAGCACTTCAAAAGTGGGTGAAGAGCACTTCAAAAGTGGGTGAAGAGCACTTCAAAAGTGGGTGAAGAGCACTTCAAAAGTGGGTGAAGAGCACTTCAAAAGTGGGTGAAGAGCACTTCAAAAGTGGGTGAAGAGCACTTCAAAAGTGGGAGAAGAGCACTTCAAAAGTGGGAGAAGGAAGAGCACTTCAAAAATGGGTGAAAAGCACTTCAGAAAACAAAAATTGCAAATTTTCTGGAAGCTCAACCAACTTAGAACATTGAGTGGTTTGATGCTCAACATAACTCAGAATTCGTGCACTGTATGTGTCAGAATGTTTTTTTTTTGTACCAAAGTATTTTGAACGTGAGCTGTATCGCTAACCCTCGCCTGCTAAACGCTCAAACCTGCTTAGTCGTTACGGGGGTCGGAGGGGACTCATCTACGACCGAAGGGTCCGTGTGGGTAAAAACTCAAGTTTGTCATTTTCTTACGGATTTTTCTGAAACTTACGTTAATGTGTAAAATGATGCAAGAATCTTTTTCGACTCCTGAGTTTTTCCGTAATTTTATTAAAAATTTGATTGTTTTCGAAAAAAACATAAAAAGTCTCAGAATTTAGGAAATTGTATCTCTTCCTTCAATTTTAAAGTTACAGAACCGGCAACATGTTTGTTTAGATAGCTAAATGTATTATCTAAAGCATCATTGGAGTGAAGTTTCGATATTTCGATTCGTTGAATTATAGGAATTTTGGACAATTTTTTTTTAATTTTGACATTTTATTTCTGTTATAATTTTCAAATCAAACACTTTTTCGAAAAACGCTCACATCCATTTTTCATTTTTAAGCCCTATCGAAAGTTATATTTGTAAATCCTGTACCTTTAAAACTGTGGGAGGAGTAGCATTTCAAACGTTAACATGTTCAAATTTTCGGGAGAGCCTGACAAACTCATCACCTGGTGTGTAATAACGTTAGTGACTGGCCTTTCGCAAGGTGTAGCAGACCAACGAACACTCTTACAAAGCAGTGACGCATATCGTTAGATTCATAAAAAAATCTGTATATATGAGCCAAGAAACAGAAAATTGATCATTTTAGGATTTTGGGGTAAGCCGGTACCCCCTAATAGGCTGGCCTTTCATAAGCTATAGCAGACGAACGCACACACTGTGGAAGCAGATCGTTAGAGTCGTAAGAAAATTCTCTATAACATTAGAAAATAAACCGGAAATTGAAGTTTTTCTGATTTTAAATTAAGAACAACCTTATAACCCAAGAACGACAAAACTCTAATCGGCTGGTGCGGCCGTGCGTAGACATTTCGACTGAAAATCGGAAGTTCGTACAATGGGCTGCAAAATTAGGCGTACAGCTTTCTTCGTTCCGAGCCTGATAATTAAAAAATGAGTCCAAACGTATAAGAAAATTAAAACTGGTCAAATGCTCAAATTAAACCCAAATTACAGATGTTTAAAGTTCAGTTTCATTAAACTAAAATAGGCCAACGAATACGAAATCTAACTTATACATGGCGTGTTACCTTGCGACCAACTTGGTGAATGTAATGTCACAATTATCTGATTAACTTGGATTCACGCTTACATTTTCATATGTTTTAGTATAATTAAACTATTAAAATGAACCTAATAACACTAGAATTTTCAAATTAATAAAGAAATATTGAGTAAATAACGAAGCCTGCACACCCAGGTCCCAGGGTCGAGAGGACAGTGGCATGTCTACTCCGCCCACTTCTCTGCCACGCCTCAGGGGCGCGAGAGCGTCACCGTCGTCACAATCGTCGCTTTTGCACTCAAGGTAACGCAAAGATTTTACCCCAAAATAATTCCTGTGAAAGCGATGCAGAAGTTATGATACTGGATATTTCCATAGCAGAAGTAAACACTGTAATTGACAGAAGCAACGCTATGAATGTTAGGGCAACAAAAATAGTTGCCATGAATGTTATCACAAAAGAAGGAATTGATGGGAATGTTATCATAGCAGAAATGACCATTATGAAGGTTAGCGTATTAGAAAAATCTCTATAAGCTTTATCATAACAGAAATAATTACTGATAATGTTAGCTTAGCAGAGTTAATTCATAGGAACGTAAACATGGTCGAAGTAATCTTTATGAATGTTAACATAGCAGAATAAATCCTTATGAATTTACCTTCACGGAAATAATCTCACTGAATTTTACTATGAATAATCTGTCGCTGTGAATGAGTTGGCGCTGCTTGAAGCAGCTAACGAAGAGTGTAGGTAATAAAATTTCGATTGCTCAGGCCAATAATAACAACTGTGAACCAGCCAAGATCAGCTAAATCAATTGAAGTGCTGAACACAAGTTTTCATCAGTACTAGTCACCGCAAATGTCAATAAGTGAACATTTCAAAGTGTGTATGGAGGTGAATTAATATTTCATTTTAAGCGCAGAATTTTTTTAGCAAAATTTCTTTTTGTATTCTAGCTAGTTAGAATTTATCACCTTTTCAAGTCGCCTTTGTGTTGTCACACACTGGGACATACTCGAAGTTCAACTAAGTCGCTTCTAGTGTCGTAGTTTAATGAAAAAGAAAGATAAAATTATAGCAATTATAGACTGTATGTTCATAACGATGCTCACAGTTACAATTTTTTGACTTGATTTACTGTACAATTGAAGAGTTTCAATTTTCATATTTTCTGGTAGAACGCATAATTTGAGCTCTTCGATTTCACTAAATATTCTGCCAGTAAGTTAAAGCTACAATTATTGTTTGCTGTGTTAGCAACATATACTGAGTACTTTCGTAACTGATGCAGTTGTTTTGGAAACTCTCTTAATTGCCTAGAACACGTACCAATCTTTACACGCGCTTTCATTGATCGAGCAGTATATCTCTGGCTCGTTGGAGACGGAGTACGCAGTTCCTAAAGTAAGGAAGTTACGTCCTTGCCAAATCAAAGCTGTCCAACGAGTATATTTATTAGATGCAAACTTCACTACGTGTTTTCAGGTCGAAAGCGTGTTCTGTCATCTGTGGAACTCAACAAATTCGTACACCACAGCTGAAGGCAAAATTACAGTTCTTTCATCGGGCAGATGGAAATTCACAGCAGCGCCGGTATGGTGCCAAATAGAGCACCTGAAAACTGGACCGTTTCAGCGTGTGTCATTAACTCTATCCGAAAGCACTGAAGTTAATTTTGCTGATGCCTTGATTATCAACGGATATCCGAAAACATTTTCGTCCGAAAAAACATTCCGAAATCAGAATTTGGAATCAAAATTGGCGCAAACTTCAAGTTCCCCTGAGAATATTTCGCACGATGTAAGCCTGCACGAAACAAGAGCATTCAAGATGAAGTTTGAAAATTGGTATCACCAAAATGAATCAGACAACTTGGCGGTGTGCGTTCGAGCAATTGGAAAAGCGTACAACGATGCAGCTAAAATCATCGAGTTTATAGAGCTGCACAAAATACTTGGAGCCGAGTACTTCTTTTTCTACAACTTCTCCATTGGGCCAGATGTGGACGAAATACTCCGGTTCTATGTGAGAAGAGGAGACGCTAAAGTTCTACCTTTCAGTCTTCCAACCAACACTATCAGCGTAAGATTTAGAAGCCAGGAAGAATTTTTTGTTATATATCAATGAAATTCTGAGTTGCCATTGGCCTTTTTCGAGCTTTCGTTCACTGTAACACCCCAACTAACTGATTCGTGCGGATTTCGTAAAAATGAAAAGTTCATGGTCTGATTAGTTACAACCACACAAACGTTTAATCGAAATTTACTTAGACCTTCAAATTTCAAATTTCACTAATATCTTGCAGGCAATACATGCGTATGGACAGGTAGCATCTCAAGCAGACTGCCACCTGAGAGCGTCGAGGTTTTCCCTCATCGCCATGTTAGATTTCGACGAAGCTTTCATCCCGAGAGAAGAGGATAATCTCATTGCGATGGTGAACAGCATGGGGTACTATGCGGTCTACCTCTTCAAAGTGAGTCTTCTTCTCCTAAATCGCCAAGTGCAGTTTCGGGTATAGCATAATTGGGTTCTGCTATAGCGTGAAGTCAACCACACTATAGCATGAGATTTACCTCTAGCTAGCACTATAGCGTAAGGTTAGGTTGGGTTACTAATGGATATTACTAATTTCCATAAATTTAATTTAACGATAAACATAATTTGTACATCTCAAATTGCACCTGGGTAGGCAATATATGGTGGTAGACTTCACGCTATGGTAGCACCGTATTATTGTTACCATTATTTTCTCCATCTTCTATTTCAATCATCATATGCTACGCGAAATTTCCCGCTTCAAGACTGCCACCCATCCACTATTGGTGTTTGGGTGCTCCGTGCGGGAGACCTAAACTTCATGCCCAAATTTAATTATAAAAGTTATCAGGCATTAACGAAGCAAAACCCCATGCATAACTTTTTATGTTTTTTATGGTTAAAACAAAGATGCTAGTTTGAGGTTAGATTAGGTCAGAATAGAGAAAGGTCGGCTTGCTGGATTGAATTAGAGAAATAATTAATTCGCATAGCGTAAGATAAATTCCAATTCCGGTTTTGTGCTTAGGTTTGGTTTAAGATTATTTTATGGTATTATGGTTTCAAATCAAGCAAAAAATTGAGGACCTTCTGTAAAAACCTTGATAATACGCTGTTTTTTTACAGAAATTGACACTGATCAGTTAACTTGGGGACTAGACCAGAACCAGACGCTGGACGTAGCAATAATGAGTTGCTCTGCACGATAGACATGAAAAGTGTCTGGCTGACTTCTTTCAGGTCGAGTTAAATAAATAACAGGGGCTAAATCCTAAAAATGTACGTACATTTTCTGATTCCTGTATATGTGTGTGGGAACAAGGTCGTTGACACGCTGGATGAAGTTCTAATTCTAAAAACCGTTCTGTCAGTGTCAGACTAAATTTGTTTAACAGATTTCATTCTGAAGGAGCGGCCGAATAATATTTTTAGTGGGAGAATTTTGTTAAATTGTGGCTGAGGAAAGCTAATTCTCAAAAATAGTTCAATTTCAAGTATTGAAGTCATAGCAGAAGAAAATCTTCAACCAAATCCACACTCCCACTCACTTGAGTGCCGAGAGAGGCGTAAACAAATTTTCTTACTGAGTACTTACAATAATCGAACAAGTGTCCTATCACTAATTTTAGGTGCCATCGCTTTTTGAAAGATAAAAGGTTTTGTAAGATAATTCATGAGCATGTACGTCGTTATAATGGAAGACTAAAAATTCTAACATGAAACAAAATGGGCCAATTGAGAGCTACAATTGGCCAATTGTGAATTGTGAGCCAATTGAGCTGTAGGCGTCTAATATAACCGAGCAGAAAAAAAGAGATGCACCAAGGAATTAACAATTATCTTATAATTTGCTAGGTATACGACGCTAATACGATAATTTTAAACTTAAAGGAAGTGCAATTTTAGAGTCTAGCCGCTGTTACTCTTCAGCAGAGATTTGACATTCACGAGTAGGTAATCATAAGTTTAGTTTTTCGTACACATTAATTCTTGTAGGGCTTTCAATTTGGATATGTTATTTAGTATCATTATTCTTGTTTTCGAATGGTTAAGGTCGGTACATTATTCAGTTTCAGAACTACTGATAACTACCGTAAATTGCACGATCATTTTTTCCAGAACGCATTTTTCTACAACTTTTGGAACGACGACTCAACTTTCAAGACACCGAACCTTACATCCGAAATTGTGAAAAGGTGTTCATCGGTCCATCATAAATATGAGACAGGTTCTAACTCAGGTATGAAACATCTGATAGTATCAAAGTGTCATACGCATGGCAATTGTTCGCTGGATTTAGAAGATAATCGGAATTCCATGAAGGGAGATTCTCTGCGCCCGAAATGGTGTGCACGAGAGCTGGGTGCATCTCTAGTGACCCTGAGGAAAACCAAGCGTGTAGTGGAGCGCATTAATATCTGGGCAAGGTCGAAGTTCATCATGCGTCCCTTGCACGTCGCCATCCCCTCTGTGCACAAGATCCATCAGTTTCAAGGTAAAAGTGAAAATAGGAATGTGAAATTCAATAATTGTTGCCTTTGATACAGAGCCTAAATGTTCTTTATTCATTACAGTAAGGGGAAAGAAAGCTTGTAGACTTGGGTAGGTCTCAAAGCTCCATTTCTAACTATTTTTTCGAACTAAGTTCTAACTAGTTGTTTCTCCCCGTTCATGTGAAATACTGAATCATCATTCAATTCATTAGATTAACACGGCAGTTTTGGATGAAAAGATGTTTTATAGAGAGGGTGAGTGTACAAATATTGATGCACGGGGATATGAATGTAAGTACTTAGATTTTATTGCGACATAGAAATAGATTGCTTAGTTGATTTTGAAAGCGTGAATCAGAACAACTTTATATAGGGTGCGTATTAATGACGATATATGATAGTGTAGAATCGTTTGCAGGATGTGTTAAAGAGGTATTTGATTTGTTTTGCTGACACTTAGGGGTGAGTACGCACTTGAGGTTAAGAAAAGAAAGAAAAATTAAAGACTAACTCAGGGTTTTGAGGTTGCCTATTTTCGCGACCAAAATTCTCAACTATTAGTTATTTCTCAATTAAAATGACATTTATTCCCTGAGAATGCTCAGCATCTGGCAACTATACAGAGCTGTCTAATATTTGAAACTGGCCAAACTTTAGTGTTTCGGCCAGCAAAATGGCCAATTTGATAGCCTTGACACAAATGGTATAAATATTTATCATAGGCGTACCTAGTAAGGGAGGTATGGGGATAACCGTTGAACCCCATGATTTTTGCGTATTAAAAATATTCCATTTCTAATTAAACTGTGCAACTTGAAACTTCAATATTATTACTATGATCGATTCAAACAAGGTAACTTATTCATCAACTTCCCAGTGTATCTTTCAGCGAAGCACAAAATTGATTTATCAAACAGTTGGGGATCTTTGGACTGTTAATAGGTAGCGTTCGTTTTCACGTCAATGCGCTCAGTAGCAGGCAATACAGCGTTTTGGGAATTTTGAGTCTCCAATAATGGTGCTCTCTAGGAATATCATACACACAAAAGCAACAATCACTAACCAGAAAGGATGCTACTTTCTGCACCAACTTCAGAGATTCAAACCTCATTGACTTGACTAATTGGCTGGACACATTGGCCTCACCTAAATGTAAGGTTACTTCAACGGATGTAAATACGTGCAGACATATTTTCTATAAAAACTTATTTGCTAGATCATCTTTGCAGCAACATTGCTCCTAGCGAGAATTAGGTCATGTCCTAACAGAAGTAAATATAGCAAAGATGGAGCAAGTGGAGCGATGGTCTACGAGAGGAGGAGAAAGTTGATGAGGGCCAGGAGGCGCAGCAACGCAGTGGCTGCAGGACTTCTCGAGACGAAATTCCTCAATGCAACATGCGTAATTGCTTCTATATTTCTTTTGTTCGTTGCAATCGAGGTCCTATTTTTTCCCTCCTGTTTCACTATGACGAGTCGGAATCGTATCCACGTTTTCTAAGCCATGTCAAGTAAACGCTGAGGTTGATTATTTGTAGTATCCCAATATTTATATTGCTACACACAGAATTTTCTTCTTCTCAAGTCTAATATTTCCTTATCCTAGTAATCAGTTTTAGTTTTATATCATAGAAGTCATGGTGCGATTAAAAATATGCATATAAATGACACCTGAGAAAAGCATCCGCTGAAACGTCCAAAAAACATCAACAGAAATAGCATACAAAATTAGCCAAGAGTAAATTCAGTTTGTTCATAGCGTCCTACAATAGTATAGCCTTCAATATACAGGGGTTGGACAAAAGAATGGAAATATTTTGACACATCAACAAAATATATTTTAATGTGGTATGAGTCTACCTTTTGCCGCAAGTACAGCCTCACTTCTCCGAAGTATTCGAGGAATTGATTCATACAATTTGTGAAATGTTTCCAAAGGAATTTTAGCAAATTCCTCAGTTAAAACACCTTCTAGTTTATTTAGAGACGATAGCAATGGAAATTGACTTCATACTTGAATCTCTAAACTGGACCATAAATCCTCGATGATGTTAAGGTCTGGGGAAAGAGGTGGCCAGATGAGATGCTCAACTTCATCAGCATGTTATTCGGGTCATTCTTTAACAATTCTAGCTCTATGGATTGGGGCATAATAATCTTGAAAGCTGGCGTTCTCCTTCGGAAACAGTTCTCGAACCATACGGGATGAACTTGGTCACTCAAAATTCTTAAATAATCTCTGTTGTTAATTTTTTCATGAAGGGAAATCATTGGCTCGGCAGATTTCCAAGAAATAGCACCCCAGATTATCACAGAACTCCCGCCATGTTTTTCGATTGGGAGAAGGCAGTCTGAATAAAACTGGACTAAATAATTTTTTCGGGTATCTCCAAATGTACACTGGGCCGGAGGTCAGAAATAAAGAAAACGATTATCCGTCGGAGAAAATCATGCTTTTCCACTGCTCGAGGGATCAATTCTGGAGGTTTGTATACCCCTCTAAGCGTTTTGAACCATTTGTCTCTGAAAGCAGAGATTTTCTAGTTGCAGCTGTTCCGTGGAATCAAAATTTGTACAGTTCCCAACGAACAGTTTTTATGGAAACTGAGTTCTGTAGGTGTTCATTGAGCTCTGCAGTGATGTTAGGAACCGTGGTCTTGTGATCCTCTCTTACAATTCGATTTAGAGTCTGACGGTCTCTCGCAGACAACTTCACCTTTCGGCCAGTCCTGTCCTATGCTGAAGACGTTTTTCTTTCACTTTCAAAGGCAGTCATTAAATTTGAAACAGTACCTTTAAAAACGCCAAGCATACTGGCTGTTTCTGTAATTTTAGCGCCTGTCAAATGGGAACCAACAATTTGCATCTCTGAAAGTTCGAGAAGTCTGCTATTTTTATGAATTATAACAAGCGTATTTTTAAATATCTCTACAAGACAGTCATTTCAAATAACCATACCAAATAACAAAAATAATATAAAAAACGTAGAATATATCAATTTCTTATTATCTAAAACATGTTCAAATAACCATACCAAAAAACAAAAATAATAAAAAACGTTAAAATGTATCAAT
The DNA here is from genome assembly GCA_030386875.1 of Morinoia aosen. Classification (NCBI taxonomy): domain Eukaryota; kingdom Metazoa; phylum Arthropoda; class Malacostraca; order Amphipoda; family Talitridae; genus Morinoia; species Morinoia aosen. The sequence goes on along the minus strand of CM059567.1, from coordinate 23,110,180 downwards.
TTTCGATTGTTTAAAACATGTTCAAAGCTTATGATGCTAAAATGTTATGTGGTTTCGTCATTTTGTCCTACCCCTGTATAAGCTCTCAAAATGTATCAGGTGTGAAAAAACTTACTCTACCATAGCTGAAATATATGACTTTTATATAATATCGGTAGATTATTTAGGCTCGGTTAGTTCATGTGGAATAGGAGAATAGATGCTTCAAAGGTGCATAGCTGTGAACAGTTGAGAATGACACACCTGTGCCAGTTTCCAGATCGAGATTCAGTTACTGTTATTCTTTGAAATATTGGTGACTAGTTTGATAGTTCAAGAATGTAGAAGTGCGTTGTAATGCTTTCATACTTACCAAGTTTTCTTCTGGCGTTAATCATGGTTCATATTAATCAATTCATGTTTGCTAATAACACATATTTAGACCCTGATGCGAAAGCACACGCATACTGTTTTAAGTTTGCTAATTAGCTTAAAAAACTCAATTTCAGAGATAATTTTGGTTTTGGAGCTTTTATCGTTTGGTGAGCAGCAGACAAAGTTACTCTGAATAACTCTTGTTCGGTTGACTTCTAATCTCAATAAGCATGGGTTTACGTCATGGACATTGATGGAAACGTTAACAGTGCTACGAAATGTGGTTGCGAACTCTAGAACTACGTGATGATAGTATTTATTATTTCTTTCATTTTAACGAATTAGACATATCTTATTGTGATAAAAATCATTGGTAAGGACTTTGAAATTTATTTACGTCCACTGATTGTCCAGTTGATTTAATGTTTTCTACTCCAGGATATACACCTAATGATGGCTTCTATTTTGCATGATGATTGTTACTGTGTTAAGGAGCAGAAGATACTCTGCAAACAATTAAAGATTTACCATGATAGCGAAGGAAAAATGAAACTCTATTTTTCCAGACGACGTTCCGGAAAACAGACAAAGGTACCTTGTGCCGCCGACGGTAGCTGCCTCCCATCATTACAGAAGCTGCGAAATTAGGAGAAACAGCAGTCTTTGCGGTGATAGGAAACCCACCGTGAGTTTACGCTCTCTCAGTATAAATCTACTTGTGGTAGAATTTTACAGTATTTGGTTTTTGCTTATGTTTAGATTCTACGCATTCCAAGTATTGAAGGAACCCATGACTCACCAAAAGCAGAGATGTACGAACTTTGAGTTAGCATCAGATGTGTGTGCGTCATTGGGCGTTAGCAGAGAACAGCTCCAGGCTCGGTGAGCTCAATCTGGCCAAAGGAACGCGCACTTAGGATTCTTTTCTTACATTGAAAGTCATGAATTTATGAAAAAAAGAAAGCTTTTAATGAACTAAATTAAATGTAGAATAATTTTTGATATTTGAGAAAATTTATTAAAAATTTGGCCGCCGAAAAAGCTCAAAGAAGACTGGAAAACTGATAAGCTGTGGTGTATTGTTTTGCATATTTTCATTAAAGTAATTTTCTTTGTGAGAAAAGTTTTTTGTTCATTAAATACAGTAGTGCTTATTCGTAACAGATGATGCGAGTAGCCCATTGAAAGAAGGAGAATTATCGATGAAAAGTTTAATAATTATTATAGATAGAGCCTTATTTTTTATTTATCTTAACCCCAGTCTATTTTCAGGCCCATTACTGGCGAAATAAAAGAGCTGGTGGCACTATAACTCTATTCGATTGAAGCTTTCAAAGGCAAAATCGGAACAAGGCTTTTTGTAGTTACTTATGTATGCGAATACATTATTGCAGCTGCCACAACAGTTGCAATAAGCTCAGTACTGGCGTCTGCAACTGGGAGTGATATACGAAGGGTTCAGCTTAAGGAACTGTTGATGCATCTACTAACTGATATCTCATATAAGGCAAATGTAAATTGTCTGCATTCAAATCAAACGTCTCTCGTACTTGAAAAATGAGCTTTAAGGACGAATCTAACAGTACAAAGCAAAATGTCACAAAGGGTCACATATTTTTGCTCATTGTTAAAATAAGGTCATGAAGACTCAATTTAAAACTCTTTTTTTCCCGTCACGCAAGCTTCACTGCGCACTGATGGTCATCAAAATATCATCGCTGCATTTGCCCTCTGAATTTTGCATCAACACTTTACACCTCACACTGCACCGCAGCTCATTAAAATATTATCGCTTCGTCTCCCACAGACGGACCGCATAGCTCATCGCTATGCAAGGGAGCTGCAGTCTGCGGTTGTCAACGTCTACCTCGAGTTATGCGCTTCTAAGGTCAAATGCTGAAGAATGGGAACAATACTGAGAAATGGTCTAACCCTCAAAAGTAGGTTCAATGCTGAAGGATAGGTCAAAAGCTAACGAACAGGCATAATGGTAATGAATAGATCCTATACTAAGGAATGTGTGGTGGTCTCAACAAGCCGCTTGCTTGTACATCACCACACAAGCTTCAAGGCGCCGCACCACGCAACGGCAGGCTTCGAGGCGCCACCACACTCAACGGCGGGCTTCGAGACACCACGTAACCACCAACAAATGGGGACGCGTGCTCAGCGCGTTACCGCACTCACAGGGCCCTATATAACAAGGTGCAGTAGAAGCTCGGCCAGTCTTCTCATATCGGCTCCGATCTTCAACACTCACCGAAGACGCTCAACCAGCTACAGTCTCAACAGCCTCTATCGCCGCTTCGCACGCAATAGTTACTCTACCGCCATCCGTCTTGCCACTCCACATCGCCTGACGGTCCTCCAAGACCTATCTTGGCACATTACTACCTGACGGCAATATTTTCCTCGTGTGTGATTACTGTCGGCGATATTCACACTATAACGGCATTTATTCCAGTTGTGTTTTCTTACTCTGTTGTGTTCGTTAGTACCTCAGGCACTCGCTGCAGGCATTGATATTCAAAGTCCTTAGATATTCATAGTCTGCCCGGAGCGTAAAGTAGCCTGAGGGAGAACTCTACAAATGGGTCAAACTCTGACGATTAGCTTCAATGCCGGGGATTAAATAGATACAATGTTTAAGAATCGGACCGCAGCTTGAAAAATAGATAAAACGCAGAGAAATATTCACTGTGCGTGTGATTTGAGCAGGATAAACGATCACAAGCATCTCTTCATTGCAATTTTAGAGTTACCCTAGCTTAACATTTCATTTTGGTAATGCTCACGGCAGTCGTCATGGTTAGTTGAAGCTGTGAAACCTTTTTGTTTGATGAATTCTAAGAGTTGTTTTTCCTGTGAAATATATCAATAATGTTATCATTAATCAATGGCAAATTTTATATTCATGTGACCCATTTTTTGCTCGAATAATCGATCTTATATACATCTTATTTTCTAAACAGAAAAAATTTCGGTTTAGAGGTAAGCGGTCTTTATCACTACATTGTTTCTGAACCAATTTAAAATTGTTCGAAATATTTCTTGCGTCCTAAAATACACCATGACAAATTGCTCATAAATGAGTATTTTCAGTATTTTCATTTACTATAGAAAAATAAGGGCTTTGAGGCTGAAGAAATAAATACCAGGAAATGGAAACATCTTAAAGAAATGTTTTATTTGTTAAGGCACATTTTCGCCCCTCCAGTCGGGTGTAAAATGCTTTTTGAACCCCTCGGCAGAGGAAGAAGAAATCAGAAAAATTAGGGAAGAAAGATTTCCAGAAAGAGGGAAACAAAAGAGAATAAAAGGCTTACCCTGTATTAGTTTGATCAACAGGAGGGGCAGTAATGATAACCTGAAATATTCAACTAGTTAATTTGAAGTGAACGTGTGAGTTATGCACGGTGTTATGAATGAGCTGGAATGCAACTGAAAATATTTAATCCACACATAACCCCTATAAAAGAATCTATTGGAAAAAGTCACACAGGCACAGAATTACATCGGACACAAATGCAATATTAAAGCAACGGGCGAATCAGTGAGCAGTTTCCTAAACGTTGAAAACTAATTTATGTGGTAAAAACAACATTATGCAGGAGATAAACAGCGAAAAAAGGAATAAAAATTGGAGAATAGAACACTGTTCATATATATGCAACAAATTTCAACGGTTAAGCTCTGAATTGCCAGCATATTTTTTGTGGGACCTTAAAATTGGCCCGTGTTCTGTGTTGGTAACTTCATAAATCATCAAACATTAATTACGCTTGAGACATCCCTTCAGACTAATTTTGAGACAAAAACACAAATTTCACCCGAAGAACATCACTCTTAAATTGAAGAAATTCCTGCTGTTGCCCGTCTAGCTCACACTGCTCGTAATGTCTTAAATCAAGCATTTTGAAATCTTCATATAATTTTCACTTGTGTCACAGATACGCCTGTTATCCTTTTTTTATTTACACGTTCTTAACTGCTGTCGTTTGTCCTCTTCCTCTTTCTAGCCCCGGACAGTGAGGATTTTATGCGTACAACATACCCATGAACAATTATTCTTGTATTACCAAGAATTTTTCGTGAGTATGTCGTGCTGCATGAACAAGGCGTTTCCAGCTGTGATGGGATTAGGCGGCACATGAATTTAGATTCGATAGAACATTCGAAACAATTTCTCGTTGAGTAGCAATCTTCAGGAAAATTAAGATTGTGAAGAGCTGTTACGCCCTTATCAGATGGTTGAGCCTTGTGTGCCCCAGCTGTTATTTCTGGTTTGTGATGAAGAGATAAACTGGCCTCCTTTGACTCGTATGTGTGAGCGGGATCTTCTTGTTCGTACGCCCATATGCTTCCCTCACCATCCTGAGGACAAAATTTCACTGTTATCAAGTATTCATTTATAATGCTTTTCCTGCATTGCCTGTAGTATGTTGGCAAAAAATGAAAAGAGCAATTTTGAAACACCGTAAGTGCATAAAGTGCAATTTTTCGTTAACAAACGCTGTCAACTTTGAACAAGGACTTATTTCTGCACTTATGAACAGCATTCGATTGCTCTTTATTTCCTTTTAACTCACTTTCTGCATCTTAGGAAATAAACTATATCATTGATGAAGATGAGAAACTTATATCCGCTTAATTAGAAAAATATTAATGAAAAGTGAATTGATAGCTGAAACAAAGTCCTTGACGTTTGATATTAAATCAAGAAGGCGTCGTCATGCTCGCCGATTGGGGACAATGAAGCGTTCCTAAGATTATACCGTAAGATGTATGTTTACACATATTCAATGTTAAACAATTATTTCACGATAATTATCCATTACATTAAACCAATTACATTAAAGCCCGACAAAAAAAAATATTGCGTACCTGCCATTTGCAATATTTTGCGTAACAACTACATTGAGGAAGTATTGTAGCCCAGATGCTTCAACAAGCACGCCTCCCCAGTCGTCACATGAGAGCATGTTATTCTCTGAGGACGCATAACTTAAACTGAAGTTCAATACACTATTCAAATTTACTGAGATGAAATCCGTGTATCGGAAATCTAAGTTTCATCAGGAATAAAACCACAAACAACGGAATAAAATTCATTTTTCTAAAAAGGGGCATTCAGACTAGCGCTAGTTTCGATACTTCATTATCAATGAATGCTCTGAAAAATGAGATCAACAATATATAAAAATTGATATTTCAATAAATGCTAAATATATATACAGCCTATATAATATACAATTGGCAGGCACTTTGATCACAGTTAAGAACGGGTTTCTGCTTAAAAATGTACATTGATTCTAAAATCCGGAGATCGCTATTACTCGTAGAATCTAAAATTGAAAAATCATCCACCGAGAAAATATGGTTGGTGTTTTCACAGTGAAGTCTAGGTGAAGACTGAGATGGAGTGGCTAGCGGCCTATTAGTTCTAAATGATTTGCCTAGATGTTGGTAAAATCTAATCTTTGACTGTTTCAGAGTGCTCCCTATGTAGGAACTCTGGCAAGTTCCACACTGATATTTATACACAATACTAGAAAGCAACTCTTTCGGCAGTCTGTCTTTATACTGGAAAAATGATTTTATTTGGAAACTGTTGCAAAAAACTAACTTGAAATCGAGTTGGGGATAAAATTTTCTCAAATTCCCAGTTAAAGATTGTTTTAGCTCATCAGAAGTTGGTCCAATATACGGAAGAGATACATATAAAGCACATTTGGAAACAGTAGCCACCGTGACCTTTGGCTTATCGAACATTTTGTTTACAAATTTTTCAAGAGTATAGTCAAAAATATTTTGAGGGTATCCATTGGTAGAAATTTTATCCCCAACTCGATTTCAAGTTTGTTTTTTGCAACAGCTTCCAAATAAAATCATTTTTCCAGTATAAAGACAGACTGCCGAAAGAGTTGCTCTCTAGTATTGTGTATAAATATCAGTGTGAAAGTTTTCATTAACTCAAATTTTCTAAATGCGGGTCGTGGTGCCTCGCTTCACCCTCTCAGCTTCATCCACGGTACAACTCTCATAACTTTTCCTCTGCGTAACAATACCCTCGTGCTTCATCTTAACCCAGTTAAAAATCCATGCCGTTTTTAGGTCGACAGGTAGCAGAACACAGTGAAAGATGGCCGTAGAAGGTCAGAACGTTCCTCTGTCGGCCGCTCTCGACCAAAATTTGCCGTTCGACGGCTATCCGCTAGTCTCATTTAGACGGAAACAAGCCGGAAAAATCGAGCCCTTGCCCATGGCCGAATTCAAGAAGAGAATGTCGGCTTGCGTTCGACCTATTTGATTAACGGTCGCGCAACATACCTGCTGACTCATTTCTCTCAAGTGTTTATTCATAAATGTCACCGGCGTTGAGCAAATCTATTTCGCTGGCATGTTCAAGTAATTATATGGAATTAACATATATAAGTAATTTTCATACTAAGCAACTAAAATTAAAATATGTTAAATAACCCCTTAATTTGAAATGAAATGAAATGAATAAAGTAATAATGAAATGAATAAAAAAGCTATACAGAAATTTTATATTTATGCTTTACTAATTATAGAACATTTCACACTGAGATAACAATTAAAAAATTCAGGCCTCTATGAATGGGATGTTTTTATTCCAGATTAGGTTATAAGTTAGTTAAAGCCTCCCTAACCGCTACAAAAATAGAGCGTATCGAAGAGAGGAAGGAGGAAGGCACCATTCAGTATGGAGATAAGAGAATGAGGAATCTTAGCAGAAGGGGCATAGAAACAGTAAGATGAGAAAGAAGTTCATGAAATAAGATAAAAGTTGAAGAACAAAATCAGAGGTGCGGAAAACCGGGAAGTAGTGAATCGAAAAATGGTGGTCCTTAACCTAGCAAAAAACATTTTATTTCAACAAAAAGAAGGGCTACCTAACTCTCAGCTCGGGCCCTCACATTTTTCTCCCTGGGAGCTCTAATTCCCACAGATACAATATTTGTATCCCTCTGAGGGTGTGTTTTATTCCAATCAAGCCTAATAAAATATGTATAGTTGCCAGAACAATTATATGTGCAATTCTCATACAAGAAAAAACAGTTCGTAAAGCAGGCGATGGAGAAGCTCCATTTTAAAAATGAATTCATTTGAACGTTTCAAGATCTTGGCTCATTTTAAAAAATGCTTGCAGATAAATCGAAAATTAATCCAATGCTCGCACAATTTGGACCGATCCATAATAGGCAAAAATCTCAAAGAATACGTATATCAAAAACTATACGTAATAGCCTACAAATAGAAGTAAATTGTGACAATCATAACAATATTAAAAGAAATGCAATAGTTTAATAAGAGAATAACTGTTCATCGGTTTATTATTTATGTACCGTCTCGAAATAGTGAGAGATACCTACGATAAAAATCAAAATACGATGAATACAATGAATATGCCGATAATTATAAATTTTTATGACACCAATAGCTTAAAAATTTTAACTTTTCATAGCTCATACAAGCAAAACTTTCGAGGCTGCAGCAGAGACCGTATGGAAACGGTCTTCTGGAAACTACAGAAATTTCTTTAGAATTTCTTGAGTGCAACTTTAGATTTCCGTCTACCACTCGTAACTTTTGAAATAATTCACCTATCGAGTTCAAATAACTCTCAAATGAAAGATAAAAACATTCTTAAGGGAAAGAAAATCGTACTTGCTAACATTCTTGAGCACTCTCAGACAGCAAAATTCATTTGCCATGAAAATTACAGTTGGTAGCTACCGAGGAATACTTGCTAGTCACAGCTGTCAACTAAAAAATTGGTAAATTTACCTAAAACTTTAACTTGCGGATAGTTATACTGTAATAGGGTATTTAAATGTCAATTTAATCATTTTGTATGTGTTACATTAAATAATACTACCCTGTTGTTCATCTGAGCCAAAATTTTTATCTCCATTCGAGTTAGAGATGGCAACACTGCTCGCACGTGTTGGCAAGACTGGCATTCTGGCAAGCTCTTTCGCGGCAGTTATTCGAATGATGTTGTACATTACAGTTGCAGTGGTGGTTTCTGAATCATTTAATAAGTTTCAAGCAATGTCAAAATGTATTTCAGTGCGAATGTGTAGTACGTTAGAGTGTATCTTATTTCTGAAAAAATTTCTGCTTTAAAAAGGTATGAGGTGTTCGCTCTCACGTGAGATTCTTATTCCACTGAAGACGTTAAGCCGGTATGGCATGTTGTCAAGTGCCTGATGAAGGTGATGATTGAGACAAGTGCCTCGTCTCAATAATTTTTTAGTGTGAAAGAATAGTAATAATATGTTTATTCAATATTAATTCCATTCATATTTTACAGCGAGTAACACAATTTAGCTTCAAACTTCTAAGTTGCAGTATAATTTTACTTGAGGAACCTTTGAAAAGCAACAATATGTAATGTTTTCAATTCAGATGTACCGATAGTATTAGTATCAGCCTTTTTATATTATCAGTACATCACTAGTTTTCCATTTTTTATTTAGAAAAATTAAACTTCATAAATATTTGACTATCTGCGTTATGAAATTAAGGAATAACGACGATGAAAGAAGAAAAGGTCAATATCTACTTAATTAAATTCGTTCGCGGAAATTAAGAATTTTGTTTCAAAGAATCTCCAAAGGAACACATTTGAGGACGTTTTAAATGAATGACATTTTGCTCACTGATGCGTAATTTTGAGTTATTAACCTGTGAAGTTATAGGAAATTTGTATATAAAAGTGGAGAAACGGACACGTAAATATGATGTAATACGGCATGACGTGATGCTAGGTTAAATTAGGTTAGGTAACGTTAGATTAGCTGAATAAACTTGCCTAAAATAACTTAACTTAGCCATACTGACACAGATGGTTACCACCGAAATACTGGGCGTATTTCAAGAATGCAGGTACGATGCAGCCGAATATATAATGTTACTTTAACCGGAACGTAATTCATGTTATAGCTCGAAAATTACGTATCAGCGAGCAAAATGTCATTCGTGTAAAGCGTTCTTAAATGAGCGTTTTTAGTGATTCTTTAAAACAGAGGTCGTGATTTCCGTGAACGCATTAAAGTAAATACTGACTGAAAAAAACTCATTATCACCTGATGAACATCAGCATTATTGATGATTTAGGGTTGAATTATACTTTAAATTGAGAAGCGTCCTACTAAAGCAAGCGTTGCGTGATCGTAGGCTAGTGATGTACAGATATATCGGTAGCGGCAAAATCTGGCCGATATTTTATCGATACTTTCCAATAATACGTATTTTAGCGTGAAAATGAGGTCATAAATCATAGAAGTGAAAGTAAAATTAAATAAAGAGCCTATTTATTCCTAGTAAATTAGTTAGCTAACTGTTGAATTACAGCGTTTAATCAGGCCCGCTAAGTGAATTTACTACGTTGAATTCCCGATGTCACGGACGGTCTGTAAGTGAAAGCTTTGTAGCAAAAATAGTTAAACACTGTGGGGACATACAAAAATTATACTTTTACAACTAAAACCTATATAGTTTGACCAAATTTCCAATTCGTAAAGTATGTGACAGGCTAACAAAAATCAAAGCAATTAAATATCGTTGAAGGTGCATGCTAAAGTTTTTATGAATTTAACATAGAAATAACTGAAATTCTATTTTAAATAAGCTCGTAGATCGTAAAATATTACAAAGCTAATTATTTTATTTCAATTTAGCATGTAAATCACCGTTCATTACGAATCTTGCCTTTTTCGTCTATTTTAAGATGTTTGAAAAAATCACGAACAATCTTATAGTTGGTTGCGTGTTTGCGCATCTTTCCGGTTTCCGATCCTATCGATTTTTAATGTTTTCTTTTCGTCAAAGTATGTAATTTGGTGTGAAAAACATGAAAATGATAACCATATTGTGGAGAAACTATTGTTTCGGTCCACTTTTGAAAACAGTTGCTATTACAGCTAGTCTACATTTCGTTGCAATACGGTTAGAAACACTTATCTATTATTGCATGGATTTCATTTCGCTATTTTTTTGCAACAATATAGTTAACATAGCAAGAGCAGTTCTATTATTCCTAATCGAAAACTTTATTGTCAATATTGTTATATTATTAGATATATTAGTTAATAATTTTATTACATTACTCATGTTGGGCTTATAATGATTTTATTTTAATGTATTTGTAAAAGCATCGGTATCGGATGTAGTATCGATCAAAGTATCGGTATTTCCAAGTATCGGAGTATCGGTATCTGCAAAAAATGGGTATCGGTATCAGTGTGGGCCAAAAAAATGGTATCGGTACGTCACTAATCTTAGGCAGACGTCACGTGTTCCTGCGTGTGCTTGTGAACACGCGAACGGACACTCAAGCACCTTTTTTCTATGTAAATGAAATAGGTTGTGACAATAATTATTTCTATTCAATTATTTCTTGTGCGAGATTAAATCAAACTTTTATTATCGTATCTAATAAACAAATTTATGCAGTTAGTGTGTGATATTAAGATTTTCTTCTGAAATTTTGCATTGCCGGTCTCCTGAAGGTAGTATAGAAGTAAGAGAGTATCGGCTAAGATCCTTTTTTTTTTGGACGCCGGTACCGATACTCGAGAAAAAGGCTGATACTGCCAATTCCGAAACCGATACTATCGGTAGATACCTATTTTTCACCATGAATATCCAAGTACGTCTTCCGATTTAATATGAGTTAATAATAAAACATTCGTTTTTTAATTATTGTGTAATTATTTTATGTAGTGATGTACCGGTATCATTTTTTTGGCCGATACCGATACCAACCTTTTGATCGATACTCCGATACTTGGAAATACCGATACTTTGACCGATACTACAACCGATACCGATACTTTTACAATTATAGTAAAATAAAACCATTATAAGGCCTACATAGGTGTTATAATAAATTATTAACTAACATATCTTATAATATAACAATATTGACAATAAATTTTTCGATTAGGAATAAGATTAAGAAAAACAAAAAAACACTATATTTCCAATAGAGATGGTACAAAAGTACCATCATCGGTTTTTAAAATATCTTAAAGCTAATACACTTAGATGATAATAATAGAACTGTTCGTGCTATGTTGAACTATATTGTTGCAAAAAACATCAAAATAGAGTCCATTCAATAGATAAGTGTTTCTGATCGTATTGCAACGTAATGTAGACTAGTTGTAATAGCAACTATTTCCAAAAGTGGACCAAAACAATAATTTCTCCACAAAATGGTCATCATTTTTGTGTATTTCACACCAAAATACATACTTTGGCGAAAAGAAAACATCAATATTCGATAGACCCCGAAACCAAAAAGATCCAAACAAGCGCAACCGGAATAAGAATAAGATGAATAAGATTGTTCGTGAATTTTTCAAAAACCGTACATTAAAGAAAAATGCAATATTCCTAGTCTGCGGTGATTCATATGCTAAATTAGAATAAAATTATTAGCTCTGTGGTAATTGACGATTTACAAGATTAATTAAAATAGAATTTTCAGCTTTTTCTGTATTAAAATTTCAAAAACTTTAAAATGCACCTTTAAATTTATTTACATAATTGGTTTGAGTTTTGTTAGCCTGTTAAGTTGTAGGAGTATAATAATTTTATGTCGCTTCTGTTTTCAACTATTCATGCTACATATCTTTCACGTACTGACAGTTTGTGCCTCATCGGGCAGTCAAAGTATTAAATTCAGTTAGCGGACTTGATTAAACACTGTAATTCAACAGTTAGCTAACTAATTTAATAGGTATGAATAGACTCTTTATTTGATCATACTTTTACTTTCATGATTTATGACTTTCATTTTTATGATAAAATGCGTGTTATTGGAAAGTACTGGCCGGATTTTACCAATACCAGTAAAAATGACCGATACCGATACATCGCTACATCAATAATTTTATGACAGGATTTTATAAATACTCGTATTTTTTAACGTTTCTATCTGAATTTCAGATAAAAAAAGAAAGCAATTTACATTTTGTGCAACGACGAAAAAGACGGTTGGCTGCTCTGGCTAAAGCTTCATAAGAAAATGACGCTGAAACGCGCAATGAGTCGCTTTCTTCTAAAATTTCGCATGTAATTGAGTTCGGGCCCGTGACTTCTGGCGAAGATGGCGATTCTTCTGAAGAAACAAGAGATGGAGAGATGTAGAATGCTGGTCTGCAGAGGCACAACTTCCAGAGCATAAACGAAAGCATGGGCCCAACTATTAGCTTCACCACCTCGGTTAATTGATATTTATGACGATTCATCGTTGTGGTGGAGCTGGTTGTGAAGGCTACTATATACTCCTCAATCCTCAATGTGAGCAATGAAAAAACAACAAAATGTGGAAACCTAACCTGAATTTTCCCCCGTCAGTCTTCAGCAACCTCTGAATTGAAGGACGTTCTTGAAGGTAATCAACTATGTGTTCAGATACATATTTGTGTGTGTGTGTGTATGTGGTAGGAGGGGGGGGTTATGGGTGAGTGGGTAGGTGTGTGTGTGGGTGGGGGGGAGAAGGGGTGTGTGTGGGGGTGGGGGGTGTATATGAATAGCTAGTGTAATTAAGTTCGGGCAAGGTCGATTTGCTGCCGCGGGAGGCCAGTACAAGTTCGCGTAAGGTCGGCAGCGAGCCGATATATAGAATGGAAAAGCCGCGGAAGGTCGAATTCGGGCCGCGGAAAGGCGATATGTAGTCGATAAAGGTGGGAATTTCCAAACAGCTGCAAAGGGAATTCAATGGTTTTGTAGCCGTTTTTTCCTGCCATAAAAAGAGGACATGGCGACCAAAAAACGGCTGCTTTTCCGAATAAAACACGGCTAGAAGTCTTGCCTTCCGCGGCACAGAAACGACTTGAAAACGTCTTAATTTTTTAACTGGGAAGCGTCGCTGATTTTTCTTTTTTATGCAAAGGACTTAACTTTCTACGAATGTGTAGTGAGACCTTCGTAATTTTTCCCCAATTCCTTTTTTAAATAAATTGTTTTGTTACTAATTTGTCTGTATGCGCATATGATTTACTGTCATACGTCCGACCCAATATATCGGGTGGCCCATCGAAAAGTGGACAAATAATAGTTAGATTTTGTCAGTTATATGAAGGCCAATCAAAACAACTGATATATCAAATCAAAGAGAAATGTATTGTCTCTAATAACACCTAAGAATTATTCAACATAATTATCCTCCTTTCTCCTTGATCACCTGGCGAAAACGAAGGATCACCTGATCACACGTGGCACGCACAGTTTTGGCGTCAAACTCTGCCCAAGATTTGGTTAGATTTTGCTTTAGAACCTCCACATTCGAGTGAGATACAGGGCAGGACTTCTACTCCAAGATAGACCATATCCAAAAGTCCTTTGGATATAAATCAGGAGAAGATGGAGGCCATAGTTCCTTGGGCCATAACAATTTGAAATTGTCTTTGCACCAGCCCTAGACCAATCTGGCAGTGTGAGAGGTTGTTCCATCCTGCTGAGGTCTAATTCCTTCATTTTCAGTGAATTTCGTCACCCAAGGAACAACTTCATCCTTTAATTTCATTAAATAAACATGTTCGTTGATTTTCACACCAGCGAAAATCAAAGGGGTTTTGAGACCAGTGGACTTAACCCCAGCCCACACCATTACTGAAGCTAGCTTTGTTTCCTGAATGAAGTTCGACGTTCAACAGGCACTGAATCTTTAGATTTAACCCAAATCCGGTGGCTTGAACGGTGAATAAATTCTCATCAGTCCAGAGAACTTGAGGCTGCGCGCCAATAAGGAGCTTACTCAAAAGAATCTTTGATCTTTCAACCCTCTTCTTCTTTGAGGCATCAGAAAGAAGTGGTCATTTAGTAATTTTGTAGGGCTTGACCTTAAGATCCCTCACCAGCGCCCTCTGGACGGTTGAACGGTTAATATCGGTTTCTTTAGCAAGTTTTCCGGTGCTCCTTCCAGGACTCCATCGCAACTTTTTTCTTATTTTCTGAAAGAGTTTTTTGGTTCTTATGAACCTCTCTGGTGTGCTCATGGGGGTGCTCCTGACCTTTGGTAAGCAGCTACCAGTCTCTCTGAACCATTTTACTGCATTGTATACACCAGAGCGACTCACAAGCCCTTTCAAAACCTTGAAAATCTTAGCAGGGGATAGCCCCTAATGACATTGCGTTACAATGATCTCATTTAAAGTCTTTGCCATGGATGTAACTTTAATTTCCCAGAAAATTTATAAAATATTAGTAATCTAGGATGATTATACTATAAATCTGTAATAAATACAAAATAATTTATAAGTCGGGAAATGTGTTTAAATTCAACATGCAATTTAGTCCGCACTTAGCTGGGCCACCCGGTATGTATATTACGCTCATGATATATATTTCATGACATGTTGTCATTACAATTGGTGATATTGTTTGTTGTGAAGGTGATTGTGTAAAAAGTGACTCCCGTATCTTGACTGACGTGATGACGTAGTGTAGCATCACACGCTGTCTTCGATGTCCCTGAGTTGTGCTACGTGAGAAAGAGATTCTTGGGTAAAATTCCCATCCCATCGCTCAACAACGAAGTTATCACCAGACCTTAGCATCCGAACTAGAATTTTGCCTCTACCTAGACTTCGGAAGTATTGGAAGTGATTACCACGTCCCCTAGATACACCTAGGATGAGGTTTGTTACTATACATGGTACCTTAGATAAATCCCAAAAATTCAAGAACATTGGTACTTCTGATCTCCTAAAAATGGCAACACTGAAATGTATCAGTTATCCTCAGTTATCTGTGAAGCCAGATATTAACAGAGTTCGTTGCTTACGTTACACAATGCATTAGTTGAAACGTTCATCTATCTATGGATTCGTCGCTGGACCGACGCCCAGCTTTTTATAATAAATTTTTTAGTATCTTAGGTCAAAAGTTTACTATGTGTGTAGTGTTTTGATGAATCTGGCTATGATTGCAGAGCCACCCACATTTCAAGAACAAAAAACAATTTTCGAGCCTTTATTTCTACCCGGCATCCAAAGAAGTGCCAAGGCTAGTCCGACCGTGTCATTATCGGTACCGGCTAAGAAGAGGCTAGTCGGCATCACAACACTTCACTGAGAGATCAAAGACCTTGACATAGCCTCTCGTGTACATGGTAGGAAACATCTCCTAAAATGAGAGGAAAGAAGTTTGTTTGAAGAGGTATGTTTAAATTTGGTTTGAAGTACGTTTGAATTTGGTTGAAGAGCAATGAGCTGTTCTTGAGCAATGAGTTTAAGTTCTTTTCTGATGAGAAAATTTTTCCTGTTGAGAAGGCTTGTAACAAAAGAAACGATCGCTGGATTGCCTCTTCGAGTGACGACATGCAAACAACAGCGACAGCTAAAGCAACAGCTATAGCGTCATGACCCTCAGCGTGGTTTCGAGTGAGGTCTTTACTCTCTTCTTTGCTGACAACGAAAAAGTGAACGCCGAATTTTAATACAAAGTTTTGGAAGCAGAGATCAGCCCATAGATTAAAATCAAGGCATCAAATGAGAAGTTCTCGTACCAACAGGGCTAGGTTCCCGTCCACAAAAAATATAAGGGATTATCTAAAAGACCTTTAATTAATAAAGAACTTTTGGTTTTTTACTTAGGTACTTGCAATACAAGGTGTACATGAAGTTGTGCCACATTCCTGACCATTATAGAAAAATATTAGGAATATGAATAAGGTTTTTTTAATTTCAACGACTATGAATCCAGTTTTCTCTACATTACTCTAAATTAGATGTATTCCATTTGTTGTCCTGTGTACATCCAGGTGAATTTGACTCTTGCGCATAGTCGTCTCCAACATCTCTTAAACATACCGCTGCTAAACCAGCTAACCTTGCATTTTAGGTCTTATCATTAGGCGCTGATGCGCTGTGAACTATGTATATCCTTGCAATAATCTATGAAAAACGATCAAAAGGAGTAATCTTCGATGCATACAGGCAGTTAAGGGGATCTACTACCCTGGACTACCCTTTGACTACCAAATTTTACAAATATCTTTTTTCCAATTTCTATCGCAACTAGGTGAACAGAAATGCATACAGATATGTAAAATTGAATGCTAAGCATTTGCATCTATAAAATTTTTCGATTTTCGCTAAAATTAATGATTTATTTCGCGATAATTAGAAAAATATAAATCTTTGCGCAAAACCCTACTCACTCCATAATTTTCAACCTAGAAGCGTGATTTTGGTCTCATTCGACGCGGAAGGACTGTACCAAGACCGTCACGTAGGATTTTTTTGATTTTCGACCTAGAAAAAAGTTATAGGTACACATAGCCAACATTTGAAAAAAAAAATTCAGTTTTTTCCCAATAAAAATTTTATTTAGAATTCAAACAGAATTTTGCTTTGCTAAGCTGTTTCAACTGTCAAACTGCATCGAATGAGACCAAAATCACGCTTCTACGTTGAAAATTTTAGAAGGGATGTGGTTTTGCGCAGAAAAAATATATATATATGTTTATATATATGTTCGCCCAATCACTTCTTTTCTATCGCGAATTTCGAAATTTTTCATGAAATCAAATGTGTTCAGAATTTAATTTTACGTATCGGTGTTCATTTTTATTTACCTAGTTGCAATAGAATCCTGTTCTCTGAGATTGAAAAAGTCTATTGAATTTGTCTTTTTAATACACTTTTTTGACATATGTAACCATAAATTTTTTTATAATCCGAAATTCAAAAAATCCTACGTTACGGTCTTGGTACAGTCCTTCCGCGTCGAATGAAACCAAAATTACGCTTCTACGTTGAAAATTTAGAGTGAGTAAGGTTTTGCGCAACTATGTATATTTTTCTAATAATCGCGAAATAAATTATTTTTTTTGCAAAAATCAAAAATTTTATAGATGCAAATGTGTTTGCAATTAAATTTTACATCCACGTGTAAATTTTCGTTCCCATCGGTGCAATAGAAATGTGTACAGTGAAGTGTGAACGAAGAGGTCGAATCCAGGGTAGTAGATCCCCTTAACAATTCTCAAAGAAATAAAAGTGTGGAACTTCAGTACTTTATTCCTTGTAATGTAATTGTAATTAAGAAATATACGTACCCATTTTTGCGGAAAAAATGCGTTTCACATTTTTTTGACCGCTTCCCTTGGGAATGTTGGCATTTATAGGGTACACATTAAAGGGCAAGTGGAAATGATTAGCATTTATTTTCCTGATCTAAACTAACAAAAATTGAATTCAGATCTTTCAGAATATGATGTTGAACAAAATAAATAGTCCTTTCATGTAATTTGTAATAGATATGTGAGCAAATATACGTATAAATAAAATGAACATAATAAAGAAAATAAATAGGTACAATAAACAAAATGATTAGCCTTTTCAAAATATAAGTAGAGGAAAGTAAAAATGTATAGCGTTTATTTGACAGCAGGCTTATTTTGATACTAATTAGTTCACTTGATGGTAATTAATGCTGCATGCTTTGTGAAGTCTGTTACAACACTTGGTGCATAAAAGACTTGTGTCATTTTTGCGCAGAACACATCTGCTTTTAATCGCTGTATTGAAGAAATGATTTACTCCATCATATCTGGAAGCATCACATGGTGGAACAGCTGGTCCGCCTAGATGTTCTCTACTTTTTTCACTTTTCACTAAAGCCCTAAGTATTTTTTTCTAAACTGCACATGGCTGGCAGTTTCCTTTACCTCATAGTAAAATTTGAACGCAGCAACAACAGAAAGATTTAGTCCATGGGAAAACAAATTCCAACGTCATTTCCTTGATAGAAGCATTTGTCTATAAGAGCAAGAACCTATCGCCAACATCAACACCACCCATTCCTTTACTTTACATTTTATCAAGAATGACTTATCAATTGACTGGTTTGTTTCTTTCTTTCCTCTTCATCGACAGCTTGAACAGGACTTTTGCCGTAGTAATCGCTATAGCAACTGAAACGCAATAGTTATCTTGCCCCTTTACACATACAACTGTTCCATTCTATCGGAGGTCATATGAGCCTCTATGTTGCTTCTCCGAATCTTTACTAGGTGGGAGAGGACAGCGACCTATTCAGTTATCTCTGATAGTTCCACATGCTCTGAAATTTTGACTTGCAAGGTCCTGCAGGGGATTGTAACTCATAAAAAAAATTGTCAAAGAACACTACATGTCGATTTTTGTTTGACGCTGGACCCAACAATGTTTGTATCACATAGGAACCCAAGGGAACTCTTCGATTGCCATATTTTCTGCAGTATAATTTGAAGTTATATGGATAACCATCTGAGCTGCAGACTGAATAATGAATATTGCTGCAGCAGTAGAGCTAGAAACAAACAGGAACAGGTTCATACGCGTCAAGATTTCAGGCGCGACAGAATCAGGCATTTGAGAGTCAAGCTCTGCCAACGTTCCCAATTTGGGAACTCCATAATATATTGGTTTTAGGAACAAATTGCCATGATAAATGTAGCATATTACAGCTCGGTATGAGTTATGTATTATTTTTAGTTAAGGTAGAGAGCTGAAAGTGGGAAAAAGTTATTTACATAATACTTATTTCCAATGATAGTTATAACATTATTATATAACGCAATTATGAACTTGAAGGTACGCTTACTATAAAAAGTACTTTAAATTTATGCATGAAAATTTGTCACATATTAAAAGAATCTATTCCTTGAACTTAATTTTTGAATTCAGACCATAAATTTAGTAACTCTATTGGAATTAATCAATATAGAAATTGCTTCCATTTTGAGAACGTTGGACGAAGTTTCTAGGAGTGCGCTGGAAGGTGTGATGCACATCAACTGATGCTTCACTCACACTGGGTCTACCGCTCCTCTTATGGTCTGCAACTTTTTCAGACCTGGTGAACTTTTACATTAGCCTTAGTTTTTCAGCATTTTGTTGATCGCTTTGAACCTTATTTACGAACTTGCGTTGAAATAAAACTCGTGATTTTGGGTCGTAGTGCCATAACACACTCGGCTTTCTCCTGGAATGACACTATAGTCCTTTTGTACGTGACTCTGTAAGCGGATAGGGAGTCTGGAGTGGTAACTATAGAAAAACTATAGAAGCTATGGTAATTTGTTAAAAGAATGTGCAAGTTCTATGGTCATATCTCAAAACTTTAAAGCCAATGAGGTTGAATTTAACACTCCAAGAAAGTTTAGACTTCATGCGCACCATTTATTCCATCCAACAAAGCATTGATTTTCAAAAGGAGATACAAAGTAATTGGAAGCGTGGTCTTTACGCCCAAGGTTTTAATTTTAATAAGATAAATCAAACCCAAAAGTAAGTCATTGACATTGCGCTGAGAATTTCACAGCTGACATCAATCAGCGTATGAACTGTCTTCCTGCCGCCCGCACACACAGGTAGCAGGCTGCGCAGCACCGACATCGCCGCTACAGCGTCAGCCGACGGCTTTAAAATCTAAGTTGCGTTCCAATTTCAAACGGTCTGTAAACTCTGATGAAAACTTTCATTCGCAGTGCAATTTTTGAGGACATCTAAAAAGAGTTGCTTCCATTGCATACGCACGTGAAGTGGTGTAGGTGTTATGCAACGCTTACATTGACAGTGGTAAGTGAATGTTAGGAGTACGTACTGAGTTCGCTGAGTATTGTTCAGTAGAAAATATACAGTTGAATTCCATTCATTCCTAATTTCATGAGCAAATTAACAAAATAAAATGCATGCAGCTTCTAAATTTTACCTTGTATTTAACAATATTATTGTGTCATTAATTTTCGCATTTCTGAGAAATCCTGCGGGGGAAATATTTTTTAATGAACCCTGACAGGAGGTGAGAAATTTAGAGGTGTTTTTTTTTTATTTCTAATTACTTGTATTATTTATCCTCGACTTTATCGGGAGGCTTTGGATTCGTAGAGGAAGTTTACGGTTCATAAATAACGTCGAACAATCAAACCACCGGTGCTTAATTTTCGTTACATTTGATAAGCAAGGGATTGACCTCAGCTTAGTTGTCCGCATCTCCCGAGAATTAAGAAATTAAGTATTTCAATCAGTCATTTATGGGAATTTGTTATGATGATTAAGTTTGAACGTTTGGCTCAAGAATTTGTACGTAAGTTTAAAAAAATCTCACGATATCGTAGAATGAAAGCTGTTTTACTTAGAATGTATTCACAGAAACTCAAATTCACGGATGTTCTGTCTACATTTCTAATTATTTACTTTTATTCACCAAAAATTCTTCAATCATTTTTTAATTTCCATACATATTAGGGTGGAGCTTATTTTGCAACTTTCAAAATGTTATACTCTCACTGTCTAAAAAGAGTTCACTAAACCTAAATATTATTACATCGAAATTTGAGGTAGCACGAATAATATTTAGATGCAATACAGGCATCTTCATTTTTCTTAATGAGACAGTCTACCCTAAAATTAAACAAAAGTTTAAATTACACGTGTATTAGTGATGGCTATATGGTTAGTACTGGCAACCCTGCATACCCTGTGTGTCAGACAGTGTGGAACAAAACAGCAACTCATAGTGCAATGAAACATAAGGGATTAATAAATTTTTTCTAATTCGAAATTCAAAATAATCCTTCATTTTCCTGTTTCCATAGTCTTTCCGCGTCGAATGAGACAAAAATCAAGCTTCTACATTGAAAATTGTAGAAGAAGTATATATATATATATATATTTAGGTTTTCAGTCAATAACTTTTTTCCTATCGCGAAAATTTAAAATTTTCATGGAAGCAAATGTGTTTAGAATTCAATTTTACATATTCTCTTACATTTCGGTCCCTCTAATTACAATGAAAATGCTAAAAAGTGATATTGAAAACTTTGAAAAATTTTAGTGGTAGAAATCCCTTTAAGTACTAGGTGTATTTTTCCGTCTCCATAATAAGAAAAAAAAAAGATTTGTGGGGCATCCAGTGAGACTACTAGTCAAGTTCAAGCCATCAGGCTGGGAAAAGCCCGAATCTCTGTCGTGCCAGAGCAGCGCTCTATAAAGAAATTGTAAACTCGGTTCCATACATGGCAAAACTTGAAGCGCTTCCGGAACAGGAAGACTCCAACTCAAACCTGCAAGTCAGATGCATCCATAGATGAATTAGATAATTTTTGCGATATTGCTCGTGCCGAAGCGTTGGAGAAAATTAAGATTGAAGAGGACAGACACTTTCTTCTAGCCCAGCGAAACAAAGGATGCAATGGGACCTTGGGATGTCATGATATAATTTTGGCAAAAAAGGAGAAACGAGCCGAGGTGAAGCCACTTGGGAAGAAGAGGAACTTATTGTCATTGATAGAGTGGTCCCTAGTAAATGGGGCATAGTGTCCCTAGTGTCCTATCCTCTGGTATAGCATACTAGTACAGTGTTAGATTTACTTCATGTTCTGATATGTGTACGTGTAGCGAAATTCTTAGTTCAATGATTATGACTGACTTATGGGTTTCGTTCATCGTATTCTATTGAGTGATCTTTAGTCCGCTGGACATTAATCCACACTGATAGAGGAGCACATCGCGTATTTAATTGTGCTGTATTTTATTTCTGAAACTAAAGCTTGGTTGAACATTGTACAGGTTGTCCATGGAGTCTTAACCTCATTAATATAAGAAATAACTTGAGGATGCTTGAGATATGTTCGTACAAATCTCCCATTCTGTCTAGCCATTACTGAACTTTCTTTAGTTTTTTTATAGATTCCAGAAAAACAAATATAGAAAATCAAAGAGATGAAAACACCTGTCCGTAATAGATTTCGGGTGACTGAACACGTATATAACCCTTAAATTGCCTGCTGTCACAGATTTTTGACTCATCTCATTATTTACATTTAACATATAACGCGCTCGAAATACAATTGTACGAATAGCAGTTAACAAACTGTTCCTCTTACACAAGCCGACTTTTGGCCTGTCGCATGTGGTGGACATCCGGAGCATCTCTGGGGATCATCCAGCAAAAATCTGCTTATATAGAAACTGACAACTTAACTTTGTAACGCTGTTCCATAGCTGAAATGTCCTGGTGGAATCGCTCTCTTTGTTCGTCACAGAAAGTCCGCAATTCACTTGGAAAACATCAACATGTGAATGTATGAAGTGTTATTTTAGTGACATGTTGCATCAAATTTTCTTATAGTCAGATATAAGTTCTACCTCTAAGTCTTCGTAATTTTTACCACGCATGTTTATCAAGAATTGTGTTCTTACATTATGCAAACATTGCCAGGCATGGAGCTCATTAGGATTGAGAATTGATTCTAACTGTTTGTCTTGAAAAAGCTCACGTATCTGGGAACCTATAAATACCTCCCGCTTACCCTTTACCGTAATTAGGCGCAGAAACTTTTGGCACAAGTACTGAAATGGCCGGGCATTTTTGTTGAGGGCCTGTGCAAATTGTTTCATATGTCCATGTTTTTTGTTCAACGGTGGTAGGACAATACTGTGAGGGTTCACGAAAGGTTCGTCTGAAACGTTCTGGTGCCAGGCATCAAAGCTGTTCATAAATGAAATAGATTGATTTCTGGGAAATCTCACTTTTATGATAAAAAGGAAAACCAACGTGGACTCATCTATAAGAGAACACTGTTTGAAGAAAGACCATATTTTTAAAAATACAAATTTTAAAATTTTGGATTAAAAGTCAAATTTGTCCGATCTCCGCGTTTTAGAATCGATATACATTTTAAAAAACCGTCCGTCAATAAATGAATGTGACACGGCGGTGAAACTTTTCATTGTTTGTTGAAATTTTGAATAGTTTTTTGTTTTATCATGTCTTTTAAACTTCATTATCTTACATCCAATTTACTCAGAAGATTTATAGGTACAATATTTTAATACTTCGATTAATTGTATTTCAGAACACTGAAGATGGACTTTTTACAATCCAAAACGTTTGTTTTTTATCATGATATTCTTAGCCACGTTGGTTTCCTTTTTATCCTCAAAGCTGTTCGTGCAGGCCATTCCTTCTGTTTGTAATGGGCATACCTCGTACGGCTATCCCACTCACATTTGAATATAGCAACATTATTTTGCGTACCCACCTTGTACACCTGGCACAAAAACCATAGGTTGAAATCACCACATACTAACAAATTTTATTGATTGTACTTTATGCGATTCAGAAGGCATTAACACATTGGATAACTTTCTTTACATAGTTCGCTGGACAGTTAGCTGAATAGACAACTTCTGAGGCCGTTGGCGCCTGGAACCGCATTTTTACCACAGGATTACGTGATTTATGAGACGAACTGCAACAGCTATGAACAGCAAGGAGTATATTTTTGCCGCTTATTTTTTCGTCATTCACATAAACTTGACCTTTCGTAATTATAACGTCCCATAGCTTTATATACAATACAATAACAAGTGAAATAACACAATACGCTGAGCAAGGAGAGAATTTTAATGATCAGCCACCCAATATTTTCAAAAGGTGCCTACTTTCATTTCAACAAGAAAAGTTTATGTTTGATGAACAGTGTAATTCATCACACACAAAGGAGTCACTGCTTCATCTAACCCTGACGACCGTCGTGTACATTACCAATATGAAATGCTACGTTAGCGTAGCTGTCGAATTGAAAAGAAAATATGCGCAATTTGTGTTAATTCACCCTGCTCAGAACACGCTCGATGAACATGTCTTCGCGTTTTATCAATTCACAAGCGTCGTCCCTACGCTTTAGCGTTGTATCTATGTACTCCTTGGCATAGGACGAATTCGTGAGCACTCGATCATTCCTTAGCATAGGATCTATTCCTTGGCATTTTATATGTTCGTTAACTTATGACCTATCCTTCAGCACTGGACCTATTTATTAGGATTGGACCTATTTCTCAGCATTGTACCCATTCTCCAACACTGTACCTATGGAGCAGCATGTGAGCCTCTGCTCAGCATTTGACCTTAGAGGCGCATAACTCGAGGTAGACGTTGACAACCGCAGACTGCAGCTCTCTTGCATAGCGATGAGCTGTGCGGTCCGTCTGTAGGAGACGAAGCGATAATATTTCAATGGGCTGCAGTGAGCTGTGTTAATGCAAACGTCAGGTGTCAAATGCATAAAAATTATTTTCATGACCAACAGTGAGCAGTGAAACCAACATAAAGTAGAAAAACGGATTTAAATGCTTTTCACATCTTTTTTCACAACGTGCGAAAATTTGTGTCCCGACGGGACATTTCGTTTTGCACCGTTAGATCCGTTCGTGATTCTTCAAATACAAGAGTCGTTTCATGCTAATGCAGGCATCTCACATCTCTCTCACGTAAGATATATATCAGTTAGCGGAACCATCGTCAGTTCTATAAGCTGCACACTTTGTATAGCATTCCCAGTTGCAGACGCCAGTACTGAGTTTATTGCTACTGCTGTAGAAGCTGCAATGATGTATTCCTATGCATATGTAAATACGTAATGCCTGTACCCGATTTTTCCTCTGACAGCTTCAATCGAATAGTCATAGTGCCACCTGCTTTTTAAAATCCGTCAGTAATGGGCCTAGAAATAGGCTGTGGCTACGATGAATAGAGACAAGAAAACAACTGAGAAACTCGTCACTCTAAACTCTGTTTCTCTCAGTGGGGTGCTTGAATCATCTGCTATGAATAAACAAATATCTTTTTTCACAAAGCGCATAAGTTTAATGAAAAAACGCACAAAACAATTTACCACAGTTTTATAATTTTCCCAGTCTGCTTTAAGCTTATGTACGTCGTCAAATTCTAATAATTTTCTTAGGAATCAAAAATTCTTCCACCTAGTATTTTAGTTATGTAAAATTTTTCATTTTATAAATGCATGAACTTTAATGTAAGAAAAGAGTCCTGAGTGCGCGTTCCCTTGGCAAAATTGCGCTCACAGAGCCTGGAACTGTTAGATGTTACTGCCCTATGACGCACGCAGTTTTCATACTAACTGAAAATTTGCACATCTCTGCTTTTGATGTGTCATTGGCAGATTGGCTCCTTCCAAGACTTGGAGTGAGGGGAATCGAAACAAAAACGAAGTAAATGCTGTGAAATTCTGCTGTAAGTGGATCTATACTTAGAGAGCGTACACTTACGGTTCTCTTCTTCGCTTTGCAACCCTTGATGTTATTCTTAATTTCGCAGTTTCTGTAGTGATGGGAGACAGCTACTGTCGGCGGCACAAGGTACGTTCGTCTGTTTTTCGGAACGTCGTCTGGAAAATAAGAGTTCCATTTTTGTTTCAGTATCATAGTAAATCTCTAATTGTTTGCACACCATCCTATCTACTCAACACAGTCACATTCGTAATGCAAAATAGAGCTCGTCTTTTGTTATATATCTTGGAGTAATAAATATGAAATCAACTGATCTTGAATATATTTCAAAGTTTTTACTAATTATATTTTGTTACAATGGGATATGCCTAATTCGTTTAAGTGGAAAGAATAATGAATACTATCATCAAATAGTTCCAGTGTTCGCTAACACACTGTTAACGTCTCCATCAATGTTCATGATGTAAACCAAAGCGAATTGAGAATAGAATTCAACCGAATAAGAGCTATCCGAAGTGACTTTGTCTGCTGCTCACCAAACGATAATAGCTCCAAAACAGTAACTACGGCTTCTAACAATCTTCTATTTAGTCGTGTATAACCCTAAAAAAATATTTTCACTTCTTTCCCTTTTACTTCATTTGGCTATAACTTTATGAGGAACGTCTGTGCTTCGTATTGAAGGCAATAACTGTTGAATTTCACATTCCTACTTTCTCTTTTACCTTGAAACAGTTGGACGAAGTGCACGGTGGGGATGGCGACGTGCAAGGGCCGCATGATGAACTTCGACCTCTCCCTGTAATTATTGGGCTGCAGTACACGCTTGGTTTTCTTCAGGGTCACTAGAGATGCACCCAGCCCTTGTGCACACAAGTTCGGGTGCCGAGAATCTCCCTTCGTGGAGTTTGGATTATCTTCTAAATCAAACGAACAATTGCCATGCGGATGACACGTTGATGGTCTCAGAAGTTTCACACCTGAATTCGAACCTGTCTCATATTTATGATGAACTGAAGAACACATCTTCACAATTTCGGATGTGAGACTCGGTGTCATGAAAGTTGAGTCGTCGTCCCAAAAATTGTAGAAAAATGCGTTCTGAAAAAAATGCTCATTTAACTTACGGTAGTTAAGAGGTGTAGCGCTCAAAGTGAATGATATACCATCTTAACCCTATGGAAACGAAAACAATGAAACTATATAGCATTTCCAAATTGAATTCCTAACAAGTATAATGTGTAAGAAAAACGCTAATCCTTTAAATACCCATAAAAAAATTCTGCTTAAGAGTAACAATAGCTGGACTGTTAAATTGCCCATTCTCTCAATTTAAAATTATCGTATTAGCGTTGAATACATAGCTGATTCTAGTAAAATCGCACAATCCTTGGTATTTCTTCCTCTTCTTCTCGATTGCATTAGACACCTGGAGCTTAATTAGCTCACAATCCTATTTTTATTCAATGTTATAGACACAAAGCGAACATTTTGTGTCTTCCTTTACATCGATGTACATGTTTGTGAATAATTTAAAACCATAAATCTTTCGAAAAGCTTGTGGTGTTCTCCCCCAGGCTGCAACACGCTTCGGGTAGACTTTGAGCTATCTTTTTCGTGATAGGATAGCCCGAAGCGAGTGCCTGAGGTACGACCGTATTCGGCAGGATATGGACAACACGGGGGTAACACGGTAATTATATTGGTGACTGTTAGGTACACGGAACGCGGACCATTACACTGGGCCCTCGGTGACTACTATGAGCCCTGTTCGTTACTCGTAAATTACGTAATGATTGGAACACAGCACTAATACGTGATGGTTGAAATACAATACTATTCGAGAAGTACGTAATGATTGAAACACAATCCAATGTGAGAATAGTACCAATATGTGCTGATTGTAGTACAATCCTATTCGAGAATGCCATAAATTGAAGCACAATCCTATGCGAGAATAGTACCAATATGTGGTGATTGTAGTACAATCCTATTCGAGAATGATATAAATTGAAACACAATCCTATGCGAGAATAGCACAAATACGTGATGATTGAAGCACAATCCTCTTCGGGAATGACGTAATGATTGAAACACAATCCTATGCGAGAATAGCACAAATACGTGATGATTGAAGCACAATCCTATTCGGGAATGACGTAATGATTGGAACACAATCCTATGCGAGAATAGTACTAATACGTGATGATTGAAATACAGTCCTATTCGAAAATGACATAAATTACGTAATGATTGAAACACAATCCTATGCGAGAATAGTACTAATACGTGATGATTGAAATACAATCCTATTCGAAAATGACATAAATTACGTAATGATTGAAACACAATCCTATGCGAGAATAGCACTAATACATGATGATTGAAATACAATACTATGCGAGGATTACGTAATGAATGAACAAGCACCAATAGCGGGTAACGTCCGCGAGGACGCTACTTACGAACGCAGCGGCGAGACGTGATGATGGGTGCTACGTCGTGCGACTGTTACGAACAGGTCAGCTGGTGCTAGCGGAGCGCCGAGACGAGGCTAGTCAGCTGGGTCGGGCCCAGCCGTCACGCGGTTCACCGTTGTAGCTGGTAAGTAGCTACGGCGAGGCTAGCCGGCCGGAGCGGGCGAGAGATGTCGTAGAGCGGCTTGGCCGATGACGCCGGCGCGGGGCGTTGCAACGTGACTTTTTTAAGGCTTTGAAACACCTTGAAGCGTCAAGACGCTACTAGGTTTAAGACCTTGCAACACCTTGGGGCGTCGATAGACAGGGCCGGTCTCCGGAGCTTGGTGCAGGTACGCGAGAGACAAAGTCGGTCTCGGAAGCTAGATGCAGGAACACGAGGCTGGTGCTGGAGATGTGACTTGAACGAGGACGAGGGCTTGAGTGAGTGCGGGGGGGGGGGGGGGCGGTGACAATAGGAAAGAAGAGAAGAGAATTAGAGTTTGGCACAGAGTGTGCCAGAAGAGAAATAGGAGAGAAAAGAAAGGGAAAGTGGAAGAAGAAAAAGGCGCTTAACGCATAATTAGGTGATCTTGTGCATCTTGTGTTCTTTATACTGCTAATTAGTTAATTTGATAAGGGAAAAGTACCCGTCAGGGCTTTTTATGCTAAAAAATTATTCATGTTTTCTATTGTGCCGCGTCTACTTTGCTCTATTGTATTATTATATGCACGGTAGAGGGCGACATCAGCAATCCGTACATGAAGTGAATTTAAGTTTGAGCTCAGGCAACTTGTGCTCATCTACAATACCCTATATACATACACTATATATACATACACTATATACTAACATATACATATATTATATTTATTTATGTATTTTTTTTTATATTTATTTATTTTATTTTTTTATTTTTTTTTTTTTATTTTTTTTTTTACATATATATCCATATTTACAAAATTTACATACATATACACACATTCATACCATACACATGCACCCAAATGTTTTTTTTTTTTCCATTGTGCACACACACGACAAACAAACATACATATGAGTAAATACAATTTTTTTTTTTTCTTTTTTTTTTTTTTTCATCGTACATATATATACATACCACACACAGCAGAAGAGCACACAAATAGTTATATACATCCCATACTCAAACACCCACAAACACACACACGTACCCGACGATACTCATGCACACCAATATGCATATATACATAATTAGTTTTTTTTTTGTTTTTTTTTCTTTTTATTTATTTATTTAATTATTTTTTTTTTTCTTTTTTTTTTTCTTTTTATCATTTTTTTCCATTTATTCATTTTTTTTTTTTTTATTTATTTATTCATTTTTTTTATAATTTTTTTTTTTTTTTTTTTTTTCACCTACACTACATTCTAGCTATCTAAACAATTACACTTGTCTTACCTATATAGTAAGCATTACCTAAAATTTCATTCGTGGTACTGAACTATGACTTAGGCCTATCTAGTTATTAAGCAACGGTATCAACAATTTAATATCTACACATGTACATCATCTAGTGCCTATGATTAATGTATGAGTTTTCACCTATACACTATCTTATTTACAAGTTTATCTATTCTTATGGTAATTTCCACCTACCATACCTACCTACGTATATACATACAATTCAAGTTAATTATTATTCACAACATATATACAATTATAGCGTCTGTGCACATCATACATTATATACACCTAGATACAATTTTGCAGACATGCACTTAACACTACATACCTTTTTTACAGAAAGGCTATTGAATGATTAGAGGTGCAAGTAAACAGGAATTTAAGAACTTTTTAAAATAATGAAAAATAATTAATGAAAATTTTTTTTTTTTTTTTTTTTTTTGTCAGTGCGATTGAAATGAAGTAAAATGTCTGGGGTTTCGGCTTCCCACCCATGGGGGGGAAGACCGTCCTACCGCTCGCCAAAACCCCAGAAAAACAAAAAATAAATGTAAATGAAAGTATTTTTGGTCTTCCCCACTTCCTCCGAAGAGGTTTTAGAATTTGTTGGTTTTTCGTATAGATATATTTGTTAAATATTGGTGGTTCAATTAAACTCTGGAGGGGGAGGAGGGGCTATTGCGAGTAACCTTGAGCTTTTGAATCTGGAGTTTTGTTCTGAGATGAGGTCTGGTGGGAATGTTAGATTAGTATACAGATCGGGGTCAAATTGCTGCATATTGTTCCAGATTTTGTTTGCGTGCTCATGCAACAGTATATTGATGGGAGGGACCTTTAGTTGTATGTGCATGTATTCAGATGGTATTGCGTCTATTAGTGTGTTGCCTGTGATGAATCTGAGAGCTTTGTTTTGAACCTTTTGCAGTTTGGATATTGATGATGCTGATGCTGTGTGTAATGGTATAACCGGGTATATTAGTGGTGATCTTACATAGGCCATGTAGAGTTTTAATTTCGTTTTTGTGGACAGATGAGTGAAACGGAGAATTCTGTTTAGGTTTTTGTACGCTATTGCTTGTCTAATGGAAGCCTGAGATGAAATGCCTTGTGACGTTATGTTTAGTCCTAAAACTTTTCTTCTATTTGTGTATGGAATCACTTGGTTGTTTATCATTACATCAAGAGTTTTCCTTCGACTGATTGGAATAATGGCAAATTTGCTGCTGTTGGTTAGGATTTTCCATTTATTTTCGAATGAATTGATCTGTTCTATTGCTTTTTTGGTTCTTAATGTTGCAAATCTCAACGAATATTGTCCGGCTGTTATTTGGGTGATGTCGTCTGCGAAACCTATATAGTCCGTATGTGGTAATGGAGGAGGTAGATCGTGGGTGTAGAAGCTGTAAAGCGTGGGGGATAAACATGCTCCTTGGGGTACGCCGGTGTGCAATGCGAATTTGGGTCCTATGTAATTTGCTATTCTTATTGCTGCTGTTCTATTGCTCAAGTAGTTGCTCAGAGTCCGTAAAAATAGAGGGGGAAGGTTTTTTTGTGATAATTTAAAGATCAAGCCAGAGTGCCACACCTTGTCAAATGCTTTCTTTACGTCTCTCAAACAGATGTCAATTTTACACTTTTGTGCTAGTTTGATTGATATAGTTTCGTGAAGTGTTGCTAGGGCCGTGTGAGTTCCTCGGTTGCATCTAAATCCATGTTGCCTGCTGTTGAAAAGGTTCTGCTGTTGAAAAGGTTCCCCCCCCCCCCCCTAGTCGCGAGGCGGCTTCTCTCAGGTCCCGTGTTTGGTTGACTAGGCGCTTCGGGTCCGGAGGTGCTCTGGAACGGATGCGGTTGTAGTCTGGAGGCAGCTTTTCTCAGGTCTTGTGGAGGTCCGCGGCTTGCCGCTGGGATCACCACAAGCTAATGACACGTGTTGCAACCCTACGTGCCACAACCTTGTCCCCACACTTATAATGGAATCTTCATGAGCCTAAAACGTCATGAGTGGCGCCATCCTACATCAATATCGGATAGCCTTCATCGCTAAATTTGCGCATGCAGTTTAGGTCGTCCTCCACGCGGCGCTCCGAAGCGCCGACGGTTGGCATGCGGCAGTCTTTACACGGGAAATATTCCAAACGGACGTCGTAAATGGAAGATGTGGAAAATAATGGTGATAAAAACACCGTGACGGGAACTTCACTTACTAGTTTACCTAGCACAGACTCACTTTGAAGAGGTAGGCCGCATAGTATCCCATGCTGTTCACCATCGCAATGAGATTATCCTCTTCTCTCGGGATTAAAGCTTCGTCCAGATCTAACATGGCAACGAGGGAAAACCTTGACGCTCTGAGGTGGCAGTCTGCTTGAGATGCTATCTGTCCATACGCATGAATTGCCTGCAAAACGTTTGTTAAATTTAGGGTTTTAAGGTCAAGGGAAAATTTTGATTTGGCGGTTCTATGGCTGTAACTAATCAAACAATCATCTTCTCTCCTACACAACGTCGTTATGAAGCATTTAGCTGGGATATTAATGTGTCTGCGAGCCCAATAAATGCCAATAACAAATCAGTATTTTTTAAGCATAAAAAATAATCTCAATGGGAAATCTTGACACACCGCAATGTGCCACCATGACGCCGCAGTGTGCCACCATAACACACCGCAATGTGCCACCATGACACCGCAGTGGGCCACTAAGACACACCGCAATGTGCAACCATGACACACCGAAATGTGTCACCATGACACACCGCAATGTGTCACTGTCACCATGACACACCGAAATGTGCCACCATGACACACCGCAATGTGTCACCATGACACACCACAATGTGTCACCATGACACGCCCATAAGTCAATCCAAAACGTGAAATGGCATCCCGCGAGAGAACGTAGCCAGCGGTTGCGTAGCTGAGTCTTTCTCCTTATGTATGCTATGTCTCGGCAATTCTGACTTGTAACATTGCAATAATTGAATTTACCTTTTTTTCATAGAAGTTTCACATCTCCTCAGTATACATATCGAAGTGAGAATGTTGAGACATTCTGGATCCCTCTAGGTATTTAACGTGATATTTTATTTATAAATTTTGAGAGAGTGAGAGGGGAATATATCACGAAGAAATAAACACTGTTTGCAAATGATAGTTTAAAAAATAATTATTTAGCATGGAACCACGTCCATGATGACTTAAATTGAACTATTAAAAGTAGCTTAGACCTATTCAAAAAGTATATTAGTCCTGTTAAGGGAATGAAAGATTCATTAATGAGTAAACAATTTATTTATTCTAATTATATAAACAGATTATACCATGTGAAATGATAAAGTAATATTTTATACATATTCAGAATATAATTGTTTCATTAAATAATTGTTCGTTATTCTAACAAAACTAAAAATGATGAACAATGCACATCAATATCCTCATTCGATTAATCTTCAAATTTTTTGTTGAGTGACGACATGAACGCCCTAAATGAGCTGGCAGAAGAATGAATAAAGCTTATTCTAGCATTGTTTGGGTCCGCAGATTTTTTGTAGGATCTTAATACGACTTGTAATGATGTTTTACTCCTGTCGTGTTTACCCCTAATATGTGCGTTAATCATCACATTCCTTGTATGTGATCATAAAAGAAAGTTTTGTCTACAACATGTCTGCTATTTTCACTGTGGTTTCTTCAGTAATGTCCTTGTAGATATTTCTCTATATCACTTCTACGAAAAATGCAACTTCATCGCACAGTAGCAGTGCATGACAACTTCCCTACGTAACTCGTCTACGTTCACGTAGCTCCGTAACGCACTTCTGAGAACAGAGCGGCGTCCTCCAGTCGCACACCTAGTGCGGCGAAGATGTGCGTATTGTATGGCCTGGGTGTTTTAAAGGTACAGGTGTAATACCAATGCTTTCTTAGTGAGAGTACTCAATCGTGAAATAAATGACGATTGAATTAGAACTAGTGGAAATGTGATTTTCAGGTGCTGAGCATGAGCCCCATTCGTGTCCAGGGGACTGCAAGGCCTTCGGTTGAACTGTGTGGTTGGAAATGAAGAACAACGCATGGCCCGTAGCCGTGATTGAAGCTGACATGAAAATTAAAATGAGGAACAATTTTCCGTAACCCAGTTTTTAATAGCTCCTGCAAGAATATAGATTTGAATTTTGATGCTTTAGTTTTGTTTCTGGATATTTTAAGTGATTTATGAAAGCTATTCAAAAATATGATGCAGTATCTCGTAAATTTTGAAGCGAGAGTAATCTTTAAGACGTCATTTAGCTTTGAGCAAGCTGGTTTCCATTGTTTTTGAGGAAATTGCCTCCGAATGTTCATCACCAAATTTAAAAAAATAAAATTCCATAGGTGTTCAAAAATGATTCATCTACGTGTGCGAAAGAGCTCACATCATTTTGACTGATTTGGTTTACAGGTAGTTTGATAGCTCAATTCGTTGGAATATTATGCATGAAATCAACGATTATGTACTGAAACAATAAATGTAAAATCTTAGATTTTAATACATTCTGTGCATAATATCTAGTTCCTTTAGCATGAGTTTTCAACTGAGACTCCAACAATAGCATTAAACTAGTTTTATGGTTAATATTCCTAACTTTACTGAGTCATAGGATAAGGAAATCTACGATAATCATGGGGAAAATAGCACTTCATAGCACTTGCAAGTCAAACACTGAAGAATTAAAGAATTTTGGATAACTAATATGGCCAAATAAGCTTTTGAGAAGCATTTTTGTACCTTATTTTCCTAAGGAAAACCCCCTATCCTGGCACTGTATTACTACAACCAATCGTCATGTTCTACCATCGGCTTTCTGTAGCACGTGAACCGCAACAACGCTTAATTTGATTGCACCCAAGCTTCTGCTTGATTCTATGAGTTGTTTACCCCCGTTTCATGGTGAGATATATTTAAGGAATACTTCCTGAATGGATTGATTTAAATAAATACAAAATCAATTAGCAGATATTATACTATTCACTCTTCTTGATTTCAATTTATGTAGAAATTTTGAGGATATTCATGATTCATTATAGTTTGCTAACAGTCTCTTTTCAGCTGTTTTTTTTTTTTTGTTTATTAAAGTGCATAAAAAAGTTTTTATTTGAAAAAGCCTTGTGTTATTGTAACGAGTATGAAAATTATATTTCATATTACAGAGTAAATTGATGAAATTTTTTAGTTTTCATGCGTTCTCAACTTCTCATACTTTATATATTCCCACTTTACTTACATGCCAAACGTGATGACACGTTCTGCACGGCTGCACACGAAAGGAAATTTTGTAAGTTCCCAAATTTGGTTGAAATTCCTTTGTGTTACGCATCTATACTTCTATTACAAAAGCCAATAGGACAGCCACGTCGGTATAGTATAAAATGAGGGCAAAATGTCAGTCGGAAACACAAATCGAGAGCATTCACAAAAGTAAAGGGGTCTGCACTTTCGGTGCCAAAAAAAAACACCTTGCATTCATGACACCAAATGATTTAGTTTTTCGTAATTTCAAAATGATTATTTCAAATTCAAATTCTGTTCCAGCATAAGTAAACATGATTTTCAATGTAATATAACCCATTTCATAATTGAACAATTTCTGAACCACTGTCTTTGTATTTTTATCACATGTTCTTATAATAATTATTAAACCTAGAATAGCTTGACCGTAGGAATGCATTTTCATGGTTTCCCTCGATCTTTTGTCCAACATGGATAATTAATTTTCGAATACCAACCAATGATTTTCATGTTGGGTAAGTGATTTCAAAAACCAATGTTGATTTTGTTTTAACATTATTGGAAATAAAGTGTTTTACTTTACTTTCTTTTCATTAGCCCCAGGTTTGACCTCCACATCAAATTCACTACTGTTTGCTGCGTTGATTAAGTTCAAAATTCAGGATTATATTTTACTGCTGTGCTCCGAAACCTCCTTCTTCTGAAGGGAATGTTCTTCTTTTCAAGATAGCAATCCTAAAAACCCAAAGTTAATATTTCTTCACTCTATAACACATATGAGATGCTGTACTTTTGGTGAGTTTATACCTAGCATTAACTACTAAAACTGCTATAGTACTATAACTTATAGCTTTATAACTTAATTAAATTAAGAGTAACTACGAGTAGAAAGTTGATCAATTAAAAAAATATATTTTAAGAGCAAGTACGTCATGATGCCATGATTGACAGTATGCCACCGTTTTCCGAATTTCTTGAACAGCACAACTCTAATCTCTGCTCATTCTGCACAGTGATATGTATGAACGAGATTTTCTTGTAAGTTCCTTGAGTGTACAACACTAGAAAAAACTCGCAAGATACTTTTAGAAGCATTTGTGCAATGACCACAAAAAAAAAATTATCAAATAATATTTATTCTTCTATGTCTGACAGCAATTTTAGAAATAGTTTTGTTTTAAGTAAGGCTTGAAATGATCATTAAT
This sequence comes from Morinoia aosen, assembly GCA_030386875.1. Lineage (NCBI taxonomy): Eukaryota > Metazoa > Arthropoda > Malacostraca > Amphipoda > Talitridae > Morinoia > Morinoia aosen. Next base: position 23,074,386 of record CM059567.1, on the reverse strand, counting down.
TTTGTGTACAGTTTCTTGTTTCAAAAAGATTAACAGGAACTATTTCGCATATTTTGTGAGATACGTAACTAATTTATGCAACTCACAGAGGTTGACAACAACACCCAAATACGGCTGTGGTTATGTTTAGGTAACTATAAAGGCAAACCAACATTGCTCTTTAACTGGGGAAAGTGCAACGTCAGGATTTTCACGGTAATTTCCAGCTTCCGGCATTCAGTGAGGAACACCTGGCGTATCCAAGTGCATATTTGAAATGAAGTTTGTGATTAGGACTGGACAATCTCACAATCACTTGAACAGCACAGCTATTGAATAACATCTCTCACTCGGCACAATAAAACGAAGTGTTGCCCACATGTAAGTCCAGGTTGGCGAGCACAAGGAGAAAATATTGCCGCACAATGCAGGCATGCAGACAGTGGATAGAAATCCTCTATCTAACAAAAAACAAGACGAACAACATTCCAATACCCTCTCCACTCATATTGAATAAACTAGAAGAAATATTTGGGGAAGCTTTTGTTGCATTACAATTGTGGAAAATATGTAACGTTTGATTTTCATTTCTTCGTGACAATGCACGCTTCTTCATTTTACAGTAGCTGTTGAAAATCAATATGTTCATGAAGGCTCGTAGCATTCATAATTCTTTCATTATCACTAAAAGCTAGGGTAGAGGGTAACGAGAAAACTAACAAGCGTACCACTAGCCAAAGTAGAGAACACAAACATACAAAATTTTGGCCCTTTTATACGAAAATATTTTTCGCACGTTATCAGTCTCATTTCTATCAGTATTCTACATGGAAGACGTATGGAAAATTTTGGTTTAAAGTACCGTATATTTAGCCTCAATGTGCCATGGCAACTCATTGAGCGGCATGTGGTGCGCAAAAGTATGTCGTCACACCTACACGACATGCAATTGAGTGTGAGTTTTATGACAAGCGCTTGACAAATTTAAGTGTGTCAAAAAAGGCTCATATTTTTTTCAGTGTTTTTACTGCCTTTCAAACCTTACTCCGATTGCGTAGTCTGGTAGATTGAAGGGTAGAACTTCAGCGTCTCCTCTTCTCACATAGAACCGGAGTATTTCGTCCACGTCTGGGCCAAGGGAGAAGTTGTAGAAAAAGAAGTACTCGGCTCCAAGTATTTTGTGCAGCTCGATGAACTCGATGATTTGAGCTGCGTCGTTGTACGCCCCTCCAATTGCTCGTACGCACACCGCCAAGTTGTCTGATTTATTTTGGCTGTGCCAATCTTCAAACTTCTTAAACGCTCTTATTTCGTGTCGGCTTACATTGGGCGAAATATTCTCAGGGGAACTTGAATTTTGCTCAAGTTTTGATTCTAAACTTTCATTTTGTAATATTTTTTTAGACAAAAATGCTTGCGGATATCCGTTGATGATCAAGGCATCTGTAAAATTAAGTGCTGTGCTTTTGGATAGAGTTAATGAAACACGCTGAAACGGTCCAGTTTTCAGGTGCTCTATTGGACACCATACCGGCGCTGTTGTAACTTTATTTCCCGTCGATCCATGAATCGTAATTTTACCTTCAACTGTGGAGTACGAATTTTTTGAATTCCACAGATGGCAGAACACGCTTTTGACCTGGAAACATCGAGTGAAGTTTACATCGAACATATATTCTCGTAATACATCTTTGATTTGACGAAAATGCAACTTCCTTGATTAGTTAACAGTCGTACTTGGTCTTCAGCATAACAGAGATGTACTGCTCGATCAATGAAAACGTGTGTAATTTGTGGAACGTATTCAATTAAAATTATGATATTACGAAACAGCTGGAACATATCCTTATGAAAGGTAATCTGCATCCGTTGCTAACATACTCATAAGACAAATGCTGCTTTATTTTTTTGGTGGAAACTTTAGTGAAATCGAATAGATTAAAAATGTGTTACATCAGAAAAGATGTTTCGAACTAATAAGTTCAACTAAGAATCATTTCAAAAAATTTACCCATAATCACGGCAATATACATGCAGTTTTCAATTGTTTAAGTTTTCTACTTTTACTTCGCTGTGATACTAGTCATGTCAACTGAGTCCGTAGAACATCGAGTATTTGCCAGTGCATGACAAGCAAAAGGCAACTTTTTCAGGCGATAACTTCCAACTCGTCAAACTTAATAGAAAATCTTTGAAATATTCACTTATTGCTATTTCCAGTGACTTATGCTGATGGCAACTTGGGTTCAGCGTTTCAATGTCAGTAAGTCGATCTCTAGTGGCTTGCAATTGCAATTATTGGTATGAGCTATCGAAATTTTATTACTTAAGTGGTTCTATCGGTGTTCAGAGCAGTGCAGATTCAATCGTGACGACAAATTTTCCATAGTACAATTCAGTGGGCTTATTTCTGTCATTGTACATTCATAGGGAATTTTTCTGTTATGCTAACATTCATACAGATTGCTTTGACTACATTAACAGTCGTATTAATAACCTCTGCTATGCTAACTTTCTCAGTAATTACGCCTGATGTATTAATTATTAAATATGGGGTAAAATCTTCGCATTACCCTGAGCGCAAAAGCGATGGCTGTGACGACGGTGACGCTCTCGTGCCCCTGAGGCGTGGCAGAGAAGTGGGCGGAGTAGACATGCCACTGTCCTCCCGACCCTGAGACCTGGATGTGCAGGTAATGGCTTCGTTATTTACTATATATTCATTGAATAATTTAAAAATGCCACTGTTATTAGGCTCATGTCAACAGCTTAATTGTATTAGAACAAATGAGAATTCAAGCGTGAATTATACGAAGTTGTGACCTTACATTCATAGAGTCGGTCGTTAGGTTACGCGCTTCGATAAGTTAGACTGCGTATTCGTTAGCCCATTTTAGTTTAATGAGACTGAAATTTAAGTAACTCTAATTTGAGTAGAATTTTGGCATTAAGTATTTGACGCTTAATTAAGAACTTCATTGACATGTTCAAACAAAAAAATTCTAGTTAAGGTGTTATCCATTATAGGTGCTGTTACAGCTTCAATGCAACGTCTCTGTTGCGTTTTTCTATATTTTGGTGATGTAATTGATAAAATTACGCAAAATCCAAATTTCCAAAATATATGTACAGACTTCAATTGAATGGAACTAACTTGAAGTCTTTATGACTCTTTCAGAGCTTCGTATGAAATAAGTTCAGGAATGATATTTTTCGCATAGCTAAAGTGCTCAGAGGAGAGAGTTAGTTGAATTATTTATTTGTACTCGGAGAACATTACCTTTCGCTCTCTTCGAGTATGCGGATTAGTATGTCATTGAGTGATAAATTAAATCAGAATTTAAAATTAATTTACGCTCGTACACGTTCACTCATGTCGAAGAATCAACACCACACCAATTTACTCGACAGATCATTTCTTCAAGCTGCCTCATATTTGACAAACTAATTAGAGATCCCTTTACTCCTCAATATTTTATTCTCGTAATAATATACTTATAACCATTCTACCAAGAATTTCACAAACTTACTTCCCTCCAGTCATCAACAACTGAAGTTTTGGATGCAGCTTCATCCGTCTTCGGCTGCGCTAAGGGTTTTGGCGGCCTGGTTTGCTGGTGGTCCACGCTCTGCAGAAATGATAGTAAACTGAATTGTATACTGGGCTTATGTGGTTGTATGTGGATAATTTTGAACAGAAACTCGCTGCATATGAAAGGGCAGTAACATTAGTGTTTGAGGCAAAATTTTGACCTGAGACCGATACATAATTTAGTCAGATAAAAAAATGAGCTGGAAAACGATTTGGTACAGCGCATAGTGGTGGCTTATAAAAAGATTTTTGCTGAGATACTAGAAATGGAAATTTGACGCTTATGTTATGCCCTGCTCGGCGTTTAAGGAAGCGTCTTGACGGGTGCAGAAAGGAAGGACATCGACCACTGCCTCATTTTAACTTTTATTTCATGCAAAAAATGTTCTAGAATAGCCAACCAATTCATCAGGTCTATACAGGTAGCTACAAAGATTCAGTGAAGGATTGGTTTCGCCAATAATAGAGGTCTAGAACATATTTTCACTTTGCTGAACCCTTGTAGAGAGTTTGATTATTTATAAAATAAGTAATCCGTCATACAATAGACCCTCCCAACAAATCACTGGCAGTCTAGTTTATGTATAGTAAACCTATCAAACAACGGTAACTTGTCGGTTTGTTTGGTTGGACTTTTCGCTGTTGTTGAATGTTTCAATGTTCGTCCGTAAAAATAACATCCTCTTCAATGAATAAAAATCGGTTTCTTTGAACAAAGTTAACACGCAGCAATTTCAAACGGCAGATGTTCTTTCGTAGATCATGTTTATTTTTTAAATTGAACAATAAAAACTTGAGCTAAACAACAAATCTCATTCAATGCGAACTCATTCTATGGACAAACATTTATAAAATGTTTTTTCTTAAATGAAAATTCCCGACTTAAATTGTATGCAACTAGTCTGAAGTCTTCCAGAATTTCTCAAAGTTTCGTATGAAATAACTTCTGAGTTAATACTTCTTGCATACCTAAAGTTATAAGAGAAGAGAATCACTTGGATTACTCATTATTACTCGAAGAACATTGCTTTACGCTCATCGAGCATGCGGATTGGACTGTCGACACATGAAAAATTCAATGAACATTTAAATATTACATTTCCACTCTTAAACGTTCACTCATGTCGAAGAACCTACACAACTCCGATTTCCTCGATAGATCCTTTCTTCACACGACCTGATACTTCATGAGTAACTAATTAAAGGTCCCAGAACTTTTAAATATTTCATTTTATTTTCATCATAATTCACTTATAGCAATTTTTCGAAGAAATTTACGAACTTACTTCCCTCCAGTCATCAACAACTGAAGTTTGGGATGCAGCTTCATCCGCCTTCGGCTGCGCTAAGGGTTTTGGCGGCCTGGTTTGCTGGTGGTCCATGCTCTGCAGAAATTATAGTAATCTGAATTGTTTGCTGGGCTTGTGTGGTTGTAGAAGTAGAGAAATTTTCACCGAAACACGTTGAAAATGAAAGGGCTGTAACATTAGTGTTCATGCAGAATGTTGAGCTCAGACAGATATATAATTCGATCAAATGAAAATTATGAGCTGGAAAACGATTTGGTACTGTGCTTGGTGGTGGTTTATAAACAGATTTTTGCTTCGAGACGAGAAATAGAAATTTTATGATTACGTTATGCCCTGCTCGGCGTTCAAGGAAGCGTCCTGATGGGTGCAGAAAGGAAGGACATCGAGCACAGCCCCATTTTAACTTTTATTTCACGCAAAAAATGTCCTAGAATAGCAAACAAATTCATCAGGTCTATACGGGTATAGCTTCAAAGAAACGGTCAAGGATTTGTTTCGCCAATTCGAGAGGTCTAGAAAATATTATTTATTTATCTCTCTCCCCCTGCAAACGTTATTTCCTTCGCTGAACTCTTGTAAAAAGTTTGATTATTTGTTGATAAGAAATCAGTCATACAATAGACCCTCCCAACAAATCACAGGTGGTCTAGTTTATGTATAGTAAACCTATCAAACTACGGTAACTTGTTGGTTGTTTGATTGGTTTATTTTGCCGTTGCCAAATTTTTTCAACGTTGGCCTATAAAGATAACATCCCATTCAATGAATAAAAACAGGTTTCTCTGAACAACGTAAACATACAGCAATTTTAAACGACAGACCATGTTTATTTTTTAACTTGAACGACAAAAATTTGACCTTAACAACAAACCACACTCAATGCGAAGGCATTCTGTGAACCAACATTTATAAAATGCTTTTTACAGATGTAAATTCCTGATTTTAATTGAATGTAACTCGCCTGAAATCATTCAGAATTTCTCAAAGTTTCTTATGAAATAACTTCCGAGATAATGCTTCTTGCATAACTGAAGTACTCAGAGAAGAGAACTGCTGGGATTACCCTTTATTACTCGAAGAACATTGCTTTACGCTCTTCCTGGGATTCCTGGGATGTAGTTCGGGCCTGACAGGCTCGGGCCATGCTGGTGCACCGCCCCCGCTGTTCGAGCAGGGGCATTGGACTATCGACGAATGGCAAAGTCAGTGAGCATTTAAATGTTACATTTACGCTCTTAATTAAACGGTTACTCATGTCGAAGAACCCACACAACACAGATTTACTCGACAGATTACTTCTTCATGCGACCTGATACTTCATGAGCAAGTAATTAGCGATCCCTGTACTTCTAAATATCATATTTTATTTCACCATTGTTTACTTACGGTCATTTACGAAGTATTTTATGAACTTACTTCCCTCCAGTCAACAGCATTTGAAGTTTTGAATGCAGTTTCATCCACCTTCGGCTGCGTTATGGGTTTTGACGGCCTGGTTTGTTGGTGGTCCACGCTCTGCAAAAATTATAGCAATCTGAATTGTTTACTTGGATTGTGTGGTTGTAGAAGGTAAAAATTTTTAACGGAAGTTCGTCGCAAATAAAAGAGCAGTAACATTTGTGTTTGAGGCAAAATTTTTGTTGAACTCAGACTGATATATAATTAGAACAAGAGAAAAAGAGATGGAAGACGATTTGGTATAGAGCGTGACTGTGGTTTATGAACAGATTTTTGCTTAGATATGGCAAATGAAAGTTTGACGCAGACGATATGTATAGTTACGCCAACATCTTATTGAGTGCAGAAATGAAGGTCATCGACTACAGTTTAATCTTGATTTTTCCTTTACTCAACTAATTTCCTAAAAGGGGAAACCGATATATCAGGTCTATATGGGTCAGCTACAAAAATGAAGTCATGAGTTTGTTTCTCCTTAATGGAGTCTAGAACAGTGGTTCTTAACCTTTGGGAAATTCTCTGGTGGTGGGGAATAACGGAGTTGCCAGGTGGGGAATTTCGTGCATTTGTTTCCATCAGCAAAAAAATCGATAGTGTTTCAAAATCTAATACATTACATCAAAATGTTGACTTACTTAACAAATCACAACCATTTACAGACTGTTTCAATTACCAAAACAAGCATAATGAGGTATTGTATGTCATGTTTGGGTAAAGGTGACAACACTGCCGGGCTAGGAATCTCTCAGATAAGAAAAATGGAAGATGCTGTTGTTATAGGTCCAGCCATCGAGCTTAGTTAACACTAATGATACTCAGTGGAAATTAGGAAGAGGCGATGGGGTGCAAGCTTTATTGGTAGCAATAAATAGAATTGAAAAAAACTGAGTAAACAAAGTAAACAAAAGTAAACAAAGTCCGATAAGTGAGCCTGAAAAACAAATCAAATAAAAAGTTACACACTATCAATATTTACTTTCAGAAATTATACAGAGGAATTTAATATATTTACACTCAAAAACTCGGGATACAGAAAATAGAACTGTATGGAGTTACCCTTGGGTAACACTGCTCTGTAGCATCGGTGGCAACAATAATAGACGCTAGGTATGAAGAAACGTTTCACTTTCACCGAAGCTACCGTGAATCTAGAGGTCTACAAATATTTATAATCGAAAGATAGACTGCAATTTAGAAAACAATACTTATTCACTGGATAATCTGAATTCTACTTTTTAGTTGTGTAGAGATTAACTTTAGTTCAAACTGGCAAGTATTTTAATAACTAATGCTAACTATCACTAAGATTCGATAATATGAAAAATGAATAACAATTACACTAACGACTACACTTTCCTAAGCTCCTAGACAAATTATCAAATAGTCACATGTCGATCCTTAGCGACCGCTCGAGAAGCCCCCGCGCACCCGCGGCACACAGCGACAACCAAGAACAGATTAATAGGGTGCGGTGGCAGGCCTCTGTACGTAACCGCAGAGGCGGCTTCTCCGTTCGCATAAACGCACTCATGAGGAACAACTAAAATTAATATTTCGTAGAAATATGACAACCAATAATACATATTATAAATAGAAAAAGTACGAAATAAAATGAATGATAAATTTAAAAGGAACAAAATCATAATTAAAGTTCTTAACCCTATGTGCATCGCAGGCACCTACAAGAGGCAGGCTGGAAAAACAGCTCTATAACACTGTGGTGGGGAATGCTCCATTCCTCATCGATGCTTTGGTTGGCTCACAAAAAAGTAGTGAATTGGAGAAAAATGGTTATAAACCTCTGGTCTAGAATATACTCTTTGTTTACTTCTTAGGCCCAACCAAAGTAATTTTCTTTGTTGTTTTGTTTATGAAAACTTTCAAAACACTCGAGTTGATCAAGATAGAATAAATCAGAAAATCAAATTCTAACCAACACAATTAACATCATTTAAAGATTAGATTAGATCATTAGGGAGTTTAAGCCTCCCTATCCGCAACAAAGGCGATCCAAAGAGAGGAAGGAAGAAGTCACCATTTAGTATGGAGTTAAGGGAACGTGGAATCTGTGCAGAAAGGGCATAGAAGCAGTAAGATGAGAGAAAAGTTCATGAAATAAGATAAAAGTTGAAGAAAAAAGTAGTAGGTGCTGAAAAACAGGACAGCAGTGAACCGAAAAAAGATGGTCCGTAACAATGCAGAATCCTATTCTATTTCATCAAAAAAATAGCATACCTAATTTTTAGCTCAGACCCTCACATAGTCCCTCTCGGAGCGCTAATTCCCATAGATACAATAGTTATATCCCCTGAGGGGAAACAGCATTTAAATTCCAAGCATTTTATTGTGAAATAGTTTTGTCACAATACTTACATTTTGGTAAAAGATGAACGCAAGGCATAAAAGTGATAGAGCAGGTACCGCTTTTTTCATTATGGTGTTCTTCATGTCTGAAAAAAATAAACCCAGAGGCATCACATGATAGTTTGTTACAACTCTATCTCGATATTTTCCCTCATTTTATTCTACAAGCTCCCAATATTAGGTCTTTGCGAATTTTGACTTTAGATTAACGTTTGAAAACATAAATAGTAACATCAATGCGACATCGATGAATATTTTTTTAATGGATGTCGGATGAAGTCAGTTAACTTCGAAGAGAATAATACATGTTCGTTTATATAGACTGGAGGCTGAATATATATTCCCTTCACCAGTTAACTATTTTCAATCAAACTTGCTCACGTAGTTGTTTTTCCCCGATAACTATACAGTACATTGAATCGGTCATAGGTACAACGAATTTCGGGATGATCATCGAAGGCCAATCACCTAGAGCTGATAACTTATAATCATAGCAACGGACTACATGAATGCTCTGAATAGAGGTAAATTCCGCACACAAACTCAATTGATTGAGCTCAATTTGGTTGAGACTTGTAAACTTTATCAAATACATACCTCACTGAACTGTCAAAAAATTTCACGCGACAATAATTATTCATCTCATTTATAGCAATTTAACTTAATTTAGAGTTTTTCGCTTCTTGGAATTTCAGTTCGACAACTTTTATATAAAAAAGTGTTTTCCTACATCGTCTCTAGTCTTTTTATCGTACTCTTATCCAATCTATTCACTATTTTCTTGTTATGAGCCATACTCGGAAAAATTATGTTGAGACGTATTGAAATTATTTCAGCATCATTCTCTGAATCTTACATTCTATGTTATCTATTGTCTTGGGTAACAATTTTACTGTAACCTCCGCTGAGATATAAATTTCACTCGGAAATTCCATGAAATTTCCATACCTTGGCTCATTTCAGGGGTAAAACATTTATATCGGCCAAAATACCTGAAAGATCTGATTTCAAAGTTTTTTCATTTTTTAGTATCTCACAAGTTACAGAATAACACCCGAGCTCACGAAATGAACACCTTGTTCGTTCATCTTCTCATGCACTTTATAGATACAATAATTCGTTGAGTGTTCCATTACGTTTGTAACTTGGTACATATCGCCTTCAGGAAATTTATACATCGTGGCTACTTAACTTGAATTTTTAATTAACATAGGTGAAGAGAGTTAATTTTCTCATGCAAAAATATCTGTTAAGCCAATAATACTAACGATGAATAAAAGAGCAAAGAAAATCGCTTTAATAAGAATCATATTTCTTTAAAAAACATTTCAATTCTGAAAAAGAAAGTTCCGACCAATTTGTTGGACATTTTCCACTTTCTGAAAACATACAAAAAAAATATATAAATACATTTATTTTTTTTATTATTACAGAAAGCTGAAAATGACCAACAAATAGGTCGAAACGATCTTTTTTATTATTGAAATGTTTTTTCAAGAAATATGATTCCTATTAAAGCGATTTTCTTTGCTCTTTTATTCATCGTTAGACTTTGCAAAAAGTAAAACGTTTACTTATAATCAATAATACTTTAATGCATCTATCATGTATTCGGAACACTTCCAATCTGAGAATCCAATTTCACTAATATCATAGCTTGAACGATTCTGTGGTCAATTGCTTTCACTAAAAACCGGTTTCCCTTTTTTCCTTAGGAATATATGATGACACAACTAACGTTTCCCCTGTAATATCACTCGACGGCTGTATGGAAAAACGGGCCAGAATTAAGCTGCCTGTCTCAAGTCAGACCAAATCTGTCCTCACATCTACCTCGAACAGATGTTACTAATGCGTCTGTAAAGCTGGCACCCTCTTGATGTTACCAGTCCCTGTGAACAGTGGTAATAAATTAGTTGGTGAGGAACGCATGTTCACCACTTTCACGTGCTCTTATCTACACACGTAGGAACATTTGCATTTGAATTGCATTATCCTTTCAACTTATGCTTGCAGTTTATATATATGTATATACATATATACATGCTGTATATGTCGTTCGGATATTTATGGTTGATAGATAATGTGGATCATTCCTGCATGTTCGGGCGCCAAATTTATAGATAAAAAGCCGTATTTTCTGGAGCTGATTTATTCCGTGGAATCTTCCTGATGTTCAGGGATAGAAGAGAAAGTCAGAATAAGGCATATTTTCTGAGGTTGATTTATTCCGTTACTGCGAATAGCCTCCAATATTTTCAAAATTCCAGATTGCTGCGTGAAGAAGCTATTTAGCTAAGTAGCGAAATTTAGCAAAATAAGTCCAGCGAAAAAGCGATCAGCTAACAAGCTTACGAAAAGCTGAAGAAAAGCTGACAGAAGTCCGATTCACAAGTATCTATGATACGCGAGCTCAGTTTATCCTAGGAACACATTGCTTTCCCTCCTAGGTACAGAAAACTCTAGAGGAAACCAGATAGGGCCATTTCTATGGGATAAATTACATCTTCTCTTATTCTGCTAGCCAATAGAAACGCTTTATTAGATGTAAACTTTATGACGTCACCAAAACACTTTGTCGTTTGGCCAATAGTGGAGCTAAATCTGGAGGTAACAGTGCTACCAGATGCAATACGAACGCTGCTATTGGTTTGTTGCCGTGACGTCAGCAAAACCACACCGTCAACGAAAAAAGACTGGTTTGAACCTATCTTGTTTCCTCTACCGTGGTACAGAAGCACCAGTCGACCAATCTTGGCCAAGGCTTAACAATGTTCATTGAAGCTTTATCCACTTGGTGTTATGCATTTTGGGCAAACAAATTCAACTCAAGGAACAAATTTCTTTTAGAATCCTCAGAGTTCAGACAGTTCCAAATTCGTTTGCGTTTTACAAATATCAGAATTGAAAGCTGTTTAGTTGTTTCTTCAAATTTATGAATTAATCTTATAAATCATTGACGTTTTCGTTTCGAATTGCAGTATCGTTTTCTCCTGACTTCAATTAAGCAATTTATGTGTCAGTAAAATTTATTTTTGATAAATAACATTGAACTTTTCTTCTCAGAAGATAAATGTCACATGACTTGCACAATTCTAACAGCTAATTTTTGAAAAAAAGCCTTCTTAGAGCACAATAACGCTGTTGCTTTCACTCTTCAATTCAGTGAAAAGTTAATCTGGATATAACTCAATTAAAGTCAAAATTAACAACATAATATTTTCTTAATCTTATACGCTGCAAAGTAAATTTCCTGTTCAAACATAGTAGTTGAAATCAAGATTCGGTTTTGGTTTAAATAGCGTTTTAAATTACTGATCAGCATATTTCCATCCAAACCAAAATGTGAAGTACTTTAGCAGACCCACTGCTCAATCTTTATGGAACCCGTTCATACATACACACTATTTTCTCACAACCCATGACCTGTTGAGGTAAACTTCCTCATAGTACCAGGGGAGCAGAGCGATAAGTTCAGTTCATATGTTCAGGCTGGAACACAAACTGCGTCATTTTGTGGAGGCCATCACATCGATGAAAGTCTAGTTAATGTAATTTTATTCTACGAAGGATAAAAATATTTTTTATTACTCCACCTCGAGTTGTGAAGAATAAATTTTTGAGATAATTCAAGTTGAAAAGGGAAACCCAATCTAACATGTGTTCAAATTTACCCCTGATATTGAGCTTAGACCATCCTTAAAAATCTGTGTTCTGTATTCCTCTAAATGAATGAAAACCAGGTGCAAGTTCTGGAGAAAATGGAGAATGAACAATATTTGTAACAGAGTTCCTCTGAGAAATTTCTGCTTCATCGCGCTGTGTAATGACAAACATTCTAGTGACAACAAATGATGTAATTTTGTTAAGCCAGAGACAAATAAAGCAAGTTATTTTTCGAAAAGGTGAACGTTATATCAACGCTAAATGAAACGGTTGACTGAGATCGAGACTGAGAGTAAATCTTTGAAGATGGTCTGTCTCATCAACGACAACATGCATTTCCTTCGAATAAGACTCCGTCAAATGTTGAAATCATGAGGACACGTTCCATGTACATCAGGGCTTTCACTATACCCTCAATTAGTTGAAACACAGACCTCATTGCATTGACGCAGATTAGTTCAAGAAGTAAGGTTATAACAATCAAAAGTCATTAAGAGAAGCCATATTACTTTCAAGCGTTGCCAAAGCAAAATCCCAAATACAAATATAAAAGCCAAAAAACGAGAGAGTTTAACCAAGGACATAATAAATATTGAATGCTCGAGAAGAGAAAGGAAAGACAACAATTCAACAGAAACTCGTTAGAAAACTGTTCCCTTTACAGAAAACTATAGCAGTTCACCTGCAACAGGACAACTGAACTGCAATTCCAAAGACTCAAGTCTCGAAAAGAGTACATCGCTCCTGTCAACTAGAGAGAAAACAGCAACGGAAAACTGCACGAGCTACTTATGGCTTTGCCACGCACTAAATCATGAAAGATTATTGTCTAAATGCTTTTAAGCAAGTTAATTTGTTCATGTACGGCAGTTAGATGTTTGTGTACGAGTATATTACTTATATTACTGCGCGAGAGAGGAATTCCAGTATGAATGTTTGAAATGCATTGATGCGCAGGTGTTAGCGAACAGCGTTTATGTGTGTGTGTGCGTGTGTGTATATGTGTGGGTGTGCATTGCTGTACGTCTGTGTATGTATGTCGTACGTGTGTATCTCGCGAGTGGGAGTTGTGCGTAACTTCGTATACTTGAGCACGTTGCATACATAAAATGAAGAATTTGACAATTTTAAAATCGTAATTGAATTACGCGGAACAAGAGGGCTAGTTACTATGTTATTCATACTTAAAATTAATTCTCAAGGACTACTCCGTTCATGTGAACTGCAGTATGCCATTGCTTTGATAATCCAAACGAGAGCACAAAGAAGCTATTCGCAGATTTATTTAGACACTTACACTGCGCTCAATCTGAAATGCTCGCAACGGTGCAGCGCGAGTAGAGAAGTGCTACAAAGTGCGGCCGAATCGTGCTCTATTTTATGACATTTTTTACTGCAGTTCTGGCTGCTGTACTCACGACTCAATTTTCACCAAGGAGCTTAACCACGAATCATTCATTGGCAACTTTACGTATAAATTTCTTTTTAAATAAAGTGCTATTGATCGACGACAAATTGATGGAAGCTCCAGTTTAAAAACTTCAGTTTTATTCTGATGTCTTCCACAGGCAGATGAACGTATGAATTTCTTTCCAAATAAACTGCTAAACTTGAAGGCAAGTGCAATTCAACTGCTCAATGTTGCGAGGCTTGACGAGGCATTCACTGAAGGGCAGCAGGGGTCGCACGGAGGAGAGTGGCTGTGTGAACTGACCCGCCTTCGCTGCCGCAACACACCTGCCGCTCTGCCCCACACCAGCTCCGGCACGCTCTCCACGGGGGGAACAGCGTTTGTTTTCCCGGATTGCTTCAGTGACATACAAAGTCCTGTTTTTCGTGAGTTTATCAGTCAACGTAAACGTAAATTGAGAACGTTCAGCTTCTCTTATCAAAAAGACAGAAGTGTTATATACAATATGAAGCATTTAATGTTTTATTTTCATTCAGGTAAATTTTTGTAATTGATAAACATGTTTAGTAATATTAGCGACACGTGCAGCTGCTTTTGAGTTATATCGCTGTTAGGGTAAAAATTGGAATTTCTCCGTTGGCTGAAGGCTTGATAATTTATGGTTTAACGAATGCAACGTCAGCACAATGAACTTAAAGCTACTGAAGACCGTCCTCGGAGTGGCTAGCCTAAAACTTACCTCCGTCCTTACAATATTGAAGGTGTTGAACAAGTACATCCCAAGACGGAAGAATTGAAGTAAGGCACAAAATGAACGCAATAGAAGAAAGGAGTAACATTGTCGAACAATACTTCAACTTGTCAGTATTCTAGATGTAAAAATAGAAGTCTCAGGAAGAAAACCATCGGCCCAGAATGATGGGTATTATGAACAAGTTTAAGAGAAGGACGCTCGCAGATGCTATCGTGAATTCAGGTGAGAAATTTCTCTCTGTTGAAGGAAATTTCCGTTGCTGTGATGATAGTGCTGTCAATGTACTACATCCAAACCTCTCAAATCTCAATTTTCAGAAGTCAAAAGTCACTTCAGTCATGATGTGAACTACTATATCCAAAGCTCTATTCTCTTTCTATTCTACAGGTGGCGGTATAGAGCATAATAGTCTTATATAAAAAATTTCAAGTTCTGCGCTTAAGGAGGCTGAAAAGATCACTAAAATGAGGCGTCCTTTATTCCAACCTTCCACTCGTCAAACAACTCGTAAAAGTGAGCTAAAGATCATTTCCTAAGTTTTAGAATATAGAAATATCGCCTGCTCGTCGCATGATCTCAGCCAAATGGATTTTTCTGACTCTTCCAATCTGGAAAGCTGCGCTTCCTCTCACCCAACGGAATCTCTGAAGGGTTGACTCAAGAATGCATGGGAAACAATTCCTCAAGACATGTTCCAAGATGGCGCTGAATGTTTATGCAGACTTGATCTTTTCATTGGGCTAAATAGATACGAGCCGAAACTGATTCGTCATAAAACGGATGTAGTACGAATAAAATATAGCAAGAAAATTTGTCTTAAGATCGAAATAATGATATACACAATTTGTGCCCGTGTTGTATCGTCAACGCATAATTTTTTGAATAGCTGTGCTTCCTTTCTTATAATAACTGAGTTGCTTTAATATTAAATAATAATTCATGTAATTACCTTAGTTCATTTTACTTACCTACTTGTATTTTTTTCTACTAGCTACAAAGTATGTATTCCGTCGTGAAAATGTAGAAAATCAGCTTTCATACTTGCCAGTTCGTTATACCAGTAATTGCATTATCTCCTTTCTTTCCCTCTTGTATCCACTTTTGAATTCTCAAATTGAAGCTCTGGCCTAAACGGAAATTAGTTAAATTCTTCTTATCCCTTTTGGCCACGGTAACAGTGAGATCAAGATAAGAATTCAAAAGTAAGGTTATCAGCATCCTAATAAATATTTTGGAAATTTTTTATGCATAGTTCAGTTTTCAAATTATAGATAGGCATTCACTTAGAAATAAGAAGTTTGATTCCTTCTAGAGAGGTTCGCTGAGCGTGTATATCCTCTCCAGCGCATGGAAAAAATACTCTCCCATTATAAGTATATCACGAGTTAAAGGGAAAGTTTAAACTTGACGAAACAGAGAGTAAGCGCATGAAATGAAAGTAAGCAAGCGTCAGCGTGGATGGGGGAGGGAAAGTGCATAGAGTGCAACATTCGGATCGCAAAGAATGGGTCACAAAACTTGGTTGAAAATAGCCGCTAATTTCAGTCAAATGAGTTTCATAAATGTTAGTGATTACCCTAAGTTTTGAAATCCAACCATGTGACTTTCTCTAACAATTTAATTACTTCAAATGCCTTTCCTCGTTCTAAAGTAGACTCACAGACTACCTTCATTCCAGATGGTAACTTTCGGGGCAAATGGAGAAAAGCAAGAGGAGAAACAATCGTATTTACAATTCTGATACCTTTTATTTTTTCTTTTCTAGAAAACATAACAATGTATCGTCAAGAAAACAAACGACAGTGTTTTGGGAGTAAGTTTACGTAAGTCTGAGTGCGTCGAGCACCTTTGATGTATTGAGAACTCCGCCACTTCTAAGAAAGCAAGTGTGCCTTGAAAATTTTTACAGTTTTCGGTCTTTGTACTGACTATTTTGTTTCCAGATTTAAACCGGTGCAAGAAAAGTCCTCAGTGATTCTTTTCCTCTCGTTCCTCGTATTCTTTTTCGTGCGAGAACACCAAAAGAAGTTTTGTAGTTCAAAATACATTTCTAGGTCAAAATACAAACATGCAGCTTCTTTGGGAGCGGCATTTGTTTTGATCAATCTTTCCCGACTGAAGTCTTTCAAGTCTTTCAAGTCTTTCGAGAGGGACGAATCAGAGCTCCATGGAAGTTTGAACTTACCAGAAGAGAAAGCTTAGAACATCACGCATGGAACAGGCGGACAAAAAACTTTTTTTTTCGTTTAGTTCTTTTCAACGAAGCCATTCCTGGTAGCACTCCGAATCGAGCTTACTAAACTGAGCATTTTGCACACTAATTATGAACTAACTTATTCTTGATTTTTATAACCATAAATTTGAAGCAGACACCGAGAGAAACTACCGCGTTTTGCGCCGGATCGCGACGATGTAACCGGCTTCTGGTGCAGCGTTGAACAATGAGGTGAGAGAAGAAAAGTTTGTTTACATTTGAGTGGAGTAAAAATGATGAAGAGGGCGTTGAGATTTAATTTGACAGAAGTGTTACATTTATCTGAGAGCGAATTTCTCTCGCGTTCTAGATGGAATTCGAGGGTTAGTAACTCAATTTTGGGAGGTATGAGCTTGCGAATATCAACATGAGGGGGGTGCGTGTTTAATTATTGGTGGGACAACGTGTGATGATAGGTTCGTAATGACTGAAATCACAACATAACATTAGGGATTTACTTTACAGACACACGTTGAGCGGATAACCTTACTGTTGTCACGTTTGTGGCGAAGAAACTTATTCGTGATCACTGAGGAGATTTTCATGATGCTGCTGACCGATCTGCAGTCACTAACTCAATTTAAAAAATAGACTTAATGGAAGCTAAATAAAGGTGTGATCCAGATAATGTTTGCAATTTTTTTAATTGCTCCCTACGTTCCACTTAATTTGAATTGAATATCGAACTTCAGTTTTACCGATAGCAGGATCGAAACGTATTATTATCAAGATGCTTATTTGTTTTTCTTGTCATAAACTGATTTTTAATTACGATATATATATATATATCACTCGTTAACGATATTTACCCGCTACAATTCAAGATTTGGGCTATATTTACCCTTAGTAGCATCAATATAGGTTACACAATCTCATTATTGATCTTATCAGATAAAGGATAATGTTCAGCAATTGTGTGTGTCTATAGCTATGAATACGATACGAAGTCATTGCAAGTAATATGCAAAGTGTGATATTAATTTCCTTTCAGTGCTAAAACATTCCGAATCATACCTATTTTACATCTACGAGTGATAGTAAGAGTGTTAAAAAAATATCATTTGATTTAGCTGTGGGTCAGGTAAATGTTTGTGTGTTGAAGTTTATAACGGCTTTCGGAGACTTTGCACTGTTTTGGTAACTTTGAAAGAAAATTACAGCTAAATGACTAGAAAGATACTCCGTGTTCGTCTAACCTTCACTGATAAATTTACTAATATTTTCAAGACCATTACATAACACACCACGAAGCTCGCCTGAAGTTTTGCATATTACGAGTATGTTTGTGAGATAATATTATGCAATGAAATGAGTCAAGTCCCGTGCAATACGTTGACGTTTAAACAATTCGAAAAATCATTGTTCACTCTGTAATTCTTTGTTAAATTATTTCTTAAATGAATTGCGCAGAGCAAGACTTGGACATCCGCTCTAAGTTGCCATTCATGCAGCCGTGGTGAAGAGCGCTAGTTCTTTGAGCGGAAAGTCGTCAGTTCGATACTCTGGGGTTCAAACCTGTGGCTTCTTCTCGTTGAGAAATGGATAAACTTAATTTATTAAAGGATAATCCTGAAGTCGAGTCAAGTGTATGAAGTGGCTACAGACTGTAACGACTTAACAGTCATTGTCATTAATTATAATTACGGGATGCGACAGTCAACCCTGAATTTTTAGGCTTTCACATCTGCACCGAAAATGCATAATGAACTGTCGCACCATGAGTAACGCATTTCAAAATTCAAAGTACGAGACCCAAGATCAGTGGGATGAAGTGAAGTCTTCAGACTGTTTATCATGCGACGAGGTTGGCCAAGATGCCGTGTTACCTGAGTACATTTGAAATGGCATCGAGAAAACTGGTAGCGTCATTTTTTAAACAGGCGCTCATAAGGTAACTTTTGATTCTCAAATGCATTTTCACAAATCCTATAATTGTAAGATCTTAGAACCAACTGAGGGCTCCCTATTCAGAACATAAAGTATATTTCATTATAAAGTCCTATGTCAGTCACCTGAGAAGGTTACCGACTGCTGTGCAGATGGTGCGTGGATCTTCCCATGTTGATCGTCCACCTGGATGCTAGGTTTCCTCAGGACTTGCATCTTATTATTTCAAATAAAACAGGCAACTTATTTTCTGTGTTTGAATATGTCATTACTGCAAAGTGTTCTCAGGGTATTAAGGATGAATTTTGGCACACATAATAATTAATTAGTAATATGAACTCATTTCAAACAGGAAGCCTACTTGAAGCTTATAAACCCTTAATCAGGAATAAAAAACCTCCGCTTACTTTTCTTACACTAGCACAAGCTGGAGCATAATGTTTCCCGAACAGCAAGCAATGTCAATTAATGAAGCGTGGGGAGCAGCTACACAATAGATAGGACTGTAAGAAAGTGGCATGGAATTTTTGTAGTGGCTCTGAGAAACTAAAAGATGAAGAGAATGGAGGGCAGTCATGCGGTCTTGACATTTAAAAACTGAATGCAATTATTGAGCAAAATCAGCGTCAATATTTCGAAGATATGTATTAGACTTTGTGTCAGTACTGGGAAAGTTTCATGTCACTTGCACACCATTGGTAAGGTAGAACAGCTCTGAAAATGAGTATTGCATGAGCTCAATCAAGACGGTAGGCATTTCAATCAAAGTGTCTGGGATGCTCTCGCAGCAAACCCCAAATGATTCTTTACTGAACCGAAAATCCCTCATATTCCCATACTTGCTGAAACAATTACATCAGGGGCTTAAGCGTGATGAGTTCCTTAAACATGTCTTAAACCAAAAGTTTCATGAATAAAATATTAGGGTAACGGTCAGGTGATCTGTAATTTGTGCTATCCCCTGTAGCGCTCTGGAAGCCAATCAGAGTGTCGTGAAATAAAAAGCAAAAACCTTAAGGCAGGTTTGCATCAACTAAAAATCAACTTTAACATTGAAAATACAGATTGCTTCGTACATCTATCCTAAACGCCGGTAGACAGGATACACAACGAAGTTTTGATATTTCAATCTTAATATGACATTCTTCCCCTCTGACGTTAATCCCATCTGACATTTCAATCACCACCCATAACGTTGAGGCTCTCGTCTCTCTCGAGTGGAGCGTCGCAAAACCGGGGTGCTACTTTCGGTATGGTCAGAATTTTTCATACTCGGCTGGTCCTCCACAACAACCAATTGCGGGGCTTCCTTGTCCACTTCGGTTGCCTCAACGGGCGAGAAGTTAGGTGCCTCACTTTGGCGATTTGGCTATTAGGAACAGGGCGCTAAGTCTTTCAGGGATACAGTGTTTTCACGACCGTTCGGATACTTGATGTGGGCATACGTGGGATTCGCCTATACAAGTTCAACTTCGTCCACCAATGGCTCTTCTTTGTGAGTCCGACCGAAACGGCGCAGTAGTACAGGACCTGGGGTCATAAGCCAGGATGGGAGTGATGTACTTTGACAAGATCGTCTTGGGAAATTGAAAAATCGTTCATGTGGCGTAGTATTGGTAGACGTAGATAATAAAGAGCGTATCGAATGGAGAGCTTGCGGTAGAACTGATTCCCATTCTTGTTGATCTACGCCATGAGTCTTCATGGCCAATTGAATACATTTCCAAATGATGCCATTATATCTTTCAATTTAGCTATTCCCGGTTGGATGATATGGAGTTGTCTTACTAGTTGCAACTCCTCGATTGATGAGGTATTCTCGGACTTCACGAGATAAAAATGCTTGCCCACGATCAGAATGCACTTAGTTTGGCATTCCGCACAAAGAAAATATGGTGTCTAGACACCTCACAACAGTTTGAGATGTCATATATTAACAAGGGATTGCGAAAGGGAATCGGGAAAATTCATCAATGGCTGTAAATAAGTATTTGTTCCCGGTACGCGATGGAATTGGGCCCTTAAAATCAATACTTAATCTCTCCATTGCATGTGTTGCTTTTATAAGAACATTGTCCGATCGTGGCTTATAAAAATTCGGCTTGACTTCTGCGCAGATTTGACAAGAAGAACACACGTTCTTGACATCATCAGTTGAAAATGGTAAGTTCCTGCTTCTCACGAAGTGTAGCATCCTAGTAATTCCCGGATGACAGAGACCGTTATGAATTTCCACAAGGCGATTGGAACCGGACGTTGATGCACAGAAGGCGCGAGTAAAAGCATCGGGGGCAACGTTCTTTTTGTCTGGTCGATATCGGATGGAGTAACTGAAATTAGCGAGTTCTAGTCTCCATCCTTGTATTTTATCATTCTTGATCTTTGTCCTTTTCCGGTTATCCAGCATAAATGCTACCGACCTCTGATCAGTAATTATTGTGAAATGGTGACAAGATAATATGTGAGTCCACTTCCTCACAGCTTCGATAATGGCAGTCGCCTCCTTTTCGACAGCCGGGTAGTGCTTTTCACTTGCATTCAGCGTTCTGGATAGAAAAGCGATCGGACGTCCCCCTTGGTTCAAGGTTGCCGATACGGCAACGTCAGAAGCATCACATTCCACAACAAAAGGAAGCGAATCGTCGATGCCGCTTAGTGCCGCTGTCCCAAGAAGCCTCTTCAAAGTTCAGAATGCGGTGATGGCCTCCTAACTCAAAGGGAATGTTTTAGCCTGGTACAAAGCTCGAGCCTTGTCGGAGAATCCAGGAATCCATTTTGCATAGTAAGCAAACATGCCAAGTGTTCTCTGAAGAGCAGCAAAACTAGTGGGGGGCGGGAGCTGTTACAGAGGTTCTAGTCTGTCCGGATCTGGTTTGATCAAACCGTTTTCCAGTCTATAACCGAGTAAGTTAATAGATCTTGCAGATGTCACCGTTTTTGATGAATTAAATGTCAACTTCCTCCGCATGGCAGCAGCCATAAGCCTCGCAAGATTCTTATCGTGTTCCTCTTAAGAGCGTCCAGCAATAGTAATATTGTCAAGGTACGGAAATGCCCCATTATGGTGCTCTTCCTCAACAAATTCATCAAACTCTCTTTGAAATACGGTTACTCCATTCGTAACCCCGAACGGAACTCTCTTGAACTAGTACAATCTTCCATTTGCCTCAAACGCAGTAAATGGCTTACCAGAATCACGGATAGGGACCTAGTGATAAGCACTCTTGAGGTCAAATGTTGAGAAAACTTTGTACTTTGCCAATTCGTTCATCATGTTTTAAATTTTAGGGAGAGGATAGGCATCCAGATCAGTGTATCTATTGACCGAGGCTGAATAATCAATGCACAACCTTTTCTTATGACGATTTGTTTCATCTTTTGCAATGACCACCTGCGCTCTCCAGGCTGACGTGCTCGGCTCAATGATACCTTCAGAAAGGAGATGACGAATCTCTTGAGCGATGAATTCGCGATCTGCTCGGCCAAAGTCCCTAGACTTGGTTGCTATCGGTTTTACTCCTTCCTTCATATTCGCAAATAGGTGAGGCTCTGACACACTAGCAGCCATTAAACAACATGAACCATGATTGTGAATTCTGAGTTACGGCTTTTCCCCGCCATATGTTATTGAGACTGATGAATGTTGGCTCTAAAAATCAATGCCAAGCAGAATATCGCTACAAAGATTTTTTACCACCCCAAGACTAGTGTGGGGGTACTCACGGTTGTTTAGTTTCAGATTGACAGAGCACATTCCCGTCACAACAGCTGTTGAAGATGATGATGCAAGGGTAATCTCCTGATGTACTGGCTCAACACATAGATGTAGCCGACGGGCAACCTTCTCGTTGATATAACTATTCGTGCTTGCAGTATCAACAAGCCCTGAGAGCGATGTCCCTTTTAGCAGCACTGTTACCGTAAAAGGTTACAGGCCTTACGGTGCTGCGGCGGTAGTCGAGCATTTGTTGGGAGAAACGATAGAGGCCACGACGTCTCTAGTAGTCCTGGAGCGGCAAACCTTTGCCCAGTGGCCCACTTTACTGTCATGGTTCTGCTGTGACTATACTCTACGCTGTGTTTGAATGGGCGTTAAGAAGGAAAGTCTGCCTAGCTAGCGACTGAAATTCCTTCGAAAAGACTGACTTCCATAGAAATATCTTCTCGTCAATAAAGGCTGCATATTCTTGTCTCCACGAACTTCGCCCAGACATCGTCAACCGTCGCCTTCAGCTCTACCAACATCGACAACATCAACATCATCGTTTGAAGGCGCACCAACGCACCCTCTACGAGTGCCACGTCGCAGACAACGATAGGTTACCGTGCTGCCAAACGCCTCCATTTGCTCAACGTATATTCTTTTCCTTCCTTAGAGAGACTTAGGATCTTATTCACTCTGGGTAAATTAACTGTCATCCAATCGTATATCTATTCTCTTCTAATTATATGATGATACTTGCCGTTTCCGATAGGAACAGCTGACGTAAAGCATTGTCTATAAAGCGGCCCATAGACGATCAATTTAATTGTCAATATCATTGACTCTATATATTGACGAGATTTTTTTTTTTTTTGCCCACTAAAGCGGCCCACAGACGATCAATTTTATTGTCAATATAATTGACAATGATGAATATTGACAATTATATTGATCGTCTGTGGGCTTGATTGAAGACCGTCAATTAATTTACTCAATGTATTGACGCAATAAAATCGGTTTGAGCCCATAGACGATCAATTTAATTGTCAATATCATTGACTCAATATATTGATGAGATTTTTTGTTGCCCACTTGCGGCGTCAATCTTTGCATCAATGTAATTGATGAAAAACAGTCATTTGCTCTGTGGACGCCGTACGTGATGGACGTCGAAGAAATTACCATTGTAATTGTATCGCTAGCCTTGGCACTTTCAACTCCAAGAAAATCGCCGCGTAAACGCAAGACTTGGGCCAAAAACTGGCTCAGGGAACGTGGCAGGATATTCCGAATCGACGCATTGCTCAAAGAATTACGTGTAAATAAGCCAGATGATTTCAAGAACTATCTTCGAATGGACACTAAATCATTTGATCAACTTTTCCATCTCTTCACTCCATATATACGGAAAGAATCAACAAACATGCGAGAACCGATATCACCTAGCCAACGGCTGTCGCTCACGCTGAGATATCTGGCGACTGGCGACTGTCACTCCCTTTAGCAATGCAATTATCAATGCTCAAATAATTACTTATCAACAATTGTTTTAATGCTGTCACAATTCTATCTGCATCACATTTTACTAATTCTGCAATTCCTAAGTTGATTCCCCTTTTCAGATATATCGCTGTAGTATACATATAACTGATACCCCAAGTAGTTTCATGGTTTAAATATCATTACTTTCGTCCAATAATAAACTGAACTTATTGTTGCCATTATCATTGGTCAGTTTTTCGAAATGAGGATACAATACATTTTTGATGTTTGTGCATTTTGTTTGAGGCATTTAAATATCATCAATAGGTTTGCCGTTGGAGATGTACTTTAGCATAACAACTAATGATCACAATTAAAAGTTGCACTATGGTGGCCCAAAAACATGGTAGTAGCCGTCTTGGTCTGCTTCATAATCTGAACATAACGCGGCCTGAACGTGGTAAGTTCGCTATTCAAATAATTTGGTTAAGTAAATCAGCAAATATTATGAGAATGAAGTAGTAAACATTACAGCGAATGCATAATATTAATTTTGAGTAATATATCATATGCATCGCATAAGTGTAATTCCCGCAAGATAATATCAAGCAAGCTAAAAAAATTATCTAGATTTTTTTAGCTAATATCTACAATCCCCACTTTACAGCAAGGTTTAGGCGAAAATATATAGACCTAGCTATTAAATATCTAAAGTGTCAGGATGCCTGCACAACAAACGATTTGATGAGAGAAAGCAAGCGAGCTTGAATTGATTAACATGGATTCCTATGGTAGTGCATACACTGCAAGCAAGCAAGAGAGCGAGCGAGAAAGACTGAAGATTGACTGAAGCGAGAAACCGACTCGAAAATTATTTCACGCTTGAAAGTTGCAGCTAGAAGCTGGCCGCCTGGTAGTGCGCGGTGAGATGTCGATAATGTTGGCGTACTGCTCAATTCCTCCAGCATACACTGAACTTCTGATACTCGAAGTTAATACTGTACTTCGCATTTCGAACTCAAAAAATCCAAAGCACAGGGACAGATTACAGTTTCAAAGCAATGGGATGAAGTAGGAATGAAATCAACGTTACAAACACATGCTTGTACTGCTCGTTTCTGGTATAGACATCTCTCTATGACATTTAGGAGCAAGCTGTGTGTTATTTTGTGTGTGATAGATCCTGCTGACATCTTTCTCTCTCGCTTGCTTTCTCGCTTTCAGTCTTTTGGTTTGTAAGCACCCTCAGCCCTGGTTGCCATAACTTGCCCTACGTATTTTGTTAAAAGTACCAGATTTAGCTGTACGAAATTCGCAGATTCCAAGGAAAAAGTCCCAAGTTTTTACTTTCCTACATAATGCTAATAAATAGGTTAATAATTATAAATAAAATTAGTTCACTAAATTCAAATTATATTTTTCATAATAAGACATAAAAAGTACCACATATTCGTAGCAGCGCACTCCAGCATGCAAGAAGTAACAGATCTGCGAGTATACATAAATAAAATTCGACGTATTTTCAGGTGCATACACTACGCCTTCCAGAGCTCAGAATGAAATATTGACGCAATATATTGACGCGTCCAAATGGACGTTTCAATATATTGACAGACCATCAATAAAAAATCAAAATGATTTGATTTCGTCAATACATTGAGTCAATTAATTGACGGTCGTCAATCAAGCCCACACACGATCAATATCATTGTCAATGTTCATCATTGACAATTATATTGACAATGAAATCTATCGTCCACGGGCTCAAACTGATTTTATTGCGTCAATACATTGAGTCAATTAATTGACGGTCGTTAATCAAGCCCACAGACGATCAATATAATTGTCAATATTCATCATTGTCAATTATATTGACAATAAAATTGATCGTCTATGGGCCGCTTAAGAGAACCTGTTTATTCTCTATGCGAACAGCATCGCAGACTCCTACGCTTGGTAGACGACGATCCGGCATTAGCGGCCCAGCTATAGAGAAGCACGGTCGTGTCTATTTCGTGCGCTCCTACCTCGCTGTGCTGGCGAGTCAGCCAGGCAGTGAGGGTACCCACTTGTTATTCAAGGAGTCGTGTGTTGACTCATAGGCGACATTCAGGACAGAGCTAAGTATTCTAGTGTTTTCGTATTCCATACATTCAAGCCACTTTGCTTCGTGTAGTAGGTCTAGATTATGTACCTTAATTGTATCGCGCTAGGTTTGTTGACGAGCTAAATGTTCGGCATTTCGCAAGACAAATGATTCCGCGGAGGCTTCACCTCATATAAAATGTGCTCAGAGTAATTATCAATGTATTAATGTTCAAGTAATGAAGGCTTCACCTGCTTATTTTGAGATCATGATGCGATCTCCTGTAACTGTATTTTCTGATAGTTTAGAATAGTTTCTGAGATTTGATGGTGTCACGATCATCTAAATTCATTAATATGACATGTACATCGCAAGTCAATCACTATCTGAATATGTAATCTATTGCTATTTGAAGGACTTCATCATTTTAACAGAAATTTACGTTGTAACGGTGTCGTCACTTTCCTTATTGAGGCCCTATTCGCTTTGCTATAATATTACATTTAATTGTA
This sequence comes from Morinoia aosen, assembly GCA_030386875.1. Taxonomy (NCBI): domain Eukaryota; kingdom Metazoa; phylum Arthropoda; class Malacostraca; order Amphipoda; family Talitridae; genus Morinoia; species Morinoia aosen. The sequence goes on along the minus strand of CM059567.1, from coordinate 23,047,928 downwards.
ACTAATGACATTGAAAAGTCTCAATCTACGTCGATCTTTAATACAAACAAAATAGAATAATTGAGGCCTTCTGTCTCGACTATTGATCGAAAGAAAATAAAAGCAACGAGGAAATAATGACGAAAATAATGCAGAGAAAAGAATTGCCTCGGAAAAATTGGCCAACGAAAAATATATAGATACTAGGATAAAAATAGGGAATCACAACATATGGTGCCAAGCGGTGGCGGATCTTTATCTTTAATCGTCTCCGAAAGAGACCGCTCAAATTTGTCACGCTTACCAATTATCGAAAAAAAATCATTAAATTATGCCGCATTATAATCAATTGATAAAATAGTGCCTCGTTACCAAACCATATCTAATTAAATCCGCCTCAAATATTTTATAAAGCATAAAATTTGCATTTAATCGGCCAGACGCAAATTTGGATAGTGAAGAGTGATTTAAATTGTAATAAATGATTATCATTATCATTGTATCAGGGTATTTAATAATCTATGTCACTGTAGCCCGCTTGCATTTAAATTGTTTCTATTTATGTGCCCACTTACTAATATTGTGTCATTTTATTTTTATTGTGAACCTATTTACATTTCATTTATTGTGCTTGTTTACTATAAAATTATTCGTATGTCTTATCATGCATTAATCTTGGTTGTGTTTCGTTAATTTCTCTCCATAATCACGTTTCAGGTTAGCCGTTTGTAGTCCACTGATTATGTTATGCTCATTATACTAATTATTACCGTTCTGAAACTTCATATTTCATTATTATATTGTGTATTAATTGTCTATGTATATGGAAATACCAAGTATGCAAAAGAATTAATTACAATCGATTTGCAAAAATAAGTTCAAGCCTCATTCAATTAATTATCGCACAAGTTACGGTATTCGAGCAATAAGTTAGAATAAGGCTCTGTGAAAATTTTATCTACAAACCAAGCCATTAAACTACAGGCGCCATTTTGTAATCGACGAGAGAGACATGAGAGCAGCACTATTCATGACGCCGGCTTGGAATTCGAATCTTCAGGCTGAGTTGAACGTTTAAAGCTATGTCATCCTAGCTCGCCAAAGTTTAAACTATGTTTGTGAAGTTATCAACTCTAAAGTATGATTCGTAAACCTCCATAAAAATCTTCTATGGATAATTTAAATTTATACCTTTTTAAAAATAAAATTTCACCCTCACATGCTGAAGGAGGCTCATATAAAAGTAAGATTTCATTCAAAATAACATTTTCCGCGCATCAAAAAATTTTACATACACTATGTGTACTTATAAATTTGATATTTACTAAATTTACTGGTGCGAATTTATGTAATGTACTGGTAATTTCATTCCACGTCCATTTCAAATTTATTGCAATGTGTAACCATATAATTTCATGTTGAGAGGGATGTTGTATGAATGAATATTTACGTCTGGGACGTGGGTGTTGAGATGCTATGGGGAGGTGTGACGTAGGCAAGGCAGTGTGTGCTGTGGTGAGGACGGTCTACCGAGCCTTTGTTTACATTCCAACTCGCCCGCCGAACATCTGGCACTGCCTGACGCTCGACCCTTCCGACCCTCTTCCCTCTACTCCTATGCCTCTACATCCCTTTCTTTCTCAAGGCCTAACGCTTACTACCACGACCACTCGTGTTACTCATAGTGAACCCTGTCTTCATAGCACATGTCGAAGTGATGGTCTTATCTCAAACTCAACTGAAATGTTTAATACCTAAATTTTAACGTAATGTGAAACGTGCACTACTTAAACATTATGATGTAACCCTTTCATTATATTATTCTATCGTTTGTCATTCTTGATTGCTTGCCATATCTTATAGTCAACGAAGAAACTAATTCCCACCGCAAATTGAATACTTGAATGTAATTCATGCGCATATCTGGATCATTGATTTTATGAAAAAAAATTATTCTCTCAATGTTTATATGAATTATTGCATCGCAACAAAATGTAAATATTAGTAAAATCAAGCGAATCTGATTCTAATTCAAAGATCATACCGCTCTGTCATTATCTAATTTCCAACGCTAGTATGTTATTAGAAATTTATGTAGTCTCTCTTTCTGCGATTCATGATTGTCACGTAATATCACGTCTAGTTTAAGATTGGAATTAAATTTAGGCTTATGTCCTCTTTGTGAACGCGAAGTAAAGTGGGGTGAATGAGGTGAACACAATATGGATGCGAATGCGTATGACTGCAACAAGGGAGTGGAAATCTCGGACTGATAAGGTCATTGAATAACCAAAACTGAACTTTCAGTCATGGCGTCAAGGGCAAGTCATGCACGGGTCGACGACGGGCATCACAAGGACGCGCTTGCCTTGTGTGGTGCACAACCACGTCGCACGGAGCACCGACCCAACCACAACCGCACCACTCAACCCAGAGGGTAGACGGCAACGCCTGCGCGCACCGTGGACGTGAGCGAGTGGATGGACATACGCACGCACAGCGCGGCACCTGAGGCAGCGGCATGACGTCACAGCTCGGGCGTCGGCGCTTGAGGGATACGCTCCTACCCCAACACACCCCTACACGCACGCACGCACATACGCTTCGCGTACGAGCCTCAGCTGATCAGCACGCGACACAACGCAATCTCACAACTCCCACAGCAGGTAACATCGACAACGGAAGGCGTGACGGCAAGTGAAGGGAGCGACGTTATGCTGTATTTACCAGCGAGACGACAAATGGGTCAGCAGCGCTCCAAAAGATGACATCCCGCATAAGAGGAATACGTCCACCTCACATCTCAGGCCCCGCGGAGTTATTTAACTCGAATATTTCTGCAAGAGGAATCAAATAAATGGAAGCCCCTTGGACCCTAGGCGGCCAAGGTATTTAAGGGATTTTGATCCCTGAAGTTCTTTAGCTTCACGACTGTTGTATACGGCGGTCATGACGACAAGAGGGGACGTCAACATCCGTCGTTAGGTGAATAGATCCTGCACAAGGATTACTACACGGTTGTTTTCACAGGACTTCCCCGTATCAGAGCACTTATTTGGAGCAAATCTTGTCGTCAAGCTTCACATCTGTTTCCTCGGAACTACGCGTTATTCCAAACGTATAGTCGCACGCGTTGAGGTCGAGTGAAGGAGAAGAAAAAAGCAGGAGCTTTTAAACAAAAAAACGCGACGGAGGGATATTTGTCATGGTTCTGCTGTGACTATACTCTACGCTGTGTTTGAATGGGCGTTAAGAAGGAAAGTCTGCCTAGCTAGCGACTGAAATTCCTTCGAAAAGACTGACTTACATAGAAATATCTTCTCGTCAATAAAGGCTGCATATTCTTGTCTCCACGAACTTCGCCCAGACATCGTCAACCGTCGCCTTCAGCTCTACCAACATCGACAACATCAACATCATCGTTTGAAGGCGCACCAACGCACCCTCTACGAGTGCCACGTCGCAGACAACGATAGGTTACCGTGCTGCCAAACGCCTCCATTTGCTCAACGTATATTCTTTTCCTTCCTTAGAGAGACTTAGGATCTTATTCACTCTGGGTAAATTAACTGTCATCCAATCGTATATCTATTCTCTTCTAATTATATGATGATACTTGCCGTTTCCGATAGGAACAGCTGACGTAAAGCATTGTCTATAAGAGAACCTGTTTATTCTCTATGCGAACAGCATCGCAGACTCCTACGCTTGGTAGACGACGATCCGGCATTAGCGGCCCAGCTATAGAGAAGCACGGTCGTGTCTATTTCGTGCGCTCCTACCTCGCTGTGCTGGCGAGTCAGCCAGGCAGTGAGGGTACCCACTTGTTATTCAAGGAGTCGTGTGTTGACTCATAGGCGACATTCAGGACAGAGCTAAGTATTCTAGTGTTTTCGTATTCCATACATTCAAGCCACTTGGCTTCGTGTAGTAGGTCTAGATTATGTACCTTAAATGTATCGCGCTAGGTTTGTTGACGAGTTAAATGTTCGGCATTTCGCAAGACAAATGATTCCGCGGAGGCTTCACCTCATATAAAATGTGCTCAGAGTAATTATCAATGTATTAATGTTCAAGTAATGAAGGCTTCACCTGCTTATTTTGAGATCATGATGCGATCTCCTGTAACTGTATTTTCTGATAGTTTAGAATAGTTTCTGAGATTTGATGGTGTCACGATCATCTAAATTCATTAATATGACATGTACATCGCAAGTCAATCACTATCTGAATATGTAATCTATTGCTATTTGAAGGACGTCATCATTTTAACAGAAATTTACGTTGTAACGGTGTCGTCACTATCCTTATTGAGGCCCTATTCGCTTTGCTATAATATTACATTTAATTGTAACTAATGACATTGAAAAGTCTCAATCTACTTCGATCTTTAATACAAACAAAATAGAATAATTGAGGCCTTCTGTCTCGACTATTGATCGAAAGAAAATAAAAGCAACGAGGAAATAATGACGAAAATAATGCAGAGAAAAGAATTGCCTCGGAAAAGTTGGCCAACGAAAAATATATAGATACTAGGATAAAAATAGGGAATCACAACATACTGCATAATGAACAATTGGAATTTCTTGCTGGACACTTGTTGCGAGGATGAATAGCCCCACCACAGAACCAGCACTGTTTCTTTGCAACCGCAGAAGTCACTGCGTTGTCCTTAGTCTCCTTCCGCGAAGTAGTCATCATACTTTCCGTAACAGATGACTGGTTGCAAGCGTTGGCTTTCATGGCTGCAGTAAACTAATCCGCTGACCGATACGATTCCGAATTGCGCTGTGCAAGATCGAGTGCTCTGGCCGTTTCATACGCTTCGGTGAGAGTCAGAGTAGAGTTTTCCAGAAGACGTTAGCGTATGATAGATGATGAGAGTCCATTGATAAAGGCATCACGAACGAGTTCCAGTCGGTATTCTTCTGCTGATACAGGCTTTAATTTACAGTTCTTGCTCAATCTGTGCAATTCTTGAAAGAATTCATCCAAGGATTCAGACGCCTCTTGTCGGCGTGTAGCAAGAAGATGCCTAGCGAAGATAATATTCTTCTTTTTTACGTACAACTTCTCCAGTACCGCAATAGCTCCATCATACGTGGACTCATCAGCAATATAATCATACATTTCGGCCGATACATATCGGGTTAGGCAGCGAAGTTTATCTGGTGCTCTCTCTCCGCATTCTTCTAGGAAGTTATCAAACGTTCGTTTCCAATGTCGAAACGTCTTCTCGGCCGCCGGTGAATTTGGATCAGCGTTTAGTATCTCTGGGCTAAAGATCCGCTCCATTCAGACAAGATTTTTAGTTGATTAAATTGTCGTGAAATAAAAAGCAAAAACCCTTAAGGCAGGTTTTAATCAACTAAAAATCAACTTTAACATTGAAAATACAGATTGCTTCGTACATCTATCCTAAACGCCGGTAGACAGGATACACAACGAAGTTTTGATATTTCAATCTTAATATGACACAGAGCATTATGGCAAGGGGTTGCTTAAATCAGGTTATAATACATGGTTACACGAAAAAAATTGACCTTCTTTGGTGCATGAGTCGGCGTGGCCAAATGAAGCTACAGATTGATGCTCGGCCACTTGTTGCATGAACGACTCTTCAAAAATTCGCAGACTTGCGACTCTCTACCACATCCTCCATATTCTCCAGATCTTTTACCCGCTGACTACCTTTTTTAAGCACTTTAACATCATATTGAAAGTTAAATCTTTCATGTATAAATCAGAGGTTTCGTTGCATCCTATAACTTTTTATCAAAGAGGAGTGAATAATCTTGTAGATCGATGGTCGAGCTGCACAGTTGCTCAAGGGTCTTATTTTGAGCTAATTTGAATATGCGTTTACTATATTTCTTCATTTAAGAATTATGCTTCTAAAATCGGTTATTGTTTTCGTGACAACTTAATACGAGCGTACGGCAAATTTGACGACCTTGGTGTCTGTGCGCGTGCCCTCATGAATTATGCGTAACTGATTGTACATCCACTCGATGTACGCGTGAGAGGTACAGGAGGTACGACAACTCAAATATTTAGATCAAATGCTTGTGAGAAGGTTCAGAACTGAGACATTATCATAATTATTGTCTTGTTGCATTTGAAATTGTATTCATAAATTAATATTCAACTCTGTTTATAAACACGGAAATTGCTTATGCGTCCAAAACACTTTACGAGATGAGTCGGTCTTTTTTATCAGATTTTTGTCTTGAAAATACTTCAATTACTTGACTTTAATGTAAATTCAGCGGCAATTATCTGTGCTTCTCATTAGTGAGCTTCAGCAACCATCAAATTTTACTTTCGTATGTGACGTACCGAGTACCAAATTGTAAGCAGTTGAGAATTACAACACCGAACGTGAGAAGCCAAGCACTTGCTTTAAAATGCTTGTACAATTGTGTGCATGTGTTTTCGTGATTGACTAAGCAACCCATGAAAAGGTTGTCAACCTGGACATCAACATTGAATTCATAGGTTCATTGATACGTTGAGTTCACTTATATTTAAGTCCACGGTGTCGCGTGCGCAACCATCGGTAAAGGACGACTTCGTAGACCAACGCAGCGGTGGCCACACCAAAGCCAGCGGCGAGAATAACGAAGGGCATCAGCACTTGTTCGCTGCCGAGAGGCTCAAAAATTTTGACTTTCCTGCACCTTGGCTTCTCGTCAAACCACTTCCTCCGTAAGCGAAGAAGAACTCCCGATGAAATGACGCGCTGCAGGCTGAAATTCACGCATGACGAGAATATTAGAAGATGAATATCCACCAATCGCGATGCGGTTTGGAGATCGTTGGTGCAGTTGCAACAATTATTGTTTGCAAATGTTCAAGCGGAAGTAAATTTTGAAGAAAATCCCAATGCGCAGAGAATTGTGCGTGTATTCATACAATCAGAAATTTAATTTTTTCCCGAATCCTAAAATAAACACCACGTAATCTAAAATTAAGTCGAGTGTGAAGGTGAACATTTAAACACTAATGAAGTGAGCAATGTCAAAATAGAATCGAGAAAAATATATTCCAACAATTGAATGTAGTTTTATATGAGGATGAAGATTATACGCCTTATGTGACGATTCATATACGGTACAAATAATTTATTTCGTGCTGTAGAAAACAACACTAAAAATGAAAGTCCAAATATTACAACCGCTCGTCCAAATATCACAACCACTTTTATTTGAAGCAAAATTGCTCATATTTAAGATTAAAGAAATGTGTAATTAAAAATTTCGTAACATTTGCAGAAAACTGTTCTGATACTTGGTGCTTTCTTTCATAATAAATCTAATATTCCTTTCTAATTGATGAAATTGAAACATATCATATATTCGTATTTAAAGTTAAACTCACAAGTTATTGAGCGATATTTTGATGGGCAGGTTTTTTTGCAGGGCCAGCATCTCGTCAAATCGGGAGATTTTCATGAAGCTGACGTAACAACTGCGACGCAAGTTGCTGTACACTTTGAGGTCGCTTGTGTACAGAGCTTTCTTGGAGCGAAATATTTTCTGTAGGGTAGAAAAAATCCAAACTAGCAAGAAATTACCGAAATTGAAGCAGAGCCTATGATGAGACAGTACGTGTTCCTGAAACGAACAGCATTTACTCTGTTGAAAAATCGATCACTGATGCTAATCAGAAACTCTTAATTGATGCGAAATGCAACGCATTCACTGGTATTATTTTGAACTTTTGTTTTCATTATCAAGGTTTTACCCGTAGCTATGTCTAATGCTCTTTGGATAAATTCATTATTTATTTTAAATTCAATAAATGACACAAGTATTGACGGGAGGAAATTTTTCAAGGAGTTTTAACCAAGACCATTTTTTTTCATTTGTCAAATGTTTTGCAATTTTAAGGAAAAAAAAACACGCAGAACCAAGAATTAACATGGTTTGCATTCACATTAATATTTATTGAGCCTCTGTTAAAGAAAAACTAATAAATGAATAAAAAATAAATATTCGAAGAAATTTAACCATTCAAGCATATTATCGCTCAATATGCAAATTTTATTCTTTTTCTATTACTAGTATCCTTAGATCTTGACAAATTTTTAACAATTTCGATGTTTTTTTACAAAAGAAATTCGCAAAGACCTGTACCTGTAGAGACCTGTTCGGCACCTGTAGCGTATAAAATGATTCACTCAAAATTTTCCACTCTCAAACATGCATTTCGAAATATGCCCTGTCAAGCAAACGCTTCTATCGCAATTTGTCAGTATCCAACACTTCTTGAAAAATAAGTCACTGTCAAATATTTCTTTCAAAATTTACCACTGTCAAATACGAAGCGGTCGTCATGAGAATGCATTTCAACACTGAAATAAACATGGCCTGATAGTGGGTCAAATTTCACGTTAAAATGTATGCCTTATCCTATTCATCATCACTTTTTCTAGAACAACTTCCAAAAACAAATAATACCTCCTGCATCTCCAATCTTACTGTTAAACTTGGTAACATAGAAATGACGTCGCGCTTGTTGTCCGAAGATGATGGTAGCAGTCTTGAATGGAAAACAACGGCGGTCAATACGATTTTGAGTACAATTTCTATCAGCACTTCTGTGATACTATTTATGAATGATCAAGTATGAAATGCATGGTGTGTAATAGTATGCAAATTCCTAATACATAGATATTCCTTAGGTTCATGATTAGCTGTTTGTTCATTTATTCACAATGAAATTAGGATATAGCAGTTGCGGACTTGTGGAACGTTTGGATGAAGAAAACTGTTGCTAAAGCAGTTTTCGGAGTGATAATGACCAACTTTAGGAGTTTTTCACTTTTTTGGGCCAAACTGTGCCCGACTTTCTCAGTAACGAGTTTTTTTACGATCTCGTGTTGCGCAAAATCAAAACGAAAAGGAAAATTGCGTGCAGTAACCTCAGTGCAAAGAGGGCTTTGGCTTCAGTGATAAAATTAAAAACTCCAACCCTGTAGACATTGCAAGATAATTCGTGAGTTCAATATTTCATCTGTTCAAATTGTGAGATCTGACGGCGAAAGGTTAAGCGTCGGGCCCAAACAAGTTCGACGACGCTTTAATTTTCCTCATACTGAAATGAACAGAAATTAAATTTTTTATACCCATTTGTCACTAGATCATTACTGCATATCTCTCCCAATTTTTAAAGCTTGGTTAGCTCCGTTCTTTGGGATACTTACAATGTATTGGAGCTAACATAATTTCGCTGCTTCGATCCATAACAAATGGTACAAAATCTCGGACTACTAGTATGACGCCACCATTTATATGAGCAGGCGTCGAGATGTAGGACGCATTGGTACAACCCACCCAGCTAACACAACCCACCCAGCGAGCACAGCCCACCAAGCTAACACAACCCACCCAGCTAACACAACCCACCCAGCTGACACAACCCACCCAGCTAACACAACCCACCCAGCTAACACAACCCACCCAGTGAGCACAGCCCACCAAGCTAACACAACCCACCCAGCTAACACAACCCACCCAGCTGACACAACCCACCCAGCTAACACAACCCACCCAGCGAGCACAGCCCACCAAGCTAACACAACCCACCCAGCTAACACAACCCACCCAGCTGACACAACCCACCGAGCTAACACAACCCACCCAGCTAACACAACCTAACCAGCTAACACAACCCACCCAGCTAACAGCTCACTCAGCTGACATAACCTACGCAGCTAACACAACCCACCCAGCTAACACAACCCACCCAGCTGACACAACCCACCCAGCTAACACAACCCACCCAGCTAACACAACCCACCCAGCTAACACAACCTACCCAGCTAACACAACCCACCCAGCTAACTGCTCACCCAGCTGACATAACCCACGCAGCTAACGCAACCCACCCACCAAACACAACCCACCGCGATGCCCCACGTGAAGTTCTCCACTCCGTGGGCCGAGAAGTCGCCTCTGGCAACAGCCCTTCTGTCGTGGCTGTACTCTTTGTACAACGCCTGCAAGGGAGACTTCGAGTGACATGTGCTGTGAAAATTCCCTGTACCAACTTGCAGTCCAGCCTTGGGTTATATATGCATGACGTAGTGTTAAGCTCAACTCATGCTGATAAAGCTAGCTCTGGTTTTTGTCAGTATGAGTTTTTGGTTGTATGGTATCATTTCATGTTAACCTTAACTCATGCTGATAAAATTTAGCTCTAATTATTGTCAGTTATTCCATATTTGAATCAAGCTTCGCATTCGGTTAAGAACTGGGGTGTAGTACGCGCATTTATCCGCGCCAGTGGAGGTTCGCATGAGGTAATATTTAACTTGCGGATCGATTGGGCATTTTAAGGCATTACTTTTATGCTGAAACATTCAATGAGTGTTCTTAATGCTCGTTAGAACTTTGCAAATAGCTGCTCGAGTTTTTTCCTTCGAGGCATTTCTTCTCCCAACCCTCTTTTAGGTAACAGAATATCTCATCAAGAAGATATGAAGATGATGCACTTAATGAACTCAATGCATTTCCCTTAATAGTACTGTACCTAAAGCCTCGGTAACTTGCGTTTAAAAGAGTGCCATTGGGAAATCCCGACATCCTGCAAATGAAAACTAGCCTACACTTTTAAACGTCACGATAGCATTCACGGAAATGTTCGTTCATTTACTCAAACTTCTGTGCATCAAACAGCAGATAGCAGGAATTTACATGAATTGAACAGTGATTCCGACCTTGGGGAGTTCATAATAAACTTTTTTACTGAGTAGTTTATAAAACATACAAATCACATCGAATTTTTAAAAATGAACCCTCAAATATAGTTTAACTCTGCCCGCAGACTTTATTTCAACCAATGAAAGAAATCTAATCTGCCAATACCACAAAATATATCCAACACCATCACATTGTCTTGGTGTTGCAATGTTTCAACGTGCGCTGCAGGTCGTATCTGGTCGTATCGTTGTAGCTACAGGCGATCTTGAGGCCACCCATTCACAGCCTGAACGTGCTTTGGTAGCTAAACCTTACCTTCTGCCTGTGTTTTAATTAGTTTCCAATCCTCGTGTTTCTTGCAGAAATCAAGCTGCTTCTTAATGACAGCCACAGGCAGCCTTTATGACGGTACGTCGATGTGGAATTTTTATATCCTTGTACAGCTGATGTTGGATCGTTCTCACAGCGATGTTTTCAAGAAAATGAACTTTCTTCCGATCCCTACGGCTGTTATTAGTGGAACTCATTTTAGCGTGAAGTTTGTGCAAACAGAATATCTCGTACGAACTCCAAGGCCTGTCATTCATCGAAGGAGAGCGATGGCTACTTAAAAAAATAGATATCCTTGTCGACTCTATGCCTGCAGTCACACTCATCGTAGACATTTTTTGCTGTGACAGACGGTGCGGCGAGCACAGAAAATCTGCCTCCTCATTTTGATCATTGAAAATTAGTTTTACGGCATCAAACTTTGGGAGTAAGTACAAAAACAATGCACTGAGAAGTAGCGTGTTCGAAATCTCTCTCACTGAACTCAAGCGGATCACAACGGCGTATAGTGTACTTGAAGGAAAGTTAAAACGAGGCGGGCTGTGGTGTACAGCATTATCACTAGCTCCATCTATTTTCCTAAGCTGAGAACCCGAAAGAAATTTACTTGTAAAATCCCAAGAAGGGATTTTCTCGCTGTGAAAAAAATTCATTTATCCATTGCCCCTGCACATAGATTCGATTAGTGCATTAGGGAAGACCACTATATAGGTTACAGTACACGATGTACCGACACTACGGGGCCACGCCAGGGCGAATAAAAAGCCAATATTCTACTAAATTAGAAAAAAGCAGCGGTCCTAAGACATAAAACTTTTTGCCAACGACAGAAAAGTAAATACGAACTCTAAAAAAAACTTTCACTTATTGCAACCTAATTATACCCCAGAGAATCTAATATTGAAATCCACGGTTCATTTGAGAGAGAAAATTAATGAGATGATTTCAATATTATTAAGTAATGATTGAATTTCTTATAGGACATTATGATTGTTTCGACTAACTCAATTCATCAAGGAAAACCCAATCGTTTTCAAACCCTCCGTAATTGAGCGACAAAAGCAATTTCAGAAAAATGTTTCGTTAACGGTACATTTCTCAGCCCATAACAAACCGTCAGGGATTTCCAAACTTTTGAAAACTTGCAGGCCAGATAAGATACCCTTCCCAATGAGCCCTAAAATTTTTATCGCATTAGTGATGGAGAAAGTTCTCGTCTTGATGGACTAAATTTCGTATGATGAGTTGCTGAAAAGTACATCGCTCCGCCATATAAAAGAGATTCAATGTTCTTTAGAAGCTTCAAACGAACTGATGAGTTAATAAGACAATGCTATTATATTTTCTTAAATACCAGCATATTAAAAATGAAATGCTACTCCTCCACGTGACTGCTGTTTTTAACAAACAGTAATTAATTTAACACTTACTCTGAAAGGATTTCACATAACTGATGGAAATCCCTGACGGCTCTTTGTTTGTTAATTTTAGCAGAAATAGTTCGATAAAAAAACACTGTATTAAGATTCCACAAGATATACTTACTGCACTAAGATGCGCAGAGCCCCGAAATAATTTATTTCATTTTCTCCAGACTGTAAAAATTTGAGTAAAAATCATATGCAAAAAATTTTAGAATTTAAAACACTGAAATAGGCATCCTGTAAACGACGCTAATCGTATTCTCTTATTTTTATCTGGCTGTGTCTTAAAAGAACATAACAAATCGTGAGGTTAGTCTGTCAACTCATGGCAGCGTACTATACTCAAACCTGACAAAAAACGAGAACAAATGACGCAAATGTCCTCCTCAATTTAGGAGCGATCCCAAAATTTTTCCCAATCGCCTAAACATTCCATTTGGCTCTAATGACTATAATACTAGCAGTAAATAATAATAATGCCTTTTTGCTTGGGTCAGTTTCAATATGAAAATGAACGACAAGGCTGTCTGCAAAAGAGATCCTTAGTAGTGAAAACATGAAACAAGTTTAAACGTTTATACAAGCTTAAATTGTCGAGCCACTTCAACAGAAGTTTTCTTTCAAAAAGGCAGTGAAGAAGACATGCATCGAGCCAAAAAGTTCAATAAACAATGAGTAGCAGCAGAGGCCGAATTCTCAAGTAAATTAAGCCATAGTAGCGGTTCAACTGGCAAGGTAACTTTTCCAAAGTTGACTATTCCATGGTAAGCGCTGCAGCACGCATAGCGTACCTAAGGCAACTTAAAAAGTTATTGTAGTCCATTAGTCCATTTACTCTATTATTGATTGACAATGCGAAGCTATTAGAGATAAAACGTATAAAATTGCAAATGAAAGAACGGATTTAAGAGATTTTAATGTGTATTTTTGCTTCTATAGCAAATCTATGATAAAGTAAAGTGACTTTTGGACTACCAATACAATACCCGCTGCGACAACGAGACTGAAATTTAGCCTCAACAGACACCCAAGAACCACATCAGCACCTGGAGTTCGACCATGGAAGCAGTGTTGTTGGCGGCGATGACGGACCAGCTCGTGCTGCGAATGGCTTCTTCGAGAGACCAAAAGGGTTTTGTCCTCAAGGTGGTGGACAGAAAAGACGTCAGGCGAGCGTTGTAGAACGCCAGCAATATGACACAGAAGGACCAGAATGAAATGATCACGATGCGCTGAGAAACTGCAATTATTCTCCGGGAATGACCTGGAAACCCGCAAAGCAGTTAAAATACCCGGGAAGAACGCATAAAACTATTTGCATTGGTGAAAGTAAGCAAAAAATGCTGTTGTGTCAGTCGGTCTATTGGTTTTAGTCAGCTCTTGAAGATGCGTTTAAACTTTGAAAAATAAGACATCTAAAAAAGAGAAGGAAACTTTTTCTCAAAAGTGCAGAAACATTCCCTTCTTTCTCTATTCCCAACCAGACCTCTGTGCTCTTTAAAATTCGCTACTTCGCTCGTTTTCGTTATGCTCTAAAATTAACCTCCAGCATTGCCTGTCTTCCTCAACATTGCAACATGTTATTCCTCGTGACGTCTTATCCACCTGCTAATTAGAGTCACACCATATTTTCCCTACAATTATTTGTTTATACAATTGCTTGTGAGCCACCGGTCGTAACTGAGAGGATTTCTATAACGCAGGTGATACATCAAAGATCACGAATGTAATTTTTACGCGTACTCGATGAAAACAAAATTTCAAATAAATTTTCATTTTCATAATGAAAATTGCAATTAAGCTAAACTTTGGCTGAGCATCAAACATATCAGGAGAATTTTTTTCCATCACTAACATAATTTGAGCTTAATTTTTCTCCATATTTTCTAATGCAGCCACTAGGCCTCAACAGCCCGCATTGAGGTAAGAAAAATTCTAGCATTGGAAAAGTGTATTCTTACTCTACTTAGAGCCGAAATTTTTGTAATTTAATTCGCATTTTATATCGTACTCCTATCTAGCGCTCGCATCATGATGTGTGCACACTTCTTCATCTGCACATCAGCTGTTCCTTGTATCCAACATTTATCGGTTCCATTCAGGCCCAGTAATTTCCTGGACGCCTTCTGATTTGTCATTTTAGAGAACCCACATCGTGCATGAGCCAAGGATTTTCATCGACTTGCCTTCACGTAAAAACCTTGATTCACATATTCTTAAAATGTTGTGACTTTACACCGCTGGAAGTTTGCTCTCTTAGACGCTCTTTACACATGTTAAGATTCCCCCTATGATAACTCTATCGCAAGCTTTTTACCTCAAAATGACGCCATCGTAGAAGCACCTCATGAGCGACTGAATGACATGTGTCTAACTAACATAAGAGAATTAGCTTAGCAATTCGAACATTAACAAATTATTCAATTCTAGGAAGGTTTTAAACTATATCATGAGGGCAGTAGAGTAAACCAAAACCTAATAATTTATATCTAGATGTCACACTTCCGATGAGACATCTACTCTGTTTCTGCGACGTTCTGGCTATCTTTGAGGCACCTGAACAGCCATGAGACACTTAGAGAGGCAAAAATTTCTTTCAGTGTACCTTGCCAGCAGCGCACGAAAATATGTTCTTTCTTTCGTGAAAAAAACTAACCGTAAAAGAGCTGTCTGTGAGTAATGTCCGACCCTATGAACGGAAAGTATGAGTTATTCTTGAATACACTAAATATCAGTTGATTTCCCAATCTTGTAACTCGACGACGAATCAAAGCAGTGCAAAAGTTGCAACCTACCGCACAAAAATGCATCGAAGAACCACATTGATGCATAAGAAGTGGAAATTAAACGTTTAAATCACAAACCTTGCTGTACCAAGCACTCGAAGAAGAAAAAAAAGAGTGCATGTGCCGACCGATCACCGGTGAAGCCACGAGGCTCTCTCGTGACCACCATCATCACCGCCACCACCGTAACGGTCAGCAGCAGCACACTCAGCCACACGCTCCAATCGAAGCCCGCGAAATACGTCGACAAACTGTGATCACCGCAAGAAACAGAGAAGCATTTTTATTAATCCCCCTTCAATAGCAATCGTACTATACGAATGATTCTTGAGCCCATTAGCCTAAGGCGAGGGAGTGGGAAAAGTGAAAGGTTAATGAGTAGAAGAGTTTCCCTCTAATTTCTTTAACTCGTTTTCCCTCGTTTTCTCGGATCAGTGGATGAGCTGCTTTCGATCTCGTGAAAATACCGCGGGAGCCGGATTGGGATGAAAACCAGAGCTGCTCGCCCTAGGAGTGTTTCTCTACCCTTGCTTCAGCGGGATCAATAGAAGCTTACATTCCAACACCGTGAAACATGTGTCTGAAGATTGTTATATTGCGAAGTTGTGTGAAATACGAGTGTCTTAAATACTTTCTTTTCAGGCATTTGAGTCGCAGTAAAATCTTGAGTGCGTGAAATGCTATCAACAGTAAAAAAATATTGCTGCTCTTTAGCACTCATAAATATCAACGCAGCTTTAGAATAATTCATGTTATACATTACATACAAAGAAGGACTATTTAACGGCATGAGTAATAAAAATTATTTTGCAGCACTAATAACAGTTCTAATATAATAATAGTATTTAACAGCAGCAAAAATAAAAACTATCAACAGCTGCAATAGTCGAACCGTCGAAGAGACTAAGCAAGTGTCCAACAACACTGTGCCAGTTATTTACAGCCATTAGTAACGAATTAATCGGAACGAAAGTACAAAAGACATTTTGAAAATTTCAAGCGAAATTTGTTTTAATGCTCAAAATTTTTTAATGAATAGAACTATTCAATTTCTAAATTTCAGACATGACTTACGAGATTTTATTTTTTCTTGATATATGAAATCAAATGATGTTTAAAATAAATATAAAATCAAGGTACTTATAAAATACTGACAAGCTTGAATGTTTATTTGTTTCCTTGTTTGCTTGCCGACCATTTCCATTGCGATCGCGCTACTTTAATTCCAGTGATAACATAAGGCAATATTGAACTCAGCTATCTGATTATAACAGGAGGCGAAATTTAACATTCTCATACCCGATATTGTGAACACGATTAAATACGATACCGTGAACCTATTTGAAAAAGTGCAGCTATACATTGCCCCTGCACAGAGCTTTGACTAGTGTCTTGGGGAAGACCATTATTGGTTACGGCACACGACACCACTGGACAGCGTCATGGCCAATGGGGAGCCAATTTTCTGCAACATTAAAAGAAGCGGCAGCCCTAAGACATAAAACTTTTCGCCAACGACAGACATGATATTGTGAACACGATCTAACACCCATTTTATATAGAATATTACCAAAATCCATTTAAGCCATCAACCTGACCTAAAAAGTCAAGATTGGTTTGTTTTTACAACATCTTCAATCCGGGAGCCTCCTGACCTGGGACTCTGAGTGTCGGCCGAGGCCCTGTACGCTAGGCCCCTGTATGCCTGCAGCACGGGCGGCGTGTAGTCCAGCACCTCCAGCCGCTCCGTCAGGCCTCGGAAGCCCATCAGGGATATGTCGGCTCTCTGCGCCAGAAATTTTACCTTCACACCCTCATGTGAAATGGATATACTCTTCACACCCTCATGTGAAATGGATATACTCTTCACACCCTCATGTGAAATTGATATACTCTTCACAGCCTCATGTGAAATGGATATACTCTTCACACCCTCATGTGAAATTGATATGCTCTTCACACCCTCATGTGAAATTGATATACTCTTCACACCCTCATGTGAAATTGATATACTCTTCACACCCTCATGTGAAATTGATATACTCTTCACACCCTCATGGGAAATTGATATACTCTTCACAGCCTCATGTGAAATGGATATACTCTTCACACCCTCATGTGAAATTGATATAATCTTCACACCCTCATGTGAAATTGATATACTCTTCACACCCTCATGTGAAATTGATATACTCTTCACACCCTCATGTGAAATTGATATACTCTTCATACCCTTATGTAAAATGGATGTACTCCACCCTCATGTGAAATGGATATACCTTTCACACCCTCATGTGAAATGAATATACTCCTCACACCCTCATGTGAAGTTGATATACTTCTCACACCCCCATGTGAAATGAATGTACTCTTCACACCCTCATGTGAAATTGATATACTCTTCACACCCTCATGTGAAATAAATATTCTCCTCACACCCTCATGAGAAATTGATACACTCCTCACACCCTCATGTGAAATAAATGTACTCCTCACACCCTCATGAGAAATTGATATACTCTTCACACCCTCATGAGAAATTGATATACTCTTCACACCCTCATGAGAAATTGATATACTCTTCACACCCTTATGTGAAATTAATATACTCCTCACACCCTCATGTGAAATTGAAATACTCTTCACACCCTTATATGAAATTAATATACTCCTCACATCCTCATGTGAAATTGATAAACTCTTCACACCTCCATGTGAAATTGGTATTCCTGGGAATGAAGAAAAGCTGACGAATACACGATGAGACATATTGGATATTATTTCGTAGTGAAGAGTAATTTCTAAGATTTTGCAGTGATTTTTTACGAAAGTGAATGGGAGGTTCACTCATGGTAAATATTCCTTGGAATTTTATAGGCTCAGATTCCACCCGACCTTTCGTAGTAGGCCCTCAATGCAAATCCTTCAAAACATTAAATTTAATTTGATTCAGAACTGTACTGTCCAATTTAAAATGAATATCGGATATCTGATCATCATTTATTAAGTTTTTCAGTCACAGGTTAGGGACCAGAAGCTAGTGAACAATAATACTTTCTTTAAACTATCTAGCAATATTTTTCGTACTCTCCAAAATAGTTCGGGCACTAACATATTGAACGATGCTCTTGCTGAGAAAATTTTTTCAATGGTTTTAATGAATAATTCCAACTTTCCCTCATTCTACCCTCGATATTTTCGTCCTCCTACCGAAAGTATTTTGATAAACAAAATGAAATTTTAAAGCGTTAAGCAATGTGCTAATGGTTGATGATAATTTTGAGCCTGCGTTATAACCTGCTTAAAATTCATTTGATGCCATCAGGGGTTCACGCCAGTAATTGTTCATTCACACTCGACAACATCAACCAAAACAATCTGAATTCTTTTAAGTGAACTCGTAGCATCTAAATTCCACTGTTCAGGCTCGTCAAACATTCCGGAACTATGAGGCATAAATTGCATCGATGAAAACCACGAAAAAATGCGGCGAATTGCAACTGAAAAACTGCAATTTAGAAACGTACGAGGACGCGGCGAAAACGAGTGCTAGAACTCACACGTCTGCAGAGGGTGCCAACTGCCCCGATGCAACCGTCGCTGTAGCCCACGCCAGGCACCGTTTCGTTGAACTCCACAAACGTGTACCTGACGGATTTGTAAAAAATAGATGATAGAAAACATGTTATTACCCATATTGTATGGGTTTTTTGAGACACGCGCTGCGATTAATGAAAACCGAGACTTATGTTTTCGGTTGGTTTGGTTTGATTTGATGGTAGCGAAATCGCGGATGTTTCTCATGATTGAGTTTAGTTAACATACGTAGACATTCAAGAAAATGTCATGTTAGTGGGTTTGCTCCTGAAGTACATAAATGTTCTAAAGAAAAATTAGAACATTTAGTAAGAAGGAAGTTGAAGACGCCGGTCATTTCCTCCCAAACACTGACGTTGTCTGCACTCTGAAATACTGACTCTGTTTTGACTGCGGACGCTTCTCAAAAATTTATTCAGGTACAAATAAAAGGCTTTTCACATTAAATTATTTTGTTTTTAAAACTGGATATTGTCAGGAACACCTTGATATTTCTGCTGCGAATCAGGAAAACAAAGAGTTACCATTTCCTACAAGAAGATAAAGGTTCACTTTCCATTCGTTTTTTTCCATGATTTAGAATGAAAAAATGTGGATGAATGAACTGAACCGTGATTTTGGAAGAATATGAAACTTAAGTCCCTAAGGCTGCAGTCTGTTCTATCAACAGGACAAACACAATTTTGAAAAACCTTTCTCTCTCACACGAAACCGAGCAAAAATTCGATCTACTAATTACTATAAACAATACAACTGTCGGAATTCATGAGGAATGGACAATGGTTTACTGAAAAAAGATGAAATACATCAATCTAACAAATCTCT
The DNA here is from genome assembly GCA_030386875.1 of Morinoia aosen. Lineage (NCBI taxonomy): Eukaryota > Metazoa > Arthropoda > Malacostraca > Amphipoda > Talitridae > Morinoia > Morinoia aosen. The sequence continues at coordinate 23,028,278 of CM059567.1, read as the reverse complement.
TGCATAAAATTTTCACAACACCTGCAAAAATCTAAAATTATTTATCAAGCGAAAATCTACAGAGTATAGACGACTGTCGCATTTCAAAGAAATAAATTTGCCCCAAAGACTTGGTCAATTCCATGTCCATAAATCTTTGAGGCATGCATTTGGAATAATTCCTGCCCTGTGTTCAACTGCGAGTACTTGATTCGATGCATAAGTTTAGTTCCTGTTGATGGTTCGTCCGACATCATTACGAGGAGCGACAAGAGGCTTACAATATCAATGAGGAGCTTCGGATCCGCTTAAACAAGACTTGCTGACGAGTGGTTGCGAGCGGCGAAGTTCAAAAGAAAGCGTATTTTTGTCCTACCTGAAACACAAACCCTCAAGTTGTGCAGCTACTTAGGAAATTTAAAACAAATCAGCAGTGATTCAAATTATTTTTAAGCTGACAAATCAATTGTGTAAGAAATTATCGTCACAAGACTTGTAAACACTCAAAAAAAATAGTGGAAAGTACCATGTAAACTATTTAATTCTTTCGATAAAAAACATTTATGGCGTTAGGAATTCGTCAACAAATAATTTTCGTCCGTAATTGTAGGTTAATTAACTCAAGAAAACCTGGAATGGTGGTTCCGTAAACTTGAAATGATATATCGGGTGTCTCACATCTCCTCAATAATTAAGTGAGTAGCGTGACATTCAAGCATCAAACTTTGTATGTTTATTTAGAACAACTGTGAAGTTTCCGTGCATATGAAAACGTTTTACTGTACATGCATTTCCCTCTGTGAGATGAAATAAAGTAAACTAAAAATACTTTACATAGAATTGATTCGCGATGCTCATGAAGGTAGTTGAAAGAAACGATTATGCACGTGAGGAAAAATTTAAGATTTGTTAAGCATCAGTTTTCGGTACGACAATTAGTGTTTATCCTCTACATGTAGATGATCTCATGCAAACCTCATTATGAATGGATGAAAATCAGTTCCAGTTATTCAAATACTGCGATGCATGATTCAAGCTTTGAATAACTTTTGAATAAGTGGTGATAATATTACGGATGCATCTAAGTTGAGCTTCTCATAAGATACTATCGTACAACTCAAGTATGGACTATCTATTTCTACGTCGTAAATTATATTAAAATGAGTACACATGATGTTATGAAAACGCTTTCGTAAAGAAAGAGTGAACGCTCATCAAAACTGCAAGATATAGATGGTGCAAACACCTATTAAAATAACTTGAAACTAACATTTTTTGGAACAGTATCAGCTTTAAAAGCGTTAAACAAACGCACAAATTAGAACGGAAGCCAAACTCACGTGAAGTTGAGATTTTCGGCCATCAACTCGAGGACATCGATGAGGAAGCCACAATATTTTCTCTTCGTCCCGTCCAAATAATGTCTGCCGAAGCAAGGGGAGAAGAAGACTCTCAGTTAATATTCTAGTTTGATGAAGTTTTGTGAAGTTACGAGGGCCTTTAAAGACTTCCGTTAAGTGTCTCATTACAGGCCGGTTCGAGGCGCTGCACCGCCTAAAACTCTGGCTGGTAAGTTTTGTTAAACAAACTCGCAGAGTTAGAGGTGTTCGCGGCAGTGACTTAGGCTCAATCATTCCTAGTGCATTACATCCATTTCGGAAAGTGACGAATTTTTCAAGTTTGTTCCCAACTTTTATGGATCTAATGGAGGGATTTTGCAAGTATGTGCAAGTCTACACTACTCATGAACACGGAGGAATCGATTGAGCAAAGATGTCAGATTACTAATTAAGAGGTAAATTTGCAAAATGAATTTTGATATCTTAAGAAACTCATTGGCTTATTCACGTTCTAGTAATTCTGGGCAAGTGCATGCGTGACAACTAAAAAACTGAAAATAACTCTGATCACATTCCTTGGCATCGATTACTTTTTACCCTATTCTTTCTACTTGTAATTAATTTATAGCTGAAATAGCCCTGTGAACACAATCAAAAGACTGATTTCTTTTGTTTGGAATTGCAATTCGCCAATTTTCCTCGTGGCATAATCGCAGTGATAGAATTTGTCCCCATAGACGGTATTCCGTGCAAAGAATGGATGAATATCAAAAATCCAAAAATCAATAGAGCAGACCTGAATTTTCGTTAAGGAGGCGTTAACCTATTTCAGCCCAAAATTTCTTACTCATATTCCCAATATCACAACCACTGTTGTTAGACTGACGCTGGCAGCAAGTTATTACCAACATCAGAATGGGGACGGAACTGCCATCCAGCAGGAAGCTTCAAAAATTACATAAAAGCACATATTCTACGAGAAAAAAATTGTGTTAGCATTTTTAGTGAGTGTGCCAAATATGGCACGTGGGGCTGTTAAGGGTTAAAGATCATTTCTGCGTTCATTCAGTTAGTTAAACTACGAGTAAAGATGTATCTTGAGAAGACGAGACATATTAAAGCTGGAAAATAAACAAAGCTGCGCTATCTAGCAGGCTTCAGTAGAATAGTGGATTCTGTCTAGAATACGGAGAACTCACGCCGAGTATTCCAGTTCCGTCAACTTCTGGGATATGAGATGAAAAATGGTGCGGAGCGAGAATGGATCTTTTCAGCCTCGTCAGCCTCTGATTCATTGAAGAGAAGACCTGCTTTCTAAAGATCAGTTACGCGTTTTTCTAACCAGGTTTTTCTAGAAATTTCATCCTGCTTTTCATCTCTTACAAGATATTTGCCCCAATACTCTTAAACGTTCAAGGTTGTTTTCAGTAAATATTGTTTCTTGAATTAGATTATGAAAATTATGTAAATGACAATGTGCATGCTCCAATTTTAGAGTGAACTTAGTCAAAACGAAACGTGTGTTATGACGGTCGTTTGATGACCCATGCTGGACTCACTCTGTCACGGAAGAATCTCTGCAGGCCGGGCCACTAATTACCTTCGGCGATTCCTGAGCAAGAACATAAATTAATTGTGTTGAACGTAAAAAATATTAAAATGCAACTGATTTACTGAATTTTTGTGGCATCTTTCATGCGTTTCGTACCCGTAGTTTCATATAAGTTAAAATTTTTACTTACTTTTGTGGGTCAAATAAGAAATGGAAATGGAATGACATAGATACGATGCCTCGAGCTTCCGTTTTATTGGTTCATAGATTGTTCGAGATGTCTTTTTCATTGAAATCGCAATATTTCTTGTTTTATATTTAAAGAGCCGTTGTGTACTTTATAACATGTCTATGTATAAATTATTTCCGTGAAACTACCGAAACTTTTAACTTGCGTGGATACCTGATGAACGTATATGTGATATGGGTGTTGCTGCAGCACCGGGATGATATAACATTCAAATCATTTATTTTGTTACGATAGGTAAATCATTTTGATATTCCTCCATGAAAGATTGATACAGTGATAATTTAAGAGATAATGAAATCTGAGTTATAGACACGCTAATCATGGCACGCTTTGGACTGTTTAGTTAACAAAGGGCAATGTCTTTCAATGATACTAACTAACTTAAGTGAAACGCGCTTACTCATTATTGAATGCCTTCTTTTTTGACTGGATGCGAACGATTTTAAAATGCAAAACCTTTGTACAAATTGAATCCCAATGATTACAAATTGAATCCCAAAAAGGCACAGCGTTATTTGACGATCTAAAAGAATCATTTAAAGGTATGTGACTCATTGTTAGAGGAGTGAAACCAAGAGATGAGTAACACTTATTCCTCTTAGATGTCTCGATTCACCTAATAAATCTTGATTAAGTACAAATTTTTCAAATGAATTCACGACAACACCAAATACACTAACTACTAAGCTTTATGTGAAAAGTCTCAACATGGCTACTTTTCCGACGAAAATTACCATCGAAATTAAAAAATCTCGATGCGAATGACCTGAAAATATTTTTCCAGTTGAAATGGAAATCTAGAGCTTATAAACTGTAAATTTCATCGTGTATACATAACGATAACAGATCACTGCCTGATTTGTTATCACTGGATTAACTTGAAAAATATAAATTAAAATTTTTTCTCAAACTGTTTAAAAAGATTATTTGTTTCCTAAACTCGTAACAATGCTTTTGCTATAATCCTAATGAATTTTAACAGTCAGTCACACTTCCTCTGAGTGACAAATATTTCTAGTTCTAATATTTCTAGTATGTTTCTTTTCCTGATCCCATGTTTACGGCATTAAGCTTTCATTTTTAAATAGCTTTCCGTTAACGAATTTTTCCAGATTCATATGTTTGTTTCAAGGAGTCTTGGCAATCGTTTGGTGGCGATAGTGACCTCTGAATGAATATTTCAGCTCATGCTGTAAACTCTGACATGTACTCCTGTAAAACTAATATTTTTTAAAAATAGAGTACAACAAAGACAATTGTTATTTCAGCCTAAATGAAGCACATAATTTTGAGGCTACTGGAATTTCATCAAAAAGAAAGCATATAACTACGACACGACTGGCAGTCTCGACTACTGCAAATGATTTCCAGTGAATTTCAAAATTCCTCTATTCTCCTCGCAGAGTAGAAAATAAAACTGATAGAAATAAAATCATAATTGATGCCTTTATTTCGAGAAAATCAGAGCGACTTATGAAAGGTATGCAGGAGATAACAATATAATGTGATCCATTATAGAAAACAAAATATCTCTGGCTTCATTTTTAAATAATTCAAGCGACTAATGAAAGACATGCGTTAAATAACATTTGCGCGTAACCTTTACAAGAAATAAACCTTGAGCGTAAACGCGATCAGGACCTGATATTAAAGTAAATAAACCAACGGGCGTAGCTAGGATACACCGGGCGATGATAAAGACCAGGCTCTGATCAGCCAAACTTTGTGAGCTCTAGTTAGCTCTTGGTAAAATGTGTCAAGACTCTGAGAATTCAAGCCTATCATATCTTCGGAAGCGGCTAGCATGCTGAGAAATGTTATGGATAGCCAGTTATTGCTGAGCTTCATGTTATGCCAACAAGATATTTGTGAAAATTAGAGGAAATTACGATGAAATCAATTTGACGATGTAAGTTAAATGAGTCAAAAGAGACTGAAGCCTGCTTTTTTTTAGTCAGCGTATTCGAACTTTTCAATGAGAATTACGTGACAGATTTTACTCTGAAATTAAGCGGATGAATTTCAGTAATTAATGTTATGATTAAAGGCATTTACAAATATACACACATTGACTATACATACACATTAACCATTATAGTTCTTCAATTTTTCAAGCCTATTAGATATCGTGGCCGTGATAGGAACAGGTAGCCAGCAATGAGCGCAATGGTAACGTGGTTGCCAATGCCAGCGCCGCGCAAAAATGTCCTCTTTAGCACAAGAGCGGCTTGCGGCTAAAATATCCTGAAGTACAATAATTCTGCTCAGCCTCACAGCATTGTCCACCGCCATTTAAGAAGCCCATGAACAAACTCTCATGGGCTTTTTTTCAAATTCAAATTTTTCGAAAAAATATATAGCTCTAAACACAAAAAATTACTGTTGTTTTTAGAAATTTTAAAAAATTTGAAAAAAATATAAAAAATTTGAGTTTGAAAAAACACCCATGTGAGTTTGTTAGAAATGTTTCAAGGATTCTAAAACTGTCTTTGGTTTTGTTCTAGCATCAAAACTCGATGACGAGTCCCGTTTTGAAATATCCATAAAATATACCAAAAAACTAATTTTTCTTGAAAAAAAACTAAGGCCTAAATCGAAAAAATGACACGAGGAAAAAAGGTTTACTTTCACAAAATACATATACCGGCCAATTTTCAAACGAATCGGACGAAAAAAGTTGAAAAAGTGGGACGATCTCCTTAATGGAATAGTCTATGCAGATGCCAACAGCGATTTCCAACTCGGTAACAAGTACGTAATGGTTTCTGTAATCATAAGTACTCGTTGCTGATTTATTAGATTTTTGTAAAAGATCGCACCCATGATCATCTTGCATCTGTTTTTGGTATTCACCTCTCCTCAGTACAAGTCCAAATACCCTATTCCTACCAGCGGTATTAATATTAGACAATTTTAAAGCAAAATCTTAAAAAAAACGGTTCGCATTAGAGAAAACAACGGATTAATAATTATCCAGGGAATTACCTTATAACTTAAAAACGGGTTTCTTACCTCAACAACTGCAACGTGGATTGTGTGGCCTCCTAAATCAGCTGGTCCTCCGTAGAAGGTATTTTTCAATAGAAATTCATGTGCCTCCGAAAACTCAGCGACGAGACTGTCCAGCACGGATGAATTTTGTCGGAACTGGTACAGCATAGTGACGGGCACACTAGGACTCGACTGCAAGGAGATGTCCTTAACACTTTGACTGCGGCAGGTAAAATTGAAGCTTAATATTCAATTCAAATTTAAAGTCAATAGAAGTAAGCAATGTTGAAAATAGGAAACATCGACTGGAACGTGCCTCTATTTAATTTTCATTGAGTATTCGTGGAAATTGAGTTGGCGACTACTGGTCGGTGAGTCGCATTATGAAAACTCCTCCAGTGACCACCGGTGGCTCACGTCGCAGTCAAAGTGTTGAAAAAGGCTGGACAAAAAAATCCGTTCTCAGACAGTTAAATCAAATTCATTCTCAAAAATTAGTTGCAGCAGAAATTTATTCCCATAAATGTAATTTATGGGAATAATTTATTCCCATCACCAAAAGTATTATCTTGAAAGCACTTTACTGATTTTTTTCATTTCTTCACCTGACAGTCCTATAGAACAAAAAATTCAAGAATTTTTTCGTGAAAAATTTTTATTTAGAAAAATACAAAACTGAAATTATGGACATTTCAGTATAATGCTCAGAAATAATTGTATCCGAATATATAAAAGTAAAAAAGCCTGAAATTGTGCTTTCTCGCGTACATTTTCTCAGGGAAATAATAAATGAATAACTTAAATGGTGTGAGTAATGCCTTTTTATATCATCCAACTCTGATATTAAAAGCCCTCACAAACTTTCATACAACGCGTATTTGAAGTTATAAATATTTACCCAAACATTTATACTTCACGAATGTAAAGTTAAGGTGGTCTGCCTAAACTATTAAGCCATTCAAATCCAAAATATAAGAAGTTTCCTGGAGTTTTTATGCGCCGTAAATTTAAAAATTAAGAGTTCTACATAAGCCTTGATGCAACACAAATCTAAAATCAAAGAAGTCTTCTCAAATTTTCATACGTCTCAAATATATTATTCTAAAAATCTACCCAAACTTACATGCTGCACCAATCAAAAATGCTTGAAATATACCTAATTATTTTCCAAAGTTATTCATGATTTACTGGCTTCCCTAGATTTTCATTCAACACAAATCCAAAATCGTAAATAAAACGTTGGAATTTTAATTTAATCGCAGTGTATTTTGCAAGTAACTTCATGCGCTTCAACTTATCGAAACGAATACACTATGAACTTTTAATCGTGATTTTTGTTAGCATTGACACCTCTGTGGGAAATTCAAAAAAGCAATGCAAAGTAATATGTAGAATTAATTGTTCCACTCTTATAATTGTAACCAGAAAGATTATAATGAACTGATTGGACTATTTCTGCTAATCGGGGCAGATTTTTTTGTTAAACCTTGAATCAAAATTTTAACACCATGTATTTTAGAAGTAAATTTCAATTAGTTCTTTCACCAATGTCAGACGCTGCTTTTTCTAACAAGTTTGCTGCTTTTGACTGCATTAGCAACCTAAATTTGAATACCAATAACCAATAATGAGCTTCTATGCCACACTACGTAAAGAACAGCATGAAAGAAAGATACTTGAGCGTCTCAAATCGTGCGATAAACTTAGTTCCTAAGTTATTTAATATTATACTCCTATATACTCTGGTGCCTGTCCATGATTGATGTCTGAAGGCATGAGACTCAAGACGCAACCCAAGAGTAAGCCACTTAACTCTATCCAATCTTTATATTTGACTCTTTTCTATCAAACAAAAGGCAGAATAAGAAGTGGTCAATTCTAAAACGAACGTTTCGGGCCTTGACTCATCATCAGCTGTAAATATGCAATTAAATACAGAGAATTTATTGCAGATATACAGCTGATGATGGATCAAGGCCCGAAACGTTCGTTTTAGCATTGACGACACTCAATTTGAACAATATAGACTTCTTTGGTTTTTGTCCTCAACTTTTTATTGAACTTGCTAACTAGGCAAAGTTTACTTTTCTTTTCAAGAAAGAATATCGTCAGGTTCCGTCCAGACTCAAAATATCCCTCCTTTTGACACAGTGAGAGCACGCATTAATTTACCTGAGGGACTGAGATCACCATTCTACCCACCGGATCGTAATTAATGAAGTAAAGTAAAGCGATGTTCTCATCCGGATGGCTGACGCTTGCTAGGTAGGGCTGGAGGTCCGGGTTAATGCACAGTATTCCCTGCTTCACGGCCCCAAAGTCTTCCTCGTAAGCGTCCAACGCTTCACTGCTGGTCGTCTCCACCGACACAAAGTCAGTGACGAACACCTGAAGTGTTTTTATGTATTATTTTTAACTCTCAAGCGTCCAGCGCTTCACTGCTGGTCGTTTCGACCTACACTAAATCATTGACCTAAACTGTTTTTAAATATTTCATTTCATAGCATGACTTGTAGCACAGATTTTTTAACGAACAGTATGTCTGAAACCTGATTCATAGTTGACTCAGGTACGAAGAATGTCAGGATAGTAAATCAGCTCCAGGGCGATTGTATTTTTCAACGCCAAACAATATCTTTATTTGCATCACAGAGGCTACAATAGCATCATTAGCTTAAAATTTCCAAACTCAGATATATCATTCAAATATTCTGAATGCCCAATACAGGAACTAAACTTTTCCCTCTCGCTTGTGCACATATAAGTCAATAAAATAACAACATCCCAACTAACTTGCATGGGCCAGGGCACTGAGGAACATGACGAATTTTTCCAGCCTGGCTTTTCCCCAGAACTCCGCAAGCAATCATCCACAGTAGAGATAGGATCCTGCTCAGGCAATCCTTTAAATAAATTACAAAAGCTTCGACAACTTAACATTGATCTAAGAGCTTATATTTACTGAAATAAAAATGAGCATTTTCAACACCTTATTTCAAACATTTATTGGCCCTGTGTCGGGAACAGATGTGAAAAGACTTCCAGCCTCTCTATCCGAGTGTCTCTAATGGCTCCCTAATTGACAATCGAAGCAATCTGGCATAAGATATGCACCATAATCTCAAAACGAATGGACCGATTGGGATAAAATTAGTTTGGTATTCAAGTAAGGAGGAAGACTCCAAGCCTTTGTGGGGATCTCACTCTAAGGAACTTTTCGACGTGGTGCAGACCCTGATACTTAACGAACATAGGAAGCCGCAAATGAAATCTGGATTTCGTTTATATAAATTATAAGAACATATTTTTAGGAAAAAATTTTGCTTTAATATTTCACATTGCTGATTTACATGTTTAATGTGTGGTCTAGGAAATTTAATGCGTTTGCCTAGTTACATTAATAAATAAAAGATATAATTTTCAAACATTAACATTTTAATGGCATTAAGCCGGTCGACGTGAATGTCCACAACTTCCAAGTTAAGGGCAATGCTCGCCTGATGTAATTATCGATATGATATTCTGAAATCAGAAAAAAATTATTTCTAAACGAAAATTTTTGTAAGTGGAAAAAAGTAAACTGCAGACATGAACGATTGAATTAAGTGTTATCAGATCAGCAGTATTTTCTGAGTAAAATTTCGAGTTCGAATCAATGTTTCTAAAATTACTCAAAATTTTATTGTTTTAGCCTAGTGAGGCAACCGGGGTCAGAACAAAATCAGAACACTCATACGTTCTTCCGTTGATCTCTTTTGAAGCTTCACGAGGCTAATGACTTTTTCGATCATATCTCAGCCCAATAGAAATGACATGACTTGAAAATGTAAGGAAAACTGCTCTGATGGATTCATGAGGGATTTACTAGTTTCTGGAAAACATAGAAGTGTCAGAAAGATTACGAAACTTATCGATCAACATCTATTTTTACTACCACCACGTGAATTTATGTAAAATAAACCACATGAGAACTGTAAGATTCAAATACCATTTTCACTGTGAACAAGTAGAAAAAATATTATTGCATTGTGTAGCTAGGATATTGAGTCCATCAGTGGAAATTCACTTATGGAAACCTATAGGAATTGGACTCGAAACAAATGCCTGAGTTTTTCTTTGAGAACAAAATATTCTATTTTTATTTTAAAATTTCAAAAAATAGGCTTCCTTTGAAAACAGAAGACTGAGTCACGGAATGCTATAAAATTTGCCCGAGTTAGATAGGGAAAATGCCAACATTCTAGTGAGATGAACCAAGTCACACTTTATCAACGAGAAAGATATCTTAGAAAACTAAAAGTTGAGAACCGACAGCTTCCACTAAAACAAAACAGCATAAAATCCCTTTCATTTCAAGTAACAAATACAATAATGAAAAATCTCAATGCTATCTATCAACATTATTTACTCAAGTTCCTAATTCTTCGTAAATACGATTTTGAATGAATTTTACTTTGGTTTACACGTTAGTTTTCAGCTCCAAAACATTCTACCAATAAAAACTTCAAATACGTTTCTGAAGCATCTCGACTAAAATCAGACACATGTAGAATGCATTGAAATCAGGATCTTAATCCCACTGTAAAATTTCGAACTTTTTCTATCTAACAGATTTTTTCAAGATCATTTGCTGTAAAATTTTACTTCGAATGATATAGGAAGTAGCGCAACCATAAAGTACGACTCCAAATCTCCAAACCTTAGTTTTAATAATCTGATCGATTACAAGTTGAAATGCAAGCACCCATCCGTATTTCCAGAAGCTCCTTTAATGCCAAAATGCCATTTTCTGTTAAGGTTCAAATGTTGGCTGCCTAAATTAGATATTCCGTGAAATTTGTTTCTGATATGACCAAGCAAATTTTAAATTGATTTAGTACGGCAATTAGTGCATCAGAGACGTCAGAGTGTAGTACTACATAATTGAAAAACCGAAAGAACTTTAGTATTATCCAGAGAACTTTGGTATAGTTTAACAAAATACCAAATTAAGCCCAAATTAAAAAAGCATAAACGAAAAGCCAACGAAACCCAAGCTAAAAAGTACCCACATTCAGATTTCATATTTCCCAAAAGTAGACTTCAAATCTCTAAGGCAAGATTTCAAATTCGCTAAGCCTAGATTTCAAATACGCAAGCCAAGATCCCCAACACGCAAGCCGAGATCCTGAAATTCGTGTGACTCAAAGCGGCTCTGCGGGCGTCAGTGGAGGCAATATATCCCTCACTGTTTTGACAGCTGGGCGAGACTGATGTCGATGGCGCGCGGGAGGGGCGGTGAGCTCCCCACTGAAGCACGGCAGCGCCTGGACGCCTTCGCGTACCAGCAGCAACCGGAGTCTTCTCAAAAACACTTCCTTGCCGGCTGTAATAGAGGAGATATATTTTGGAGTAGTTTTTTGGTACGTGGCTTGTGTTTATTTGCTCATAAATTTAAAGCAGTGTGAGAATCAGTTTCTGTCAGATATTATTTGGAGTAGTTTTTTGGTACGTGGTTATTAACTTGTGTTTATTTGCTCATATATTTAAAATAGTATGAGAATCATTTTCTAGCTGTTAGAATAAATTTAAGACCCTCTTTGTTAATTAGAAATCAACCACAAACTTTCACAGCATTAGGAACCTCGAAATCGTATGGTCAATTATAAAGGAAAATAAGAACATCTTTGGAAAATGCAACCTGCTTTTTCAGAATTCTTGTTGCTTCATTACGTCTTCGATAGAGCTCATCTGATTGAAGTAGTTGCTGTTTTATTAATTCAAAAATTATCTGGCAAAACGAAAAAAATTATTGGGTCTGGAAAATTATCAACCAAATACATAGGTTGGTAATATCGTACGTTCTCAAGATTCTAATTACTAGTATACTTTTAACTTACTTCTGATTGAAAGCGCCAGTTTTCTCGGGAAGTATGAGTGCTTTCCAAAACAAATAAAAGGGAAAATACAAAGCTGCTGTTTTTTCCGTTAAGAATTTTTAATAGTTAAATTAAAATTAAAAATTTAAAAATTTTTAATTAAGCGTTAATTATTTTCACTCTTCTTGGTTCACCACAGTAACAACGAGTCGTTATCGCAAAATAATGTGGAATATGGTCCACAAAGTCTCAAAATCTATTTCTCTGTAAAAGATACATTCCAGATGACAGTGGCTCATTGAAGAGCAGGGGTTATGATTGCTACTCTCTGATCTCTATGAAAGTTTAAATTTGAGTGAAGCTATTTCGTTTGCTTTCAAGACTTCTTGCATGAGTTGGAATCCTTCCTTGTGTTGCAACAAATCATAAAGTGACTTTTGCTCTACAATTTTTTTAACGTTTTTGGATGGGCACTTTCAACCATTCTGAAAATCTTTTTAAGAATATTACAGTAAGTGTCTCAAAAGTGTGCTGATTCAGGTATTTCGAATGATGTTTCATACATTGTGCATGAAGTGATGCAGGTAATCGGAATGAATATTTCTCAAGTGCATGAGTTTATTCGAAGCTATACATATATCTGATTTAAATTTTCGATATTTATCATATCAAAAAACTTTTTACGTTTTAAAAAAAATTGTCTATAATTTATTTTATTCATGCTACAAAAATACGAGTGGAATGAGTTAACACACTTCCTACAAGGCTAAATAATCATTGTAGCTCATTCAGCCCACAATGGTGCTGTTCTTTCCCGATAAATATTATTAGGTATAGTCTCGTATTATACTTGTAACAATGTTCCAGTTTGTGATGAATAAATCATTCAAAAATTCTTTATAATTATATTCTCATATCAGATTTAAATCTCTCCACTCACTCCGTTCACGTTAAATGTAACTTTTTATAGCTTTGACGATATGTAGTGTTTATTTGAGGAAATTTGAATACAGGAATAAGTTATTTTATTGCATTTTATAAACAGCTACTGAGCACACCCTGGTTTGAAAATTGTTCGCGAATAATTTGCTTTTGATACCTGCTACCGAATTTTACTGATGGTGAATACAGAATAGCGTCATGCAAAACCTGCATGAATTTCTAGCTAAAAGCTGCACAAGACTTTTGGTGTCCAGGAAATTATTTTACCTCCGTTAAAGGCGTTCGCGCTTTTCCTTCAGCCATCTCAGTAGAATTCTCATCCCTATGCATACGCGTCTAGTGAATTGGCGCGTGAGTCACCTGCATGTCAAAATATATTTGAGGTAACATTCAAAAGAGAAAAGGCCATTAACTGTTGGATGAGAGTAAATGGCTTCCATTTCTATGAGCTTGGTTTCTGTTTCGATGAACATCAACCATTAAGATTTTCTTCAATTTCAGGGATGGAAAGGAGACTCATGATGAGCTTTTTTCGAAATTACTGACTATGAACATCGTGTGTTCAAGATTGTGGGCTTGACTTTGCGATGATTTTGCGACGTTATTTATTTTCGGCTGTTTACATTCTTGCATTTTTTCATCGTAATCGTGTGTCAAATCTTACCGGCGAAGTGGAATTGAGCTGCTAAAACTTTTTGAAATAAACACATGAGACACTTTTACCGATTTGGTCAGGTCATGATATGTCCTGCCTCTAAGCATTTCACACATTAATGGAAACATTCCTGAGAAAAAAATATACTAAATACTCGTATGACATCCAACCAAGTGAAGGTAAATTTCTAAGTTCCATACGCGTCAAAAGTAAATTTTCGTTTGGTATCATCATCAACATAATTTTAATTTCCGATGTATCATTATTATATCAAACTGTAACCAAACTCATGGAAATTTCTATTAAAAATACGTTCGTCATAGGAACCAAGGAACATTTTTCAGAATAAACGAGAGTGTCATTGGGCAAGAACTGCTCTTTGTGATGCTAAAACAACGCTTTGCTAAACAAAGGGCATCATTTCCACCTAACAAAGCCCATCGCTACCCCAGTTATGATTGGCCTGCATTGTTTCACTTCTTACCATCCCAAACCAAGCAGAGACGCTCCTCTAGTAATAATGATTGCTTCGAAAAATTGGAGAATGCGAAGGAAGCGGATACCTATTAAAAGTTGTCGACATGTGTGAAATATTTTTTTCTTGTTATGAATTTCTTCATCAATTTGGTATTTATGAATACGGGAGTCGCAAAATTCATGTAAAACTCTTATCATTAATTTCTGATTAAAATAAATAAAAGTATTCACATGGTGAGAAACAACAACACTTTACCCAAGAAAAAGAGCTAATATTTTTGTTCTACTATGGGTCTTTAAAGTCACTCTAAATACACCTAAGACCAAACGCAAATCGAAGGACTTCATAGCCGGTGATGCAGTGGCAATCAGTGTTCATTGTTCTGCTGTGTCGTTAAATTCACGCCGGATAAATGAATGATTTCATTGTTGCTAATTTATACCCGATGTTTGATTCTCCGTTGCTCTAAAGTAAAGGCTGCTAAATTTACTTCAAGATTTCGCTTCTTTCACGCTTTGATTAATGGCCTATGGGATCGAAACTTTCAATTTGTCAGCTCAAACCCATTCATTACATAGTCTCTATCGTGACAGAGGGAATGAGTCGCAACTACGTCGGTCGATTAATGTACTGCCAAATTTGATCTTTAGTGACGGCTGAAGTGTTTTATCGCAGTAGCTTTGAATGGATGAAGTATTTCAATGAAATACCTTTCATCTGTGGAAAATTCCTTTTCAGTTGTTTCTAGTAATATACTCTCAAATGTTATTTTCATTCATGCCTTTCCACCAGTAACATTCAAGAGCTAATTGTGAACTTTAAAAAAATTAGTCACGTGCATGACGTTATTTATTTTCGGCAAAAACAATTTCTCAAACCAGGAAGCGTAAAAATTAAGTGCGGACACTTGTGTGAAATATTGCTTGACAGAATCAATTTTCAGTTAGCTACCCCTACTTACAGATGAAAACGAACAGCCCATGTACTGAAATCCTCCCTGTAGTTTGTCTTCCGAACAATTATGGGTTGCTTTTATTGAGCCACTCTCTTTTATCGTACGACAAGTAATAATTATTAAACTCAAAAAAATTGGTAATGCTGTAGTGCAAACTTTTGATATTTAAATTTACAAAAAATATTAATGGAAAAATTAAATAAATAGGAAATTTATCAAAATGTAATTGGTTCGCAGTTGATTAGCTATATATTGATCAGGATAATGACAAATAAGTTCAGTTCAAATAGGTAATGACAAATAAGTTCATTGATATACGTCCGGGAAGTTCAAAACTACTTAAACAAAAAAATTCTAAGTGGCAATCATTATTTCAAGGCAATATCCAAAGTATTTAAGAGAAGTTACAGACTGCATTATATAACCCGCAACTTATCAGCACAGCTTCCGAAGTAAATCAGTTTTCCAAACAGAAATGGTTTGAGAATGACGCACAACACATGCGAAATAGTGTATAAATTTTCTCCATGAGAGCGTTTTCCGGAGACGTGAGAGATGTTTCTCGTGCTCAAAGTATGCTAACAGCTACTTCAGGCGCTTCCTGAACATACATGTAAGTCAACGAGTTCTAATGCAAATGAAAGGAATATCAAATTTGAACTCAAGAACTTTATGATTAAGCCATGCAGTTTCGTTGACAGATGAGCGCTATCGTGTGAACCTGTCACATATTCTTGTATAATACAAACCGTACAAATTCTTTCATTTTTATATCATGGGATTAACAAATTGTGTTTTAAATTTTCATTAAATTTATCACAACCATACCAGCATATTATTTATCAGTTCAACTCTCCAGAATTCAGCCCTGTAAATTGCAGGTTTCTACGTACTATACGCGTAAGTTTCGTCTGTCAATCACAGAGCCTGCAAATTACGCAGAAAAATTAAAAACAATCCAACATTCGATACAATAAAAATATCCCTGAATACTGTAAGGATTGCTGTTATGCACGCTCTTTCATCGTGTAAGATAGAATTTCAAACACTCATCACGACAGCACTGTAAAGGAACAATATACTAAAGACTGTGAATATGATTCTTTAGTGCCTGCACATGACTGGGTCCGACGGCATGGGACCTGGGGAGAAACCCATGTATGGGCCACTCCACCCGTTTTTGCTGCCATATTCTATTCTGGTCAACACAAGTACATCCGACAGACAAAGAAGCTGGAGCACGTACTCTCAGCGACTTTAAAACATTACTCATTTTATGTACCCACCAACATCTTGGTGGAGTCTGTCGCAAAGGCTGACGCGGGACACACCGAGCCTGGTGGCCAAGGCTCCCAGTAGCTCGGCCAGAAGCGCAGCGTCAGCATTCTTTAGGACCGTCACAGGCGCTTCAGCCTGGCCTGGCGCAAACATAAGAAAGTTTGCCGCTGCAAACAACAATCCTGAAGCAAATGGTGTTGAAAAGGTGAAGCCTTCATTGATGTAAATAAATGTAAATTTGCTTCTACGTGCAACAATCCTGGAGCTGATGGTGTTGAAAAAGTGAAGCCATCACCGATGTAAATGAATATGTTTGCTTTCAGAAAGAATAATCCTATAGTTGATGGTGTCGAAAAGTGAAGCTTTCCGTGGCGCGATTAAATGTATTTTTGCCGCTACAAACACAAGCCCTGAACGAATTGGTGACAAAAAACTGAAGCTTCCACTGGCGTAAATATGAGAGAATTTGGTTCAACAACCAATCTTGCAGCTGAAGAAGCCTTACAAAAGTAAAGCCTTAACTAGTGCAAATAGAGAGAAATTTACTTCTAAAAATAATCTTAAAGTTTATGATGTAGAAATTTCAAAGCCTCTACTAGCGCAAATATGAGAAAATTCGTTTCCATTAGCTGAAAGTGTTGGAACTGGAGCGAAGTAACGCATTTTCTGGAACTGAAAAGTTTTCCTCAACAGACAACAATTTTGAAACTGGTTGTGCAAAAATGTAATGAAAGTAATGCCTGGTCAGGAGTGAAATAAATGATGTTTACTTCAACTTATCAGAGCAACAATAACAACAATAAGTCATTAGCTGTCCAGGGCCGGATTCATAACCCTGGAGAGCTGGATTTCTCCTGTAGGCGGTAGTTTGGAGACCACTGCTCTAGAACCGTATAGATTGAAAGGTCAATTAATCGAGACCTTGGAAATGTTTTAATAGCCTTACTGATGTTAACTCAGGGGACTGTTCGACGCTGAGAACAATGTGTCGACTTGAAGAAGTCACAAGAGAGTTATTATAAAATATTTTTTAAATTAACTGACGCTGAATATATTTCAGTTAAAATTATCGGACTTTTGAACCTGCTCTCCGAAACTAGTGTATTTGAAAAGTTCGGTTGAATGTTCAAAAATCATCTTAACCATTTTTGGGGTCAAAATTCCCCAGCGTTCTGAAGTACGAAGGCTGGCTGGAATTCCAGAAGGATTTGAAAAAAACATATACGTAATTTACCATGTGTAATCAGAAATAATATTTGTTAGGCGATACGTTGGCGACTCTATTAGTAATGCTTCATCCGGTGGTCGCATCAATATGGCCTGAAAATGACATCTCGGAATGGCTTATAGATACCAATGATGACAAAATTTACAAAATCAAGAGATCCCACTTGTGTGTAACATCATAGTACGGAGGTATTGTGCTAATATTAATATATTGGGGTATGTGCATGAAAATTGATGTCTGTGAATAGGATTCTTTGATGCCTGCACATGATTTATGCTCGACGCTGGGAGAAATCCATGAATCTGTCACTCGAATCGTTTCTAGTATCATATTCTATTCTGTTCAACACTACTATATACCCTTAATCCTTCAAGAGAAAACAACATCCTTCATCAGTACTTTAAAAGCAAGTTACTAAATATTGAAGAGTAAAGCCAATTACCCTAGAAGATGCTCAGAATAGCATAATAAAATTCTCGGAACTTTCCCAATATGTGTCGAGCTAAAGCCGTCATTCATCAGAGCTTCGTGCCAGAGAAGTTAGAAATTTTCCCTGGCTCTTTGGGCGCTTTTGTCTCAATTTCCAAGAGCGGATAATAGCACAACTTTGCTAAGTTATTAAACACAAATACATTAACGCATTAAAAATAGACAAACTACTCCAAAACACCCCTAAAATATCAATATTCGTATCATATGATACGTACTTTGCTGGTAAAATGGAGGCTGCTATATATTGCAATGACCTTTCAACATCAAGCGATTTTGACGAGCTACATATATTGTTTCTGAGAGAAAAGGAATGGCTCACCATTGTGAATTGAAATAAATTTCCACCCGAAATTTATGTTTGCTTGAAACATTTCGATTACGCTAAGCTATAAGCAAATATTTGACTCTATGTGTGTTTTTCATTCTTATCTTAAAGACGGTTTTTACTTTCTCCTTCAGAGCACATGTAAAAAAACACAAAAGTGTTTGGTCGCTTCTCACACGAAAACTTACATTCAATCAAACCTTTTCACTTCATTGTCCCGCTTTATAATTGCTTGCAAAAAGCACAGTCCTGACATGCTATGTTGCAAAGAAAACTGACACCAAATTGCCATATGCTTGATATCATAATTTATGCCATACGCTTCAACTTCCAAACGTTCACTCGAAAACATAGCTCTATAATAACTGTTCCCCACGTGGTAAGAGTCGAATAATTAATGTAATTTTCTACAAACCAGCTTTGTTGACTAAGCAGATGGTCAAAATCTAAATTACATCACCCGACATGCACTAGTAAAGATTTCGAATACTTTCCAGTTAACAAGGAATTTTCGCTGAGCAAATGCCCACAAATAGGTTGAGTTGGCTAGATTAGCTTACCTGGCAAGCTAACCAAATCAAGTGACCTGATTATCTAACCGCATCAGCCCCCCTAAGACTTCCTAAAATAACAAATGGAATAGCCATGCGAGAGCGCCGTGAGGAGTACCACATCAGCACCAAAACAAAACACGAGAAAAGCCGCCGAAGAAAATTACGTGAATCAAGATTTTTTCCCAATTTGAACAAACCCATCAAAAACATTGCCAAACGTCTAGAATGCAGTGTCAATTAACCGTTATTTATTATATTCTTTTGCTGTCAATGTCGAGGAAGAGGTGCGTACCAAACGAATTGTTTGAATACTGGTGAATAAAAGCGAATAAAATAAAAGGGTTTGAACAATTTTTTTCACAGATCTGCCTACGGTCGATGTGTAGAGCAAGAAAAGACATAAAGCGATCGTGCATGAAGCCCATTGTTGCAAACAGACGAAGTGCTTCAACGGGAGCATGCAACAACAAAAATTTTCGATCGGGTGAAATTACGAAGTATATGTTAAGGGAAATGCAGAGTCAAAAATAAATTGTTAAGGTATACGGTTGTAATAACAATGTCAACCAACGGGGACATGAATTACGTTCTTTTAGAAATCATTCCGAAAAGACATTTGGCATACACTGCCACCAGTTTCCAATGAGAAATTATGTTGATATGAGTATAGAATTCTTTTAGTAAGTACTATGATTGGATGATTCATTTCGATTATCGTGATCAGGTGATCATTTTTGGCAAGCGTGCCAGGTGAATCAACCTAGCCGTACTTTCAAGGCAATCAATTATCCGTGCATGTTCAGAATCCTCAGTTTCATTCATGGATTTCGTCTTTCCTTTTCCAGTCCTCGCTCCCACTCTTCCTAAATAACAAAGGAATTGAAACATGAAAAAGCACTTAGTTCACTATTGAAACTGGCGAACGCTCACACACTGTGCATCACAGCGCTTTTGAGAAAGAAGCTTGATTGGACATCGTTGTAAAAATGAGGACTTACCATAAGAGTCCATTTGGGCGTCGGTAATGGTAATACGGAGAGACTGATCGTATTTTTGAGCGAAATTTTATAAGTATAATCGAGGTGAGATTTGTCTTCTCATTCTCTGACTTTTTATGATGAGTTACAAAACTCTGTGATACCTGAGCCAAATTTTATCAAATTAATTGATAATAGCCCACTATGAGAAGAATACGGATTTAATACCAGAACGAAGATTAACAGTAAAAGAAACATCAGCACGTTAGCGGCAAAGCAGCCTCTCGAGTAATGCTTCGCTTGGCCCTCGGAAACTGTTAAAGCCAAGCCTTTTATACGGCGAAGAACAAACGCGTCGCGATAGTAACTAAAACTTAATTGGTGTAAAGACTCACTATCCAAACTAATCAATGATAAGTCAAATCCTATATCGAATCTCTGTAAGATTTATAAAATTCAACGTAATTAAAATTACAAAGACATGGAAGTATCTTCTTCAAAGCGAGGTGAGCTAAGGTACTGTTGGGTAAACATTCAACTGACGCCGATGTATGCTGGATGAACCAATGCCGGGCGACGTTTTTCGTGTTACTCAATAGTCTTGAACGATCATCAGAAGGATCGTACGCGATTACAAAGATGCTTAATCGTTTTGACGAGAATACATCACTCATCAGATAGCGATTTTGGCTCATTTTGAAGTATTTAGGAATGCGTTGGCCAAATGCAGTCTTCCCTCGTTCCGTCGCAATTTTCGTAATGCGATGTAGGTAGTTGGGTGAAACATCAGAACTATCAATCCTGTAAATGAATTAATACAATGAAATCCTTTTTAAGTACACTCTTTTCTTACACGAAAAAAAAAACAAGATATGCAATGTCTTGTAAAGTGGACCTTGGATTCTCAAGTTAGCACGGAGGCGCGAGGGTAGAAGAGGTCGGATGAACATTTATTTAAAGGCAGATAACACATAACACACGTTAGGGACAAAGCCCTGAGATGACTTCATTGTCTGAGGAAATTTCTTAAACATCCGAAGAACGATCTTCAACTAGATTATCGAAAGCTTGAGACGAATATAATAATACGTCACGGTGATATAGTTTTTCCACAGTTGAAGTTATAACGCAGGCCTGGTTCTACACTTGTTCCATTGCGCACGCACATTCATGAATAGACGCGGTCATGCTGGAATCATGGGAACAGAAATGAGACACTGGCGCAGAATGAGCCACTTTTTGAGAAATTATTTGGAATTTAACATGAGTAAATTATTATTTGACCACACTTCCATGCATCAATTACAATTAAAGTTTAATTTGTAATAATGTATTTTGTTTCAGTTCTGATATTTTAAAAAGTCTAATTATAAGTCCAGTAATCCTAAACAGATAGCAATAATGTTTTCATGGTAAATAGTGACTGTCTTACTAATTTTGACTGTAACATTGCCAATACGCCATTATTAACGTAAAAATAACATGAACTCGCGCTTCAAATGATACAATACTTTAATCAATGAAACCACATGTTGATTGAAGGAATTATAACTTAAGCAAAAATAATTTACCTTGGTGACCTATGACTGAATAAATTTCCTCTTGACTGCTCATGACACTAGTAAGCTAACTTTACAGAGATTATTCATGCCTCTATTTAATTTTAAATATTTATGACGCAATCAAATTAATTTTGCATTAATTTTTTAGTACTCGATCAAATTTTTTCTTTTTCACAGCTCAGCTACTATTACGATGATTGAAACGTGGTCCAAATCCTAAGTCCATCTCGCTACTCACCTACACACCGCACCGCACACACCGCCACCCACACGCAAATGCAGAGCTTTGCCGACATCTCGCCTCATTCTGTGAGGTTGGGAGGAAATCAAAATTAATAATACCTATTATGGCACTGCTTATGTGCACATTGGAACTTGCAATCTTACTTACTTGCATGGCAGCGTGCAGTTTTTATAGCGCCAAGAATTTTGGGTAAAACAGTAAAAAATTTAAAAATTCTCGAATTAATTTGGGTCGTGTCCTTTCAGTTTAGGATTATATTTGAGGTTTCTTCCATGGATTACTTGTTGCGAAATTGTTACGTAGTCGTAAACATAACCGTGGGTTTCGAGAAAATGTTTACCGAACTCTGGATAATATGTTTGCACTCTAATGAATGGTTAAATCTTTCATTGCGCATTGAGGATCAATTATCAGGCAGCATGATGTTCTCCTTTTCTTTAAAATTATATTATATTGAAGAAACGCAGAAATTAATCATTTATCATTTCTCAGAGTATAAAGTCATCGTTTTAAAGCTTCAATTTTATCAAAATACGACGAGAAAGCCGACCAGTGGATCATGTTCTCCAAACATAATTTTTTTAACGATACTAAGGAAATTTCTGCAAATTGTAGTTTTCAGTGTCATTTCAGTGCACACTTAAAATTACAGAAATCACATATCAATCTTGAATATAATCCTATTTAACTAGTTCAAAGCATTAGCAAACAAAAAAGTCTCTTTCTCCGATGTTTCACCCACATTATTGAATAGCCACGAAAGTTTTTATTAAATTTGCTACAGATAATACGAAAGCACAACAAGATAGAGCATCAATCGATAAATTTTATTAGTTGAACTTCTCGACTGTCTTAGTGTAGGTCTGTTTTCTATTTTCATTGCCTGTGTCTACAAAAATGTGATTCACCTGCTTTTTAACCTGTTCTCAGTCGGATGGGAAAATTGTTGAAGAAAATAAAATGTCATTATATTGGATGAAATAGTTTCTTTGGCATTAGAAAGAAACAAAATGACTGGCAGAAGTGACATATATCAATATTTCGCATTTCATCTCAGAGTTTCGTAGCAAACATATAGTAAGAAAATTGAACACAATCTCATCCTTTGAAACATGCTTTAAAACTTCACACTGACTAAAATTCCCTGCCGTTTGATATTGCCTCGGCACGGTAATTTCAAAGACATGTCATTTACCTGATGCGTCCTATGAAATGCGTCTCCTGTAGCTGCTGCTTAAGACAGAATTATAAATTCTATCGGGTCGAGCAAAAGTTTCAGAGAAATAAAAAGTAAGAATTGAGGTAAATAAGCACAAGTAACATGGGAAAACCCAGGCAAGATACACCGGCAGCATTCATGAGTGAAGAAAGATGTAGAGAAACTAGATTACGACGCTGACTTCTGAACTTCACAACAATAACGAAAAATGGCGTGCCTAGATTGAGCAACTCCGTAAGCACCGTTCTCTAGTAGATAAAAAGGCCATTGAACTCTCCAGAGAAACCTTTACCGCGGCATAAGAGTGCTTTAATGCTATAGATAAATCCGGGACTGTTTCGATGCTTAGAAATTCCTAAAATTAATTTTGGCATCCTAGTAAATAACCAATATGAAAATTCTCAATTGTGCACTGAAAACAAGAAAGATGAAAGCTAATTTTGACGATAAACATCGATTAACGACGTAAACATAATAGAGATAGAAAATGAACTGAAAAATGCTTAAAATAAATATTTCATCGGCAAAGTACCAACCCATATATAGCTCACACACAATCATGTATAAATAAAAATGACTAGTGCAACACATCTTGCAAAAAAGAACGACTTCATACCAAGTACACACCTTTAAATTTTACCTATGCTCACTGAATGATTGAATATGAGAATTTATATCAAATCTTTAGATAAATTCGTTCAGAAAGTTACTCTATCTCTGAACAATTTACCTTATTTAGTCTTAGAATCATATATTTGTTTCATTTTGGGAAGATTTTATTTTTTACCCGTACGTCATTACTTAGTATGAGCTTTTATTTTTTTATGAGTCTTGCAATTTTTCATGGTGGCAGAGCCAGAAAAATTTATTTCATATCTTTGTCTGGCATAGTTTTTCAAAGAATAGAAGTTTTTATGATAATTTTGGGGTGATTTCACCTTCACGAAATATTACGATAGCTCCGTTTTCCAATTTGTTACCAATATCCAATTTATAAAATGAATGTGCCTTTTTTCTAACATTAGGATACCAATTTATTTTAATTTAATTCTGAACAACCTAAAGAAAGTTAAACAACAATTTATAGTTACGTTCGAGAATGAGACACCCGAGCAACTAATTGTGTTTTTTTTTACTTCTGAAGATCAAAAATGCCAAGAGTTTGAACGAAGTCTAGGATTGCCTGCCAGCATCAGTACTACTGTGAGTCAAGAAACGTGATGTCAAAAAACAAATGAATACAATGAATTCCGACGAAGTAAGTTAGAAAAGCACAACACTGGCATTGAAAATACACTTCTGCTAAAAAAAAACATTAAATGACGTTATTTCTTTGACAAATTTCGCAACAAAGGTTCACGGTCACTCACCTCATCTGTAACGACAACCACTTCACGGTCCGCTGCCCGGCACGGAATGAGAGCGATGAGAGCCGTCGGCTGACTTGCTTTGTTTGCCATCAATTATTCAAGTTTCTTTCTGCGAGTCTCACGTTAAGACCAAGTAAAACAACGCAGGATGCTTGCTCATTCAAGGAGAATGGATAAGTTTAGATATGCTCTGTTCTTAAATAGTCGCCTTATGAAAAGAGGGAAGCACTATAACACAGACATAGTTACTTTGCTAGATCATTGTACGGGGTCAATGCATACGTATGTGTATCGCTTTATATAACTGATGATTCTTAGGAAAATCCAATGGGAATTACAAATGACAAAATGGAACACTAACGAATTCTAATAAGCAGAATTTGATAAAATTATTATATCACCTAAAAGACGGTGGGATTGATGTTTCAGCAATACATTTCACATTGAGTGCAGAGCCGCTGAAATATGAAAGGTGTGAGGTCTCGTGTTGTCATGAAGTCATTTTTGTTGTGTTGTAATGTCTAAAAATATCTGCGTCATTGGAAACCGGCAATCATAACTGCGACTTCTACAAATTAATACGAATCCGTTTTTCTCATTCACATATTAAAAACCGATTATAACCTGTCACCGAACAACCG
Source organism: Morinoia aosen (assembly GCA_030386875.1). Taxonomy (NCBI): domain Eukaryota; kingdom Metazoa; phylum Arthropoda; class Malacostraca; order Amphipoda; family Talitridae; genus Morinoia; species Morinoia aosen. Next base: position 23,003,388 of record CM059567.1, on the reverse strand, counting down.
ATACAGTAATCTACTTTTTCGCTGGACATAGAAACAATTAATCCTAATTTTTCTTGAACGAGGATCACTGTACTCTAACGACAATTATAATTTTTTAATTTTTTTGTCCATCTCGGTTAGTTATTTAAATATTAACTCCAGCTATTAAGCGTATAGAAAAATTCATCAATCGTCGCAATGAGCTCTGTAATTTATTCTTTGCTTCGTGAAATAAGGAATTACTATGAACAACGTTAACCCTGGAACCTATTTTTCATTTCACACAAGATTTTTATTGCTTTAAGAAGACGATTTCCGGTCCCTGTTCTGAGACTGACGTCGCTAGTGTTTCCAGCTCCTATAATTATTGTTTTTTTTGGCAGTTTCTAATAATTTACATCCTCAGGCGTAATCAGCAACTTTCAGCAAAAAGTTGAGACTTGTCTAAATCTTTCGTCGGTGTAAAAGCCCATCAAGTAAAATTTTACCAAGATGCTGTTATGAGTGAAACATTTTATAGTTTTAACTTCGAGTCGTGCCCGAGCAACTTTTTTTGTTAATTATTTTATGTTACTTTTTGCTAATCGGAGCAGAAAATAAATGTCCAACTAAACTAAATATGTAAGATGTGCAATTAAAACTATGATTTTCACTTTAGTTGGCCTCCTTATACCCACATTTCGAACTAATTGTACCTATGTATTTTCAACACGGTAAAGCCTTATGAAATTATACATAACAATAATTATCATATTCCTTAATAAAGGATGTTTATTGTTATGAATAGGCTCAACTTGAATTACTTGTCTCCTTTTGCATACGTTTTTATCAACTCAGAACAACATCAATACTAAAAATCACTTCAGAACAGACCGTCACCGAATTTCAATGAATACTTCTCCAAGTCATATGGCCCTGAAATATTTTTCCTGGTCAATTTCCAATGTCTTGCACCTGATCGAAACTCTCACAAAGAGCTGTCAGAAATGATCGATGACCGTCCGTATTAACGGAACGACAACATTAACCTTAGTGCTCTTTGTTAGGAAGCTTCTGTTAACCATCAATGTGTTAATCTAAATTTGTGTTACTGCGTGACTGATCAATGTTGCCTAGCTAATATTGCCTCACAAGATGCGATAAAGAAACAAGCCCGACGTTCTGATCGCAATGCCGGAAGCACTATAATCGATCACGGTACCTTAAGGATTGTTTTCTTACGAGGTCATCAAATCTGAGCGGAAACTTTTTATGCTTCCCAGAATTTGATATCCTACATCAGGTTGAGAAAAAATGTTAACCTTCTGCGAATGGTATTTTCCCCCCAAAGTGAGAAACATTCAAAAAAGGTTTAATATTAAGGATATTTAAATATGTACGTAGGTCATTGGGTCATGACTTAGAACCCGAGAGAAAAACGGTAGGGGGAAAAAGACCCTTTTTATAGCTGTTACTTATTCTTGAATTTACCTGAACCTTCTAGAAATATAACTTTTTCTCACATTCAATCAAATTAATTTAAATTTTGAACTTATATCAGTAATGTTGAATGAGTAAACCCCTCGAGAAAATAACTGTGAGATTAAAACACTATACTTGTAAAAATACTTCGAGTGCTGTTGTACTACACGGGTAAATTTGTACTATACTGAGGAAAGTTTTACTGTACTATTTACTATATTGGGGAAAATGTAGTACGCTGCAAAAATATTAGAGGTAAAAATAACTGTAAAATAAAGTGAAAACTCTGTAAAATATCTGTAAAATAACTTCTATATAACAATAAACTAAACGTGCTACGTGTGCATGAAACGTGCTGCTCTCATAGCATACATACAATCATACCTTATCGCACACTGTTTAATAAAACGCTGCATCATGCGTGCAAAAGATTCAGCTAGCGGATGAAAACATATCGCAAATATATTTATACGAAAAGCAGCTCAATTTGGGACGCATTCTATAGCTCCGTAACACCGTGATGAATCGAAGGAATGATGGTTTTTAGTTTGGTTTAAATAGTTTAAACTATGTTGACTACAAATAGTAAAGTCTACATGAATAAAATTGAACATTTCGAACTAAACAGTTCATCTTCAGCAAAAGAAAAAGAATTCAGTAAAACGTGGTAAAGGGGACATTTTCACTGTTCCCTTTACCACGTTTTACTGAAATCTATTTTACTGAATTCTATATTCTATTTGTATTAATAAAATGGCCATTTGTACAGCGACTTTCGCCTCACTTTTCATTTTAAGAATAAAACGCACCAATGCGGATTCAATTATAAATTATATTGACTACGTAAAATTTTTTTAGTCAGATAACTTAATTAAACTTTAATGTCTGATAGACTGAATGTGAATAAAAAGGACTAAACACTTCAATGAAAATGAGATTATTTTAATAAGAGTAGGACGACTCCGAAACAGCAAAATTCAAATTCCTAGTAAATTAATGGTGTCAGTAATTCAATTTTTATGAAGCACTGGAATAGTCCCTCAAAGGATCAACAGCGTAGTACACACGGAATTGCAATTTTCATTTAAGCGGTTAAAATATGCTTTCAATTCAAAGACTTTTCACGCAATATAGACCTAAAAGCCATGATGTTTAAATCTCGAGTACATCTGACTCGTACTTCGGTCATTCCTAAAACCTCATTAAAATACCTGGAGAGCTCTCGGCTGCAGCGCCATGGATATATTGAGCCTTGAGAAATTATATTTTCCATTATTCGCTCTGAATAACTTCCGTTCAATTTTAAAAGTGTTGATCCAATAACTCTTTTCAGTCACAGACGCATGCGACTGCAGGAACTCGTTAAAGCGTAAGGACGTTCTGAACCACCGGAGGAGATTCCGGTATTTCAAGAACCAGTTGGGCCAAAGGAAAACCGCGGTGTCTACTGGCAGCTTCTTAATCAAATTAATAAGTTAAAAAACAGCTCATGTTAATGCTGGGCTAAATTTGTTTTTGTACAACTGTAATTTTTGCCATATATTTTGAAAATAATATTCCTTCATTCCATTTCGAGATCAGTTTAACACCTTGACTGCGATAGGTTAAACTGAGGTTAAGTGTTAAACTCAAGTTTGAATTCAAAAGTTGTTAGAAATTTTATAAATGCCAAACATCAACTGGGTCCATTATGTACCACAAATTTTAAAAGATTATAAAACTTTTTCAAAAACCATGTTGATGGGTCGTTTCGCTGCAGGAAAAACTTGAGCACGACCCATTGATGTTCCATATCGCAGTCAACATGTTAAATGAGGTATGCTGTGGTCGGATAGCTTAATAAACACTTTATTTATCAATGAAAGCTCAAAAGTTTAATCGTAATAGACTAGGCATATTTTTTTGTAACGTGAACTAATTACACTGGTTGTCAAACAAAAACCGAATTCAGCCTTTGAAAGTATATGATTCGCTAATATCTAAACCTTTTTTATTCACTTGCTTTAGTTAGGTGCAAATGTTTGTTCTCGGCACTAAAAATGTTCGTGCATGTTATTGGGTCGGCCCTTACAAAAGGAAATGCAAGGAGAGGTGTCAGATCACTTGGATCTTGGATTTTGAGTCTTTGGCTGAGAAGATTTTGTACGTAATTGTTCTCTATGTTTATGTGGTCCTCGTTGTATTTTTGATTAAGGGTTTCAAGCTGAAAAAGCTCAAGCAATGACTAATCATCATTCCATTTTCTTACATCATCTTCTAGAGACTGGCTGGATATATAAGTGCACAGGTGTGAATGAATGTTTTATTTACTCAGCAAAATCTGTTTTCTACTCAGGCATTCGAAAGGCTCAAACTTCCCTCATGTTCACCGTAATGTATTTATTTATGAAACCGCCTTCAACGGCAGTTTAGTTTTAAGAAAAGGACCACGTACGTGTGCTCAATTTCCTATCAATAAAGTAGAATCTTTCAAAAACCTTAAAACGTTTCACACTTAAAAAAGTCAATGTGACTTCTAAAAGCTGATCAAAGCATTCAAAAAATAATATATTGGTCAATTCTAATAATGGAGCTATTTTAAATTCTTTTCAATATCAGCGTTAGAAATAGCTCATCAATTCAAATGAACTTCATATGAGTTTATGTTGCTATTTACATTAACGCTCCATTCTGGAATTGGTTTAGGTGAGGCGAGTACACATCATGAAAATTTAATCCTTTAAATACATATTTTAAAAGATACCTTTTACAATTGAATATTGCTTTCAAAATTTCTACGAAAGATTCAAGGTTGCTTACAATCAAATTTCAGACATTATTTCGACGCCAGATGTTTTTCCGGCCAAATTAAACAGCTAAGCTGTTGAACCGTCAAGAAAAAACATTTAAGTAGCCCAATTAACTTGATGACGAGCGATAATGACCTTGATGGTAGAATTACAAAGTAAAAATTGAATGACAACATTTGCTAAAACTGTAGTACATAGTTCGCTGCCAAGAATTCATATTTCTACCCTACTGGTACATATCGCTCACCTCTCTCCAGTCTCCAGGGCCACGATTCGCTTTGAGCTAACAGATCTTCAAATGTCTTATTGCCAATACAGAAGCTGCCAAGTTTCACACGCGTCTCTGTAGACAGCAGGCTCTTGAATAACTCGTCTTAGAATTGCTCGCTTTTCTCCTAAAGCTGCGGTTCGCACGCCGGAAATTCCTTTCTTACCATCGATAGCTTAAGGGCCTTTTTGGTTTAACACTTTTTTATTCAAGGGCATGTCGACTGGGTTGTCGCATGTGGCCGCTTGTTTGATTTCTTCGAACTTTCCTTCGCTAGTGCCTTGTTTCCGAACTCGTTTTACACTGTAGCTGCTACTAGGAACTATGTTCTTCAATAATTGAAAAGCATTCATTTTTATAATTGGCCATATACATCCACAGTTACCCTCGCACAACAACAACTGCAACCACTGCCACACTTCCACCGCAACCAACACCACACAATCTCAACACCCATACAACTTCCACAGCCACACTAGTCACTACACAATGACTACAACCATCCTCACACAGTTACCTCCACCGCCGCACAACAGCTATGAGTCATCTCATAAGGCTCTGCAAAAAACACGTCACCATTGCTATTTAAAAAAGGATTTTGTTCGAATAAGGCAAAGGAAGGAAAGCGCTCTAAATGCCTCAGGCAGATCTCCCCGACAGTATTCAGTAACACTACGGAGTCTACACCGGCATGAAAATTCCGACGGACTCAAATGACTTTAAACGAAATCTCATCCCTCGAAGAGATCAGACGTTGAAGTCAAAAAATATTTTCATTTTTTCAGTCAATTCTCGATTTTATTTCATTCAAAAATTGTGCAAGACATTATAAGTTACTCTTTTTAATGTTTATCAATGTGGCGTTTGAGAATAGGACCTCAACACGTAATGATCAGGTGACATCCTTCATTATCATGCTTGATGCATTTCCGCGGTAGTTTACGGTTTGTTTGGTTAAGCTGTAAGTTTAAAATTAGTAAATCAATTTTAATACTCGAATCAATATTTATCCTTCCTAAGCAATAAGAAAAATGCAATTGCGCGATAACATTTCTCCTCGTATGATAAGTTTTTTTTAAAAAAAGGTCTCGGAAGAGATGAAATGTCATTCATTTGTACCGGTGCGTGTATGAGCAATTTACCTATTTGTACATATTAGGCCCAATACGTGGGGAACATGTTAAGCGCATCATTCAAATTGATTTCGTGACAGTCTTGTGGCAGAGAGCGCGCTTCCCTCGGCAGGCAGAGACCCAGCACGCGCGATGTGGCAGCAAGACACGTTGTTACCGATTCGCATGTCCTTTGCCACAGCGAGAGAGAATCTGGACTTCAAGCATCCTTTTCATCATGTAAATACAGAATATTACCTCCAAACTCCAAGTGCAGTCATTAATTAACCATTTCTGTGACCCTTGCTTCCATGTCTTCCATTGTGAAGGGTTTATTAATGAGTCTGAACGCTCCATATCCGTACTCGTTGTCCGGAAACCTACGAGCGAGCTGAGTGTCAGAATTTGCCTGTGTTCGTGTTAGAACCGGGCAGAGCGAAATCACGAAATATATATTCTCGAAATAACATCATGAAAGTATCCTGAAGTTGATCCCGCATCTGTGGAAAGACGATAAAACTTAAAACCGACCTATCTCGATTAATAATGAGTAACTTTGCACTAAATGCACCCAAAAAAAGGCAGGATCAAAAGAACCACCGCACAACTACCACAACCAAACAACCAGCCCAACCAGCACCCAATGCTGCGAAAATAATCCTCAAACAGCCACCACCGCAACCACAACCACCACTACCACACACCTGCCGCTAAAAATAGCCGCAACCACCACAACAATTTCCGCACCTTCAACCATCCCCATACAACTCCCACAACCAACATCATAACCACCACAGCCCCCACAACTACCACTACAACCACAACCATCATAACCCCCAAACGGGCACCACCACCACACAATCACTACAACCATTACAATCACCAGCACAACTACCACTTCCCCTACAACCACGTCGACCACTAGACAATTACCATAATCCCCCTTCCACCATGACCACCATTGAACCGCAACGACCACCCAAAAACCTTCACACAACCACCACCACAACAACCATACAACCACCAGGACCACCACACAACCACCACACAACCACCACACAACCACCATCATCACAACCACCACACAACCACAACCTCCACCACAACCACCCCACAGCCACCCCAACCAACCCCAGCGCCACAACCCCCACACAACGACCCCACAACCACCATCACAACCACCACCATAACAACCCCACAACGACCACCAAAACCACCCCCACACAACCACCACCCCACCACAACCCCACAACCACCACCCACAGCTACCTCAGCCCAGGCCGGCGCCAGCACCCCAGGCGCTGTTTATGCCCTCGTTGGAGAGGGCTTGAGCCGCGCAAGTATCCAACTGCTGCCGAAATTTGGCATGGCGGCAATAGATGTGGCATGCAAGCCTCCATTCCAAGGCACAAGAGCTTTTGTGGTCCGAGTTAAATGCATGATTCCTATTCGGGATCAATAAAGGCTTTCGAGGAATTCGCAGTGTTTAGAGTACATCGCCGCATCCGAGAATGCCTTCGTGCCTTGCATTTTCCAGTCCCTTTTGTCTTCACCTTGAGCCGAGGTGCTGAAATGTTTGAGCGCAGCTAAAAATACGCCTCCTTCAAAGGACAGGGCCGTGCTGGACGACTTTAAACTCCGCGCGGTTCTCTCAGAAGGGAATTACTAAAATCATCTCGTGGAATGCTCGTTGAAATTTATCCGATGTCAGTAACTTTGGTGTGATGCAAATCAATTTATCTCCTCAACTCAAATAATTGATGGTGCCATTGCGATTAAAAATACGTATAAAACGTGTGTTTTTTTCAACGTTTTGAAATGCTTAATTCTAAAGAGCATAAAAATGCTTTAATCATACGTGTGACTTTTCGATTTTAATATATAATTATTGAACACGTGTGAATTTTTTGAAACCCTGCGTTGCGTTGAAATGAACAATTATACGTACGTTAAAAGCATCAGAACTAAATAGCTTAGGCTAATGCTTCATCCACCAACCTTGTCATAGGCCTGTTGACAACGTCTGTTGAATTTTATGCAACGTAAACTAAGACGAACTTTTCGAATTTCTTTATTTAAAATTACTGCGGCATGCGCAAAAGGCATTTAGTGGTTCGGATATTTTAAAGAATGTTAGAACTCAGCTGACTTTTCTTATTTGCATACACGTTAATGAAGCTCATTTTTACTGAGACCTTCCTAACTGAAAGAAAGATGTTAAAGTCAATTTTCTTTTATGAGGGATATTTGCAAAGTGAACAAAGTTTATTCAAGAGATTTATTGATGAGCTTTTCAGTCCAAATATGTCAATAATGATGGCACCAGCCAGAGCATTGTGCTGTTTACAATACCGCGTAAAGAGTGTTAGCACTTTCAGGCCTTGAAGGCAACAACGTCTAGATACAGGTAAAACCTACAGATGCAAAATATTTATACTATCTGTTATTAAAAAATCATCGCGAACGTTCAAAATGATGGAATACATTACTCGTGAGCGATTGTATCATTTACAAAAACGATGCAGAATTACTTTTTCACGAGTGAAAAGAGCTTGAAAGTTTCCACTCGAGGTCTATCTTGAACTACAGTAATAGAGAACAGTTTAAAAGCTATTGATAGAAGGACGGGAGACTTGTAGCACATCATTGCTAGTGGCTAAAAAGATCTATTGAATTGATGCCTCAAAAACCTGTAATATCCTTTGAAATGATACAATATGGTTTCAGGTAATATTTATGCAATCTAATTCTGATATTTAGTAAGCTCTAAAGAAAAATAAATATTAGCAATGGAATCTGTATGAAAAATAACGTTTATATATTGAGACAAGCTGGAAATTGAGACAAACAAAAAAGAGAACTGAGCACTGTTCACAGAATTCAAAATTCAAAAGAGCACTGCTTACAGAATTGTAGCTGAGTTTGATGTTTAGGGTAAAGTGAAACGAAGTCCTCACAGGCCTCGACAGAAGAGATTGGGAATTTCAACCTTTCTGGCGGGCGTGAAAAGGTCGAAGAGGGCGGATCCATGGCAGTTAAAACTAAAATTGCCAAAAAGCGAAATATGAGTCGTGGAACAATCAGTCACGCAGTTAATTTAATTTTGGGATGAAGTCCAACGTAAGAAGACCCCGTAATATCCCAACTGCTCCTTCTTGATAAATCAGAGCTGACAGATGTCCAAAGTATCTTTACCATCTGAAGAACAAAGGTAGACGTGTCTGCGTTTTTATGGAGCAGAAAAAATTGTGGTGGGTGAAGTTTCTAATCGCCAGAATGCTAAAATCATCGCCGACGACCCTTCACAAGTGCCACCGGTACGGCAAAGCAAAAATCCTGCCTCGGTTATAGTTTTCGAAGCCATCACAAAGGATGGACAGGTGATGTCACCCCATTTCGTAGAAGCAGGAGTTAAGATCAACACGGCAGAGTTTTTGAAGGAATTGATTGGTACGTGTTCTGATGTTCTGGATTCGCAGAAAACTGTGATGCTAACAAAGTCATGTTCGTTTAAGGCTCTGCACTGGCATATGCGTCTAAAAAAGACCAAAAGAGCATCTTCCATTGTTAACTCCTGAGGATGTTAATTCGCTTTCCAGTTCTCCGCATTTTAATTTCTATAACTACTGGCTATAAAGCATCGTTGAAAAAATTTCCAATGCTACTTCTCGTGGGAATACCAATTCTCTACAAGCATAAATTCGAAAATCTTTCGTGAATTTCGGTAAAAAGAGGTTAAGAGGAAATGTTCTAAGTGTCGTCACAGGTTCACTAGAACTGCAAAAGGTTAAATTGGATTTAAAGAATACATTAAAACATTGAAAAATATTTTGTGTATCACAGCCCCATATATTTCTATCAATCTTGAGAGAAGGCAAAAGATCCCTATTTATCTTGACATTGCTAGTTCACAGTGGGAAATTAAAACAGATAGGATAATATCTTCATTGAATTGGCCGGGCTTCCTGAGGAAAACGAAAGTAGAGAAAATTTTTACCAGTCCTAGCAAAGATTCCCACGGGAATTCGTTGACCCTAAGAATTTTATATGATCGAACATACCGAATTTGTTGAATGCTTATGCATTCCGGTGCAGAATGGAACTAATCGTGTTCTGCTACGTGTTCATTATGAAGATAGTTAAGGTGATAACGACTAATATTGAACCAGCCTAACTAAGTACTCGTACAATGCGATATTTTAAGGTTCCTAAAAAACGAAAATCCTTTCTGTGTTTCAACTTTGGAGAAGCCGGATATTATTTTATTAATTTTTTTATTAATGATAACAGATAGAAATACTTCCCTCCCCCTCAACACGCAGAGTTTATACAAGTTAATTTAAAAAGTCCTACGAACTCAGAGGCAAAGTTCTGACCACTGCAAAATATTATTGTCGTCGTTGGTTCGTCTTGAGTAAAATACAAAGAGTGCTAAGAACAATTTCTTATGAAGAAGAGTGCTAAGAAATACAAAATGCAAAGAGTGTTAAGATTGATTGCTAATAAAGAGTGCTAATAAAGAAATACAAAATACAAAGAGTGCTAAGAAAGAGTGCTAATTAAGAAATACAAAATACAAAGAGTGCTAAGAAAGAGTGCTAAGAAAGAGTGCTAAGAAATACAAAATACAAAGAGTGCTAAGAACCATTTCTTATGAAGAAGTCTATAATTCGCATCCCTTTTGGTGTGTAGGAAAGCCCCAGTGTTATCAGTGATGCATGAATAATTAATAAGATGGATGAATTCAAAGTTTCAATCGAATCATCAGATACACATACAATAAGCCCCAACGAATGTACTTCCAGAAATGGTTCGTAAGAAGTACGAGCAACTGTTGGTTACACTTCAACGTTCTGGGATCTAAATCTGTAGAAAATTTTCTTGCTTGTGCTAAATACGCAATCGATATTTCCCACTGAGTTTCTCAGTTCACGACATAATAAAATTTCGCTTCCCGGTCAAATACTACGTCTGAATTAGATTACAAAATGCTAAGCATTGCATGAAAATGCATGCTTCGTTAAGGCCTTTCGCGATGGAGTTCAAAAAGTTTTCAGCTAAATTTTGTCAACGAATGAATTCATTTGCCGCTCACACACACAACTCAGACTAACAAGAAGAATCGCTTATTACTGAAGAAGGCAAATTAAAACGCTCACGTAGAGAGTTAAAATAAAACTAGCGATACAAAGAAAATATTTCGAGTGAACTTCATGGACCATTGTAAATATTGCCTAGCCTTCACACTCAGCCTCACCATAACTCACCGCCTCACCACAACTCACCGCCTCATCACAACTCATTCCTCACCACAACTCACTGCCTCATCACAACTCACTGCCTCATCACAACTCACAGCCTCACCACAACTCACTCCCTCACCACAACTCATTCCTCACCACAACTCACTGCCTCATCACAACTCACAACCTCACCACAACTCACTGCCTCAACACAACTCACTCCCTCACCACAGCTCACCGCCTCATCACAACTCACTGCCTCCCCACAGCTCACCACCTCACCACAACTCACTGCCTCACCACAGCTCACCGCCTCACCACAACTCACTGCCTCACCACAGCTCACCGCCTCACCACAGCTCACTGCCTCACCACAGCTCACCGCCTCACCACAACTCACTGCCTCGCCACAGCTCACCGCCTCACCACAGCTCACTGCCTCACCACAGCTCACCGCCTCACCACAACTCACTGCCTCACCACAGCTCACCGCCTCACCACAACTCACTGCCTCACCACAACTCACTGCCTCACCACAGCTCACCGCCTCACCACAACTCACTGCCTCACCACAGCTCACCTCGCCACAACTCACCGCCTCACCACAGCTCACCACCTCACCACAACTCACCGCCTCACCACAACTCAATGCCTCACCACAGCTCACCTCGCCACAACTCACCGCCTCACCACAGCTCACCACCTCACCACAACTCACCGCCTCACCACAACTCAATGCCTCACCACAGCTCACCTCGCCACAACTCACCACCTCACCACAGCTCACCACCTCACCACAACTCACCGCCTCACAACAACTCACTACCTCACCACTTCTCCCTACCTCACCACAGCTCACTGCCTCACAACAACTCACTACCTCACCACAAATCACCGCCTCACAACAACTCACTACCTCACCACTACTCCCTAACTCACCAAAGCTCACTGCCTCACCACAACTCACCACCTCACCACAACTCACTACCTCACCACAACTCACCACCTCACCACAAATCAGTTAAGAGTCCAGATGGCGACCGTAAAAGTCTCTGCTCATCACAGGACCTCTCCTCGGCCGCACTTCTTTTGTCTGGGCAGGGCGGCGCTAAATTAGATAAGCATTATTTATCATGGCGCTTTTTCCGCGCAACTTCGAGGCCCGGGACCTATTTGGCCGGCGACCGCGACGTCGGGCGGCGGAAGACCGGCCCACAGCGCCGGAACCGCGACGGCCTTCTTCCTGCGCCTCCTTTTCTGCTGGGGCCGAGCCTGCTAGAGCTTGGGCGGTCAGTGGTATAGCGTCGTCTCACTTTTTCTGCCTCAACCTGCCTCTGTTGGAAGTGTATGGCAGGGGAAGGTCATTGGTATAGTGTCGTCTGACTTTTTCCTCCTCTTCTGGAAGTGTGTGAGTCTGTGGCTTTTGGGTTGTGGGAGGTCATTGGTATACTGTTGTCTCACTTTTTTCATCCTAAACCTACCTCTTCTGGAAGTGTATGGCGGTGGACGGTCATTGCTGTCGTCTCACTTTGTCCTCCTCAGCCCATCTCTTCTTTTGTGGCTTGTGGGAGGTCAGTGGTATACTGCTGTCTCACTTTTTCATCCTCAATCTACCACTTTTTGGAAGTGCATGAGTCTTTAGCTTGTTAAGTTAATGAGTCTGTGGCTTACGGGAGGTCATTGGTATAATGTCGTCTCCCTTTTACCTTCGCCTCTTCTGGAAGTGTATGTGTCTATGACTTGTGGGAGGTCATTGGTATTTTGTCGTCTCACTTTTCTTCCTACCTTTTCTGAAGGTGTCTGAGTCTGTTACTTGCGGGAGGTCATTGGTATACTGTCGTCTCACTTTTTCCTACCTTTTCTGAAAGTGTCTGAGCTTGTGGCTTGGGTGGTCATTGGCGGACTTGAGAAATACAGACCAACACACTTTCCTAGGATAGCCATTGGCAGATGGGCGAGGTACTTTCTTCCGAAGCCCATAATTCTCTGACGCTTGACTTGAATGCTTCTTGTTGATTGACATATTTCTCAACTGACGCCGAAATCGGCTCGCCGGTTTAAAATGAAAAATTAATGCTTAATTTCGTGATGCGAGGAAAACTGGAGTTACGCGTCACTGTTTTTCAAAGCGTCTTCTCTGCACCAATATTTTGGAAAGTGCAATCATGACTGTGTCCATCCTTCGTGTCTGCGGTGGACGACTTCGATTTCATAACATTTTGTCGTCAACTGAAAAAATCGTTCGCGGTTGGCATTTGTGGGTGAATGCTTGCTGGAAGAGTTAGACAATCAGTTTACAAATAGGATATATCTAACACGGGTATTAAGACCTGACCCCTCACTAATAATACAGTCTGAGTAAATGATCCACTATTCTAACATATTTTCTTCTTATTTTTAAAGTAACTACTTAAAAAAGTCAGCCACATTTTAATGATGTTGCAAGGGCAGTGCTCTACTATATAAATGTTGGCTTGCCTCATATATTGGGGCTCTATCAAAGCAAATCACATCCTTGACATTCATTATCCATTCACGGCAAAATTAAAGTGGTTTGCCTACGCCCAATGCGAAGACTGCGCTCCTGAACACCATATGGAAACTACTTGCCTTACTCACCTGAACGTAATATGGAAGCTTCTCACGTGAATGCGATATAGGGAATGGTCACCACAACGAAAAATTATTATTTTTATTCGAACGCAATTTGAATACTATTCCTTTGAATCCAATGAGAAGACTGCTCGCCTGAACGCTATGTGGAGACTTTTACCTGAGCGCTAAGTGGAGTCGGTTCATCTGATCGCAATGTGGAGTTTATTCAGCTGAGTGTAAAGTGGGGACTGCTCGCCTGAACGCAGCATGGAGACGGCCGTCATCTACGGTAACGTGAACCCAACGGTTAAACACGCTCTGTTCATAAACAGGTGGAGAACCTGGGCAACTAAATTATTAATATCATGATCATCAAAATTATGCCCATGCTTTGACCCTATAATTTCATCACCTTCTCATCAAGTGTTGATTAACACCAATAACGTTGAGACTCTTTGACCCAGCATCATTCGTAATGAGGGAACAAAAGACACTTCAACTATGCCTGCATCACTCAAGCTCTTCTTTTAAACACACCACTTTATTGGTCTGTGTGTGGTCTATGTATCTCCTGGTCCAATCATCTCGACGAAACTGACGAGAGAAATAAGCTCATTAAATTTACAGATACCTCAATACGTTTGCTGTCACATTGATAATAAGTTGTTCATCACAAGGCATCCAGTATACTCAAGCGTCTCCTGTAGGTGAAGATTTGGACTTATTTGGTGAAAGTTACGAGTTGTAACTACCATCATGTTCACTATCATAATATAGTAAGTTTTATTGAATAAGCAAAGTTGATATTTTTCTCTGATTTCAAAGTTCATCAGGAACTGATTTCGAGTGAGACTCACTACGCTGTTTGTCATTCAAAACCTTCATGGTATTAAAAAAGCATTTTAAAATCAAGTTTAGTTTATAAACAGATATTCAAATGCTTTGAATGACAAGAATTTTTTTGACATCAAGAAAAAATAAAAATTTACACTGAATTGGTTGACAGTGGGATCAAACAATATTGCTAGTTGAAGTACACAGAAAGTAAATAAAAATTTTCTGGCCAGATACCTCGCATTAATGAATGATTTCCAGTTTTGGCGACCGTAAAGTGGAAACGAAAACCTGAGGCTTTTTATGATTATGAACGCAGTGATGAATTGACTGAAAGTAAGAAAAGTCTGTTTTTTCGGGCAACCGTCAATTCAGCTCGACGGTTTCCTAAACTCTTAACGACGAGATTCGTGCCTATGAACTCAAAGGAAAATTTAAAAAATGAACTCGAAGGAAAATTTCCAACATTCCCTCGGAAAAAATACCATTCTCTTGTTTCAAAAGCGGAAAAAGTGCCTCCTCTCACCCGAGGGAAAGTAGACACTTCTTCCGCCTTCAGAGATGACAACACGGGCTCTGGATTCGCTTCTGTGACAAGCGGAGATTGCGATTTTTATCGACTCCACAAACTTGGCCACGAAACCATCGGTGATAGATAAGGTTACCTTTGAAGGCCAATCAGCTGCAAAATGTGAGAATTCTTTGAGAAAGATGGGAACAAAATTCCAAATGTTAGAGTTCACAATAACATGATGTTTGACTTTGAATCTTCAGATCTTCCTTTCATTTTCACGTTTTAATTACGGCCGTATTGAAGTGCATATCTCAGTTTTATAAACATGTCTCCAGTAGTGCTGCAATGATTCTTCCATCACTCGCATGTTTCCTTTTCAGTGAAATTTGCGTTAAGCGACTCAAATCCTTTCGAGCTACTAATTTGAACTGCTTCAACGAGCAGGCATTTGATATGTTGTGTTTCACGAGATGAACTGCTTCAGCAAGCAGGCATTTGATATGTAGTGTTTCACGAGAGAGTCGCTAAGTTTGTATACTTGGACCGAAAAATTTCGCATAAACGTCATTTTTTTGCTACGAAGCGGTGTTTCTAAAACTGAAATGTATTCTTGTCAAGCATTATAATTTGAAGCTTCTTCACATCCAGCCTAATGTAATTATTTTAAGCTTAATTTCATGATGCTTACACTCTTGTGTCTTATATGATGGTATTTGTGAAAGTTGCACACTTCAAAAGTTTTATAACTGGTCAATATTGGTTAACTATTTATATTTATATCATGAGGGTGTTTACAAATGAGTTTTGGTTAATTCATTGAGCCCATTGATATTGGTTTAATTATATATTTTTTGCATGAATTTGTATTATGAATTCATTGGACAACAGGTATTTCAATTTTTTCAATCAATAAATTTTGACCGAAAAAGTAAATATGAATGTTCTACACACTGAACTCCCTTTATATAACTTTCATTGAAAACTGACCGACCTCTTCTGATGTTTGTGAATAACAAATAATTGAAGCTCAGCACTGCAGACAGCGACGAGCTATTGCGTTTTCAACCTTGAAAGCTCGTTAATTTGATAAACTTTTAGCATGCGACTTAGTCAAAACTCTGCCCAAAAAATAACTCTTGAATGAACCACACAGAAAATAGTGAACTAAGCGTAGCGACCGTTAACAGCTTTTTCTTCAAAGGTTTAACATTCAGGGAAAACTCTTAAATTGTTGAAACAATTTGGTCCAGCTGTGTATAGAATATTTTTGTCGGGTGATGTTTAGCAAGCCTGGTGATGTGCAAGCCATGTTTTCATGTATATATATTTTAAGAAAAGTTGAATTGCTCTTAACTTTGCAAGGGAAGTATGTCAGTTAGATTTGTTTGGATTAGATGAGATAATTTAGGGAAATTATAAATGAAAATGTTTGGAATGAATCATTTGGAATTATTCATGAGTCATCTGATAAAAACTATTTCAAATTCCCCATGTTTGCCGTCATAGTTTTACACATATATCTTCTCGTTTAATTATGAACCTGAAAAGGATTAGGATGTCAACAGGTCAGTATTCGCGTGAAAGATAATTCTTTAGAAATGTGGAGTATATTTTTTGGAAAAAAATGTTTGGACATCAACTTCGTGAAGTGCTGAATATTTGGTTCTACTACAAAAATATTCTTGGCGTTTGGTGGATAACCACATGTATCTATTTACCGGGTGATCGGCACTTTGTTGAACAAAATTCAATATAAGAAGAAAAGAAAGAAAGAATAACCGTTTATTTTCAAGAAATTGACTCATGAGATACATGCCAGCATATTGGCATGTATCTCATACTTTTAAAATATTTCTTAATTTAAGGCGTCCATAAACAAACGTGGCGTATGAGGAGTACTAACAGACAAACTATACGTGGTCTACTTATAGAAAAACCATACGAGGTGTACTAATAGACAAATTTTACGAGGTATACTAATAGACAAACCATACGAGGTGTACTAATAGACAAATTTTACGAGGTATACTAATAGACAAACCATACGAGGTGTACTAATAGACAAATTTTACGAGGTGTACTAATAGAAAAACCATACGAGGTGTACTAATAGACAAATTTTACGAGGTGTACTAATAGACAAATTTTACGAGGTGTACTAATAGAAAAACCATACGAGGTGTACTAATAGACAAATTTTACGAGGTGTACTAATAGAAAAACCATACGAGGTGTACTAATAGACAAATTTTACGAGGTGTACTAATAGACAAATTTTACGAGGTGTACTAATAGAAAAACCATACGAGGTGTACTAATAGACAAATTTTACGAGGTGTACTAATAGACAAATTTTACGAGGTGTACTAATAGAAAAACCATACGAGGTGTACTAATAGACAAATTTTACGAGGTGTACTAATAGAAAAACCATACGAAGTGTACTAATAGACAAATTTTACGAGGTGTACTAATAGACAAATTTTACGAGGTGTACTAATAGAAAAACCATACGAGGTGTACTAATAGACAAATTTTACGAGGTGTACTAATAGACAAATTTTACGAGGTGTACTAATAGAAAAACCATACGAGGTGTACTAATAGACAAATTTTACGAGGTATACTAATAGACAAATTTTACGAGGTGTACTAATAGACAAATTTTATGAGGTGTACTAATAGAAAAACCATACGAGGTGTACTAATAGACAAACCATACGAGGTGTTCTAATAGACAAATTTTACGAGGTGTACTAATAGACAAATTTTACGAGGTGTACTAATAGACAAATTTTACGAGGTGTACTAATAGACAAATTTTACGAGGTATACTAATAGACAAACCCCACGAGGTGTACGGAAATCGTTGAAATAAATACTTTTCTCACAATAACAGTTGATTGGAAATGCTTCGTTAAAACGTTATGGATTTGAAATTTTCCCATGGCAACCAAGTTCACCGACTCACTTCGAAAAATATCTTATCAGCAAAATTGTTGAAGTCTCTGCAAGCATTCGTGAAACTCTTTGTGTCTTCGATCACATCCGGCAATTATTGCACCGGCGTTTGAACGCCTGCAGCGCAACAGATGAGCGCCATGTTGAATTTCTCTTGTAAATACCCAACCTTACTTAAAAATCTGTTACTTCCAGACATAATAATTAAAACTATTATTCGGTGTAATGTTTTTATCAAAAAATGTTTTTCCAACAGCATTTCATTTCCCTTCCACTCTATAAGTCGAAATTGTTTTCCAATACGTTTCAAATTTCAAGTCCTTGTAACTTTTCAACGAAGCATTTTCGGCCACTCGGTTATTGAGCAAAAAGTGTTTATTTCAACGGTCTTTACGCTGTGGTATAGTTTAATCAACCAAATGCAGGTCACCCTGTATACGGGAACTCAGGTAGATTATTTGGGTCTCGATACGCTGGCTTGAGGGTCCCGCTATTCTGTGCCTTAAATCCAGGGTTTAACGGACCAAGTTAACGGACATTCGATCAAGTTTTACTTATCTCGAAATCCTGACAGTCAAACTCCTCAATTTCTTTGTCCCGAAATATTCATTCCTTAATAGTGAATTTCTTTGAAATTCTAACAGAAGACTTAAAAGTTTAAATTTCTTGTTTTTCGCCTCAATGAATTCAGATATTGAGATCATCATTCTTTAATGCTGACTTCTTAACCTTAGTATTCATAATCACACTCCCAGAATGTTAAACCGGAACTAGAACCCTCGACTCTACAGTTATATGGACCAGGATTCCTTGCCATTGGACCCTGAGTTTTATGATTCCTGCAGCGCTACCTTAAATTCCGAGTTCTATGGTCCCAAATTCCTGGCGAGGATTGACGCGCAATCTTCCAATAATCTTCAAAGATCTTCGAATCCTATGACTGATGCCCAATCTCACGCGTTCTCTTTATACTCTGATTTCGAAGGCCATTTCTTGATGTATTTCAAGTTGCTAAAATTTCAAGTCCCAAGACCGCTCCTGCTCATGCCATGAAGGAAAATTAAACACAGCTGCTTGAAGAAAAAATTAACTTATTAGCGATGAATTATGTCAGCAACGAGAGGATTTAAAGAGTACTTTTTCTTTTTAAATCATGGCTAGAGCAATGACGTATGTTCTTGGTAATTGAATAAAAACAAAAGAACAAGACTACAATTTAATACAAGCAAGATAAGAAATGCATGAAAACACCGTGCAATAGTATTATCTGAATTATTATACTCTTATTAAGAAACCTAACTCAAGATCTATCAACTGCAACCTCATATATGTCAAAACATGAATTAGTGAAACGTAAATTTCACTAATAATGGAAATGTTTTCATTGCTACAATAACAGCATGCAAGAAATTATTTTCGAATTTGAAATGTCTTCCCTGTAAATCTAACTCCTTCGAATCTTATACAGCATTTTAAATGTGGCATAATTCCTTGTAGGTTTACGACATCAATGTTAACATCAAAACATAAACGAATGAGTCAAGGTAACGGCTCTCATTATAGCCTCAAGCGAACTGAATGAAAGCACGCGTGAGACATCGTATCACATACAGTGAGTAAATAAGTTTTTTGCAATAGTGCCTAACTAACCTATGTACGACGTTAAAATTTAGCTAGTGCTTGAAAGTTATGAAATATCACTCTTAATAATACTTGGACGTAGGGTGAGCACCACTTGTGCTGTAACCGTTCACGTCTTAACAGGTTTGTGACCTTCCCATACAACCTTTTCAGTTTGTCTCCTTCAGGAATGATTGAAGTTATGCGCAAAAACTATCCAAAGGAAAAATCATGAGCAGAGAGTTGCTACACTTAATTGAACTCCAAAATTTGAAAGCTAAAATAATCTAATTCTAAAATCTCCAAGTCTATGTACAACCACCGCAATGAAAGCTCTCGTGAGCTGACTAATTATGAGCATAGAACAATACAACGAAGTACAGGAAGAGAGTCCAGAAAATGAAGCTTGCCTGCGAACCAAAAAGGAAATTCTAGAAGCTAGTCTTCACTCAATGAAGTTATGCAAAGGGCACAAAACAAACACAATTAACGAAAAATACAAAATCACTTCTTTCAAACTTTCGAGAGGCAGACGTTGCAAAAGACAGATAGAAAGAGAAAGTCACATGTTCATGCAGAGATAAAGACTCACTCAGTGGGAAAAAGACAGGCACACGTACAGGGAGAATAAGACAGGCACACGCACAGAGAAAAAGACAGTCACACTCACAGAGAAAAAGACAGGCACAAGCACTGTGGAAAAGACAGGCACACGCACAGGGAGAATAAGAAAGGCATACACACAGAGAAAAAGACAGGCACACGCACAGAGAAAAAGACAGTCACACTCACAGAGAAAAAGACAGGCTCACGCACAGTGGAAAAAACAGGCACACGCACAGGGAGAATAAGACAGGCACACGTAAAGAGAAAAAGACCGGCACACGCACAGTGGAAAAGACAGGCACACGCTCAGGGAGAATAAGACAGGCACACGTAAAGAGAAAAAGACAGGCTCACGCACAATGGAAAAGACAGGCACACGCACAGTGGAAAAACAGGCACACGCACAGGGAGAATAAGACAGGCACACGTAAAGAGAAAAAGACAGGCTCACGCACAGTGGAAAAGACAGGCACACGCACAGTGGAAAAAACAGGCACACGCACAGGGAGAATAAGACAGGCACACGTAAAGAGAAAAAGACAGGCTCACGCACAGTGGAAAAGACAGGCACACGCACAGTGGAAAAAACAGGCACACGCACAGGGAGAATAAGACAGGCACACGTAAAGAGAAAAAGACAGGCTCACGCACAGTGGAAAAGACAGGCACACGCTCAGGGAGAATAAGACAATCACTCACGCACAAGGAGAAAAAGACATGCACACGCTCAGAAAAAACGACAGGCACCCAAATAGAGGGAAAAATACGTGCATAAAAAAACCAGCATCATAAAAAACGGACGCACCGAGCATCAACAGTACCAATAACGCACAGAAATAATGAACCACTTTCAGGAGCAGAGACCAAATGTACTTTAGAGGCTCGGCTGCGTGGCAGCGAAAGAAGGCATTGCCACCAAATGAGGGTCACCCAAAAAAAATGAGATTATTCATAAAAAAGTAGAAATATCAAGAAAGAAACGTTGCGGAAAATACATCATTACAACGTGATCGGTGCTTTCATCTCAAAAATAAACCGTGCAATTTATACCCTATATTTGTCGATCAAAAAGCTTAGGACTTGAAATTTTGAAGGAAAAATGCGTACTCTCACTACTATGAGGAAATTCGGACTGATGGAAATGTAGAGCATTCTAAGGTCTTACGTTTGTTTTGTGTTTTGCCTTCATGCTCTGAAACTCGAGTAAAAATCGTATGATAGTTGAACTCCGTGTACTTAACCCTTCAAAGTCAGCATTTTTGTAATCATGTAACTGTTATCGCAAACCACCCTCATTCAACCAGCTCAAACATAAGGTTCTCACCGATAGCAGAATAAAGAAGAAACCAAGAATTCACAAATTTCGGAGGTCGAATAGAATTCATGCCGCTGTCTGGTTGGTAAACTACAAGTTCAGTGGTATCTAGTAGTCTTAGAATTTAAGCGCTAAGGCAAGTAATGAATTTTAACTACGCATTTAGGCGATTTATACGTTTTTAATAGATACCTATGCAAAGTACGTGCATGTTCCATCAAGTGTGGATGGGTGGCTGGAACCCCCGCATGGGGGTTCCAGCTACCACTAATAAAACTCAACCCTTACTGGACCTCATCAGTAATTGCTAACTTTATCGAATATATTCTAAGCTCTATAGGTTGTGTACGGAGTAGATTTGCGAGCCGACATGTGGTGGCGGAGGCGCGCGACACGCAACGTAGGCTGACTGGTGGGAGGCATGATGGTCTTTTGCCTGCATGGTCCGAGCGAACTGAACGACACACCATGCCTGCACTAAATAAAACGTTATATGCCTCAAATTGTAACTATGCCGCCACACGGCGATAACAGAAATTATATTTGGCCTATATATAGATTTGATGAACTAGGGAATATCGAATACACCGATGAAACGTGACACGTCGTATATAATATTAATAATACATGTTTTATGTACGATCTTATATATAGGTACGCCTAAAGTCCTAATTTCCAGGCAAGTGCGGCTCTGCATTCAGCTCAGTCATCATATGTAAGCATCACCCATAACAGAGGTTCTCAACTGTGATGGTTCCTATATTTTATCCCACCGCTGCCACCATTTTGTCGTGACCCTCTCGTTTCCGGCATTATTCGTCGTTATTTCTTTCCTTTGCTTTCATTTCTTTTGATAACCGTCGTGACTTAAGGCCACGTTATTCTATTTTGTCAGTAAGATCAATTGAGACTTTTCAACGTCTCCAACATAATTAGTAATTTACGTTATTTAATAAACAATTAATATGGTAGCGGGTTAACCTTTTCTCTATGACAGAAACGATAATTCTTTTCTTATTAAAGGGGAAATTCACGAGGCATTGACATCACTATTTATTTCCTAATCTTGACACAGAAATAATCAAAATGGATCTAACGCACCTAGTCACATTTGATAAAACATCGGATGTACGCTGAATGTTCCTATGAATTACCTATTGCACAGAGGCAAGAAATGAGGATGCATTAGAACGGATAAGTGTTATAGGACAATATGAATGGGACTTATCTTATGATTCCAGGAAAGTAGCTGATATGCGTCCCGTGGCAACCAATAATTTATAGTTTACGTTACTGGATGATGTATGCGAATTCACTTGGATATAAATTGTTTAATAAAGACAAAGCCCTGGCCAGCCCCAAGCTGGGGACCGGCCCCGGCACGACGTGTTTTCAGCTCTTAACTCAGCGATTGCCACGGTCCGACTGACTCCTTTCAAACGTAACGCTCTTGGCGATGCGAACATTTGAGATGCTAACTAGTAATAACGGCATCACAAGATTGGTATATGAATGGAAGATATTTCCCCGATTAATTTAAATACGCTGCTACTTACTCTTGTTAACATATTTATACTAACAATCCCCGCAAATATTATTAATTAGAAGTAAACATTACATAAGAGAAATCATTGGAGTTCCTGGCATCTTCTGTGAGCTGTCGTCGTTCCACCGAAGTCCAAGCGATGAACCTTCTCGAAGGTATAAACGATTTGAAGATATAGGCGATTTGAAATGCTCCTTCGTCGACACTCAGACTTATTATCATTTGGTCTTTTAGAATATGAATACGTTATTGGCCAGATAACGATTCCAGATTCTTAGCGATGTTCCTTACACAGTCATGCGGAGAAGCATGACACAACCAGGGGTAAATTTGCCCCTGGTTGAGATAAATTTTGGCCTAATGTACTAAATACATAAAGTCTAGGGGGTCAATGATGGAGGAAAGGATGAGAATGGCTGAGTCCTAGAAGCTGATTCTAAGCGTACCAGCAACTGGCTTCTGAACGTGTCCTGAATAGATGGATCTACGGAGGATGTGCAGACTGCAGGCAGATTACCTGAACACGCAGGCTTTGGTTTGCCTGCCAAGGCCGAGGAACGACCCAAACCGGACCGCAACAAGAGCATCTCAAAATGCACGACGGACGTGAGGGATACTGGCAGGACGAACTCTGACATCAAGCCCGATGGTAATCTAAGGAAGTGTTTTTAGGAGAACGATGAAGTGAAGTAGAGAATTTCTGAATAGTTCGGGAATAGTGATAAATTTCCCAATAAGTTAACAACGTTGGTATACTTCCAAATAGCTTTGGACCTTTGGTGAACTCCCAAATAGGTTAAGAACTGGTAAACTTTAAAATATGTTATGAACACTCTTCGGCATTGGTGTGCTGCTAAGACCACTGGAGGTAGTAAAGTTAGTCATTTATCCGAGGATGGAAATACAAGCATCATCATGCTCAGTTGCACAGTAATAGTCTTAGCCTGATTAAATATGAAAAGTCTTCCTCTTCGGAGGGAAACTAAAATGCTGTAGTCAGCGTAGATTTGCAAATAGTTTTGGTCTATTATAAAATGTGACCAAGGAAATTGGCGTACGATATTAACGAAGTCATGAGTGTCATTCATAACTTCCGAAATTTTATCCTATTTGTTCATTTACTACACTATGTACGTCTCGTGCAACTACTGTGTAGTAGACTAGCGCGAATTTAATAGTTGGGTCCGGTTCTTCCTTTTTAACCTTAAAACGTCATCGAACTCTAAACCGTTATTTCATACTCTCTTACCCTGCATTTCAAAGTGCATTCTGCTCTATTCCCGAAAGTGTGCATCAATTTTTTCCATTTTCTCTTGCCTACAGCCTTCCAATTTTAGGTCGGAAACACTTCTATTTTTGCAACGTGAATAAACGGATGGTATTTCTTAACGCACATCACTATCTTAAATTTCACAAACATTTACGCTATGTTTTTTTCAGAATGTAATCATGCGAAGCTAATAATCTTGAGATCAAGAAACGGACATTAATCTTCGCCACGAGGCAGCAGCAGTACCTCGTCTCTCCATCACAGTCTAGTTTTTCACTGTGAAGACACTGATTGCATTTTGCCTTTAGTTTTCTGTGAGGTGGTCCAAGTTTTTTTGCAGCTCGGGCGAATGCAAATTATTCCCCAACTTTTGGAAGAGAAAATAAGTGGTGTCCTTCAGGGAGGACTCGCGTTATTATTCTGTTTATTTTGGGGGCAGGAAAAAGTTCTTTTTGAGTGCTTAGCGTGAAGTTTTGAGCTACTTCTGCCCTAGGAAGCTGCTCGAATGCCCTTGAGTGGAAGGCCTAACATAAACTCATTTAAATTGAGACGCTGATGAAACTCGCGACAGGGAACTGGTCGCTTTAATTTCTAGGGGACAGAATGTTCAGAAACAACCACCATTTTACCGTCGTGAATGCGACAGCTACAGAAAACTGTTCTGTTGTGAATGGATGTTATGAAAGGAGCTTCTTTAACTAAGCGACGGAATTATTTGCTATGCGAGTTCTACACAAGATGTGTGGAAATTTGAGGCAGAAAAATATGAATTCAGGCGAGTAAACTTTTTGCTGTGCCTTAGAGCGGAAATTAAGAGTAGAACATTTTGAATTCATTTTATTTATTGAAAATACACTTCTCAATGAATTTTTTTTTGCTGAGAATGATATTTGATAAATACTGAGAGCTAAGATATGGCAAAAAACATGTTATTCGAATTTTATTCCAACACACGTAGAGTTTATGCCTGCGTAGTATTACTGCAGACAAGCTACCAAAACTCATGGTGAGCACTGAAGATTGTTTGTTTTGCCATGTGTGAAATGGATAGTGATTGGGAGAATATTTTCGCTGCAACTTGAAATATATTTATCGTGCAACACATCATAAGACTATAATATTAGGCCTACCTCATCAATTTATAATTTTATTCAAATTAACGTTTTAACGGCCATGTGCATTTTTTTGCATAAATTCAATCCTGTTGTATTAAACAAGCATCGTATAATTCAAGATCCTGTCATAGTAAACAAAAATATCGTATAAAGTTGCAGATTCGTATATTCTGGCGAGCCTGCATCACTGCCGGTATCAAGTTTCATGCGACACGCACTTACCTAACACCGCCGGATGCCCTACCGGACAACAAACATGAGCTAAGTGTGCTCGTACGCGAACAGACTACCGTCTGTTAAGCTACCTAGATTTTGCATTGAAGGCAACTTTCTTGAACAATAATGAATCATTTTCCTGTATAACGTGCATAAAAGTAAATGCTCTGATAAAATACAAAACTTTTTGTCTGTGTGACGTATGAAAATTAAATTACGAAAATTAAATCAATATAAGTACATATTTTCAGCAACATATTATTCAAACCTTCTCGTTTTTTATTTCAACCTGAAATAAATGTGAAGTAAAACGTGCGTTGAAAATTTGATTTAATTGTGCTATTTTTATGTCATTAAACTCTGAAAGAAAGCTACAGGTTTTGAATCCATTTTGAGATCAAAACTGCTCCTTAGCCTTAACAAATTCATTTTTCGGTTGAAGTCGATAAAATTTCAATAAGTCTTACCCGTCCATAGATCAAATATCGAATTGATCATTTTTTATACAAAATTTTTTCACCACTCTGACACATTTTCGTGATGCTTTAAGACGTTATTGCTGAGCTCCTTTTTTTTAATAGTGTTCAATTTTTATATCAAAACATATTCTGACTCCTACACAAGTTTTTATGCCTAATAAAATATTCTGGGTCTACCACAGAATATTTTGATACTTTGTACGATATTCTGTCTCTTCAATAAAATAACGCGCTTCACCCACGAAAAATGCTTTATTCCTCCTAGAAAATTTTTCAGAGCAGAGGCGTCCACCCGATAATCTCCACTATCTCTCAAGGACATCGGGAAAAACGAGGAAGCTTCTACATCGGCCACCACTTCTCCGATCGCCCGTTCTTGTTTTTACCCAATAATCAATCTCAACGTCAGATCCTAAAGGACGGTCCAAAATCCACAAAGTGCGGGAAAGAATCCTTCAAAACTCATCTCTGTCTTCATTCGACCAGTGCTGGTTTTTGCGAAATCGCTAACTAACGAAGAGCAAAAATTCTCGGTAAGAGTGCATGAAATTTGGGTAATTCTCACGTTATTTGGTTCATGATTCGCTAATACACTCTCTAAGTCTGTGCTGAATGCAAAACTAAATGAGAAACACAAACCAAAGCCTTTTACGATTTTTTACTAGTTTGACGAGTTTCATCATCGTAATAGAGGAGTGGATACGAAATGCTTCGGTAAGTTTTTCCGTGAACTTTATTTGTTGAGTCTTGAAGACTCTCACATCAAATAGGATTGACTTTCGTGAGCAGGTCTCGCTACGTAAGCTAGATTCCCACAATTTTCCTTTTTGTTTAAGAAAAAGTTGGAGATGTTGGCAAGTCATAAATAGTTCCTATTTTATTAACTCCTCCGATTTAAAAGAATACATCATCATTTAAATTAGGGGAAATGACTGCAAATCATCCGAAGTATATTTTAAAATCTTTTAAATTACACTCTGTTCTTTATCAACGTGAACACTATTTCATGTCACTCCCAAAAATGAACTATGTACACTGTGTTGCATGAATTCACATTCAAAGTATGTATCCTTGTCTTGATCTCAGAGACAACAACTCCGAACAAAAACATAAGCACGACACAGACAAGATAAAAAGTTAAAAGGATAATTTACCTCAATGCTCTACTTCAATAAAATAATTTCAACATTTGTTCCGCATTTCGAATACATTTATCAAGGACTTCCTTTTATTTCACTATCTTTTTATATCTTTACCTTTTTATTTTTATCTTTTCAACTACGTTCGGACCCTGAAAGGAACAGATCTTTATTCAAACCATATTATTTACGATAGCAAATATTCTAACAACACAGTATCCTCGCTGATACGAGTAGTGCAGTCAAGTATACAAGAAATTGTAATTCCATACTTTGTCACTTCAGTTAAAGGAAGTCCAGTTTTGAATGAAATTCTATTGGATATTTTCGAGCCCTATTTATCTCACCCACTAGATGATATATTCAACCATGTTGACATTCGCTGTAACTTCAACATCAGGTAAACGTAAATGTGTCAAGACTTGGGTATATTATTGAAAAAAATATTGTACCCGAAACATATTTCAGTTAACACGACAAAAAAGTCATGAACGATTCTTGTTCATACGACAACATCAACAGAATGATCGATTTCTGTTAATTAATACAACAACAAAGTCGAATCAGTGGCTTCATTTGACCATTTATGACATGTTGAATGGATTCTAGTAACAACGCCATGAATTAATTTTTCACGTTTTGACCATTAATGACATGTTGGATGGATTCTAATTACAACGCCATGAAGTAATTTTTCACGTTTTGACCATTTATAACATGTTGGATGGATTCTAGTAACAACGCCATGAATTAATTTTTCACGTTTTGACCATTTATAACATGTTGGATGGATTCTAGTAACAACGCCATGAAATGATTTTTCACGTTTTGACCATTTATAACATGTTGGATGGATTCTAGTAACAACGCCATGAATTAATTTTTCACGTTTTGACCATTTATAACATGTTGGATGGATTCTAGTAACAACGCCATGAATTAATTTTTCACGTTTCACTTCTAGCTAAAATGACCCTGTGTCACGTCTGTTTGCTAGTGAATTCATTACAATTTTATTTAAGGATCGTTAAGGAAGCGAACGTAAATCTATAGCTGTATCAATATCACCGCAAATATCTTTGTTACTTAAACTTCATAATTCGCTTGTGCTACGTATAACTTAATAGCTTCATTAAATCAAAATGAAAATTTTTATAGCATTATGATGATATAAGTGAAACCTTGAACAACCTAATTAAACACCAGACGAGCCGGCATGAGCTAGTGTGATGCCCTCTTTGCAAATTAAATTCCGTCGTCCCAAGCTATCTGTTCCGTCTAACGACGTGTTATTTCAACCAACATCCCTGCAACATTCGTGCTTCAGGCTGCACAAGCACGCTCTCTCTGCATTCAGTAGTTCTAAAAGAATTTCCTGCTACGTTGCATGCTAGTGCAAATCCATGGAAATGTTTTCTCCCTTCTCAACTTTTGCCCTCTTTGATCTGGCAGTGGGTGAACGAGGGATGACGAAGCAGGCTTTTGAAGAATTATTTGCTAATTCGGATTCAGCCGCTGAGGAACCGCCTGCCATTTTTGGGTGGCGTTGCGGAGTCGTACTACCTATTTAGTTTATGTTTACAATCTCCGTGATGAATTCCATTTGCCTTATTAACAAAATTCCACCTTGAACGATTATATCTTTATCCTGAGCTTTAAAATATTATTCTGCTGCATATCATAAACACAACTTAAATTTCTAATGTAAAAGTCATTTTCCACTCTCATTAGAGCTTCATCAACGCATTATGAAAACTTGAAAGCTGACTTCAAATAAAAACGCTTTTGCATCTAATTGAGAAAATTCATTTTCTGATGACAGTGTACGCATGTCAAAAGTATAGCAGTCTTCCGTAATGCAAGTGAATAATGAAGGTATATAGATGGGAGTAAGGGTACTCAGATAGAGACAGAGCCGGAGATTTTTCAGTGACCGTCTCAAGTGAGCGAAAATGGAGATTAAGCCTTGAATCAAATTAAACATATGAATATAGGTGTAATTAACCGCCCACAATTAACTTTATTAGACCATGACACACGCCCATCCACACATGTCCTCCGAATTATGTCAGATCAAACTGTCTACAGCCCATGATAGGAACTATATGATGCTTTTCCAACTCAGGTGTGTACGCTGGATGGCCTCATTCTCGTTTGTCATTTCAGTTCTAAAATTTGAATGATGGAAAGAAATTAAATGGGATTGAGTTTGAAATATATTAAAATACCCATTACATTGACACTGTAGATGCAATGGCTCATTTTTAAGTCGAAACTGAATTCACAACGTTAGTTCTAAACTCAATGATTTTGTTAGGGTTAATTATATTATATATCTAATTGCTTACTCTCTGCTTCATATTGCGCACCTTGTAGGTGATACTAAGGCTGACGACGCTTTATCAAAATCAGCATATCCGATAGCTTACTCTCTGGTTCATATTGCGCACCTTGTAGGTGATACTAAGGCTGACGACGCTTTATCAAAATCAGCATATCCGGTTGCTTACTCTCTGCTTCATATTGAGCACCTTGTAGGTGATACTAAGGCTGACGACGCTTTATCAAAATCAGCATATCCGATAGCTTACTCTCTGCTTCGTATTGCGCACCTTGTAGGTGATACTAAGGCTGACGACGCTTTATCAAAATCAGCATATCCGATAGCTTACTCTCTGCTTCATATTGCGCACCTTGTAGGTGATACTAAGGCTGACGACGCTTTATCAAAATCAGCATATTCGATAGCTTACTCTCTGCTTCATATTGCGCACCTTGTAGGTGATACTAAGGCTGACGACGCTTTATCAAAATCAGCATATCCGATAGCTTACTCTCTGCTTCATATTGCGCACCTTGTTGGTGATACTAAGGCTGACGACGCTTTATCAAAATCAGCATATCCGATAGCTTACTCTCTGCTTCATATTGCGCACCTTGTAGGTGATACTAAGGCTGACGACGCTTTATCAAAATCAGCATATCCGATAGCTTACTCTCTGCTTCATATTGCGCACCTTGTTGGTGATACTAAGGCTGACGACGCTCTATCAAAATCAGCAAAATTTTGAGTATCTCAATTATTCTGACTGAAAACACTCCCCCATAAATTTTGAATTGACTAAGGGGGAGGGATGGAACTTCGTTCTTCGTGAATGGGATGGAAAGAATTTCCACAAAAAGAAATAGCTATCTTCTGTATAGTGACTTGAAAACCCTGTCATGAATTACTCTCTCCAGAAAGTGTAGTCAAAGTATGATGGGGATAATTACTATTTGTACTCATCAACGTATTGTTTGCCAATTAATCTCGGCTAGTTCAAATTAATTTTTCCGGTGTTAGCCCACACTAAACATTAGATAAATTAGACTCCAAGTTTTTCATTCTAGATTCACATTAAAACCAAAACGGTTTTCAAGGTTCACTTTAAATCATTCATTTACTTCTACATGTTCCATATAAATCTGTCTCATTCTTCATAGATTTGGCTCCAACAAATTTAATAGCAAATTGTTTTTAAAAATCAAAAAAAAATTAGCCATACCTTTTTCGATTTATAGTCTGGAATGAAACTTTTCAGTGGCAATTCCATTGAAGTTATTCTCCTTTATTATTCTCCGAATTAATCACATGAGCAATTCTAGCGATGGGAAGCAATACACAGAAAATTTAACACAAACAAGGTTAATCCCTATTAATTCACGTAAGTAAATTTCGTATATGAGAGAAATATTTAATTTTGAAAAAGGAAAATATCCTCGTAAGGGCATAGCAACGAGGTAAAAATCGAAGAAATATAACATTGCCAATTTGCAGACGGGAGAGCAAGCTGCTGAGGAAAAAGACCATCCAGACGATAAAATAACCATAAGATCGTATATTAAACGAGCATTTAATTTTAATAGCAGAACTGTAAACTAAAGTCTCAATTTAAATTAGAGTTAAACTAAGGTTAGATTGAATACGTAAATTTAAATAAGAATGAGTTAAAGTACAATTAAAGGCGGCTAATTAAGGTCAGACCTCCTAAGGACGCGCTGTTAACTTCAAAAAACCAATAGGGGATAAAAATAACGTGAAATTTGAACAGGTACGTGAAAGGCTTCATTAAACTCACTTTGAAATCATACTTCGTTTTTTTATTACTTTCATCTACGTAAGCCCCATTATGAAAAGAAAACTGATGTAGGCAGAAACATTTCGGATAATCATTCTTTGGAACCGTTAACTCCTTTTTTGATGAATAACGGTACACTCAGAAAAATCCCTCTTACATTATACGACTGCTACCAAGAAGGAAAAACAATGAGCGCCGGTGCATTTCATCAACTTTTTATTCATCCTTGAAATCAAACTGTTTGCTTTCTCAGCTGTTCTTATCTATGAAATTTCATTATTTGTCAGTATTCAACTTTAGGTCCGAAGTAAAATTCGAACTCTGTATATATTAGTTTTCTGGGACGAACTAATCCATAGCTCATTTCTAGTCAATGAAGTGGGCACCAAATTCATTTTTCATTTCTTATCCCAATATTAATCCTTCAACATTATCAACAGCCCATGTTTTCAACAAACCACTATCTCTTTATGACAATTTTACATCAAGCTTTTGATTTTACTCATCAGGGTGTGTGCTGCATTCTACAACCTACATTTCCTGATGAAAAAATCAAAAGAGTCTGAATTTCAAACAACAAAAAACCTCCTTCTCTGCATTTTTGCGCCTCAAGCTGCGTCATATTAAATCAGGCCAAATTTTTCTGCATGAAGATCTTAATTTCGAGTACCTTTTCTTTTGCAAGAGCATTTTTAAAATTGGGTTTTAGCCTCCGTCTGGCGTACGCTTCATGCCTGCCCACAAGACTGGTGGCTTTGCCAGACCCAGCTTCAAGGGATCATCGTACATCAAACGGCTCAGCTTGGCTTATCAAAGTAGCGACTTCCGCAGACGTGGTGGCGCAGTTTTGCCGCGTGCAGACGGCCACGGTGACACCAGAAGGCTTCTGCAGCGCAGCCGGAGGCTCGAGGCCACTTCAGTGACAGTAGCTGATTTCTGGGGTCTGTGGCGGCACAGAAATTGTCTCTGGTAGTGTGACGTATAATTTTGCGTGTGGAGCGTGTTAGCTTACGCATTCTGTGTGGCGAGTATCTGCTTACACATTCTGTGTTGCGAGTGTCAGCTTCCGCATTCTGTGTGGCGAGTGTCAGCTTACGCCTTCCGTGTGGCGAGTGTCAGCTTACGCAGTCTGTGTGGCGAGTGTCAGCTTACGCATTCTGTGTTGCGAGTGTCAGCTTACGCATTCTGTGTGACGAGTGTCAGCTTACGCAGTCTGTGTGGCGAGTGTCAGCTTACGCATTCTGTGTTGCGAGTGTCAGCTTACGCATTCTGTGTGACGAGTGTCAGCTTACGCATTCTGTGTTGCGAGTGTCAGCTTACGCATTCTGTGAGGCGAGTGTCAGCTTACGCAGTCTGTGTGGCGAGTGTCAGCTTACGCAGTCTGTGTGGCGAGTGTCAGCTTACGCATTCTGTGTTGCGAGTGTCAGCTTACGCATTCTGTGTGACGAGTGTCAGCTTACGCCTTCCGTGTGGCGAGTGTCAGCTTACGCATTCTTTGTTGCGAGTGTCAGTTTACGCATTCTGTGTTGCGAGTGTCAGCTTACGCCTTCCGTGTGGCGAGTGTCAGCTTACGCCTTCCGTGTGGCGAGTGTCAGCTTACGCCTTCCGTGTGGCGAGTGTCAGCTTACGCATTCTGCCTTGTGATGGTCAGCTTACGCCTTCCGTGTGGCGAGTGTCAGCTTACGCATTCTGTCTTGTGATGGTCAGCTTACGCCTTCCGTGTGGCGAGTGTCAGCTTACGCATTCTGTGATACGAGTGTCAGCTTACGCCTTCCGTGTGGCGAGTGTCAGCTTACGCATTCTGTCTTGTGATGGTCAGCTTACGCCTTCCGTGTGGCGAGTGTCAGCTTACGCATTCTGTGATACGAGTGTCAGCTTACGCATTCTGTGTGGCGAGCGTCAGCTTACGCATTGTGTGTTGCGAGTGTCAGCTTACGCATTCTGTGTTGCGAGTGTCAGCTCACGCATTCTGTGTTGCGAGTGTCAGCTTACGCATTCTGTGTTGCGAGGGACAGTTTACGCATTCTGTGTTGCGAGGGTCAGCTTACGCATTCTGTGTTGCGAGGGTCAGCTTACGCATTGTGTGTTGCGAGTGTCAGCTTACGCATTCTGTGTTGCGAGTGTCAGCTTACGCATTCTGTGTTGCGAGGGACAGTTTACGCATTCTGTGTTGCGAGGGTCAGCTTACGCATTCTGTGTTGCGAGGGTCAGCTTACGCAACCTGTGTTGCAAGGGTCAGCTTACGCATTGTGTGTTGCGAGGGTCAGCTTACGCATTCTGTGTTGCGAGGGTCAGCTTACGCATTCTGTGTTTCGAGGGTCAGCTTACGCATTCTGTGTTGCGAGTGTCAGCTTACGCATTCTGTGTTGCGAGGGTCAGCTTACGCATTCTGTGTTGCGAGGGTCAGCTTACGCATTCTGTGTTGCGAGGGTCAGCTTACGCATTCTGTGTTGCGAGGGTCAGCTTACGCATTCTGTGTTGCGAGGGTCAGCTTACGCATTCTGTGTTGCGAGGGTCAGCTTACGCATTCTGTGTTGCGAGGGTCAGCTTACGCATTCTGTGTTGCGAGGGTCAGCTTACGCATTCTGTGTTGCGAGGGTCAGCTTACGCATTCTGTGTTGCGAGTGTCAGCTTACGCATTCTGTGTTGCGAGGGTCAGCTTACGCATTCTGTGTTTCGAGGGTCAGCTTACGCATTCTGTGTTGCGAGTGTCAGCTTACGCATTCTGTGTTGCGAGGGTCAGCTTACGCATTCTGTGTTGCGAGTGTCAGCTTACGCATTCTGTGTTGCGAGTGTCAGCTTACGCATTCTGTGTTGCGAGGGTCAGCTTACGCATTCTGTGTTGCGAGGGTCCGCTTACGCACTGCGTGTGGCACGTAATAAAATGGAAGGAGAAAATATAATTTACCTCAGCTTGGATGAATGTCAGCGAGAAAAATGCGCAAAATCAGTAAGCTAATCAGGGGTAAATTTGGAAGCGCGAAAATTGCGACCATTTCTGATCACAGGAGCTGTAAAATGCTAATTGTTATCGTAACTAACAACAAAAGAATAATTTCAGCATTGATTTTCGGAATACATCGATTGAAGTTTTAAACAAAGGGGGAATTGTTAGTTCGTTAATCGCTCCTTCTAGAGCAAAGTAGAAGTTTTCTACTATTATGACGAGTTGACATGGGAGCTGACACCTTGAGCTTTTAATTCAGTAAAATCGTTTATTTTCGTGTCCAAGGTTTTGTTTGATTAAAAGGTAATAAATCTTGCTTATTTTTCAGGATCGTGAATCTATTTTGAATAATCACGTGTTTTATTGTGTTCTTGAGCAAATTGAATTACCGAGCGCTGATAACTGCATCATCCCTCTATTAAATCATCCCGAATTTAAGTCATACTCGCAGGCTTATAAATTTTAAATTTTTCATTAATAATTGATGAGTACGAAATCATTTTTCAGACTTTACTTTGTTGCCCATGTCGCAAACTTTTTGGATATCAGATTGCGCGCAATCGGTTCCAGTTAAAGCCAGAAAATAATCCTGTCCCTTTCGAAGAACGTTGTTCTGGGTCAGATTATTGCTGTCTTCATTATGCTCTCTAAGAAGATTAAATCAATGGAAAGTACTGATTTTTCAAGAAATATCATTTGATTCTTTCAAGAAGAACCTCAATAAGCCCATCACCGTAATAAGCTTTGTCGGAGACAAGAAAATACCTCCTGAAAATTCCTGCAAGATGACGATATGCAACATGTCGCAAGACGATATGCAACATGAACACCAGTGCATGAATGCAACATGACCACCAGTGCATGTATGCAACATGACCACCAGTGCATGTATACAACATGACCACCAGTGCATGTATGCAACATGACCACCAGTGCATGTATGCAACATGACCACCAGTGCATGTATGCAACATGACCACCAGTGCATGCATACAACATGACCACCAGTGCATGTATGCAACATGACCACCAGTGCATGTATGCAACATGACCACCAGTGCATGTATGCAACATGGCCACCAGTGCATGTATGCAAGATGGCCACCAGTGCATGTATGCAACATGACCACCAGTGCATGTATGCAACATGACCACCGTTGCATGTATGCAACATGACCACCAGTGCAAATATGGAACATGACCACCAGTGCATGTATACAACATGACCACCAGTGCATGTATACAACATGACCACCAGTGCATGTATGCAACATGACCACCAGTGCATGTGTGCAACATGACCTCCAGTGCATGTGTGCAACATGACCACCAGTGCATGTATGCAACATGACCACCAGTGCAAATATGTAACATGACCACCAGTGCATGTGTGCAACATGACCTCGCTCAAGTCTTAGTACGTCTCGCTCAAATCTCAGCGAGAAGTCCTCGTTTAAAGTCCTCGTTTAAATCTGAGTACGGCTTTAAACACATTAATTCTGTAAAGGTCTTACGATAATTTTTCCGTTGTGGATCGCAGAAAACATTTAAGTAATTTATTCGTCAATTCCCGAGAAAATGTCTCTAGTAAATGAAATAATGTAGGCAATGTCAAGAAATTAAATCGAAGTTCCCAGAAGAAACTTAATAATTCTAGCTGCACACGAGGCAAACTCGTTTGTTTTTGAGCTTATAGTCATGTTCTATTCTATGTTTTATCGTCGTATAAATAGAGATTTCCTTCTTACAATAACTCCACTTCAATTTTCACGAGGCTTGGTAATTTGATTTTGGAATTTTGATAATGATGAAACGCGTGCAAATTTTATACGTGTTCCCATAAATTTTCATGTATACGATTGAAAGAAACATTAAGTGTCAATTTGTCTCCTGTGAGCTGTTCATAAATACCAATACGACTAAACAAGGCAAATAATTTAAATCTTACAGGGCTCTAACATTATTTGTTCTTTCACGGTGTACGGATATTGATATTCAATATGAATGATTGTAATATTTTCAAATCAATTCGTTCTGACTTGAAATAGCGATTCATTTTCATAATGAAATGCCACTCTAATCCAGCAAAGCTGAACCAACGGCAATCGTTGCACTAGCAATCCCGAAACCGAGAGCCAATTTTAATACATCCGTTTAACTCAGTCCTTGCAGAATAAACACAAGACTCTTCTGAGATGAAAAATTAATCATATATTTCCTGTATATCGGAATTTAACATGTGTTCTGTATATGCTTGATTATTTTCATTTACATTCTACGTCTATACGTGAAATATACGGGGCCAAGTATTTCTTTCTCACTTATAATCTTTCCAGATGAATCAGAAGACACTCTCTCTCTCATTGCCGTCGTCTCACATTGTGCCGAATATTTTACAACTGTAAACCATCTAAAGAAAACCACGTTCTGTTTTATCCCCTAGTCATCTTATCCAATTGGGGTGAATATTTTATAGTTTTTAATCATTTAAATAAAAAGCTGTTGCCGTATTTCTGCTTGCTGCTCTTTCAAATTGTGTCGAATATTATAAAGTGGTTAATTACCTAATGAAAGTCCCACTCCCGTCTTTTGAATGGTTCTTTTTCTCCTATTTTTTCACCAACACGTCAGCCGTCCATCACCTGCGGTTTTTATTCTTTTGGAGCGGTAATTTAATTTGCAACGCATCTTAGCAAGGGACTTTATTTCCAGTTGGGAACTTATTTTATTCGGGAAGTATTAATAATTATTGAAATCATTTGTACTAGAAATGGTGATCTGATCAGTCGTTCACACAACTAAGAAAAACGAATGATTTTTCTGCCCTTTATTCTTATTTCGATTACAATTTACTGTCAGTTCATTCGTTGTTTACTACACATCGAAAAGTTTTATCCGCGGTTTTGTATAAAAATTACACCTTGAACCCTATACCTCAGATATTTTTCAGAGCTCCTCACCAAAAATCAAAACAGTGTTACATGGAAAATCTTCATTTTCGAAGAAATCTTACCGTCTTTGATCTCTTTCCCCATTCTTTCATGGTTCTCATCTCATCCATATTCTTCTTCGCGTTATCAATCACATTTTTTTTCTGACGATGTCACCCACCAATATTCATCCAACAAAATATTTGAGGCCACTTTTCGCCCTTATTTAAAATATGTAAACTTATTTTCTTGGTGAGGCTTACCTCAAATTGGAGAGGCAACAAAGACAGGCAGCGCTGCCTCCCCTCAGTCACCTCTCTGCAGCCACTAAGCAAGGGGGTGTGCTGGTCTCTCTCACACGTCGTTCAGTCGAAGCGTTTCTAAATTATTGAGTTATGCCTTGCCTCAGTGATAAAAATAACATCAATATTTAAAAGCTAACGTACTTACAGTTCATGTTCGAGGTAAACTGCTTTGTGGAACCAGCATATAATGGTGAACCATTAGTCAATTACTAGTTTATCTGAAGGATTTTCTGAAAAAAAGGTGAAGGGAAATTTTTCTGTTGGTGAAAAAAGTTCATGGATTTTCCCCGATTTGAGGTGAATGTGCCACAGAAAAATTCTGTAATTTGTGCTTGGAGTATTAGGATAAACTTCCCTGGAGTTTTGTGAGTAACTTAAATCTTGGTATTAAAATCCGTGGATTTTTAGTCTATATTAGTCCAGCAATTTCATTGTCGATATCAAAATTTAATGTTTCGTCAGGGTATTATGACTTACAGGAAGTTATTTTGGAAGGAAATATAAAAGTGTGTAGGCTTAAATGATATGTTAATGCGCCGGCTTAACTCATCCATTCTCTAAAAAATTTCCCCAATTACAATCGTGGACTCGACCACAAACGAGCCGACGAACGTCAATGCAAATCGAAGGCCACACAAATCAAAATCCATTCAAAATCATTCTCACTGACTAATTCAATATACTTTGTAAACAATATCATCGGCCAAAAATTTCGATAAATACATAAAATAAGGCAATGCGAAGTTGAAGGTAGAAATTGAATCTCATACACAGCATTAAAGGTTTCAATAGATCGTCTTTTGTACTCCAAAACTTGTACACTAAAATTGGCTCATTTTCCCGTGAAATTTCATCATATTCTAAGCACCTGATATTATTTTTCCATCATAAACTAATTAATAGAAATTATTTTTACAGATTAGGTGCTCCGTGCTATCGTTTCATACAATCGCTGGATGTTTTCGAAGAGATGTTTTGTATTTCCAGAGCTAATTATAGTTCAAAGGCCGAAATTAAACGGTGTTCGGGACAATCGTTGCGGTGGCAACGCCTTCGATGCGACGCAGCCTGCTGAAAATATTTCGTTCCCGCTTTTGTTATTAAAATACCCAATATTTGCGTTTAGAAGCTCATTTGCTGCCCGCTGCTAGCTTTATTCCTCGCGCATTTGATGCTGATGCAGTGCCCTATTTCCGCGAAATGAAATTTAAGAAAAATATTCTTAAGCTTGAAATTTTCGAGGGTAGAATTTTAGCCATTTCGATCTTTCGTTTTTGACACGATAAATTTTGACTCGATTTTAAATCCGATCATGTATGAAGATCAAAACCTCCATGAAGCAATCCGATGAAGTAACTTGATACAGAAGCTCACCTGATGCGGACAGAAGGTTGTAATTTACTGCATTTTTCTCACAAATATTCAGATGTTTTATGAAATGAATTATTTGCATTTGATTTTTAGCCTAATAATTATCATCTAATTGCTTAATTGCAGATGCAGTTGAATTGACAACGCAAAATAAAATTTTGAGTAACTCAAAAATAATTGTTTTGAGCATAACAAAGGTACAAAAAAATACGCGTATAAATCCACTTTTTTCCACCAAATTCCGTCTACAAGGATTAAGAACTTCACGCTCTGGGAAGTTAGTGATAGACAAATAGGAAAGCTAATAGTGCAGCATTTTTCTGCCGCTGAAAGTGAACTGCTTCCTAGAGCGCAGCCATTAGGTCCCTGGGTGAATGGCCTTTGTTCTACAGCGACTGTTTTGGAAGTTTCGTTTTTCCTTCGCAAGTTGTAGGCTTAAAACAAGCTGAGTTGTTGCAAACAGAACACCGAAAACGTTTAGATTCGATGACCTTCGAGCACTTTCAAGGACTTCAATGGCTTCATTACTCGGGTAAAAAACCTCGCATTCAAATTGCCAAGGCAGCGAAATCTCGCTGCTAAACTTGCGTCCGTCGGATTTTTTGGAATGCATTCAAGCGATCCGAAGTAGTTTCTAAGCAGGGAGTTTTTGTGCTGATGTTTTTTGTGGATAAGCTTCGTCGGACGCTTGAGTTTTCAGCACCTTGACCGGGGAATTTTTCGCAGATTCTGTCCTACGTCAGGAAGGAAAGTTTTTCTTCCAATAACTCAAGTCGTGATTGCAATTCTTTCCGAAGTCGGAGCTACTCGAACAAAATGAAAACTTGAAAGTTTGCTTTCAAGTGTTGAAGCGTCTTTGAACAAGCAAAAATAGCAACTGCCAAAATAATACCAAGTAATAGAGGTAAATAGTAATTACATGGCGCGCTCTCTTAACTTTTGCACCTCATTCTTGCGCATCGAGTAAGAATTGTAAGGGATCCTACTTAATATTCTGGAAAGCACTTCAACTTGTGTGCATGCAAGAGCTTCGAATTCCTAATGTCATTGTCAGTAAGCAATTGCATGCTCCGATGTATGTTTTTAATCAAAGGCAAGCCTCGCCAAACTACATGTCTCCCTGGAGTTTACCTTTATCAGAATTGAACTAAAAAGCTAGAAGAAAATTTCACACTAAAAAATGAGAATATCATTTAATTTTACCTTATAAAATTTACCATAAAATTCTCTAATTATTCCTAGCAACAGAACGGGTAGAGACGTCATGTATTGACTGCGGAACCGATTTGCGCATGCGCGCGTTTAATTATTCGTGCTGGCTAGATTTTTATAGGGAACTAGTACTTTCATGTGAGTGAGTTAGCATTTTAGTAGAAGCGAGTTAGTATGTTGATGAGAGGGAGTTAGCATTTTAATATGAGCTAGTTAGTATGTTCATCATAGCGAGTTAGTATGTTCATGAGAGGAAGTTAGCATTTTAATATGAGTGAGTTAGTATGTTCATCATAGCGAGTTAGTATGTTCATGAGAGGGAGTTAGCATTTTAATATGAGCGAGTTAGTATGTTCATCATAGCGAGTTAGTATGTTCATGAGAGGAAGTTAGCATTTTAATATGAGTGAGTTAGTATGTTTATAAGTGCGAGTTAGCATGTTCATGAGAGCGAGTGAGCAAAAGTGATTAAATGTTTACTTGTACAACACCTACAACCGGGAAAGCCCTCAGACACATCGCATTCTGAATATAACTCGCAATATTTTCTCAAGCTCCTTTTCAAAAGAAGATATATGTTGTAATTTGATCCCTTGCTGCAAAAATACGCAGCCTTAACTTTATCATTGTTGAAAATATCTTCCTCTATTTCAACTGTTGATGATTGTCTGGTACTGGCTTCATTATAATTCATTTTGTGAATAATTGCCAACTTTACGTTTGTCAACCTCAGCCTTAATTTTTGTTAAAAGTGTGAGCGTGATATAATATTTAAGCACGTTTTTCCAGGAATTTTTCTACTTCAATGCAAGGGAAGTGCTGTGTTGTTCTCAGTTCGAATTGTCTCGAGCTTCACATCAAAACTTTCGACGGACACACTGTTTCAAGGATGCATAAACCTGCATCAGTTTGGCCTTCCGTGGCGCATAACCTGTATCAGTTTTGCCTTCCGTGACACATAACCTGCATCAGTTTGGCCTTCCGTGACGCATAACCTGCATCAGTTTCGCCTTCCGTGGCGCATAACCTGTATCAGTTTTGCCTTCCGTGACGCATAACCTGCATCAGTTTTTCCTTCCGTGACACATAACCTGCATCAGTTTGGCCTTCCGTGACG
Organism: Morinoia aosen; assembly: GCA_030386875.1. Lineage (NCBI taxonomy): Eukaryota > Metazoa > Arthropoda > Malacostraca > Amphipoda > Talitridae > Morinoia > Morinoia aosen. Next base: position 22,962,326 of record CM059567.1, on the reverse strand, counting down.
CATAACCTGCATCAGTTTGGCCTTCCGTGACGCATAACCTGCATCAGTTCTACCTTTCGTGACACATAACCTGCATCAGTTCTACCTTCCGTGACACATAACCTGCATCAGTTTTACCTTCCGTGACGCATAACCTGCATCAGTTTTACCTTCCGCGACGCATAACCTGCATCAGTTTTCCTTCCGTGACGCATAACCTGCATCAGTTTTCCTTCCGTGACGCATAACCTGCATCAGTTTTCCTTCCGCGACGCATAACCTGCATCAGTTTTACCTTCCGTGACGCATAACCTGCATCAGTTTTCCTTCCGTGACGCATAACCTGCATCAGTTTGGCCTGCCGTGACGCATAACCTGCATCAATATTGCCTTCCGTGACATATAACCTGCATCAGTTTGGCCTTCCGTGACACATAACCTGCATCAGTTTTCCTTCCGTGACGCATAACCTTCATCAGTTTTCCTTCTGTGACGCATAACCTGCATCAGTTTTCCTTCCGTGACGCATAACCTGCATCAGTTTTCCTTCCGTGACGCATAACCTTCATCAGTTTTCCTTCCGTGACGCATAACCTGCATCAGTTTTACCTTCCGCGACGCATAACCTGCATCAATATTGCCTTCCGTGACATATAACCTGCATCAGTTTGGCCTTCTGTGACACATAACCTGCATCAGTTTTCCTTCCGTGACGCATAACCTGCATCAGTTTTCCTTCCGTGACGCAAAACCTTCATCAGTTTTCCTTCCGTGACGCATAACCTGCATCAATATTGCCTTCCGTGACATATAACCTGCATCAGTTTTACCTACCTTAACATTAGAAGACTATAACAAGAATGGAATGCTTTTATGAATGGCTGCTGAAAATTTTTCTGTCTAGGGAGTGACTTTCAAAGAGAACAAACGATTGAAAAATCATGAAAAGCATTTTCGATTCGTTGGAATAAGCACGTCAGGAATTAAGGTTACTTATAAGCGACTAACTAACGCAAAATAAAAGCAAAAGAGGGGAGAAATTTAAATAACATTAATTCAAGGAAAAAATGGGGTGGAATTCATGAGTGAGATGCAACTGTGTTTAATTCATTAATGACATGCAATTGTGAAAATCTAAAGGCGGTGGAAAATTTCATCGGTTGTGTGATTGTAAATAAAGTTTAATGAATAAATGAATGTGAGTTAAAAAAGAAGGAAGAAAAAAGGAAATTATCTCTTCCGGAGTAGGTAACGATGTTTAATAACGTATAGGCAATGTTATTTGTTGCACTACAGGATGTCTGTAGCACTACATTTACTCTTCAAGGTTTAATATTTTAAACTTTATTGCTATTAGCTCTGCAGTACTGTGATATCCTGTACCACAACAAACAGCAAGTAACATTTAAATGAATCCTAGTTTCAAGTTAAACGCTTACACTTTATACTAAAAGAGGCAAACACATACAGAAAATGAATTACATTTGCTTACAGAAAGCAAATACGTTGCAATTTGAAACTATGAACAATTTAAGTTCAATCTGTGATTGATGTTTCGCTCTTCCAAACTGCTTGAAGGCATATTCAGGTTGATATTTCCAATGATAATTGTAAACAAAATATAGACACAGTTATAAATGCAGGAGCTCTCAAATTTTTCATACAGCAGAATGTTTTATTAAAATATAAAAAAAATAATTTCTCATTTTGAATGTAAACACTCAATACTATTGCTGTGTAGAGTCAGAAAGAATTCGGCTCTAAACATGCGGCAAGCAAAAACTTTCGACTTAAATCTTCACACAAAATTAAGATTTATTTCCTTCTGTACTGGAGCGACACCTCTCAACTTCCAAAATCCTGCGCGTGAGGCATAGATCATGCGAGGAACAGGCTTCCATCTGATGATGCTGACAGGGTGGAATGCGATACAGACCGCAATGCATCTTCTTTTGAGCAGAAATTGTAATGTCAAAAAGCTTTGTGTTCAGACATCCTCGGATTTGCAAACCTCGGCTTAAGTTTAAGAGAAAAGTGCGTATGTGGCACGCATTGGCTGTCTCAAATGCTCTTCTGCAGAACTAAAACTTACTGTGTGTGAACCCTTATTATTATAGCTCATTGACGGGTAGAATCATAGCATGTTGGTAAAAATTGCAGAAGAATGATTGTTGTGAGTGCTCAATGATTCGAGCGCGGTGAAAAAAATGTTTGTAGGGACTTTGTGACAATTGCGAGGGGCTGAAGCAAATGATTGTGGTAATTAACGAGGTGATACAAATGGTTGTAGTAATTATGTTGGCAATGATTGCTGTCTGTTGCCACAGATGATTGTAGTAAGTTCACAGTGATTGTAATGAGATAATACTATTGGCTACAGCTCGTTGAAAAGTATTAGTGCCCTAAATTTGTCTATTTTATTTCATGGTATTGGTAAAGTATCAATAATTTGATACAAAAATTACAGCCTTGACACTGTACATTTGATTTCATGGTATTGGTAAAGTATCCGCAATTTGACACAAAAATTACAGTCATGAACTTAACAAGCTGACGGTAACTGGAAATTGGTAACGACTGCTCATCGTTGGCTCAAGTGACTGTTCACCCTAGGCATCAATGACTACTTCTAGCAGACATTAATGAGTAATTCATGAAGACACAAATGACTAATTTTTTCCAACAGAAATGACTTCTTAGTGTTCAAAAAAATGAATACTTCAAGTTGACACAAATGACTAATTTTTACTGACACAAACGACTACATCTTGTTGACACAAGTAGCTATTTCGAGAAGGTAACATTAATGACATTCGTGGACAAAATTTATTTTCTTTTATTTATTCAAGTGCTCGTTATTACTAGTGCATTTACTTTAATGATGGCGAAGAGCAAAACCGAAAATGTTAAAATTCAAGAGGAGTGACAGCCCTACATTGAAAATAACGTCAAAATAGCGATAAAGTAGTTGGCACGGGAAAATTCACCTTTACACAAACTAAACAAACATCGTTCACCACAAACCCGTCAAAATATCTGTACGTACGGTTGGGATGATCGAAGGTGTTGGACCAGTCTTTTATAAGCTTATCCGCTCGCTTTTTTAAGCTTCTGCTTTTCATGAGTTTGATAACTGAGCTGGACTTTTATTTGATAGCTGAGCACGTCTCGTATCCATTTAGATTGTTGCATTGTAATGATGGACCTAATAATTATAATTTGTCATAATTTGTCAGCCATGGGAACTAATGCGAGTCGGTTGACCTCAAATTGGATTTGGTTCGGCTGGGGAAAGTGTTCTGTGTAAGTCAATATTGTGATTGCTACAGAATTTAAAAAACTTGCCTGAAATGAAGTGATTTCGATGGTAATAGTAATAGGAGCCTTTTCAAATTCAAATGAGTCAAATTCGCAGACTACCTTATTTTAATTCAATGCTCGACTAGTTTTTGCTGCAGTCTCTTTATAGAGTTGTAAAACTTGTTTTTCTTAACAAATTATTTTTATCATGTTTTGTGAGTCTTTCCGATTAGCTTTTCATTTTTTAACATAATTTTATTGCAAAAAAAAATAAAACTGTTTGTACAGCAATTGAAGTTAAATGAAACCGAAGAAGCAAAGTTTCCCTCTATACGATCATGAAGATGTTAACAGTGCATTAATAAAAAACAGCCTTGCTGAGTGTTGGGGAGTTAAAATTCTCAATTCCGGATTTTGGAAATAGAAAGTCATCCTAAATTTACCTTTTTGCAGTCAAACAGCGAAGCGAAAATTTTCTTAAATTTTTCAACGTACACAACGATGTACACCACGCACCCAGTTTTCGTGGGACCCACAAACAGCCTCACGCTGCTCTAAAATATGTGTGGAAATAAATTTCCGAACTATATCTTATCTTCCCTCAAGCTGCTAAATAATATTTTTTTGGGTGCGAGTAAATTTTGTTTCAGTGCTTTTAGTATTTTCTTTAGAAAAAAGATTAGTAAAAGTTGGATTTCTCCACTAAATCTTGAAAATGTCAGGTTGTATTTGAGCTCTCAAACAAATTGTGCAGGATAATTTTTTTAATTGCATGAGTTAACTCACTAATCGAATTTCAGACGAATTAACAAAACAACAAACAATTAAGTACAAGATTAAGTTCCCCTTTGTTGTTTTCTGACATGAGAGTTAAACTGTGATCTAAATCATGCTTCATTAAAAAAATTGCATCAACCTCACAAAAGAGCTTCCCTAAAAAAAATTCGTAATCACATTAACTGACTGAGACCAAAAATTTCCCAATCTCAAACCTAATTTTAATGCCAAAACACCGTAAACTGCCTCGTTTTTTATCTCTCTTAATGAACGAAAATCTAAGTCCAAAACCAGAACAAAGGAAAACTCGCCATCGAAATATTACTCCACCTTTACCATACAAACATAATGAGTACTTGAACGTAACATAAATTTTTTATGGAATTATCAACAAATGGTGCTTAATGTCAGTACAAGAACTTGACAGCACAAATAACATCAGGTACTAAAAGACAAAATAAAGCCCGTTTGGAACAAGCAACATTGGGTATTCAAAGTCAATACAAGACCATAACGGCGCATAAAACATTCGATACTTAAAGGCAATACAAGACCTTTACAGCCCGAATGGCTTGAACGCAGCGCACCACAATCTCAAGTGCTCCAGTGGCACCAAAACTGCAGCCAGCGTCTGCGCTGCCATTCGCAACGGTCACTTTGGCCGCAGTTAAACTAGAAGTCGTTTAACTGGCCTTTTACAGCTTCCTGGTTATCTCAGATGATGCTTTGGTGTGCGTACGCTCTTTTTATTGATGATTCGTCTTGTGTAAGTGCGCTTTCTCTGCTGCGCTCGCCTCGCGCCATGAATACAAAGCTCATAAGGACCCAACACATCAAAAGGATTCTTGTGCGTTTTTATGCGCCAGTGTTTGCACTCAAAATTCTCCCCTTGTTGAAGCAACGCTTTTGAAAATCTTCACAGTGAACTTTTTTTTTTTTGCTCATGGTTATCCTACGTTATCCTTGTCTGTTCTCTACATGAGTAATGTTGTTCTGAACCTGCTCTTCTTTTTTATTGTCATCTTACTTAATTAATTTATTTAAATATTTCTGTCACTACCTTCATGTTTGCGTTTGAATAATCGCGGAATATTCAAGTACGAAATTTCGTACGAACACAAGTGGGAAATTAGATTACTTATTGATGAGCAAAAAGGATGGTTTGTGTCTCCAAAATAAGCCCTGCACTGGCTGTTTAGGTACTGTCGTTATGAAAATTTGAGCAATTTTGGATGCGAAAATATCAGCTCAGCTCAAAGTAGAAAAACAATGGGCGAATTTCAGTTTCCCGAAACTTTTCTTTAGTAAATTATACTATTTGCCGTCGAATTTTATTCTTATTTGATAACGAACAAAAAAAGATTGTTCTGCAATGAGTTTTCAGAAAATAAAGTTTCAATTATCACTATGATCGATTCTTTGTGAAATTATGAGGCACTGTTACCTAGCAAAACTTACTGCGAAAATGCCTCACAAATTTGCATTCCTGAATAAAATAACGCTGCACCATTTACATAAAATGAACCAGTAGAAAAGTTATTATTGAAAGTTATTAACTTCCCATTCCTTCCACTTTAAAAAAAACTCAGTTTTAGTCGCACTTTTCCTAAATTTCCATTTCGCACTTATCCATAAATTTCCAAACATTCAAGTATACTGCGACACGAGTGCATATTTTCCCGGTATGAATTTACCGCACAAAATTCAATTCTGGCATACACGTGTCAAATTCACATCTATTTCCATGCTCTACTTCACTTCATCCTTTTTATTACACCGGTGTCAGCAATGATTAAACGACAAAGAGAACTTCCATATATCATTGGTATTAAAGTCGAGACAATTTTAAACAAAATAAATCAATTACTGCAACTGAATCAGAGCTAATTAATCTTGCAACGAGCCGATGAGTCGGCTACATACAAAGTTAAAACATAAAAGGGATAAGGAAAAAACAAATGTTCATAAAACTAAGAAAAAAAATGCGTCTGGTAACCAGAGAACACATTTCTAGCAAGCTCAAGTACCAGTTAAAAGCTACTAGAGGATCTTCGTGCACATCGTTGGAAATTATCAACCTATGCGGCGCCGGTCCTAAGAGCACACCAGCAGTTCTTTAAAGGCATGATCCCCACTCTCCTGCGCACCAGCCTCGGCGCCTCTGCAGCGCACTTGCAGTCAGTCCACCGAATCTTCATTACGCCGTGCCGAGCTCCACCACTCCGAATAATGCCACCTAACCAAGCACAATCAGCACGCGCTTTCACAACCACATTAAGCCCAGCAGTCACGCCGATGAGAAGACACGTATGCGCTGAACAAGACAGCGGCAGACGTCGTGCGCTGCTCGTATACCTTCATCTGGCGTCCTCTCTGTGCTGCAATCAGCGTCGTGCTGCAAAGTCCTAATCAAGAACGCGACAGGGATGGTCTGAAATTAGCTGCAGCGCCAGAGCCAAACAATCAGATCCTAGTGTTTGATCTTCAAAGATTTATGAGGAGGCATTAACAAATGTGGAAACACTCGCTTGCCTCTAAGATCAAAGGGAAGTAATTAAATGTAAAGATTTGAAGAGAGTTATTCTAGGAACGTGGTTATTAACAAGCGCTATGAGATAATTTGAGAAAGAGGATCAACTCGAGATAATTAAACATGAATTTGGGAATAGGATGATCACTTGAAGCCTTCTTGAAAGTCCAGCGTGTACTAATGGTCCTTTAGAAACACTGAAGAATTGAAGGAGTGTAGTTAGCGTATTTAAACAATAGCAACGGATAATCGGAGACGTAGGAATTTCTATTGACAAATCGTGGGTCACTAAAATAAGTTTCATTAACTCTCACTGTTCTAAAACAGCTCTGTAACTCCGCCCTTCTTGATGATTAAATCATACTTATTAATTTTGGCGTAGACACTCGATCATGAAATGGGTGGAAATTCATTATCGATGACTTGACAATGACAGTTCAAAAAAAATCGTACCCGAAATACTGAGATTATGTATTTATAAAGGCTGTCTAGTAATGAAAAGAAAGAAAAGGAATAACCAAACTGTGAACTTAGGGGTTTTCTACTATTACCACAACTCCATTGGTAGAAATAATACATCTGCTTTCTTGTCTTTGATGACATTGGTTCGATCACTATTTGTGTCCTGTTCTCAGTTTCACCTCCGTATCCGCTCAGTTAGGCGACCACCACTGAGAAACTCGGTGAAGTTCAAATTTAAGTACAAAGACAAGGGCATCAAAACCGGGTTTCATTACTACGCTGACGAAAAAAGTGCAAACATCTCGATAGGATAAATTAGTAAAAATGAAGGAAATAATAAGGAATGTAAGACGAAAATTATTGAGGAGTAGATCGATTTCAAAATAAGCCGCCCTGACCCACGAGAGAGACAGTAAAGTAAAGAATGAACGTTAAAGCCAATTTACTCACAAATTAAAATCCTTCACCGACTCCTGCAAGAAGTGTTGCTTGTTCTGTTATAGGTAGCTAGGGTGTGACGCGTGTAAGTATGATAGTAGGCAAAGTATTTTAGACTACACGAGAATATCGCCAAAAATTTCAAATCGGAAATATATTTCACCGAATATTAAATTATGTGGGACTACTGTCTGATTCATAACCTATCATTGACGTTATTTTAACATAAGCCGTTATTATTCTCAGCTCAGACTAGACTTTGACTCTGAGCAGCAATTGTCATCAGCTTTCCCAGTGGAGAAATTCCATTGCATACATCAGCTCTGTGTCTGTAGTTTGTAGAAAATTAAATTATTATATGTAGTGTCGATTTCAACCCTGAACGAAACTGTAGCTAAGTCAGTTCACTTAATTCGATGTACTGTTTCAAAAAATCCATCCACCACGTTTACCTAAATTGATGAATATTACCAAATGAATACTTGTATCGTTTGCAGCTTTTAATTCCTGTGCTGTTCGATATGCGTACTAGCAGATCCTTTAAGATACAGGAGCATCAATACAATACGCATGCGCACGATCTAAACGAAGCAAAAGGATGACGCTACCAACACTGAGGCTCTTCAACGATCTAGAACAATATCAGTTTCCATACAACTTCGATTTTTCTTGAATCTCTTCTAAGTTTTATACGTAAAATAAATTACCTGTACGGGAAACGGACTAGCATCATGATGGATGTAGAGTCCTGTTAAAGAGCTTGACTGAAGTAAAACAGTAGGATAAAAAGACAAAGAATGGTACGGAAACTGCCTCTACTACATGGTGCTCTGTGAACTATTTCTGATTACAAATAAGTTACACGAGGACGGTACGTGAAATGCTTGTTTTTCGAAAATTGTGTAGTGAGCAAACTGTAATGAGTAATGGGTACCTTTCCCCGTACCACATTAAAGTATTAGTATTAAATGTAGAATTGGAATGCGCGGGAGAAGCTTCGTTCGAATTGAATACTGTGACAGAGATTACACAACATTGAAATCACCTGTTTCATTTTTTTTCAATTCTGGTTCTAAGTGTTTTCTGTTTATTTCTAGAAAGCCCAGAATTTTTGTCGCATTTGAATAACGACCTCATTTCGTCAATGCTTTAATTTCCTTTAAAACAGAACTTCTTTGGGAATCATGTGTCATTTTCACAGCGGGCCAGTCTTACCACGAGAAATATGTACCTCATCGTCGCTGGCCAGGTCCTAATAGAGGTCTCACTTCCAGCGGGCAATTCGTGCCAGTAGCGCGTGCTACAGTCTCGGTAGACAAATTCTTCCAGAGACTCGCTCTTCAGTTCCAGCGAGCAAGTCTTGCCACTGGCATGTGCCGCAGTTCCAGCGGCCAAGTCTTGCCACTGGTATGTGCCAAAGTTCTAGCAGGCAAGTCTTGCCACTGGCATGTGCCACAGTTCCAGCAGGCAAGTCTTGCCACTGGCATGTGCCACAGTTCCAGCAGGCAAGTCTTGCCACTGGCATGTGCCACAGCTCCAGCTCGCCAATCAGGGCCGCCTTCATTTTTACGAACAACACGGCTCGAGTCGAAGCAATATTAGCCGTGCTGGCAGGTCGCAGTCTGCGCTCCGTCATTATTTAAGTCTCGTAATTAAGTGCGCGACATCTGGTCTATTAAGCTGGTCGCCGAGATTGGGTTTGCATTTTTGGCAACCTCTCGTAAAATTGTAATACGTTTACTATCTAACGCATGAGAGAGAAATTACGACTTTATCGCTGTATTGAATTTGATTAGCTTCTTGAGGTAGAAATCTACGAACTAAGGATTGCGTTCGCGTTCGTATTGTACTATGATCAAAACGACATGATCATGGCTTAGTATGTCGTCCTTCATTTACTAAAGAGAGTGTTTTTTACAAAAAACTTGAGAATTTATAATTATTAAATTGTTCTCTCTGTCATCCCAATCTCATTAATGCAGTTTCCTTCTGTAACGGGATATTCTTTCACAACTTTTTTTTAAATCAACTTTTTTGCATCAATGATATCAGTTTCATCAAGTTAGAAAGCTTTTGCTAGCCAATGTTATAACGTTGAACGTGGATTAAATTGTTATTGAGAGTAATAAATCATCCTCCTCTTCTTCTTCAAAGGAATTTAGTTACTTTGTATTGTATAACATCAAAGAATGAAATTCTTATTTACAAAGCACGTTTGTGCAAGAGTTTCCGGTAAAATTCAGTCGTGTCTCGTGCATTGCGGGACAAAAAATACAGTTTTCGAACCATTGCTTCGAAGACAACACAGAAATGAAAGTCTTCTATTTTTTACTAAATCGCCCAGGGAATTACACTGCCTATCGATTTATAGGCAAGTTTATTTAAACCTCTTTAGGAAGCCATAGGATACCATCAGAGAAACAAGCACGTGCGACACATTCAGCTCACTCTGCACACCACCCAGCAAGCGTTCACTGGGGATCTTGTAGTGTAAATAATTTCATTTAGTTTACGGCAGAGGCAGTGTTCCGTGCGTGGCTGAGGCAACTTGAGACGGAAATGTCAGAGGGGCAGTCGTGTCATTTTGTTTAAATGCTGAACCCTGGAATCCTGGAAGAAGTCTCCTGGAGATGCCTGAGGCTTTAACTGAATTCCTCAAGTTGCGAGAGCCTCGTGTAACTCCGACAAACTTTGGTGCACCGTTCCTCCTGCTGCAGCTGACAGCGTTGCCGCAGACGCCCTCAGATTCTCGGCTGCAGCTGAACGGACCCTGGTCTGCTAATGCTGCTGAACGGACCCTAGTCTGCTGATGCAGCTGAACGGACCCTAGTCTGCTGATGCAGCTGAACGGACCCTAGTCTGCTGATGCAGCTGAACGGACCCTAGTCTGCTGATGCAGCTGAACGGACCCTAATCTGCTGATGCAGCTGTACTGAAGCTCTTTAGCAAATTATCGTTTCGCCAGATAAAAGATGTGGTGAATAGTTACTGAGATACTTGGTGCGCTGGGATATGCAAGATTCGCTTTCCAAAGCTTGTTAGTGGCCAGCACAGATTTGTCTTGTGAGGATTGGAAGCGGTCTGCAGGAATTGGTTTTGTTAGGTTGTTATTGGTCTTCAAGGATTGTGGTTCTAAAGTCTGTTAGAGCTCGTCAAGGGTTTCTTTTCAAAGGGTTGTAAATTGTCTCTATGAATTGGTCTTCTTTCGAAGGCCTATATTCGAGGTCTGCATGGAGTGGATTGTTGTGTAATATTAGTTGTCTTGCTGGCTACTCGTCTGCTAGATGCGTCTGCTAGCACTGCTCTAATGACATTAATGCGTTTGGCTGAGTAATTTCTCGCAGACATTAGTCTGCCAGAGCTAGCTTAGTGATTTCGCTGTGAACTGGCTGTCCTGCAGCCACTGGTGACTCGAGTGGCATCCCGGGAATTGGACACGCGGCTAGTTCTTGCTACTTTTTCTATTTTAATTATTTTTCATTCAACTAATTGTGGTCTGCTAGAACTGTTCAACTAGTGCTTATTCAGGGGTGCTGTGATATAGTCTGCAGACGTTAGCCACTACTAAAGAAATGGCGATAAACTGGCATACTTTGAATTTTTTTTTTGCTCACGACCTACCAGTTGCACGTAAACGAGATGATTTTTCTGCCAGGGTGGTGAGGCGTCTACTGCAGATGATTTCGTTTTTCCATGAACAATTAAAGTCTTAAGCAACATTTCCCGAATCAGTTTACATAAAAAATAATCGTTTTTCTCAACACGTCAAGCTTCACGACCCAAGGGGTCTAGCTCTCTTCGGAGATCAAAATGTGAGAGATCCTCTCTTCTTTTTGAACGTCCATCCAGCCGGCAGGAGTATTCTGCTGATTCATTATTATTCGCCGCAGTATGCCGCATAAAGACCTCGTTACTGCGTCGTAAAATCCTCTTTATAAACCATTAAACATCCTTATGGACTCCTCTCGCCGTGATGCATTCTGTCGTCCGAAACTATTTTGCTATATCCCTCTTTTTAATTAAGTCGGTAATCCGAGACAGTCCAATACTTAGCACCACGCTGCTCGATGCCGAGAGTATTTCGCTGCCAACTCCCATTTTTCCGCTCCGCTTGTTTCCCGCCAATCAAAATAATGCTATGCATTCAGCCACTGAAGCGCGAGATGAAATTTGCGGCAACGGTAAGTAACTGCAATGCTTTTCTCTGGAGTTTCATCCTTTGGTCCATCACTGCCGACTGCTGCGCAACATCACCCAATATCCAGGAAATTCCCTTAGGCCATTCAGTCGGCCGATACAGTGGAAGAAAGGAAGGATGCTCGTGTTGAATGAAGCGACCGAAAAACTAGAGGAGGGTCTAAGCATCAGGGTACGGTCCACCAGTGTGAGCACTGAGAGAGTCTGGTCATGTCCAATGGTACGTCAAAAAATGAATGACTAAGCTTCGTTCGGGAGCAACACATTTGCAATTCAAAGGAAAAGCATGATGGGATGTTGAAAAACTCTTGAGTTTGCTGGTTAAATAAATAAATAGGAAAAATAAAAGTGTGAAAGAACAGGAACGATGCTTTAGGATTTCTGAGCGAAAAGTATTTTCATCACGCTGAATGAAATTATCGTGTATCGAACGAGGCAATGAAAAACAGATTGGTTGCTGATAACGTGACATAACATATATAAGACCAAATTACGTTTAAATATTTAGACGACGTAAGAAGGAGTAGTATTTCTTATAGTATAGGTTCATGAGCCTGTCCAATGAAAGCGTTTTGCATTTTTCCATTGCTTATCGGTTTGTATAAGAATAACTAGAAAATTACAATCTAGATACGAATTTACGAAGAAAACTAATGCATGTTTGCGTTGAAGAAATTGAAAGTCATGTCAAATAGTTTGTCACAGAGCTGCATGCACTAATTTGGTCGAGGTTCCCCTTCACTAAATGGATAGAATCAAAGCGCAAAATTTCTATCAACGTAAGACATTATAATTCAGCATTGAATATCCACTAGATTAAATATGCTGATTTCTAGGAAATCTCACTTTCAAGCTAAAATTGTTTTCAACACTTTGATTTATTGTTTTCCAGACCACTGAAGATGGATTTTCTATAATCCGAAACGTTGATTTTTACCATGATATTCTTAGCTACGTTAGCTTTTCGTTTTTTCCTGAGTATTCATAGTTTCGAGGTCATGAGTGTGATCTCCAACGCCATCGTTCCAGCTGTCGATCGCATCGTACATGCGAGACTGTTTTGCACGGCGAACTCAGCTAAAAAGAAGCTAAATGTAATACTTACATGAAACAAGTAGGGAACTGTTTTTTTTCTTTAGGAAAGTTAAGCATAGGATGGTTTGAACGTTTTAAAAAGTCGCAAGCATCGACCGTAAACAGCCTCATAAATTTGGTGAATACACGACAACTTTTTTGGAACTTGGACGAAAAATAACAGCTTTCTAAGATCGAAAAAAGTATTTGACCATGCAACAACAAGACCAGAGAGAAAACAGAGCATCGAAAACTCAGACAAAGGTCAACCTTCTTACAAAAACCATAATTCTATCACCGTATGTTTTGAAAGATTCACGGGGTACAGACCGAAAGGCTGAAGTACGCACGAAAAGAGTGCTATATTTAGTGAAAATAACAATAATAAAAGGCTTTGCGAAGCAAGTTTGAACTGAGTTTTGAAACGGATGGGCAATTTTTTACTAGCTGGAGGGGATGCCTCAAACGCTCCTTCAGAAGCCTCCATTAGCTACCCTCACGGCCCGGCACAAACACGCCGCCAATATCGCCCTCCCGCCTCCGCCTTGCAGCCGGGCATCGGTACAGCGAGAAAACATGCAGGCAGCTCAAAGTCCGCGCTGTTACCATCTCAAGTGGCCAATCGTACGGCTTCCCCGAGGGATGACGCAAACATAGGGGCTTATGGGAGTATAGGTAAGGGAAAAATGTGCGCATCCTTCATAGCAATTTGCTTTGAACTCCAGTAGCAAAATATTTGAGCAATTTAAACCGTTGTACCGTTGCTATGCAGCTTAAGCTTTTTTGCTGGTGTAACTACTCTATGGGTTATTTTTTCTGATCGAAATCCTCAATTTTGAGCTTTTCTCCCACATGTTTTAAACATTTTGGCTACAATAAAACAGAACATGGCGTGCCAAAGCCGATAAAATAAATTGCGCTACCAGTTGTAACCACCTCTAAAATGACGGAATTTGTTTCAATATCTGTCCCAAAACTTGAAGGTCGATTTACTGCTCAAGTTCGAGCCTGCGTATTTTGGGAAGCAAGGATTCCAGGCCTAACAATCTTAAATCTACGAGCGCCACAATAAATGACCAGACGATCCGAACAGTGTCAGTGAGTGCAACACCGATATTGCTGCATTCGAGATCCGAGTAAGTAAAATTTGAGCTACATCCACCCATAAAGCTCCTGGTAGTCCGAATGGTGACGATCAGCGCAAGATCGGTTAGTGTAATGCAGTTCTGTTTCGTTGAAAACTTAAATTACTTAACACTTTGACTGCGGCAAGTAAAACTAAAGTTTAAAAATCAACTAAAGTTTCAAGTCAATTGTAGTAAACTATTTTGAAAATAACAAATATTAACTAGATTGTGCTTTCATTTTGTTTTGGTTAACTATTGGTGAAAATTGAATTTGTGACTACCGGTCGGTAAGTAGCATTACAAAAATTCTGTAAGCGACCCCCGATGCCTCACGTTACAGTCAAAGTGTTAAATGATTTGTGTTAATTCTGCTTCGAAATTTGAAACGTACCGCCTGAAGGGAGTCGCAATCTGGGAAGCAACAATCCTTAAAGCAAATGAGATGTTACAGCTTCAACCTAAAATCTCAGCATCATTACCTCGGTTGAGGAAACAAGGTAGGGTCATTTCTATGGGGGACAATATACTTATTCTTGTTCGGCTAGCCAATACAAAGGCTTAATTTCAAACAAACTTTATGACGTTACCAAAACGCCATGTCGTTAGGCCAATAGTGGAGAAGGATTTAGGGGTAGCAGTACCACCAGATGCAATCTGAGCGCTGATATTGGTTCGTTGCCGTGACGTCAGCAAACCCACACAGTCGAAGAAAAAAGACTGGTATGACCCTACCTTGTTTCCTCTCCCGTGGCTCACGGTCTCATGTGCCGCAATCATACCTCTACCATGGTCATTACGCCTAGCCCACAACAGTTGGTCCACATGATTAACGTAAAGTCTCAAGACAATAATGAGAGCATCTATCGTCAATTACTAATCTTGCCCTTCATGCAGTGGGTGATAAGCCGTTCAACAGACTCTCCATTTTTACAAAATCAGCTATTATGTGAGGATACATTTTCTTTTATACAAAAATATAACATTTTAATTCGTGTTCACAGTGATGTCAATTTTGGGCCGAGAGAATATGTAAACCACGGAGTTCATTGGGTCAAGCTTACAAGCTTCTGTTATATTTCTCGGTCGTGTGAGAGATCCTGTCGTTGCCATCCTATTTCCAAGTGGCAGTTCTTTTCTTTCATTCATCGTTATTTTCTCGTTGCTTTCATTTTCTTAAGGTTGATGGTCGAGACGGAAGGTCTCAATTCTTCTATTTTGTTGATAATAAAGATCGAAGTAGATTGAGACTTTTCAATGTCTTTTACTTTTAACGTTGATGTTATTAGCAAATCAATTAAAGTCTAATTGGATAAAATAAGGAGAGATTCATAATGTTATTTAATAATAAAATGGCGACGTCTTTCAACTCAATTAGTAAAAGGATGACATATTCGGAAAATGGAATGACACACGATGTATATAGCGTATTCTAAAATCTAAATGACAATAATACCATCATATCTCGGTGATTACGTTATTTCTGATCTATCAAATGACACAATTATTGGAATTCGAATTATTACTTTAAATAAGCAGGATGAACCTTATTACTTGATCAATAAACGAACATAGCCTACTAATAAATCGAGAAGTCTGACATGAACATCGTATACGTGGTGAAGCCTAGGCGCTGAATACTTAGCGGAGAAACAAAGGACGTCTAACACATCGAACGAAATAACTCTACGCCTACACATGAAGCTACTTGGACCCAAGTGAGAGTACGGATGAACACATTGTGGATATACTTAGCTCAGTCTTGAGAAACGCTTAGTTAGTCTATGCACGACTTTAATCAGCCATTGGAACTTTAGGCAAAGAGCCCTCTCCTACCTGCCCGCAAGGGCAGGCGAGAGAATCACACGTCTTACTACTGTCACGGCCGTGCCCTTAATGCCGCTTGTGCACATCCGCCAGACGCAGCTTGCGCGCCTCTGTCGCGAGTGAGAACGAACACGTTCACTTTCTCGAAGCTTTACGTTAATATATCATAGGAAATAGGAAGTGTCGTGAGATAATTAAAATGGATTAAGCTTCATAGGCAATAAGCAAGTAATTTACGTAGAATGAATAAGATCTTTAAGTCAACAAGGAAGGAGTTGAAATATATGAGGAGAATGGAAGTGTTTGGAAATGATGCCTGTACATGCGGAAGCCGCAGAGCAGAGGGTATGAAGTCCAATGGTGGGGGTTCGTAAAGGGGGGCGAGGTTCGCTGGTTGATTTCGAATGATGCTGGCGGCTGGTGATGCTTGGCTCGTAGCGTAGGTCGTTGAGTTCAGAAATGCTGTGCTTAGTGACGAGAATGTATTATCCAAAGCCGGATCTTTTAGAAGATGGTTGTTTGGCCGGACAACTCCTCTTTTTAACGTTTATTTGAACACGGCGAAGGTCAGTTACAGTAGAACTATGACACTTCTTAGAGTTGAAGGCAGGGTTATTTTACAAAACTTCTGGTCATTTGGGCAACTGTATCGTATCTAGAATACAGCTCTGAAGTATTATTCGAAGGACTGAGAGATTTCTTCTCAAACATTTATTGAGAGAAAAATTGCTAACAAGAAGGACGTCATCTTTGAAGTTTAAATTTGGTTATTCTTTGTTGTATTCTTCTCCTGCAACCCTGCGTTACTGGTGTACCTACATAGGTTTGACACTCCCTCCACGGCTGTAACACTCCTCCCACTGCTGCAATATTCAACTTTCACTCCACCACCACTCCATCACCACCCCACCATGCACTCCACCACCACCACCACCACTCCACCACACCACCACCACCACCACCACAAACACTCCACATCCACTCCACCACCACTCCATCACCACACCACCACCACTCCACCACCCACCTGCACACCAATAGCTCGGCCGCCTCACAATCGACACACGCAACGAAGGGCACCAGAGCAGTAGACAGCCCGTCTCTCTATCGCGTATTCGCTTAATTCCTTGGAATTTAACCTGCAGTAAACGCTCCGTGAATTCGCTGGGCTGAGTGAATCAAGGCAAGTTAAGCCCATCAGAATATTGCGAGGCCTTGTAGTTGTAGAGTCAACTCTGACTGATGAATTTCTTTGCAGCACACGTTCGATTTGTGAAGCATTGGGACTGAACGGTATTTGATGCGGTTCTGTTATGGCCTATGTCAACGAACTGAATTTCTCCTCGAGGAGTTACTGACACTGAATTGCTGAATGTACCATAATAAAAACTTTCCTTGACGTTTGATGGGGAAAGAATTTTAGATGAATTGATTTTATGTGTGTGATACTACATCTATACGGAGTTGAAATAAAATGAAATTATGTCTGTAATAAATGAATGGAGTTCACGTAAATAACCTATATTGTGCGTTATTGAATATGGAAGTAATGCCTGTCACTATCTATTTGCATATGCTAAAGAGAGTTTATGCATATCTGCTACTGAAAATAATTTTCTTTCTTTTGCCGTCTCGATCTTCGTATGAGGCTAACGCGACTACCAGTACACTAGATTCATCTGAATGAGTATTGCAAAAAATTACCAAGTGAAAATGAATGAAATTCCAAAACCCAAATGACATATCTCTTCTTGAAAATCCAATGCAAAACTCGTTAGAAAAATTTTGCCACCTATTTTCCCACCTTGTGCAAGGCAACAATTTTAATAGGTGACTCAAACTATCCTTTTCAAGAGTCTCTAAGATATTATTAATTCATAGTTCTGAAAGTCACTTTCACTTTTCTATTCTGTATGTAAAATAGCAACTCTCTCAAACTTTCGGACAAGAAGTCCTAAAATCACATCACAATCAATCACCTCCACTTTACTCCCAAATGTAACGCGGCTGAAGGTTACAGCAGCAGCTCAGAAAGGCACACCTCTCTCGACCAAAGCGAACAAACCCTCCTGCGTCTTTTCTCGAGCCCGATCGTAAAGTTCATCTATATTTGGTGACAATATAGCTGCAAAACGCAAATAAAACTCTAATATCTCAGCAAAACTGCCTGTATAACGGCATGATCATGCACTAACTGAAACGTAATCATGAACGTTGCCTCGCCAAGACGCGGCCTGTTACTTTGAGTCGTAATTTATGCATCGCGGAGCGACAGCGCTGACCTGCAGACTGTCAGGCAACGAATTCTGGGAAGGTTAATTGACGCTCACTGCAGCTTTTACGGAACTTGTGCCGCTGCTGGTGTTCTTATTGAGTGAACGGTTCGTCAGCGCCTGTAATTAATGGCAGAGCAATTCATCTGGTCACAGTGCAGCGAGGGGATGGCAAGCATCTTGAAGGAATTTTCCGTTTCCTTTGACATCAACATGGAGTGATGTTGTGGAGAATTAAAAATCTCATAAATACTTCTCAGAAATGAAGCTGCTGAGCAAGTTCAATACGTTTCCGGACTGTTTTAAGCTTTTAAGAAAATTAACCGAATAATATTTCATTCATTTTCGAATGTCATTCATACGAATAATACTTAAATTTAAGGCACCCCGGCGGCGTATTGAAATTCTTTTTCTTGCAGTATTTTTACCAATTTTCACTGTAAGGCATTCAATTCATTCAAAAATAATATTCGATGATCGCAATGGTTGGAAAGTTTTCGTCAAATACACAGTGAAGAGTTAATAAAATTACAAACAACGTTTCAGAAATCACCTCGCATTGAAATGCAAGAAAGCAGTTTTGTTTGTACAATGCTAACCAACATCTACTGGCCTTAAACCGAGACAATATTCATTGGCCATGTGGTCAGCCAACATCCACCGGTCATATCGTCAGACAACATCCACCGGTCATATCGTCATACAGCATTCACTGGTCATGTCGTCAGACAACATTCACTGGTCATGTCGTCAGACAACATCCACCGGTCATATCGTCATACAGCATTCACTGGTCATGTCGTCAGACAACATTCACTGGTCATGTCGTCAGACAACATCCACCGGTCATATCGTCATACAACATTCACTGGTCATGTCGTCAGACAACATTCACTGGTCATGTCGTCAGACAACATTCACTGGTCATGTCGTCAGACAACATTCACTGGTCATGTCGTCAGACAACATCCACCGGTCATATCGTCAGACAACATTCACTGGTCATGTCGTCAGACAACATTCACTGGTCATGTCGTCAGACAACATCCACCGGTCATATCGTCATACAGCATTCACTGGTCATGTCGTCAGACAACATTCACTGGTCATGTCGTCAGACAACATCCACCGGTCATATCGTCATACAACATTCACTGGTCATGTCGTCAGACAACATTCACTGGTCATGTCGTCAGACAACATCGTCAGACGAGATGACATCCACCGGTCATATCGTCAGACAACATTCACTGGTCATGTCGTCAGACAACTTTCACTGGTCATATCGTCAGACAACATTCACTGGCCATATCGTCAGACAACATCCACGGTCATATCGTCAGACAACATCCACGGTCATATCGTCAGACAACATCCATGGTCATATCGTCAGACAACGTTCACTGGTCATATCGTAAGCCAACATCCACCGGTCATACCGTCAGACAACATTCACTGGTCATGTCGTCAGCCAACATTCTCTGGTCATATCGTCAGACAACATTCACTGGTCATGTCGTCAGCCAACATTCACTGGTCATGTTGTCAGCCAACATTCACTGGTCATATCGTTAGCCAACATTCACTGGTCATGTCGTCAGACAACATTCACTGGTCATATCGTCAGACAACATTCACTGGTCATGTCGTCAGCCAACATTCACTGGTCATGTCGTCAGCCAACATTCACTGGTCATATCGTTAGCCAACATTCACTGGTCATATCGTCAGACAACATTCACTGGTCATGTCGTCAGCCAACATTCACTGGTCATATCGTCAGACAACATTCACTGGTCATGTCGTCAGCCAACATTCACTGGTCATGTCGTCAGCCAACATTCACTGGTCATGTCGTCAGACAACATTCACTGGTCATGTCGTCAGCCAACATTCACTGGTCATATCGTTAGCCAACATTCACTGGTCATATCGTCAGACAACATTCACTGGTCATGTCGTCAGCCAACATTCACTGGTCATGTGGTCAGCCAACATTCACTGGTCATGTGGTCAGCCAACATTCACTGGTCATGCCGTCAGCCAACATTCACTGGTCATGTCGTCAGCCAACATTCACTGGTCATATCGTCAGACAACATTCACTGGTCATGTCGTCAGCCAACATTCACTGGTTATATCGTAAGCCAACATCCATCGGTCATATCGTCAGACAACATTCACTGGCCATGTCGTCAGCCAACATTCACTGGTCATATCGTCAGACAACATTCACTGGTCATGTCGTCAGCCAACATTCACTGGTCATGTCGTGTCAGCCAACATTCACTGGTCATGTCGTCAGCCAACATTCACTAGTCATATCGTTAGCCAACATTCACTGGTCATATCGTTAGCCAACATTCACTGGTCGTGTCGTCAGCCAACATTCACTGGTCATGTCGTCAGCCAACATTCACTGGTCATGTCGTCAGCCAACATTCACTGGTCATATCGTCAGACAACATTCACTGGTCATGTCGTCAGCCAACATTCACTGGTCATGTCGTCAGCCAAAATTCACTGGTCATATCGTCAGCCAACATTCATTCAATTTTAGTCACCCAAAATATTACCCTTTGCTTTTAACTTCAGTGAACGTCAGCTTTGCTAGTTTGTGCCAAACTACGTTAAAAATTTTTTCTTTGACACCGAAACTAGCAGCATGAACATTAATAGTTCTACCAATCGAAACATACATGTTAGGCCCACAATTTATGATTCCTTATTAAAGCGATTTTCTTTACTCTTTTATTCATGACAACGGAAACCGCAAAGTGGGTATATTTAATGCCTATATTAACTCAATCATTTATAGTGTCTTTTATGATAGCTGGAACATGGATTACATTATTTCTCTTTTGAAATTTAGGTTAAATGTTTACTTCTCCTTTTCCGCTTCTTGATCACCTTTTCTATAAGAACAATAAACAACAAAACTATCATCTAAACGTAATAACGGTGATTATTGAAGAGTGGAGATAAAAAACGCTCATCATTGTACGTATTTGACACACAAAATAAATCAGATTACGTACATACAATAACTTCGTTAATGCCAATATTATAACGCCGTTACCCAAACCAACAAAAGAGACTATTCCGAAGTGAAAATTTTAGTGGCATTAGGCCCCAGTATTGCGACTGATGCTAATACTAAATACTGATACTAATACTATTAATTTTAACAGAGATGGCCAAATCTAAAACAAGAAAAACAACCACAACTGGCTAGACTACAACAACTGAATTCATGGAAAACGACAACAAATAACATTGATAACAAACGATACTGTCCAAATTTTGAAGTCATTTCACGTTGCGTAACACTCAGGACAACAGACATCTTGTCCATCTGCAGCACCTACCAAGGGAAAAGAGAATTTCACTTTGAAATGAAATGGCAAGTTTTTTGGAATCGCATTGCGAGACATCTCATTTCGGTAACAAGCAAATCAATTTTCCCGCCGCCCAACTTATCGATCACAGACGAATAGAAGGAGCGCACGGGGCCGACAGCCTAACGAGGTCCGTTTGTCAAAATGTCCTCTGAGGAGCTCCTGTGCTGACCACCTGCGTTCTTGCACGTCCCAAAACCAACTTTTCCACTTTAGCTCGAGGTGATTTTGTCTCATATCTCACCAACTTAAGCTATCTCAGTTGACAAACTCCCGACTTCGTCAACGCAACGAGATAATTTTGGGGAAATATCAATGTGCGACTGGAAAAGGTGCCACGAACTCATCGAGAAATGAAGTTGTCGTTAACGGAAAACTGTTCTGAGATTTTAGTGATGTCGTCCGAGAGGCCAAGGTGTTAAAGGGAGAATTTCTTCAAGCGTTCTACTGGTTAAAATTAAATTTTTTTTAGCAAGAAATATTTCTTTTGAAAATTTAGAAACTAATGAAGAGGTGCATTTGAACATTGAAATTCAGGAACATTTTTTGAGAACACTAAAGTACTTCATGTAATAATATTTCACGAGGAGCTTCAATATTCACTTGAGTGTTGTGATTTATTAGTAAGCTAAAATGTTAGCTCAAACACAATATAAAAGTACTTCATAGGTGAGTATGTTTTTTATAAATATGCTCACCTCATCGGAGAGAGTTGATCAGGTGTCCGCATGTCTTTGTCAAATCTATGATCACGAAATTTAAGTCAACTAACTCATTCTTATCTTTATGGATGAGCAAACAAAATAGTTGTTCAACAAAGTTTCAGTGAATTCATTCAATTCCACCTTCCTAAGAGAATGAATAGCTTAAATAACAAATAAAATCATTCAATATTCTGTAGAATAAAAAACACTTCATTCAGCATCAAGGATATTACCAACGTAAGTAAATTGCTGCAGATATCTAAAAAACTATTCCGAATCAGAGTCGATTTGAAGCAACACATACAAACTCTCACGAGCATCACCCTAGCGCCCATCAAGAGCGCGAACTACTGTTATGCTCTCAAGTAGCTCAAGTGCATGAAAAGACTTGAGCTGTCTAGCCATTGTTGGCTTGACAAGAGCTTCTGACCACTGCTTCTGACTCGCACTCTACTCTCAGGAGGTGCACCGCAGGTGTGGTGGTGGTGTTGTAGTGAAGTGAGGAGACATATTTCATGATAACTCCTCGTTGACTTTCTTAGGTACCAAGCACAGCACTGCTGATAATCCAATGCAGACAAAGCAATCTGAAATAGGTCTAAGTGCCTAAAGGTCTATTAGTAAATGGTCTAATCTGGCCGGTTTTTTATGCGAAAAATAATAATGGAAATTTGGTTTGGTGAGTGTTTTGAAAATAATCAAACCATGGCACAAGATTATCAGCCCTGGCAAGCGTTGTCTTTTTTCGTGTATCTGTCATTCTTCACAAAGTTAAGAGGGTTCTTGAACCGATTTTTGATTGCTGCACAGAACTATTACACACTTATTGCATTCAATGTGCTTATATCAGGTTTTTCGCTCTGTAATTCAAACCACTTCACTTCAATTTCAATGTGAGATTTATAAAATTTACAACAAAAACAGCACATCCTGGCAACCTTTCGCCGCATCCATTTCAATATGTTAATGCTTATCGATGATGATTTCAAGCGAACAGCAAAAAAGTCTTTCCCATAGCTGAAAGTTTGCATTTTTTCATTCTGTCGCCTGGTCGCTCTCGTGACAGGTGACCGGCTCAATCTCATTACTGGCAATTTATTTTTGACCCGAAAAGCGGGGAATTTTCGCGACGAAGTTACCTTGATTTAACACTAAAGCTAATTTAAGCTGGCCACACACTAGCATATCTGATCGGTCAGTTTCTGCCGATTTGATCTGTACAGACCAAATCGCTCAAATACCTGCCAGTGTGTGGGGTGATACAGATAAAGTCTGGCATATCAAATCGCTCATTTTGATCTTCCATCATGTTGGAATTCCTTACCCGCCTGCAGATTTTATCGCCCAGTGTATGGGCAAATGTGACGGTTCTTTCCCTCCACCACAGAACTTATTGCCTTTCTGAGCATCGTATCTTGCTTTTGTATGAATGGGGCAATAGTGGTATGTATTTCTTGGAATACCTCATTGGACATTCGCAAATAATTTCTAAAATCATCTTGGTTATTTTCTTTTAATTCTTTTAGAAGTGTCATATGAGAAAATTATTTTTGTTAAGCCATTCCTTTGACCAACGCGATCGTTTCCGCTTTCCGGGCTTCTTCATAACACGTAATAGCACAAAGCTTGCTAATAATTATTTTTTCTTATCGTCCATGACTGGTTATCTTGCATCCGCCTCCCTAAGGGGGATACAACTATTGTATCTATGGGAATTAGCGCTCCCAGGGATACAATGTGAGGGCCTGAGCTTAAGGTTAGGTAGGCTTTCTTTTCGTTGAAATAACATAGGTTTTTGCTTTGTTACGGAACATCTTTTTTCCGTTCACTGCTGTCCTGTTTTTCAGCACCTCCTGCTTACTTCTTCAACTTTTTCTTGTTTCATGATCTTCTTTCTTAGCTTTCTGTTTCTATGCCCTTTCTGCATAGATTCTGCGTTCCCTTAACTCCATACTAAATGGTGCTTGCTTCCTTCCTCTCTGTTGATCTCATTTGTTGAGGATAGGGAGGCTTAAACTAATAATCTAATTTTATCTATCTCACACCCGCCTGCTACCACTGCTGAACACGCACTGGAGATGCAGTTATAGTTGCTGCAGTTAGTGGCGAGTAGAGCGACAGATTTCATCTGTAGCATTCCATATCTGTTGGTCATGACCGATCAGATATGCTAGTGTGTGGCCAGCTTAAGGGTCGCCCATCGGTGTGCGAAATTCCGCGAAGGCGAAACAAATGATAGTGGAATTAGTGAACGTTTAAAAGCAAACTGTGAATGTACCACTTTGCACACGATGATTCACTTCAAATAGTTCACTATTCAAGTAATTATTATAGTGCTTATACGCATGATCAACTATAAAATCGTCTTTGGTGCGCAATGTTGAAGTAACGGTCATTTCAGTCCCACAAAATTAACTCCTAGTTGGTCATTGGAAACCTCTTCCAAAGCGTGCCAAGTGAGTAGCAGAAGCATAGAGACTCGCAGCAATGATCCAACCGTAACGTCAGTGGTTCTCAAATCCAAGAGAACGGGAAATCTTATCAAAACCTAGAAATAAATTTTAATTCCAAAATCCGCGACTCAAACAATTGTTAACCAGCGGCAGCAAAAAACGAGGTGTTATTCAGAAGCTCGCTAACTCGTAACTTCAACTGCCCCGAAAAGTATACTTTTGAACCCTAAAACCTTTCATCAAATATCAGAGTATATTTTAGGTTCGGAGTTTAACGTTTTCATAAGACTTTAAACACATGCAAGCTTTTCAAACGAGTATAAGTCCCTGAAATTAGTGAATGTTGAACATCAAAGGCTAACTGGCAGCCAATCTAAATTTGCAAATTATTCTGCGGGGACGTGATAGCGAGACTAAAATTCAAAAATTTACATCTAGGAAGAGTTTCATGAATTGAATTTCTGAGCAGTCGTGTAAATGATACTGGAGATATGAATCGTATTTTTAAATTTTGTACTAAGTGGTCATGAGAGCGTATGTATGAGGCAGCGAGAATTTACTTTGATCAATAACGACAATTTTAAGAAATTTCAACATGAATGCTGTGGTGGCTTACTGATTCCGTGGCTATGTACTCAACTGGAGTCCCAAAAATAAAATGAAAAGTAACGTGCATTTAAGTTCACAAAATCGTTAGAATTCAAATAAAACCTCATTTAATTGACGCATTCCCGCCTTTCAAGTGAGATTTTTTTATGAAAATAGGGCAGAAAACTTAACTACTTAATGACTTCAGCAACGAAGAGTGAACGTATCGACCTCCCGAGCAAGGCATCCGACACGCGCATATCATTTTTCTAGTAATTGAACAGAAAATCTCGGGAAATAAACAATACTACTCTATAAACGTCACGGAATTCTGTGCTCGTTTTGAAAAATTTATGTAAGAGGTTAGCTAAACATTCGCGAGAGACCATTTCACGCCATTAAGCCACCAACTTCAGACTGTTTGGGATTTTGCTTCTCAGAAGCGAGCTATAAATTGAAATTTTTGCCATGTGAGATGGTCATAGACATCAAGTAGCAGCACAGACTGCCTGTCGCATGTCGAGGCCACAAAATATTGCATTGGTAAGCCTTGAATTCCTCACGAAGTTATTTAGGAGACACAAGCGTCACGTGTTTTTACCTGAGAAAAATTCACTAACAACATGATTTCTTTAGTTTTTTTGTCAGACAGAATTAACCTTTGAGTTTAATCTAGCGTAGGTAACAAAAAATTTTGAACGCTTACGCTAAGATTATCTAAAAGAAAAAAGCGTACAAATTGTTTACAAAATAGATTTTTAAGAGTAAAAACCTAATTTTGTGAGGTTTTTATCCGATAGAATAAAGATTTCATGCTTTATATTTAGTCGAGCGTAGGTCACAAAAAAATTCAGAACATTTCCTTTGGTCGTCCTTTTTTTGTTACTTATGACTACATGAGGTAAAATATTCAGCGCTTTGATAACAGGAAATAAAAGCCTGCTTTTTAAAAGCGTGCATGGTTTATTGGGAAGTCCTGTATAAAACTAAACAATTTCGATCAATATCTGTTCATGCGGAATTTACATGGATTAATTATTCACAAGGAAATTTTGCTGCTCTTATATATCACTCGTAAACAAAAATATCAGGACTAATAAGCTCCGAAATGTTTCATCAAAATGATATTGCAGAGAACATTTTCGCTTCACTGAACAAGTAATGAGAATCGACGACAAAAATCTGAAGTAAACCTCTAAAATAATGAATCAATTTGCGCCTAATAACTGAGAGTCATAATAAAACATTACAGTAGATCGATGCATTGCTTTGAAACGTTACGAGCACAATTTTTTTTCATATTTTGAAACGTAATCTGCAGAGCCAATCACTTTCAAATAACACGGATTTGATACGAATGATTCAGAGCTGCAGGGAACTTTCATTTCGAAGCTTTTACCCAACAAGTTGCGCTAGGCTGTAGCAGAACGCGTGTTTCAACGGACATCATTACAAAGGCTTACAAAAACATCAAACGTTAGTCTGAGGCCAGTGCAGCTCTATCATAGAAAGCACAGGCCTATCTCCGTCATAGGTCTACTGACGAGCTTTCACAGGCTTGCCTTTTCTAATTAGTACCAGACTTTCATCAGCCGTCGAGCTGACCAGATAACGGCTGCTCATGCTGAGGCTGTAGCTCGGTCCTATGGAACTCTAGATACAATCTACCGTGTATGTACAGCACTTCACAGTTGCGGTGAGTTTATTGGCTAGAAGAGAACGCAGAATCTTCAGTGTAAATGAAGTGATATGTGCGTGGTGGTCTCATACCAGCCGATAGCTGAGTACATACAGTGTGCGGTTTTTTTTTGTCATAAAAAACATCAAATCAACTGGAAAATATTTGTGGTGTATCAGATATCATACGTATCAGACAAATCGGAAATCGCACGCTCCTGAAAGCGGTTCTATTCGGTACGGCGGTCTTAGGGTTATGTTACTAACGCCAAAATCCTTTTTAGTTACGGAATAAACATTTTTACGCCAATTTTCGCAACTCTGAAATGGGATTGTAGAGAAGCGTGTAATGATAAGCAGCCGCGAATATTCCGTGACTTGCGGTTGTGGTGCGCTGGTTTTCTTTAATTTCTCGCTCAAGTCTAACGCATCGCAGCGTGTGCAGCCTATGCGTGCAAGCTCTAAGGCCAAATTGAAAACAGAAATTTGGCAATAATAAGCGCATTCCACATCCCTCAAAAGTTGAACATCAGTTGACGTACCGGGCGTTTGCAAACAGAGAAGTGGGAGGTAGTTGCTTTACAAACTTGGGAACGCCTAATAACTTTTTCATGCTGCCGTACATACGTGATAACTTCATTCATCTTTTCGTTAAACACTCAAATAATTACACTGCATATGGGTCCATTTTGTACGTCTGTAATAAATTCGATCTTTACGAACAAATAGTACGCAGCCAAGTATTTGCCATTGTCACTCACACACTCGCTACCAGCAGCTCAACTACAGTAGTTGAGTAAGCAAGACAGAAGTGCTCCGCGCCATCTTAGAAACAAGGTTTTTAGATGTTAGCTGTAATTGAGCATTGAGAGCACGCGCCATATAATGCAGCAACTGCAGCAATATCTGATGAAAATGACGCAGCATTTGAAAATCAAAAGTTTTAAGAAGAATTGCTAAGAAATATTGATTCTATGACAAGAAACAAATACATCCTAAAAAAAATTCACTGACATAAGCAGTTGTTGTGTTTCTAAATTTACCCTAACTTTAGACGTAAAATCAAATCCCCTCATTATTCATTATGAGAAGATTTTTTTAATAGATTGTTTGGCAATCACAAAACGTGTTCTTTTAACACGTGTGCAATTGATCAGCAGACAACCCATTCTCAAAGACAAAAATATTGCTCCAAGAAAGTGCATTTCATTTTTGCAGTTCATGTGACGGCATCATGCTGCGAGTGTGCTGCAGTGTTTGCAAACATTCGTCGTTTTCGCAAATTTGGTCAAGAAGCACATCAAAGCAGCGCAGCTCGTCGTGCTGGATACTTTAGCTTTCCGGTGAAATTCAAGAATCCAAATCAGAATCTTTTCACTCCTTCTGCTTGGCTGAGGAAACAATTTCAGAGTGACTAATTCGCGGCCAGACATTTAAACAATTTACGGAGTCATAGCGCTACCTCTAGCAGCGAAAGCTCATCTGTTGACTAGTCTGCTCTGCGTACTATTTTCCTCATCCAAATCCTTTTGTTTGACCTTTTTAAAATAAAATTTGGCTCCTGTCCATCGGGCAACCAGGCAAAGCTGCCAGTAGCAGAATAATTTTCCGACCAGTATGCGTGCTCTTTCTATTGTAATTATGGATTAGAGCTCCTCAACACGTTTTTAAGCCTTTTCACCAAGAGAAATGAAGATTCAGTTATTTTTGCACACCTTCTAGCGGCGTATAAATGTATAATGGAATACGGTAACTTTGATGCTATGCTGTGCTCATTAAATTGAACTTTTTCTGAGTGCATAATAAATTTTACTTTCAATAAGTTACATAGCGGAAGATTATAATCACTTTCATCTAGTCACCATGAACAAAATTCACCAAAGACTCAACATGTAAATATTGAGTCTTTGGTGGTAAATTAACCTAGGTAAATTCCTTGAGAATCAGGGTCTTTCTTGACAACAGATCGCCTCATGAGTGGCTACACTGTACCATTCACTCCTACATTTGAACTTGAGTGTCGTGACTTGCGTGCGCAGACACTAAAAACTCCCTTGGCAGCATCGGTAGCTGCCTGAAGTGAAGTGGATGCATTCAGTATATATATACCGTGGTATTCACACAGGGCATCAGCAACTCTCCTGTTGCCTGTACTGTCCAAGTGGCACACGCACTGTCCAGGAATTCTACAGGAAGAGAGGCATTGCGGTCTGATATACATACATGTCGGATGCAATTTCTCGGTGGCGTAGGAGGGAGAAAACAATGTGAACGCATTTTTTTGTTGGACATTGATTCTCACCGAGAGACGAGGCGTGCATTTCACGAAAATAACAGAGTCAGACTTTCTACATTTTATTCTCTTGTCTAATTCAGGGTTCTCAAACTTTGTTCAACCAAGGACCACTTTTATTACAAAAAATAAGCTGAAGACCCCCTAACATGTGTTCCCCTCAAGAAAAAAATGTATGTATGTATGCATGCATACGACTATTAAATTCGTTAAATTTTGCGGACCCGCGGTCAAAGTGACACGAACCCCTGGGGGTCCATGGACCCCACTTGGAAAACCCCTGGAGTAATATAGATCCGATACATGTTACTGCTCAAAACTTCTTTAGTTTTTGAGCACTCTTCCCGAAAAAGCGTGAACGATCTCTCACTTTTGGGGCAGCGATACGGAAACCAAAATTGAGTGAAATAAGGCTTAAAAAACACGTCAGTGGGAGTGATTTCCATTTTTCAAGCTCAAATTTCCGTCTTGCTGCGCTTGTTTCAGCCATAATTCCTGTAGCTGTAAATTTTTGTCCCCTGCAGCCATCCAAGAGCGTGCTCTCAGTCCACCAAAATCTTATCTGTCTCTGAGACTGCCACTAAACCTGGCATAGTTGGCAATAACAACACGGGTTTTTATTGACGAGGAAATATTTACGATTCAAGATTCGTACTGGGAAATACTTCTCTCTCTTTTGTAGCTTGCGGGTATTTGTTTGCCTTGAAAAGCAACTGCTAGAAAATGAATAGATAAGACGGTATTTTAGAACTGGTATCGGTATATTTCGTCCTTTGTATGCTTTCATTTTGTACGTCTTCTAATTTGTTTTTTTCTAAGAATTTGTATGGTAATTTTTGGTTCCTTATTTTTCCTTACAGCAGAAATAATTTACCACCATTTTTAGTCCAAGTTTTGAAAAAATCCACAATAAAAGTTATTTTAATACCGTATATTACAAAAAACTGAAGTCATTTTGGTACAGTGCGTACTTCCTAGAACTCCACAAAGGAGTTACGGAAGTTTGTACTTGCATATTTCGTTGCAATTTTTTCTGAAGAAAACGATCCAGCTTATTGGATTGTTTCATTTGCGTAGTATTGTTTTTATTTCGGTAAATTAGTTCCGTTACCCAGTCTAACTTTTCGCCGCATGCATGCATGTTTTTCGCCGTCCAAGTAATTAAATCGCTTAGGCGGCGAAAAACATGCATGCTCCGGAGAAAAACTTAGACTGGGTAGTTGAGCACGTAATTACTTCAAATGACGGGGCCTCCTGTACTGTGTCTGTGTGCTGTGAGTAACATTCTATGCAGAGTCACGTATAGATGAACGAACTTTCCGACACTTCTAAAACATTACTCGCGCATTTGTCCTTTATTGTAGCAAAATTGTTGCTGTCAAAATTAGTAAATCCCCTGTTCTGGAGACCCAAGGATGCAGCTGTCAGGGAGAGGGGATATGAGGAACGAGAAAAATTCTGAAAAGCTCTAATTCTTTGGCTTGTGATTCAGCGGAGCGAAATGTGGGGAAGTTGGGCCTTCATAAGGCGTGCGGAATTCTGTGATGCCCGCAACACCCTCTCAGTTCTCCTCCCTCGCAGAAAAAGAAACTGAACTACCTTGAAATTAATTCTTTGAGTCGCCGCTGCGGAGACAAATGGGTGTCGCACAGCAAAACTCTCGCAACGCGTAGCTCGGCCTCTAATTACCTGAGTATTTAGAAGCACGTCACACAATTTTACCTTTCTTTCGCGAGTAAACATGAAAAGAACAAATAATGAGGCGCCAAAACAGCCCCACTCTCCAGCAAAATTGCCGACGTTTTCGCCTGGAACGACTCCAGTCTGCGCAAATCCGTCTGTGCGACGCTCCGAGTTTTTGTTCAAGAGGTTTTATAAATGCTCGACTTTAATTAAGCAGGTTTGTGCGATTGTCCATGTTGCCGAGATTACCTTCAAAATGTTTTTAGACGCGAAGCTTGGTATAAGAAATTAATTAGAGGAGAGCTGTTGACGTCACTCACGAAATAGATTTTTTCTCGACCTTCGATGAGCTTTAGAAATACACCTGTATACATCATTAATGACTCGTCACCGAAAAAATTTCATCATTCCTTAAATAATAAAATTCTACTTGTGTTCCTAAATTTCGAAATAAATAAATGAATAAATAGATTTAGTTATTTTGTGTGCGTAATTTCTCCTATGTTTCTACAATGGGAATCTCATTGAACTCAGAAGATTCGTGGAGAATTTTGCACTCTTTATAATCATCTTTTATACAGTTAAACATTACGTATCTCCTCAAATTTATAAATAAATCAATTAATGTTCATATTTTTGAAGCATAATTTTTCCTATGTTTTCACAATGGGGATCTCATTTAACACGCTCAATTTGTGGAGAATTTTATGCACTTGGTAAGTTTAATTAATAAAGCACAGTTATTGCTTGCTTGGTTGGTCCGTCTCTCTGTCACGCTTTAAGGATGCTTAATGACCGTACTTATGAAACGAGTTTCACCAGTGCACAAGTACAAGAATATTTGAATCGCGAGTACTATTAGGATGAATATATTTGTTTGTCATTCATATCTTGAGACTTTTTTAAGGAAACTATGAACTCCCATCATTTTTTACGGGTCGTGTACCCTAGTGGAATAGTAATACCTAAACCATTGGCTTGAACACCTAAATAAGGAGATAAACGGATAAGTTCTGTACTTCGCTTCACTATGCGTAGCATCAACGCTACTCAAAATCTCGACAAGAGGGCTTAAAAATATAAATTTTCAGAACGTCTACTGCTGAGTTCTGTGAGCATAAAACCTGATTTTAGAAAGCCAATTGCAGCGGTACGGGAGAGCGAGCCACGCTACTCCCTTCTCTCTATTAGACTCGCTAAATCCCCCACTAAATTTGCCACGAGGCTTCAAAATGATTTGTTACGAGATGATGCTGTAAGTGATGACGGCCTATGAAAAATAAGCTCTCATAGAGCTAGCGTTCTTTTTATTAGGAATTGCCCTTTTTTCGATCTCCAAGAAGCTGGATGCATTGAATCTTTATTCGAGGCAATAAATTGTAATGAAGCGAGCATTGCGTCACCTCAAGACAGGGCAGCGCAAAGACGTAAATTTAAACTGCATTAGCCGTGATTGTTTTCGCTTTTTCTCAGTGACTCCTACGGCAAGAAGACTTTGTTTTGAGCAGAGTAACGTTGAAGACGTATATAACAGGACCTAAATTGTGAATGAGAGTTGAATACTGATCAGTGAAGTGGAATGCTTCCATTGTTTTTGAAGCTTAATTTTTATCTCAAAGTTGTTGAATTTATCGTAACTGAAATATAATTGCGGAAAAAATTAATGTTTTATTTTCAAATATGTTTTTTAATTTGATTACGGGAAAAATGTGAGTTCATCAAACCTTGAAAAGAAAATAAAGATTTGCAATTAGCCTATGGCTTGAACTTATCTTCCCAAAGCTGTACTGCTGCTAACTTGACATAGTCGCGACTGAAGGCTCTCACTGAGACACAAATTTTCCCTAAATGTTTATAACCGCCATATCGACCGTGCTTTCTGATGTGGCCTTTCGGTTTAGTCCCATTTTAAAAGTATATTATAGAAGCTCAATTGCTCGGCCATGGCAGGAGTCTGTACAACACGGTCGTTGCGGCGAATTATCAGAGAATGCGTATGCCGGTGGTGTAGTTTTTCAACATTAAAAACTCAAGCGTATCGAAGAAAAACAGAAGGTTTATTTGCTCAAGAGACTTCACATATCGGTATGAATACTACTGTAAAATATATTCGAGAGCAGCATTCACTAACCACGCCGACTACAGTTCGACCATGTTTGTGTACAAAAAAGTCCTTAACGTGATAAAATGGAAGCACCAAAGGCTGAGTTTGAAATAGTACACCTGAGTTCTGAAGCTTGACTCGACCAAATAGTTTGTAATTTTTTTAATGTAGGGACTAGAGTTTAAAGAATATGTTTTTTTTCAAGTGAAGTTAAAGTTGATTTTTAGCTCCAGCGAAACGAAAACGAAACAAAGCTATACATCAGCTGGGATTTAATTTTTAAAAATTATGTTTATATTTTTAACGCATGTCAGGTAGAAATATTTCAAGTTTCAGCAATAAAGTGAAGCATTTTACAGTCGTGCTAATATAAATCAGAGCTTATAGTGAGCTTGGCAGCATACGAACATTAGTAACTCACACAGAAAAATAAAAACTGAGCCCATCTCGCAGAACTTAAATCTTGCGGCCATGCACGACTTTTATTCCTACTGCTTACGAAGATAACGAATACCTCAGCATTCGCCACATGCGAGAATTCTAAACACCAAAACATCGTTTAGCTACAAAGACACAAAAAAAACACAACGTTTTTCTTCAGACTGTCGAAAGTTCTTGACTAATTTTGGGCGCTAATCGATGCCTGGAAGAATTTGAGGGGCATAATCAGTTTTTTCAGCGGCTCAGGAGCACGGGGCCGTAATCGCCGGGTCGTAATCGGCTCCGCGGACGCAAGCGATGGCTCTACTTCAACACTGAATCATTTCGAGACAAATTCATGGCTGGCTCATGCAAATCAAGAAGGCAATTTTGGCGAAAGCCCCGGCCTTTTGTCTTCGTCTGAGAGCTGTTTTGCCGCAGAGACTGACTTAGGGAGCCTCGTGAGAAACACTTGCGAGAGATAAACTGACGAATTATTTGTTTGCTCGAACCATTTGCCTGTCCCAGTCGGGCAAAACTGGTGACGCTTATTATGTCTGGGGAGCGAGATTACTGCCCTCTTTCTGACTTGTTTGGCAGTCCGTCCAGACCATTCCTAGCCAAATGAAATATCGTTCGAGAAATCATAATTTCATCAGCGCAGATCCATCAGTGGAATAATTTTTAACTAACGTCTTCATCCCAACCGTATTCTCGTCGCGAATTAATGCTTGAATTTAATGTTTATTCCATTTTTCATCAACATCAACAACATTGAAGCACTAGATACGCTAATTTCCTGTCCTTTCATAAGTTTACTAACGCTCAAATAAGTACGTAGAAAAAGCTTACAGTAGAGATACAATGAGAGTTAGCGTTTGTGATTTAAAAAAAGGAAATCAATGAATGGTTTAAACAAGTTTCCTTAGCATTAGTTTCTAAAGTTAAAACCAGTAAACTAATTTACTAAAAATAAATAAACTCTCCACAAAAAAATTTAGCGATGGACCTTCATTACAATACCAATGAGTAACATTTCTGCAGGTGAGTAAACAAGAACTGAGAGCAAGAAAATATTATATCTACATCCAAAACTTTTTTCGACGTGAAATTATAAAGTTGATTCACAGTATTCTATTTGAAGACTGCCCTTGCATATAAATATTGATCTCATTAATGCTTTATATTTCCTAAAAAGGATTTTTCAAAAACTGTAACTGAAAATTTTACGACACACAAAGCAACTGCACGAGTTCACGTCCGTGGATTTCGTTGGAGAATTAAAAAAAAAAGAACCTTCCTGAGCGTAAGCGAAAAATGAGCTTACGAAACAAAAAAATATGATCGATATCTCATTTATTCGAAATGTTACTGATCGTTTCCACGTTAAATTTGTCTTTAGATCTCTTGCGCCATTATGCAATAATCTAAATCCAATTGGACTCCTGGCTTTGTACGTATGGAGTTGATTCGCATAGCCGAACGCGAAATACGTACGTTTGAAGATGTTAAAATATAGTCAGAATATTTGAATACATTCATGACGTTTAAATGAATCGTAAAAGTCTTCAACTAAATTTTCAGAACGCTTAAAGGAATAGTCAGAATGTTTATCTGAATAGTCAAGATTATTATAGGAACGCTCAGAATGTTTAAATGGAAAATCAAAATGTTCAAATGGATTGAGTTATTTTTCCACAATCATAATGATAAACACAATTTATAGGACATCGGATATTAAGCGTGGGTATAATACTTCACACAGAAAAGGTCTGATGTTCATTATCTTTTATTTGGTAAGGAAGTGAACTAATTCATGAAAATCTGAAGTGACAGAATTGTTTGATGGGCACTCATTTCTCGAACAAAAATTCGCGATATTCAATTTTCTTCAATTCGATGTATTCATAAAGTCTTACACGTATCTACTCTTATTAACATTCACGTTACCATGCAAAATACAGAATTTAAATGTGTACAAAAATTTGAAACAATTTTAAAAGTACAAATTTCTGCTGCTACTTCGCAGTTCATTCATCGAGAATTCACGACTTCGCCGAGTTTTTATTATCTATAAATGTACATATATATATTTACACTTGCATTAAAATATTGAAGGGTGGAAAGGTTTAGTGGACTACTTGCATAGGAAATCCATTGAAAGTAGTCCACTAAAGCTTTCCACCCTTCAATTATGTACTCTAATGTCCTATGATAAAAAATATTTTTTATTACTAAAATATACATATATATATATATATGTATACTAATAAATTTAATTTTTTATTTTATTTTAAGTGTTACTGTAGTTCATTTCATGTAATACCTTACCTAGCGATTTAATTTTGCTTAGCAGATGCGCCTGTCCTTAATAGAGTAAGCAATTGGTTGTCAACAGTACAGGGAGAGTTCAAAAGAGTCCCAATGTACGTTTAAATAAATTAGGTGTTCGTACTTCTCGGAAATTCGATTATCGCGGCTGGTCTTCGAACCTATTTCTCGCAACAAACGAGGGGTCACTGAGACCTCTTCAGCATTCAAGTAACTTGGATGTATTTTATTTTGCCTTTACGCTACGCCATTGGTCGCTCGTTTCAAGCAGACTTATAGAACAATGCTCAATTGTACAGAGTGATGTGCAATTAAGCGATGTACAATTAGGTTGAGGAATGATAAAAGCACCTTTCGGAATATATGGATAGTTTTATTAAAGCATCATCGAGGGATAGCAATGTAGTGCTTTTCTATTCACTCGAATACCACGATTAGACTACTCGAAAATAATTGTTTAACTTTCTGAACGAGAATTTATTGTCTAATTTAAAACACATTTTAGGCACAAATTTAAAGCGACGATTACAAATTACACTTCGCAATAAAAAACTGTGAACGCATTCGCGCGAATTTTACTAAGGGATGAGCGCTCTGATATCATTTCGGGTACAAATAACAGTCGTAAATCAAGCGTGGACGGAGAGAAACGTGACCCGAAGTTTTTTTGAGTTAGAAGGGACAGCGTGAGCTTGACAGAGGTAATGACGTAGAAAAACACCGGACGCAAAAATCGTCACAAGACGTCTGTGTATTGTTTGACGCGAGATACAGGCCAGGCGTTTACAGTTGGACTTGCTGTGTAGTGTTTCTGCGCCAAAAAACCGTCGTGAGGCTATTTCTTATTTTGCGAAGACATTGCACGGAAACACTCTGATGTCAGCTCTTGCGAGACTTGATGCCGATTGTTTTCTGGAAGATCGTTAGGAAGCTGTTTTCCAGCCTTGAAGACTTTACCAAGTCTTACCACTTCACGATACGTGGTCGTATGGGTCACATTAAACTCCCTGCTCAGTTCTCTAGTTACTTTGGATGGATCATCATCAATTACAGCAATTCCTCAGAATTTCAGCATCCATTTCTGAGTTCATACTTAAGACTGAAGTCTTCCTTTTTTAAAGTGGTAACCATCTTCAACAGGTCTTTTCCGTTACGACATCACTGTCAAAAGTCTCCATGAGCGATCCTACAACTCAACTTGGTGTACTGTCCTTCAGTTATTCGTTCAGCAAAATATGTCTAATATTCTTTTTGCTTCTCGGGTGCATTTGTACCAATAATAATTTTTTATTACAAAAATTATTACAAAATCTAAAAAAAAGAATAACATTTTAGAAATTTAGGCGGCCACACACATGTTATTTACACGTTATTTTGGTATATTCTGGCAATAAAATTATAAATCAAGAAACAGACAGTACTTTTGTTACAACCAGATAAGTGCTTCGAATGTAGCGTAACGAACACCAGGAAGTGGGGAATTATGGTCAAGTTCTTTTACAAACGCACCGAGCTGGGCGTGCGAGGTATCAAATGTACGACAGTTTACACGAAGGCGAGCTTTCTTAACCACTAAGGCCGTAGTGGCGGGTATCTATCGTAGGCTTAACTGTAAGACTAAATAAATTCCTGATCTTATTCGGTGTCCAACTCCCGTTTGTGTAGCTCTGTAAATTTTGTAGTGTTGTTAAAACAAAGAAACGCCCGGTGACTGTCGTGCAACTCGCGTGATGCCCCATTTGAATATAATCTTAACACTTGTAGAGGATTCATGAACCATTGTGGGTTGCAACATTTAAGAAAAAGAGATAAACGAATATTGAAAATGTTACAGTAATTGCTTGAAGTTAATTTCTCTCTACTGCTTAGGCGGATAAAAAAGAAAACAAATTAAACTTTTTAAAGTGATGCACTACACAAAAGAAATTCTTAGTGAAATCGAAACATTGCCTGGTCCGAACAAAAGGATTTCTAGATAGAACTTTACCAGCTGACGATCTTGACAATGACAACAGCTAAAGCGCAGATGTGTTTCGGTGTTGTTTACTAACCCTGAAGGTAGGCGTGAATTTACACTCCCATTTGATGTTAAGTTTACGTCGCGCTTGCAAAGAGGAAAAAACAAGCCTCGGGTCGTCCTGCCGCTCAACGAACACAAGAAAATCCAAGTTTTCAATTAGTAAAGGCAGCTTCAAATAGAACCTGTAGTGCGCTTCACAATAGCGGTTGTCCCAGCATCTCCAACCAACAATGACGACCTTTGAGTTGGAAGCCTT
Source organism: Morinoia aosen (assembly GCA_030386875.1). Taxonomy (NCBI): domain Eukaryota; kingdom Metazoa; phylum Arthropoda; class Malacostraca; order Amphipoda; family Talitridae; genus Morinoia; species Morinoia aosen. Next base: position 22,924,418 of record CM059567.1, on the reverse strand, counting down.
GTTTACTGCGCTTCGAGCTATTGATTTGCGTCTGTTCGAAAATGATCGAATTTTGCAACTTGCTGTCTCACAATAAAGCACGGAATATACGTTTGTGTAGAAAAAGAAAGCTGCACAAGGTACAGGCGGAGTGCGCCGGCACTTTCCATTCAAATTCTCACAGGTATATTTCGCTCACAAGAAACATGTGCTGCACGCTAAATTGTATTATACAACAAAGCGTTTGCCGGACGGATGAATCCTTTGATACATTCTATGTGTTTGCGTAGAAGAGCACTTCTTACTTTCATCCCCACGTGTTTTCTGACAGGGAATATTGCTAAGATCTGCTTTTCTTCGACCCTTGGGACGACCTGCGCACAGAAAAATATTATTGGTCGATCAAAGTGAATTTAGCTCAGGCAAAATGGGCAGATAACAAAATTGTATTCCATTCACCGTGATTCTCTAAGGAACAATACATCGAATGCTAAGCTCTACCTTTTGCATCCTATTAGTGAAATCAGAAGAAAGCCGAGGAAGGTTTTCTGATTCTTACAGAGCGGTAGTAAGATTTAGAGCTTCAGCGTAGTATATTCTTTCAATTATAGGAAACGAAAAATACTTTGCTTTATTGGTGAATAGGTTTATGTATCACATGTGTAAGGAGCTTTAAATGGATGAAATATGCAGCAGCAATAAAGAAAGTCAAATCAAAGTTTAATTGAAACAGACGAAGGACAATGGTACCACGTCACAAAATGATGAGATATAAGACAGACTGACAAAATCGAGAAGGAAAATGCTTCCAAAACAAAACTTCAAAACTCGAGATATTAGAACACAGTTTTTGATTTGGATTTTTTTAGGACTTCCAGTAGGATCGAGTATGAAGAATTACTATGACTGTTTCCACACTTGCAAATTGTACCTCTAAACATTAAAAACTTTCTACAGATATAGAATTAGTTTGCCAAAAGTACTATAACTGATGATGTAGCAGCTGAATGGAAAATACACTCGAAATACGCAAAATATAATCAACAAACTGTTCATTTCAACAGCGAAACCACAACGCACGTGTAACAACGATGAGTAAACCTCGTGCTCAGTGGCACAAACTTGGAGGGGCAACGGACGAGCCTCAACACACCGTCATTTCTGGGAAGTTTCCAGCTGTTCCAAAGGCGCTCAGACTGCGGCGCGGCCTTAACTCAGCTAATAGACAGCATGTTTCTAACTCACAAAGCCTTGCCACCAAACAACAAACTTCGAGCAACTCCAAAAACATGGAACGCCTCCTACGATTATAGAAGTTTGTAGCAGTTCCTGTGGAAGCTGCGTCTTCTTCATACCCGCTATTTTTTCAGGCTTATGGCATTCGCAGCGCCCTAATGGCCGCCGAGACCGGCGTGATGGTTCGTAATGACCGAGGGTCATCGTTCCCCTGTTATTTAGCCTTTATCTCCTCCAGGGAGTAAGCGTTATGTCCATCAACGATGAACTCTCGGAATCGGTGATGGGAAATGGTCGGTCCGCTGCGTTTTATTTTTTACATCTAAAATGGATTGGCTTTTAGACGATAGGGTGTTATTTTCTATACGCATTTTCACGTTTGTTTGAATGAGTTTTTCATTGATATAGGCTATGCGATGCGAATGCGCTAAGCGAATATAGTACAATTTCCAGTCAATGGTAATTTGTTCATCAATGATATCCACCATAGGACGATTGTGCTGATGGGAAATTATTGTGAATGGTAGATACGAGCTTCTTTATTCGTTATGCTGGCGATATAATAAAATTAGAAGGAATAGATGACTCCAGGGCCCTCCACACATATTTCTTTCTTAATAGTTCCACAATTATTTTGATGTACGTAACTTTACAATGCTATAACCTTAGAATTATTTATAGATCCTGCTCAAATAAAACATTTTCAAACAATAGTACGTAAATTTACAGACCTCGAACTTTCATTATATATGATCGGTAGAACATACGGGTACATTAAATCACTACATTTATTCTTTTTAATTTAATATTCGCTCTACAATTGTTGTAATTTTCAATTCCAAGTTTTTTTACGCTAGAAAATAACTTCTCCAACCACACTTATCATTGCATTTTTGACAATTTTACCAAATTAAGCGAGTTCTATAGACTACACATTTTTCAAGTATTGATCAATATTAGGCGCACAGGAATTCAAAGACGTCCATGTTTCGTTCGAGATAAACTCCTGAAAATTTTCCGTTAAGGTAGAAATATTGGATTACTTCGTGATTTACTGTAAGCGCACGTCATACTTTCATTGGCCCACTTGGGAAGATTTTCCAAAATAAAACCTGAAACATCAGTTAGAAAAACGTAAAAACGTAAGTTAAACGATTTCATTTCACATTCCAAATGCGACAAAGAAACGGTACCATAATTTTAAATAGGAATGAATTCTCATCGCCGTAATCACTCGAACCAACTGATGATATTGTTCAGCAGCACCAAACACAACAGTTCGTGGAGAAAATTTCCGGGGTGAAAAATTCAATGAGACGTTGTGTTTAGGCCTAGTATTTAATAAGTTCTTGCAAACTCCTCATTATTCACAATGTATTCTTCAACCCTCACAATTCTTTGGATTTCACTCGATAGCATTTCACGTTGAGCAGGAGTATATTACTATCATGCAATTAAGAGCTCTGGTATAATCCGAAATATTCAGAGTAAATAATTTACTTATTTCTTTGTGAATTTAACACAAACTAAGAGCTGATATTTAGAAGCGAGAAAATACACTCTCATCTTGAATTATATTTTCCTCTCTTATATGAAAGGCACGTATGATAACGGGAATCTGGGTGCCATGTTATCACCTGTAGGCAATAGAAGTGTTATGGTTTGACGATGTGGAATATTCCAACAATGTATATCTCAGCGTAAAATTCCTTACATTATACTTGTATGAATACTAGCTCAGACCGATTGTTTTTTTTTTTTGAGTTCCTAATTCTGCGGTTTCTTTGTTCCCATTTTTCAAAAAATTTAATGTTTTCAGTGTACATTACTTGCAACCTTTTCCAGCTTGTCATGAGGAAGGTAGGAGTGTGTTCAAGTTAGTGATATGGGAAACCGTAGTTCACACTCCAAACACTACTTGAACATTGTCTTCAAATTAAAATACCATTACTAATGAGATGTATAAAATACCAATAGCAGCAATGCCTTAGTTCATATCAAAGAAATAAATTTGAGTACAAATTTTTAAGTGCCCATGTTGATTATATTTTTTCAATTTTTTCGGACTCCTCATTTTAGGAAATAAAGACTTGCAACATAATTTATTTTCGATTCTGGAAATTTGATATCAGATTTTCTTACGATTGCACAATTAATTACCTCCCGGTAAAAAAAAAGGTTCGTTTAAGAGTGCGATTTTTTCAACTTTTTCTTATAAGGACCTACCCCATCGATGTATGATCAGCACGTTATCGTATTCAACGTTGCTCACATTGAAGTTGCTGAAGTCTATACCGGAAGTTTGAGACAATGCAAGTTGTCAAAGTTTGGCACGAAACAGTTACGGCGATGGCTCTCAAGAATTACAAAGCCCGAATTTTCTCAAAGTTTTCAATAATTTGACAGAGAGAAGTTGTTTACGGAAGCATCTCCATTCTAGTCAGTATCTCTTTTTGATCTCCCAGACTTCCAAATGATGTTTAACTATGCTTCAATTTTGCATCTGAATCAAAACTTTTACATGCACTGTTGTACTATAAGCTAAGTAGAAATTATTGGAGTTTATTTCCGGCTTCTTTCATCTGACGTGAGTCATATCGGAAAAATAGCGAACGGACGTTTCGACTTGAAAGGAATCCCTTCAGACGACTTTCGTTCAGTAGTAATAAACCCGAAGATGTAAGGCATAACTCGACAGCCACGGTACGTGGCGCAAAATTTGTTCCTGTACTTTGTAATGGAAAGGTTCAGTGATGTCTTGTTCAGGTTTAAATAAAAACTTCCTCATTCCAACACTATACATGATTTCAAAGTTTCATTGATCAGATTTTAGGTTACTCATTGGCCTCAATTATTATGAACGCGAATATCTTAATGTTGTGTTGATCATAATTGAACTTGAGAAGCACGATGAGAAACTATGTATTATTTCAAGCTGATTTGAGAATTTTTAAATTCGAATTGAACACAAGGAACGGCTTCGGCTTGCACAATTGATGGATGAATATCTATAGACGTATTGGCTGTTTCTTGCTCAGATATCTGACGAGAGTACTTCAAACAATGCTCATAAATAAAAATAATTGGAAAAAATATCGTGGTACATTGTTCTGATAAAACATCACGCCACCTGATATAACTGACTCGTAACTAAAGCTAGCCTATTCAAACCATTTTGAATTTCGAATCCGAGCCATTTCGAATCCGAACAAATCCAAACACGGTTGAGCGCATGTCTTGTCGTATAAAAATTAGCCTTGTCTTTGCCTTCTTCAGTCATCGTGCGTGCGATCATTATGAAGATGTCATTTGCATTTCTCAACTGCTGACTCTGTCGTGACTTTTCTGAGCTGTCTTCTTGTAGTTCTGCATCGTAAATTGAATTCAGACCACATTTTTTTCGCCCGTACCAGAAAACATCGCCAGGAACTCTCTCAGATATTCTCAAAAGCCTTCCAAGTGATGTGAGTTTTTCATGTGCCGTATTTATTTATCCACACTGAAAGCTTCTGAAAGTTTCACGACTTGGTAAAGCCTTGATCGACTTACTTCTGCAAAATTCAACAGTTTTGGCAATAAAATTCGTTATTTATTTACATCGATCGCACTCCTGGATGGAAGTCAATATTAATATGCAACTAAATTTAGGTGAAAAATATATGTTTATTTTTCCTAAATTACTCATTCGAAGAACTTTCAGAAACGCTGACTGTGCTGTAGGAATTAGGGCCGAACATCAAACTGCTCATAGTATTGTTATACCAATCGACATAAACTAAAATGCACGAACATGACCTAACTCAACCTATTTCAAATCAATCTAACTTTACCTAACCTGCCTTAAATATACTGATTAAAACGTTTTAAAACGTTAACTGCGTATTGGGACATATGTAGGTGTACCACTAGCTAAATAGCTCATTTGGGTACCGGTATAATTGAATAGAATTTCATCCATTTGCGACGTTTTTAAAAAATGAATGTTATCATGCGAGGTGAAATTTTATCGTGTAACTATAGTTTTCACATTTCTTAGAAAGAATCTAAATATATTCGAGCAGTAAAGCCGCTTTCCCAATTCTACTACGTACAACCTAACCAAACCAACCGGAAAAATTACGAAAACGAAGTCAACTTAAGTGTAGTGACATACTACGCGTTAATTAAAACGCGTTTACGCGCAAATCTGCGGTAGCCGCAAATCCGCCAGCACGTGTTGTCTTACCAGGCCTGACATACAAGAGAAACCGCGGCGCGGAAAACGCGCGCGGTTTTTTTCTACCGCGCATGTCGGCGGAAGGAAATTTACCGCGGCGCGGTTTAGAGCAGTCAACACAGAAAGTAATGGCTAGTGACACATTTGCCGCTCACAGCGCTGCAGTAAACGCAATTCATTTCTAGTTTCCCATAGAATATTAGGAAGATATCCCAATATTTTCTTCAAATATTATTTGTTACTATTATTTTATCTATTGTCTATTATTATTTCTCATTTGTAATAGCTATAATTATTTCATTTATCACTGTACTCTCTAATATTTTCATAAAAACCAGGAAACTTGTCTCAGCCACGTTGTATGGGTGCACGGAATATTTCCGTACACGAGGCATATCCAATAATCCTTCGCTTTCAGCAGCGCACACCGTTGCAACATTTATGAAATGCGAAACCTCTATTCTGTTCAGAGTTCCATACAGCACTGAACGAAAAAAACGTGAGACAACCTTCACGGTTTGCGCGCCAATGCGTCATCTACCTACAAATGTGTTTTTACCGCGCGCGGTCGCGGTAGCGGTTTCCCACTGCCGCAACCGCATAGTGTGTCATAACACTAAGGCGTATTTTTCCCACGATGACGTGCCAAAAGCCAGCTGACGTCATCGTAACGTCAGCTGACGGCTTTATCCTCCAGATGTTTCTGTGCGCGCAACTATTTTTCCTTTGGCAATTTTCAGCTTCAAATAAAGCATCTGGTTAGTTTTTTAATCATAAACTCTTTTGTACATAAATTAGAAAATAAAATGAGGGCCTCATAAATAGCCCTTTCCTTTTGAGCAACTCGCTAATGCTGACAGAAATACCCTTAGGTGTTCAGTTGCGTCGGATAAGTACATGTCTGTATGGCGGTAATATAAGTATATATTATAAGTATATATATATATATATATATATATATATATATATATATATATAATATACGCATATATCTGTGTGTATACTTATATAGGTGCACAATTTGCACCACATAACGGCTCATTTATTAGCACTTAAGAACCTATTTTTCTCGCGGTGGCACAGCGGTTCAGGGATCGGACTTGTATGTTGGAGTCGCGGGTTCGTATCCCGGCGCTGGCGCTGCGATTTTCCCCGTTGGGTATAAGGGAAAGCTCAAGCACAATACCCCACTCAACCCAGATGTCGGAAATGAGTACCGGCTTTAGGGGGGAACCGTCATGGTGCCCTATATATAGTGTGAGTTATAAGACATTTGAAAAACCAATGCTAAGATCATTTATATCAGGCTTGATTGGAAATAAGGCATCCCAAAGATGCCAAAGTTTTTTTGTTTTTTATTTGATCTAGCATAAAATGTTGCAAATGGATCTAACCTACCCTGACTCAACCTAGCCTAACATACACTAACCTAATTTTATAAAGCTTCCAGAACTGGAAGTTTTGTAAACATAAGTAAATATTATGCAAAATGTGTAAAAAAATAGCATAAACAAATGTAAACATAAATAAATATGTAAAGATATTTTTCCTCAGCAGCTTAATGTTCCCGTCAGCTTACTTTTCTGAAACAGTTAATGAGTTTTAACGCAGATTTCAAGTAATGTATTTTGGAAATTGAAGCAAATCGAACACATAAATGAAATAGGAGATACTTGTAAACGGCATTCATCTGAAGTTATAGACGCTTCTCTGTTGGCTGCAGTTTTCTTCCCAACTGAATATTCAGGGCCAAGAAGTCACATTAAATGGTTTTTGGATCATTGTTTTGAAAGTTCAACGTCGTCGACAACTCTTACTCGAAGTAACTACTGTTAACTCGAAGAAGATGATAATGAAAAAATAAAACTTCCTTCAAAAATTTTTTAATCCTGACATTCAGTGGTACGAGAAATTCATCCCAACACTCGAATTGCAAAAGATTTTCTCTTCGCTCTTCGTTAATTCAATTATATTTGTTAAAATTAAATAATAAAACACTAAACTTCCACACTTTCTAATTCACGTTCAATATTTCAAATGGTTTGGAAATACCAAAGAATGTAGCAAACTCTCCTGGAGGCTGTGAATAAACCTTAGTTTCCCGTTTTCAGATCACTCGATCACGAGATTTAGGGGCACCAAGTTTTTTATTCAGTCTCCAACATCTGATGAACGTCCCCACAGAATCTCATTCTGAGAAATGTTCCAATTCTCTCAAATAGAAATGTGTTGCTACGGAGAAAAATTATCGCACAAATAAGTATCCTGCGAATGTGTTCAGTCTGACATAACACTCCCACTTTTTCGAGGGTCTTGAAAAGTTTGAAGGGTTCTGCTCATTTGAAAAACATGAAAAAACATGGATTTCATTTCCATTAATCATTTCATGCACGAATAAGCTCTAGTAAAATATGATTTGAATGTAAGAATCCAAAAATTCACTTTTAGATTAAAATGTTGAAGGAATTGGGTTGTATGAAACAGTACTTGAAAAACAACCTAATTGCCACTTCCCATCTGAACTGAATTACCACTGTTCGAATCACTTTAAAAAATTTTCATGCACACTTGAACGTAAAAACAAATCTACAATAGCATTTAGGGGGTGAAACAGCAAAATAAAGTTACCAGCAAGCGAAATTTTGTTTATGATACCTCACCCGGAAGCCCACTCACACCCACACCCACACCCACACACACACTCACCCACACACACATACCCCCACCCACACACACACCCACACTCACACACACACACACACACACACACACACACACACACCAGCACACACACACACACACATATACGCAGACACACACCACACACACACCCCTCTCCGCCTGCTCAAAAATACATCAGGACAAGGGGGTATGAAAAACTGCAATCGGTAAAAACCCCACAGCGAATCTACTTCTCAGAGCGGTCTCATTAGTTGCTCGGACCTGGCAGCAGAAGAAAGTGAGCGTAAAAAAAAGTATCAGTCGTCTGAAAGTCCCCTTGTGATATATTCCTGGCCTAGTTATCTCAAAAATAGTCCCACGTCTTCGTGAGGCCTTTGAGAGTAAAGTTGAAAGAAAAGCAAACACAATACGATATTCAACAAAAGCTTCCTACATCACAGGCCCCGAAGATGTCAAAACTTCGGGTCTAAGTTGGTCAGAAACGCTCGTCAAAGCTGAAATAATGAGGTACAGCTCAGTCCACCTAGCCGAGATTTTCAACTTCAAAAATAACGCGCATTTGGTCGACGGGCGGTCGATTTGAATCGTTTGGGTATACATAGAAATGGAAGCTGTTTAAAAACTGAAGAGCGTGTCAAAACGAATCTCTGAAACTCTTCTTTAGCCTGGGAAGTTATGAATGTGACACACGAAAATGTTAGCGAAGGAAATTTAAAAGTTTTATACATAAGGATCACCGACAACATAGTAACAACGTAGTAACGAGCGGTCAATTTAAGTTCTGGAAATATTTTACATAGAATCCCCATGTGAACACAAAGAACACTTTAAGAACAAATTTCTCACCCTTCGACTCGAACAGTCGCAAATCAATGATCGTAATTTAGATTGCATAGTCAGAAAACTGACATAGTTGCAATCACAAGGAAGGGAAGCGTGAGTTGTTAACTGTGGAATAATGGAACGTTAACTTCGCATCAAAAAGTATGTTGTGGCCGGCACAAAAACGCCATAACTCAGGAAAACTTTGCTCCACACAAAGGCAATCTGAGTCTTGAGGCGCCCGAGGCGAGGAAAGACTGGGTGTTACAAGGGCGGAAAAAGCTCGAGACACGGACGAGTTGGAGAGCAATTCTCGCACCAAGTGAAAGCCAAACAGGGGAAAATTTTGAACAACATCCTCAACTTTCGTCGAGACTCTCGAAACTTCAATAGTGGAACGCAGGTTTTTGCCTCCCCATAAACTTGCGCACAAAGCTCAGCTAATTGGCTTTCAATTCGAACGCAATTCGCATTTGAAATGGCGAAGGTAAAGTAACTCTTCCAGCGATTCCAGGCCCCAGAAGAACAAGAACGTCCATTTGTCTTAATCCCTCCGTGACCCTCATTTACACGAGTCCATGCCAGATAAATGAGCCTTTCACTATGTATCGGAATGTTTTCCAGCACTAACTTCAACAGCAAAGTCTCGAGGCCGAAAGTTTCAACCAAACCGCACGAAAAAACCAGGCTTCCATTATTAATAACCTGAACAAATATTTGGCAGACCTACTTTAATATGATCGTGAACAATGCCCACCACTGAGTAAACAAATGTTTTATGCGTGTAATTTAATTTCCAAAGTGTTTCCTGCTACGTCCCGTGAGGTGAGCGCAATTAATTAGTGAGAACAAAAACGCAAATATGGCGAGTCTCTCTTGCGCAGGCTTTTTTGGGACGCGAAAGTGAGCGCGGGATGCGCACTTCACTTCATATCAAAACAATCATCAGTCATAACGGAGTTTCACTTCAACTTTAGTGTTATGATAAGAAGGTGCTATTGACAGCAGCTAAATAGAAGCTTTTCAAGAAAATTTGAATTTTCGATGAACTGTGAATCAGTTTATGCTCGCATGTGAGTAGACCTAAACGACTGTTGCGCCTAATGAATAAGGTATGTATAGGCCTAAATGACTTCCATGTGCGTGTGCTACGCGACTGTTGTGCCTAATGACTTACATGTGCGTGTGCTACGTGACTGTTGCGCCTAATGACTTACATGTGCGTGTGCTACGTGACTGTTGCGCCTAATGACTTACATGTGCGTGTGCTACGTGACTGTTGCGCCTAATGACTAACATGTGCGTGTGCTACGTGACTGTTGCGCCTAATGACTTACATGTGCTTGTGCTACGTGACTGTTGCGCCTAATGACTTACATGTGCGTGTGCTACGTGACTGTTGCGCCTAATGACTTACATGTGCGTGTGCTACGTGACTGTTGCGCCTAATGACTTACATGTGCGTGTGCTACGCGACTGTTGTGCCTAATGACTTACATGTGCCTGTGTCGCGATACAGAGACGGGGGGGTTTAGGACCCCCTTTCCATACGCTGAGGGAATTCCAACCCCCGTACACATTTTATAATATTGTCCTTCATGCTTGCGTACACCTGCATACCAGACATGGAGAATAAAAGGATTGAAGATTTACATGAATTTATTTGGAAACACGTGGATTTGAATATGACACACATAGTATTTCAATGCAATGATTAAAGCTCAGGGAAATGTTATAGCAACATGCGCATGAATTTAACGACATGGCAATCCCACACGACACAATGAGGAAACCACACCTTGGCTGTCTAGGCCGATGACTGCCATAAATCGTGCTTTGCGCACGCTTCGTGGCAGTATGACTGGGCCAACATGAGCACAAGATGAACGCGTTAACATGAGCAACGCAATGAGCCACACAAAGAACGAGAAATCTACTCTCCTTGTTACAATGAACGCTAGCACAACAATTACAGGATTACGGCAAAATAACTTTCCGCACTGTGCATAAAATCAGGAACCATAGTCGGTGAATGGGCTAGCATGAACACGAAACATTTGGAATAATGCAATATAAAAAATCAAAAAACTATGCTTACCACAAGTTGTTCAAATTTTAATAAACGCTTCGGGTCACGTACCCTCTAACTCTTGCTTTGTGACCGAAACACATCCTCCTTGCCAAGAGCACACCACCACAGTAGGAAACACAAATCCATATTTATACATTGCGCGCCGCTTTGAATGCCGCATTCCGTGAACTACTTTGCACTCTAATTTAACTGTGAATCACTCTTTCCAAACTTCTCAATAATACACATTTAACTCTTCGGCGGTGATTTTCCGGCACCACCCTACATTTCTTTCCGTCACTTTGAAGATTAACCGCCATTAGGCTCACTTGTCACGGCTGCTCCATCGTAGTCGTATACTGGCGCTCAAGATCTCAGATGCTCCGAGTACCAGGCGCTCGCCCGTGCAGGACTCGCGACTCGTGTTATCGTTGCAGACTCCGACGTTGTTGCGCATCAAGCGGAATTTAATGTCGGTGGTACTTCCGTGTCTCCTGATTACGTGCTCCATCGCAGTCGTAGACCGGCGCTTAAGATCTCAGATGCTCCGAGTACCAGGCGCTCGCCCGTGCAGGACTCGCGACTCGTGTTATCGTTGCAGACTCCGACGTTGTTGCGTAACAAGCGGAATTTGATGTCGGTGGTACTTCCGTGTCTCCTGATTACGTGCTCCATCGCAGTCGTAGACCGGCGCTTAAGATCTCAGATGCTCCGAGTACCAGGCGCTCTACCGTGCAGGACTCACGACTTGTGTTATCGTTGCAGACTCCGACGTTGTTTATTCATGACGATCACCGATGCGAGGCTGGTTTATAGTTTCTTGCACTTTCAAATTGCAGTTTGGTAGAAGAAGGCCAGCCGGCGCGGCCGGCCTGCGGTGTGGTCTACCCTCAGATGTCGTACGCAGTATCTCACGTGCGTTCCCAAAAAAAAATCCCTCCTCTAATGTACTTGTTCGCCGCTTATATACTCTCGCTTGTTTTCTTTTCCAGACTCTTCTCGAACCCTCCCAAACATTTTGAGCTTCTTCCAAGCAAAGATTACGTGTTTCCCTTAGGATTGGTGGAAATCTTGCCTGCTTCGGGTTGCCGAAATGTAATTGGTGCGTTCTCTGCCACACCCATGCGCCTGATTCGATCCAGAGCGCTGATTGGCCGGCGGGATGTGTTCCCCTTCGAAGCTGCCTCGTCCGAGCGTTCTCACGCAACGCATGTGTGTTGTGTGCTTGTGTTGTGTGTGTCTTGTGTTGTGTTGCCTAAATGTGTTTTGTGTGTTTATGTGTACGCCTGCGCCAGCTCTCTCGTCGAACGCTACCCACTTGAGCTCGACATATTTATAGCCAGACTCATGTGGAAACCTGAGAACAACGCCGTTCTTGTAGAGTTCTGCGGTTACAACATCCTGTCCACTGTCCCTGGCTCAACAAGATATTGTATTTCCCCAAGTAAAGTATTTTGAAGTGAAGTCTTTCCTCAAATAAAGTATTTCCCAAATTTCCCCGAGTAAAGTATTTCCCAACAAAGGTGAATTATCTCCTGAAATAAGGTATTTCCCAAATTTTCATACTTCTTCGAATAAAGTATTTCCCGAATTTCCCCGAGTGAAGTATTTCCCCATCTCCTGAAATAAGGTATTTCCCAAATTTTCATACTTCTTCAAATAAAGTATTTCCCAAATTTCCCCGAGTGAAGTATTTCCCCACAATACCCGCTTCGCCCCAGAAAAATTTGTGCCAACTTGCAAAGTTGGTGCAAATTTTCATCCGTTAATTTCAATTATAACCGTGACTTACCCTTTACGTTAAAAATTTAGAAAATATTCGCCCCCCCCTTATTCAATCCCCTCGCTCTTCCCGACATCAAAATATCCCTACATATCACCTCATGATTTACGCCGATGTTGACGCATTTATAAAAAGTTCATTAATACCTGACACACACCTAATACTTGAAACGCACATTTCTTATACACATTATTATAGAACGCAAGGAGAAAAGAACACATCAAAGATAACGCATAAATCGGACACTTCAACGCATAAAATAAAACACACACGACTTATTATTCTCGACTTGCTCTCGGCAATTCATCGACATAGATAAACATATCAATTAGAGATCGAAAAATCGGCGAATTTGTTATAAGCAGAGACATCCTTTCAGCTTTCTCGGTTGCAATCCACCTAAAAAACACAATCTCAAAATAGAGGTAATTTTCCAACCTCAAGTTTTCTTCCTCATAATTATCATTTCATCGTGTGATTCAGAGTAGACGTATTTCTTGCAACAAAAACTTGCTGTTGCTCCTCCTGTGCACCTAGTTACAGCTTGTGGTTGTTGTTCCTGTGACTTGCTGCTCCTCTTCGGCTTGCTACTGATCCTGGGGAGGCTACTGTTCCTGGGCTTGCTACTGATCCTGGGCTTGCTACTGATCCTGGGGAGGGCCCCCTGCTGAGAATCGAGGTATTCTGAAGCTTTTCCATTAAAAATTCATCCTTGGCGCCACGTGAACTCGTGGAAATTCCGTCGATTCTCGTTGCGTCAAATCGCGGACAATCCTGTAGATTACTGCGTCAATACGCGTTGGACTCCCACGTTGGAGCTCATCAGCTCTTTTGTCATAATTGTAGAAAATGAAGCACATTTATTTGCGAAGATCTTCAGGTTTTGATTCTCAGTCCGCTTGTCGACCAGCATGACTTAGACCCCTGAGTTTCGCGTTAAATTGCTAATGATCTCCTTCCGTAAAATACGCGTTAAATTGTCTAACCTGGTCCATTTGTACTCGAGAGACAGCGCATTACATGGTCGATCAACGTAAGAATTATTCCTCGGTTTCCTTCAAATCTGCCTTGAGTGAGGCGGACGTGAGCTACGCGAAAAATTCCTAAATACATACATAAAATATTTAATTTCCGGTTTCCTCAACCAACTCTAGACAAAGCCGAAATTCGTTCGACGGTGTTACTAATCAGTTGAATCACCTAAATATTTCGAAGAAAATAAAACATTCTTGCTCATGACGTACGAACTAGCAGGAGAATTGCCTGGTAGGCCAAAATCCCGAATCCGTCCCAAAAAAAAAGCACACATACATTGGGTATTGTCAAGCCATCGGACTTTACGTTATACTCGGCCGCGAAGGCTTTTCTAGCGATCCGACATTTTGACAACACCGACATACAAATAAATGCAGAAATAGACAAAATGTAGTGTTATCAACCCGTCAAACTTTACACCTTACTACGCCGAAAGGCTCTTCAGACGATCTGACATTGTGATATCACTGACACAAAAATGCAAAAAAAAATAGACATGACATAAAAATTTTATACGATTCTCAGCCCCAGAGACAGTGCAGCACATTTAAATGATTCCACGTTGCCGCAAGATTATATGAACATTCACACAAATATTGTACGCTAAATCGGGAGATTTACCAAATAGGCTGAAATCCCTAACGCACTTAATGTACACATGAATACACAGTGTGTCATCACTCTGTTAGACTTTACATCATACTTTTGCTGAGAACAGCCGTTCTGATGATCTAACATCCTGATAACACACACAAAAATGCAAAAAGATATGATTGTTCACCTAATTCTCAGCCTTTGAGTTGCACAATTGTTACTCAATGATATCATTTTCTTCGTCGTCCATCAATTTAAACGCATTTACTTCAATGCTACTGATACCATTTAATACACATTCTTTCCATGTTCTCACAACATCCTACATTCTTGCGTTCCGTAATACCACACTAGAGTTTTAACCACATCAGCTTGAACGTACCGCCACAATTTCTTAATTGCTTGTGCTATCCATAAAGCAATAAAATTCCGGCAGAGGCTCTCTGCTGCACGGTGTACCTCTCTTACATACATTCTCAATGAAAGAAAGAAAGAAAGAAAGAAAAAACTTTATTTCCAATAGAGATTGTACAATATCACAATCATTGGTTTTTAAATATCTTAAAATTAATACACTTAGATGATACACACACACGAGTATTGAAAAACTCGTGTCACTAGTCGAAAATAAATGATTGAGGGCAATGTACTCCTAATCTTGCTTAATCTACATTTGACAATACATGTAATGATAATTATAAGAGATAACGCAAATTCATGGACGATGCATTTTCATTGTGGGGTGAAAAAACTTTTGACAGTTTACATGTACATGACATAAAACTTCGCAATTATTGATGCCAGGAAATAATATATGAATCGCTTGTTTCGGCAAATGTTCAAAAGTGTCATTTTAAGGAAGCATGAAAAAAAAAAATATATAAATACAAATCCATATACATATATATACGTACATACATATATACATACATACATACACACACACACATACAGATATATATATATATATATATATATGTACGCATAAGCATGAGGACCAAGAAGATTATAGGTTTTGTATTTCTGATTCAACAATTTTAACATAACGGTCATTAGTTAACAAGCATTTTATTTAAATATAAATGGATGATCGCACAATAAATGTATAGTTTTTACATGAATGCTTTACAATACTAAAGATATGACGAGTTAGGTAATGTTACAAGTTGAGAGTGCACTGAAAAAAAGACCATTATCTCTAGTAAAATGCTAGTTGTCAGTCTAGTACACACATATATGCACGTATACATGTAAATATTTACACATACACATGCACACATATACCCACGCACATATTTACACCTGACTCGTAAGCATACGCAAATGCATTTCTATACATCGAGGCAATACATACGCATTCTACAGAGTGTCATACGCATAGCGTGGACACGTACACATTTACACAAGTAAGCATGTGCGCAAATATCAGCGTAAACTAGTCAGTATAAACCAGAATTCCAATCGAGGGAAACGGAGAAAATATCTTTTATTATAGCATGAATTTTATAAAATTTCGTACTAAAAATAGTGGCACAAAACAGTCTACTTAAGTCAGAAACATGAAAACGATTGTGGGACGCGAATAAGAAAGAAAACCTTAATGTCCTATAATGGTTTCATATTAGAAAAAAAAAATCACATTATCTTTGAAATATGGCGCAAATTGTCGTCAATTGATAAACAAACATAGGTATCACATTATTATAAGCATATAACTATAGGCCGAATAAGTATATTACTGCAGTATAAATGGATGATCACACAACGAATTTATTTTTTTTTACATGGATGCTTTACAATTTCATATTAGAAAAAATACATTATCTTTGTAATATGGTGCAGAATGTCTGTAATTGATCAACACACACACACATAGGTACCATGACGGTCTAGTTTGATGCTTGCACAGAAACGGAGAGGAATGACATAAAATGCACCTTCGACTGGTTCATCTACTCTAGTGCACACAGTTGTACGTGCACATATACACACCCATATGCGCACATACACCTATATACGTACACACATATACAAGTAAGCATGTTTGCAAATGACAACGTATAGGCGGTCAAATCATAATACCTACGCATACTTCAAAACTGTTGTTTGATGTCTTGAATTATAACACAATGAGCGAGGGAGATTGTTCAGCAATGGAGATACCAGGTAAATGAGATTCGTCAGTACTCATTCAGTATGTTCTGTAACTAAGGATTATTATTGAGACACAAGATGACGAGTTATTTTGGCTTTAAATTCTCTCGGTCTTTGAGGGACTTTAATACTCAGGGGAAGTTTGTTCCACAGTAAGGCGCCTGATATGGACAGAGCCTTCTGCCCTAAGTGAGATGAACGATAGTTGACTAAGACATTATTGTTTCTGTTCGGTTTTTGATTGGTTACAGTGGGTGGATGGAAACGCACTATCTCAGCATTGCTCTGAGGAAGATATAACGAGGAGAATACGTATTGGGCCTTCTGCATGAGGAGCCTTTCTTGGATAGGGATCCAGCCGAGTTTATTGAGGAGAGGGGTTACGTGATCACGTCTTTTGAAATTACCGTTGCATACCACCTTGGCTGCAAAATTCATGCATTTTTGTAAGTCCCTTTGAAGGTATTGAGGTAAGTCTCCCCATACTAGGCTGCAGTAGTCAATGCGCGATAACACAAGGGATTGAATGGCTAATAATCTGGATTTTTCGTCTAGCATACTTTTTATTCGATGAAAAAACATTAAAGTTCCGTAGATTTTGTTGCAAGTAGTCTTAACGTGAGATTTGAAGGACATATTTCTATCGAACCAGATACCTAGATTTTTAACTTTTTCTGATGCATTAATTTTATCATTTCCAACTGCAAGAGTAAGATCTGAAGTTTTTTTAATTAGAATTGTATGAAGATTTCACTTGTACATTCCAGTCGTAATTCATTTTCAATTTTTACGCTATAATCAATGCGTCTGTAGAAATTACACTCCATCTCGAAATATTGAGCATTTTCGTTGTAGAAAATGAACATATCCTAATGAAGTTGATAAATACATCATAATTATGCAAACCTACTCTCGCCATCAATTAACGATTTAATTTCAATTACTGACGAAACGGTCCACACAATTTGTTTAAAGTCACTGCTTAATCATGTTAACATTCAACATTCAAAGCATTGTCGTATGCTCCCGCTCCCTCAATCTCGCGCCCAAACCTCAGACGGTACGCTTGAGTCACTTTGTTGATCAGGCAAAGCTACCTCGTACGAACCTGTCCAAAATCCGCGCACGAACGAGAGAGAATGCTTAGACAAATACTAGGAATCCATTATAAAAATCCAAAAATATTCTGAAGAATTCTCAGGGATGTTCAGGGATAAATTTATATGTAAACACCAGGCAAATTACCTTTATACTACAAGTAAATTTTCCTGTTTAGGGAGACAATAATCCCAGGCGTACGCAGGAAATATTCATCTCTCACACAAGGCAATACTTTACTTTGCGATAAAATACGAGGTTGAATCCTACTTGAAAAATCACACAGTATTTCTTCGAAGTCCACATAACTCTATCTCTTTCGCTGTAGTAGAATCCAGTGTCAGTAAGACATAATTTGCACTTCACACATGAGTATGACTTGAACATTCCTTTAGACAACGAACGACTTGAAGAAAAATACACAATCTTTTAATTACGCACGCTAAAAAAAATGAAATTTCATTCATCAGCGACATGTAACCGATTAGACAAAATTGTGTTTTAATCCACGTGTCCACCTTATAATCTACAGACACTTAATATAATAAAAATTCTTTCCTACCTGTAGGCAGCTAGGATTGAATCATCTTAAATTACCAAGTTCCACCGTCGAATTCACATCAAAAAGAAATTTTAAACATCATGAATTTATAAAAGTTAAGGAAGCAAAATTTTTATGCTCAGTGAATTTGATATAAAGGTATAGATTGACTCATGTCAGTGTCGAAATGGATTTTATAATTGGCACATGGGAAAATTACCCAAAATATTCAATGATTTAGTGTATTATTATTGAAGCAATTATTTAAATTCTCACTCTGATGTACTGGAGCTTAGCACAATGATCTTGTGAATAGAAACGGAGGACGAATTTACTTTACTTAACACACGAGCAGCGGCGTCATTTCTATCTAAGCAAATAAAATTAGACCACGAACTGAATGCGCAGCATCGTAGAAAATCATCACTTACTTTAAAACACTACATTTAATTTTTATCCTAAGCACCGTCACTTAATTCATTCAACAATTTTGCAACAAGAATTTACCACCCCTTTGATAGCAAGGAAATTGATTCTCAAAATTCCCATTACTGCTTCTCAGCAGATGTCAATTTTTATAATTGAAGCACTCAGATATCAACGAGTGAAAATATGAATTATGTTGCTAAAGCTGATTGGAGAAGCTTGACGCACACGAGGCCCAAAAAATTTTGCAAATTATTTATAAGTGAGGTATCATTTAAAATGAAAATTCCAACTAGATTAATTACTAAATGTCTCAAAGCCCAGAAAATGTAAACTTGTTTCAAAGATTCACTTGAGATAAGGCGGCGTTTGCTGGGGTTAAGGCGTTATTTCCACAGACAATGCTTCACACCTCAATTCAGTTAAACCTGATGTTTGTACAGATCATAGAAAAATTCAACCAAAAATTCAGCACTCAAGAAAAATTTTAACGAACACATTGTCAAGAAAATAGAGCAAGTATTTGATGCAATATACACTCAGACAATATTAACTAGATCAACTTAGCGGCACAAAAAAAATGAGCAAAGATTCCAGAAGGTATAAATTTCTCGTAGCATTTCGAAAACTTAATGGCTATGGATTACACACAGTTAAGTACACTTCAAATTAGGCGTTCAGGAAATGGTCCGACTGCAGCTGCAAGGATCTCAACTTTTATTACTCCGTCCTCTCACGCATTTATGACTCAAAGCAGTGAAATGCCATTACAAGCCGACTCACTCAGTCTCAGCAGCGGCCCATTTCTGGCCGGAATCGGTACCAAAATTGGGCGGCACCAAAATAACTCGCAGAAATTGGCACATGACGAACATTCTGCTGCATATCACGCACCTACACGACTGAATCTAATCCTTGAGAGATTGTAACACAAACAAAATCTTTTAGGCATTGAATGATTACCAAAAAAATTTCTCCCATGATGAACAAAAATATTTTAATAATGCCGGCTGCACTTCAGAGCTTGCAAATTTTATAACGATTAGCACGGCCAAGAAAATAAAATGCTCTCAGAAGATTCAACACTGTTATTTTTTTTTTTTTTAATTTGTTGTGAAACTCGCCAAGAAGACAATATTCAACTTAATCAATTTCAACATTATGACAAAAAAAAGCTGGTCTACGCCGGCAATATTGTCAAATGAACTTCTCATTATTCCTGAGAAACTTAATGCCAGAGAATTACACAGCTTTACAGAGTTCAGTCAGGCTTACTTCAAATTAGGCGCTCAGATATAGTCTGACTGCGGCTCAGCTTTACCGCCACAAGAAATTTCCGGTCTTTTATTACCCTTCCAACAGCTCGCCCGGTCTCAGGTGACGGCATAGATCTCTAAGTTAGAAATTACTCCCCAAGAATTGGAGCGTACTTAAAATGACACGGGGTGAATTGTACTTGCAGAAAATTCTGCTTAATTATCGAGCGACTGTTTGACTGAATTAAGAGCAACAGAAATTTTTAGACTACTGAAAATGAATTCCTTTAAAATTTCCAAGCTGATATACAGACAGTACGCTTGCATAGGACAATTAATATATTTCTCCTGTCGCGATACAGAGACGGGGGGGGTTTAGGACCCCCTTTCCATACGCTGAGGGAATTCCAACCCCCGTACACATTTTATAATATTGTCCTTCATGCTTGCGTACACCTGCATACCAGACATGGAGAATAAAAGGATTGAAGATTTACATGAATTTATTTGGAAACACGTGGATTTGAATATGACACACATAGTATTTCAATGCAATGATTAAAGCTCAGGGAAATGTTATAGCAACATGCGCATGAATTTAACGACATGGCAATCTCACACGACACAATGAGGAAACCACACCTTGGCTGTCTAGGCCGATGACTGCCATAAATCGTGCTTTGCGCACGCTTCGTGGCAGTATGACTGGGCCAACATGAGCACAAGATGAACGCGGTAACATGAGCAACGCAATGAGCCACACAAAGAACGAGAAATCTACTCTCCTTGTTACAATGAACGCTAGCACAACAATTACAGGATTACGGCAAAATAACTTTCCGCACTGTGCATAAAATCAGGAACCATAGTCGGTGAATGGGCTAGCATGAACACGAAACATTTGGAATAATGCAATATAAAAATCAAAAAACTTTGCTTACCACAAGTTGTTCAAATTTTAATAAACGCTTCGGGTCACGTACCCTCTAACTCTTGCTTTGTGACCGAAACACATCCTCCTTGCCAAGAGCACACCAACACAGTAGGAAACACAAATCCATATTTATACATTGCGCGCCGCTTTGAATGCCGCATTCCGTGAACTACTTTGCACTCTAATTTAACTGTGAATCACTCTTTCCAAACTTCTCAATAATACACATTTAACTCTTCGGCGGTGATTTTCCGGCACCACCCTACATTTCTTTTCGTCACTTTGAAGATTAACCGCCATTAGGCTCACTTGTCACGGCTGCTCCATCGTAGTCGTATACCGGCGCTCAAGATCTCAGATGCTCCGAGTACCAGGCGCTCGCCCGTGCAGGACTCGCGACTCGTGTTATCGTTGCAGACTCCGACGTTGTTGCGCATCAAGCGGAATTTAATGTCGGTGGTACTTCCGTGTCTCCTGATTACGTGCTCCATCGCAGTCGTAGACCGGCGCTTAAGATCTCAGATGCTCCGAGTACCAGGCGCTCGCCCGTGCAGGACTCGCGACTCGTGTTATCGTTGCAGACTCCGACGTTGTTGCGTAACAAGCGGAATTTGATGTCGGTGGTACTTCCGTGTCTCCTGATTACGTGCTCCATCGCAGTCGTAGACCGGCGCTTAAGATCTCAGATGCTCCGAGTACCAGGCGCTCGACCGTGCAGGACTCACGACTTGTGTTATCGTTGCAGACTCCGACGTTGTTTATTCATGACGATCACCGATGCGAGGCTGGTTTATAGTTTCTTGCACTTTCAAATTGCAGTTTGGTAGAAGAAGGCCAGCCGGCGCGGCCGGCCTGCGGTGTGGTCTACCCTCAGATGTCGTACGCAGTATCTCACGTGCGTTCCCAAAAAAAAATCCCTCCTCTAATGTACTTGTTCGCCGCTTATATACTCTCGCTTGTTTTCTTTTCCAGACTCTTCTCGAACCCTCCCAAACATTTTGAGCTTCTTCCAAGCAAAGATTACGTGTTTCCCTTAGGATTGGTGGAAATCTTGCCTGCTTCGGGTTGCCGAAATGTAATTGGTGCGTTCTCTGCCACACCCATGCGCCTGATTCGATCCAGAGCGCTGATTGGCCGGCGGGATGTGTTCCCCTTCGAAGCTGCCTCGTCCGGGCGTTCTCACGCAACGCATGTGTGTTGTGTGCTTGTGTTGTGTGTGTCTTGTGTTGTGTTGCCTAAATGTGTTTTGTGTGTTTATGTGTACGCCTGCGCCAGCTCTCTCGTCGAACGCTACCCACTTGAGCTCGACATATTTATAGCCAGACTCATGTGGAAACCTGAGAACAACGCCGTTCTTGTAGAGTTCTGCGGTTACAACATCCTGTCCACTGTCCCTGGCTCAACAAGATATTGTATTTCCCCAAGTAAAGTATTTTGAAGTGAAGTCTTTCCTCAAATAAAGTATTTCCCAAATTTCCCCGAGTAAAGTATTTCCCAACAAAGGTGAATTATCTCCTGAAATAAGGTATTTCCCAAATTTTCATACTTCTTCGAATAAAGTATTTCCCAAATTTCCCCGAGTGAAGTATTTCCCCATCTCCTGAAATAAGGTATTTCCCAAATTTTCATACTTCTTCGAATAAAGTATTTCCCAAATTTCCCCGAGTGAAGTATTTCCCCACACGTGTGCTACGTGACTGTTGCGCCTAATGACTTACATGTGCGTGTGCTACGTGACTGTTGCGCCTAATGACTTACATGTGCGTGTGCTACGTGACTGTTGCGCCTAATGACTTCCATGTGCGTGTACTACGTGACTGTTGCGCCTTATGACTTACATGTGCGTGTGCTACGTGACTGTTGCGCCTAATGAGTTACATGTGCGTGTGCTACGTGACTGTTGCGCCTAATGACTTACATGTGCGTGTGCTACGTGACTGGCGCACCTAATGACTTAAATGTGCGTGTGCTACGTGACTGGTGCGCCTAATGACTTACATGTGCGTGTGCTACGTGACTGTTTCGCCTAATAACTTACATGTGCGTTTGCTACGCGACTGTTGCGCCTAATGACTTACATGTGCGTGTGCTACGTGACTGTTGCGCCTAATGGCTTCCATGTGCGTGTGCTACGTGACTGTTGCGCCTAATGGCTTCCATGTGCATGAACTGAGTGACTATTGTACTAACTGACGAGCATTTCTATTGCTCCTCATGACTGATATGTAAAACGTTCGGAAAACTCACATCTGGCGCACAAAATATCTTTTTTTCTAGGCTTCATTCCTTATTCTTAATGCTGCAGATCAATGTCTGCCCGAAATGTGAAGAGATGATGGGATTTTGAAGGATATTAAGATAATTATAAATGGCTTTTTCAATTCATTGCTAAAATTAGTTTGTAAATGTATTCTGGTAATTTAGCAATTCTGGTATATGTAATTTTTTACTGGGCAAACTATGAAAATACACGTAAGATATACCGTAGTTTATGTGTAATAAAAAATTAGCAGCATTTCATCGGCTTATTGAGCATAACAATTAAACGTTTAATAACCTTGGAATTTAGCAAACCGGGTGTGCATTGAGCGTTCTAAAACGCAAATAAAAACCCCCTGTAAATGCTAAAAAACCGACAAAAACATTTGATCATCTTCAGCAACGCAGAAATTCTACTCTTCTTTCGTCACGCAGCGGCGCCCGTGTTGTGTTCCGGTACTGGCATAGTCGAACAGGACTCAAGTAAGGCCTATTTAACACTGAGCTAGCAAAGCAGCATCTAGCGAGCTCGCATGAGCTATCTAGCAGATGGTCTGCCTGCAAGACTGGCAGGTAGGAATAGCACTATTACGAGCCGTTGCCTTCACACTGAACTCGCGCGTTTCATCCAGCATCCAGCATGCGAGGTGACAATACTATTCCTACCTACCAGTCTCGCAGACCATCTACTAGATAGCTCATGCGAGCTGCCTAGATGCTGTTTTCCTAGCTCGGTGTGAAATGAGCCTAAACCAGCGGTCTGCTAATTTGACCAATACAAGCGATACATATTTTTTTGTAAAAGAAAACATTTCACTGGAAAAATCATCATTTATAGAAAGTTAGGTTAGCTCTGAAAGCCAAGCGCTCTTTCAGGTTTTAACTCTCAAGGGTTCAAGAGCTGGTTGTGCAAACTCAGGAGCTGCTGGCCGTTGAGAAAATTAAAAATTTACAATATTCCTCCACTCGACTCAGCCGTACCGGTGGGACCGGAGGGAACCCCCTAACATCATGGTATTATTTTTCAGACGTTTAATAAATTAAAAAAACCATTGACATAAATCAATTAAGATAACACACGCCTTTGAATATATTTCTGAAAGTTTCAATTCTTTCAGAAATAATAATGAACAGAAAATATTATTTTGGATTGTCAAAAGTCGATAACCTTCACGTGTCTTTTACACTTTGACCGCAATTGGATAAACTGAAGTAAAACATTCAACTCAAATTTAAAGTCAGTTGTAGGAAGAAATTTCAAAAATAGCAAACATTAACTTTATCATGCCTTCATTTATCTTTGATTAAGTATTTATGAAAATTAAGTTTGTGTGTCAGTAGAATTAGGAAAATCTCCTCCGTGGCCACCGGCGGTGCACATTGCAGTCAAAGTTTTAGGGAATATAACTTAACCTATACTTAATATACAATGAAAAATCTTACTGTTTTACGTAATGTTAAAACACAAGTAAGAACAAATACCCTACCTATCCGAAAGCTATTCCCTATCACTGACTCCATACAGCCTCTCAAGCATGAAGGTTCGTTCATTTTGTCTCAGGAATATCACCTTTGCCGAGCTTCTGGTCATCTTTTCCCGATGTAATCGAGCCTCTAGTTATGCATCATCTGCTGCGAGCCTGGACGTATAGGGATGAAAATTCCGTGCAGTTCTTCCCAGTTATTCTACATTTGAAATTAGCACCATATTGGTTAAAAATGGTATTTTTATTCATATAAGATGAGGTTCGTATGAGTTGTGGCATAATGCGATCATCGAGTGTATTTGTCACTAATATTTGGACACAAATTCTCTTAAGTGGACGCCAATACTTGGACACCAATTCTGCTTGGAAACTAAAACTCCTTCTTGTGAACCAATTATCTTCGGAAACTAGTACTTGGACATTAATTCTCCCATGCAGGCACTCATATTTTTACACAAATTTTTCTCGAGTACCAATACTCGGACACCAATTCCCCTGTGAAGTTCATTTGTCAAACCTGGATTTCTTTTGTTCTGTACTTATTCACGACGCCGCAGGGCAGCAAGATGCTCCCTCCATGCGGCCACGACCACCCTCCATCACCGCGGTAGCCACAAATCCCGCCTTGTATTTCATAAAGGCAGCCCAAATCTCTTTGCAGCGCGCGCGCTGCGCCAGGGCAGGCAAATGACGCAAAGCTGCCACTGTCGCTCAGAGGATGCCTGCTCCCTAACCTCCGGCGCTGTGGAGCTCGCGCCGCCCGCAACTGGTTGTGCTGCTCTTGAGGGTAGGGATGACGGCTCTGAAGGCGGCTAAGGGGGCTATGAAGGCAGTGAAGGTATAAATGACGGCAGCTAAAAGGCCTCTGAAAGCAGCTAAGGGGGCTATGAAGGCACTGAAGGTAGGAATGACGGCAGTTTAGGGGGCTATAAAGGCAGAAAAGGAAGGTCTGAAGGCAGCAATAATGGCTCTGAAAGTATCAATGGCAGCTCTGACGATATCAATGGCAGCTCTGACGATATCAATGGCAGCTCTGACGATATCAATGGCAGCTCTGACGATATCAATGGCAGCACTGAAAGCAGCAATGGCAGCTCTGAAGGCAATAATCACTGCTGCAAGCAACAGATGCAGTCCGCCATTACAGCCTCTCAGCCAATGACAGCAGCAGAAGTTGTTCCTTCTTGCTCGCAGTACCACATTGAAACAGCAAAGGAGATGAAACATTACAGAAGTAAACACAGTTCTTACTCATATGTAACTTCTAAGAAATTAATCTCAGACCGTAGCAATTATTATCAAATCCAAAGTTTGTAGGACGAGTTATAAAAGTCAACGAGATAGCATTACTTCCTAGGTAATAATGCTGAGTTTGCAAGTCTCAACCGTTCTCGTCCTGCAAATGAGAAGCCTTTAAAAGCAGAATTGTTGAGCGAGAGTTGAATGAGCGCATCTGGAAGCCGTGACGGGTAATTCAAGCCTTAATGTACACCTGAAATCCCAGTTTTTTTAACAATTCTCCTCAACGTAAGTTCTACAAAGAAGATTTTCGCTGCCAGTCGTACTGTTAAGAAGGTGTCAATCCTTTTACATTTGGACCCCGTGGTGACTTAGTAAGTTTGTGAAGCCTTAGTATGCCTTTAATGAGATTTCATTGTGTTTTATTTTCTTGTGTTTTATTGTTTTTCATTTTATTTATGTTTGTTACTGAAAGCAAATCGTATGATATCATGTGATATTCCTGGCACCAGCTACAAGATTTACTGCGTTTATGGTAAAATGGATGTAGAAAAAATACATCATGATTTCTGATTGAATGATAACAAGGTATCAGAATAAAATATATTATGAGTTTATGCTTAGTGATAGCAAAATATCTGAAGAAAGTAGAACACGTGTTTATATTTAATAAAAAAATTGTCAGGAAAAAAGTAGATCATGCCTCAATATTTAGTGATAGTTCGAAAGTCATGCGCTCACACTGAATGACGCAAAATCCCGGAACCAAGAGAACCGATACATTCTTCCTCTTGTAGGCAATCTGCTTCGCGTAAAATGGCAGTCTCCCTCAAAATGGCGATCTCAGATATTTGTTTGAAATTGAGGCAACGCAAACTAAATAAAAATATGTTAAGCCTCCACCCACAAGCTTCACAAGCGTAAACTACTGTATGAGTAATTATTTAGCGCCCAAGCAGAAGCATGCCTTCTATTACTACACAAAGGAGCAGTAGAATGGATGACTTGGCGAATTTGAGTATTGCAGGTATGGGAAACGCTGCAACATGTGTGAAGCTCCTGTTCTTTTTAAACCTCTTAATCTATTTCAATCGACGCATGAGTTCTGTTGTATTTGCTGTGTTGTTCTTACATTGCTTATCTTCACGTCTTGTGCTCATCGTTAGATTCTAACTGACGAGTTTCCTTTTTCGGAATACATTTCAGGAACACGCAAAGGCGCAAAAGGAATCCTAACCTGTGACTTGCGACTACAGTCGAATGCCGTTACTCCCATTCGTTGACTGTCAACTTTTGTCTAATTCAAAATTAAAATGCAATTAGCTATCTGTAACGTTCAAATTTCACTGTTATTGTAACAGAGTCAGTGGCGATATTTAGTATCTCCTACACCAGCTTTTGTCTCGTGTTTTGGTAAATCTGAAGGATATGACAGTTGTCGATTTTCCACTTTTTGGTGTCTGAACCTAATTAACTGAATCAAAATAAACAAGTTTTCTTCTATGCACTTTTCGTCTCAAATGAGTATTTTACGATTTATAGTGGTAAGTTTAGTTTCGTCATTGATGACGAATGCGCTCGAATAAACAGCTACTCATCGATTTTCGAATTTTTGTTGCTTGAAACATGGTAATAACATCGAAATAAACAACTTTTCTTCTATACACTTTTTTCGTCAAATGAGTATTTAACGAGGTATAGCGGTAGGTTTGGTTTCGTCTTTCAAGACAGAGCGCTGGAAGCGAGACGCCATTGCAGTATTGCCATACAACTCGATCAAAGAATTTCTTTCCGCTTCAAAGACTGGAGTTGCGGTAATTAAGTCATTTACCGCTATAACTAATAAAATACTCACTTGAGACGAAAAGTGCATAGAAGAAAACTTGTTTATTTTGGTGTCATTAACCATGTTTAGGCATTACAATTTGCAAAATCGACAACTGTCATGTCCTTCAGATTTACCCGTGTTTTTATCAGTGTTCATTTTCTTGTCGAAATTCTTAGTCAAGAAGTTGGCGTTTCATATGCAGTCACCAGGAGTAGCAGACATCAGATTAAGAAGTATCGGTGTGTTCCTAAGAGCTATCGTGTACCGGCTAAAATGGAATGGTGATATGCTCAACAAATATATGTCCGTTATATAAATAGAACACATAAACGATATTATTAAGGTAAAATTGGAAAAAAACTAAAAATGAAACAGAGTTACAGTTTTCGGTTAACTTTAGACGTATTTCTGTGATGTGCTTTTTTCCCTTGCAATCTTAAACCAAACTGTAGTTCCTGAAACGTCCAAATTCAGCGCCAACTTCACAGCAGCGGGATGTGCTCTACAATTACACGTCCCTGTCATCCGCGAGACAACATCGCAGAGTCGCAGAAGTGATCGTTGTTCGTAGATCGTGTTCTCGAGAATGCTGCGCTTGAAACCAGCATTCAAATTCTGAAACCCGAATTTTTACCACTCAACACTTCGTGTCGATATCTGTACATGGCGACAATATATTCAAGCATTTAATTTATCAGACCGTGTTTGTGTACACGATATCATCATGATACCATTGAAAGTGCCTCAATTGATGGTATCGTTAATTTTGAAGGAAAAAGCATGCAACAGCTCTAGCATAACAGATAATGCGGGAAAACCGTCAAACCATGAGGAACTACACCTCTGTGATGCGGTATCTTTATTTATTTGTCATAATAAAAATAAATGCAATTCTGTTTGTGAAAGAAAATTGATTACTGTAAGCGTGAGGGTTATGTTTCGCTTCTGCTCCAACTCTGGTGCCTGTACGTGACTGGTGACTGACGACAAGGTACTGGGGTGACTGCCAGTCGGCTTGTATCAGGTGCCGCGTTCTAATCTGTTCAGCGAGGGCTGTCCTAACCCCTGCAGAATTACTGCCACAAAACAATAAACTAGGACCGATTCTCATTTGGAAGCTTCGCTAGGCCTTTTATTAATCTGCGTGACGGCACCTGAACCATCAGCGACCAACCCGAGCATGATTCATATGATTGTGGAAGCCAAAATCACATAAGGCTTTGACTGAGCTCTGTCTTTGATGTAGGCTCGCTTCCAAGCCAATAATGCGTGATCAATAAGGCTCCACATCGTGGGGCTCGTGATAAAACGTCTTGTTAGCCCGTATTCAATTGGATTTCAAACCTAATGACACCGGTATGAAATAACAAAGCAGTTTGGACTCAAACGCGATAGTCTCGTAAAAATTTAAATTCAAAATGAACCCAAAACTCAACAATTTGAGTTTCTTACTTTGCCACCATATTCCACGATATTACTTTCATCCTCCAAGAGGCCCTTAGTAATTTTTGACTCTATAACTTCTCTTCGACTATTCCAGTACTAAAACATCTCAGCAGTTTTTGCTTTGCATCTGTGAGAAATGCCCCAGATCTGCTTTGTGTCCGTTGGTGTGAGGGGTGTCTGATAAACGATCGCCAGACGTCTGATAAACGCTTGATTTACCTTCAGGTACCTGTCAAATACTCGAAAAAAGCCTATCTTGCCTGCTAGTGTCAATCAATTGTCTCATAAGCACTCAATGTTTCTGCTTTGAATGCCAGAAAATGTCTTGCTTGCTGGCTAGTATCAACCAATTGCCTCATCATCACCTAACGTTTCTGCTGGGAAAGCCCTAAAGCTTGTAAATGCCTATCTTGCCTACTGGTATTCACCTACTGCCTGACGAGTGCCTACTGATACCTGCCAAAGGACTAACAAATACGTATCTTGCGTCCCGCTATCTACCAATCACCTTGCAAGTGCCTGAATTTTCTACTAATACCTACCAATTGTTTGATAAATACCTGATTTATGCACTTGTATTTACCTATTGCATCAAACTTGTCTTGTCAGTTCGGACCCAACGATTTCCTGCCTAGTGCTTGTCTTGCCTGTTAAAACCTTTCCACTCGGTATCTGCCAAATGTCAGGCAAATGTATGACTAGCCGTTCAGGATGTGCCAAATGCATCGGAATTGCCCAACTTCTCTGCTACCATTCACCGAATACGCTTGAGAAGCGGCTACTGACCTCCTGAGGGACACCAGAAGGCTAGCGAACGGCACCTCAATTGTGTGTTGCGCAGAGTCGGCGGCTGTGGGCAGCCAGTTGACATTCCTTAGCGTGTCGCCGATGTCATCAAGTCTCTGACGATGGCATTTACGTATCGCCGATGGCATTTATGAGTCGCCGATGGTATCAAGTCTCTGACGATGGCATTTACGAGTCGCCGATGGCATCATGTCTATGACGATGGCATTTACGAGTCCCCGATGGTATCAAGTCTGACGATGGCATTTACGTGTCGCCGATGGCATCATGTCTCTAACGATGGCATTCACGTGTCACCGATGGCATCAAGTCTGACGATGGCATTTACGTACTGCCGATGGTATCCAGTCTCTGACACCTTGACACTATATGCGAATCTGATGTATCTCGATTGGATTCCGAATGATTCCGAATGATACCCAATGTATCTTGACTGGATTAAATATCTTTTTGGGCATATCTTCAAAGTTCTACGACGTTCGCTTGAATGAAAAGCATCATTTGAATTAACTGTGCACGCCTCAACTGAGATACATTAGCCGTTTTATTATTTGGAAAATAACTACCGAAAACAGGGAAATTTTCACGTGAGCAATTACCACAGTACCATTGCCTTATTAACTAACCAATAAACGTCGAACTTTAAGTTTTTAATAATGCCTTGTATTCGTAACTACTCAAACGCGGTTTGAAAACAATCAATCGAAACTTCTGTTTAACACGCGCTCGTCTTGAGTAATTAAAAAAATTAGGCATATATAACTTATCTCTGGGATCAAGAACTTTTCAAGGAAAAAATATGCAACAGCTCTAGCATAACAGTTTAACTGAAAAGAAACCTAAGCAAGTCTCAATCTCAGCGACGTTATCAATTTTGACATCGTGCATTCTGTGAATATGTTCCTATTTCGTCCATATAACTTAACCTGAATAAGAAAACCTGCATACCACGTAATTACACAGAGAGCGAGGGCACTTCTAAACAAATACGAAACAAGTTTTACTTTACTTTCAGTTTCCCTTTCTTAACAGCATTCCTTTGCTATTAAAAATTGGGAGAAACCGGAATGAAGACGGGAAACAGCGTGACGTGTCGCATCTTCCTCTGCACCAGTCAACATCGTTTAAGTACCTTGTATTAATCACCTGTGCATGAAACGATTGTTTAATGAACATTTTATTTTTTATTTGATGAGGGCTTTTGGATGTTTTTTTTAGAAGTTTTTTTATTTTGCTTGAAATTCACTGCACAAAACCATACGCACCCTTGCTTTTCCTAAGCCTTCGCAGAACTAAGCGGTAACCTTCATTTTTGGCCCTAATTTTTTATCCTTCATCCCTGACCTTCGTAAAAAAATGTTTTAAGCCTTCGAGTACCGAGGAACAAGTAAATTGAAGTGAATAAATGTTAAAAATATGGTCGGCTCGCTGCTGAAAAAAAATAAAAAACCTAACCAACGAAAAACGCATTGGGTATTTTCCCTATTTCAAAGACAGGATCCGCCCGAAAAGTGCTGTAAAAACCAATGATTCACACGGAGAGAACACCCTGACTTGCCGGTCGAAACGATTACTTTAAAAGTAGCGCTCAGTTCAACTTCACTAAATTTACGTGCAAAGTTAGCAAAAGTTCAGGGAAGCCCGGGGCGCAGAATGAGCAAAAAAATGAGGTACCGTCACCGAAACGTGTCGTCTGATGCCGCATTCCACCTCGCATCAGAACCTCAGATCGCATCAGATATTTATTAAAATTCCTACACAGCAGCCCCGACCGACAGCCACTCAAGGCCACATATGGTACGTCGTCGAATTTTCAGTTCCATATTAAAAGGACTGCAAACTTGTGCGCAGGAGTGGATGGATTTATACATTATAAATAATGACTTCGGGTCCGTGCGTATGAGATGTGTTTATGAAAGTACCTCCAAAATAGCACGCTAAAACGATGATTGTAATTTTTTTTCAATCTTGGACTCGATAATTTGAAGTAAACGAATCGCGTTAACTAAACATGCGTAGTTTGATTTGAAGCATACTTAGTGTCAGGGTTTGATGTACAGTATTTAGAATCTAAATGAGCAGTATTTACCATGAAAATTTAGGGTACTCAGAATCAGCGTTTACAGCATTCAAAACTAACCCTTTCAGCACTGAGAAAGAGCGAAAGAACGCATTGGAATGCGCATCTGGAACACTGATGTCCAGCATTTGCAGCATTCAGAGTCACCATTGGAAGGATTGAAAATAAGCACTTGCGTTACCAGCGCTGGAAATGATAAAGCTGCTGCAGCATCATTGTAGACCGAAAGCCTCTCTTAAATACAGGCTTATTCTCTTAAAGAACAACCATTGAGAGACCTGCTTTAAATTTACCTTATAAACAGGAAATGCTGCAAGAGAAACGGGTCTGGGCCCTCGAGCTGAATGTCGTCTGTGTATGTGCGCTGCGCAGCTCTCTCTGCAACTCAGGGCGGACACTGAGCCTTGTAATGCCCGGGATATCAGCTCTAGATTGTGAATAAAGGAGGCGTGGTGGCAGTGATGTTGGTCCAATTTTAGTTTTAAGTGATTTAAGGCGCTTCCAGGTTATTATTTTGTGTGTAGCAGGGATTTTGAGGGAATAATTTGGCGGAGGAAAAATGTTTGCAATCAAATTTATTAAGGGGTTTCGTGATTAGAGTTGTTTTTGCCGAAAATAATTTTCACCCAGTCTTTGAGAAAAATAATGTAATTAATTAATGAGGGATGATAGGATTGCGAGAGTAGTAGCTGTTGGAAGTGATGTTAGAATGCCTGTGTTTGGTGAAGTGAATAGAAATCGAATAAGAAGTGCAGAGGTGAGATGTGCGTTGGATGAAATGAAAAATGGGAAAGCTCTAGGTTTGGATGGCTGCACGGTTGAATGTCTAAAGAAAGGAGGAAATGTGGTTATAGAATGGTTGGTTCGTTTATTAAATGTGTGTTTCGAGGCTAGTAAAGTGCCGGTTGATTGGAGTAGCGCGTGTGTAGTTCCGTTGTACAAGGGGAAAGGTGACAGGTATGAGTGCAGTAATTCTAGGGGTATAAGTCTACTGAGTGTCGTTGGGAAGCTGTATGGAAGAGTGTTAATTGGAAGAGTGAGAGTGTTGACGGATCGTGTTCTTGCTGAAGAACAGTGTGGTTTTAGGTGTGGTAGAGGTTGTGTGGATCAAATGTTTGCTGTGAGGCAGGTGAATGAAAAATACTTATTAAAGGGAAAGGATGTATATTGGGCATTTATGGATCTAGAGAAGGCGTATGACAGAGTGGATCGCGAGGCTTTATGGCAAGTGGTAAGTTTGTATGGAGTGGGTGGGAGACTGTTGAATGCGATCAAGAGTTTCTACATTGATAGCAGAGCATGTGTGAGAGTAGGGAATGAGGTGAGTGAATGGTTCCCAGTTGTGACAGGTGTGAGACAGGGATGTGTGATGTCGCCGTGGTTGTTTAATTTGTTTATGGATGGTGTGGTGAGAGAAGTGAATGCCAGAGTGTTGGGAAAAGGTGCGCAGTTGGTGGGACGAAATGGTATGTATTGGGAAGTGTGTCAGCTGTTGTTTGCAGATGATACAGCGCTTGTGGCTGATTCAGAGGAAAAACTGAGGAGACTGGTTACAGAGTTTGGTAGAGTGTGCGAAAGGCGGAAATTGAGGGTAAATGTGAATAAAAGTAAGGTGATGAGATGTTCAAGAGGTGGAGTGTTTGGAACTTTGGATGTGAGGTTGAATGGGGAAGTTTTAGAGGAGGTAGAGCATTTTAGGTACCTCGGGTCGGATGTGACTGTTAAGGATAGTATGGAAGTAGAAGTGAAGCATCGAGTGAGTGAAGGTTGTAAGACATTAGGTGCAATGAGGAAAGTTTTTGAATGCAGGAGTTTGAGTATGAATGCTAAGAGGGGACTGTATGAAAGTTTGATTGTGCCAGTTTTGTTGTATGGAGCAGAGTCCTGGGGGTTGAGAGCAGCTGAGAGGAGGAAGTTGGATGTGTTTGAGATGAAGTGTTTGAGGAGCATGTATGGAGTAACTAGAAGAGATAGGATCAAGAATGAGTTGGTTAGGGAGCAGACGGGTGTTATCAAAAGTTGAGCAGGCGAGTGGATGAAAGAGTGCTTGGATGGTTTGGGCATGTAGAAAGAATGAATGTTGATCGGCTGGTGAAAAAGATATATATGTCGGAAGTGAGTGGTCTTCGAGCGCGAGGTAGACCACGGATGAGTTGGATGGATGGGGTGCGACGTGCTTTGTATGAGAGGGGTCTGACTGTGGACGTGGCGAGAGGGATGGCTGCGGACAGAAGTGAGTGGGGGCAGTGTATAAGGAGGTAATTTTATTTTTGACGCGTTACTGGAAGCTGCCCGCGTGTGATGGGGTTGACCTGTCACGTGCGGGGGAGGGGCTGCACTCAATGAAGCGGTCGGGGTAAACCAGCTGTTACTGTCGGGCCTGACTGTGGAAGGTGGTTGTGCTGGGCTGCTGCTGATCCTGGCAGTTCAGGTGCGGCCAGTGCTGCCTCTCTCGCCTCCTAGTGACTAAGTGTGGTGATTGTGGCCTGCTGTCGGCTACCCTCCCATGGGGAGGATAAGCCCGGTATATGTATGTATGTATGTATGTAATTTTAAAAAATATATTTTTTTACAAGACTACCAGTAGAGGCGAGCATACTGATAAAATTACCCGTTTAACGTTTTGGGAAATATTTTTTTCAGGATTTTCACGACACACTTTCTTCATGTTATTAAAAAGTCAATCAATCTAGCAAGCTGCCATGGACCCAGATTTTACACGTGATGTGTAAAATTACGAGTACAGCTAGAAAATATCGTTCTTCTTCACTGACCGCTATATTATTGTAATGGGGTTGGAGAAAGTTTTTTCAGTTTTTTAACCAGAAGAATGAGCGAGTGAGTGAAGGGCAAGCTCAGTGAGTAGAAGAGTTGTTTCGTGTGACCTCTGCTATTTTTGCTCTGCGTTTATTATTATCACCAGAAAGCTGTGCTCTGGTGAAAATTCTGCGGAGACAGAAGGGGAGACTTGAATTTTTCTCCCACTTCCGTCATAATTCTTGCTACCCTCACACCAACTGCATCGTAAGAGAAATAACGGTAATTCCTATTTGTCTATAAGTAAAAGTTTTGCTTTTGGCAGAGCCTAACGATGAATAAAAGACCAAAGAAAATCGCATCAATAGGAATCATATTTCTTTAAAACATTTCACCAATAAAAAAGAACGTTTCGACTAAGTTTTACTGAAAGTTGAGAACGTTCTATTTTACAAGGGAAATATTTTTAAATAAGTATGATTCGTATTCAAGCGATTTCCTTTGATCTTTTATTCACTCTGATATGTTGGGTGGGAAATCCTAAAGGATTTCGTTCATCCGCCTCCGTTGTTAACCTGAGCTCAGGCAAAGTAATATTGTCAAGACTTATTAAAGTTGAATTTTTTAAACTTCACTTGGAAAAACTTGAATAATCATCATCATAGCTTTCACGATTTCATAACTAATGTTAAGCAAGTAATTAATCGATTTAACAATCATATAAATCAAAAAATAGATTCGAAAATCATTAAAATTCGAAAAACATTCTTAATTTTAGATGTTTTCTCATTTCAAATTCAGCCCCCCACAAATACTAGGCGAAGATGAGGCCGTTTTCCACAACTGTAAAAAATTTTGCTGTGCCACTAAACTCGCTTACTTATTTGCGTATTAAATTAAATAATGATGTTACACTTTATGCCATATTATTACGGCAAATTTTCTTCAAAAGTAATGTGTCGCAGGAATTTTTCTTAAAAATAAGCCTGATAACTTATACATTTAATTTTCCTCGAAATATGAGTACACATTTCTGCGAAGAATGAAATAACTCTGAAAATAGGACATCTCCGGCAAAAGCAAAAATAGACTTTCAGATCTCTTACTCTGAGTTCTAGTTACAGTGAAGTTTATTGGTAATGCCAACCACTAATAAGCTTCAAATAAATATACAATTTCTAAGAGGATTAGATTATCTTCATTTGTAAATACGATCTTTTTCATAAATATACTGTACATGTCAGCGATGTAAGTTTTAGTTTTTGTTAGCGTAGTAACTCCAGAAGCAAAGTACCAAGTCTAGCAAAGTACCAAGTCCATCTGGCTTCCGAAGCGTATACCGGCAAATTTGTTCGTTTCCGGTTATTGAAAAAAGTTGTGCATACATGTTGGCTCAAAGCTTCATAATTCATGAAAGAGTAACCAGAAGCGGATACACAAAATATTCTCATCGTTTTTAAGTCATTCTCAGGAAACGGCCTCTTGTTCCCCTACCATGCGAGTTCCACATGCACATTTAGGTTTGAACATCAGCAATCAAATGAGCTCCCTTTTAAGTTGTAGCATGCACCCTGTACGATGACAATCATAGTTGCGTGTTCAGTAAGTTAGTAATTCAGTATTGAAAAAATAGCTGTCTAATGTTCCTGGCGTGTAATTGTTTTATTATGAACAACTAATTAAAACATTATTATGAACACCGTTTTAATTAATGTCCCTCACAATAAACATTCGATTTACTCACATATCTGCGTTAGCCTCCCAACTTTACTGATCACGTGTCAGTAAGATCATGAAAATACTTCCTAAATATATATTTTCTTTAGCTACCATATTTATCAAAAACTATAAATGTCGTGCATCGAGTTCTAGTGTACGTAATATTATCGCTGGATTCATATTACACCATCAATTACTTGTACCTAATCTCGTCATCACTTCTGAGGTCACCATTCGGTGCAATTATGCCCGTATGCTAAATTTTCTCATCATCATACGGGTCAAGTACCATTACGATCATGCCCGGACGCTCAATTTTCTCATCACCATACGGGTCATGTACCATCACGATCATGCCCGTATACTCAATTTTTACATCACCAAATGGGCCAAGTACCATTACGATGATGCCCCTATACCCAATTTTCTTATAACCATACGGGTCACTCACCATTACGATCATGCCCGTATACCCATTTTCTCACCCATCACCGTAAGGGTTACGGATCACGGACCATTGCCCGTATATTCCGCACCACCGTACGGGTCATCTGTCACAGACCATTCAGCACTTAACTCCTCACCCTCGCACTGATCATGACATATCACAATCTCTTAAGTGCTGCTCTTTTCCAGTACCTGACGGCGATCACTCAGCCTCTTTGTCTCCATGTCCATTGTTTACAGGAGCCCCTGCACTCCCCTGCCCGCCCTCCAATATCCCCGACTGATAAAGGGTCAAGTTTTTGCCGGTGTTTCTGCATGGCCAAGCCAGCTAGATTTTCAAGTCCGATAAGAAAGGACGAGTCAGAATTGGTATTGGAAGCAATTTGCCGGAATGAGCTCAGGGTGAGTGGTTATCAGCGTCAGGCAGCGCTTTAATAAGCTTTATCGACCGGAAACTCACAGATTCAGCTAAAATTTTTAGCCCCTCGACTGTTATGATTTTCACAAGAATGGACCGTCGCCATTGGCTAGGAGGTAAGGCGACCAGGCTGTTCTGCCCCGCCAGGACTGTTGGATGCAAACTGCAAAGCTCCTCTACGCTGTCTGCGCTGCCGCAGGGCTTATCGTGAACTTTTGTCTCCTGAATCGGGCATTAGCATTCGTCCTTGGCTCTCGCCCGAGGAATTTTAAAAGTTCCAAGGATTTTGCAACTGGCGTTGATTTTAATTTGAAATTGTAGTCTTTCCATTTGACTCGAATAGTATTTATTTAGACACTGCTGACTTAGGTATGCGGATGCGAATGGATTTTGGACACCAAAATTCTTTCAAGGGTTCGAGGGGTTTTGTGTAGAGGCTAAGGAATTTTTCAAATTCAAGTTAGGATGCAAAAATTCAAGGATTCCTCTCTATTTTTGGTTATCGTCCTTGCTGATTTTAAGGCGAGATTGCACAACCCTTGTGATGTAAAATAACCCGATACAAAAAGTTTCCTTACTCTGTAAAAATTCACGAAAACAAAAATATAAAACGCGAGACCATTTTTTTAATGCTCCATTTTAATGTCATGAATTCATTTCATCATCATTTTACGCTAAAACAAAGATTCTCAAGAAGCAAAATATAAATAATCCGCCTAGATAATTAAATAAAGACGAGGTTATGTGGGGCGATTGAAATCTGCAGCCTCGAGAATGAGACGGACGAGGTGACATCCAAAACACGGTTGCAATCCCCGCAGACTATTGGCAACACGGGCAGCGTTAATTAGATAGCTTCCATTGAGGGCAGCCGACCCAGATGTGTTGTGCAAGTGAAAGCAGGGCTCAGTGACAGCCGTGAGACCCTCTGCCAGTATTGGGCTTAAATGGAACACCTCCTCCTCTCAGTCTGCGTACTTGATGGTAAAAGCGTTACGCTGGCGACCGCGGTAGCAACGTTTTCGAAAAATTATTGATTGTAAAAACTTATTAACACGTTAGTCGAGTGGGTTAAACTGAAGTTCAATTTCCAATTCATATTTAAAGTCAATTTTAGTGAGAAATTTTAAAAATAGCGAACATTAACTGGGTCGTGTCTTTACTTCGATTTGTTTAAGTATTTATGGTAACTGAGTTTGCAACTACTCGTCGCTCAGTAGGAATTAGGAAATTCTCCCGTGTACATCGCGATCAGCGTGTTAATTTAGTTGGCACGTGCATTGTTTTTCTATTTTCCTGCTTGCGTGCTTCAGAGCTGCTCAATAATAGCTCACAGATAGCGTGATGTTTGATACCGTGACGCATTTCTTACAGATTTCATTTTTATGAACTGATAGAAACTTATTCACTCTGCGTTCGGTATTTTCAACACAATTCTAAAAGATCATTATCAAGCAAAAGAAAAGAGTCGTCCACAAGCTATTGTCTGCAACAGTACTATAAAGATTTCTAAATGGTGTAGAGCAGCCATTCAGACACAGCTACAATTCATAATAAAAATTTATTATTACACACCGCATCGCTAAGCCACAGCACTGTCAGTAATGGTACCCTGCATGTGAACGTTGGATTCCTTGCAAATAATTGAAACAGCATTGATTGGTTAGAACTATAGCAGCAGTTTGGGTGTGTTCCTCTATAGTAGCAGCACTCTCATGCTGGTAAGCACTTGTTTGAGCATCGCTCTGAAGTCGAGGTCTTCTTTTAAATCGGAAGCCTTTCTCAGAACTCCTAAAATATTATTCCATGCATTAAAAAAAATCCAATATTTCAATCAGATGAAATATTCAATATCATTTATTCGCGTTTAATATTTCTCGATGCTTTGGATGCTCCGAGGGGTGAAAACCAATGTAAATTACATTCGGTATTCGCCGATATCGCTTTAGCGTTGCCGTGTGAAGTGTATAAACGCGAAATATGTACACTAAGACTTCTAAAGAAACTCTCATCCTGAATTGTTCATGAGTGAAATCGAAGCAGTCGTCTCCAGATCAGGCGTCACACGACGCCTTTTGATATGAGAAAATGTAGTGACAGGGCATCGTCCTGAGGAGTGTGTGAGTAGTGACAGTCTACTGTTTTACGGCGCGCTAAAGTAACCAATAGGTAAGTAGTGACAGTTTTGCGTCTTACGAAGCGTTTAACTAATCAAAAGTGACGGTGCACCGTTTTAATTAATGTGCAAGTAGTGACAGCTTACCGTTTATCAGAATTTTCAGGTAATCAGTAGTGGCGGTGCACCGTTTTAATTAAAGTGTAAGTAGGGACAGCTTACCGTTTATCAGAATTTTCAGGTAATCAGTAGTGGCGGTGCACCGTTTTAATTAATGTGTAAGTAGGGATAGTCTAGCTTGCAAATTATAATCTGTTGTGACGGCATCATCTTCGCTCTACGAACAACTCGTTCAGGGCTGAGAGTGATCATTCATGCTCATCATTTGCTGTTAAACGTTACTTTAAAATCCATATCAAGGAAAATCGAAGGTAATAGACCACAATAATTTATTGAAAGACAGACTTTTCATTCTTTTAAGGGGTTTTTGGATCCAGTCCAAAAACTACATTTAGTGAAATATATGACTTCTGTGAATAAGTTACCTAACAACTTTCGAAGCTAAAATTTAAAGTTCCACACTGCATGAAAAGTTTCTAGACATAAGTTCTGCTGGCGTAAGATGAGAATGGGGAAAGCAAGTGAAATCGTACGGATTGTTAAATGAAGCATGTAAGAGTTAACGGACCAATAGAAACGGAAGTAAATACACGAAGCTTCACGATTCGACAGAGTTCATCTGATGAATACGATAATGCAAGTCACAAATTAAAGCGACCTATCCTGAGACTTGACAAAACCTGAGAAATACGTCTGAAGGCTACAAATTTGAAGGTGTGATAGAAATTGATTTTCAAATTCTCCTCGAGTGTTTATGAAAATAATATGACATAGAAATTTGTTTATGCTGGGCAAAATTGTTCCTGGAACTGAATTGAAAACATTGAACTGGTGTTTAACAGTTGTAGTTTATAAACATATCTGAGATACAAAAATGAGTTTCAATCAAAGAAAAAGTACTTGAACGAAATGAGTCGATGCGGCAGTACGGACTACGAAAGTTACAGAATAATCAGGTTCAATGGCAGGAGTTAAAGGAAACATCTCTAAATAAGTCATTCATATTAATTGCTATACTAATGCAATCGTGTTTTAGGAATGCTGTTTCAGTTTCCCAACTTTCGTGATGGATTAAGTTAACAAAATGTGAACTCAGTGAGTAGAAAAGCTTTTTTCAACCCATTGTAGCATCCTCTCTGTTTGTACCCCAGAAAAGTTGTAGATACAAGGAGGAAAAGACCGCTGGTGAAGCCTGGGCCTGAACCATGTTGTTTCTGGTCTAAAGTGTGACGTTTAACGCTTGTAACACGCCTTGCCCCGCATTTTGATTTGTACCCTAAATTTCTATTCTTTACCCCGAGTCCTAAATTCTGTTCCCTGTCCTTCCCTCTGTGCTCTGAACACCCTATAGTTTACTATACCGTACCTGAGTTTCTTACTCTGTTCCATGAGTTCCCTGTTCGGTGCCATAACTTCTTTATTATGAACAATAAATTCACCATCCTGTACCCTTACTTATTTGTTCTGTACCCTGACTTCTCTATTCTCTATCCTGTACCTTGGCTTTCTTTTCTGAACCCTGGCTTCTCCATTCTGTACCCCAAATTTTTATATTGTACCCTGACTTTTCTATTCTATTCCCTGACTTATCTATTCTGTACCCTGACTTCTACAGCCTGTACCCTGGCTTCTCTATTCTTTACCCTGACTTCTATATTCTGTACCCTGGCTTCTCTATTCTGTACCCTGACTTCTCTATTCTGTACCCTGGCTTCTCTATTCTGTCCCCTGACTTCTCTATTCTGCCCCCTGACTTCTCTATTCTGTACCCTGACTTTTATATTCTGTACCCTGACTTCTCTATTCTGTACCCTGACTTATCTATTCTGTACCCTGACTTCTATATTCTGTACCCTGACTTCTATATTCTGTACCCTGGCTTCTCTATTCTGTACCCTGACTTCTATATTCTGTACCTTGACTTCTATATTCTGTACCCTGGCTTCTCTATTCTGTACCCTGACTTCTATATTCTGTACCCTGGCTTCTCTATTCTGTACCCTGACTTCTATATTCTGTACCATGGCTTCTCTATTCTGTACCCTGACTTCTATATTCTGTACCCTGGCTTCTCTATTATTTACCCTAACTTCTATATTCTGTACCCTGGCTTCTCTATTCTTTATCCTGACTTCTCTATTCTGTACCCTGCCTTCTCTATTCTGTACCCTGACTTTTATATTCTGTACCCTGGCTTCTATATTATTTACCCTGACTTCTATATTCTGTCCCCTGAATTCTCTATTTTTTACCCTGAATTCTCTATTCTGTCCCCTGAATTCTCTATTCTGTACCTTTACTTCTCTATTCTGTACCCTGACTTCTATATTCTGTACCCTGAATTCTCTATTCTGTCCCCCCAATTCTCTATTCTGTCTCCTGAATTCTCTATTCTGTACCATGAATTCTCCATTCTGTACCATGAATTCTCTATTCTGTACCCTGAATTCTCTATTCTGTCCCCTGAATTCTCTATTCTGTCCCCTGAATTCTCTATTCTGTCCGCTGAATTCTCTATTCTGTACCCTGAATTCTCTATTCTGTCCCCTGAATTCTCTATTCTGTCCCCTGAATTCTCTATTCTG
Organism: Morinoia aosen; assembly: GCA_030386875.1. Classification (NCBI taxonomy): domain Eukaryota; kingdom Metazoa; phylum Arthropoda; class Malacostraca; order Amphipoda; family Talitridae; genus Morinoia; species Morinoia aosen. The sequence continues at coordinate 22,882,283 of CM059567.1, read as the reverse complement.
TCCCCTGAATTCTCTATTCTGTCCCCTGAATTCTCTATTCTGTACCCTGAATTCTCTATTCTGTCCCCTGAATTCTCTATTCTGTACCCTGAATTCTCTATTCTGTCCCCTGAATTCTCTATTCTGTACCATGAATTCTCTATTCTGTACCCTGAATTCTCTATTCTGTCCCCTGAATTCTCTATTCTGTCCCCTGAATTCTCTATTCTGTCCGCTGAATTCTCTATTCTGTACCCTGAATTCTCTATTCTGTCCCCTGAATTCTCTATTCTGTCCCCTGAATTCTCTATTCTGTCCCCTGAATTCTCTATTCTGTCCCCTGAATTCTCTATTCTGTCCCCTGAATTCTCTATTCTGTCCCCTGAATTCTCTATTCTGTCCCCTGAATTCTCTATTCTGTCCCCTGAATTCTCTATTCTGTACCCTGAATTCTCTATTCTGTACCTTTACTTCTCTATTCTGTACTCTTACTTCTCTATTCCGTACCCTGACTCCTATATTCTGTACCCTGAATTTTCTATTCTGTACCTTTACTTCTCTATTCTGTACTCTTACTTCTCTATTCTTGTCCTCAAGTTTCTATTCTGTACCCTTACATCTCTATTCTGTATACTGCGTTTTCTTCATTTGTCACACTATGAGTCATGCACATGAATAATCATGAATAGCGTTCTTCGTCAAAACGGTGCAAGTTAAATCCTAGAGTAAATAGGGTTTTGCATTCGGTGCCCTAAGTTTCGGAGTGCTATAATCCAATTATTTTCTTAGCAGCAACGTAATGAACGCGACAGCAGCTGATTACGCAGTGATTATTTTACGAGAGCCAGTCATTGCAGCAAAGTTTTCTCGTTAACGGAGAAAATTAACATCACCCCACAGAAAATTCATTTAAAAATTCCCATTCTTCCACGGCTCGCTGAACTCAGATTGAAAATAGTTCGTTAGGGCGAGTTTGTATCAGGTGAACAGATTACATTTTTGTTGGCGTCGGCTGTTGCCGAGCAGAAAATATAAAGCAGCAAATTACGCACGATATTTTTCCGGAAGCATACGAAGCTTTGCATCATTTCCCAGCGGGAATAGAAAATGGAAGTGTGAGCTAAAATTCCAGCGAATTACTGCTTATTGGGCAGCGATCACTCTTCGCATGCTATGGCTTGAAAGAGATAAGAAAGCATCAGAAAAGATTCAATAATTACTGCACGGCTTTTACGTGAGAGTCAGTGCGCGAAGCTTAATTCGGATCTGGTTCGCTGGTAAAAGGCCTTGATGTGAACTGAGTAATGAGCGCACGGGCTGTGAGATCATTGAGTTTTGCGTTCCTAGAGTTAGTTCTTAGATTTGTTACAGCAACAGTAAATTTTCTCCTGATTTGCATCAGCTTTGCAAACTTCACGCCGTCAAATCGAAAATTGCTGCGAGGAATACAGCATTGATGATGCACCCAAAAATAAACTAAGTTCATACCAACTCAAACTTGAAATAGGATGCAGTCATTCACGTCTTTGGCGCTGAGTATTTCCCATAAAGCAATAAATGTGACTCATGAATTTTCCTGTGTATTTTTCACTTGTGTGCCTCCTTGATCTCCAATAAGTGAACCTCTGAGAGAAACACTGTGAAAAATAACGTGTAAAGTGAGCGTTCAAATCCTTGGCTTTGACCGACTTCTCGATCTTGAGCCCTGTCTGACTTGAATCACGACTTCTGAGAAGATTTTGCTGAGTAGCTCTGCAAGACTCGAATCCCTCGAAGTTCAGTTAATTGCATGAACCACAGAGAGAAGACTCTCATCACGATGACACCAAAATGCAATGTCAAAATCCAGGCGACACATCAAAACACACATCCCTTGAAGGGGGTCAACTTTTCATCACAGAAAAAGGGCGCAATGGTGACAGCTAATCTTGGATTGCAATCTGTGGACCCTAAAAAGAGGAGTTCTTCAAACAGGAGGTGATCCGAGTTTCCATGGTCTCTCTTTTAGCATCATAAACTCTGCCTAAAACACGCCGAATAAGACCTGTACTTGTCGGAAAATGTGCGTCAGCTCAAATGGGGGAGAAGTGAGCGAGGGTGAAGTGTCCAGTATCCAAAACGAAGTTTGGAACTTGAATTAAACTCATCAACAAGCGGAGAGGGAGCCAGAGACTCTATTACGCTGCCCCGTAATGGTTAGAGTTTTGTTCACAAAATAGAATGGCTGGAGTTAACGCTAACTCTAAATGCAATTTAGGTCATTTCCTGGATTCGTGTGAAGGAATATCGTACGCGAAACAAGTTGCAGGGATTTTATCATGTTTCTAAAAAGATAGCTTCGTGATGAATAACTGTACGCTCATTGCAGGCATTGATGTTATGTTGAAAAATCTCTCATTTTTTTCTTGTTTTCATTCACGTATTTATCTTGAAAATCTGGTGAGTCCGGATAATTTTCAAAAATTTTACTGCGCAGCATTGTTATCTTCTAACCAAGTCTAATTAGCGTGGCCGAGTCTTCTTAGATGAACTTACGCTGCTCCTGTGGCACAACGAAGACATAAATTATTTGGAAATTTAAATTTTAAGACTCTTGTGTGCACACCACAAGAGATTTAGAGTTAGAAGAGAAGCAGAAGAGAAGTTGAGGCGCATGAACGGAACCCTAGCATAAATCTCACAGATGAGATAATGCAGCGATTCATGTTTTGATATACATCCTGTCATCCAAATCTCAACCATCCTGACTAGGATTCGTTTCTAATTCGTCTGCAGTGCTCAATCCCTTTTCACAGGAGGTATTGGTTAGATGTTGTTCATATTACATCAGTTGTTCGTTCGTACTGCACTAATACTTACATTGTTACTGCAGCGCTCATATCATGATTCATTCACGGCAGATATTGTGCAACTCTATGTCTGTTTTTTCATGCTACAATTTCTGTGCCCATGGTGCAGCTCGTTGATGTTTCCTTTTTTATGCTCAGGTACATCTTCTTTAGTAATGGGATTGTTAAAATTTCAGAAATCGGTTAACAATCCAACTGCTCCTAAAAGATAAATTTCAACATGGAATAAAACCATTCTTTTGAAATCCCTTTGCATTTTACGTGAGAAAGAGCAGGTCTTTTAGCTGTTTTTTATTTCGCTCACACGTCAGGTGCAGATTTAGATGAGTTGCTGATTTGTGCTTAGCACTTCCTTCGGAGTACTTAAGATCTAAAGGAACCTAATTTGAACGTAAATCTTGATAATCTGAGACGCTCGTGCGTGCTCCAGAATCAGAAATGTCTCATTGTCTCTCTACATAGAATCAGTTACATTGTGATAAATACTGGGCAACTTTCAATGAAGTTATGTTTTTACCAGGACACACGGTAAAACATTAAAGTTCACCAAATCATTTGCGTTGTAAGAAAGTGATACGTTGGCTCTATTCGAAATATAACTACATTGACGATCTCTACTGTTTTCTACATCGAAAAAAAAATAAACACATTTGAGTTTCCATCAGGAAAGACTTCGCGAGATTTAAAGACTACGATGAGCATTTTAAAACTCCGTTGAGACTCAGGCCATGCCTCGAAGTCGGTAACTTAGTAGGAACCATATTTTTTGAGATGGAGATTCATGTTTTAATGGGAACTCCACGTTCATACTTTTATGCCCAGACACCATTATGAGCCGAGTTTTTAACCTTTAATTCGAAAATTCATACATAGCTGTTCGAAAATTGCTCGAATTATTCAAGATTTCTAATCGACGTGTTTCTTGGAAACACCTAGCTTCGGGAGGCCATAACATTTCTTGATTTTTAATCTTTACGTGATATGGAAACTTTTCGAACAGCTGCCTGTGAAGGTTCGAATTAAATTTTTAGCATTCTGTCCCTAATGGTATCCAAGTATGAAAAATTAAAATTGAAGTCCATGTTTACAAATGCTTAGCTAACAATTATTTGCACATGCTCATTATTTATTATTATTATTTCCTTTTTACTAATTATATATTATTTCTCTATTTATTCATAATTATTATTTTTATAATAATTTTTTTGCACATGCATATTTGCACACGCTCAGCTAACAATTCATTTCTCTCGCTGGGATTGAGAAGTCTTCCAGCCCCACGGAACACCAGCTCCACAAAACAGTATTGGGGGCTCAAAAATCGGAGACTATCTTGCTAGCCCGCCAGGCTGCGTGGCAAATTATGGAAAACAAGGACAAACTGCATGAATATTCAGGCTTGAGACTAGCTCTTCCTTGCGATCATGTCCTCAGCCTCCGTAAAAGCAAGGAGGTAATTTTTACGGTGACGTGACCTTCCTTCCCCGCCTCCTGATGGCATTTTAATGCACTGATGATACACTTGAATGCGCAGCAGGCGGGCCTTCATTCCACAATGAAATTTATTGTTGACGTTGTCGTTTATGCCTAGTTAAACGTACAGTATTTTGCTCGATTTTTCCTATTCAATGTACCGTATTTTACTCGATTTTTACTATTCAATGTACCGTATTGTACTCGATTTTTCCTATTCAATGTACCGTATTTTACTCGATTTTTCCTATTCAATGTACCACATTTTACTCAATTTTTCCTATTCAATGTACCACATTTTACTCGATTTGAGAATAGATACAAGTAGAAAATTAAATCTACAAGAGAATGGATGCAAGTAGACAATTCAATGTACAAGAGAATAGAAGCAAGCAGAGAAGATGAGGCACACTGCACACAAAAGTGGGACATAACTCGGAAAATTTTTTGAATCTACAATGTACAGTATTTTACTCAATTTTTCCTATTCAATGTACCGTATTGTACTCGATTTTTCCTATTCAATGTACCACATTTTACTAAATTTTTCCTATTCAATGTACCGTATTTTACTCGATTTTTCCTATTCAATGTACCGTATATGTATTATGTGGCTTTTCTCCAACGTGTACTCATTTATGTCATGATGATTCTTGAATGTGCCGCTTTTTTATTGTGTCTCTTAAATACTTTATATTTATGTTGTATATTTTGTACTGTATTCATTTTGAATTTATCCTATTGTACTTATTTTGTATTTATTGTATTACAATTCTGTTGTATTTAATGCATTGTATTTATGTTGTATGTTTTGGATTTTTCTCGCAGCGGCCTTTTGACTGTACTATACGCAACTATTCGTCTCTTCCGTAGCATCTTAGTAGTTTTATTTGTTTTCGCTTGCCACTCTTTAATTTGCTCTGTTTCTACTCGTCGCGTCTAATTACTGTGATGCTGTGAAATGTTCCCGTCTCAGATTATGAACAATGATCTTTTGCAGTAGAATAAGCTCATCCGATGTACACTCTCGAAAATTATCAAACTATTTTCTGTAGTCGGTTTCACGAAGTAATTTCGTTGACTGTTTTCCAGCATCCTGTGTAAAAGAGCACACATCAACGTAACATTTGTAATTAGTTCCATACTTTAATGAGGTGTGGGTCGGATGAACATCATGTAGGACAGCAAGATCCCCTGCTAAAATACGAAAAAAGTAGCCGGTGATGGAACAAAAACACAGTAAAATAAACAATCACTTGAACGTTTTTCAAATAGTATTCTCTCATGTGATGATAATCGTTTCCCTTGCAAAGGACTAAAACAAATTTAGGCTTTTTAAGATATTAATCACTATATAGCCAATAAGCTCGAGAGATTTGACAAACAAATTTGTCGAGAATAAATTCATAGAAATAAATGAGATAGACAAATATCTCCAAGTTGTCGAATCAATTGATAGGTTTTCACCTATAGTCAGCATCCTACTCCATTTCATTCTCAAAATTACAGCAATTAGAAAATTAATCCGATGTGTTTCAATTTATAAACAAATTCACAAGTCCAATCGGCTCAGGGGTGCTGGCGTCATGCAACACAGCACTGGCATGAGCGCTGCGGCGTCGGGTGGCTAGACCAAGGCTGCGCAAAACGTCTCCCTCTGAACTCGCCCCACCGCAAAAAGGGGCTGGATTTTCAAATATTTAACGTTGTAGCAGCAATAAATGTTCACTTGTCGATTTATCTACCGTACGTACTGTTGTTTCAGGCAGAAATAGTCGTTTGTACGTTTTCTCGCAAGCACTCAGTGTTTGAAATTTGTGCAGAGTTCGATAAATGTTTCGTTCACAAATTTTCCGTAAAAAACTCGAGCTCAACGATCCGCCTAAAAACAACAGCATGAAAGGTTGACAAGTCGGCAGGGTGAACTTTTCGGCGGTATCGCTTCGGGAACGTAAAGTGTTTGAAAATCCAGCCCCTGGAGCATATTCGATCTACTACAGAATAGATACAAGTAGAAAATCTAACCCCTGAAGTATATTCAATCAACTTGAGAATAGATGCAAGTAGATAATCCAGCTCCTGAAGTATATTCAATCTACAAAAGAATAGATGCAAGTAGAAAATTCAATCTACAAGAGAATAGATACAAGTAGAAAATTAAATCTACAAGAGAATGGATGCAAGTAGACAATTCAATGTACAAGAGAATAGAAGCAAGCAGAGAAGATGAGGCACACTGCACACAAAAGTGGGACATAACTCGGAAAATTTTTTGAATCTACAAATTCTGGAATCGATTTTCTTATTAATAGAAAGCAGATACTCATTGTGAAAAAAGCTACTTTAGGAGTCCAGACGTACGCTTCATCAACAATCGCTCTCGCGAATGATAGTAATTATCATTTCCTGGCACCAATTAAATTTTAATCGAACTCATCGTCTCAGGAAATCTGAGGATGAAAAAATTGTACTGTTAAAAAAGAAAATAATCTAGAAAAAAAGAAAATGAGGAGGATACAAATAAAATAATTTAATTAGCTCATTGCTCAAAAAATAAGTGCGAAGGCTAGGTTTCCAGGAAGCGCGCTGATTAATATTTGCTCTGGAACCAGCGACAATCTTTAAGAAGCTCAAAGTAGTTTATGCCTACTCTTCATTCTTTAGTGACTAGTTATCATTCTTTGCTAGTTATTATTCCTTTCTAGTTGTCATTCTTTGCTAGTTATCATTCCTTGCTAGTTGTCATTCTTTACTAGTTATCATTCTTTGCTAGTTATCATTCTTTGCTAATTATCATTCTTTGTATTATCATTCTTTGCTAATTATCATACCTTGCAAGATATCATTCTTTGTTAGTTATCATTCTTTGATAGTTATCATACCTTGCAAGATATCATTCTTTGTTAGTTATCATTCTTTGCTAGTTATCATTCTTTGTTAGTTATCATTCTTTGTTAGTTATCATTCTTTGCTAGTTATCTTTCTTTGCTAGTTATCATTCTTTGCTAGTTATCATTCATTGTTAGTTATCATTCTTTGCTAGTTATCATTCTTTGTTAGTTATCATTCTTTGCTAGGTATCATTCTTTGTTAGTTATCATTCTTTGCTAGTTATCTTTCTTTGCTAGTTATCATTCTTTGCTAGTTATCATTCTTTGTTAGTTATCATTCTTTGCTAGTTATCATTCTTTGTTAGTTATAATTCTTTGCTAGTTATCATTCTTTGTTAGTTATCTTTCTTTGCTAGTTATCATTCTTTGCTAGTTATCATTCTTTGTTAGTTATCATTCTTTGCTAGTTATCATTCTTTGCTAGTTATCATTCTTTGCTAGTTATCATTCTTTCGCAACGAAGGAATTGCTTCCTTTCCTGTTTTAATGTTCCACATTTACAAAATTCATTCTCAAATATAAATAACATTATTATGACCATTGAGCTCCATCTTGCTGTTGTCAGACCACAAAATTCCCTCAAAAAATTATTACCGGGCTCTAAATTTTCTTTTGCCAACTGTAACCTTGATTTTGAGTGTTGTTGTATTTTACGAGATTTATACACCCGAGTTTTGCGAGGAGAATATGAGTTGAGTTCTTTCTGGTCCAGTTCATTATTACATGAGTTCCATCGGCACTAAGGTCTTTTGAAAGTTTATCTCTTGTTACAAACGGATTTATACGTAGCAAATATTATTAAGATTTAAAATCGTTAATGAAAGTGACATGTTTCTAGGAGTTCTTATTGAAATCAGCCAGTACGACAACTTGAGGACTGAATACTTCTAGTTTTGCGCATTGACGGTATTCATCAGTTAGCAATTGACAACAATAAAGAATGTCTGTAGCCAAAGGTCACGACTCACGAGCTACAATTTGCACTGTGTCATAAATGTAATGCAGCAATAGAGCTCTTAAAAAACGAATATTCAGCGCCGGTTCCAATGATATTCGTAAGCAAATTGAACTGAAAACGATTAAAAGCACTCGGAGAAAACAATTACCCTTCAAAAATAATCAGAAGCGTGGATGAATGCATCAATCGACCTAAAGCTTAATAAAAAAAGCTACGTCATTGCCTCGGACGCGAAATGAATCTCGGAATGGACCGCAAATTATTAAAGCCAATCAAGTCAGTGCTTCGTGGAAAACCTAATCAATCTCTTAGAAAAATACTGTGTAAAATAAAAACTTTGATACAATTTAATAAAAAGAACAACGCAGTTTACTGAACCCGATGTCCCTAAGACCCGGCCAACTACATCGGCGAGACGGGAAGGCAACTAAACAACTACTGTTGGAGCATAATCTCGCATTTCCCTAGACACAAATTATCAGCAACATTTACCATCACTCAGTGGACGCAGTGCATCAGATAGGCATAAACATTTCCAAATTTTATTATCAGAAAATAAAGTGCATGCTCGTTAATTATAAAATGTATGCTCGTTAATTTGTAGACGCGTCACATTCCTCAAGATCTGCCTTGACGATAAGCTGAGAAATTTATGTCCCCTAACACTACAATAAAATATTCGCTAAACTTATTCCCATAAGATGAATTTCTCCTTATCATAGATTTTTTCTCTCGGAAGTCATTTTATAGAGAAAAACTCAATTTTCCCCGAGTCATTTAATATATTACGGTACAGTTGTACAGTTATGTGTTGTTGTGTAACCTTCAAATGACCAGAAGTTTTGTGACGCTCGGCCTGATCATAACTCAGAAAAATATTGAAAGCTTTAAAAACTTTCAAATTTTCCCTATCCCGTTACTGAATACAAGTTGTTTTGATTTTTCGTATCATATTTCTGAAAGCAGAGAATTGAATTTCGACCAATTTACTGAAGAAGTGGGAACGATGTCAAGCTAGCACTAGTGAACAAGCGAACAGCAAGGCATAAAAATGAATAAGGTAGTCAAAGATTTCCAAGATTTGGATAAATAGATAGGTTTTCCCCCTATGGTTCACATTCTCTTGCAAATCATTATCAAAATAATAGCAATTAGAAAATCAATACAAAGTGTTTCACTTTAAAGACAAATTTACAAGTCCAAATTCTTCGATGGGCAAACAGTCGCAAAGGGCACAACGCTAACAGATTTCTAGTTTGAATACTTCAAAGCTATTGCTTTTATGGCAGTAGTTTTCTGAAATCTGATCGAAAACAAATCGTTTTACTCGTATACCTCGATTGCCGTATCACAGCTACACGACAAGCACCGCTCGACGAGAGAAAACGGCTCTCTCTCTCTCGACGAGAACGAAAAACTTGGAGAAAAATAAGCGGCCGTTCCTGGCATTTTGGAAGACGAAACGCACCACTGACGTGTTTATTGGAAGCGTAAAACTGGAGAAGAAAGTCCGTAGGTGAAGCATTCGTGCCAGTTGCTGCAGCCGTATAGCAAATCTTTATTTTCAAGGAATGAGCCATTAGATTTCATTGGAACTTGGCAAGGCCCTTACGGGCCGTAAAAGTGTCAATGGAAGGGCCTGATCGGTTGACGAGCCGTTGACCGGTTAAATGGAGACTTTTCTTCGCGTAATATGCGTAGAAAATTAAACCATGCCAATTGCACGATGATTTATTTGCCTTAAAGTAGTTTCGTAAGTGAACGGTTGGAACGGTAAGACAATTCGATTACGCTTTTCTGAACGTTTTCACCTGATTTTTTATTGGTTTCATCGAGATGTTAATATCTTGTGAGATTTCCCAAGTCCTTCAAAACTTAAAGAAATATTATATTTTATATTTTTTGATTTATTTAAATATCATGCTTCTACGATAAACATACGCTAATCAGTTAATCGTGATGCAAACGCAGCAGCGATCATTTATTAAGCGAGTTTAATAGAGGACAGTAGCGACAAATAAAAGACGAATTCTGTGGAGTATGATTAACATTGAAATTTTCCACTCTCAAGTTTACTACTGAAACTCATCAGTCCACTCACTCCGTCAAGACATGTGGCGTTATTTGCAACTTGAAGCTACACATCATTCGTGAATACTGTTCCTAAATGAACGGAAGGAACATATTCAGTTTACTTATCGTAAAAACGTCTATGGTTGGTGCTAATTGGAAAGTTTTAAAGGCTTAGCACAGAGTATGCTGAAAATAAACTGTGAAATGAACAGCAATTGCTAAGAGAGGTATAGGATGGAGGCATGTATAAAAAAAAGTACAGATGAATGCGCTGCCTGCGGTTATTTCAGAGTCGCAGCGGTCAGTCACGTATCACGGATACAAAATAGAAGAATCCCATAAATCGCGCGTTTGAACTGCGGTCCTAATGTCATTAATATTTTCAGTGTGCCTGTCAAACGAACTCTAATCATAAGAATTCCAGGACGTCAACCTTTGCTCCGAAGACCTGAGCAACAAGAGCAATCAACAATGAAGTTGCTCTGAATAGTTGCAAAATATGCTCAACCTTTTTGAGCTTCTCAATATAATCAGATTTTATTCAAGGCATCCATACAACGGGTGCGCAAAAGTTTGCTAGACAAAACTACATTTGCCACATGGAGAGAATTGGCTAAATTCTCACTAACTTGCTACACATGTTGTATGCTAAATTGAACTGCCACTTGATATTATGGCCAACTCAATACAGCTCAATGAATTTGTTGTAAAGGAACAATTAGGCAAGATTCTAAAAATATTACACTTTGTAATACGTGGACATACCAGAGCTGCTTTTGCTGAAGTAATACTGACGTGCAGTACCTAATTGCTGAAGTATGTATTATTGCTGGGCAGTTAATTGTTACTGAAGTATTATTGCTGAGGAGTTTAGAGTTGTTGAAGTACTATTACACGGCGATTACTTTTTTTGAAGTAATATAGCTGGATATTTAATTGCTCCTTATGTATTATTGCCGAGGAGTTAATTGTTGCTCAAGTACCGCAATGTACAGAATCATTTAAATTTTCAAAGAAAGCAACTTTTACGAACGATTTTTCTCACGCCCGCTTTCTTCACGACCGATCTTCCTCACGATGCACGTAAGATTTATTTTAGTCACAAGCAACAAAACCATCACGGAGCAAACTAGAATTCCATTTTATTTATCTTTCAAGTTTCGCTTTTGAGTGTGGATCAAATTACACCTTTCAGTTTTCCACTTTCTACAATATATTTCCCTGCGATTTCTATGTGTACTTTCATTACTTAGAACTTTCGGGCAATTTAGCATAATCGAGATAATATTTACATGAACACTTTCTTCCAAACTTACCCAAGCCTATTCCAAAGAATTTACTTTCTCCAACTTATTTAAATTATTAGGGATTGGTATTTCTTGGTAGAACAATCTTGGGAACAATAATATAATATATACATGGACAATTTCTTTTAGACTAACCCAAGCCTATTCCAAAGAATTTACTTTCTCCAACTAATTTAAATTATTAGGGATTGGTATTTCTTGGTAGAACAACCTTGGGAACAATGGTTGAACACAACGAATTTCAAAAAACATTCTGTTTTTCTGTATATTCATGCTCAATATGCATTCAACTACTACATAGAGTATGAAGCTCATTCAACTTTACGTTTCTGACACATTTCCCGCATGCTTGCTTTTTAATATATTTCCCACGACAATTGCAACATTAATTACGTAAAATCGAGGGATGACTCATAACGACGTGCCGTTGCCTGTTATTGACTAGTCCACCCCCCTTTATTTGAAATAAGAAAAAAGCGAAATAAAAGATGGGCCGTAAGAAATAAAAAAATTCGATCTCTTGAGAGTTGATGAGGCCAAGCTTGGATCACAGATACGCTCATCACACACTTTCGGCTGGCATCGGACAGACGGACGCGGCTCTTATTATAGTATAGATTACTTTGTTTGCTGTGTCACATCGTCAAAATCAATTTAAAATAACTTCCGCGTGCAGAAGATTTTAACGTTTGATAAGAACGAAACTAAAATTTCTGGTGAGAACACATAAAGCCCTTTGGCGCACTACTCTTTCTGGTGGTTACGTTCTAACTACCTTAATTCCTTAATAGTTTCCTACATAAAATAATCCTGACTCCTTCAACTGAAGAGTGAACTAATGGTGAGTATTTTTTTCTCGAATTCTTCCCTAAAGCAGCCCAGTAAGAAAATTTTTTAGCGAGTTTCTCCCCGTTTTGGTTAAAGAGACCTTTTATCCCCTATCCACACATAGCTATAGCTATATGTAGCTATAGCTAAATGTATTTATAGCTATTGCTTCTATCCACACATAGCTAAAGAGACCTATTTTCCCCTATTCACATATAGCTATAGCTATATGTAGCTATAGCTAAATGTATCTACAGCTATTGCTTCTATCCACACATAGCTAAAGAGACCTATTTTCCCCTATTCACATATAGCTATATGTAGCTATAGCTAAATGTATCTATAGCTATTGCTTCTATCCACACATAGCTAAAGAGACCTATTTTCCCCTATTCACATATAGCTATAGCTATATGTAGTTATAGCTATTGCTTCTATCCACATATAGCTTTAGAGACTAATTTCCCCTGTACATATTGCTGCGTAATTTATGAAAAATGTAAATGACCCAGCCCGGTGGCTTGGATTCGTTAACAAAACATCACTTTGTTCGTCCCAGGGTTTTGTTCCTGAGCATTTAATTATTGCTGAAGTACAAAAACTTCACGCGAATCGATCAAAATCAAAATATAAAAAATATTTTTGGTACTTTGATTTAAGTTTACCAGTCAACATCAAGCCTTGCTGCTTACTTTTTGAGAACAGAGCAGGCGTGTGAAGTACACAGACGTAAAACATCATTTACATCTTCAAGTGAACGGGGAATTTTTGAGAGCTGATTGAATGCTCCAAAATTAATGGGGAGTATTTTCAGTCTTTTCCTGTCTAGTATGAGGTCCTAAATGGCAAAATTCTCCGTTTTTTAGAGCTCTCTTCGAATCTGGAAGTCGGCTGCTTAAGACGATGACGCTCTACTTCGCTCTTCCCCCAGAAAATGTGTGTTAAGGCTGAGAAAATGGCCATTTTCCCCTAACAGCCATTTTCCCCTGATGTACAAGAATGGAATTCATAGCTTTTTCGCTAGATTACGATGAAAGGCAGTACCATTCATTCACCGCTCGTTAAGTGCAGTTTCTGAATTTGATAAAAAGTGTAAAGCAGTAACTGCCGCTCTTTAGACACGGCTTTGGAATTTGTTGGAAGTGTTAACTAACCTTTACGGCCGCTTTCTGAGTGAGGTCTCTGTATTCGATATGAAACTACATCATTCATTAATCGGTTCCTGAACTTGGCCAAAATCATCATCATTCACACACTCTATTTTAGAACTACTGTTTCTGAATTTCCTAGACTGCATTTAAACAGATACTCAGGTACAACTTGAGTGTTAGGAACGATGCTTCATTAAATATTTTTGCGGCCGTGCAAGAGATCAGTTCTTCAGCATTAAAAAGTAATGCAATAGAATAATTTCTTATATTTCTTAAGCTTTATCCTCGCTGCTATCAAAGCTATCGATTAGAAGAGGTCACACAGACTCACGGACGGACGCGGCTACTTTTATAATAGAATTACTGACCCTAAAACGCTATTGTGCACAAATGCATCTAAGATACCCCGACAATTTCATGGAAACTCTTCCGGGAAACTCAAATTTATGCGAAGAAAAATTGGTAGGACTCAAACCAAAATTACCCGATTGCCTCACATAGCGTTGTCTCGTTACGAGTTCCCTGAAGAATGAGCAGATTCCAAAAGAAACAGTTAAGTATATATTCCCGGAGATTAGATCGGTCATAATTTCTTCTATCACCTAGAGACTAATAAAAAGAGTTACTTTGCTCCGTTTACTGAGCAGATAAATTGCCTGAAACTAAAGCCAACATTTTTTTCGTATTTGAAAAACGCGAGGCAAATTTTTCCGGCCTTATCTTCGTTTCTACTTGGGCTGGACGCAGCTTTATTTAAGTCCTGTCAGAAAATCTAATTAACAAAATTGTGAAATCAGCTTCTTAAGAAAAAGGCGCCTCTGAAGATTTTCTCCCCGGATTCTAAGTTCTGTAAATCTTTAGCAGAAAGGAAAAGTATTGCCTCGAGGGAAATTTGGCTTGGAGCAATTGCAGTCGGGCGACGGTTAGGACTTGAAGCTTTTTTATGGTGGCACTTTTCCACGTAGTCAAGTGAAGAAACTCCAAAGGTGAAGTTTCTCTATTGATTTTCGTATAATCTTGGCCGAGTCTCAGAGGCTTGTCTTCAATTTATCGCAGTTTTATATGATGGGCTCAAGAATTTCTTCGCAAAGATTGCGGACTTCTTTAGAAAAAGATTTGGCCTCGCCCAAGTTTGCGTCTGACTTTGAACAATGCCCTGAAAGAAGCATCCAAAACAGCTCCATTCGAAGACAAGTACCTTATCGGGCTTTACATTATTCTCTAGTCAGTACATAGGAACGTGCGTGGAAGAAAATACCAGACTTACCTCCACCCAGGATCGAAAGATATTCTTATTTTAGAATACGTACGTATTTAAGAAAAACTAATTTGTTTATGATTACAGAGTAACGCGTTCACAACGGTCGGTACACTGAAGTTCGGTTTTCAACTCAAATTTAACTAAGTTTGAGTTTAACTATTTGAGTTTAAATCAAATTTAACTAAATTTCAATCATCAACATTTAAATGAATAAAATTAAGATTACACGGAACTGGCATTCGTTTGATTTACTTGCATTATACTTAAAAACTTGATTTATGACCCCCTTTGTGATACCTGCTTCAAGGAAACCCCCTCAATGACCACCGGAGAGTCACCGAGCAGTCAACCTGTTAGATAGCTTTTCTTCTGGAGAAATGTGGAGAGAATGCCAATGAATTGTTCTCATTTGAGTAGCGCTTTAGGAAAAATTTTATTTTGAGCTTAGGGAAATTTATAAGCACTTCTACCAACCTAATTTCCGCCGCTGACACATTTTCAATTATCGAAATTTTAACTCCGTTAAAAAATTTTTGATGAGTGATTGTCAGTTTCACTTGCTTACTTTGCAAATAGGAATAATCCCAGAACTTCCTGAAACATGTACTGTACAACCTTCCATAACTTCTTAAATGCTGCCAATATGGAAATATCATTTTATCTATTTTAAGTCAGTAACTAATTTCCTTGATTTAAATATAAATACTCTTCTGTTTTATACATAAATACTCTGTACTATATAAATACTCTACTGTCAATTTCAAAGAACATCATTTCGAAACTTTCAAATAACAGTACCTGTACTCTTACATGGCCATTATGTTCTCAATTCATTACCACGATGAAATGATTAATTTTACCACATTTTCAAATGATCAATCTCGTCCCACGCAACAAATCTCAACATATTGAGCTCTTCAAACACTTCCTAGACATTACTCCCTTGAAAGAACAAGCAACACAATAATCAGATATACTGATTTAACACTTTATTCATAATGTGAGGCACCGGTAGTACACGGATGGAACTTTCATAATGTTGCAGACGACCAGTAGTCGTAAACTTAATTTTCATAATTACTTAATCAAAGCTCAATGAAGTCACGGTCCAGTTAATGTTAGCCATTTTCAAGTTTGCTTGCCACAATTAACTTTAAATTTGAATTGAGTATTGAACTTCAGTTTAACTCTTTGCAGTTAACCTGTAAAAACAATCCATTATCTACCAGATGCAAAGAAAAAAATTTTCATATCTGAAGTAATCCAGTCGACAAGATTCACCGGAGCAGTTAATTACTGCTACTCGTACAAAAAGCGGTTTTCACACTCACACTAGAGTTGTGGCTCTTAACCTGGGTTCGGCATGGTACAGTTTGTGCACTATATAATACAGTACATAGTTAAATACATGCGTTTTAAACTTGAAAAAAGCACGTTTTATTTTTCCACCTACGAAGGGTTCGATGAAACACGTATGGGACTTGTAGGGTTCAGCACTTCGAACAAGGTTCAGAAGCGCTGCACTACATGAGACGTGCTCAGTGCCGCCTGGTGCTCGTGTGTCATGCACCTCAGCTCGACTTGCTCAACGACAATTAAGCTAACCAAACTTTACCTTACCCTAACATCAAAAAGAAACCATAAATTAAAAGTGGTGACTGATAACCCACAAGTACCTAAATTTATTTACAAGCAGGTCATAAATTCGACTGAATTTAGAAGCTCGGCATCTTATAAACACGACTGACTTTATTGAATCGGAAACACAAACACGACTGAGACTGACTTTACTGACTCTGTATCACACAAACACGAACGATTGAAATTATCCCTTTAACTGTACGCAAACACGACGGAATCCATTGACTCTGCAACACAAAAACAGCGCGGAATTTATAGACTCTGCTGTATACAAACACGACCACAACATAACTGTTGGTGTTGGCAGCACTTCACAAGCACGACAACGACATGACGTTTTCAGCCTTTGAATTTGTTTCAGAAGTAAGGGATGAAATTAGTCTTTTTGATTAAGTATGCCAGCCAGTATTATAGACTGGAATAATCCCTTTTCTGTCTCATGAATTAAAACGAAAATTTTGAGTTTTTCATTTTATCATTGCATTTAATAGTTTTTTTCACTGTCGTCCCATTTTAAATAACTTTAAATTCTGAAAACCGTGAGCGTCACTTAACTGCCTGGATGGAACAATTAAATCAAGAATAAATAATATTCTACCTAACCACAATGAACGAATTCATTCTTTTGATGATGTTCATGAATAAAGAGAGTAAAGCCACCAATTTCCCACAAATGAACTTGGACACCCCATCCTTTATTTTGTTCGCACCCATTTTCTCCTGCACATGTTCCTCTTGCTCTGAATAAATCTGCTCCAGACAGCACGTAGCCTACGGACTGTTTCGAGGCTCCATGACTTTGGTATCATTTCTGTCGAATTTTTCAGCCGAACTTGTCAGTTCCGGCCCTTGGAGCGAAAATGTCGTTTCTGCCCCAAAACAAAGGTTTGTGTCACAGGCAGGACTGTAGTGTCCGCTTTTGTCTCTCCCGGAATGGCTAACTCGGCGATCGGAGCGCAACTTTGCATTCCGGAGTTCGAGGGTGCATGTCCAGTGGCAGTTTTCACGGCATTCAGAGCAATAAGTCGGCCAGACATGTCCTGTGCTGGGGAGCTCGCTAACATTTTGCTTTTTGTGATGGCCATGGCGTCCTCTTTAATTTGATTGCATTGAGGACCCTGAAATTGGGATGAAACATGCGGATAAAGGGAGAAGGTTAGAAAGCGAACGCTCACCGACCAAATGTTTGGATATATTTTCTAAAGGAAACCAAAGGTAAAGGAGCCATCGATAAACTCTAAAAACCGGGTTTATCTTTGTTCCAAAGCCGTTAACACACAGGTATCATAGATTGAGATTGAGAAGCGTTTGCTTTGATAAAAGGTAGAGTGGTCTTTTATTTCTGTGTCGACCAATATTCACCATTTTTGTTGCGTTTTGATCGGATAAAATTAAAATTTATCTCGAGACATCAACAACAATGCCCTGGAATATCGGTTGCAGTGGCGACAGCGGTATAAGCTGTTTGCTCTGACCAGTCTGCAGGCGCGAGCGCTATTGCAGGTGCGGATACTAACGTCGGCCGGCGTAATTTTGCTAGCTTTTGACTCTTGTGTCTCACTAGACTTCGAAATGCAGCAAATGGCAGTTAACCAAGAACTTATCAGTGCTATTTTTCAATGAACTAAATAACATTATCCGCATGGTTTTTTAATAACTGTAATAACATTTCGGGTTTATTAGGACCCTTTTCGCGTGGAGTGAATTTATTATTCGAATAAACCATTTTACAGCGTAAAGAAAGTGTTAATTTGAGAATTTACGAGTATTTCGAATTCTCTTTTGTTCCGTCACATCAACACAAATGCAGCAATACCTTGCAGAAAATAAA
This sequence comes from Morinoia aosen, assembly GCA_030386875.1. Taxonomy (NCBI): domain Eukaryota; kingdom Metazoa; phylum Arthropoda; class Malacostraca; order Amphipoda; family Talitridae; genus Morinoia; species Morinoia aosen. The sequence goes on along the minus strand of CM059567.1, from coordinate 22,864,041 downwards.
GCTGAAAGAAATTGAGCTGAGCAGAAATTAAAGTTTTTTTACCTCCTAGGAAGACAGAACCAAAGTTGAACGATTTTCTTCGTATGCAAAATACCCTGAAGCATCCAGTCAAAAATTGAGTGGAGATTAGCTAGTATCTATAGTTAGCATCTCTCTTAATAGTGCAAGTACAGAGCGTATTGAAGAAGACATTTTGATTTCTTTTATGTTTTAAGACCCGCAACAAAGTGAAACGGAAAGTCCCAAACATGAAAAAAAAATATTTTTCTTCAGGAAACAAATATGCCGACACTTGTACTCACAGGTTCAACAAATCACATTAAGAAATTGTCTCAAAAATGACATGCCCATTTTAAGAGATAAGAAGCTTTCCACTTGCGATCTACTATCCCACAGCAACGAACTTTCGACTGGATTGTTCCAGTTGAACAACGTGATCTTGTGACGTAGACTGCGGGTGTCTGGGGGAGATCACTGAGGCAGAACTGCCACAAGCACGTATATGAGATGACCATTTATTACGGCTTTCCTGATCCGCCATCCATTGTCAGTTAGAAGACAGACCTCATATCTCACAGGCTCACCAAATTTATTTTACTGCTGGCTAAAATTGTTCAATTGAGCCTTTTTCAAAATGATACTTGAAACTCGGATTTTGTCACTCCTGAAGGGTTGTCAGATGCTGATTGTTCTTCGTAGCCAATGTTTATTTTAAATATCAAAAAATATCAATTGAAACAGAAAGTCAGTCTAGTAACCTTGTTATAAAAATAACGGTTGGTATCACGCATACGCTTCCTGAACACATGTGTCACCTGCGTTGGCCCCACGGTAGAGGAAACAAGGTAGGTTCACTGAGGTTCACACTGTATACCTACCTTGTTTCCTCTACCGTGGGTGCAACGCAGGTGACACACGTGTTCAGGAAGCGTATGCGTGATACCAACCGTTATTTTTATAACCAGTCTTTATTTCGTTGACGATGTGGTTTTGCTGACGTCACGGAAACAACCAATAGCAGCGCTCACGTTGCATCTGGCAGCACTGCTACCCGCAAACCTGGCTCCACAATTGGCCTAACGACATGGCGTTTTGGTGACGTCATAAAGTTTGTTTGAAATAAAGCCGGGTAGCCAAACAAGGGGAGTTGTATTTTCTACCATAGAAATGACCTTACCTTGTTTTCTGTACCGTAGTTTCACCTCTTCGACACTTCGTTCGTTTATACGTGTCAAAAGACATAAAAACATTAGTCCAGTAACCCTGCTATAAAAATTACAATTGGTATCACGCATACGCCTCCTGAACACACGCGTCACCTGCGTTCTACGTACCTCACGGCCCTTCGTTAGTATATCCGAGTCAGATGATCCGCTCTCATCTCTTAACCAGCTCTGCCACGAGGTGTCATCAATCGTATTGGCCTGGTCTTTCTGAAGACTTTGTGCCAGATGAGCTCGGACTTCATGGCCGGAAATATTCAAATTGAAAGCAAATATGATTTAGCAAAATAGTGAATCGATATTAAATGAGGAAACCTGTTCTGTTCAGTGCAGGCTTATGCCACGATAGAGGAAACCAGGTTTATTCTACCAAGATTTATGCTCACGTGATCATCACATAATACGAGTAATTAATTGATTAAATTTGGAAAGATATTCGTTTTTAGGACTCTGTATTTAGTTCGTTGCTCGTATTCTTATCAATGCATTAAAAAATCAGATTCACATCCCCGCAAAGCTGCGAGTTAATTTTTTACAGTGACGCATAATCAACATCAGCGCTATCTAATCATTTCCGTTCTCTTCCAACACATTTTTAGATTGTAAGTTTTTCCCTGGAATTATCGTTGCCTTTCCGTAGGTAGCTCCACATTACAATGAGTGTACACATACTTCGCGAGTCTTTATGAGCAAAAATACAGCTTTAAAACTACTCTTTCTAGTTTTAATTATACAGAAAGCCCATGAGTAACTTACCCTTTATGGGAATCTATAATAAAAAACTGCGAAACATGAGGAATCTGGGATGATCGAAAATGACGCATTAGATCTCTGAATTTTGTTCATTTGTTAAGAATGGAATATAAAACTTTTTAGATGCTCACTTTCTAGTTCAAACCAAAGCGTGCTTTTTCAGACTGCTGTTCATCACACTACCCAAGATCCTTGGCGTTAAACTACAGACTGCTTGAAAGGTGTTTCGTTTTAATTAGTATAATGCATCAAGTTTGATGATACGTATTCTCTTTCTTTCAAAGAATCCTAGAAAAATAAATCACAACCATTGAAATCTGGAGATCGAGGGGGCTAATACACGTCATCGTAACGTGAAATTAATCAGTGTGGGAAATTGTTTTTCAGTATACTGTACCTATAAACTTTCTGCTGTACGAGGTGTAGCTCCATTTTGTTCAAACCAGGCACTCTCTAAGTTCTTACTTTCCATCTCAGGTAGCAAATATTCTCGAGTCATCGGCCTGTACCAGTTTCTATCAAAGGTCACTACATTACCTCCAGAATCTTCAAAAAATACGACCCAATGATTCTCAAACATTCACGTAATTTTGAATTACATCAACTTCTAAAATTATCGCAAACTCTTCAAGTTTCGTAGTTTTACTGGTACCGATTTTCGAAAAAAGGGAGTCCCTAAGGGGCCTCTCTGGATATAGCTCCTATATTCTTCGTAGCATTCACGATTCTGAGAAAATCTGCATCTTACACGGAGTTCAATTATTCCTTTTTTGCGCATTTTATATAACATAACTACTCAAAATTTCACCAAAAAGTGAATCTTTTCTGGCGAGAAGAAGGAAACTAGCAAGAAAACGAAAGACACGGCGACTGCAGACCCTTTCTCAAAATCAAGTATAAGCTAAGCAATCAATCACATGTCAGGTGAAAGTATCGAGTCGCTTAAAAAAAAAGAACTGAACAGGTGAGACTTCAGGCCAAGAGAACGTATTCTCTGTAACTAAGAAAAGAAACAGAGGAACAGGAGAACCCAAAAACAAGTATCACACTAAAGAGTTTCAAGAATAATCAGAAATGAGACGCTTGATCATTCTGACAAACTGAGGGCACCCTATTAAAAATTATAGGAGTGGCATCGGTGATTCTTGGGAGCGCTCCCAAATATGCATGGTTGTTTCATCCATGCGTCTCCTATGAGGCAACTTCGAAGTGTCCACTTTATAGGCGCGCCTGCGCCTCTGTCCCAACCGGTGGCCACGCATGGCTCAGCATGGAGCACTACCGTCGCGCTCCCAAGGCGCGACCAGTTTCTCCTATTTACCATCGGAGAATCATGAGAGGCCCAGGATGGCCACCTCTTAATTTGATTTTAAAAAAAGGGCTGCGCACAGCTGATTTCCCATTAGTCACTCTTTCCAACCGTCACACTGCTCAAACCGATTATAACCAGTTTGCCCTCGAATTACCTTAGTTCTTGCGCGATTAATCAATTCACCATAAGCAAACACGGTTTATAGCACAATAAAAATGAACCAGAGTATGTAAATTGAATACATTCTTACTAATGTGCAGAAAATTTCATGGGTGCGTGTTCATTATTAAGCTGACATTAATGGGACATGTTTGTGACGGATAACTTATGCTTGAAGTTTTTGCAACGCAATAACTAAGGTAATTAATGGGCAACTGGCTATATTTGGTTGAGAAGCGTCAACGGTTGAATGTGCAATAATGGGAAATCAGCTGTACGCAGCCTTGGAGGCGAAAGCCTGCAGGGAACAATATAAATGTACCTTGAAAAGAATATAGCAACAATACCCTAGGGTCGTTGAAAGAATATACTCGTAGCTATATATATAACAAAAACAATTATCGTCCAGCAGATTTTTCATCTTTCATTCCTAAAATTAGAAAGGAAAATAAAATGACTTTACCTTGCCCGAGCTTAATTACACCGGCTATTCATATACACACACTCCCCCACCTATCCCCACATACAAACCCTCCCCACACCCCCCTCCCACACACCTACCCCCATACCCACACACAACTCCCCCCCCCCCTACACACACACAAATATGTATCTGAACTCATAGTTGATCACCTTCAAGAACGTCCTTCAATTCAAAGGTTGCTGAAGACTGACGAGGGAAAATTCAGGTTTGGTTTCCACATTTTGTTGTTTTTACATTGCACAAATTGAGGTTTTGCCTTCACTACCAGCCCCACCACAACGATGAATCGTCTAAAATATCAATTGACCGAGGTGGTGAAACTAGCAGTGGGGGACTTTCTCCGTTCATGCTCTTGAAATGCCTCTACAGACCAGCATTATACGTCTCTTCCATCTTTTGTTTCTTCTGACACCCTCACGCACTATACACCCTCACGTAATACACACTCGCACTGATATACACTCTAACACTACTTGAAACGTTTTAAATAATAGAGACACGATCCAGACATCTGTCACGCACAACACCAACTTCAAAACTGAGGCGAAAGATGGCAACCGTCATTTCTCTCGAGAAAGATGGCAGGCGTCTCACCAAGAGGCCATCTGCACAAGTGGCCTCTGGTAGCAACATGGGAGAACTTGCTCGCATCGCGCTTATGAGTCGCGCTCTGGAAGTGTCAGAAGGGAAGAGGCCTCGGTTCGCTTAATACTCCTTTAATTCTCCGCTGTCTCCTTTAATCAACCATGCTACTCCCTTAATTTTTAATAGGGCAGGTATACGAGGTTAGGAAGACAGCAATATTATTTGCGCACTACTCAACTGGAGAAACTATTAGCTCTTGTAAGGGTCACCGAAATGAGGGAACGAACGCAACCAGCAGTTCAAAACAAGTCTAATGAAGATGCTATCGTGTAAATGAAGCAAAAATTCCTGAACGATGTCAATAAATGAGAAATGTCTGAGGAGAGGCAACTACCTCAAAATTTAGCGCCAGATTTGATGACAAAGTTGTGCAAATTTTATTATATTAATTCCAGATAAATGCAGTAGAGAAAAAAGTTTCTCGTAAGCTGAGTATATTGCTAGCATCAAAAACAGTTTATGTGTTTCTTTCTTGGATCGAGTATCAATATCACGGGCTAATGCAGGTTAAGCTTCAGTTTAGTTCTACACTGGAAGCAATTTGTGAGAAAGATTAAATTGCTTCTGAAAACATCAATTTTTTTTCAAAGGAGACGCGATTTACTTTCTTTGCCTTTAATATGTATCACCGAGTACGTATAATTTTATTCAATGCTGCAGTGCGGAAAAAAATGCATCTATTGCATTGTATTCATTGCCGCTATTTTTAAATATTGTAATGCCACAAATAATAATTTCAATCCACAAATCGCGGGCAAATATCATGAAGTTTTTGCTAATTTTATTGTTGGAATTTTGAGTTATTTTCCTCACTCATTCATTTTAAATTGTCCCTGAATACAAGCTTTAATCACTAATTTCATGAGATTGAAGTTTTATTCTTAGCGTCGTAGCGGCTTTAAATTGAATGAGAGCAACACAAAAAAAATTAACAAAAAACGCAAGAATCAACTCGAGAATGGCCAAAAACTACCAATTGTGGTACTCGACGAAAAATAAAACTGTTATGACGAATATTTCTATTTTACATGTCAAAATGAAGACCATGAGACAGATTCATATCTTAACGATATCAGCACAAATAAGTCTGTGATATACTGCGTATTTATGTGATGCGTGTGTGAGATAGATATCATAAAACTTTTTCTGTAAAAAGACAAATTTTAGTTTCATTGAACTATGAAAGAATTTCAAGATTATCTTAAAAAATAAAATATGACACACAGTAAGAACTTTTCACACATGATCATGAAAACATTCATTAGCTGCGTTTATGATATTCCAAGAGTAATTAGCCCGTATACAACACGAACTAACTTAAATAATATACTGGAACTAAATTAGCCCCGTGTTGTACGACGCATAATTGTAATAACGGAAATTTCAATGAACTCTTCCCGCCTTCAAACTCAAAATTACCGTAAAGAAGGGCCAGTTTCAGTTAACACTTGCGTCCAGACTAACTTAAGCTCGTAGAAGCCTTGAACGCTCATCGTTAGGCTGATCTCAGCATCTTGAGTGAACCTTTCATCGGAAGAAATTCCTCGGAGCCATTCCAAAATGTGCTGCTCAGCATTGTACTGAAATTCCCGACAACTTGGGAGCAAATTTTCAGGGCATTTGGAAATGTCGTCATGGCAGCGAACCCGCAATATCGCATGGCAAGCCTCCGTGCCGGGCATGCGAGCTCAACTCGAATGCCGAGCACCAAATGGCCGCCAGATTCCTGCCTCGAACACCTTTTAGGGCGAGCGCTTTTGCTCGAACCATGAAGGAAGGAGTCGCGAGCTTTGAGCTTTCGCTCACCTGCCCGGAATATATGGACCAGTAAGTGAATATAAGGAGTGGCTTAAGACCTTAAAATGTACTTCTGCTGCCGAGGTGCTGCTGCGCTGAGGCAAACGAATTGCTAGGGGATGAAATAGGTCACCTGTGTACTAATATATTTAAACAGTTTTAAATGGTTTATTTACAATAAACGATATATCTGTAAATTGTTTTCTAAGTCTCGTACAATTGACAATAGTCTAGTAGAGTGCAATATGTTTGTTTTAGTGCATTGATGTCTAGTACAAAATGCTGGTATCAGTGCATCTTTTCCCTATCTGTTAAACAGTATACATCTTCTCTCCTAACGCCATCTGCAACAGCAATAAAAAATAAAAACTGTGCACATTTAAAGCAAGCATATCTTTCGAAAATCCTATGTTCAAAGTGTAGGGCGCTTGAGTAAGTCCATGTTCTCAAGCCACAACAGATGCCAAAGGCAATCTATTCAATCATTGAACGCAATCCAAATTTCCCATTGCATCTAAAGCAATTTCTGCCGTATCGAAGCGTGTAGAAATCGAGCACTTCACTTATTCTTCAACACTTCACGGCACTCCAGTTCTTATCAGATTTACCGAGCACCTACAAACGGCATATCGAAACCGAACTTTCCTAGAAAGTCTCCTTCTGAAAAGCTGTTCCAATCTTGTCCCTCTTATCAAGGTTGCATTGGGCGGCGAGAAAGAACTCGCGAGAGGAATGGAGTGAGAGGCAGAGCAACAGATTTACTGATGGTGGTGGGCAGCCTCGGTGTTTTTGCGTTTCTCGGGTTGCTATTGATGCGAATGCGGAACTAATGGCGGCAGAGCAACACGTTCTGCGGCGCTAAGTGGTGGGCGCCGAGCAAAGAAAACTACCCTCGTTCCGCGCCCCTGGGGAGCGGGGCTCTGGGGCTTGTGCGCCTCGCACGTTCCTCCTATGTGGCCGTGGCGGCTGTGCTCGAATTGCGGCCTGGCTGTGTGTGGCGAGGGCCTGTGTGTAGCTCTGTGTGAGGGGCGTGTGTAAAGTTATGTGTGAGGGGCATGTGTTGAGTTATGAGTGGCGTGTGTAAAGTTATGAGTGGCGTGTGTAGAGCTATGAGTGGAAGTGGCATGTGTTGAGTTATGAGTGGCGTGTGTAGAGTTATATGTGTGAGAGGCGTATGTAGATTTGTCTGTGTGAGTGGCCAGTGTAGAGTTAGCTATGAGAAAATATAAATGTTATTGACCGCTGGCACTGTGTATCTTCCGTGTGAAGTGTCCTGGTGCATGTAGATGAGTTGATTTTTTATTAAGTACTATTTGTTTTGAAGTCAGTGGGGGATACAGTGAGCCATACTTAGCGATAAATTGAAGTTAATTCATGATGAAAATATTTTCGTGTGGCTTTTTTCTTCTCGCAGCATGTACGAGTCCGTATTGAACAGATACTGCATGAACTTGAAGCATTAGGTGGTACGTATACCTCGGTAAGCTCGAACGATGCTGAACGGAGCGATGCGTGGTGAGAGCGTGTCTTTCTCCGTAGCAGCGCCCGGCTGGGGAGCGTTGTTACTGTAAGCTGATTTCTCATAGCACCACGCCAAATAGTATGAAAAATATTTAGGAAGGTGATTCAAACTTCAAAATTACAACAAAACTATTTCGAAAGGGGGTTATTCTCCTTGTGTACGCTTAATGACTCAATACACGTGCGTAATGGCTCATTACAATGATTCATATAGTCTGCTTAGTGACTCATTATGTGTGCTTAGTGGCTAATCATGCCTGCTTCATGACTTGTTACATGTGAATAATCATCCTCTATATCTGTTTAATTTATCATTACTTGCGTTAAATGACTCCATACCTGCACTTAATGACTCATTACTTGCGCTTAATGACGCATTACTTGCGCTTAATAACTCATCAAATGTGTTTAGTGATTTATTACACCTCTTAATGACTCATTACTTGTAGTTAATGCCTCATTACCCGTACATTAGACTTGTTCCACTCAAGCGTATTTTTTACTCGCTGAAAGTGACCGATAAAAATCAAAGATTTAAATTATTTTTTTTTAACTGCAAGGGTGCGAAATTTCGAGGTTTTTGTTAGCCCAACGCAGATATGGCAGCGTGGGAATCTCAATGGCATGAAAGCACACTGAAAGAGGAACACAGATGATAAAATTTGACTTTGTATTGAGTTACGAGTCTGATCTGAATATTAAATAGAAGAAAACCAACACAGAAATTCAACCGAATCTGCCAAGAATAGCCACGAGGAACATGTTCTTATTGTACAAAAATATTTTACTTCTGGCTTGTGTGTTAATGTCTCCTTTTTAAACACCACCTGCAGACGCCGCCGTACTTGAATAAAAGAAGGGATTTGATGCGGAAAAAATACAACTGTGGCAGTACCCTCGAGACTTCGCTCGGGGCAGCCATCACGTTTTCTGTATTGTTGATCCCGGGGCCGGAGGGCCAAACAACTGCCGGAATTTTGCGGTCTTGATTTATGGACGGGCAATAATAAAGCCCCGTGCCTCCCTAGGGGTAATCTCGTCGATTTCTATTTATCGAACTCTCGTGGGGTTCAAATCTCCTGAGGTGCTTTTCTTGTGGCTTCGCCAGAATGTCCGTAGCGCGGCCATGATAATGTTCTCAGGGGAGCGAGAGCTGATGTTTGCGTGTGCAAATATTCTTGAAGTCACTTATGAGCACCATGTTATACAAAAAACGGAGAAAAATAGGGGGTTTCTCGCTTGCGCAGTTTTTATGAAAAAAATGAAAATTCGTGAAGACTAAAAACGTAGTTCTTTTCTAAGGGAATATTTTCCTCACTCTATCGAAGGCGAAGGAAATATTTGGAGTAAAATAATAATTCCTCGGAAGGCCTATAAAAATATTTTAAATTCCATTTCACTCGAAATATTTATAACAATGACACCATGAATGACTCTTCACCTCAATTGAATAGGTACTCTTAATTGTAACATACTTTAAATTCATAATACGTGAAAAACTCAAATCCTGTGAAACGGTGCTAGAAATTTTTGTCCCGCATGACCTCCCATAAAGCTGTGATATCGAGGAAGAAAACGTTTTCAAGCTCGGAATTTTTGCTGCAAGCGTTGATTTCGCCATTCATTTTCGCAGGTACCTTCCTCCAATTAGCAACGGAGATTCTACAGATGGACGTAGCTGAAGGAGAATTAACCCATTAGGGATTTAATGGACGATGAAAGCAAGGAGAACATCCACGTGACGAGTAGACAGAAGAAACCAATTAACTACCTCATTATCATGCAATGGCCCGTAATTTCAGATGCGGAGTGAACCGAAACCTGAGACTTCCAAAGAACAATGGTTCGTATCAGGCGGGGACGGAATATAAACTGCACAAGATGGCCTTGGTCGCATCGGAGTCAGAGGAAGCCTAAAAAATAGAATAAAAGAATGGTACCACCACACATATTACTAATTATTATAAATTATAATTTTTCCGTAGTTTATGTTGAGCCAGGGTGTTTGAGTTTCTCTCATATTTGACAGGGTAGCTAGTTGAAGGTGTTAGTGATAATCGTATTATAAAATGTAACTCTGTACGTATGAAATATATTGAAGGCTATTTGTGATCTAAATGTTCTGAAAATGCCTTAAATGGAGGATTTCGGCCGCAAATGGAGGATTTCTGCCCTAAATAGAGAAGTTTTGCCGTAAATGGAAGATTTCTGCCGTAAATGGAGGATTTCCGCCCTAAATGGATGATTTCTGCCCTGAACGGAGGATTTCTGCCGTTAATAGAGAATTTTTGCCGTAAATGGAAGATTTCTGTCTTGAACAGAGGATTTATGCCCTGAACGGAGGATTTCTGCCGTTAATAGAGAATTTTTGCCGTAAATGGAAGATTTCTGTCTTGAACAGAGGATTTATGCCCTGAACGGAGGATTTCTGCCGTATATGGAGGATTTCCGCCTTAAATGGATGATTTCTGCCCTGAACGGAGGATTTCTGCCGTTAATAGAGAATTTTTGCCGTAAATGGAAGATTTCTGTCTTGAACAGAGGATTTATGCCCTGAACGGAGGATTTCTGCCGTAAATAGAGGATTTCTGCCCTAAATATATAGGATTCCTGCCCAAAATTTCGCACTCCTGCCCCAAATAATCACATAGCATATATACACACACGTCATTATGTAGGGACTCGACTGTGAGCTGTAGCTGCACAAACGACGTCTCTCGTTTAACAATCCGGCTCGATTGCAGAATGATGGTTACGAAGCGTCGTTAAAATTTAGTGAGCACAAATTTGTCAATTAGATTTCGTTTTCTTAGCATAAATTTTTCCCCTCTGTAAGGGAAAAGCGGCTGATTTTAGCTGTTCGCACTTGAATATTATAGTTTGTCTGTAATTTCCTTTTTTGAACCCCAGTTTGTTTCATGAAATGCTCATTGTTGCAAAAAATGTCCGAATCTTGTACTGTTTCGAAACAATTGACAACAGGGTGCAAAGATCATTACTGATCTTTAGTGTGGAGACCGATTGTTGAAGCTATCAATGTTCAATTCGGCCAATTGAAAATCTATTACGTGAATGAACTGGTCGCAAACATTGAATAAATGCTAATCGACATGTTATTTTCTCCACACATCAACAAGCATTATTGTCGGTGTTTGGCCGAGAAAATCATTATCTGTAGATTATTTAGACGAACTCACTCTTCATTTTAGATGATTAAGTTCATTACAAGTCATTAATCTCAACCTTCAATGACCACAATTTTCATAAGTATTAATTCTAAATGATCTTGAATAACTTAATAATGTTATTCTGTTCACTCAAAAACAACTATTGGTTTCATCATCAGTTTTTAAGCAATAATTGCTCTCAATTTATCATACCTGCGTAACGAATCTCATCCACGTAGAAATTGCACTGAAGGAAAGTTTGCTAGTTGCAGCATCTAATGATTACACTTCCTCGAATTTAAATTAATCTAATATAATATTTGAACCGCTGTAAAGTCTCAGGGTTATAAGGGCGGTCATAAGATAGAAGGCAATTAGGGAGACCGTTTCAACACAATGGTCTTGAAGGGCTCGGCGATATTACGAGCCGGAGGTCACAATAAATTCTAAAGCGAAGAAATCTTAAGAGAATAAGCCCTTTCCCAATTGGAGACGAGCGCAAGATTAGCTTCGTCAACTGTCGTACAGAACTGCGGCGCGGTGTGAGGGTGAGTAAGATGAGGGTGCGCCTTTGGATGTCATACTGACAGGTTTACGCAGTGGCTTACTTTCGTAATTTAGCATGAGAAAAATGTAAATAAAATAAAATCTGCGTGAGAAAAATAGAAGCACGTTTGAATCCCGTGTTGATGAAATGGAAGTAACTTAGAACGTGTATTCATACCAAAAATTTCAAATCACAATTACAGTAACATACCGTAGATGTTCTTGTCTACCTCAGGGATTTTTATTTCATGTTATTAAGTGCAAAAACTGTTATTAGTAAAATAATAAAATAATAATCCCCCCAAGTCAAAACAAAGAAGTATTGAATGAAGTCTTAATTAAGACATTCGCAACAAAATCAATTAATTTTTGAAAATGGTAGGAAGTTACGCACGACAGTTCCTCAATGTTACCTTGAAAAGTCCGATGCAAATATTACGCGATTGTAGTCAAAGACAGTGGTCTATTTGTTCACAAATATAGAATATCTGTTCAGTCATCTCTTCTGAAAAAAGCGTGTCTAAGTTTTGTTAAGCATGTCTAAAAATCCGGACAAAAAGCTAAAGTATTTGATTCAAAGGTATTCATTGTATGCTTATTATTGATTGACCCCTGAGATGTTAACATGAAAAGATACATACCTTTTTTTAGCATCTATAACGAATTGCTGACTGAGTTTTAGCATGGAACGTTCATGTATTTTGAATCCTTTTTAGAACAATATGTTTTTTCTCTTGCTCCTGATATCTCAATGATTACTATATATTTATTAGTACTAAACTAACACTCTTTTCCTCTCGATAATTTGAAGAATACGTTTTGGTGACAGATTAGTACACGGCTCCTCTTGATAACTAGAAAAGTATTTTTAGTAACAGATTAGTACTCTGTTCCTCTTGATAACTAGAAAAGTATTTTTCAGTAACAGATTGGTACTCTGTTCCTCTTGATAATTAGTAGAGTATTTGTTAGTAGAATATTAGTGCCCTGTTCTTCTTGATAATTAGGAGAGTACTTGTTGAGGGAAGATTAAAACTCTGTTCCTCTTGATATCTTGATAATTAGAAGAATGTTAGTTTAGATTTGAATTCGAGTCAACTTGATATATGTGTAAGAATCTTCGTAAACTACAGAATTTTGTTTCTGTTTTTTCAGAATTCGGGTAAAGTGCATCATAATTTCTTTGCCTTTCCCTCAAGCAAAGTGTGATTACCGACCCATATTAAATCGAGTGCGAAATTCTTGAACGTAAGTTAACTTTTATTCCTGACGCTTGTGAGTGATGATGAAGCAGTAGCACTAGCAGTTCATTAATAGCAAACGAAATAAGCGAAGTAATTCAATCCGTGACAGGCTGCAAGACCGGCCTATTTTCTGGTGGAAATTAATCAATTTGTTCCTTGAAAAACATTGTGGAAAAAGAGCGTCTGCACGTGGCAACTCTGCAAGGTTGTCACAGACTGTTATCGTCACTAAGTTTTATGCGCCAACTCTGTAACGTTGCTGGAAACTGTCATCATGACAAATTTTTACGTAGCAATTCTGCGAAATTGTCAGAAACTGTTACCGTAATTAAGCTTCATGTGCCAACTCTGCAAGGTTGCCAAAAACTGTTATCATGATTTAGCTTTATGTGCCAACTCTGCAAGGTTGCCAAAAACTGATTTCATGATTAAGCTTTATGTGCCAACTCTGCAAGGTTGCATCGACTGTCATCATCATTCACGTTTTTTTATATTCCGACTACGCCCAGACGGTCATTAGTTTTCCCTACTTGACTGCGGATCAATGTCAGCAAATCTCTGGCATTTAAACTTCCACACAGCATGAGTTTTCTGTCTCCTTTAGAGCGGAAGAGCACGCGGATGTATGTCAAGGATGTTACATAATTTGTCAGTCCAGAATTCATATTTCCTTTGCAACGCGGAGGACACCTGTTCTGATGTACACAACAGAAACCGAAACTATTTATTCACGAGTTTACAAATGGCACGTCGTGCTGACAAACGATTCGATACTGTCAACAATATGCGCATTTATTTATGAAAGACGACCAATTTCCAGCGTGGACAAACGCATCTGAGCATTTACCCAAAGATTTCTATCTTGCAAGAAGGGAGAGGGTGCCCTGTTTGTCTGTCTGGCTTGGATCCCCAGCTGTGAATGGTAGTAACGAGAAATTTGCGAACGCTATTGAAGCTCCAGGCCGAGTTCTATCAAAGGCCTCTTATGCCACGCCATTTGGCCCGATGTGATGCGTGCGTTTATCGGTGATACGGAGTCTTCGTTTGATGCTGCAAAAGACCTGATTGTCATCACGGCGGAGGGCGATGACGGCCTAACGCTTGCGATCACATCTCTCTTATATATTCTGCCTCAAGGATAATGAGGAATTTTGCCGCTCTAATGAGCAATCGTTACTTTAATTGTGTCGTTAGCTGGCTTCTTTCGATCGCCGCGTCCCAGTCGGTCCGAGGTAATGAGACGGGATCACTGCGTCAATATTGCACAAGAGATCCAGCCCCCAGAGAAAGGGTTCCCATCGAGCCGGACGACTCTGCTAATTATTAAAGACCGTTTGAAATAGAGCGGAAGATTTCTCAAAAGTTCACTCGTAAAACTTCTTCTGGGTTGTCCGAAATGCAGCGAAAAGTTGAGCTAATGACATGCTTTTCTGCCAGGGGAAAAATAACATGAGGATAATGCTTAACGAAAAACTTTCGAAGCGTTTTTTTGTGTGCCTCTCAAATCTTTCAGCAGTCAGGTCTACGTGAGTTCTAAAAAAATAGTTCGATATTGAGCCAGTTATGTAAATTTTCGAGTAACAGTTCCTATACGTATTTAGAATTCAACATATTTTACAGTTTCTAATTTTTAAAGCTTTCAGAAGGAGTTCGTACGAGTCAACAGCTCAGGAAAGGTGAACCCATACCAATCGAGGATGCTATCGTATCACGTGAGCGGTAACTTTAAAACCAAATGAGAAGTCATTTAACTGCGGTAAGTTCTGATTAAGGTGAACTTTCTGAAGTCGTAAACTAAAACAAAGTATAATTTGAAAGTCGACAATCCTATTGAAAGGCAACAATTAAGTGAAGTTCTGGAGCAAATTAGCTGGTAACATCTGGGATTAAGCTGAGAATCCTGTGAAGATCCCCTTTTCAAATTGGTCAAAAGTTTGAGAATTGGCGTATTTTGAGAGTGTTGACCTTGAGAGTGGAGAGAAAAGTCATTTGCAATGAACACGTAAGGCTTAAATGAGGTCAGAGCATTTTTCTTCAAGTGTAACCCTTCTTTTCTTTCACTTTAATTTGCCCAGAGGGGAGTACAGCTCATTGCTGAGAATACTAAATGAAATACAGGTTCACCAGGAGATGCTTCTCAGTTCCTTCGCTCAATATCTTCTGATTTTTTTCAAGCCAATAATGACCTCTGAGGCCGGACTAATACGTACATCGCCCCACACACACCGCTCTAAAGCTGGATATAGGTAAATTAGTTTTTATAACAGTATTTAAAATATTGAATTGGGAAATTTATGTTTCAAGGGACCAAAGGAGATGACCTTTTTTCATCTGTAGGTCATCTCAGAAAGGTCCTGTAGTTTTCCATAAAATTTTTGCCAGAGTAAAAAGGTTCACATAGTTTTTTGGCATTGTTAATTTTCCAACAAAAGTATTCAAAATTTTTCAAAGAATTGTGTAGGGCTCAACGTTTGATTTGCACAATAAGATTTTGATCACATCTTGATCTCTTCATCGTCGTTCATCGAATTCGTACCACGAAAATTAAGCAACCAGAATCCTTGCAAAGGGTTCTTAAGCGTAAAGCGTTCATTAAGTTCATTAAGATTAAACAATCAGGATCCATCAAAAGTGATTTCCAGCATAAAACGTACATTAATTTCATTAAGATTAAACAATCAGAATTTCCGCAGAAGTGTTAAAATCCATGTCCGACGTAGGTTTTTCGTTGTGGAACTTACGAGACGATGATTGCGCGCCTGATCGAAGGTATCGCCCAAACTTGAGAGCTGGTTGGTTTCGAGCAATGATCTCAAAGCCAAGAAATTCTCCGCAGCTTAAAAGTTATCTATCGTCCCCTGTACTGTAGATCCAAACATTACTTTGAAACTGACTTGTAAAACTGAACAGAAGTTTCCCGGGAGAGATAAAAGTAAAAGTCATTCCAAACTTTTCAGAGCAAAATTAATCATTTATTCATGAAAAACAGACCGGAACATCGCGCAAACTTTGGCGGCGAAGTGAAAATTTTGTAACTCCTCGTAAAATTCACGAGGCACTCAGAACATCAAACCGAAATGTTGGTGACGAATTTTAATTTTATTTCATTACTCTGCGTGAACTTTTCACATAAAAATCACAATTTTCTAGATTAGAAACTTTGGCGTGAAATATTTCCAGGGTGTTATACATCAAAACGCATAAATTAAAATATTAAGTGGGACCACGATTTACCTTTCGATTTTTATCTCGATTTCTATCCCCTAATTAGTTTATTTTTCAACCAAAACAATATTATTTTTTAATTAATCCTTAATCCCTTTTTTTAAACCTTATTTTCAAAAACAAAAACTTGACGTTGAGAAAATGATCTCAACAAAAAACTCTATTGATATGTGTCAAACTACCGGCGAATTTTTTACCAGTTATATTTAGCTCTAAAAAATTCATCGCACGTACGTACTAAAATTTTTTTAATATGAATTAGAAATTAAGTTTGATTAAGAAATTATCAGAACTACTAAAAATAAAAACAAAAGAACCATATTTACATTTCTGCATCCAGAAAATTTACTCGTTTGAAAAAGGAAGTTCTTCAACGCTCGTGTTTTATCAAGCATATTATAAATATTATTAAAAATCTTCATTGAAAAAATTTTCTTTACGTCACGTTGGGTTATTCTCAAATGAACGTTTCACGCGTCGCAGAGAGCAAAGGAAAACAAAGCAAATTTTTAACGACATCTCGAGATTTGTACAAAGCACTGGAAATTCTGTCAAAAACATAGATATCACAACGAATATTAAGTGAGCACGATATTGTTGCATATTTTAGAATTACGATAACCAGTAAATGAATTCAACTTGTTCCAATCTATCACATATCTATTTCCGGAGACAAAGACACAATGCGTCTTACTTCAGCTCTCACGGAAATCCACGCTTTCTGAACAACTTTAACTACAGTTCTTACTAAAAATAACTCTTAATAAACGGCTTTTACTGCAGTTCTTACTAAAAATAGCTCTTAATGAACGGCTTTTACTGTAGTTCTTACTAAAAATAGCTCTTAATGAACGGCTTTTACTGCAGTTCTTACTAAAAATAGCTCTTAATGAACAGCTTTTACTGCAGTTCTTACTAAAAATAGCTCTTCATGAACGGCTTTTACTGTAGTTCTTACTAAAAATAGCTCTTCATGAACGGCTTTTACTGCAGTTCTTACTAAAAATAACTCTTAATGAACGGCTTTTACTGCAGTTCTTACTAAAAATAGCTCTTCATGAACGGCTTTTACTGCAGTTCTTACTAAAAATAGCTCTTAATGAACGGCTTTTACTGTAGTTCTTACTAAAAATAGCTCTTAATGAACGGCTTTTACTGCAGTTCTTACTAAAAATAGCTCTTCATGAACGGCTTTTACTGCAGTTCTTACTAAAAATAGCTCTTAATGAACGGCTTTTACTGTAGTTCTTACTAAAAATAGCTCTTAATGAACGGCTTTTACTGCAGTTCTTACTAAAAATAGCTCTTCATGAATGGCTTTTACTGCAGTTCTTACTAAAAATAGCTCTTAATGAACGGCTTTTACTGTAGTTCTTACTAAAAATAGCTCTTAATGAACGGCTTTTACTGCAGTTCTTACTAAAAATAGCTCTTAATGAACGGCTTTTACTGTAGTTCTTACTAAAAATAGCTCTTAATGAACGGCTTTTACTGCAGTTCTTACTAAAAATAGCTCTTAATGAACAGCTTTTACTGCAGTTCTTACTAAAAATAGCTCTCAATGAACAGCTTTTACTGCAGTTCTTACTATAAATAGTTCTTAATGAACGGCTTTTACTGTAGTTCTTACTAAAAATGGCTCTTAATGAACGGCTTTTACTGCAGTTCTTACTAAAAATAGCTCTTAATGAACAGCTTTTACTGCAGTTCTTACTAAAAATAGCTCTTAATGAACAGCTTTTACTGCAGTTCTTACAGAAAATAGTTCTTAATGAACGGCTTTTACTGTAATTCTTACTAAAAATGGCTCTTAATGAACAACTTTTACCTCAGTTCTTACTGAAAATACCTCTTAATGATCGGCATTTGCTGCAGTTCTTACTAAAAATAGCTCTTAATGAACAGCTTTTACTGCAGTTCTTACTATAAATAGTTCTTAATGAACGGCTTTTACTGCAGTTCTTACTAAAAATAGCCCTTAATGAATGGCTTTTGCTACAGCACTTACTGAGATTCTCTGAGATTCTTTACTGAGAAGACAAGACTGAGATTCTCTCAGTAAGTTTTTTTTTTCCTACTAACTAAGCTGCTCTTACTGAAAACATCTCTGACTTTAATTCGTGCAGAAAACGTAAACAAAAATGCGCGCAATTAGCTCAATGTATGTCTTTCATTGCAAGACGACGTAGTTGCAATGATCCATTATTTTCGTACAGGCACCTGATAACCGTCCAAAATGAGGTTTTGCCTAAACATTTTAAAAGAAAAATAAAAACCCAATTAATTTTCAGTTTTAAGTTAATAAATTCTCATTGATTTTTATTTAATCCGAAACTTATATGTCAGAGAAGTTCAGAATCTTCATCACATTAACTGTTTTGTTCGATTTATTTTGCATATTGTATTTTTGGAGTACATGGCTCTAGAGGCGCGCTTTCTTTCATTTTAATTACGAAACCTAAATTCTAGAGCATTTGACCATTTTTTGCTTGATGAACTGAGATTATTCTTACATCGTATCCAGAGCAGCAAAGATATAATCCTAAAGATAAAATTCTACTAAATTGCTTGGTCTTACTGAATGGGATCTGAACCTTCAAAATCTGAATCACTAAATGTTGATCCATTGCGGGTAAATATTAACAATGAGTATGATTTAGATAACTGCAGGCTTGACTGGAGGTAATTTGATCTCAGCTTTTCAGTTTTTCAGCCAAATATTTCATTTCAATGCTTCAAATTCCGCCAACTGAGCACGAAGGTGAGCTCCGCAGATCTGATTTTTTCATTTCTCAAATACCCTTATGCAAGTTACCAAAAATAGTGGTTTGACAGGCAATTACTGTAGCTCACCTGAATCTTGATCAATTTTCTCCTGCGCTCAAGCAAATCATCCAAAAAATGTCCATTTATTTTATTTTCCTAACGGGATTCTTTTTCTTTCATTTTTTTAATGTGCAATTTAGCAAACCGCCGAAAAAATGCGTTTTGCTATCGATAAAAAGTTTTGCTAACGTGATTGTTATCCATTTTTCCCATAGACACGAGTAAATCTCCAAAAATTGTCGTCTGACGATTGATAAAAAAATTTGCTAAGGGGATTTTTATCCACTGTTCACAAACACTTGAACAAATTTCCAATTATAATCGTCTGACGATTGGTAAACAAGTTTGCTTTTGGATTTTAATCCATATTCACAAACATTTGAGCAAGTCTAAAAACAATCATTTGACGAATTACAAATATTTTTCTTGCGAGGTTCCTTCTAATTTCTCATGGGCGCGTTAAAAAATCATCAAAAATAGTGGACAGACTATTGGTGATAAGTTTCGCTTTTAAACAACAGCTTCAGAGAGGGACAGATTGATGAACTTCGACTTGCTCTGAGTTGAGAGCTCGTGAAGAATTAACGGACTAGGAGCGCAGATCGCGAGGTCGCCTGTGTTTCACCCAAACAACACCGATCAATCTTGTCAGAATTCATTTTCTGTGAACATGAACAATTTATGCGCCTAAGCATTTTTCACATCTAACGCTGTCGGCAACGAGATTTATGGATCATGATGGCTTCAGATAGCTAAGGCAAGTCAACGTGTCTGGCCTGCCATGAATCTTTCCGTGTCTCTCATAACTTTTTCTGATGAAGTGAATCGCATCGAAACTTTCGGTCCGTTACGCAACATAAAATTGAATTTATGTACATGGGCTTTTCCCGCTGCCAGGATGAGCTCATTCTTTTGGGCTTGACGGCTTTCGCAGCTCCGGTTTAATTGGGGCTTCAAATGGGCACGTGTGTGCTGCGTTAGGGCTGGCGTCTGCCACACATAAACTTACGGAATCGTAACCATTAACTTACAAAATGAGCCGTGATGCTCACTATTTTCAAACGTTGTTAGGACTTTAGCTCGTGATTGATGCTATTCGAGTATTTGCGTAACGACCCAAGTTGCCAATTTACGAAATCAATGAGCCAATTTTCTTTGGTATTTGATCTTGCGTTTCAAGGCTAATAATGGAACCCTAACAGTTCCAACTTTCGCATTGCAAAAAACATCCCACGTCAAGTTTTTCACCATGAAATTTTCCCAGAATGTTTTTTTTAAAAACAGTTGAAGTTTCTCGCTCTCATCGGTATAAAACAACAAAGGCATGGAACAGTTTTTGCTGCTATGTATTTACACTTTACACACTTCGTTAGTCTAGCATGAATTGCGACTGCGCCACCCAAAAAAAATTTGGCATGTTCGTGTGTTCACACTTTAAATAATTAAAGTGTGAGAGCACCAGAGTTATAAAACCGCGTGAAATCTAGGGCTTTCATGTTAAATTGGACTACTGCGATTGCGGTATCTAGTTATCAAGAAAAGCACATGAGATCATGTTATTCTATCCAGTGATTTTATCCTACTAGTATGCCAATGTGTTTGCGCTGTTTTGTTTTACCGAAGCATCACTGAGAAAGCCTCATTCTGTTATCCCTAGTGACTAAAGTTATATTATGCGGGCGCCTCAATCAATAGAGACGGTCGCCCTGTTGTCCTCACGAGTAAGTGAGACTGAGTGACATCCCTGCATTTGACTAAGATAATGTCATCCTGTTATTCCATCCGCTAGAAGTTTGGGCAACTTAAATATCCCACAGTATCAGTAATATATCAGTATGTCCTCAAGTTTTTTATAACAGGTGTTGTTATTCCAATGAGAAACGCAAGTTGTATTAACCTGTTAATAAAACAAGTAACGGCGACGGCGATGCCACTTTATGAAAATGCCTACCTGAGATGGTATAGTTACATAATTTCAACTTCCACCTGAGATTTGGTATCAGTTTTATTTGTGTCAGTAACTCAAATTATTCCTTCATATTACTTCCACGACCAACTGAGAGAGTCATAAATAAAATTCCCATGAAAAGATGCGGCTCTGCCATCTTTTCAACTAACAATTGATAGAAACTAAATCAATCTGCAATTGCGGAATGTAGAACTCGAGAAACACTGAGTGTGTAAAACAGAGATCTGAGAGCGCGCTGGAAAACTTGTGACACCATTACTCTTGATCTCCTTCGCAGTTCAAGTGGATTTTTTTCTCGGTCTCCTCGCATATTTCAGGCGCTGGACCGCAAGCTGCGATTGCCGTGTGGTCGCATCAGAAAAACGCCTCTGAGGACCCTAAAAGTGTGGTACCTGGCGTGCAAATGCCAGTGATAATCAGAAAAATGTGATTGCCGCTTGCAGCGCGCCACTGCAAAGCGCTTGCAGTTCAATACGCTACGTGAGAATCGAGTCTATACTTTGGTGACAGGGTCGTTGTAAACTTCTTATCTCGCCAGACGACTCAAATATAAGAAAACCGCAAATAGAGAAAGGCTGCTCGCTGAGAAATTTGATTTCGGGGAGAACCATGGGCGTCAAGATTGTTTAGAATGAAGATGATGCGTGAGCTCAGTAGTATATTAGAAAGAAAGTGTAGGTCTCTGGTTTCTAGTGTCTCCTACTTGAGATATTCAATTGAAATTATTTATGTCATGTAGCCATGAATAATATATTCCAAAATTGAAATTCATCTGCGTTTCTCATAATCATACTATGATATCTTAGTATTTCGTAATGGTGGTTTTTGAGTAAGGTGCCATAACTTAAACTGCAGGAACCGTCTATTGAAAAATATTGTCAGTAAGTTTCATTTTTATTTGGATTCGAAGATAGATATTTACATTACCAGACTTAATGGTTCTTCAAATATTTTGAAGCTACAGAGCTTGATAGGGAAAATAACTGATACGATGAAACTATAACGCAGAGTTTTCTTAGAAGAATGTTTATATCCACGAATGTTCTGAAAGTAATTTCATCGACGTATCCGCTTATTGTTTAAAAGACCTGCAACCCTTTAATAGATATTCACATTTTAGGGAACTCGTGTCTGATTACTCACCAGTGCGGTCTATTATCGCTGACTTTAGTGGGGAAATACTTTCCACCCTCATGAAATCCTCGATAAAATTTAGGACGCCCTCGGATAGCAATTGTCTTTAACCCGAATGGAAGAGTCCAATACGTTTCCCTGGAGAACGTAATTGCCTCTTCCCCTCGAATTGTGTACGAGGCCCTGGACCGTGAAATTTGTATTCAGCTTCTTCAATTGAAACGCTTTACTTGTTCAAATTTAAACACAAAATCTGCACTATTCGTTTGGGCCAACGCTGACAATAATCTCCGTCAATATATTATTCAATTGAAATGTATGTCTACCCTTCATTAAATAGAATGGGTTAATTTGAACCATCTGCTATGAAATTTATCTTTTAAGCTGGATATTGAAATTAAAAATAGCTTCGGTTGTTAATTTGATACGCACGTGTTAACTATTAAGTTTGTGAGCGTTGTTGTAAAATGTTCTCCGATATTCAGTTAAGTGCGTTTCGAGTGGACCGATATTTCAACGGATCATTAGATGGCGATTTTCCGGATTCATTTAGTTCCTATTTCAATCGGTCAAATAAATGGGTAGAAGAACTCAACTATAAATGATCACTAGATTACTGTAACACAACCAAAAACAGAGAAATGTTGTTTAAATTTACCTTGATAATTACTAGAAATAGAGCGTTCTCGTTTAAACCCTTGAATATTCCAGTATACTTTCATATCATAAGTTGTAGTGTCGTGTTTACTTTTAACACAAGCATAAAACTTAGCAGATAATTTACGAGAATATTGATCCCTGTTCCACTGATAATGTGCTGCCTATTTCACGATGATAAAACTGCAAACAATTCGCTGCAGATTGATCTTTATTCGCGCCCATAAACGTGTTGGCTGCATCACAGCCACAGAACTTCCAACAATTTTTGCAAAAAAATTATCTTTCTTGTCTGCGCTGATGTGTTGGCGGTGCAGCAAACGACAAAAGTGCCTAAATTAAAATAGTTTCTGTCATGACGAGCCTGTTTCGGCCGCCGAGCGTCACCTAAATCGGACAATTTTTAATTGCTCTTAAAAATTATCAGACCGAAAAGAACGTTGCTCGTGCCTTTTGATGTACGGTTTCCGCTCGGTGATTTCCTCGACAAAAGCTCGTAATTCCGTGCCAAAAAGATTCTTAAACAACGAAATTATGTTTTCGAATCGAAGTGATACAATAAAGATATTGTGTCGCAGTCTCTTCTTGTAGTATGTGTCTTAAGCACTTTTGAATTGTCTGATGTGACTTGAATTTTCTTTGCTCAGCCCAAGGCTTAGAGAGATATGCAAGAATATCAGCTGAGCTTATGTTTCAATAAAAAATACCGACAAGGAAATTAGAATTTATTTAAATTCTTTTAAAAAATACTCATCGAAGTAATGTAAGAAAATTCAAACCAAGTGAACAAGTTTTGCGTGCACCAAAATGCGAATGCTTATAAATTTAAAAGTTCACATCACCAATCTTAAGCCCAGTTAAAAATTTTGCTCAGGTTAGCGCAGTTAGACGCCGCACAGCGCAGTAACGTTCGCTTGAGAGCAGTTTGACGCAGTAAATGAAATGCAGGCCGAAGCTGCCACGAGTTGCACAAATCTATGCCGCTTCCCGCAGGCTACTTTTGTTAGAGGCTATTGCAGTCAAGTGGACATTTAAGCGCAGTGGTAGTACTTACTATACATATATATATATAAATACAGAAGCTGTTGCACTCAACTGAATATTTTAGCGCAGATGCTGCGCAGCGTAGGCGCAGCCAGTGGCATGAATGCGGCCGACATTGACGGCTGGGTGCCCTTAAGACGACGATTTTCAAAAGGGAAGGTGATGACGAAGCTTTCATTCTCCCCACTCTCCCGCATACACGTCTGTCTTTAATCTATCACTGACGATTTGAATTAAAAATAACTTCAATACGTCTACCGACGATCGGTTGCTGGGAAATGTTTTCAACACTAAAACATGTATTATTCCTAATCCTTATTTATTCGAAAACGGACTTTTATCCTGAACGGATTTATCATAAATTCAAAACGTTGACAAATCTAGGCAACAATATGGTACTGCTCTGTCACTACACGATATTTTGATCTGCAACAAGGTTGAACAAGTCGTTTTGAACGTAAACTTTCATTGAAACATTCTCAAACTTGAAAGCGATGAAGGCCTTTGCAATTGCAATTGCAATTCCAGCATTGCGGATTCACGGATTTAATCTGGAAACTGTTTGGTCTTTATGTACGCAAGTCCTCGTTCGTGTATTCACGAGCTTGATACCAAGAGATATTTGTCTTTACGAACGCAAATTCTTGGTAGCGTTTCCACGAATAAGACGCATTGAAGGGATCCAAGGGTCTAGTAACTGGAATGGAGAGCAGCTTCGTCCCTGCTGAAATGACAGCGTCTGCTGGAACAATCAGCTTACAAATGGTCGTCTCACGGGCTTCCAGCAGCTGCTTTCAACCACTGGTTACAACGCGTTCCGTACCAGAACTGGGGTTACGGAGATCATGCAACCAGTAGTTACGAGGCTAGACGATGTGTTGCGTAACAGAACTGGAGTTACGGAGATCATTTAACAAGTAGTTACGAGGCTATAGACGATGTGTTGCGTAACAGAACTGGAGTTACGGAGATCATGCAACCAGTAGTTACGAGGCTAGATGATGTGTTGCGCACCAGAACTGGAGTTACGGAGATCATGCAACCAAAAGTTATGATGTATCAGGTTGGTGTTTCTCCTTTCACACAACCTGCGGCTCGCGTTCTATTTTTATAGATAAAAATATATAGAGGGTTTAAAAACAATGTCATATTTCAATGATGCTAATTTTTTACTTAATTTCTCTATATCTTTAAAATTTAAAATATATTCTGTATATAAAGGGTCAAAGCAACCTGGAGATCTGTTTAACGCCCGAAATATAGCGCCGCTTAGAACATACCTGTAGCAGTTATGATGGCGCCAAACTTGTTATTGGAAGAAATAGCGAACAACCGCCTCCTGCTAAATATGAAATTAGAAACTTAATTAAGTGCTGGTGAAAGCGATTGAGTTGCGCAGCAAAGTTGGAATGAAGTGCTTGGAGATTGTCGGTGGAAAGCTTTTTTAAATAGTGCGTCACGCATGTACTTCAGAAATTTCACATAGGAAAGTTTTGCCAATGAAAAACGGCCAATTAATGCCTCCTTCACCTTCAGGCCTGCTCATAGAAATCGCAACGTCGCAGTCATGGTCAGAGATTTCACTTTATTTGTGACCGTTCGAAAGGCAAAATTAAATTAGCTCTAACCTAAATTATCATTGATTTCCGTTGAACGGGGATGACAGATGGAGAAAATTCAAGGAGACATGCGGTGACATTTCTCTTGTCAAGGGCGTGTGTACATAATTATGTTTCTTAAAGTTATTTCTGAAATGACAGAAAATAGATATATAGACGAGCTTGTTTGAGCCCGGCTCCATTAAATTAGATAATTTGAAACAAGAAAATATTGCTATCACGCAATCGACAATTTAATTTCGGTAAGGAAATATTGCACTCACGCATTAGACAATTCAAAACAATGAAATGCAGGAGTCTCGCATTAGACAATTTTAAATGAGGAAATATTACACTCACGAATTAGACAATTTAAAAAAGGAAATATTGCACTCATGCATTTTCTCTCTATATCAATAGGTCAGGGTATTTAATATCATCACCGGCGCGTAATGCTTATTAAAGACAGGGCTTGCACATAACATTTTCTTTCCGTACTGATCCTTTTCAACCCGAGGGAGTCAAAAACCGTCAGATACAACACAAGTTTAGCGTACTTCAACAAACCAGAGGAAACGCTTGAACCTGCCTGAGTATCAGCCTCGATTTTACAGCTCTGTATCGCTCCAACTGAGATTCCCTCCTTTAATGTTGAATCAGCGCTCCGTGAGGATAATGTGAGGTCCCGAACTGAGAGTTAGGTAAGCCTTCATATGTTGAAATATAAGGGTTTTTATTTTGTTAGGGACCATCTTTTTTCGGTTCAGGGCTGTTATGTTTTTCAGCGCCTCTTTCAGCACTTTCTTCTTCTCTTCTTCAACTTTTGTTACCTAACCTTCCTTCTCAACTTATTGTTTCTATGCTCAATGGATCCTGTGCGGGAACACACCTTGTGCATAAATTCCACGTTCCCTTAACTCCATATTAAATGGTGCCTTCAACCTTCCTCTCTTTGAACATCTTTGATGTGTTTAAGGAAGCCGGAAACTAACTTCTAATCCTAATCATATCCGTTTACATAAATCAAAAATTATACAATGAATATACGCAAAAGGATTTTATTAAAATTTATATATCTTTACGCACCACATTTAGAGAGCAAATATGCAGAGTGTCCTAACCCACAAAACACAGAATTTTAGGACACTCAAGTTAGAGGCGTGGTGTTCATCGCAGGATTCCCAAACTGTCTTTTCCTAGCCAAGTTACTAACTAGGAACTGAACTAGGAACTAGGCCACTCTGCCTGAAAGACATCTACGCCGCTATGAGGTGAAATTATCACTTAATCCACTTTCCAGTTTTGACCTCTGATTTGTGGGTTAGGCCACTCTACATATTTGCCCTCCGTTTGTAATTTTAAATTACTCACACAAAATATGACAAAAGTTATGATGAAAATTATGCGGCGCTGCACAATTAATTCCCTTCGATTCTTTTGAGCCTGGCGCCATTGTTTTGACCAGTGAAGTGACGTCAATGCGGCGTTGCCAAGTCTTGGATCAGACCAGGAGATTTTAACCCTTTCATGCACCGTTTGAAATAGGGAATGTGAAGCTTTTCCTCTGGAGTATGCACTAATATGAAGCTTGAAGTATAGGGTAAAGTACTTCCATGGAGAAGTATCAGAAGTGAAATATCTATAAAATATACAAAAGTGAAATATCTATAAAACATTCGAAAGTAGAATGTCTATAAAACATCCATAAGTGAAATATCTATAAAACATCCATAAGTGAAATATCTATAAAACATCCATAAGTGAAATATCTATAAAATATCCAGAAGTGAAATATCTATAAAAAAGAGATGGTTGCATTACACAAAAATGACATGGTGCACAAGTGCAGTGATTCACTATTTTGTATGTTTTTTGTTATTTGGTTTGTGCCAAATCTGGCACGCGGTGGGGGAGAGGGAAAAGAGGCACTGAAACGGCTCACCTTTTGCTGCTTCACCTCATGCCTCGCACTGCGAGCTGTCTACTTAAAATCTATCATTCAAAATGACTGGGGACAGATCGGAAGAACAAGGAACCTTGAAGATGTTATCAGATCGTGAAATTAACTTATTTGGAAAGCATCCACTTGATAATATCTTTGTTTTTCTCGCTGTGTGGGCTGCGGCTCCATCCTGTTGAAACCAAGTGTGAGTCATGCTGTTGTTTTGTATCTTTCTTGAATAACTGTTTCAGCTGTGCCACCATTGCAAAAAAGCAAGGTAAGGACTAAGTGCAGTTGAAACAGTACTGCACAGTAACACAAAAATGCAGTGGCCTTTTTTGAATATCTAGTGAACAAATTCCCATCGAACCATAACAAGTTTTTTTCCAAAAGGTTTCGTCCATTGATTTATAGTTTTTGTTTAATTATCATATTAAAATGTTAAGCCAACCTGGATAAAATAAACAAGCATCGATGAAAAACATTGAAAGCAAACCACAGTACAGTTTATAATAACAAATTCTAAGCCCCAGCACTAACACTCACTATCCCCTTTCAACGAGCATTTCTAGCTTCGGCTAATTACAACAGGAGCATCTGCAAGGAGACTCAAAGATAAGCTACACCCCCGAAGAAATACTTCAAAGACTGAAATAGCGAGTGATCGCACAAATGCACTGAGTTCGCTCGCATCCTCTTTTACAGGACGCACCATGCTAGGCAATCGATAGGTCCGTGAGAGGGCCCCTCGATCATGTCTCTCAGCTAACACAGTTCAGATTCGCCAGAGGACCCTTGATGTAATCTGCTCCACGTCTCATTGGGCATTCAAGGAAACTTTAAAGCGGGCTCCTTAAGCGGAATTATCACGGGACGACGTTCGAATGCAGATGGAAAAAAGCGCCCGGTCCCTACACCTGATGAATATGCAAGTGTACGTACGAGCGGATTGTTTGCCTAAGCCGATGTTTGTTGTTCAGAGCCTCTGTTTGGGAGGCGACTTTTTTGAGCGGCATCTCGTATTTGCAACAATAAATTGGCTCGCAGTGAGCACAGAGTTGGCTTGCTCTAATGGATGTTGCAAGGTCTTATTTATTGAGCTACGAAATGGCTTCCATAATTAATAAGCAATGTATTTGCGTGAAAAATAGATGAACATGGCAATGGTCGATGCAAGCATACCTGTATGTTAAAAAACGGCCCTGACATGACTTGTATTAACCTTCGAAACTTCGCAACTGAATGGAAAAATGGGGGATGTATGAGTTGGAAAGTGGTAAACTTGGAATTAGTACATTAGCAGTACATTGAAATACACTAAATATTCACGACAAGTTATGTTGCATAGCATAACACAAGCAACACAAATATAGCGCGTGAATTTAGAGTCTAAAAGTCCACCTGCTTTTTCTGTGACGCGAGATGAACTTGGTATTTGTGCATAAATAATAACTATTGATCCTTGAAAATCTCAAAAGTATCAAATAGTTGCTCATAAGTATCGATTAAACGGTAATAAGTAACTATTAAAGCAATTCAAACACGAGGGAAAAATTATAGAACGAATAAAAAAATTCAGAGTAACCAGTAGTTGCACATGACGTAACGATCGCCTTTTACCTTCAGTTTACATTAATTCATGTCAATTTCATGCTACAATAAAGGATATTCCTATTTTGTTATCAGCAGTTTTTTGTTATTTCTTCTCTTTTCATTTATTGACTGATTCGCTTTCGAGGAAAACTTAACTCATTAAATTTAATTTAAACAAACTTTCTGATTCTTTGGAAAGTATTTCCTCTCTCAGCAAGCCTTTATAGAAAGCATCGAGTTCTTCATTTGAAAATGGGCTAAGTTTGAGCAAGAACAAAAATGACCCACGTAATATCAATATCAAATATACTTATAAAATATGATAATTTTACTCCTAAGATATTCTTTCTTGAGTGGTATCAAAGTCCCAAGTCTCAAAAAGCTAACAAATTATTGTGTCATGAGGTAGAAGCATAGAGGAAATGGTCTGTCAGGCAGAGACATGTCGGCGCCCGCGCTGCGGTTGCAGCGGCGTTGAAGCCGCTGCAACCTGCGTTGAAGCCGCTGCAACCTGCGCTGTAGCCGCTGCAACCTGCGCTGTAGCTGCTGCAACCTGCGCTGTAGCCGCTGCAACCTGCGTTGAAACCGCTGCAACCTGCGCTGTAGCTGCTGCAACATGCGCTGTAGCTGCTGCAACCTGCGCTGTAGCCGCTGCAACCTGCGTTGAAACCGCTGCAACCTGCGCTGTAGCTGCTGCAACATGCGTTGAAGCCGCTGCAACCTGCGCTGTAGCCGCTGCAACCTGCGCTGTAGCCGCTGCAACCAGCGCTGTAGCCGCTGCAACTTGCGCTGTAGCCGCTACAACATGCGCTGTAGCTGCAGCAACCTGCGCTGTAGCCGCTGCAACCTGCGTTGAAGCCGCTGCAACCTGCGCTGTAGCCGCTGCAACCTGCGTTGAAACCGCTGCAACCTGCGCTGTAGCTGCTGCAACATGCGTTGAAGCCGCTGCAACCTGCGCTGTAGCCGCTGCAACCTGCGCTGTAGCCGCTGCAACCAGCGCTGTAGCCGCTGCAACTTGCGCTGTAGCCGCTGCAACATGCGCTGTAGCTGCTGCAACATGCGTTGAAGCCACTGCAACCTGCACTGTAGCCGCTGCAACCTGCGCTGTAACCACTGCAACCTGCGCTGTAGCTGCTGCAACCTGCGCTGTAGCCGCTGCAACGTGCGCTGTAGCTGCTGCAACCTGCGTTGAAGCCGCTGCAACCTGCGCTGTAGCCGCTGCAACCTGCGTTGAAGCCGCTGCAACCTGCGCTGTAGCCGCTGCAACCTACGTTGAAGCCGCTGCAACCTGCGCTGTAGCCGCTGCAACCTGCGCTGTAGCCGCTGCAACTGTGAGCTCTCACTAGGACAAGGGCAAACTGAGGATGGGTGAAACTGGGGATGGGGCAAACGGCAATGAATTGAAACAAACCAGGGTTGGGGCAAACTGAGGATGGGTGAAACTGGGGATAGGGCAACCTCGGGCTGAGACAAGTTAAAACTTGGACAAGCCGGGCTGTAACAATTTGAAGCTGGAATAAATCAGAACTGGGATAATCCGGGTTGTAATAATTTAAGGTTGAGACATGCTGGGCTAAGACAAGTTAGAATTTAGGTCTGTTTCTGGGAGAATTTTAAACTGGGGCAACCCGGGTTGACACAAGCTGGAGCTGGGACAAGTTAAAGCTGAAACAAGTGATAATTTCGGGCTGGGATGAGCTGAGAATGAAACAAACTAAGGCTTAGAAAATCTCAAACTGAAACAGAAACAAACACTGGACAAGCAGGAAGTAGGTGGAACAATAACGGCCAGTTCCTGGCAGATCTGAGCACGCACTGCAGAGAGCTTGCATCCCCGATGGTCGTTACTGAACCGAAATGGGCGCCATGAACCAGCGCGAGCTGTGCTATGACGCATGTCGCTGTGGTTATTGAGTAAACTCTGTCCAGTTTGGATACTGAAATGTTTCTACTTCTCTACGATTTTCAATATATTTTGCGCCGTTAAAACTACCTTCGATGTGACATAGCGCTAAAAAGCCGTCTACGACTATTAATACTACTAGTCCCGTTCATAAACTCTAATCAATATTTTTTTCAGAAATATGTGTTTAGTAGTGTAATGAGGACTCATATATGAGTATATTGCTGTCATTCGCAAGCTAGGTTCCAGTACATAAAGCTAGCTGTTTTGAGAATTTAACCATTTCGTTTCAACGTGAAAACGTGTTCAAGTTTACGAAAATTTCAATTGAGCAATCATACCATAGAATTTATTTCTACATATATAGTTCTTTTTTTATAGCCCTCATAACTCTCGCCTAAAGTATTTGTTCAAACTGCACTGACCTTCATAAAGAATTTACGTTTTGGCAGTCTTATTTTACAACCAATGGTGATCTACATTCAGTTATTTTTCGTGTCATTAATAAGTTCATGAATAATAAATTTATTCCGAAATCTCGTGTTCAAGCTCTAAACTATAGTTACTGTGTTATGCCATATTTTGGATATCAATCAGAAAAGTTGAGAAAATACCTTTTACTGCTTCTGACTGAATTTTTCCCTGAAATTTCCTTTTGTATTATTTTAGTTAACAAACGTACCATTGGATCATTTTTTAGATTTAAAGCTGTACTCCCGACCGGCATGCGATCTTCCCTCGTCTATAATTTCAGTTGTGCGCATTGCGCATCGCAGTATGTGGGTTCCACCCACCGAGCACTTTACGTCAAGGCTGCTGGTCGAAGGTTGCAGGTGGGTGGAAGTTGCAGGTCGAAGTCACCTGTTGCAGGTCGAAGTCATCGTACAGATCGCTTACTTACTTTTTCTACTCATTCTAGTATCAGACAACATTGTAGTAATGGTTCCTATGAGCAGATTATTGATATCAGCAAATTTAAAATATTAGATACTTGTACCTCCAACTTAGACCTACGTATTTTAGAGTCCTTATTCATTCATAAACTCAAACCTTTTCTCAACGAAATGCAGAGTGCTAACCCTCTGAAAATAGTCAACCGATAAAGTATAATATTTTATGTTTGTTTTGTTTTTCGTGCTTATATCTTGCACTTCTGTTATTTTGGGTGTACTGACTTGTCTCTAATTTTATTTGCCAACTTTTTTGCTGAGAATGAGCCTAGGCTCGAAACGTTCAGAGTAAATGTTTTTAATCTTCTCCATTTCTTTCATTAAAGGAAATTTTCATCGCAATTTATATCGATAAAATTTTTTTTAATATTATTGCTAAAATATCTTACAAATTCAAGAATGAAATATCAAGCACTGGTTTAATTTCAAACATAATGTTTGTTCCAATTTTGCTCATGAATATTGCAGAAGTTTTCAAGCTGTACATAAAAATCAGGAGTTGTATCGTATTGTAAAGTCCAATCCTTTTCACAGAGGACACAGTCACTAAGCTAGCATCTTCACCACGACAATCTTAAGAACACAAATTTCATAAAGTTCAAATCATAGACCAAAATTAAGGCACCGCGCACATTGCTCCACGATCTGAACCATGCGCTTAGTGACATATTTCTTCCAAGACGCCAAGCGTAAAAATGATTTCCTCACATGCTTCCAGAAGCCGAGAAAATGGCGGCCAGAAATTGGGCTAAAACAAGTCGAGATTTGCGAGGGAAGCGAGGTAACATCGATCCTTGAATCGGATCATGGGGGACAGAAGCGGCCTCGTAAAGCGTTCCAACTCGCATCAACTGCAGCCGCGCGATCACCTCACGACCGCTCGCCGCCGCCGCCTGCGACGGCACAAGAGGCGGCGAAGACTTCTTTCTTTGATCTTCTATGCTCGCTTCACTCATCCACGATGCTCTCATTTTTCTGAAAGATTGGGAATTCACATTATAAATGAAGAATTTTGTTTTCAGAGATTTTTTTTAAGTGAAATCCTTCAAATTATTTTTGCGAGTAAATGCTAACGATGCCTTTTTTGAGGATTGGTTTCTCAAGGCGGACAGCACAACTTCCCAATCAAGGAGAGCTGTTTATGGAAGAACAGCTCATTATAAAGGAATTGCATGTCAGACTTATCACGTTTCCTGTGATGAGTTAACTGAAGTTCAATATTCAATTCAAATTTGAAGTCAGTTGTAGGAAGCAATTTTGAAAAAAGCAAACATTAACGGAATCGTCCCGTCATTTAGCTTTCATTAAGTATTTAGAAATATTGAGTGAGTGACTGCAAGTCGGTCAGCAGCATTTTGAATATCCCCTCGGTGACCGCCGGTGGGTCCCTTCGCAAGAAACGTGATAATGACCTGATTTCGAGTAACGATAAAAAATTTCATTTGCTTATATTCTTTGATGACTATCACAATAGTTACGCAAGCATTCGTAATGTCGCATCACACCAACGCATTAGTTCACAGGTGGGTGATTTGATATCCGCAAGCTTGTGCCTAAACAATGAAGCAACAAGTAGGAGATTTAACAAGTTGGTCGCGATGTGAGCTGACGATGCACACGGAAGGAATTTTCATGATGCTGCAAAATGACCAGAAGTCACTAACTCAATTTTCATGAATACATAATCAAAACTGAATGAAAGCACGATCCTGTTAATGTTTACTATTATCAAAATTGCTTGCTACAATTGCCGTTTAATTCGAGTTGAACATCACGCATCAGTTTAGTCCATAGCGGTCAATGTGTGATGAAATATTTGTAGCAAATAGGCTACGCGTGGCATTTGGTGGAATGCTTAATCTGAAGACAAACAGCAATCAAATGTAAGCACCCGCTGTAAAGCTTGACTAAGCACTCATCAAAGTTTCCTTGCAGAGCATCGACCTAATGTTCGATGTCGTTTCGCTATTGTAATGATATTTAGGATAAATATGTACTATGTAGGTTTAGAGTATTAATTTGTCAAAGAATTGTCATTGATAATTTGCATTAAAGCCTCTGAGGTGTTCGTCTTCTTAACATAGCTGGAATTCCTCGACGCCGTCTGTGCTGAGCAAGGCAACGTTCAGGAGCCGCTCCCTGTTGCCAAGGCGCAGTCGCTCCTCGCTTAAATTTGGACCCTGCTGATTGCATGCCGTATCATAGGACAAGTTTCAATAACAAGCCTCAGATTTCTCTTCAACGATGGCGCCGCTTGCTATTCGTTCTACAAGGACACTCTGCCATTCCATTATTATATCTCTTTCATAACAGAATGTCATCATGTTCGCTTGATATCGGCATCCTCAACTAATGTGAAATTGAAGGACGAACTCGTGAATTGCATAATTCATCTCTTGTTTTTTGTTGTGGTTTGTCCGCTCCTCCTAGACCCGTTGCTACGAGCGTCGTAGAATATGTCCGGAACTCCTACTTATTTTCGTTGTAAATCAGTTCCGGACCCTTAGATAAATATCTCGTCCCGCATTCGCTGCGACGGTTATAAGCGCAGTCGCAGACGTGGAGTCGAACCAGAGACTTCATAATCTAGCTTCCGCAATTTATTTTCGACCTTACCGTAAATTTCCCTTTGAGGGCGTGCCAAATTTATGCATAAGCGTAATTTGTGGGCGAAGAAGGCAAGACAAAATATGCGGGAACTGCGAGGCTAATACGAACCTCGTAAGTCAGGATGGCTGGCTTACGTGAGCATCAGAAGGTTTCTTTGATGCTCGCTTTTTCAATTCCATCTCAGCGACTGGCAGAGCCTGCGCTTGCGAGAGACGACTACAATATTGATAGGCCCTGGAGAGCCAGATCCGCCTCTGTCTTTCTCTATGTTCCGAGGTAAATTTTATCAAAGAACCCCGAGGAAGATGTCGTTCAAAGTTTAAATTGTTCTGCGAGGAGGGAGAGGTGGGCCTGAGCAACGACTTTCTTTGATGCGCTTTATAGGCCATTTTGGTGTCATTATTTTGACGGAAGAAATTCTCGTGACACCAACATGGTGATTAGGCACTGTGAGCGATGTCCCTGCAACGCGTTCTTGCAATTACGCAAGCAGAAAGAGACGAACCGTTACAGAAGTTTTATGGAGATGTTTGTGGGCACTGAGCTTTGTACCAGTGGGCAATGTTTCAAAGTTAACATGCAGTTCAGCCTTATTTGAGGATATCTTGCAGTGCTGCTCTGTTGGTTATGGGTGCGGGTGCGCGATTTTTCGATAGTACTTCTTAATATTCCAGTACCGCAGGAAATGTTTTCCAATTTCTTGCTTGTATCGGATATAATTCAATATTTCTGGCCTTCAAAGAAAGTATTCTAGGATTGCGACCATTTTAATGCCTGCGTATCTTGTTCCACAGCTTTCCCAACATTTGAATTGATTTATTTGATAGAATCATGAATAAATAAATTCATTTTAGACTAAGTGCTACGCGCGAAAGAAACCGTGCATTTTATCCGTAGATCGAGTTACCAGAATCTTTCTTTTACATTTTCTATGCTTACAACGCATATATAAATTTCAACATTTGTGACAAGTTTTGCTCCATAGCAATCAAATCTGACGACACAAAGCCTCGTGCACAAAATGGAGCATCCGCCTCTTCACTGTGTAACTGTGCAGAGAAATGCTGTCATTTTGTACTGCAAGTATATCGTGAAATTTAAACGAAATTTCACATAAGACTAATATTAATACCTATTATGTTGGCGGGTGTGCATCATGCATCAAGAAGAAATAAAGTTTGACAGCAGATCTCCCAATAAAATTTGCCTGCGCTGTTTCTAGTTACCGTGAAGATCTCAAATGAAACGCGTTGAGAATCTTTTGCTAGGTGTTGCACAGTCTGTACGTTCCCAAAGAAGAACTGGTAAAAAAAGTGTCCGGTACGTCATTTTTTAATTCATTTAGCCATTTTCAAAATACAAATCGAAATCACCAACACCCAATTATGCGACACAGTTCATAAATTTATGGCATATTTGCTAAAAACGCAATTTACAGCGAAAAATAATAAGGGCATCAAAATAGTGCATATTAGAGCAAGAAGAATGATGCAGTCATGCCACCTCACACCTAGGGTTAAAATCATTCACACTTTAAAACAGCAAGTCTCAGTAGCTACACTCGTCTACACAACTGCATGCATGTGAGTTGAAGTTTATTTTAACATTATTTCAACAACTAGTAAAAGTCCAAAAGACAAAGTTCGATTGGAAAAGGGAAGTTGCTTTTCACTTTATCAGTCTATCGCACTTTTGAGTCAAGTTGCTCACACACTCGGCAGATTTGCATTCAGCAGATGGCGATACCTGCTCACACGGTGACGGGGTACGCACCTTAATCTAAGGTAAATACGTGGCAGGGAACGAGGCGTCACACTTCCCTCGAGGTGGCAACATGGCCCCAAATCTACCATCTCCCTTGAGGGAAATTATCTCCTAATAGTGAGCCTGGTGCATTAAACTTGTAAATGCACATTAAGCAAGCAATGGATTCGTGTGCGTTAAATTCCTTCTAATTGCATGTAGTTCTTAAATCACGAGTTAAACTATGTTCATTGAGGGTGTTAATTTCAACAACTCGTGCTCTGTCAACGCAACGGTATCCACAGAGAAGAATTAAGACTATCAAATCCGTGACATTTTACGGGAGTAACTCGCCTCCTTTATCTTCTTTTGACCACCAACAGTTGGAGTAACTTTTTGTGAAATACGCTGAAGCGAAAATAAACCTCAGAGGTCTGTTTGGAGCTGAAAGATCCTAGTTTTGTTCCTGTAAATGCACTGCTTTTGGACTAATGCATTCCGGTCCCAAAGTGTGATGAAAATTATTTTGATTAAAAAATTATTAAGGATAGGGATGATCATACCCATCACTTTTTGAAGCATGTTTACTTCCCACAATGCAATGGAAAAATTACCTAAAAATGAGCACTTCTACATTTCTCGTCCGAGCTTCGCATTTGATAACCAGTTAACCACGAGCGCCTAGTTATCTGCCCCTGGCACGTTGCATTTTCCTATCACTGTCCACTTGACCAGCTCAAGCAAAGCATTCCCTGATCGCATCTGCCCGTCTAAAAGACGCAAGGGTTTTTTATCTATTTTGTAACATATCAGTTCATTAAAAAAACTGAAGGCTGCCACTGAAGTAACAGTATGGATACGCCACAGCAGTGGTATTCATTGCGCGGCTCGTGATGACTAAATTCACGGCTCTCAAAAAGTTTTTTAAATTTAATAATTAATATATAATTATTAAAAAAGCGCTAACTTGCATTAGCTGCGGCTCTCTCAATCAATGCGTTTAACCGAAGTGGCTCTCCTACAAAAAATAGTGAATAACACTGCGTCGCAGCCACACCGCAGTGACGGTCAGTAGGTGGAGGAGAAATTCAGCAGCAGGCCATAGCGTGTTGTGCCACTCGCCACGCGAGCTCTGAACTGTTGTGCCCCTGAAACGCAAGCTTTACTCAATTTCTGGTGGTTATTGGTTTATTTTACTGGCGCTTTTCGAATTGAGATAGTGCTCTACAGTGGCCTTCCTGGATTAGAAAACTTCGTTGTTAAACAACGAACAATAAAATAAGGAATAAGGGCTCTGGACGTAAAGATATTGTTTTTAACATTAAGGTTGATTATTGAAATCAGAATTTTTGTCTGCCAGAGTTAATATCAACAAAGAAATTCATCGAGACCAACTCAAGAAATACATCATTCGCTGGTTCAATATAGTTCAAGGAAAGATTACAACTGAATAAAAGCGCTGAACAACGTGCAAAGCGTTAGCGGACAAAGCGTCAGTCAACTGGGCTTTGCGTTGCTGAATCAAACAGGACTTCTCTAAAATAAGATCCTCATGCTTAGAAACAGTGGCTAAAAGATTGAAATCGTCGATTTTTACAGGAAGATTGCACTCAAACACTTCAACACCGTTTGACCCACCGGTGGTTACTGAGGGGATTTTCATAATGCTGCTGACCGACCAGTAGTTACAAGCTCATATACTTTCACACTTACTAAATGAAAGGTAAATAAAGGTACGATCCAGTTAATGTTTGCTTTTTCCAAAATTTCTTGCTACAACGAACTTTAAATTTGAGTTGAATATTGAACTTCAGTTTAAGTAATTACAGTCAAAGTGTTAATGCATTGGAGCAGACGGTTGACTGGGAAGGACTGACGAGGAGTAAATCAGCACGTGAATTGGGAAGGACTGGGAAGGACTGACGAGGTGAATAGGAAGGACTGGGAAGGACTGATGAAGAACTGGGAAGAATTGACGAGGTGACTGGGAAGGACTGACAAGAGGACTAGGAAGGACTGACGAAGAGACTAGGAAGGACTGGGAAGGACTGGCAAGAGGACTGGGAAGGATTGACGAGGGCTAAATCAGTACGGGAGCTCCTATCCCGACATCCTCGACGAAACGAGAATCCGTAACGCTCATGCGATAGCCGAGCCTGTGTGTTTAGACGCGCACGGTGCGCAACATTGTAATGTATGACTGTAGCGAGCGAGCTTTCCTTACAAGGAAGAAAGAAACTAATTCGGTGTTTATTAACGAGAACAACGTGAAAATCGGTATACAGGAAAATTGAAATGCTAAACTCTTTGCCAGACGCTGAACGCTTCAATTTAATTTTTATTTCTCCTCGTGCAATTAAAATTGAAGGTGAGTTATTTCTTAAGTTGTTAATGATGATTTTTTGTTCGCAATGGCTAGTTGTCGAATCGCCCAATTTTAATAATCAGGCCTTCATTTTAAAAATAACGTTTGTTTTCAAAGCCTTGAGGTCAAAACCAATTACTTTATAATTTATTGAAGACCTTCACAAAGCACCAAGCCCAACGTTCTTCCATAGCTACGGGCACATATTTTCAAAAAAATTGTTCGAGTTCTGACAAAGAGTCATCAAAGTCTTCTAGTCATTCTACATTCACTTCTAACTATAAGGTTTCTTCCTTCGATTGTTGAGTTTTCCCTTTAGTCATTCACGTTCTACTAATGGGTATTCTATTTCAATTTTTACTCTTTTGCCTTCCTTTGTTCGCTCAGTTTCTAATGACTCGTACATTCATCAAGTTTCTGTTATTATTATTCTGATTTTTGTGTAAACTCATGCATGCAGTTTCAGCGCAGAGCCATTTAGTTCCTAACTATGAAGCTCTAAGAATGGAAAATGGTCAAGAATTTGACGCAGAGTAGAAAAAGTGAAATATTCAAGAGTTGAGTTAATTCAAGTAATTCTCAGGTTGAATTAATTCTCCATTGTTCACAGTTCATTTTTCTATCACAAAGTTTAAAACTTCGCTGGAGACTTTCTCTCAAAAATTCCACACTTTGCGTTTGATCCTATATCTCACAATAATTTTCTCCGGGAATGTCAAGAAATGACTTGGATTTAAATTTATTTCGCGTTTAGCTCACTTGGTTTGAATATTGTCATAGAATTTGTGAGTTGACGGTTTATTGTTCGGTAATGTCGCGTTTTTGGAGCACTGAATGAATTCTTTTCTGTTGTTGAGTGGGTTTTTCTAAGCTCATCCTACTTTTTTATAATTCAGTGCATTAACAGACCGAATTGACATTGCCCAAGCGTTTTTTAATCAAATTTAACTAACTTGAGAAGTGTCAATATCTCAAGACTTTAGCAGAAATAAGGAAATTTATAAAAAGTGTTCAACTCAAGCATTCAAGAATTCTATAGCGCAGAATGCGCACTTCCCTCACGATTATGAAGTAACGGAGCAGCCTTCATAATAATAAACCGTAGCGTAACACTGATTGTGCGTAGTTGGTGATAAGGGAAGTTTTTCAACGTTGCAACCAGCCATTAGTTATGTACGATTGATGAGGGAAATTTTATACATGTCTGAAATACAAAAAAATATATATATAGGAAATAAACTGTTTTCTGAAAGAACCGAACAATCACAATTACAGCATAACCACTGCAATATCCGAGCTGAAACACTCACTGCGTGACGCTCTTGTAATAGTTTCTATGTTGCAGCACTTCAGTTCCTGATTCAAATTTCTTTCATTTTTTTGGCCCTCGTACTTAAATTGGTCTGGCGAGTTGTTGATTGTCATTGAATGCAAGTATACATAAATCTGCGATTTTAAGCAGAATGATGCATGTAAATTAGAATGGAGAAGTAACAGGAGTTAAGAGCGAGCGTAGAGCAATTTAATTTGTTCGATTTTGTTTGACACACGTCTTTCACAGAATGATCAAAATTAGCTTAAGATTTTAATATTTTTGAAAGATAAATTCCAGAAGAAAAAATATTTGGTATATTTTTGCTATCGCGCTTCAGAAATTCGTTATTTGTTAATTTAGGATTCAAAATTCCAGAGTCTTATTAAAGAAGGAAATCTTAGAAACTATATGCATTTTAGTTTACTTTTGTTGAGTCTGGTTCCTTCATCAAGCAGAAACACCAATTTCATAATTATTTCTTCTCAACCTTTCAAATTTCATTCCCTTCTGAGCCGTCAGAAAAATATAATTAATGACTCAATGCTATGAATTCCAAAGTGTATAAAAGTGTATATTAAAATAAGATAAAGGTTTCAATTGTGAAATGTTTCTCAATAAAGTTTTCATCGTAAATCTTGAGTACGGTGATACATCATTGAGTATATATTATTCCACTCGCTCGCGAGCACCAGCGCACGGTTTCCATTCACGGTTTCAACAGAACCGCTAGTGAGAGATGGAGCGACCGATCCATTGCTAATGGAAGGTTTCTCTTACGAGTTCCTCAATCTTTGGAGCTGTGAAGCTTTCTGTCAGGAGCTGGGCATTATCTTTGATATGTGGTCTCAGGAAGAGAAACTGAGTGCCTTTAATTCACGCCCAAGTGTTACAGCTCTGCAGCTATTTTTCATACAGTTTCTGAGAGCGTCGATGTCAACGTTAGGGAACTGATTTCAGTTACACGTTTCCTCTAGATGGACTGTTAAATGTTCTCAATATATTTTGAGTTTATGCGTTGGCCTCTGCTGAGAATTTGTTGTGCTGTTTTGCTTCGTTAAGTGAAACCAGCCTAATCGTTACAGTGTATGTTTCATTTTCATTTTTCTCAATATTTGACGAGGGTTCTCATTGAGAAATTCTACATTCAAATATATTTATATTTCATCCATAGCAAGTCCACCTTCACTACCGATTACGTTTCCGCAGCGAGTTATTATCCATTGTTTTATGACCTTTAAACTTAATATTTTGCTAGACAATTTCACACACTCAAACCATCTGCAATCACACCGCTTCAAGTTCGCGTTCCCAATCTCCGGACCTCATTTCTCATGAACTGGAGCAATTTCTGCACCAGCGCTCCGGGGTTTTTTACCCTCACCTTTACCGTCACAGCCTCGAAATGGAGCACCACTGAATGGCCTTCTTGGAAGCGCGCACCTTTTCATGCACTTTAGTCACCCATCTCTCTCAGCTTCACATTCGGAGTCGGAATTTTCAAGTAACGTGGAGCAGAGAGTGTCGGCCGCAGCTACACTAAGTGAATCTGGAGGCGGTCTCGCCCGAGCATTGATGTCGAGGCCGGGCTTTTATTGCAGTGGCGGGGACGAATCGTCGTCTTGTCTTTGGTCGGCGCAGTGTGGCTCTTTGAAGGCCAATAACCGAGCCACTTGCGTCCTTCTTTTTTGGCAGCCCTTATTGAGGAATTGTGCCTCCTTCTTCCGCTGGCTGCGGCTGCTCAATGCTAACTGCTATTGCTGAACTCGGCTGTGGCTGCTGACAACGATTGCAGCCTCAGCTGCTGCTGCTTACTGCTGACAGCAGCTTCTGCTGCTTACAGCTGACAGCAGCTTCTGCTGCTTACTGCTGACAACAACTTCAGCTGCTTACTGCTGACGACAGCTTCTACTGCTTACTGCTGACAACAGCTTCAGTTGCTTACTGCTGACAACAGTTTCTGCTGCTTACTGCTGACAACAGCTTCTGCTGCTTACTGTTGACAACAGATTCTGCTGCTTACTGCTGACGACAGCTTCTACTGCTTACTGCTGACAACAGCTTCAGCTGCTTACTGCTGACAACAGCTTCTGCTGCTTACTGCTGACAACAGCTTCTGCTGCTTACTGCTGACAACAGCTGCTGCTGTATCTACTGTTAAAAACAGGTGCTACTGTATCTACTGCTGACAACAGCTGCTACTACAACTACTGCTGACAACAGCTGCTGCTGCAACTACTGCTAACAACAGCTGCTGCTGCAACTACTGCTAACAACAGCTGCTACTACAACTACTGCTGACAACAGCTGCTACTACAACTACTGCTGACAACAGCTGCTACTACAACTACTGCTAACAACAGCTGCTACTACAACTACTGCTGACAACAGCTGCTACTACAACTACTGCTGAGAACAGCTGCTGCTGCAACTACTGCTAACAACAGCTGCTACTACAACTACTGCTAACAACAGCTGCTACTACAACTACTGCTGACAACAGCTGCTACTACAACTACTGCTGAGAACAGCTGCTGCTGCAACTACTGCTAACAACAGCTGCTACTACAACTACTGCTGACAACAGCTGCTGCTGCAACTACTGCTGGCAACAGCTGCTACTGCAACTACTGCTGACAACAGCTGCTACTACAACTACTGCTGACAACAACTGCTACTACAACTACTGCTGACAACAGCTGCTGCTGCAACTACTGCTGGCAACAGCTGCTACTGCAACTACTGCTAACAACAGCTGCTACTGCAACTACTGCTGACAACAGCTGCTGCTGCAACTACTGCTAACAACAGCTGCTACTACAACTACTGCTGACAACAGCTGCTGCTGCAACTACTGCTAACAACAGCTGCTACTACAACTACTGCTGAGAACAGCTGCTGCTGCAACTACTGCTAACAACAGCTGCTACTACAACTACTGCTGACAACAGCTGCTGCTGCAAATGCTACTTTTGTGCCGTTCTTCCTTCCGCTTACTCCGCGCATTTTCCCGCGGTTGCGATAGTATTAAACCATAACTTTTGTTTCTCTCGTCATCAATAACTCAAAGGTTAATACTGAATATAAATCGGAATCCTCTTTAAATATTGCATGTTAAGGATTATATATTACACTATATCGCATCCTTTACATATTATATTAGCCAGTGCATGAATATTCTCACGTGAAGCTTGCGGGTGAAATGAAATGACCTGTAATATTAATGCTTAATTAAGACTTGTGTCTTCATAGACGACTTTGGAGCTTTGTATCTGTGCCTGAGAGCTGTTCACTGAAACATAACATCCATTGGTATAATAGGCAAGTTTGTTCTTATAAAATAGTTGTGTCTTTGGTAACATTTTGAATTTACCTCAACACTTTAGTTCGATTTATAATTATGCCTGCGCACAGTAAGAGCATTTCAGCTAAGTGTTCTCAATGACGAAGTCGTTGGATACAACATGCGATGACAATTATTATTAGTTTGGCAGTTATGAGTTTGCGCATATTGATGTTCCTCGGCTTGAATTTTTAATTCCTATTAATCAGCTACAAGCCCGACGTCAATGCCCAGTTTCTGCACGGTGGAGTGAGGTACTCAAATATTTCATGGGTCAGTTTCTTTTAGGATGTAATTTTATCACTTACATTTTCTTAAATTTTCCTACATTGTGAGCACCTGATTAGTGATTCATTTATTTTGAGAACTTCTATAACAATTTCAAGACAGACTAAACTTGCTCGAAGAGTTTAGTTTTTAGTTTCAAGCGATGATTAGACCTTAAATGGCCTGTCACTCATTGCCGTTGTAACTCAAGTCTCCACGGATCAGTCCTTGCTTCTATTTTTACGCCTTTGAAAAAACCTTTAGTAACGTAATCTACAATTCAGTTAGCACACATGATGAGTTCAGACGTTATTCACTGGGTTCGCTAAATTCAAACATTTTTATCCCTGATTAGTATCACTATACCCAAAAATGGGCCACAATTTGTGCATTCATTTTGTATGGTTGCTCATTTTATGCTGTCAGTCTTCCAGGTGGGCATAATACGCAACAGCCTTTCAGATAAAAGCAAACATCTCCATTATCTGCACTTGGAGAGCGTCCCGCACAGTATTGAAACCCAAATCTAGCTCACCTGTAGTATTATCGTAACGCATGTGTTAATTATGTTAAATTTGACATGGCACTGACATTCACTCCTATAAACGTAAGGTTTAGCTCTCAAGTTTTAAGAAAAGTTAGGCACAAATTAAATTTAATAATGAAACCATATGATTCAACCTAAAAAAATTCAAGCCCTAGCCTAAGAAATTTCATCAAATCATTTGTGATACTTCAAAACTTAAGTTCAAGTAACTTTAGTTCCCTTCGC
Organism: Morinoia aosen; assembly: GCA_030386875.1. Classification (NCBI taxonomy): domain Eukaryota; kingdom Metazoa; phylum Arthropoda; class Malacostraca; order Amphipoda; family Talitridae; genus Morinoia; species Morinoia aosen. The sequence continues at coordinate 22,819,937 of CM059567.1, read as the reverse complement.
TTGCGCATTTTGACTCAAAAATATAAGTCATTGTTTGTTGCTCAATTTAATAAATATTTGGTAAAGTTTTCATTCAATTCATTTTAACTTTAGGAAATTTTAATATCTTTCACAGTTGAATACACCTAATTAGATCTTTTAACTTATTTTCGATTCAACCGGTCAAGTTAAATTGAGAAAGTAGATCCCTATAGTTTTTTTATTCTTTCAGTACTTCCTCATTTAATTTCGTGCTTAAAATTAAACATTCTAATTTTGTCCAAGAACGTGCCATATATGTTGTTAAAGTGCCTGAATCGAAAGACATGTTTCATGACTTACCTTCGAGCAATTTGCCTAAACATCATCGAGTTACAAGCTTGTTTTCATGGGCAACTCGATCCCATAATCACCGTAAACCTATTCTCGTAAAGTGGAAGTTTTTATCGACCGGAAACCTGCTGCGGCGCGTCTCCTCGTAGAATAAAAGTTGAGGGCGGCTAATTTTGGCAGCGCGGAGCCTGGAGCACTCGACTTTATCCTCCCGCGGCCACAATAATGCCGTACAAGGCGCTCAAACTTTCCTGGGCGCTGCGGTAAATTCCATACTTTCCTTCGAGTTAGTCATGTTAACTTCTGCCATGATTTGTGGCTGCAATTTTTATAGCGGCCATTTCACGAAGGTTCTTGATTACTCGAGTCCTCACCGACCTTTTTCTCTGCTTTAAGTTGTCGAGTCCTACTCGCGGCTCCCGTTTCTTCAAAGTGAATTCTACCACTGTATTTTTTCAGAGTTGAAACACCTTCCAATCGGTTCGTGGTTAGCTCAGCGAAGGATAACGCTAATTACGCGTTCCTATTTACTTGGAAAACTGAGGTTTCAGATACAATTATGGTACAAGTGAAATATAAGATCGAGTGTCTTATGCCTAAAGATTTAAAGTTTCCTTATATTTTTTCGACCGTTAGCTGATATATATTCAGAATTCATATGCATTCTGCTTTAAGAAGTTGAGATTAACCTTAAGTTAGTCATCTGGAAACATGGTTAACTCTCTGACATAATATATACTCACCTCAGGACAAATTTGTTGACGGTATTAGTGTATAAAATAAGTTTACTGCTAGATAAGGCTATATCACTAATCTCAGTTGAACAGTCTTCATCGTTGCTAATTAATAGATTTTGAAATCAAATAGTGCAACAAAAGAATTTCACGGTTATAATAAAAGCGGCAATAATAGCATCAATGATAATAGCAACGTTGGAAGTAATAGAAAATTACTTTAAGTTGAAAAATTATGTAAAATTGGAGTCACAATAACAACCCAGTAACTAAAGCAAGTTTAAAATGGAAGTGACTTTTAGTTTACGTTGTAGGCAAATACGCGAAGTCCCATTCAGATCTGTTTCGAACTCTTGCTGCTTGAGTAAAGAAAGCTGAAATGAACAAATAAGGTTTGTGTTGCACTCGAGTTTTCAGGCATCTTACATCTTCTTCATTTATGCACTATATTCATTGGTCATGCTCACCACAACTTATACGAATAAAAATGAGTCCGAGTCATAGAACTAATACGATGCTTGATTAAATTATGAACGACTGGACTGATTATAATTCTTATAAGTCAAGAACTTTCTAAGGTGAAATTCCGAATAAGTCGAGGATCAATGGCATTTCATCAGGTGCGCTTCAAGCTTATAGTACACTGAGTAACTTACCTCGACTTGCTAATATTTTTTGTTACAAAATAGACCGGTAGCGTCTGATACGACCTCCTCACTGTGCAGGAAAATATCGCAGGTGTTTTATAATCTATCTCGCCGCTCAATTTCCGAATTAAGTTTTGCCGTCAATGCGTAAAATTATAATGAGCTGACTTGGCTCTTCTTATCACAATATCTTCGAAAATTGACCACGATACCAAAAGAAAAATGTCTTGCCCATATTGCCGAGCATAAATTAGTTAGCTCTCTGTCGAGGCTCGGCTTATAACATTACTTCATCGCTAAGAAGATTTACTCCCTAGTGCCCTGGCTGAAGTAATTAAAAGAAATCTAATGAGCTGGTCTGGGCGAGCTGCTGCATGTCGGGGCGCGCTCAGCAGCGGCCGCGGTGCAAACTTCGCTTCGCCGCCAATTTCTGGATTTTTTCCATAACATTTTCTACGAACACACATTTACGTTGCGTTTTTCTTCAGCATGGGTTCATCTCCTAATACGCATTTTCTTTGCATTTTGTTAATCATTAGTTCCTCTCCTAACACACATTTTTGTTGTATTTTGTCAGCATTTGTCCTTCTCTTACATGCATTTTCATTGAATTTTTTTTCAGCATGGGTCTCTCTCCTAGAGCGCATTTACATTGCGTTTCTTTCAGCCCGAAACCTTCGCTTATGCGTTCTTCACTCTCAGCTATTCAGTTGCAAGGGAAAATGTGCGGCTTTTGATTTCTTCCTAAAAAAGTGGGGGTATCGGGCTTAATTTGTCTCAATTTCTTTACAACGCAAGCGTGCTTTCAAAATTAAATCGTGGCGACATTGCCCTTGTAAAATGATGTTGTTCAGAACGTAGGCAAGAGAACTGCATCAGCCTGCATGATCTATTGAACATAAATTATTGAGAAATAACTTTACGGAGAAATAGGGCACATAGTTTTAAATGCAATGGAATCATGCATAACCCCTGGATATTTAAATGCAATGGAATCATGCATATCCCCTGGAAATTTAAATGCAATGGAATCATGCATATCCCCTGGATATTTAAATGCAATGGAATCATGCATATCCACTGGATATTTAAATGCAATGGTATCATGCATATCCCCTGGATATTTAAATGCAATGGAATCATGCATAACCCCTGGATATTTAAATGCAATGGAATCATGCATATCCCCTGGAAATTTAAATGCAATGGAATCATGCATATCCCTTGGATATTTAAATGCAATGGAATCATGCATATCCGCTGGATATTTAAATGCAATGGAATCATGCATATCCCCTGGATATTTAAATGCAATGGAATCATGCATATCCACTGGATATTTAAATGCAATGGAATCATGCATATCCCCTGGATATTTAAATGCAATGGAATCATGCATATCCCCTGGATATTTAAATGCAATGGAATCATGCATATCCCCTGGATATTTAAATGCAATGGAATCATGCATATCCCCTGGATATTTAAATGCAATGGAATCATGCATATCCCCTGGATATTTAAATGCAATGGAATCATGCATATCCCCTGGATATTTAAATGCAATGGAATCATGCATATCCCCTGGATATTTAAATGCAATGGAATCATGCATATCCCCTGGATTTTTAAATGCAATGGAATCATGCATATCCCCTGGATATTTAAATGCAATGGAATCATGCATATCCCCTGGATATTTAAATGCAATGGAATCATGCATATCCCCTGGATATTTAAATGCAATGGAATCATGCATATCCCCTGGATATTTAAATGCAATGGAATCATGCATATCCCCTGGATATTTAAATGCAATGGAATCATGCATATCCCCTGGATATTTAAATGCAATGGAATCATGCATATCCCCTAGATATTTAAATGCAATGGTAGCACGCATATCCCCTGGACATTTAGTGAAATGCATCGTATTTAAGCCATTAAATTTTGGTCAAGCTTCTGTTATCAATTAATTTGTAGCCTATTTTTCCAGTTGAAAAAATAACAACTTGTCGTGACGAATGGCCGTTCAGCATTTTCATGCACTTAATTTGTTTGTAATTTCTGCTTACATCTATTATGTATTAGTTGAATCATCGATTTTCGCACTTTTTCATAAGTTCTCCGTATATTTTTATAAGTAAATTACGCTAAATTAATTCATTCCTTCCTCCCTCGCCTAGGTTCATTGTTTGATGCTTCAAATTCAACCCTGCATCAATCTTACGGAGAATAGAGCTAATAGAAGCTAGTATGCTGTTCCGGCCTTCATTTAAAATTCTGAATGAGCTGTGAAAGAACATTTTGTCTAATGACAACATTTCACTTTGGTACTTTTTGTTCATCATGCTATTCAAAATACGTATAACTTTCAATTAATTAACACCAAATATAATACTCCAAATGCTCCATTTTTTGGTATTTTCATTTCAATGCTCCCAATGTCTATAGCTTGCCGATTTTTAAAGCGTTCTACCACAAGCACGTTTATACAATGGAGGGTATTGTACATGACGCTATTCTCTGAGCTTTCGTTTACACACGTACTACAATTTCATATCATGCTTCCTCTTTGGATTTCAAAAAGCGGACAAAACCCCTGCAGGATAAAGAGCAGCAAATATCATATTTAAATAAGTTCAAATAAATACAATGTGGTTTCCGCAATTTCTCGATTAATTTGCTTTTTTTATTTGGTGGTGTTGGGCCTTCAAAATGAGACATCGCTTTAATGTATGTGCTTGTGACAACAACAACGTTCATCTTGCAATGCAGGAGTAGCGCAAAGAGTGTTCCTACTTCGCATTTTCTTGCGCATTTCAGGCATGCAGCTGGATCGAGTTAAACATGCACGACGCGAAGTTTGGGTGTCCCGTGAGAGCTGTGAGAATGATGAAGCTGCGAGCCGGTGGTGTTTATGTTCTTATCACAAGTTAGGGTCGTTATCAGCATTACACCCGCACGTCTTTTGCAGGAGGATATTAAGGTTTCAGTTTCAAAGGAGTGCCTTATTAAAAATATAAGTCTCCTTAATTTCTTCGATCCCGAGAGATTGTTATTATGCAAATGCACGGGATCTAAGTGATCCTAGAATGTTTTTCACATAAATCGTTCAGCGGGCGTTTGAATATTCAGAGCATGAGCCTTCACCAATCAAAAGACAAATGAAACGGGCAAGAAATACTGAAATTTCTCTGGCCCGTAATTAAGGTAAAGATAATTATCCTGTTCCCACTGCAAATTGTCTCAGTGCTTCTTCAGCAAATTTCCGGTTAGTGAAGCTTCAGTAAACAACCGAAATTTGTTTTCTCCCGTCCCAAATTTTTTAGCATCTTGTATATCATTAGGCAGCTTTACTAATTGCAGCCGTAGAGTCATGAGCAGTATTTCTTACGTTGGATTCAGAACGCAGTAAAGCGCGCGATAAAATTGCCGCTCGGTAAATGTGGCCTGTTTTCAAATGTTACTCTATAGATGTTGGTAAAATTAAGTTCCATTTTATTAATAACTTTTATTCGTCGACAACCACACCGTAACACAGACATGATCCTCAGCCGGTTTATTTTTAACTCAATGAAAAGGGCCTAGAAAAATTAACTTCAAAAGAAGTTCCACAGCGCAAAAAATGATGAACCAACGAGCTTTATGGAGCTGCGACATCAAAGTCAAAGAAACTAAACGAATAGACTGGCCGAGTGTCATTGCGAATATTTCCAGAACTCTCTGCCAAAAATTGTCGTTTGAGATATGAAACACATTCCATTTTCAAACAATTTACGTCATCGTAGCGCAGCTGCGAAAGTTCGTCCATATGCTACGTGCTGTTTTTCTAGTTGAAGTCCGCAAGTTTGAGCTTTTTTCGAATAAGATTTCAAGTCATCAGCACCTAGTTTTCTGCTCCAATAATCCCACTTTACATTCATTTAGCAACTTCGTCGGTCAACTTGGGAATGCTACGTGTTTTGTTTTTTGTCGTAATCACCAAGTTTATGCTTTTTTCGGACGAAATTTTGAGTCATATACATCGACTTTTTTTCCTCTAATTATCCCTCTGATGTTGCATCATTAGTCACGATTAACCTTTTTAGGGTATCTTGATCTCACCGCTCCATTCTAATGTTTTATTTATGTGTTGTAGTGGCAATTAATTCAATCGATGCGACACTTCGCGTTGATATAACGGTGTGATTCATTTAGCGAGGGGTGCGACCGAATGATTCATTTAGATAAACGCTTCGAATACATCAGAAAGCCGTATCTCCAAGGCAGTTATTCATTTGTGCTCGTTCAGTTTCCTCAGTAATATACATTAATATTGTCTCTTTCTTCTCTTTTCATCTTCGTTCTTTGTTCTCTCTTTTCCAAACTTAGTAAAGGAAATGAAAATCCCGAAACAGTTTTTATTTTACCATTGGAATTCATAATTACTGGTGCACGATATATCACAAGGCGGATGAGAGAGGTGCATGATTAGACAATGTCATAATGTTAGTATATGTATTTTCCGGTATTCCAAATTGGCGTCAATGATGTTCAGGCATCGAGAGATCATTGCATTACAAAAAATATCAATTAGCGTTTATCTGATGTGACATGATTTCCCATTATTTTATACAATTTTACGAGCAGAGTACGATATTACAGACAGAAAATCAGATTCAAACACGCTATTGCTTATCGAGTCTTCCCTTCACAGAGTGTGGAGGTTATCACCAACTAGTAATATTCCTCTCCGATGTTGAACCTCGTGCTCACTCTCTTACGTCTTCGTCTCTTCTGAGAGTAAGAATCCAAAGCATCTGGCTTCTACTGTTAAAAAAAACATTTAAAAGATGACTGGGATTAAGCGTATATAATAACTATTGTAAATGTAAGTGCCGTCCGCTTTTTGGGTTTTGTTCTCCGTAATTTGTATAGTTGGGTTTGGCTTCGGTTGGCGCTCTGCGTCAGGCTGAGCTCATTCTGGTGGGAAAGGTGTGGAGACAGGTTCAATATTCGGTGTGTTCTGTATCGTTGTCGTTTTTTGTTGATTGGGACCTTGTTCGTGCCATGCATGTCAGATTTGAATTTGCTTTGCTCTGTAAATTTAGCATCTATTTGTTTTTTGTTTCAGCTCTTTACATTATACGCACTATTCGAAACCGTTTATTAAGTAAAATAATAAAACGAAAACTCGTATCGAATAAACTTCAAATAAAATTTCTATTCATAATTGCTACGACAGTTATACTAAGCAATTTACAATTCAGATTGAATAATAAAGGAATTGAATCCTACTAATAAATAAAGGAATTCAAAAGATGTGTCATCTCTGTAAAATGAAACGATAATAATGATTAAGAGGACACAGACATGGAAGTCTATTTGCAGCGATGGGGCAAACTCGATGACATGACAACCCTCGCAGCAGACGGCTGGCGGGCGGTGGCGTAGGTGAGCAAAGGCCTCGAGGGCGAGCACCCGGTGTGCCCTCCACCGCGTTGCGCATGACGCTTTGAGGCTGGCGTTTCAAGTGTTGAATGTCAAGGGTGTGGGACACCTCCCGATAGATTACGGAACAAATCTTACAGATATTTTAATGTTTGACGAGAACATTTATTTTATTCGTCAACTTTGCGGATCTTCTTGTGGCAATATGGAAAGATACATCGGCCAGGCGCTTGTATTCCTCGTAACATTGATATTAGTCACTTATGTATGGGTTGCAACGGCAACACTAAGCGGTTTTCAGATGCCTCAAATGTTCTGTGAAATGCTTAAGCTTGAGGCATCCGTCAGCAAAAAAATCCATGTAGCGTAAGCTAGTGAACAGAAAAGCGTACGCCGCCGGCTGTACCGCTGCGGCGACACAAAACGGCAAAAATCTCGCCCCGGAGCAACAAACCTTCAGGAACGCGAAGATAACTACGCCGGCTGGCGCGATGGCATGTGAGCGACCCTCGTCTCTTTCCTTGAGCGTCACTCATAAAAACCAGGACAAATATTTCATATGGTGTCACTATGTGCGCAAACCAGAAAACGTGCGTGAAGAATACTTGCACGGACTTTGAAGACGTTGGAATCAAAGAAAATAATTATTTCAAGCAACGCGAATTCTTTCTCCCTGCTTCAGGTCTTTAAGTTGTCAGAACGACTGATGTTTTAGTATTTGGGAGGTTTAATAATGCTTCGGAGTGGAAAATCTGATACTTTAAGCTATTCAAAAACGTTTCTATAGGTCTCTGCTAAGCTACCGGTAAAATTTCACTCGCATCAAAAAGTTATCGATTCAATAGCTATCTAGAAATGATCTAGATTATTTTCACTTGACAACAAATGCTCAAGACCACACCAGTATATTTCTTCATGAAGATCATAGGCCTTCGTTACGAGACCCAGTCTAAACAGAAAAATAATTACACCACGAACACATCAGTTATCAAAACAAATAAAACTCCCCTTAGGGGAATACAACTATTGTAAGCGTGGGAATTAGCTCTCCCACGGGGGAATATCTGAGGTCCCGAGTGAAAGGTTAGGCTGGCTTCCTTTTGTTAAAATAGAATTTTTTTTGTTAAAGACCATCTTTTTCTGTTCTTTGCTGTCCTGTTTTTCAGCACCTATTATGTACTTTCTTCTTCAATTGATATCTTGTTTCAAGAACTTTACACTCAACTTGTTGGTTCTATGTACCTTGTGCATAGATTCTGCGTTCCCTTAACTCCATACTAAATGGTGTCTTCCTCCTTCCTCTCTTTGGAACGCCTTTGTGGCGGTTAGGGAGGCTTAAGCTGGCATCTAATCTAACCTAACCATTAAGATAACTTTTGAGGTAGGTCAATAACAATACAAGCATCCTACAGAAAGTGAACATTTTTATAGAAATTCCTAGCAATTTATAAACAAGATTTATATACATCCCTGCCTCAAAATTTTCTCGTTTCCGAAAGCGCAATCTTTCCATGTGTCGTCGTATACCTCAACTTTGAGGGCGAAATTTATTCGTAGGAGGTCGATTTGTCATGTGGAGCTGCTGGAGCCGTCAGTTAATTAAGGAAACTCCTTGCGTCCACCAATTGACGGATCACCAATCACGTGAAGTGTGCTTGAAGCTGGCGTCAACATCGAGGTCCTGGCGGGACCTGAAGCAAGGCAAGCGCGACCTGTCGCCTGCGCGCCGGAGTAACTTAGTGCGCCCCCGGTCTCGACTTCAGCTGTGGAAATGTGGCGCTGCTTCCCTCCCTTGTAGTGACGAGAAATTGGATACAGATAGATATGAAAATAGGAATGAAGTGGAAACTGTTGTAGAAGTTTTGAAAAGAAATTGGAATTAGCTAAAGAGAAAATGGGAAAAAGGAAAGATGAGTAAAATACGAAAAAGACTGGAGAAAGAAAAGGAAAATTTGAATAAATTGGAAAGCATTATGAACAAATAGGAGATAAAATTGAAATGACACAACAAAAATACAAAAAAACTTCAGAATACTGCAAGTAAAATTCAAAATTTCAAAAGATGCAAGGAAAACCGAAATAACAAAGGAAAGCAGAGGCGAAGATATAGGTATTTTAAACTTCTCCTTTTCACTCTTATTCACGAAATAATTCTGTAATACGCGGCACCTCACTCCATACATAAAATGAAGATCTACTACGCACATTTACGAGGAAGCTCTGGGAACAAAACTGTTATTCTTTTCACCTGTTGACGATGTTTCAATTTTGCCTTTCCTGCAAAAAGTTCCTTGTTTCGTGCATTGCAATGCATGAGCATTCGGGTACTTATATTCATGGTTTATTCAAGACCAGAAAATTTGCCGCTTAGCGTTCGCGATCACGTCATGCTTAATCGCGCAGTGTCACTTCGAAGTCTTCCAAGCATCTCTTCAGTCCGGCTTCTGGAACTACACCGTACTTGGGAAAGTTAATGCGGCCACTGCAACAAGTCGCGCTTACTTAATCAAGTACGATCACTGCAAGCAGCCGTTCTAGGAAAGCGCATAATGCTGTCAATGTAGAAAGTTGCACTTTACGTCAACTGACTCCAAAGCCCTCCAGTCTGTGTTCTTTGAAATGTATAACTGATAACACACTCATTTTTGTCAAATATCACTGAAATTACAAAAAATTCGATTGATATCGTTATTATTTCAACGTACGCTTGAAATTAACAACGATCATGTCCACCCATGAAAGCTGTTGTTCAACGAGTGTTTTTGGGTGTTCATTTTAGTGAATAAAATAGCGCCATGCACGACAGACAGGAGTTTCAGGATTTAATGTTTCAGGAGTTAATTTTTTGATCAATCGTACCTGTAGATTTGTTTTACGTTGAATTTGTTGATCGTCATTATTTTACAGCTTTATCATAGACGAATTACTTTGATAAGCACTCGCATGTTAAGCTCGCTTAAATTCCAAGATCATTCTTCATTTTTTCAAGTCATTGGTCAGCATTATTCGTTTTCCTTGCTCCACGTTTGTAGGTCCACCCTGGCCTTGAAGTTTGATCCGCAACCTTCATTATTCGAACCTCTGATCCCTGATGGTAGAAAGAAAGAACCAGGCTTTCCAAAGATGGTTTCATTTTTCCATTCGCCCTCCGTGGCTAGTCTTGGCAGATCCATCATCAGCCTTACTTTGTTTTTGACAGATCACCGCGCCGCGCGAAGCAAGGAAAGCGTGTGGCCTTAAGACAACTTCGTATACGCTCTTCATGCATAAACTTCAGAGCATTCTTCTTTTCGTAAATAATATTGACTTCAAGATATTTATACGCCACTCTTTTATTCATGCTCGCAAATACATGCTCTGCAATGATATGTGCAAGTTGTAATAAAAGAAGTTTCCTAGTGTTCAATGTGCTACCCGAAATAATATGTTCCGAGATGCAATCTATAAACCGCAAGGCAGAGGAGTATGGAGAATTAAAATATGATCTAGCAAAGGTCTATCGGCTGCGAATGTTTTACAGAACTAACACAATACAGCCTTGATGTGTACTTCCGCTATCATGGGGAATATTTTATTAAAGGCATCGTAGATAAGAGTTGGAGAACTAAAGTAGCGGATGCGCCTCAATAATTTTGCTCCTCCCTCACCAGGGTTCACAAAATACAGTTGGTGTCCTCTTAAATTCAACGACGCTGTGACTGAGTGGTCTTAACCGGTGGTATGTTTTGCCTTAAAGGTAGTTTGTTGGACGCAGCTTCATCTTTACGATATGACCATGAAACCGGAGGAAATATACGACTGCACACCCATTGTGTTAATTCGATATTTAAATTTTTGAGATAAATTGAGCGGCTAAGGAGGATTTTTGATAATGACTATAATTTGATTATGACTACCCATGTTACTATAGAATGAGTCGGAGGAAACGCACGATTTTCAGAACAGTAAAACATTTCAAACAATTTGTTTCCACAAAAAAATGCATGACTAAATTGATTTCTTAAAAGTGTTGCAATGGCGGGGTTGAGAGAACTTGTACGCGTGATAAAGTACCCGTGTAAGGGAAACCCTATGCTATCTTTACATTTTCATTTAATCTAAAACATTTAACTGAAACGTATTCTACTCTGATCGAATAGTGGTTTAGTGCGAGAGATTAAAAAATGGATGAAATGAATTGATTACGTTTTGTTGTTTTTACAAGTAAGAATTGCACATTCAAAAAAAGATCTTGAATTAGTTTAACTGCAGAGAAATAGGCCTATCATACTGAATGTTCATATAGAGAGGTGACAGTAATTCCGTTACAGCTAGATACATCGTTACGTGGATAAGAAAGGACGTTGAAATATTTTTCAAACTCTCCGTAACAATTTTCCTCGCGTATTTTAGATGAATTATCGCAGTTTTTCCACAGATGTCTGATGAATTGGACTCAGCATTGCGATCGGATTCTGTAATAATAAGGAAGTGTGAATTAATATCTTCTATTATTTGAATTAATGCGATGATCGGAATGAGAAGATGCAAATTGTTTTAAGACCTTCACAGTTTGAATGACTTTCAAGGTCATTCAATAACGCATGAAAGATATGAGAGCCTAAGTATTTCTTCGTATTTGAATGAATCCTATGTATGGGAATATCAATTCCCACAAATAATCGAGCTCAGTTTTTCACCAGTTTTCCTATGAAACTCCTTTTATCAAACTTTGATGTTAAAGATCTCAAAAAATCAGTTCTTCTCAAACTCGTCATCGCGATTATTCAACTAGTAACTTAAGTTCGAAGCGAATGTTTTTCCAGGATGAGGTAAGTTAAAAAAAATCGTGGCATCATATAAAATGTACATTAATGCATTTTTTTGGAACTTACGAGCAATAATATGGTTTGGGAAATAAATTTGTGTCAGATAACGTCGTCTCGTCTGTGCCATACAAGTTCTGAGCAGTTCCTCGGGGTTCAGCACCGCCCTCAGAAGGCAAACCACTGAGCTCGTGACGGATAGATGATTTGAACTCTCATATAGTGTGTTGTTTGTTCTCTTATACTTCAAACTGATAGCCCTCCAACAACAAAAAATCTCGAATGGATAAATCAGGTCAAAAGTGCGAGCCAAGTAACATCGTCAACTAGAGCTATGACATGGCAAGGAAACATGCGATCCTTTTGGGACCAAATTAATCTCATGTTTACTCAACACTATTGGAGCTTTGGACGTAATTTGTTAAATATTTCTAAGGACCACTCTGATATTACTGCAACAGAGTTCACTGCCTCTCCGAAAAGTAAAGCCCAGTGATCCAGTTTGAGCTGTGGAGAGGTCTTGGGTGTTGTTCTCGAGAGTGCTCGAAAGCCCAGCACAGATGGTTCTGTGTGTTAACGTGTTAACATGGCCATTCGTGTAAAAATGCGTTTCATCCCTCAACATTTTCACGATACTAGAATTTTATACTAGAATAGTCAACGTTCTGGAAAATTTTCAGCGTTCCACAAAATCTCTCTCATGCAGTTTACGTTCGATCATAATTTTACAGTGATAAAATTTTGCCCCATTGTGTAATATGCGACGACTGAAACGAAGGTCATACTCAAATCTGGAACCTGTCGCCAATCGAATCGACTCTCAAAAACCGCTCCTCTCACTGCGTCAACTTTTTCTGGAATTCCGTACTGAACGGAAGATGTGAAGTGGTTTCATCTTCTTCTATGAAATTTCAGTAGCTTTAAGCCCCTCTACCCTTTAGAGTATGTTGTTACGATCTGAAATTGGACACCGTCGCTTAACATTGAAATTTTATTAAAAAAGACGTTTGATCACGTTTTCGCAACGTAAGCTCGTTAATAAGCTCGGTCACCCCGCCCTCCGTAGAGCTCTATAGTCGTTCAGTAACATGCGCTTCCACCGCCTTACCTTCCTTCCTCAGCTGGGTGTACCACATCATCCAAAATGGGTAATCTCAGGCTCTCCCCGGAAATTAATTTAAAATGAGATTCCATTTTCTTGCTGCACTAGGTTGTCGAACCTAATCCTGACCTTTTGAAGTACTCCCAGATCATTGCCCTGTCATCGGCAGCCTGTACCGTCGGAGCGATACATGAAGGATCTAAATCTTCAAGGGCTTGGTGTCTCAGTTTAACTCTGCCATCTTTATGAAACAAGGTAAACCTCGATTCATCTGATCGTACATGTTTCCGTTTCTCTTCGATCCAGTCTTTGTGGTATTTTGCAAAATGGAGCGGTTTCGATCGATTTGCGTTACTGACACATGGTTTCATCTCACCGGCGCGACGCTTTAAACCCATTTCTTTCTGTTCTCGGTACATGGTGCGAGCATGGATTTTCTTTTGGCCTACGTTGGACATGCAAGTCAAAAACTGACATTTTCTGCCATTTCGCTTTCACCAATCGTCGTTGCAAAGAACGCTTGTCGCAAGAGTTGAGAATTTTAACTCTGCCAGTGTTACCCCTAAATGACTGCACCTCACCATCTTTTTTTTTCACAGGACAACAGTTCTTTGCAGAGTCTTAAGCCATCATTTGAGACACTTCTCTGGAGAATTTTCCAGCCAGATGCACATCTATTAATCTGTCCTATGCCTAGGGAAAAGGTTTATTTTGAAGTCTTTTTTCTAGCGGGATTATTTATGCTTGTCGCGGAGAGAGCAGGTGCAATACTGTTTGTAAGTTACGCTGAAAGCAGCAATTGTAACCTTATTCTTTATCATCAAATTTATTACGATGAAACCTGTAAAATGTTGTTCGAATTATTGCTAAATTTTTCCAGGGTCCAGCAAACTTTTTGGCGAAGTAATGTATTTCACAATTGGACAAGTATCTTTGATTTTCGCTAGAAGCCAAGAGAACGATACCTAAATTTACAACAGTATCATGCTCATTAAACTCTCCGTAACTTCTTTACCGCTGATGCTCCGAGTCAAATTTCCGTGTTCGCTAAAATAACAACTTCTGACTCGCCCTCGCTCGCAGCCTGATGAAGCCAAATGTTGCGCCGGTCAATAGGACATCGCTAAAATAATAAGAGTGCTTGCGGCGGCCCCTCGATAATTAATTGCAGAGCAAATCTGCCGAGATCAAAGCCAAGCCGCACTAATGGCAGCAAATTCGCCATTAATGATGACTCCACTGAATGTCCTTCCCTGACTTTCCATGCTTCTTTTTCTTCCCAACGTTCACTTATCTTGTTCTAAAATTCAATGCCTCATCGTTTTTTTCGAATTATTCTCGAAGCTTTCATTTACCGATTACATCATTACTAAACAGTTAAGCATGATTGAAATGTATTCTTAAGTATCTTTTTTATCATGGATAACTAACTACCTGTACTTCGTTGTACTTTGTATAACATCCGATGAGCTGATGTCGCTGCACATAGTTAGTGGTCAATTTGATCAGCTTGATTGTGGATGTAATTCCCGACCAATCGACTCCTTGTCAATACAACGACGAATCTTGACTTGGCGCGACGGAATATTCAATTCCATTCGCAATAAATCATTCCCAGAAAGGCGATGCGTCAGAGCAGCACAGCGGCAAATCTCTCCCCGCAATCAAGCAAAATATTCAATTTTTCCCGCCATAAATCACGGCTTGTAAGATTGTCTTGTGTTTGCAGAGCCTATTTTATCAAGACTCGGTTTGAGACTGTAGCTTTTCTACGAGACCGACAGTGATTCATGCATGGCCTCTGACTTGGCTCGGCAACTCCAGATCTTCTTTATGAAATGGGCGAATCTGTAAGAATGCCATTCCTGGAATTGAGGACAACTCGCAGAGATGAATTGGCTTAATCAGATGTGGTTTGGGGCCGTCCTTCGTTGCCGTAATAAATTACAGCATGAAGGATCGCTGTGACTCCACCAAGAGGAAACGCATGAAAAACCAATGATTTGTCACAAGACTTGAAGCTCCGAGTGGCTAAGAAACCTCGACCTCCGCGGTGACCCAACAGAGGGCGATTCTGTAGCTGTCAGTCGCAGGTATTTCAATGCTGTCTTCCTATTATCACGTCGACTGCGATGGGTTAAACTGAAGTTCAATATCCAACTCAAATTTAAAGTCAAAAGTTGTTAGCAGTTTATAAATATCAAACATTAACTGGGTCCATTAAATGCAATATATTTTTAAAAATTGTAAAAATTATTCAAACGACCCATCTAGGGGTCGTACTGCAAGCGACGTGTTGTCATTTTTCCATTCAAATGCACGCTACGCAGAAGAAAGGTTGACATTAAAGCTTTAGCAAATGACAGCTAAGTTTCTGAGACGCTACGCCATTTTTATGTTATAAATTTCCTTTAAACGTTTAACTTAATACGTATTATTTAATAGGTAAAGTAATAGGTCATGATCTTAAATTCGGTAACGTTCAATGTTCCCGAGAATTTTCATCAGAGATGGTATCCGCTTTCTTATTTCAACGCAAGCCACGTGTACTTGAATAAGGACACAAAGAGTCTGTATCCTAAACGGAGAATCAAAGTACATGAAATTTCTTGATATTTTCAATCATGTGCCGGTAAATTTCAACTGCTTTATGAAAATTTCAGGGAAATTTTCAATAGCAATTCTTAATGAGCGCTTCGGAACTTTCGGAATTTTTTTTATTTTAGAATTTTCATTACCATATTTGTATTTTCAGTAGAGCGCTGAGTCTCTGAAAAGTGCCGTAATGTCTCTTCATTTTATTAGAAGAAATTTAGTATAAAAATGAAATTTCGTTCTGTTTGATCTGTTTCATTCTCGAACACCGAATATAAAAGCTTAAAATCCATTCAAAATCATAGTTCCATTTCCCTCCTAATTAAATTCATAGTAACATGAATTTTAACACAAACGGAATGTTCGTACTTTTATTCATTGCTAACTGGAGTTCATACTCAACATGACGAAAAACGTCAGTGAACGTCAGTGAAAATCCCAAGTTATGTCCGTATTTTATTTACGATATCATGCCTCGGCACTTGACGTAAAAAAGCTAACGATCTTGCAATTGCGATTCTTAGCCAACAATCTCTCGTTGATGATCAGCCTAGCGAATACACCGCACAAGTTCACCTCAGCGACCGTTGCCTCTTTTTACGATTCCATCTAGGATTTCTAAATACAGGTATTCGCATATCATTTATGTAAAGATCATCCAATGCTAAATTAGAGAGGCTTTATTATTTTCTGCAGAGCTTCGTTCCCATCAAACATATTCACGAGCAACATCAGACGAAACAATCAAGAGTTAACTATCAGTTGAATAAAACCAATGGTAAATCCCGCTAAAAATTGCAGTATTTTCATTAAGGTTCACCACTGCGTATTCATCACTTGAAACCCCGGCGAATTCGCAGCACTTGGAACTTCATAAATGCACGTGTTCTTCGTCGCTGGCATTCTGACGTGACTTTAACCAATGCTTTCAAAATCAGGCATTGAATTTACGCGACGATTTTTTTAACGCAAATACAGCCCACAGTCGTGAAACTGAAAACTACAGCCGAGCGGAGCAGAGGTCAGTTTCATGTGTCAGAAGAGAGGTCAGTTTACCGGCACATGACTGAAAATAGCGAGAAATTTCATGTACCTTAATTCTCCGTTTAGGACATAGAGATTTTGTGTCCTTATTCAAGCCTTCCCTAAAACCGGTAATCATGTGGCAATTTCACGCTCTACGCAGTTGCGTTGCAGATTTGATAGGGATAAACGTAAGAGATAGTTAGCATGGTCCGGTTCTGCTGCGGGCTTACTTGTGAGCCTGGGCTTAGGCTAGAGATGCCTTCATACAAGA
This sequence comes from Morinoia aosen, assembly GCA_030386875.1. Taxonomy (NCBI): domain Eukaryota; kingdom Metazoa; phylum Arthropoda; class Malacostraca; order Amphipoda; family Talitridae; genus Morinoia; species Morinoia aosen. Next base: position 22,803,012 of record CM059567.1, on the reverse strand, counting down.
TCTTTAAAATTGTCTTCGTGAGGCTGAACTCGAACACCGTCTAATATGCCTGCTGTAAAATAGGGAACCGTGTGCTCTATTGTGCAAAATCTACATCTGGTTACATTTTAGATACCATGTTTTCATGAAATCTCTGACACAGAGTCGAAAATGATGTTGCTTAGTCACGTTTTCAGTATTGATTTCAATTATAACAAAGGAAATTTTTCGTATAAATTCTTACTCCTCGATTTCAAGATTTCGATAAAACTGACAAAAAAAATACACTGAGGCGAGGCACAAAGTTAACAAAATGCGGATAAGTTGAATCATTTAAAAGTGTGTTTGTTTAAAAGTTCAAAATGGTTCAAATAACGTTATACTTTTTCAGATACATCGAGCCATAAAGTGAAAAAGAATTAAAAACGAAACGATAATTTCATGTAAGTTACAAATTGTCTCGAGCGGGTCAATGTACGCTAATGAATCGAAAATGGTAGTAGAAACACGTGAAAAGTATGGCCTATTTTCAGCAATATTTCGACTCTTCACAAGTCTTACCATCAAACTGCGGTAGAAACGCAAGAACCTATCAATATTAACTATGAAAATGAGAGTATAATGATTATTTATATGCATTTCCATATTAAATAAAATTTGTGCTAAACCTAAGTCTGACGTAAACTATCCAAATAAACGTTTATCCTAACTAGTAATTTTTTCTTACAGTGAATGGCTTTTGTCTTATTTCACAGGTAAGAAATCTGAAGTTCTGCTGTGTGTCGTGAGCTCTGAACAGGGACTCAAACTGTGCACTTCTTGAGCAGAAAAATGTTACAAAAACTAATGCATAGGAAGAAATTACAGCGACGCGCTCAAAGTGGTTTCTACGGAAAAACGGAGACAGGCTGAACAAAAATATGGACTGCGACGCTGTAAATTTCTAAGGAACTCAAAACACAGTTCTCGTGAACGGGCAACAAACCCTGAAAATCGTTATGAAATCGAAAACAGTGACATCTTTCGATCGACTTGAAAATTCTTTGGAACGCCATGGAAAATTCTTTTGAACGCCACTGAAGAGTTTCTGTTTGAGAGATTCTCACGGTACTGGTGCTGCAGAAGTGAGCTTTGGTCAAATTTTGCTCGATAATTAGGAAAACTAATGATGAATATTTTCCCTCAGCCTTCTGAAGCTGTTTATCTCAATTAGATATCTAAATAAATTACCCTAGTTCTTCCCATAAGAAGAAGCTCTTAGATAATCTCTTCTTATAGTGACTTGAGTACCATTTTCACACCGAATAGTCATTCTGGTAAACAGGATAAGGATTTACGTCCCAAGTAGTCAACCTCTATCTCGAAAAGCGACTTTCTAAAAACAACGGCATGAAACCATCTTTACTATGATGCAAATTATCGAAAACAATATTAATATTCCGCCGACGTCTTTCAAGCGCCACAAAAGCAGCGTATGATCTCCCTACAACACTCCGATGTTTCCTCAAATTCTTTTGATGAATCCAACATGAAATGATGGGCGTGAACAGATGTGACGCCCGATGCAGCATTGTGTTATAAGCTCGCTTCATGTTTAAAATGAACGTCACGACGGATTTTCCGGAAATTTTTGGGCGCCTGAAGGCCTTGTACCTTCACATGGGAAGATAGAGCGGCTCGGCTAACAAGCAACAAAAAAGCATTGGCACACCCGCAAACCAGCGCATCGGCAGCACTGCAGTGAAGGCTAGCCACAGCTCGATCGTTGAAGAACACCAGGTCCTCAAGAAACGCAGAAACTACACAGAAAAAACACTTGATACCCCGAGGAAAGTCGTTGAAAGAACGAAGCCAGCTTTACACAACCGCCTTCACTTTGTTCTTGCACCAGCTCAATGCTTGTCAGAAAGCTCCCTTAGATTTTGACTTCGGATGTTTCTTTTCACTGCAAAAAGGGAGAGGAAATTGTACCTTCCAGCATTTGTGCCAGTCTCGCTTGGGAACTATCGAATGTGAGAATTTATTCGCTTCTTTTCTAGGTGGTTGCCATGACGATTTTAACTGGCGCGTTAGGACGGATCGAGAAATAAATAGAACTGACAACTCTCATGGTGCGACGATGTTCTCACATTGAAACAGCGGTAAATTAATGTAAGAATTTGTGTGATAAAGCTTAGAGAGTGAGTCCGTTAAAAGCGTGCATCTCCGGTCTGCTCAGTGGCTCGTATGTGAAGTTAGTGAAGGCACTCACCTTAATGGAATGTGTAACGTTTGTGTAACGTCAGAGACTCCAAGTTTAAAGGTGTCGCTTTTTTATTCACATTATCTTTGAATAGCTCTTCTGTAGTAATACTTTTTATGAAGATCTACCTTAATTTTACTACGGATTTTATTTCAACGCTTTAAACGTTCTGTATATTTCAACGAAGTTCTCCGCGCCTGTTTCATGTAGACGTTATTAGCTTGAAGTGGCTGTTGTACTCAGTTTGATAAACACGCAGCATTTCTTTGTGAATAATTTCAGCGTTACTGAAAACCTGGAAGCATAAACTTCAAATTTACAACAAACTCAAAAAAATATTACTCGAAAAAACAGACTCATTTCGTCAACACTCTTAATCCAGTGGACGGAACTATCCCATTAATGGTGATGATGTGTTCTTTAAAACTGCAGTGAATTGACCAGCAATTACAGTATCGTCTTCCAGACGGGAAGCATCAACCAAAACCCAGCGTCATGTGAGAAGGCTTTGTGCACCGTGTCTTGTGCCAGCTTCAAGAAACAAACTTCAAGGGAGGCAGAAACACAAAATTCTCATCGCAATGATGTGCCAGTCGCAGTTCTCCCTGCAGCTGCTGCTCGTCCTGCTCCTGCTGCTCGGTAAGTAGCGCTCCGTTTCCTTCGCTTGTAACCCCAGCATATTTCAGTGAAGTAAACAAGAAACATCAGGATAGTTTTTGAGCGCTGAAAAATTGATTCACTTATCGATTTTTCAATGCTCAAATACTAGTTTTATTTTTGTTTGTTAAGCAACTGCGTTGGACTTGATTAGCGTTGTGTAATGTTACATGGAGTTCAATATCTTGGGCACTGTAAAATTTTTTCCGCATTTGTAAAAGCTGTCTGAATGAAATGTACTTCATGTAGCATTGCCTAGTTAACTACGAGTTCATCTACATTTATTTGCGGGAAAAACGTTCAACAATTCATCGCTGTTTGCTGGATGACGTATGATATTGTACTTCCTTTTTTTCATAGAAATGAGCCGTTTTTCAAATTAACTCGTTGTGTCAAATTGTAGGAAGTGGTGTAAAAACCTCGATAATTGTATGTTTTACGCTTATTGTCTTTATCAAATTAATTGCTTATACAGCCATTTCATTATTGTTATACCTTGTGATTCTCACATTTTTCTTAAAAATTTTACAAGTTGAGCTTAATTTGTCTGATAGGAAGGAATAACGGTCAATGTGAAGTTTCATGCAATCACGGAAAATGGAAATTCCGATTCAAAGATTCAGTGTAGGAGCACATTTAATAATGTTTCCCAGAAAAGACCTTGTCGCTGAAGCTTGTTTTTTGAGTTATTAAACTTCAAAGAGTGCGACCGCGCCGAAAGAAGCGACCGCGCCGAGCAGAATTTGTCCCGCGCGCAAGGCAGTTGACCACAATGTAATGAATAACGGAAGGTAACACCCTATTACAAACGTAAAGAGGTTGGGTCCGTGAGGGTAGGCACAGTTCTTCTAATGACACTATGACAGTAGCGTGAGCAATTGTTTTACATAAGCACGAAAGTGGCGGGGCCCGTACCGGGTGTTGCCATTAACGAACTGATTATACGAATGACGACGTAATAATAACGACTAAGAAAATGAAACGTCAAATGCACCAGGAACGGAAAACTGTACGTTACCTCATGGAATTACTTCTTCGGCGTCGGAATCTTCTTCGTCGTCGGACTCTTCTTCGCTGTACTAGCACAATCGTCACCATAATAATGCTTGATGCATTCGAAAAGCTTCGGAGAGCAACCGGCACACACACCTTCCGCAACTGCCGCCATATTCAAACTGATGAGAAGTCCGTGTCAATTTAAGTCTTGACTATTCCAATATTGGTGATATTATGATCTATTTTGAATTACTAACTAATGAGAATATCTCATTTTCTTATTTATTTCATCATATTCATAAGTATTCTAATTGCACGCACTAAGTTTTGCCGAAAACAATACCTTAAAATCAATAACTTTGGCAACCTTGCGTATTGTTGGAACACATACTCGAATCTCTCGTTTGGCGCGGGAAAGCCTGTTATGTTCGACGCTCTTATACCTTCTCAGTTAAATAACTGTACAATAACGCATATGCGAGTAGAATGTCATTTGTGCGAAACGTTCTTAAATGTCTTCCTTTAGTGATTTCTCGTGTTCTGTAAATGAACTGTGCCTTTCGCTCACGACCCAACCTCATACGTTTTTAATATGGGGTTGAAATGTGTTGGCGCGGTTGCCAACTTTGAAGTTTAATAACTCGAAAATAACGCTTCAGCGACAAGGTCTTTTTTGGAAACATTATTAAATGTGCTCCTACAGCTATTCTTTGAATCGGAATTTCCATTTTCCGTGATTGCATGAAACTTCACATTGACCGGAATAACTGGCAGATCTTAGCGTAGGCTCCTCTCACTTGTCAAAGCTCTGCGCAATCAAGTTTCTCACTTGAAAACACAAGCGAGCCCAATTTTAGGGAGAGAAATTCATCGCTTTTGAGCTGCGACGTGAAATTCCTTCTATAAAATCTTAAAATATTAACTCATCATTTGCTCATTGGGCATGCCCTGAAAAGCTTCGTATTATATCGAAGAGGAGCTTTAAATTTAAGCATCATTTTCTCAAAATTCGGCATTAGGCTAACATGAACAATAAATGTCTTATTTTCCGCCTATACAAATTATAGATTTTTCTTCTGACGCTTTACTTTTAAGGTTAGATTGTTCACCTTGCGTTGACGGAAAACGAAACTTCTCCCGATCATATAGCACCCCAGAATTAAATATGGTGAGTCTTACACTAAAAATAACTGTGTATTGCGGCAATATCGCCATGGGATGCCTCGGTTTTCACAATATGGCTAAATATATCAAGAGGCTGCTGTAAACTTAGCTAACCTAAAAATACCTCATGTCATTTTTTTCTCGGTTGAGCGATCATGTACTTATTTCCCGTCAGAATGTATGCAGTGGTCTCGAATGACCGAGGGACATAATTCTATTCGCAAATCAAGTGCGCTGGCTAATTACATTCGAGGACATTATACGGAGAGCTTCTCCGCACATGACTTGCTTCCTAACCTTGCTATAATGAAGAGCCAGGACCAGAGTGTGAATATTTTTTCGTACTGGAAGTATATCATAAGACACAATGCTTCGAATTTGAGGGTACAAAGAAGAACCAACGTAAACTAAGAAAAGCCAACGTGACTGAAAAGCTCATGAAAGAAACAAACGTGTCGGATGCTGAGATAAACCAACCTCCGGTGTCTGCATAAACTCAACCTCTGGTGCCTGTCATGAACGTGGTAATTTCATGATACCCAGTCATTATTGAACTTAGCATGAAATTACGATTACGGTTTTATTTCGCTATCGTATCTTGTGGTTGTTTGTTTCACAGTTCGACTGTCTATCCAGAAAGTCGAGTCCTTTTCAGTGAGAATCTTATTCTCAGTTTAAATCACCTCAGTCGCTCATAACCTACGCATAAAACATGTCTTGTCAGAGGCCTGCATTTTTAATCAAATGAGGCTCGCTAGACTCCTCAGTTACGAGATAAACGCGAAGTGTAGGTGTCTAGAAATTTTTCTCGTAGAAGGGGATAAGAAATGAGTCCCTGTACTGTACAAGATATATTTTGATCAGGGTCGGTGAACCAGTAACCTCTCGGAATAAGATGTTCCTTTTTCCTATGTTCCTTAGGTCTTAAGGTCTGAATCCTAATGGCGATGTCACCAATCGAATTTTCTCGAGCGATGTTTGTATTGCCAGAGGACGTTCAACTCGCTCGTAAAATTTACAAGCTTACGCGAGACTCGAACCTTACGATCCTAAATTGCCCCTTTCAAAATTGCGAACGCCTCAAGTGTAGCCTGAGAGATATTGCTTTCCTTCGTTTCTCCCCTGAACGTGATTGGCCAGCAGAACAGGTCCCTTGCATATCTAAATGCTAGAGAAAATAGCCGGATTTTATACCGAGTTCGTGAAAACGTTGTTCACTTTTTATTCGTCAACAAAATTTTTACTTCCACCATTGCTGGTTGACAATAGTGATGTGCCCAAACATTTATTTCCAAACACGAGAAGCGCCTCATTGTCATGGTTAGATGCCGCCGCTGCAAATTTCTTCGCGAGCTGAAGAGGAACGGCAGTCCTTCAATGAAAGCGCCGACAAGCAAATATTTAAATTTTCGTTCTGCGTTCAGATTGGGGGAGTGCAGGCCACGCAATTTGTTGGTAGATTGTTGGTCAGATTTGTGCTGATTGCCCTCCTTCGACATAGTTCCCTTGATTCGAAAATTTTAAGTAACTATTTCAATGCGGAACAATTTCGCGACGAAGAAAAACCAACCACTGAGCTAGAAACTTCCTTGGCTGTAGATTTCGTTATCAGAGATGGTCGAAGTTTAGCGCGTCTGAAAATTTATGCAGGAGAAAAATCTCACAAAATGCGATGAATGCTAATGTGACAACGACACATCACAGAACTAACGAAAATCAGCGAGAAGCGTGTAAAAACGAGCCTATTTTGCACAAATTCACGGATTTTGTAAGCAAGAAATTGTGAAGCTATACTGTCCAGGCTCCCTTCTATAGCGCAAAATTTCGACGGCGTAGGCATGCTCGGCTGCTTCGCTGAGCCAGTGTAAATCTCTGAAGATTGCTAGCTTAAATGATTAGTGAAGCTAGAGTCCAACTTATAGGAAGGCTATTAGTTCATGCCAAGCGTAAACTTCTCTAGTGAATATATTTAGCACTAAGCAGAGGGTGATTCTGAAGTATTATACGTAAAGCAGTTTGTTCCTGTCTAAAGGGAACTGTGGTAGTAAATATATTTAACGGTAAATAGTAAGTGTTTCTGAAGTATTATACGTAAAGCCGTTTGTTCCTGTCTGGAGTGAACTGTGGTAGTAAATATATTTAATGGCAAATAGTAAGTGATTCTGAAGGATTATACGTAAAGCAGTTTGTTCCTGTCTTGAGTGAACTGTGGTAGTAAATATATTTAATGGCAAATAGTAGGTGATTCTGAAGGATTATACGTAAAGCAGTTTGTTCCTGTCTTGAGTGAACTGTGGTAGTAAATATATTTAATGGCAAATAGTAGGTGATTCTGAAGGATTATACGTAAAGCAGTTTGTTCCTGTCTGGAGTGAACTGTGGTAGTAAATATATTTAACGGTAAATAGTAAGTGTTTCAGAAGGATTATACGAGTAGATATTACTGTGGAGTATAAGCATGTAGTCATTTTGTCTTGGTAAGAGTTCAAGTTCCTAATAAATATACAGTATTTAATCGCAAACGGTGGGAACCCCAAAAATGTAACTAATATCTCCAACCAAAACGTCAGCTGCCTTTATAGGTAATTTTAATAGTAAATACTATGCAACCGTAAAATTAGGGTCTCAAGTAAATAATTAGGTTCGTCACACCTTCAACTCCTCTCGCTATTGAACTTGAGTCACTCCCTGCCTCCGAAGTTTGTTATTTGCTGTCAGGCGCAGTTGCTCTGCATGATGACCAAGCTCCCTTTCGAACGAGAAGTTACCGTAGCTGAAGTTGTTCAACACATTTTTGTCGCGTGTCGTCAGATAACTAACTTCAAACGAGCACGCTCTGCACCGTGCAACGTCGAGTTGCTGCAAGCCTCATATTAAATCCTGATGCAATTTTGAGCCGGATACAAAACACTCGATATCAATTGTGAAGAAAGATCTGAGCTTTTCGTTCGTCGTGTTTTCATGAAGTCTAAGGCATTCTGTTAAATGTTGTGACTCTAAATGTTCGAAATATTTGCTGATAATTGTGTAAATTACACATTCAAATTTCCGGGAAAGTTTTACAGCATTCTTCTTTTTTGGGCTCATTTGAAGTGCTTCAGCGTCAGCGCAAAGTGCATCGTGCTGCCACGTTTCAACAATTCAAATCTATTGCACATTGCCGCCTCACCGTTAGTGTTATTTCAACGTTTCAATAGCTTGAAAGATAAAGTAAATTTCCTTACTTTTTCACGGTCAATAATTAGCACTACACTTGAACAATAACAGAGTAGTAAGCGATAATAATAATTTTCAGAGAGCAATTAGCTTCAAAGTCACTCACTTGTTACTTCATTTGTTGTTGACTCAAGAGCGTCAGCCAATATAGACTGAATACCATTGAGATTTTGGTATTATTTCCAGCACAGTTGACCCCATACTAACTACCCCAGCGGCCGACATAATTCGTCCAACACACGAACCAAACTTCCTATGCTCCAGCTCTGCTTCTCTGATGCTGGCCAGCCTTTGACTTGAAGGGAGTCATGAGCCTGCACAAAATGCAGCGCAGGACCGGACAAGGGTTAATGTAAGCGAACCCTCGGGTCGTGCGGGGCACCTATTCCAGTTATTTCGTGAATGATTTAATAGAGGCATGCCTGTGCCTCAGAGGCCCGGGTAATGCGAGAGTCCTTTGCTTTCGAGCTCCTGTGCGCCTTCCGAATTAAACTTTTACGCCCGTTCTTGTCAGGGCAAAATACGTTCGCCTGACGCGTGCGCTCTGGCACACTGAATTTTTCATTACGTGAAAAGCTTCCCGTGCTTTTGAGAGTTTTCCCTCCCTGAAAGAAGTGATGTGCCTTGATACAACTTGCGTATGAGGACATAAGTGTTCCTTAATAAATGAGGCTTTTCTCGCGATTTATGATCGGAGCAAGATAGCAGCGCACAGCTCTGTATCTGGTATGCATTAGATGGCTGTATTCTCAAATAAATAAAAATGAAGACTGGTTTCTACACACCTTATAACAGTAAGTAATATTCCCACTACCTCAGAGCTATGACCCTCTATATGAACACCGTCATTTTTAATCTTTGAATAAATTATTCAAAAACTAATGGGCTTGGAAAATGCTCATCTTGCTCAGATGCAGAAAGGGTTTGCGTTAATTCGACGCAGCATGCTTCCTCACGCTATTATATTAAAATGTTAGTATTATAATAATGTAAAAATTATTTTAACATTATTGATATTTCATTTAATTCGATGTTTTAATAATATTACCACTAAAGCATTAATATCAAAATTATATAATCACTATCACTATTATAAAAAGAGCCGCGTCCGTCCGTCCGTCTGTGTGTGTCACACCCACGGTAGAGGAAACCAGGTAGGTTCAAACTAGTCTTTTTTTCGTTGACGGCGTGGTTTAGCTGACGTCACGACAACGAACCAATAGCAGCGCTCATTTTGCGTCTGGTAACACTGCTACCCTCAAATCTGGCTCCACTATTGGCCTAACGATCCGATGTTTTGGTGACGTCATAAAGTTTGTTTGGAATAAAGCCTTTCTATTGGCTAGCCGAACAAGAGAAAGTGTATTTTTTCCCATAGAAATGACCCTACCTTGTTTCCTTTATGCCGTGGTCACACCCACCAGCCGAAAGTGTGTGAGATGAGCGTATCTGTGATACAGGCTTCATCAACTCCACAATTTTCGGTGCCTTAACCCAGCAGATAGGGAGTCGGAATGAATATCACGTGTATTGGTAGGTTAGATTAGGTTGAATAGAATATCAGCGGTTGAGATTTGGAAAAGTATTGGAAAGCCATTGAATAACATGGGAAATCATGGGAAAGCCATGTTGAAGCTCAGTTGGTCCTATATCTAATCCTGTCATTTTTTTGACGGGCCGTGTGTACTCGTTATTATAAAAACCAACCTCGTGTTTGGAATGGCCATCGTACATGTATACTGGCTTCGACTTGCTGCTCTGTTCGCCCAAAGGCCGTACCTCTTCATGACGAACTCATCAGACCGGATTCTCAGATAAAGGTAATCTTGACCATTAGCTTTCATGTTTTCCGTTAATGATGAAGTGCGTTGGGTAATAAGCAACGCCACTGTAGAAAGTTTAAGAAGTAGTTCTAATCTGAACGAGGGATATAATTATTTGTAGTTTATTCGACACTTCCCAACAGTATTAGTTCATTCATTTTGTACATGCAGGCAATGAACGGTGTACACGCATTCAGATTAATGGCGAACAGATATTTTTTCGTTTTAATCAAGCTCCTCAAAGATTAGGACACTGCTATCTTTGATTGTTTTTTTTCGACGTACAATAAGTTGTCGAAGATATGAATAGGAATTACAACAGCTCTGAGTTCTCCAAACGCGCTCGTCCTCAGGAGGGTCGCCAGGCCATCAAACGACTGCCTCATGACAGGAGATTAAGAGCTGAGGACTCTTTCTCAGGACGTATGCAAAACGCGCGAGCAAGTGCATAACCCCGTACGCCCGAGTGTGACGAATTCGTCGCAAAAAATTACAAGCTTCTTATGCACTAAATTGCAAGCAGAGCTTCCAGCAATTAAATGTGAAGACTTAATTAGGTACATGTTATCTTTAAGCAGAGTTCATAATTGCGTCAGGATTGTGTGCGATGCTTAAATTATTAAACTTCGTGTGTGTGTGCGACAGAAACTTCATTATTGTTCACAGGAGTTGAATTTTTGTCCGCATCTGCGATATTTTTGTTCAAATAAATCATAGTTTGGTTCAAGGTTGATTTCGTGCCTCGATAGTTCTGTCACCATGTACAATAATTTTGTTCATATTCACAGACGTTATATTCTTATATATTATTTTGTTAATAGATTTAGCCTTTCTAAAGAGTATTAGGTTTTTCTGCATATTTTTTCATAGAAAAACGTATTTAAGACAACGAAACTCAAGAACTCAGTAATGACAACTGCTACCGCGTGTGTGAGTGTACGTGCGCTACGTTATAGCGAATGTCTTGTACGTCTCACCGAGTATCGGGTACGTCGTGCCGAGTGTAGTGTCCGTCGTGCCGAGTATCGTGAACTTCTTACTACGTGTCGTGTACGTCGTTGCAAATGTCGTGTACGTCGTATCAAATGTCGTGTATGTTGTAGCGAGTGTCATGTACGTCGCAGTGGGTGTCGTACACGATGCAGTGAATTTCGTATACGCAAGTGTTGCGTTGGCTGTAGCGAGTGTTGTGTGTGCTGCAAAAAAATGGTATGTTATAGCGAGTGTCGTACGTTGAAGTGACTGTTGTGTACGTCGTAAGAAGTGTTGTGCAAATTTTAGCAAATGTTGTGTACGCCGCTGCAATTGTTGGACTAGTTATAACGATATAAGTTTACCTGCTACAAGTTTATCTTTGCAGACGAGCGTAAACAAGTGCCAATTAATGAGTTTTAAGCAGACGCACCTCTTGTCACGGTAAACTAACGATATTTCGCACGTCTCGTACGCTGAAACATCGCGTCAAATCTGCTGATTCGCGTACGTCAATTTAAAATGTGCCCAAAATATGGTCTGTTAAATTCTCTTCCCAGTAATGATACGAAGGTAAATGTTCCATCTTCAAGCGATTTTTTTCGCTTCTGTCAGACATGAGATTTGACGAAGATGCTCATTCCAAGCGCGGAGTGTTTCAATTAGCATCGACGAATGAACTTATCAGTAGATGTTCGTTGAGGTTATATTTTAGACTAGTTTACTCGCCAGTAACCGAATGAAAACGTGTGGACTCATTTGGGCTGGGTAAGAAGTTCAAAAGTGGGCTAGAGTTCTATTTCGGTGTAATTTTCTCGAAAGACTGAAATGTTTCCTCTAACGTATATAAAACGTCGAATATTATAACAGGAGCGGCAAACCCATTTGGTTATGAAACTAATTCACTAAAAACGGGGGTCAGTCAATATAGGAGATATTTCTAGTACCGTATAAGTATGAGTTTTCTTAGTTTTGCTTCACATTGTAATTCATTTTAGATAATGTTCCATCTAAAGTATTGCTCAAGAATTTACGCCCAGCTATACATTTCAAATTCTTTCGACTTTTACAGGTCCAGTAATTTAATGTTGAAGCGACTGTGTTATCCAAATGCATTATCTTCTTTACTGCTCACCATTTAATGTTCAGTTTAGCTGTCCTCGGCGAGCGTTAGTTCCGAAAGCAAACCCGATGTGAACAATTCCCATCCTCAGTTGGCCGACTGATTATAAATTGTGATCAGTCGTATACGCAATCCGCCTAACATGCGGAAACACGGCGTAAATATTGCAACGCTTTTATTGGAATGAAATCGAGAGTAAAATCGCTTTTCAACGAGATAAAATTATTCATTGAAATTAGGTGATGTACTTTGTATATGATATGTGTTGAGGATGAGAGAAGCAGCGTGAGAGTCTGCCGGTGAACAAGGCTTGCATTTCTGAAATTAACCTCGCTAATATCCACAGTAGATAACGCTAATGACTGACAGCAACTAGTCATAATCTCAGGATAAATTCTTCTAGCATTTTCTGCCCGTTAACTCCTACAAAATGAGCTGAAGTCAGTTAGCTACGAAGTCGGTGCGGCATGAACGCTGAAACACCGGTGCTCATGCATGAGACATGATAACGTGTGTAGGTGAACATTAATATTTCACTAAACAGGTTTAAAATAAAATTTTCACGCCTCTTAGGGGGATACAACTATTTTATTTATGGGAATTAGCGCTCTCATGCGGAAAATGTGTGAGGGCCCGAGCTGAGAGTTAGGTAGGCCTTCGTTTTGTTGAAATGAAATGTTTTTTGTTATTTTTTTTTAAAGACCACCATTTTTCGGTTCACTGCTGTCCTATTTTTCCGCTCCTACTACTTTCTTCTTCAACTTTTATCTTGTTTCATGAACTTCTTTCTCAATTTACTGTTTTTATGCCCATTCTGCATAGATTTCGCGTTCCCATCTCTCAGCACTAAATAGTGCCTTCCTTCTTCCTCTCCTCGAAGCGCTCTTTTTTTAGCGGTTATGGAGGCTTAAACTAACATATATAATCTGATCTAATAGAGTTTTCACGTCGTGTAACAACGCACGTTGTTGATGTAATTTCAAAATGCTAATTTCAAGGTTAAAGCAGTCCGGAAAATTTTCCCCTTCACCGGGACACAGCAATTGTATCTGTAAAAATTAGCACTGTCAGGTGGAAGATGTGAAATCTCGAGTCGAAGGTTGGGTAGGACTTCCCTTTGTTGAAATAGAATAGGTTTTTGGTTTTGTTACGGACTTTCTTCTTGACTGCCCTTTTCTCACCCCTTATTACCTCCTCCAAGTGTGTTTTTTTTTGTTTCCTAATTTTCTTTTAACCATGCTGTTTCATTTTGCGAAGTGTGTGGATGCATTTTGTGCAGAGTTTTCTCATTCCCTTGATTCCATAATAAATAGAGGATTTCTATTTCCTCTCTTGAAAACAGATTTGCTGGCGTGAGGGAACCTTAAACTCAATTGTAATAAGTGATCTCATCTTCTAATGTGCCAAATCCAAATATTTCTGTTGATATGTTGTCGCGTAAAGCACTAAGCATTTAAAGATACTGTCTAGTGTAACATGTCTACCATCAAAAATAACTTCTCGTAGGAAGTATGACGTTACCGGTAAAAAATAAATTTACTCGGATATCAAATTAGAACGTTTTGATTACGTGTGTAGCATGAATGTAAATGGGTGTAGGTACAATGAGGAGCAATAAATTTTTATCAGATCTAATTTTCAACTCCAAAAATAAATATGAATCGTCGAACTATAAGTTGCGGTTTCTCCTAAATTCGCTCGCAAGACATCTGTGTCGCTCCTGAGAATCCCTGCTCCTGCAAAAATTTCGAGCTCCAGAAACTCCACGCATATTTTACGGTGCCGCACGTACATAGTAGAGCCATCTGTACTTACACCAACAATTAAAATGCTAATAGTATTATTAGCACAATATCGTACTCCTTACAAGTAGCTGAAACTTCGCTTAATTTACCGCTCAAGTTTTGATGAAAATACAGAGTTGACAGAGATGCAGTCCATCCAGCAGCCCTGAACACGTCTCTCGTGATGCCTTACTCAGCGAACCACTGGAAGGGTTATTTTTGCCGTGCGCTCTTCATTTTACGCTGAACGCAGAGCACTGATTTCCTTTACAGAAATTCTGAGACTTTTCCTTACATGGTTTCTTCTCGAATTGTTCAAATAGATCTCCCAAAACATGGCTTAAATCTAGAGATAAATTTTTTTCATTTAGTGTTCTGTTTTGATACTAGCTGCTAGATGCAAAAAGAAATGAAATTACTTCTAGGCGAGGTGAAATTTTTGATGAGGATATTGCGCCAACTTTTCAAGTGATGGTAGGTGAGAAATTCAATTAAATAATTTATTCCAGTGATTGCGCATCCTATTCCAACATTTTATTCCACTATTTCATCTTATATTGCCTTTTGTTACCTTACCTTATCAGTCGATTGGTAATTTATTTTATCAGTGTTCTTATTTGTGTTATTTTGGCCGAGAGGAAGCAAAATATTTTTTCTAACAGTTTTATCTCTAGCTTTCTTTCATTTGATGTGTTTCCCGACCAGTCTACATTTCTGGGGCTCTCCTAGGTTCCGTCACTTCATAGTTCTCCTGATCTTTGTTAATTGTATCTCAACTTCTAGTTCTGATATTTATCTTCCCAACCTATTTCATTTGCTGTAATAATCTGCAAGTTCCCATATTAAACTAACGTGAAAGTTTCTAGTTATTCGTTTTCATTTTCTCGTAAGTCCTCTGGTAACAGAAAGAAGTATTCTCTTTCTCCCAATTCGTCCCCTCTAACAATGGTGGAAGCATATATAAACCACATTAAGCATACGTTGTGTTATGTTTCCTAGAAATAATGGCCCTGAAAGAGTTAGAAGAACTTCAAGTGAAATTATTTCAGAGAATTTCATTTACGCACATCGAGGCTGTTGGAAAATATAACATTACCAGGAAAAAATTGTACGGGAAGAGAAGTATGCACAGAATTTACGATTTCAGTTGTCACATTACACGTGAACGAATAAAGTAAATGACTTAATTATTCTCCGTGATAATAATGTACACCATTGTACCTCTGAGAAACCTTTTGAGTGGAGGGAACCAGCTCATTGGAAATGAAAAGTAAGAATCTGCTGATAATGGTAAAGAAAACTGCTACAGAATAAGTGTTGTGGTGGAATATTCTCTGTAACCTCTGACGACTGCTCTCATTTCTTTTCTTTTTTAAGATAACGATAAGAAATATCACCGAACTAACTGAAGACTGCAGTTCTTCTGTTTTGAAGCTGGATAATAACATTTCTAAACAGCCTTCATTTATGAAACATAAATACCGCTATATTTTCCAGACAGAAGTAAACTATATGCATAAAGCAGACATTCCTCAGTGTATTTTACCATCGACCTTTTACAGCGCCTTACAGGGGCTGCGCTATAATGAACAGAGCAATAACACGTCTTGGGTACTTAATTAGCGCTCCTGGGGGATATGTAGGATTCCCGAGCTGCACTAAAGGGAGTGCGCTGTTAATGTCTTCGTTGGGTTAACATCCGGGGGAACTATATAGTACTCCCCATGCAGTGGCCTGACCAGCTTCTCGCCGCTGGACCAGCTATGCGTGTGGTACGAGTCTGTTGTGGGTCTAGGTGTGTGATTATAAAGGCATCGTCTTTCATTTTTAACTTCTCTTCTTTTCTCATGGGGGAGGCAAAGAGCGACTGACCTCCTGCACGAGTAGCTAATGTTGTTCTTAATAATTTGACTGCAACGGGAGCAGCCAAAATTCCCTTTGTGAACATGGAGGGAGTTTCCATAATGCTGCTGACAAACTCAATTTATATAAATACTTATGAAATCTAAATGAAGGCACGAACTAGTTAATGTTTGCTATTTTCAATATTGCTTTCTGTAATTGACTTTATATTTTAGTTGAATGTTAAACTTCAGCTGTACCTGACGCAATCAAAGCGACTAAGCGCGTTTCACATTTTGCCTCATCTAGATGCTTGATTAAGTTTTTCTTTGCCAGCGTTGCGAGCTGTTAATGAGAAATGCTGAAATTTTGAACTGTCGTGATGCACTCGGAATACGGAAAGCAGATTAGTCCGTAAATTTTAAACGCACTGAATTAGCGCCAGTATAGCTCCGTCGGTGGCAAAACCTCATGTTTAATAACGATGTTTTGCACGTATATAAACGTGAATGAATTTTGCAACCGACTAGCATAAAAAATGACGTCAATCTCACTGAGAAAATGTGAATGAGGAAACAAGATCAAACCAATTACGCGTTTGCCTAAAATAGTACATGATTGATGAAAATAAACTACTATTACAAAAAAATTATACCGGGCAGCTATTCGTCTACATTACACCAACTCAACTACGTGGAGTGGACGAAAAACAAGGCGGAACCCAAAAATTTATAAAAAAAATTGCCAACGGGGTCGGAACGATGAGAACGGTACGAAAGATACGTCTAAACGCTCGGAAGATGTCATCTGGCAAAATTTACAGGAGTTTCTTCTTTCTGTAGCCTCAATCGAAAAGAGGCTCCCGAGGAGTAAGCTACTTCTGATTCGGATTTGCAGAAATCATTTTCCCAGATGAAAGGATGAAAGACTCCTCGCTGTTCACCCTCTCAATCGTAACTCGTCACGAGTCAATTTCTCCTATGCGATAAGAAAATCTTTCAGGGAGTCAGGATTGAATTCGGCAGTAGTTTCAGAAAGAGGAAAATGCCATCTCCTATCGTTGTGTACCTCTAAGGAAGAATATCAAAGAAAAATTGGAAGTCATGCTGCTGCTTTACGCTTTTGATGTGCTTTCTGAAGCCTAATTATGGGGATGAATTCGGGGCTCTCCAACGTCAGACGGCGAAAATCTCTAATTCTTTCTGTATCGCCGCTGCAGAGTTGAACTTGCTTTACACCTCCTAACGCATTGTCAGAGCCCTAAGTTCATGATTAAAAATATCAGTCAGTTCTGGAGGTGAAACCTGTTCATCTCCTTGCAGCAATATTGAAGTTTTAATTGGTAAAATCTAATGTGTGTCGCACGGGAAAGTCGTCGTGCTGCCATTACATTATGGAAAATCAGAGAGCTAATAATGTAAACGGTTGGACCAAAATTATTTTTTAACTGTCATTTTGTAAATTATTGTTCATGATAGCGCTTTCAAAAATTTAAAGTTAGGGAGGGTCAAATTTCTCAACAATTACGAGTAATCAAGCTCGAAACTTCACAAAGCAGTTGCGTCGGCCGAGTGAGCGCGTCACCTTTCAAATAGAACAACACTCCTCAGCCGGAAAGCAAGAACATTACAGTAGACAATAACGCAGGCACTAAAGCACATCTACATTGGACTCGGGCACCAGATAAACTAACATCTATCAGTTAAAATATGATTGATATTGAATTGTCGAATCAAGAAACCCAATTTTTGTTAAAAACCCTATTAACTTCTGGTGCTTTTCCGCTAGGATTAACGGCTGTGAACGTGATAATTATAATAATTATTACTTCTCCAGTACACCCACTCTGGTGCCAATACTTGATTGGCGTCTCACCGCAAGGGCCTCTGAGAGTAACTCGAGAATGGGTCACTCGGCTTGGTTTTGTCGTGATGTTCTATTCAAGTAACCTGTACACCCAAGGCAGACGCGCGGCTGCCGAATGTGTGGAGCCAAACACCGGAGCTGCCTCAGATAAGGTGTCTGCATGTAACGAAGGCCTCGACTTGTGTTGATGTTGTCAGTCTTGTGACATTCGCATAGCTTGATATGTTTTTGTCTCTGCGGTTTTTGATACGTGCAGGTGCTGCGATGATTCTGGTCCGTAGAGACTTTTTGGATTCCGATTGGGATGTGGGATTTCAGTAGTTTTTATTTATGGGTTCAGAGTGAATCACCAGTGAAATGGCGTAGCTTGCAATTTAACGAGAAGGGCTTGCATCTTGACTTCAATTCGACGAATATTATGTCTCATTACTTGAAACACAAAAAAGTGTCAAATTCTAAGAAATGTACAAAAATACAATGAATACACTTCACAAGAAGGAAAATGTGTTTTACTCTGATGGAAAATGTTTTCAGTAGAATGAAATACGAGTATAGCAGAACTGCTTTCTCTTCATCACTTAAATCGACGTCTCAAAATTCCAGCCCAATTTTTAAAATTAAACTGGTTGAATTATAACTAGTAGAACAAATAGTTAGTGTCAATAGTAAGCCTAAATAAATATTCCCCAAGCTCCCGCTAATTAAGGCAGCATCAAATGATTATTAACCCTAAAATTACGATACCGAAAGTCAAGAACTGAAGCTCATTAAGATGCATTTTAATTTGCAGTCATAAAATTCATGTCATTTTGAAAATTAACTTTTGCGGTGCCAAGAGAGCGCTTTATGAGAACGCTCGTTAATTTGGCACAGCGAGAGCAACAACAGAAGCCCCACTCCTCACCCCGCCCGTTTAAATCCCTTAGAAAGTGGGTAGCTATTTTTGCAGGCTCTGTAGATCGGCCACGTAAGCCAGCTCGCGAGTTTGCAGTTCCCATTGTACCGCAGCCAGAAAAAATCGCGACGGATAAGTGAAAAAATTCTTTCCTGTTCTTTCAGGTGAGGTTCTCGGAGATAAAGTTGGCGTAATTTTCGAAAATCGATGGTCAGTTTTCCGGCCCGATAATTAGATCAATTAAGGATTTGATCTCCTGGTTTTCCAATACAGGCGACAGCGCGCACTTCTATTCGTTTGTTCTCTTAGAATTTGCTCGTTGCGAGGGCCGCTGCCGTGAAATACAGAGCCCTTTTCCGCTGAACATTATTTATTGGCCTTCCGTCCTACGCTTTTGATGCTGGCTCCTACAATGCTCTCATATTTACACGCTGTTCCTTTTCCAGAGTTTCTCAAGTTCTATTTTTAAAATGTACAGAGAGTTGTTTTTGAACTGTTTTGTTTAAGATGATGAAGAAACAAACGCAAGGAATCTTTCTAGTTAGGGAAAATATTTAGATATTCTGCACCCTACTGCAAAAATAAAGTTCAAGTCTATTGTGACTGGATGCAAGAAACAAAGAATATATGCGAGAAATTTGTTAAGAATGAAAAATCTTTTCCACTATTACATATAAGCATCAAGCGACAAAAACTAAACGCACATGAAAACTAAATACACGTTCTTGAGGGAATCATAAAAAATCTTTAAATATAAGTTTTCGCCGCGAAAGTTTGCCTTTGATGCATACTCCAAGTTTCCAGCGACTTGCTATTCATGTCGCTTACATTTCGTTCTACACGAAGCGTTGAGATTTCTTGATTTCCTGAAAATATTGTTAACTCGAACACTATTTTGTTACGGCGTCTCATGGTCAATGCAATGATTTTCAACATAGTTCATTGCAAACAGATAACAGTTTCAGTGCACGAGTACCAAAGCAAACTGTACAACTCTGATATTTCTGGGAAAATCGGTAGATGTGATACCGTGTGAGGGTACGTTTATCAACTCATGTTGTTCCACTCCGAGATGGTGTCGTAGGTAACAGAGACAATGAGGGTGTGAATTGCACTTCGTCGAAATTGAACAGGAGTTGAGTGCCGTTGAATTATCCCGGTTGAAAAACAAACAAATATTCATTGTTTCTATGGTGGAATTAGCTTTCGTCTTTCACGAGAGATGCCTGAGGATCAGTTTCATATCTCACCTCTGGTGGTTATTAAGAATTAAAGTTTTTCGTCAGGAATTTCTCTTTTCAGCATAAAGTGAACTTTCTGTTGTGGTATGTACTTACTACGCCGAATGCAGTCACAAATTTTTAAAAATGTTGTAACCTTCAAATATTTCTTCCAGGTCATCGTTACGAGGAGAAATTTGGCACCGGTAATCTTGCTCAGGAACAATTTCTTCAAAAAGCAAACCGAAATTATTTCTTCCGTCAAGTTGCGCACTCGGCTGAACGCGTCAGAAGCTTTCTCCCCTTCTAATTTTATCTCGCTCGAACCCTTTGAGTAATGGAGCTCCTCTATTGTTAATTTGCATTTTATAACTCGCTGGAGCTAAATATCTCCTCAGGTATGGAATAAAAGTACTGGTTTTTGAACGCCCTTCTGGTTTCTGAGCGCCCCTTCTGATACGCGATGTGTGCTTCTTGCATTCGGTTACCTTTCATGTGAGATAACTAATGCCTGGCCATCGTACAAATAGGGGCGAAAATTCGGAAATTTTCACATCACGCGGTGATATTAATCTTTTCATTTGAATTCTTGTAAGAAGAAGATTGGAACGCATCGAAAGAGCTGTGCCACCTCAAGCAAAAGCTGGAACGTCGCATTTTATGGATACTGAACGCTGGAGATAAAACCATCAGGCCCTGAGTTCGGTTCACCTTCTTATACATTGGGGAAAGGTTACCAGCGCTGACTAAGTGCTTACCTCTCTGGCAAATTTCTCCTGACAAGTAAACAAATGTAGCCGATAAAGATAAAATCTAGTGCGGCCACTTTACCGGGAGAAAATGCATTCCAAGGCGCTTAAAGTCTCGTAAATCATTTCTAAGGTCACCTACGAAGTTTTTGTTCACTATTTACCGGTAATCCTATCGTGCGCGACGGTTGAACAAATTATTCCGTGCAATTATAAGACATACAAAATTTTTAATATAAAAAACTTCAAGGAATTTGATAGCTTTTTAGCTTTTCGATTGCTTTTTCGATGTTTATTTGAATTTATTCATTCACGATGTAATTTCAATTTTTTCGACGAGCAATCTATATGCTATCGAAAGACACGTCTGTATTCATTTTCTCTTAACATAGATATCAAGAAACAAAATCCTCACTGCGTTATTCTAGCTAGCGGGATTAAAGCGTACAGTTGCCTCTCGATAAATGTAATGCAAATACCACGCTTATTTTGAGAAAGACTAAAGCGGCCCGTAGACAATTTTATTGGCACTATAATTGACAATAATGAATATTGACAATATAATTGATCGTCTGTGGGCTTGATTGACGACGTCAATTAATTGACTTAGTGGGCAAAAAAATTTCATCACTAAATTGCATCCATGATATTGACAATTACATTGATCGTCTATGGGCCGCTTTAGAGTTAAGCAAGTGATTCTGAAGTAAGCATGCAGAGTTAAGGAGAAGCATTTCCTGGTGAACACGAGCTTAAATCTCTCGTCAAATGTGCACTAGCAGTGAAACCCTGAGTTGAGAAAGCTAAGATCAGCGCTTGCAATGAATAACTCTGACGAGATCAGGTTTGTCAGATGCAAAGAACAATGCAAAGAAAGCTTAAGAAGGAAGGACTTGAAGGATACTGACCAAGAAAAAGTCTCTTCTTTTACGGCTAGACACGTTAACGATTGATTAGGTTTAACCCAAAAATAATTAGTGATAAAGAAACTAGCTTCTGGCTATCGGTTTTGAGGTCAGAGATGCCGAAAATTAGATTTTTTTGGTCACAACGACGTTTCTTTTCTCACGATAAAAAAGGTGAAAAACACAGTTATAACTGAGAAATTTCGAGACGGAAGTCGAACTTTTTGGGGTTGTTTCACCGTCAATGAAACTGAAAGCATCGTGAGGGTTCAATAATAACAGTTCAATACTGTCGGAACGTAGCAGCACAATAACACGCCATACTTGCCCTGCCTGCTGTCATTGTTGCAACCGTAGCATTATTGGTGCTAGCAACCATGACACAAGGTCAAAATATCAACATTCTCTATAAAAATTTCAAACAGTCATGTGAAACTCTTGATCTTTGGCTCAATATGGCCTATCAACTTGATAACGATCCAGCCATACTGCAAAGTCCGGTAAGAAACTTTTGAAAAAAATGAACTAAATATTTTGCAGGAGCCAGGCCAAAGTTCCAGTATGAATCCTATCAAAAATTTTGGGATTGTTAAGAAGAATATCAATGCAAAGAAGCGCATGAACCTAGCAGAATTGAAATAAATTGCAAAAAGAAGAGTGGCCCGATGTTTTTATTGCTGTATGCGAGAACCTAGTAGTTAATTAAAAAACGTTTTGAGGTGAATATTTGAACTCAAAGCTATGCAGCAAGTTATTGATGCGGGTAAAAATTAATGTGAACATGATGTGTAGTTTCTTTCAGAATTTGTTTAAAATACTTTCATTTCAAAAACTTCGAATTTGCGGTTTTTTGACAATATATTCGAAACTTTGAGTGTACTCGTCATATACACGAACTGAAACAGCTATAAAATTCCCTTTACTGAGGAAAACTAAGTATTCTGTAGTGAAACTGATTAATCTGCGTCAATTTAGTACGAATAAATGCAGAAACTTAGCATCATATGATGCTGAAATACCTCCATCAAAAAAAATTCAGCCTTAAATTCGAACAATAATAAATTTTCCCCCATTAAGCGTTTCAGTTATCATTTTTCATTTTGGTGCTTTACTTTACTATTTTATAACTTATATTTTACAGCCTGAATTACTCAAGATTGCAAAGCGCAGGAGATAAATTGTGCATAGTTTCGTACGTATGACGTTAAGTTTGCTAAGTTTTGTCCGTAGGGAGCAATAAAGCAAAATAGTTCTGCGGGGCTTCCAAACTTTCGGTCAGGGTAAAAAATTAACATTGTCTTCTAAGATGGTTGTTCAACACTTTGGGCTGCAGCTTGAGCTATATTTGGTCACTTTCATTATGCTGCAAGCCAATCATTAGTCACAAACTCAATTTTTATAAATACTTAACCAAAATTAAATAAAAATACGATTCAGTTAATGTTTGGTATTTTCAACATTGTTTACTACAAATGACTTGAGATTTGAATTGAATATTAAGCTTCAGTTTAACCTTTCGCAGCCGAAGTGTTGACACGTTCGCTGCTCCTTCAGGGGGATACAACTATTGTATCTGTGGAAATTAGCTCTCCCAGGGGGACTATTTGAGGGCCTGAGCTCAAGGTTATATGTAGGCTTCCTTTTTGTTGAAATAGAATTGGGTTTTGTTACGGATCATCTTTTTTTCGGTTCACTGCTGTCCTGTTCTTCAGCACCTAGTACTTTCTTCTTCAACTTTTTCTTGTTTCATGAACTTCTTCCTTAGCTTTCTGTTTCTGTGCACCTTGTGCATAGATTCCGACTTCCCTCAACTCTATACTAAACGGTTCCTTCCTCCTTCCTCTCCTAGAACATCTTTGTCGTCGTTAAGGGAGGCTAAAACTCTCTTGTATAATAATAACTCTTTCGCTGCCGCTTAACGCCATGTCAAGCGCTATGTCACCAGCACTAACGCCATGTCAAGCGCTGTCACCAGCACTAACGCTATGCCAAGCGCTATGTCACCAGCACTAACGCCATGTCAAGCGCTGTCACCAGCACTAACGCTATGTCAAGCGCTATGTCACCAGCACTAACGCCATGTCAAGCGCTATGTCACCAGCACTAACGCCATGTCAAGCGCTGTCACCAGCACTAACGCTATGTCAAGCGCTATGTCACCAGCACTAACGCTATGTCAAGCGCTATGTCACCAGCACTAACGCCATGTCAAGCGCTGTCACCAGCACTAACGCTATGTCAAGCGCTATGTCACCAGCGCTAACGCCATGTCAAGCGCTATGTCACCAGCGCTAACGCCATGTCAAGCGCTATGTCACCAGCGCTAACGCCATGTCAAGCGCTATGTCACCAGCACTAACGCCATGTCAAGCGCTATGTCACCAGCACTAACGCCATGTCAAGCGCTATGTCACCAGCACTAACGCCATATCAAGCGCTATGTCACCAGCGCTAACGCCATGTCAAGCGCTATGTCACCAGCGCTAACGCTTTGTCAAGCGCTATGTCACCAGCGCTAACGCTATGTCAAGCGCTATGTCACCAGCGCTAACGCTATGTCAAGCGCTAGGTCACCAGCGCTAACGCCATGTCAAGCGCTATGTCACCAGCACTAACGCTATGTCAAGCGCTATGTCACCAGCGCTAACGCTATGTCAAGCGCTAGGTCACCAGCGCTAACGCCATGTCAAGCGCTGTCACCAGCACTAACGCTATGTCAAGCGCTATGTCACCAGCGCTAACGCCATGTCAAGCGCTATGTCACCAGCGCTAACGCCATGTCAAGCGCTATGTCACCAGCACTAACGCCATGTCAAGCGCTGTCACCAGCACTAACGCTATGTCAAGCGCTATGTCACCAGCGCTAACGCCATGTCAAGCGCTATGTCACCAGCGCTAACGCCATGTCAAGCGCTATGTCACCAGCGCTAACGCCATGTCAAGCGCTATGTCACCAGCACTACCGCCATGTCAAGCGCTATGTCACCAGCACTAACGCCATGTCAAGCGCTATGTCACCAGCACTAACGCCATATCAAGCGCTATGTCACCAGCACTAACGCCATGTCAAGCGCTATGTCACCAGCGCTAACGCTTTGTCAAGCGCTATGTCACCAGCGCTAACGCTATGTCAAGCGCTATGTCACCAGCGCTAACGCTATGTCAAGCGCTAGGTCACCAGCGCTAACGCCATGTCAAGCGCTATGTCACCAGCACTAACGCTATGTCAAGCGCTATGTCACCAGCGCTAACGCTATGTCAAGCGCTATGTCACCAGCACTAACGCTATGTCGAGCGTTATGTCACCAGCACTAACGCTATGTCGAGCGTTATGTCACCAGCTCTAACGCTATGTCAAGCGCTAGGTCACCAGCACTAACGCTATGTCAAGCGCTATGTCACCAGCGCTAACGCTATGTCAAGCGCTAGGTCACCAGCACTAACGCTATGTCGAGCGTTATGTCACCAGCACTAACGCTATGTCGAGCGTTATGTCACCAGCACTAACGCTATGTCGAGCGTTATGTCACCAGCACTAACGCTATGTCGAGCGTTATGTCACCAGCTCTAACGCTATGTCAAGCGCTAGGTCACCAGCACTAACGCTATGTCACCAGCACTAACGCTATGTCACCAGCGCTAACGCTATGTCAAGCGCTAGGTCACCAGCACTAACGCTATGTCGAGCGTTATGTCACCAGCACTAACGCTATGTCAAGCGTTATGTCACCAGCTCTAACGCTATATCAAGCGCTATGTCACCAGCACTAACGCTATGTCGAGCGTTATGTCACCAGCACTAACGCTATATCAAGCGCTATGTCACCAGCGCTAACGCTATGTCAAGCGCTATGTCACCAGCACTAACGCTATGTCAAGCGCTATGTCACCAGCACTAACGCTATGTCAAGCGCTATGTCACCAGCACTAACGCTATGTCGAGCGTTATGTCACCAGCACTAACGCTATGTCGAGCGTTATGTCACCAGCTCTAACGCTATGTCAAGCGCTAGGTCACCAGCACTAACGCTATGTCAAGCGCTATGTCACCAGCGCTAACGCTATGTCAAGCGCTAGGTCACCAGCACTAACGCTATGTCGAGCGTTATGTCACCAGCACTAACGCTATGTCGAGCGTTATGTCACCAGCACTAACGCTATGTCGAGCGTTATGTCACCAGCTCTAACGCTATGTCAAGCGCTATGTCACCAGCTCTAACGCTATGTCAAGCGCTATGTCACCAGCACTAACGCTATGTCAAGCGCTATGTCACCAGCACTAACGCTATGTCGAGCGTTATGTCACCAGCGCTAACGCTATGTCAAGCGCTAGGTCACCAGCACTAACGCTATGTTTGTTAACCGGTCTCTTGATGAGTGCCGCTGACGCACATGCGCGTCATTTATTGCTTTGCATTAATTGACATGTACATTTTTTCGGAAGCCACGATCAAGCTAAAATTCGTTACATTCCAAATTGATCATAAAACTATTTCTAATTTGCGTTGAATATTGAACTTTACTTTCACCCGCTGCAGTTAACGTGTCAACGCGAGTCCATGGAGCACAACAACGTCCAGTGTTTAGGTCCTGCACAAAATAAAGAATACCTAATTTCAACAGCATATCCCAAGGAAATGTTGAGACATGTGTTGCGTACAATCGAGGCTCAACAAATTGAACCCTGTAAAGAATGCTTCTTTAACAACAACACTTCTCCAATTACCATGCAACGTTTCCAGTGACAAATTATGCTATAACTGCTGAAAGTTCCTATAGAACTAACGATAAGTAGCCTATAATTCGAGCAATCAAAAGTTTCCACCAGAACTGACTCCAGAGCGGTTGCAGTATGGGAAGCGGTCAACAAGGCAAAGCAGCTGCAAACGCATTAAACTGAATGGAGAACCTGACCCAAACAAGCATAATATCCAATTAATTTGTGATAGTTGCGAAACTAGTTCTGGTCGGAAACTGATCTTCACAATACTGTTTCCGCCATGGAATTTATGGGAAGAATGACATGCTAGTGCATCAAAATAATGAGAGGACGTTGCCCAGTATGGTTCAATCTTCAAGTCATTGTTTTCATTTTACTTTCATTTGGACAATAACTTGAAATGACTGCAACCAGCACTTACCATAAAACGTCTGAACTCCAAGTACTACTCCACCCATAACATAGAGGAACCCTGGGCGCAACTTCAACCATAAAATGCAAGAGTCCCAAGCACCACCGCACCCATAAACTGCGAGATCTACAAACAACAGCACAGCCCATCCAGATCTCTGGTCTCGGCTGTGAGCGTGTAGTGGTAATAAAAGTAATGATTGCCGGAACTGCAGCAGCATAACAACACGCCATACTTGCCCTGCCAGCTGTCATTGTTGCAACCGCAGCATTATTGATGCTAGCAATCTTCCAGCAGCATTGCAACATGCCATACTTGCCTGCCTGCTGTCATTGTTGCAACCGCAGCATTATTGATGCTAGCAATCTTCCAGCAGCATTGCAACATGCCATACTTGCCTGCCTGCTGTCATTGTTGCAACCGCAGCATTATTGATGCTAGCAATCTTCTAGCAGCATTGCAACATGCCATACTTGCCTGCCCGCTGTCATTGTTGCAACCGCAGCATTATTGATGCTAGCAACCTTCCAGCAGCATTGCAACATGCCATACTTGCCTGCCTGCTGTCATTGTTGAAACCGTAGCGTTATTGGTGCTAGCAATCTTCCAGCAGCATTGCAACATGCCATACTTGCCTGCCAGCTGTCATTGTTGCAACCGCAGCATTATCGATGCTAGCAATCTTCCAGCAGCATTACAACATGCCACGCATGCCCTGCTTGCAGTCACTGCTGCAACTGATGCATTATTGGTGCAAGCAGTGTTATGGAATCTCATCCAAGCGAACTATCTATCATTAATGACTCTTAAATAAATAAAAATGAGTGTTGTAAATAAAGTACACAATAAAGTACACAAGAAAAACATTGGAAAAAACCAAGAAAGCACTTCCATCAGCGTGGGGTTAATTAATACAATACGTCCCTATAAGTAACTATCAGGCTTAAAACTTCATTCGCAACCCCTCTGGGGGATACAACTATTGCATCTATGGGAATTAGCGCTCCCAAGGGAAAACATGAAGGCCCGAGCTGAGAGTTAAGTAGGTCTTCTTTTTGTTGAAATAAAATGTTTTTTTTATAGTAAGAACCCCCTCTTTTCGGTTCTCTGCTGTCCTGTTTTTTCAGCACCTACTACTTTCTTCTTCGACTTTTATATTGTTTCATGAACTTCTTTCTCAGCTTACTGTTTCTATGCCCCTTCTGCATAGATTCCGCATTCCCTGATCTCCATACTATATGGTGTTTTTTCCTTTCTCTCTTTGATACGCTCATTTTATTGCAGCGGTGAGGGAGGCTTAAACTAACATATAATCTAATCTAATCTAACTTCATTCGCAGTACGTCATCGTATATGAAGCATTTTTCTCTACAAATTATGAGTCAAATTCGCGAATTTCATTTCCAAATTTTATATTTTGTGATTCCATCACGTGTTTAACGACACGCAATTAAGTCATTACTTAAAATCAGCTGCTGTGTTCTCCCTCGTAAAGCCTCTCCAGCTGCAACACGCCGCTCCTAGGGCTTAGTTCATCAGATGACATTCCGGGGTGTGATTTACATCTAATATCCTGTGTTTATTATGCAAGTCACTTCCTGTAAACTCGACGAGCGAGCGTCTTTTATATAAGCTGGAACACATTTGCAAGAATTCCGATAAAAAATTATTTTCTTTTTAAACTGAAAAACAATGCAAAAAATGAGGGAAGGACAATGAGAGTCAAACGAAATGTTAAGAGAGCTAGGCCACTAAACCAAGACCCAAACGTTTTCCGCGCCCATCAATAAGAACAGACGACCAGTCACGTCCGTCCTCTCGATAATTGCTGCCACGGGAGCATCAAAATGACGTCGATGGCTGCACGTGTCTGGAAATAATTAAAAAATACCCAATACTTGCAGTCACAAACGTTCTTGGCGTTCAGTGCGTGTAGCACTGGAGATGTAAACAGCTCATGGGATATGAATCATCTCAATGATGAAGTATTTAATTTTTCGATCATTTACAAATTCTATGTATACTCTGATTTTAGAAATGTCTCTTTCGCATAATTTATTTTATCATTTGGCAGATCAAATTCGTTCATCAAATTAATTGTGAACGTGTAATATTCTTCCAATAAAAAATCTTGTAACAAATAGGGTTTTTAAATAATTATTCCTGGAGCATACAAACCTGCTAATTAGGTGATGTTTTTCTCAAGGATTCCCTTCTAACTAATCAAGTCAGAAACAAATATGGCTTTCCAAAGTAATTACTGCTATAGCGATCAGAGCTCCGTAAACTGATCTTTTTCGCTGCCAATAGAAGCCATCGAAAATTATCAGTACCACAAACAATACTGTTATTTTTTTAAGCAGTGACATCACAGATCCGGTTGCTAATGGCAGCAACAACGCAACCAACAGAACGTGGGAAGGTGAAAAACAATAAGTAAGCATCTCGTTGCTCTCTTACTTGAGAGTAACTAGGACGCGTTAAGAAAGGAGAGCAGCCAGAGGGTGACCAGGACACATGAGAGGACAGTAACCAGAGGGTGACCAAGACACATTAGGACACTTAATAACCAGAGAGTGGAAAGAACTAAGGAGGACATGACCAAAGAGTGACTAGAGCACAATAACAACTGTTACTAAATAACCAGAGAGAGGAAAGAACTAAGGATATTACCGGAGAGTGACTAGGGCACAATAACAACTGTTACTAAATAACCAGAGAGAGGAAAGAACTAAGGATATTACCGGAGAGTGACTAGGGCACAATAACAACTGTTACTAAATAACCATAGAAAGGAAAGAACTAAGGATATTACCGGAGAGTGACTAGGGCACAATAACAACTGTTACTAAATAACCAGAGAGTAGAAAGAACTAAGGAGGACATTGCCAGAGAGTAGCTAGAACACAATTAGAACGGTCAGTGAGTAACCAAAGAGCAGGGCGAACAAGAGTCGCCACAAGGCCCTGTAGCAGAGCTCCTGCTAATGAGCCTATGTCACCAACTCGCGCGTGTTAGCGAGTTGCCGCCAAGTTTGGGGCGACATGACTTCATGATCAAAGACTGCGTCTTGCTGCTCTCCTTGCTTCCTTCGAGTCGAAGGAAAGGCGTGGGCTGGTTGGAGTTGCGGCTTGTCCTCTTGATTGGGTCGTGTTGACTTACGGAATCATGTTAATTTAACAACACCTTCAGGGCTTCTTATACCTACGTTGGACAGATAAACTCTAGTGGAGTTGATAGGGTTTAATTGATTTCATGGCATCCAGCATGCTTAACCTGCGAGTTTGATGAGGGGCTGTGAACTTGATGGAGTCATGTCGATTTGATGGGCTCATGTGGGCTTAATAGAATTTTATCTGCTCATTGACATCCGATGGGAAAGTTTGAAAAGGCTTACGGGTATGGTGAGTCTCCTGAGCTTGATGGAGTCCTCAGCTCAGCGGATCTTCTGGGTTTAATGAAGTCCTTAGAGCTTGGTGAAGTGTTCTAGGTTGGATAAAGTCTTCTGGGCTGGATGAAGTCTTTTGTTCTTGATGGATTCTTTTGGTCTTGATGGAGTCTTCTGGGCTTGATGGAGTCTTCTGGGCTTGATGGAGTCTTCTGGGCTTGATGGAGTCTTCTGGGCTTGATGGAGTCTTCTGGGCTTGATGGAGTCTTCTGGGCTTGATGGAGTCTTCTGGGCTTGATGGAGTCTTCTGGGCTTCATGGAGTCTTCTGGGCTTCATGGAGTCTTCTGGGCTTCATGGAGTCTTCTGGGCTTCATGGAGTCTTCTGGGCTTCATGGAGTCTTCTGGGCTTCATGGAGTCTTCTGGGCTTCATGGAGTCTTCTGGGCTGCATGGAGTCTTCTGGAATTGATAGCGCCCCAACAGTTCAATAAACTTGTACCTCGATATGGTAAACACATTGCGGTTCATAACCTCCTGGCTGCACATGGTTCTCTTCTGAGTACATTGGTTCACAGCAACCTGAGTTTCATGGATGGCTTGGGCTAATTCTTCGGAGAGTTTCATTATTCCACAGGGCTTGTAACCTCGGAAAGACTTACTACGGTACAATTTTCATGTGTTCATTTTTACCCGCATAGGAAAATAAATCATTTTGATGGGTAAAAATCATGAGTCAATATATATGCATATGCTGTATGTGTATATATTTTTATATATATGTATGTATTTATATTTATTACCCCGCGCGCAACATTTCTAATTCTACATGTAATCGTTAAGTGATATCATGGGTTCGTTTGATTTACTCAAAATTAAACTTATTTATTCTTTAAAATTAAAATTCAGCGTTTATTATTCGCATCTTACTGTTTTAGTTAGTCATGTTTTATATTTTAAAAACGTTCTTGCTGCCTTATTAATGACATGTGTCAATTGACGTGAATTTGAAGGGTAGCATGTTATCTTCGAAGTCATAATGTATATTTGATGTTAATAATAATGAGAAAATAATGGTGTATGCATGATACTGTTTCGAATGACTTATTTAGAATTTTAATTATGTATTCGTGATACTTTCTACGATTATTTATTTAGAATTTACTTGGATAATAAAAACGTGTAGAGGCAGTACACAGGGCAGCGGCTCCAGTAAAGATGTCAGTCATCTTGAGCTGAGTATTTTCTAAGATACAGCGCCAGTCAAAGTGAAGAGAGAGCTTCACAAAGAAAAGCTCGAAATGCTCAGGTTCAGAGACTTCGTCGCACTCAAGAACACAGAGCTCTTATAACATAACAAGAAAGAACTATATCTACACAAAGATTTAGGCAGGAAACTGCTGGAAAAAAAGGCGAAGAAACCGACGAAGAGAGCGTACCCCGCGGTGCAGAATCGAAAATGAAACTGAAGAATTCAAAGATCATTGATTTTCCTCCATCGTACAAGACTACATACTCTTAAAGCTAATTTTTAAGAATGAGAGCACACTAGTTCATAAGTAGTTTAATATTTGGAGTGCACGAGTTGCTCATGATTATTATAAACTATAGGCATTAACTGATAATTGTACGAGAAAGAAGTGAATGGTGAACATAAAGCTAGTATCTTTCAAGGTGTGCCTATGGAATTTTTGGTTTGAGTTTAGAAATGGAAATGCACACTATTCCATTGCTCTTCGCCTACAGAAAAAATCGTTCGTGATGGATTCTGCACTCAGTGATATTTTTTCATCATTCCTGCTTCATTCCTTACTGGAAATGTTTGTGATTTATTGACCAACATCTAATTACGAGGCCAAAATTTAATCCGTGGAACTGCTACCTTCAACACAAATAGTGTGTATTGAAATCATAAAAAAGTTGCTTCCAATACACAAAATAATGTGCAATAAAGTCATGAAGTTGTTGCCTCCAACACATTAAATTATTTGTGATGAAATCATGAAAGTGCTCACGTGCCACTCTTCTTATTTCAGTCAATGAATTACTCACGCGTTTCGTTAGCTAACGTGCTGTAGTTTGTCATTATCGGCTAAGACTGAAAACTTACGGCTCCTGAGTTGCAACACAGCTCTACCCTGTCGTGAGACAAACGCTTCAAGAACAAGCATAGTAGTGGACAGAGCGCCTTATTTTTCATTTGGCTTCTTTGCTTTAATTGTGACAGAAATTGGCAGAAGTTGTAGGAGTTGAGTTGACCTCCGGTCCTATAGGTGTCTGCTGCTCTTTTCAGCTGGTAACAAATTTTTTGACTTTTGCAGTGAACAGGAATTTCAAAGTCTTCCTAATGGCGTGTTTATGTTTTTTATATTGCATAATTTAGAGTATTTCCTAGAGCGAACTTCAGCCGCGTCCTGACAATAGATACACGAACGATGTATTTAGTCATTTCATCAATTGAACAATTGGTTATGTTCTGTTTTGAGAAATAGGATATGAATGAAATCGCCATTCTGTATTATTCAGACTGTTATAAGCTTGTTTACATGGAAGATGGGCTTCTCCGTGGCCTAACGGATGACTGCCACAAGCCTAAATCACTGAATGAGGAGTCGTAATCAATAGAGGGGAATCTGATTATTGAAAATAATGTGCACTCTACGAATTAAATATAAGTTATACTCTGATTGTTAAATAAAGGAGGCACTCTCCGCGTTAAATATAGAGTGCACTCTACGCGTTAACTATAAAGTGCACTCTGCATTTTGAATATAAGGTAAAGGCATTAGATATAAGTGGTTCTTTTCTTGTTGAATATAAGGTACACTCTACTTTTTTAATATAAAATTGTCACACTAAATATGTAGGGCTCATTACTGGTTGAATATAAGGTACACTCTCCACGTTAAAGTTACAAAGGCCGGCACGAAGTTCAGTTCAGACCTCTGACTCGTCGTACTCTCTCATTGACGCTCTTTCAGATCCAGCAGCATGAGCGCATGCCACCAACTTCTGACCTGCGCTTTCTTTTGCACCGAACTTGGAGCGAAATATCGTATGGCCTTCAATCGAGGATATTGGTTGCCGTCAAAAGTTACGGCGGCTGAACA
Organism: Morinoia aosen; assembly: GCA_030386875.1. Taxonomy (NCBI): domain Eukaryota; kingdom Metazoa; phylum Arthropoda; class Malacostraca; order Amphipoda; family Talitridae; genus Morinoia; species Morinoia aosen. The sequence goes on along the minus strand of CM059567.1, from coordinate 22,769,952 downwards.
GAGCAAACAGCTCTGCGATGCTCTGATTATGACTTGTTTTGTTGTCTGCGTCAATGGATCTGTCGTGGAACGATGCGCGTTCGCTTCAGGCTTCGAAAATTGCACGGTAGTGTTGGTGTTGTTGTTATCAGTATGTTTGTTTCCAATATTGTTTATTGTCATTTATCCTAATATAATTATCATTTCGTTGGCGTGCGAACTCGTCGTCTCATTTGTGCAATAATAATGTCAGTGGTTGTATTTTATACTGAATAATGGTGTTTTGTTAAAGCTAGCTCGTTTCCCCTCAGGGGGATACAACTATTGTATCTATGGGAATTAGCGCTCCCAGGGGAACCATGTGAGGGCCTGAGCTAAAGGTAAGGTAGGCTTCCTTTTTGTTGTAATATAATAATAGGTTTTTGTTCCGTTACGGACCATCTTTTTTCGGTTCACTGCTGTCCTGTTTTTCAGCACCTACTACTATCTTCTTCAACTTTTTTCTTGTTTCATGAACTTCTTTCCTAGCTTACTGTTTCTTTGCACTTTGTGCATAGATTCTGCGTTTCCTCAACTCCATACTAAATGGTGCCTTCCTCTTTCCTCTCTTGGAACATCTTTGTCGTGGTTAAGGGAGGCTAAAACTTTCTTATATAATAATAATAATAATAAGCTAACTCGTTTATTTAGAACCAGTTCTAAGCCGTATCTTTGAACGTGAATTTTTCTTTTAAACTTTCACAATTAGACTCATAACCACGCATGGATTATTCATGAATCAATTCATTGATAACTTGATCAATAATTTTATGCGAACTTTCGTCCATTTTTTTCGTGAGCGTAACTGCTGGAGGACGAGGTCGAAATTAAGTAATTAGTGACCGCCACAAAGCAGTTCACAAACGGTGTTTATTCACCAAAGCACGAAACGTTCTGCAATTTGAGCCATTCCTCAATAACAACTGCCCTTTCGAAAAAAAATGTATGCAACATGTATTTACGCTCTGCAAATCGGTTATCTTTTTTTCTTTAAAAATTCGTAGTTTTAAATTCATGGAAACCCAGGTATGATTTTGCAGCCCGCTTAGCCTTTTATTAATGGCAGCGAAATCCGTAAAATATTGGATATTTTCTGATATTCATTTGCATAATGGAAAAAACTCGTAAAAGAGCAGCATTTAAAATTCAAATTGAACTCTCGTTCTCTCTGCGATTCAAATTAAAGCAGCGTGTGTTTGATTGTTCGTTATGGATGAGGTATCTCTTATTTTACTGATGAAATTATATTTTGTTTTAATTATTTTCCAAACTTATATAGTTCCTGGAATGATAGCTTCATTTATATTTATATTTGCCAAGCTTTTATTAAATACTTTAGAGTTTTTTACTTAATGACAGATAAACCGATACTAACAAGGTGTGCGGAAAAACGTTCACGTCTGGGAGATTGCGTCGGTCTTTGCGATTTAGAGTAAAAAAATTAGAAGCTTGATTAAAAAAAACTGCACTCGATCGTTTGGGCGATGGTTAAAATAAGTAATTTCCTAACGCTACTGAAGCGCATGTCAGTGATCTTTCCACCGAACGACGGATGACATAATCCCTCAAACAAAACCCCCAAGATCTTTTAAAATAAGATAATCCGTCGATAAGTTCAAATCCAGAAGCTGGAGCTTGCGATAGCAACTTCAACTTAAACATTCCTAACTCATTTAGAACTGCGGTGGCTTTAATGCAAACAATTACGTATGTAGGATTAGAAAGGCAATCGCAATATAAATATCATGTAAGAAATTAACTCGAGTCTAGCATCGTGCATGGCTCAATAGAAATTAATAGATATTCCTAGTACGGGCTTGCTATTCATGCGAGCTAAAGCGTGGCAGTTATGCAGGAAAATTCTTATTCTTCTATAGAAACTGCGACTTCATGATGGCATTCAAACTGAGATAACATGGAAGGTTAATCCCTTAAGTGGGGCTGTGTCGGAGCTCAGGAACTGAAACTCGAGCAGCTAATTACCTCTGAGTGCCATTATAGTGTTTTTTGAGTAGGGAATATATGAACTGTTATTTACTTCCGAAAAAAAATTTGTTATGATCATGTGAAGTGCTTATTAATGAAGGCTTCACTTAGCATTCTTTTCACAAAAAATCTTGCAAATTCTTAAATGTACATCAATTCGCGAACCTTGGAACGTGGCCGCTCAACTTTTGTATCTCATTTGTGGATACGGTAAAATAAGATATTAGAGCAACTTTTAACTGATAATAGACATCACGTAGTTCAAAGCTTTTAAGCCATGTTTTCCTATTACACGTTTTTTAACACGTCGTGCTACAACGGCCATGTTCGTTTTGTAGGAATCCTATTTTTCCTCGCTAAATGGATAGATTTTCTGGGCTCTATCATACACCCGTCACTAGAGCAGTTACACAATTCATGGTTGGCTTTCAGATATTGCAGATTATATGAACTACAAAGACAAACACTTCGCGCTAACTGGAAGCCAGAACCCTGAAATCTACACGACTCTTGATAAACGGGCGCCAGTTGAGCAGTCAGAACTACTCCGAAGAATCTTAACTTCAAAAGTTCCTCCTTTATTAAAAAGCAGTGCTCGCTGTGATCGGGTAAGGCTGCCTTCAATCATCATTCACGTGGCCGGCAGCGCCAACGCTACGCAGCGGCCGCGCAAAAAAAATCTCCACTCCAACCCAATGTGTGACGCAAACGCCTGGTACGGCGAACTTTTGCGTAGCCGCACGACTGCTTAGGCCATTAAACTTACCTTAGCAATCTGACGTCATGGGAAGATATTACTCGGCGGTATTTACGTCGCAAAATACTTGAATATCGGGCGCTAGTTATGAGTCGTAGTCTACATCTACTGAAAATTAAGGCTCGAGTAACAAAATCCAGCGCATTACAACGCAGTGCTTGCCACAGCATATTAGATGGCAGTCTGGCCTTCACTACCCGAGTGTGACGAATTCGTCACACAAAAAATACATGCTTCTTATGTACTTGATTACATGCCGAGCTTCTAGCAAATGAATGTGACGACTTGGGTACACATTATCTCCAAGAAGAGTTCATTATTTATTTAGTTTTACGTGCGGTACTAAAGTTATTAAACAAACTTCGTGTGCGACGTACAGTTCGCAGCACTCCTGCTGGTTGTGCGAAGAATTCAAAGCGTAAAGGACTAGAATACCACGTGGCTTCTCAAAACAGCGCTGCTTCCAGCAAGACATGAGCGCAGCAAGCAACTACTGCGATCGAAATGACATCTTTGGGTAGGTGCTGAGCGGCGCTGGCACGGCCAGGCAAGATAATGAAGCACCCGTGGTCGGTTGTCCATCTCCATCACGGAGGCGAGTTTCAGGCAGACAGAGAAGACATCTGCTTGGCATTTTATTTATAGATAATTTACAATTTTATCAGAGAAGGACCAGGGAATACGACACTCAAACTTTCCAAAACCTGGGATTAAATTGTATAGCTTATATGTATAATGCATGATAAGCTGCTTGGCGGAGGTAGCGACTATCGTAAAGCTAGGATGTGAAAGATGGAAAATTTTAAGTTTCCTACATAGATCCACTCCCGTGTCAAAAGATATGGTTCAAATGCGGAACTATTCAAATGCAGACCCCCTCAGGGGGATACAATTATTGTATCTATGGGAATTAGCGCTCCCAGGAGGACAATGTGAGGGCCCGAGCTGAAGGTTAGGTTAGGTAGGCTTTCTTTTTTTGTTAAAATAGAATAGGTTTTTGTTTTGATACGGACCATCTTTTTTCGGTTCACTGCTGTCCTGTTTTTTTCATCACCTTCTACTTTTTTCTTCAACTTTGATCTTGTTTCATGAACTTCTTTCTCATCTTACTGTTTCTATGACCTTTCTGCATAGATTCCCCATTCTCTCATCTCCATACTAAATGGTGCCTTCCTCCTTCCTCTCTTCGATACGCTCTTTTTTTGTAGCGGTTAGGAAGGCTTAAACTAACTTATAATCAATCAATCATTCAAATGCAGACCGTTTCAGTTTAATTAACACCCGTCTACAGCCAAAAATTTCTGAAAAAAACAAAATTCACAAGGTTAAACTTTTACAAAAACATATATTAAGAAATTTTTGAGGAGTACGATAAAAAATTAAGAAAAATGTTAAACTATGCCACCCTACTATTTTTAATAGATACGGACTCTACAGACTGATGAAGGATATTTTGGTTTTAAAAGTTAACTTAAAATCTAAAATGTTGAAGCCTAAAACATTTGAGGAGTGCCTAAATCTGGCCAACTGACCATAATCGAGCATCATATCACAAGACTCTATATGGCTTCTGACTGATGAATGAGGTGGACAGGTTAATTAGACAACCATTTCGGACACTGATCCCCTTGTGCTCCGCCACTCTAGCCTGAAGAGCACGTCTGGTCCTGCCAACATACTCCGATGCACAACGGGCGCAACAATGTTTACAAACCAAAAAAAGACTTTGCAAGCAGAGGTATTTTTTCGTGTAAGTTGTAAAAGAAACCAATAGAATACTCATCAATCAAGACAATTAGGAATTCAAGCTTCGAAAAAGAACGTTACAGCAGTTTCTATATATACGAAGGTAATTTTTAATGTGATCCAAAATAAGAAAACGACAAATAGATTGGATTAGGAGACGATGCCAATGCTACAGCTTTTTAACTTCAATTTAAAAAAGCTCAAGTTCAATTTAAAAAAGTTCAAAGTCAATTTAAAAAAGCTCAAGTTTGATTTAAAAAAGATCAAGTTTAATTTAAAAAGTTTCAAGTAGGCTTTATTTAAAGAAAGGTCAAGTTCAATTTTGAAAAGCTTATATTTCTAAAATTTCATATTTATGTTATAATAATATAACTGGAGTTTATTCGTGAGAATGTATATTTATTTCAAAGTACTGGCACTGAAAATAGAGTAAATCGAATATCAGACAAACCAAGCCGCTGTGATTTTGTACTCAATTTGACATTCTTCAAGTTTTACCTATGAAGCAGTTGCTAAACAGATCATCGGTACTTTTATCTATTGACAAAAATGATGCATATAAACTTGACATAATAAGTAAATGTGTGACAATTAGCAAACTGCACTGACTGAAAAATTGAACATTACTGAGCTTCAACTTTTCAGTCAGTGCAGTTCGCTAATTGTCCCACAGTTACTTATTACATTTTATTTGCATCATTTTTGTCAATAGATATAGTACCAATGATCTGTTTTGCAAATGATTCATAGGTAAAACTTTAAGAATGTCAAATTGAGTACAAAATCAGAGCAGCTTGGTTTGTCTGATATTCGAGTTACTCTATTTTCAGTGCCAGTACTTTTAAATAAATTTGCATTCTCACCAATAAACTTCAATTATATTATTATTACATATATATGCAATTTTAGAAAAATAAGCTTTTCAAAATTGAACTTTATCTTTTTTTAAATATAGCCTACTTGAGACTTTTTAAATTAAACTTGAGCTTTTTTAAATTGAACTTGACCTTTTTTAAAATGAACTTGCGCTTTTTTAAATTGATCTTGAGCTTTTTTAAATTAAAGTTAAAAAGCTGTAGAGACAATACGTAAGAACTAAATTTCTCATCTAAAAATTCTTCAGATGACTTTCGAAAAGGGAAAACAGCCATTTTCATATCAAAACAATTTCAAAACAATTTCAGAACAATTTCAGAACAATTTCAGAACAATTTCAGAACAATTCAGAACAATTCAGAACAATTTCAGAACAATTCAGAACAATTCAGAACAATTTCAATTTCGTCATCGTGAACTAAAGTGTAATGCGAACGAAGCGTGTGAGCACGAGGTTGTAAGCACTTACCTATTGGTCCAGCCTTTGTAAATATTCCCATGTGTCTTTTTAACACCAAATAGCTCATCAACTGTCCTCTCACATTTTCGCATACATTGACGTTAATTTTTCTTATATTTCGGAATAAATTACACGCAAATAAGTTCCTTCAATGTCTCAACAACAAGCTCCCTAACAGTAAAGTTACGAGTGAATTTGAGGCCGATATAGTATTACTTTTTTACATTGTTTTTACAACACTAATTACCAATTTCACTTTTGTGTGAAAACTCTTTCCCTGGCTTGGTCTTTAATTCTTACGGTTTTTGCACTTTCTGTTTCAGATTAGCTGTATTAATTAAAGTCTTATTTGACGTCCGTACAGGATTTGTTCGAACCACTTTTTACCTCAAGAACAATTAATGTTCATGGGAAATAATTTCGTAAGAATAATTACAGTTCTCCATTTTTGAGAGTCAAGTTAGAAAGCTTATCGGTAAAAATGAATATAGGCCCAAGGTATCGCTCCTAGTGCAGTATTGTCATCGTCCTCGAAACTTATCTATTAATCATTTTCATATTTTGGACCAAGCTCAAAGAATTTACTATCAGATTTATTGCAACTGGTTTAACGTTATTTAACTAATCTTCAATTTCATGTAGTTTTAATGTCTAAATTCACACTTGGTACCTTTGTCAATTTCAAGAATAAGTTGCCTCTCCTCGCCCAGTCTTTTCCTTGGTCTATAAATATTGTTGTGTAGGTTGTGCATCGGAGTACATTGGCATGACCTGACGTGCTATTCAGACTGGCGTGTCGCAGCGCGAGGAGGTCAGTGTCCGAGCTGTTGTCCAATTAACCCGTCCACACCATTCAGCAGGCAGAGATCACACAGTCTTGTTATATGTTACCCGATTCTAGTCAGTTAGCAATACTTAGGCACGCTTCAAATACTTTTGACTTCAAAATATTAGAATCTTCTTTCATTTTAAAACCAAACCGTAATTCAAAAAGCAGCTAAGTTCATACCCATCAAATATAGTAAGGTCATATCGTTTTTAAATTTTTGTGTTAGAATTCCTTTCATTCGTACTTCTCAAAAAGATATTAATTTTTTTTCAAGTTTAGTTTCGTGAATTTTGTGTTTTCTCAAAAATTTTGCAAGATTAGTGTTAATATTTTATTATAACGACTTATTAAACGTTTTTCTTCGCCATTCTTTTTACAATAAAACAAATAAGATTACATGAGAGAAAAGAAAACCGACTGAATTGAACGCCAGCTCAGTATATGTTGCCGAAGATGATCAAGTGGTGGTTTAGAGGTATGTGCAATGATTATAAAATCTGTATTTAAATAGGGATGGTTAAAACTTAATGCAAGATCTCAAATAAACCTAAAATGAGGAGAATCTAAACATATATCCAAACGAGGAATTATTTTGTATAATGATTTTTTTATGATTCCATTCTCCAGTTGGATAGCAGCCAACATTCTCCGATGCATTATGCGCATAACTATGTTTAAAGACTAAGTAAAACTGAACACGGAGAATGAGCTTATCCATGAAATTGAAATATAACCAATAGTACATATACTCATCAGGATATCAATTTCGTATTTATGAAATTTAAGATGAGGAAAATTCCGTTCCAAAATAAATAGTTTTTCGTCAGAAACTTTCAAGTCCATCCCATTTACTGTATCCAGACCTGAATTCTGTCCGTGCTACTCCATACCCTTAAGTGAGCGTTTGACTAGCCTTTTTTTTTTCAAGCTAAAGCCGTGGTAATTTCTTCTTTAGTCCTGTACGTTATCTCCTGGCTATGCGATACCTCACAAATTGTGCGGTATATCTACCGTGGATGATTTTAATGTTTATCTTCCTCAATTTTTTCTATCTGCGAGCTCATTCTGAGCGTGGTCTTTAACGACCGCGGTTGGATTAATCAACCTTTCCACACGAACTGCTTTTAATCTCCGGTAGCTTTCAAACTCTCCTAAGAAAGTCCCTCTCTTTTGCCGTCACCTTTTGGGAGAGGGAGTGCCATCCGTAAAGTCAGCTCAAATTCTCCGCAAAAGTTTGGCATTGCGGAACACAAAGCCAAGAGAAGCTCCTGCCTTCAGAACCATCGACCAAACCTCTCCCCTGGGACATTAGGGTCTAGAATTCCTCTAAAGCACCCGAGTGGGATATTTCCCACGCAATCGCAGGGACTGCATCAGAAATGCAGATCCTTGGGTCGCGGATCAGTGATGGATCACCGAGAGGATCTAGCGTGAGCTGTGCTGCGTTAAGATCGTGCCGGCAGCAACGAGTCCTGCAATGTTTTTTGGATGTTCTTGTCAATCGAAGATTCGGAGCGACTGTGAGCACTGATCCTTACGACCGTCTTAAGCGAATACTAATGGTAAAATACTTTGTATAATCAGGCTCAGAGCTAAATATCGGGGAGTTGTTATTGAGTGCATATTAATTGACGGTCTTGCAACAGTATCATGGGAGAGCTTATAAATTATAGCGTTACCCTCACCGTTGTAGGGATGTTCCCATAAGAGAAGTGTGAGATCGCTGCAGAAGTTCGAATCCTTCAGGTGTATTATTTCACTGAGCTCACTTTCTGAGGATGCTTTAACCTTTTCGTTGCCGAACATAAATTTTTCTCTTTGAAGATTTTATCATAAATGAGTTATTTTTAAGACTGTTAGCACCCCTCAGGGGGATACAACTATTGTATCTATGGGAATTAGCGCTCCAGGGGAACCATGTGAGGGCCCGAGCTAAAGGTTAGGTAGGCTTCCTTTTTGTTGTAATAAAATAGGTTTTTGTTTCGTTACGGACCATCTTTTTTCGGTTCACTGCTGTCCTGTTTTTCCGCACCTACTACTTTCTTCTTCAACTTTTTTCTTGTTTCATGAACTTCTTTCCTAGCTTACTGTTTCTGTGCACCTTGTGTATAGATTCCGCGTTCCCTCAACTCCATACTAAATGGTGCCTTCCTCTTTCCTCTCTTGGAACATCTTTGTCGTGGTTAAGGGAGGCTAAAACTTTCTTATATAATAACAATAATAATAATAATAATAATAATAATAATAATAAGACTGTTAGCAGTACAGTAAGGCAAGAGAGGTATCACTAATGATTCTTTTTAATTACTATACTGGAGGCCTTGGTCCTTCAGTCCTTTTTTTCTCGCAGGTATGCAGGCCGTCGACGACAATGCACTAGCCTTTTCTGTATTTTCTGTAACGAACTAACCATTGATTTCAAATAGTATAAATGAATCGAATTACGCCTCGAGTCCAGCCATTGTGAGCGGTAGGAGTTCAAAAACTTGAAGTTTGGCGAGGACGTCCAGTTTCCTCCCCTCAGAAGAGTACACCACGCAGTGCATACCCCGCAGAAATCGAGACTAGGCTGTAGATTTGTGTCCGCTGGCCGCCGTCATCAGCCGGGTGGAAGGCTCGTCTCTCAGAGACGCAAGCATGCTAAATTGCCCAAACTAGGGAGCTTCAAGGCAGGGTTCCCCGTAGTAAGTTGACAAGTATCCGATCCGAGCAAGTATCGTCCAGGAGGGTCTCCAGCAGGTAAGCATTCAGGGAACTAGTGGCCGAGAGTGTAAACAATCTCGGTGGAACATTTGAGGGGCTCTAGATAACCGAGCGAGGCACGAGCCAACTGTTGTGGCGCACCGAATGAAGAAATCATTGAGAGTGATCAACATGTCAATAGCTCACTGGATAAAGTCTTAAAAAAAACTGGAATTCAAGTAGTTTTAGCAACCCAAGTAAACTACTTAGAGTTGTACGTACGTAAGAAGTGCGGGGACTGACGCTCCAAGTCCGGCTCAAAACTTCCCCCTCATGGATTCAATCTTGGTTCATTTTAACTGAACTGAAAAGCTAGCATTCAACATAACTTGAAGCTAATTAGCGTGCCAACAGAACGACCTCTACGCATATACCCAGCTTGCCAACACTAACTTAACCTTTCGTACAGCAAACATAAGCAAAAACCTTGAGCCTTTCTATAGAACGTTTGATACAATACTGAATAGAAAGGAACGCACTTGAATTTATCCCTGTAACTATCATTTTGAGAGAAAATGAACACTTTGCCCTGAGGTACTGAGCTGAAATATTTGTGTAGCAAAATTATTTCTTCGTTGAACTTGCAAAATAAGAAATTATTTTTTTCGTGGAATTCTTGAAAAAAAATTGATTTCCTGCAATCCTTCTAAGCGCTGTAATAGTAACTGTCAATATTTTCAGAACTGATCTCATTTCTTGGCAAGAACATCAAATCAATGTTTATTTCTACAGAAGAAACGTACACTGTGGCTTATTTCTACAGTATATGCCGTTTATCGAGAACGACACTTCGACTTTTGCATAAAGTGAGAGGCACGCAACAATAATATCATTCTTCTTCACTCAAATGGAGTTCCAAATTGCTTAAATTGCAAAATTTCGCTCGAGCGTAGTTGAAAAAATTTACGTTTACCTTTCACTAAAGTAGTCGTGATTTGCCATAGTGAAATCTGCGCTACATTGGCTGCGTGTCGCAATACTGACCAACGTTCTCATTTACTCTTCCAACGTGTATCATTTTGGCGCTATACGGTGCACCTGCAGTGCGTCGAAAAAACGCCTTCTTATCGTGATGTTTTTGCCGGCCAAGGCGCAGCAACTCAGTGGCTGCCGACGGACTCCTTATTTTGTCGTCAGTTTTGCGAGAGCAGAAAATGTGAGGGCGAGATTGCAGGCAGAGTATCTTAATTAATAAGTTAGCCTGCAAATACCTCGGTTTGCTGCTGCACTGCAGGTTTGGCTCAGGCTGCCCGCATCGCTGCTGGAGACGTTCTCATCGTGCCGAGAGAAAATGTAGAAGATGATGAAAGAGTTACGGTATACGTGGAAGGGAGAATTATTGAAGAGTGCTAGTGCACCAGCGCAGTCATAAACGACGGCTTAAACTCTGTCTTCATGAGTCTCATTTAATTACATCGAACGTTTGGCATATAGTTAAGTTAAATCTGTTAAATCTGATTCTGTATCCGCAAGCTCCACAACATTTCAAATTTTCGGTATATTATTCCGCCCCATGCAAAATAAGCAATCCAGTGCAAATAAACCTCATATCGAGTTTGAAAATTATTGTATATATCTAACTTTTAGACATAACTCTTTATCATGTTTGTTCGTTTCGGTTCCTGCTCGTTAAGTTTGTGCGCTGATTACAGAATTTTATTAGATGGACTGATGGACCATCCAAGCAACGAAGAAACTGTATTTTATTCCACACGAGGGTGCAAGTGAGCATTTCGTAACGATTGAACTTAGATTTTGCTCCGTTCTTACGATTCTGAATACTGGACTTACGCAACGAATTCATTCACGCTCGAAGTGGTGCCGAGAGTCTTGTGCCGTTCACGTCTTTGCCTTTAGGGTTGAATTACACAACTCAATCGTCAGTTTACCAACGCATTATTATCTATTTCACAATATATGTAGCAGTTTTCATAAAGTTATGTACCGTATCATCTCATTTCTAGTTATTGCTCAGCTTATCACACGACTTTGCAACGTTGCCCATATTTTCTAATGGGCTCCTTTTCTAATTATACGAGTATTCCGTAATCAATGAACTATATGACCGTTATTCAATATGAAATGTGTTCCGTATTCAATACGTACTATATTCAGCATTCAGTATAGAAATAATGATGTGTCCTAGGAAAAAATGCTACGACGATAGTGCCTCAGTAAATCATTCCCTATGTCAACCTTAATAATATTATTGATCTGTTGTTATGTGCTCATCCTGAGCGCGCAATAGTACTGATGTCATTTCAATGTCGAATCAAATTTGAAAAATTTGCTGTTAATAATAAATACCAGGAGCGGTATTCGCACAACTTAGTGGTGATAGAAATTTTAGCCCATTTTAGAAATTTGAATGTTGTTGAGGCGGTGTGCCAAACATGGACCTTATATCATACATAAGTCCAGTATAACAGTTCCCTAGTCTCATATGACGCTAAGTCTTGCACAAAATCCGCTGGTTTTTCTCTGGTTACGCGAAGGCCATGAAACAGCGTCTGTGTCGAAACACGCGTTCAGCAGCAAAGACTCTGAGAAAAGTCTTGAACCCAGTGTCTTTCGTGTCGAAGCTCCTTACAAATGTCGACATTTAAGTTAAGATTTATCTTTGACTTGATGATCACTATTAAGAGATTTGGTGGCGTCTTTACTTTTTTAACATAACACACATTTTCAGCGTATACTGTCAACTTCCGTCAAGTAACCCACATTTTTCAAAATTTAATGTCAACTTCCGCCCACATAACCATATACGAGTAAATTTGAACACCGGTTTACATTTCGTCCACACAAACGATAGTCTCCATAATTAATCATCAATTTTCCATTAACACGACCTATATTTTCTTCAAAGTTCATCTATTTTTAACAAAAGAGGAATCTGGAACACATACATAAAATTCCACCTAAATTAAACAATGCAGCATGTTTTACAGTAGCAGAAACGTGAGTACAAACGCTTCTGATTGAAGATCAGTATCAACTTAAACTTAATTACACTAAAACGCTTGCAGTGGAGGTATCATACTTCTTAACAACTGCTAACGAAGACAACACTGCTGCAGGTGTTTATCCAAGTCTGGTCTAGAAAAGAATCGGTAAACACAAGGCTCATTATATTAAATAATTATAATTACTTAACTATTCTTAATTGCTATTGCTTTCTGCTATTTTATGAGCGATGGTGTCGCTAATATATGAATCTCTGGAAAATAATTCTTCAGAATAACAATACGGTTACGCATTCTTTTGATAGCTTTTTATTTTCTATTCCAAATGGCTCGACTATCCCAACTCAATCTATTTTGTATCGGCACAGACTTACCTGTTGAACTTACGATCAACACTGTCGTCGAAACAACCCACTCACTATGTGCATTACCTCCGCTGTCTCTTAATTTCTTCCTAAACATCTCTTCCTAAAGTTTTGTACAGTACCGAAACTCTTTCTGCATACGATGACAGCGACCATAACTTTCGGAGAGGGTCAAATCTGGGGCAGACTTTTAATAACTGATACGTGGCCTGTGCAGAATGGTGTACCCAAATCGAACCTAAAGTGAAATCATATCTTTTATCTTCGATGTAAAGACGAAATATTTGGTATTTTTAGTTTAAAATCCCTTGTTTGAAATTTTACCAATATATAAAAACAACAATTTTTCTCTACTACAAGGTATGATTCACTGATAATTAATTGAGTCCTTTCAGTTTTTGAAATGCTAAGCATACAATACTCGTAAGCGCTAAAGCGCACGTTGTAATTTTCGTCTTAGTCAAATGTATTGTACAACTACAGAATCTTCATATCTTGCTCCTCGTTTTTACTTATTTTAGAAAAAAATATTGGGAATATTTCATTAGGTCGAGCACTCAATATATAGTTCAGACTGGTATTCTGGCGCATAAAATTCAAGAAGCTTCATGAAACAAACTTTTGCCAGCGATGGCAAAAATTAAGTCAAGCCCGGTGTTCATCAATCACTTGTCAGGTACACTGATCCCTTCCTGTGCGTAGTTGTTATCGCTGCATTCTATTGCCCCTTATTCAATCTCTCTATATTTCCATAGGGCAGCAAACGTCTTACATTCATCCCGGAACAGAATGTTGAGCTTATAGCTATGATCACGGGGGCATGCTTCTGACCTCATTTCAATCTGTTGCAACTTCAACCTGTTGCAACTTATATCTGTTATTTCAGGAGTTTTCCCACTGTTTCTCATAACTGAGGAAGTGGATCTATTTTCCAGGGCTGAAGATAGCTGTAATACTTCCTATGTTGGATATACGCTGCCAAGCTACTCGAAACCAGACGTCAGCAACACCGGAATAGTTTGAGTCGTTTTCACCAAAATTACAACGACCATCATGCGAATGACCTCTCCACCACTGTTTTTGAGGTTTAGTTTTAAAGGTCATTCATCACATCAGCTACACTCTGGACCTGGCAGTAACAAAAGCTTGACATTGAAAATAACACTCTTAGGTATAATGAGTGCGTTTTTACCAAGCATTTCCAGTTAGTACTTGAGTGACTACAATCATCAGACCCGTGTCCGTCGTTCCATCGCTAACGTTTAAGGGGGTCATCCGGATTTTTCTACTTTTTCCGTCCGATTCGTTTGAAATTTGGCCACTATATGTATTTGTTGAAGGTAAAATTTTTTTACTTGTGTAACTTTTTCAATTTAGACCTTATTTTTTACTAAAAATTAGTTTTTTGGTACATTTTTATGGATATTTCAAAAGATAATTAGTCATTGAGTTTTGATGCTAGAACAAAACTAACCACAGTTTTAGAATCCTTGAAGCATTTCTGACAAACGCATGTACGAAAATTGGAATATTTGGAAATCAAATTTTTGTGGGATTTGTTTACATCAATGATACATTATTTTTGGCTTTGAGCTAGTTAATTCTTTTTCTCCAAAATTTTAAAATTTTCATACATACGTTTGTTAGAAATGTTTCAAGGATTCTAAAACTGTCTTTGGTTTTGTTCTAGCATCAAAACTCAATGACTAATTATCTTTTCAATGTTGAAAGTTAAAGGTTTGGGTATAAGCCATAAACAAAATTTTTTGTTGAAGTGTAATATAATGGACAATTTATGTAATTGAATGCTGTTTTCATTTTTATTTCGATAATCTCCATGCATAACTTCATATTCACACTGGGAATTTCAATTTACAAAAAGTGAAAATTTATTAAAAAATTTATGTTCTATAAAAATTATGAAATTTAATATTTAAGTCTGATTCTTATGACATTTGACTCTAATATGTAACTTGTGAAAAGAAACACAATTTCTTCTATTCATTTTTGTCGATTCAGGCTTTAGTTTTTTGAAAAAATTGGACATATTGGTTTTTTAGTTCATTTTTATTGATATTTCAAATGAATAGAACTCATTGAGTTTTTATGCTAGAACAAAACCAAAGATAGTTTTAGAATCCTTGAAGCATTGTGAACAAAGTTACGGTTTCAAATTTTCGATTTCCCGTCTTTTTTTATTTTTATTTGGTGTCGTAATGGTCCCCCCTCCCCTCCAAAGCGCCATAAAATTTTAGGACCGAATAGTCCACCACCTAAGGGTCCTTTTCCAACAACAAAACAAAAAAGCGTTCACTGGACCGACAGAGACCTGACAGGGGCCTGGATGACCTCCTTAATGGTCTTCCAATTTAGCGCTATCCTTTTGAACAAGAATCAATATATTAATGGAAACCTTTGTTAAAAGTTTATCTCTAACTCCATTATTAATCATAATTGAGAGCATGATTTCTGTATCGGAGCATTCAATCGCTCTGTTGTTGAATCCAACGTTTTTTTACAAAGTACCTCAATCGCAGCAAATAAACGATTTCTCGATCATTCAAGGATTCTAGTAATCAGTCTCTGCTACATCATTTTCTTCAAACGTTCTCATTCCAATAGTGAACTAAGGGCCGCTAGCTTGTTTCTCTGTCTGCTTCTGATTTATGCAGGTATGGAAAGCAAATAAAATAACTCCAACATTTCACTATACGTTATAAACAGTGCGACACCTTCCTTATTGACAAAAAACGATCCCGCCAAACGATCCAACTTACTGAGAACAAATAATTACCGCAATGATTGATAAAATAGTGAACGTTTTTTTGAAGCAAATAAAGCCTTCCCTCATAAGAAAGGTTAACAAACAAATAAGTTTGATGTTAATCACTAAAAAACTGAGCTCGCCGAACAAAAAATTATTCAGCTGTTTTAGACCTCCATGACAGCAAATGATGGTAAAAATTTAGCATGGCATAAAGATAAGTGCTTTAATGTACATCTCGTCGATTTGAGACCTCTCTTGCCTCAACTTATCTCGTAGTGGTGCTTCTAGATAGTCTTACAGATTTTCTGTTGGGTTTATCTCTGGGGTATAAATTAGCCAATCCATAGTCTTGACACATCTTGAATGTTTGTCAAGCTAATTAATGACAGTTCTAGCCATATGCTGTTATTCTGAAAGATAACCAAAGTTCCATGCTTTTCTTGACTCAGATGTTTTCTTCACTCAGCGGCTCAACGTAACCATGATGGATCAGTTTAACTGATTTTTCAAATAACGAACCTCTTCCCTGTGTAGTTAAAACTGCTCCAGAACATGACAGACCCTACAATTTTCTACCGCCCCTTGTACGCAGCTCTCGAAAGCTTCACCAGGTGTTCGATGAGCACGACGGCCAGCTTCATAGTTTAGGGATGAAACCATGATCACATGACGATTATCCACCCCTCCCCAATTTGAAGAGCGAGTGTTGTGGCCTATTTTAAGTGTGTGGTTTTGTGGGATGGAGTAGATATCGCCCGTTTACGAACCAGTGTGCTTCCCATTTCCGTCACTTGGAATTTCCGTATGTAGCAGATTTTTTCTTCTGTTGGTAGTCCCACACAACAGTGCGATATGGAACACCAGTGAATGTCGCTACTTCGTACACTGAGCATCGCAAAGCCCGACCAAATGCAATAATCTTACCATTCCGAGACGTGTTGCTTTCATCCAAACGTTAGGGAGCAGCTAAGAAATTAGTCTACGCTTTGTTAGTGCGCATTGAAGGCATGCCTTTTTTTAACTTAAATATAATCTATATTTTGGTCACAAATTTGAACACCCATTGAAAAACTTAGTAAACAAATACAGCTCGGAAAACTATATGCGGCTTTTTTCCCCCGAGGAGCTTATGTTAAGCGCAATTACATAACCACGTTCAATGGCTGGCGTTCGAGAGTTACAGCCCGCCATCCTCAGTCTGACACTCGTCGCTAGGCTTTCAATCAAACTGATTCTCACAACGTCTCCCGAAGAGGCCTAATTAAGTGCCTAAATGATCTGATCTTAACGAATGATTGATTGATGCTCCTCAGCGGCTGGTCGGGTGATATAGGGCAGCGCTTGCAAAGGGGGCTAATTATCGATCGTTTGTCTTAACATTCTAGTCTAGACCATCGGGATTCAAGTGACGTCCGTAGTTACTTGGAAAACAAAAGATGCATGTTTTCAAAATTTTATACTTTTTGGAAAATACACGTAATATTTTTGCTCAGTTATCTGTCTGATTCATTCACAACTCCTCTCCCATTTTCTGGATGTATTCGGACAGAGCTAAGAACAGTTTGATCGCACGCTCAAATGCAGGTGACGATGAAACAATGCATCCCCTCAGGGGGATACAGGTATTGTATCTATGGGAATTAGCGCTCCCAGGGGGACTATGTGAGGGCCTGAGCTAAAGGTTAGGTAGGCTTCCTTTTGTTGTAATAAAATAGGTTTTTGTTTTGTTACGGACCCTCTTTTTTCGGTCCACTGCTGTCCTGTGTTTCAGCACCTACTACTTTCTTCTTCAACTTTTTCCTTGTTTCATGAACTTCTTTCCTAGCTTACTGTTTCTGTGCACCTTGTGCATAGATTCCGCGTTCCTTCAACTCCATACTAAATGGTGCCTTCCTCTTTCCTCTCTTGGAACATCTTTGTCGTGGTTAAGGGAGGCTATAACTTTCTTATATAATAATAATAATGAAACAATGCATACCCGCCCTCATAACATAACGTAAAACAGTTGTGATATCATGCAATTGTTAAACCGAGGCTTGCTCGAGCTGGAGAAAGTCATTTATCTAAAAAATTGTAATGTAATGATCTAGTGTACGCAGCGATAACCGTAATTTCGGCTGAAGTTTATCCTCGAAGAGGAGATATTTTATAAGCGTCCTCTTTAACGTGGTTTTGGTATAATTTTTATATAGACTTGACGGGTAAAAAGAGAGAGGAATGGAGATATAATTGAAACAAAGAAAGTAGTATAATTTTGCTAATCAGTGTTTCGAGTCGCTGCTCGCCGCACGTGGTTAACAGCATTCCCCTTTCACGTGTAGTGTCCTTGGTTCATTACTCGACATTATTAAGCCGGTGTAAATCAACGCCTCTTACATCTCCAGGTCTAATCACAAAATTGAATCGTGACGTCACGGGAGTGGTCAAAGATTGTAGGCTAATTGTGAAGAATCGGTAAGCCAATTTTTAGTTGCTTCCAGTATTCTGCTGATTTTTCATGGAACACGACTGACCAGACTTAATATCTGAGGAATGATGTAGAGATATGTTTTCCCGTTAAAGGAATATATATAAATACTGCATTTACTATTTTATTTCTAATACGTTAGCAGAAAGAAATATAGTCATGCTTGTGTTGGATGGACAGCGCACCGCATTTGATTAGACAAGTTAAACGTATGAAATATTGTGCTCACATATTTTCTTCCAATATAAGTTCGGTCCTCATTTTATCACCCTAACGAATGGGTTAAATAAAGTGGGACTTCTTCACACAATTCCCGTTTCATATTGATCCCATCCATCACAAGGTCATAATGAATCGTTAGATAAAACAAAAATTGACTAAAAATGAACAGGCAAATAAAAAACGCTCAAAATTGGACAGCATTACTTCGAAATTTGCCTGAGCTACGTACCACCTCGCTCACCCAAACGCTGCAGCGCTGCTCTTCACAACGACGATTGCGTCATTTAACACGCATTTAAATCGGAAATCGTTCAATTGAAACCAGACAAATCGTATTAGCTCTATCAAAAGTTCCTTATAATTGATCATTCACCCTCAAGTTTTTAAATCGTGAGAGATTAGTTCGAATGAGTTATTTCATTCACTACATTCACGAGAAACTCAAGTTAAATGGCTTCGAATTTCCAAAACTGATGTCTTTTCTTTCTCTAGAATTTTCATGGATAAATTAAATCGTCATAGTGTACACACAAAATTGAAAATTTAAGTATGCCCTTTTTGAAATCAAATGCAAATTCATCACTTGCTAACTTGTACTTTCCAGGATGTAATGGCTGTGTTCTTCAACACATTACACATTTCCTCGCGTAGAGTTTCCATCCATTCAATTTTCTTTTCGAGAATATATAGCCAACTTCCCACATTGCTTATGGTACAGTTTCCATCAACACAACCCACATTGCTGAGAGTACAGTTTCCATCAACACAACCCATATTGCTTAGAGTTCAGTTTCCATCAACACAACCCACATTGCTTAGAGTTCAGTTTTCATCAACACAACCCACATTGTTTACAGTACAGTTTCCATCAACACAACCCACATTGCTTACAGTACAGTTTCCATCAACACAACCCACATTGCTTACAGTACAGTTTCCATCAACACAACCCACATTGCTTAGAGTACAGTTTCCATCAACACAACCCACATTGCTTAGAGCACATTTCTACCAACACAGGCAACTTTCCCAGAACGGAAAGTCAATTTCGAACTACACAAGCCACATTTCTCATGACGTCCTATCAGCATCGCTCATCACGCCACCCATTTTTCCAGGGTGTCGCGGTGTGTCGTCCCTCCTCGTTGAAGTGAAAGTGCCGAGGTATCGGACATGCAACTCGGAAGCGAGGTTATCGTGCCACTACTCCCTGGAGGGTCTCACCTTGTACAGCCTCAAGTGGTACAAGGGAGACCGCCAGTTCTACCAGTACATTCCAGGCAACCGCCAGCCAAAGACTTACTTCAAGGTGCCCGGCGTCAACGTCGATGTGAGTACTGCTCTCTTTTTGTGGTTACATGACGGGTTACAGCGATGGTTATGCAGGGTGTCCGTGAAAAATGTGCTCATCTGTAGACTTCCGATTATGCATGTGTTTTTTTGTTTTTGATTCATGTGCTGCTGAGTTTTATTTTATGTCATCTAATTTTCTGAAGCTTGATATTGTTTTCTTGTATGTAATTTATTAGGCTTGTATCTATGTCAAGAAACACCTACATCATAGACAAAATACCTCAGTACTGGGTAGTCAATCTGTGAGTACATTTTTTGAGTACCCCATAGCAATGAGTGCTTTTGTTTTGTACTAGTTGACGTGTCACATCAGTAGGTAGGAACTAATGGATGCCTTGTATTCCGTCTGCATCAATATATATAGCCTAATATGGGTCCTTATTTTATACCTCCCAAAGTGCCATATCAATAGGTAAAATAAATAATTGTCCTTGTTTTAGGACTACTGCTGTGAATATTGTCCTTCTGTTTTGCCTGTTGGGGAGAGTACTACTCTTATTTATCACCTGCCTACAGAAAATGGTGAAATTTGCTCGCCGTTTCGCACATCACACATTTTCTGGAGCTCCGACGCTCGGGCTACGAGACGATTATCGGATGTTTGGCATCCTTAGCCGCGGAATTGAAGCACGAGCGTGCCATGGCTGCCAGTTTGGTTCTGCTCAAAAAATGTCCAAAGTTATAAAACGTGACTTCTTTTGTAACGTAAGGTTCCTTATAATCAAACTTGATTTAAAAACGCAAAACTCACAAATTTTGCTTGAAAAAAGGCGAATCTGTTAACCCAAGCTACTTTTCTAGCCCAGCCAAAACCTGCAGAAGCGCCCTAGTACATTCTGTGTACACTAAATTGGTATCATTTGCGTAAATTCGCTGCCTTATTGATGAAAATCGCGCTCCCTAAAGCAGCCGTGTAGAGCCCCACGCTCTCGTTATTCCGTCGTTAAGTTGATGAGCAAGAACTAATTTGCCTCCAGACCAGAAAGAAGTTCTTCTCGCGGGCAGTTTGGTCTTTACGGAAAAAGAAGCAATAATTTGAGGCAAGTTGCGCTTCTTACGTTTTGTGAATAAATTTAAATTCATTAAAGTACTCTTCTTTTTATGTTTTTCTGATCCATTGTTACAGCGTGTAACAATACAGCAAACTGAAAATACTCTTATAAAAATCAAATAAAAAACAAACTAGACGTGTGCTACGATAATTACGGCAGTTAAATTTGCCGCAAGATTGGTGAAATTAAATGCGTGAATTTGTCAAATTATGCGCACCGAGAGTATAGAAACATCCTACGAAACTCAATCCAGTAAAACTTACTGGGAAAAGAGAACTTGGTTTTTAAAAGAACTATAAATGCGTATTAGAATAAGAGAAAGCGTATCAAAAATTTAGTTTCAATTGTAACTCTAATACCAGTATTAAATTAATGGTTCTTATATAACTGGAATATCATCTACGACTGATTTCATTGAGGGCAGTCTGCTTGATATCGTTGCTCAATGTGTAAAACAATCGATCCTCGCGTTATACATCATCTTTTGCGAGCCTGCTTCAACTTACACGAACAAAAATAAGTCCCACTTATTCTTTTATTGCGGTGCTTGATCTTAATTACGAATAACCTACGATAACTCAAATTTATTTTATTTGTACCTGAGGTCCACACATCAGGACGTCATAAACTGGAGGATCCTCTGATGTCGAAACATTTGAACATGCTTAATATTAGGTCAAACAGTTGCTTCTGCGAGCGTTCTGAGAGTGAAGTGCACATCAAAACTTCAAACATAACTTCTTTTACTCTCTTCTATTAATTTTAACTACTATAGATTTTCATAACCAGGTTTGTCCACAGTTCCTGGACTTTGATATGTTTTTGTATTTTTTCCTCTTCAGACAGTAGATGATTTGACTAAATCAACATCTTGCAGACAACCACCCGAAATGTCATGAAGACATTCCACAACAGTGCTCATAGAACGCAGGTCTTTCTTGTGCACTGGTCCTTCAAGGTCTATCAAGCTCGCAACACGCAAAAATTCCTTTGTGCTCCCGCCGCGCTTGGACAACGCGTGATGCGTAACTGACGCTCTGCTGTCAACTCTCAAAGGAAAAAAATCATTAAGAAAGGCTCGGCATTGCTGCTCCTTTACGCCTAATGGTGTGCAAATACCTATGCCCCCTATGATAAAAAATGCTTTGATGCGTTCAGGCATCATTAGCATTGCAATATGTCGTTTTTTTTATGTGTGACTATGATTTATGCGAAATTTACGCTGAAATCAGCGTCCCTGTGTGTCCACACAACATGAAGCTCTAATTGCTCTGAGAATTTATGGTACATACCTGCGTCCTGCATATATTTTGCGTGCTGATGAACTACTTTCAATCATAAGTTACGTAAAACAATACTCACATATGAGCCTGGAAGCACATTCATATTCATGTGTCATGTATAAAGTACATTTCTACCGACGTAGAAATCTGGAAACGCTTTCCCTTTGTTCGTTTTGACTCAGGCTTAGAAATTATTTGGAGTCTCTGATTATATTCTCCAATAAGTTTAACATACCTGCAAAGTAACTTTATGCAACTTCGCTTCATCTATTTCTTGAACTAGCATTATAACATAGAACCGAGCGGGTCAATAGAACCTTTGGAAATCGATCATCCATATCTGCAGATCAGATTATGTAATTCAAATAAAGACTAGCTGTATACAATGTCCATCATCTATGTGAACTGGACTACGCATTCAAAGTCAGGAATGGATGAATATAAAACGAAAGACACACTTAATTTCTTGAATGAAGGTCCGAATATGACGTTATCCGATTCCAGCACTAGCCTTTGATGGAGTATTTGTCGTTATTTAATAAGGAGAATGCTAATCCATTCCAAAAATTAGTTAATGCTCTATGTACTCTGGGAAATTATTAAACTATATACTGAAGGAGATCTGTTGAACTCTTCCTCACATCACCATGGCTCTAATTTGTTTAATACAAACTTTAGCGCTTGTAGAGCCCCTAACATTTTCGTAGGGGAGCTGAAATTATTAGATCTGTATTTAGAATGATCTTTAGATGAAGGCAAAAATTTAGCTTGGGAGCTACATATCACGTAAAAATTACAGCTACGACTCAACTGCAGCAAGCTAGCGTACCTCCCTGCCAGGTTACTTAAACGGAGGTTCTAGTGCCTCTTAACATTTTGACGGCATTTGGTTAAACTGAAGTTCAATATCCAACTGATATTTAAAGCCAATTGTGATAAGTAATTTTAAAAATAGCAAACATTAACTGGATCACACCTACATTTAGCTTTAGTTAAGTATTTATGAAAATTGAGTTTGTAGCTACTCGTTGGCCAGCAGCATTATGAAAATCCCCTCCGTTGCCACAGGGTGCTCACGTTGCGGTCAAAATTTCAAGTACAAAAATGATGTCTAGGCTTATGCTTCACCTGTGCAGAAACGGTGTGGTTCATCTTTCTCCTCTGCGCCGAGTGAGAGCCAATGTCCCTTTAGTGACACATGAAGTACCATAAATAATTGGATGACATGTTCTGCGTAATTAAAATATTTGATGTATGATGTAACACTTGCACGAATCTGAAAAATTATAACCTAATACGACCCTCCTTTCACAGCCATATATAATCACAGTTAACTACACCGTGGCCCCGACTGTCTCTGAGCTGCATTCCCCTATCATTTCCGTCGAATACAATCAGACCACTCAATTATATTTGCGAGAGCTCTTTTCATGGGACCGTGTTGTAGCGAGAAAAAACAGGATGCGTATGCCCGTCCCCATTGTCGAGAAGCTATTGTCGCTGGACCATTCGTTCAGTCGTTATTAGACCCCAGGAGCGTGCAATTTCCGATGTGGTAGTCGAAGGCTGTGTCTTTCCTTAAAAGAAACCCAATGTCTTTCCAATAAGAAGGCCGTGTTCGCGCTCCTCTTTCCGTGAATTCCTCTTCCCAGCAGCTCAAAGACGAGGTGCGAACAGCCCAAGAATATTGCCAGGCTTTTTAGCGGATTTCTGTGTCGCTAAAAAATTTCTAAAAGGGCTAGATTTTCCGCTGGAAACAAATTGCTATTCAGCGAAGCTCTCTGTAAACGCGCTCCAAAAACTATCTAATGAAATTAAAATCCCTTGCTCCACCAATAAGCACCGCAGAAAATTAAATCGTTTTGTGTAAGTTCACCCATCCCGGTTCTTGGATATCCTTTTCAAGAGCATCAAAATAACACAGGAAAAACTCTTCTTGTTCAGGCAACTTGCAAGGAATGCTAGCTAAGCTTTATCTGGGAGAAGCAAAACAACCTTCTTAAGTATTCAAAATGCTCGTGATTTATTCTGTGCATTTTTAATGAACTTTTAAGGCTTAAAGGATTCCTTATCTCCTTTGTGTTTCATGAATATGTAGAGGAAACATGAAAGAACAGCAAATACCACCCGAGTCGCTTACAGGAAACAAACCTCTCTGAGGTATTTCTGAGAAGCTTATAACTATAAAGAAAAGACATTAAAAAAGTTTTCTCATTTAAATAAGATCACAAGTAGAGATATTACTGCATTTCTTTAGCTAGAATCTCATTTCATGATTGCACGCAATTTTGTTGTTTTCCATGCGCGAGAGCTGTGGCGTGGAAGAAATCTGTGCCAACTCTGAACTGCCTTGAAACTCTTGTAATTTTCCGGCGAAGTTTGCCTGGCGATAAATTTTATGGGGAACTTTTCCGAATGCGGCAAGCCTCGTAACCCATTTCTGTGCGAGATAAAATTTACGTCTCCCGAGATCACTTGACTGCTTTTATCGACATGGCAATGACGACGAGCTTGAAAATTAAGTTTAGCGAGCCAATTTACGCCTTGGTATTTCCTTCCATTCATTATCCACTGAGGGAGCGCTTCAAAGCTCCTGAAATATGCCCACTTTCATGGTTCTGAAGAATTCGTCGAGAAATATTCCTTGAGCGTCGTCCCGAGACACCCACTGGCTAGTCCAAGGAACCTTCATCACTGCGCCGGAAGCAGGCATCCCTCACTTTTACATAGCACTTCCCAAAAAAATTATCCCTTTGCTTTCGTGCATAACTTCCTCCTCTGATCAAATTTTCAGGCTCGTAATTAGTCTCTCAAGCCTCCAGAAAATTCTTTTTTTCTATGCACGATAAATCAAGGGTCTTGGAAATCATTTCCAAATGGAATGGAATAAAAAGTCTCCGCGTCGGACAATTCTGAGATCAACGCAGGCAGCGAATGTCAGCCCAAACTGCGGACATAATACCCTTTCATTACTCTGTGAGTGCGCCTATCCTATTTCTTGTGCGTTGCCAGCAAGCTATTCTATCATTTGGTCTCGGATATTTTTATTAGGAGCCTAACCCTGGGCACGTGGTTTGTCTAAACTAGTTTTTCCCAAGGGCAAAAATAAGCAAATAAGCAATATAAGGGCAAAAAAAGTATTACAAGCCCCTGAAATTTCTTTCACTATTCTTAGACAGTGTTTTTTGGACCAATGCGAATTTAGTTTTTATTAAACTAAAATTTTATAATTTTCTCTCTAGAAATATGTGCACGAGTGCAATATTTCTGCTATGAGCAGAATACTGTTTATCCGCCATGTACTCTCGCCCTCGCTAAGAAATGCTTTCTCTTTGCTGGGAAGTGTTCGTGGCTCATGTTAATCCTAATATTTTTGGAGCTACCCCGAGCTCTGGTATTTTATTCCTTTGAGGAGCTCGTTTTCTTTCTCATTTCAGAAAGAGACTTTGTTTTGAACCCTCCAACATCACTTGCTCTTGAATCATGGAGCAATTTTCACATTTCTGTCTTGTATCTCAAAGCACACGAAGTCTTTGGCCGCATCATCAATTGCGCGAGTGTTTAAAGTTACACGGACAATAGCACCCAATCCCCTCTGTAGGCCTTTTTGGGGCAAGTTATCAACTCCATGAAGTAAAGTGAGCTTCTGGAGCTGAGTCCCATCGCTTCTCTGTATCTAAGCCCCATAATGGCCTTTGGGTTCTGCTCCTCTCATCCAGAAAACCAACCGTGCCCATGTCCTGTGGCTTTCTTGCCTCCCCAGAAAAAGAGCAATTTAGCCTGACTGATCCAGCTGGTCTTTATCGACTGCGTCTGACAATAATTACTTCGAGACAATATATCAAGAGCTCGACAAGCTTTCGAACGATGGAAGGTAATTTGCAGCGACCTGAAGATTTACGAGGGTATTTTGAAGCAAGCCACCACGACAGTGAAACAAAAATGGTGTCGGACAAGGAAAAACTTTTAAAGGAGTTTGTCTTGGGGACGCCGGCTTTCGCCATCCTCGAGGAGTTTCTGGAGAGAGCTCCGCAAGCACTTCTCAAACTCCATGCCCGGAGTTAATTAATGGATCAATCGAACAAAAACTCGCGCAGGATCAAAAGTCTCCAGCAATGAGAGGCCTTGCAGGAGTGGCGGGCGTCTCCCAAAGACAAACCAAATGAAGGAATTGGTCGCCCAAGTGAAGCGTTCACTTCCAACAAATTTCCCTCGAGGAAACTAACACTGAACCCAAAGTCAGCTCTTGTTTCAGTCCGTAAAATCTTGGTCAGTCAGAAAGTATGACAAAAGGTTTTTCATAGAGAAACTGTTAAGAAGTTGGTCTACCAGAAGTCAAAATTGAACGCATAGTAAACGTTTCGTTGTCCGTAAGCGTAACTCATGTGACGCTCATTTCCAAAATGTTATGAGACTATTTGAGCGTATCTAGCATAGCAAGTCATATCTGTCTAGCTTATGTTCAATTGAGAATGTAAGATTTTATGCGTGTACATTCTTGATAAAAAATGAGTAGAATAATCTCTAAACAAGATTTAAGATTGTTAAGACAGAACTCCGGCTTCAACATTTTCTACTGCAGAGCTCTTCTGACCGTTAACGAGAGCAGCGACAAGGGCGAGAGACAAGGTCGTATGAAGCGGAATAACAAGAAAAATTAGTACATCAGAATGAAAGAAAAAAAATTAGCGCATGATGCAGCAATGAGATTTATTTTAAAACATAAACTGGCGCGAAAAAAATCAGTCGAGTCCACCCTCTCCGCAGCACTCGTCGTCCCACTAACTTCTTCACACCTTAAGAGAAAAGTTCCAGCTGCTCTGCTTCGGACCGCAGATATTGCGCCTGGGTTCAGAAAGCCTCAAGTTCTAGGGCACCAGAACCAGCGCAGATTTGTGTATAATTTGACCCCTCATCTAGGACGCTTGTCTGTTGACAGTCATGTTACGTGCATTTTGACACTACTATTAAAGTATGTGAAGTAAAGAGGTTCGAATATTGCCTTACACTCAGCGTTTCTTCTATCTTCTTTAAATTAAGTACTCTTCTTTCCCATCACGAAAAGTGTCGTCTATTATTGAGAAAAAACTATTAAACTTCCTTTATCGATTAAATTATGGTTAGGGAAAAATGTCTGTGAAATTTTGACCGTTTGAAGATATGTAGCTATTAAAAGTCATCTCAAGTTTTTAGCGAACAATAAATACCTTTGTTGTCGATAACTGCAGCACATCTGGACGCGAAGGATTTCACCAAATTTTGTCCATCACCAGTTGTTATCATTACCCAGCCATCATTTAAATCCAGCCATAAATCTCCCACATCTTTTAACTTATTGTCATTACATTTTGTTCCAAATTTTTTGCAAAAATTTTCGATTGTATTCATATCTGAACATGAGATAGCCAATTCATGAGCTAAAATTCTGCTCTGGAGATAATCCATTGCTAGCCTCTCCTAACGGCTAGGAGCATTATATTCCAAAAATACCAGAGTATCAGACTCGTAATTTTTCACCACATTTACTATTTATTTTTCCCACCATTTTATGTAAATTCTATTTTTAGCTCATTATCGTATCATTATCATCAGTGGCTCAATCGGTGACGTACTGTGTGCAGACGTACCAAAAATCATTACTTTGACGCCTTCAAAATTAACTGTCATCTTGATAAAATTATATTTCAATAATTTTCCCCATCATGTACTCACTTATTATTTGCTGTCACTTCGAAAGACATTAAACTTATGTTCATCGCTGAAAAAATACTTTGACCATTTATGTGTTTTTTCGTGAAGGTCAATCATGCAAGTTTGTCTTATTTTTTAATAAGAAACGTCTTCTGAGGACTTCATGCGAATATTCCTACTGCATTCAACCTTCTCAAAACAAGTTTTTTAAGTCTCAATGAAAGTTTTCATTTACGGATAAGTATTTCCTGTGGTTCTAAACTGATTTTTTAGTGCAAAGTGTTGCATAATATTGTCTTCTTTGTATTGTAGTTTTGTGAGGTAGGCAATGCTTCATTCTATTGATTGGACCTTCAGTTTCATTAAAGAGAGTCAGTATTCTGAGAAAACACTTTCCGAAAGTATTACCTAATAGCAATTTATTCAATCACGTGATTTTCATTTCTAAGATTAACAATTTCAGATTTAACAGTCACATCCACTTCCACGCGTTTAGATATGCAGTAAAATGATGCAGTGATGATCAACAGAAACAGACGGCGCATTCTTTATCTTTCACCTCGTGTATCAGGAACTTTGATAATTGAATGTAGCCACTCACATTTTTCATGAAGTTCCTCAATTTTTGACAGTAGGGAAAATTTTAACCATGAATAACTTTGTGTTATTTCTTGCAACTTGAAAACTTGATGCATGGCTTAGTACCAATACGCCTACAAACAGTTAAAATCTCTGTGAATTTCATATATTATCATGTTCAATAATAGGTTTATTTTCAATTTCAAATTATGGACGGCAATGCAGATATTTCCCGCAGGTACAATGCCCCTTTTGTATTTTAATTCAAAGTATTCACGTTCCATTCAGTCAACACCAGATGAAACAAGACTTCGTGAACACGTATTGGAAGCAGACGGATTTAATTTTCCATGCTGGGCCGAACATGCCTTGAGCGTTCAAAAGCATAACAAGATGAAACGTTGCACCTAGCAGCATTGAAAGAGGATCCGCTATAAGGACCTGTACACGAATGTAACTGCTATTAGCCGCTAAGGTAAGGTTCTGTACACGAATTTAACTGCTGACATGCGCTATAACAAGGACGTTTTACGCAAATATAACTGCTGAAATCATAGGTATGTCCTCAAAGTTGTTAATTCAACTCATTCATGAAAAATAAATTCGAGTTAAAAATTAGTTCATTCTTCTCCTGTAAGAACGTAGCGAGAAGGAGAGTACCCTGCATTCGAGATTTCAAATACAAGTAAAGGTCATGCGTCAGAAGGGAGCAAGCCCGTGTTATGTGTTTGCAAGTTGAGTCAATAAAAAACTGCCCACCAACTTCTCGCGGCGCTAAAACTCTGCCCTCACTTTATTGCGCTCCGAGGGGCACGCAGCGCTCCTCCCAGCGGGCACCCGACCTGCTGCTCTTGTGCACCCGAGTCTCGGGTCTGTGGCGCTTGTTGGTCCGCTGTGCTGGGGAGCGCGGCAGGCAACCAATCGAGCGGGAGCATCTCGAAAATGACTAGAGGTTGTGCTCGGGCGCACCAGGAAAATGACTAGAGGTTGTGCTCGGGTGCACCAGGAAAATGACTAGAGGTTGTGTTCGGGCGCACCAGGAAAATGACTAGGGGTTTTAGGTTTTGCGTCATGGG
Source organism: Morinoia aosen (assembly GCA_030386875.1). Lineage (NCBI taxonomy): Eukaryota > Metazoa > Arthropoda > Malacostraca > Amphipoda > Talitridae > Morinoia > Morinoia aosen. The sequence continues at coordinate 22,740,720 of CM059567.1, read as the reverse complement.
GGCGAAAGTCTTCGAAGTGGAACTTGACGTGCGCACATGGGAGTTTCCGGAATTTTCGTGTTTTGTTTAATAATCACCAATCAACAGTTTTGACGAGACTCTTGCTAAAAGATCCTAGACAATGAGTATTGTAGGTATTAAAGCAGATGAGATAACGTCTCATCAGCGCTTATGGCTTAACGTGTGCGTTAACGCTCACGGTACTGAAATAGTATCGCTAAAGGCAGTAGAAAATGTGTTCAAATACGAACGCTGAGAGGATTCCGCGTTGAAAACCTCAAAACATGGGTGCCAAAAGTGGAGGCTGAAGGCTTGGGAAAACAGGAAAGAAGAGAGTAGAAAACAGTTGTTCACTGTGCTCAATATCCACGACTTTTAGAACAAAAAACCTTGCAGAAAACTAAGGTTCTAGAGACATAATCATTGAAAGGCTAATAAAATGGGGGCAAAATGCGTGGACAAAATAACCACTAGAGCTCAAGCATCAGGAGCTCTGAACGGAATGACCAACCATATTGGTCAAGAATTAACCACCATCATGCATCCTGGAAGACGTGGACATATTTCCGGAATGTCACCGCAGACATGCTGGAGTATTTATGCTAATCTGACTGACCCGTGACCAATACACACCCCTACCTGATGTGCTCATTTTACACTTTCTGAAAGTTGAAAGCTCTGCCACCTTCAAAATGAAGGTTTCCCGTCAGAGAACTTGAAATTCAAACACTCTAATAAATTGACGCGGTGCTATAGAATGAGGACGCTAACTTTTCAGAACATGAAAGCTAAATTCACAAGCAAATGAACTCTAAGGCCTCTGGAAGAATAGCTCTCAACATTGAAAATCATGACAGCTGATATTTTTCGGAAATGAATATTTAACATGATACTACCGAAGTGTGACGCGTAAAACGCTCTAGTATATGGAATTTGAAGGGCGCTGACTTTTCTCTTGGACGCGTGGACTCACTAAAAGATGAAATCTGTAGTTATACGTTACGAAATAATGATAATGAGGAATACAAAACTTAAATGGAACACTACTTTATCGATCATATCCAGGTTTTAAGAATTAAAAGAAATGATATACATCAGCTTTTCTTGAACACTATTTACTTCTCAGGTAAATAACTGAATCAGTGTTTTTTCCTGAGAGTACGCTAATGTCTGACACCGTGTGTGTGCATTAAGTTATTAAAGGATTCAAAAAAATGTTTCAAATTACCAGTCGTAAGTAGCAGAAAAATTGCTGCAGAAATTCAATGGTAAGGAATAGAGTACATTCTTAATTTTTGTGCACAGTATAAAAGTGTTTTCATTCAATCGCGTGGCCCATGAATTGCGACCTCTGAAATAAGTGCCATCGATGCAGTTTCTTTTTCTTTATTTCTTTGTCTCATGAAGATGAGTACACCAGCTCTTTCAGTTCCGTTTAAGCGGGTTATTTTAGGGTTCACCAACGCTCCTGGCCTTTCCTTATCACTGAGATAAGGTTTTCCCAGTTTTACTTTGAAAAAAGCCTTAGGTGAATAAATAATGTGGAGCAGTCATGGAAATACTGAACCCATGCTGAAACTCACTTTTGTTCAGGCTTAGCTGTCCATAAACGGAACAGTTCAACGGTACGCGACCGCAGATTTTTGCTAAAGTTAGCCAAAGGAGCCTCCAAGAGTCGTTTAAGTATTCAAATAGGGAAGCCCAAACAAGCTTAGAGAGATCCTCGTGATTTTAAGCACGTATAATTTAACTCTATCGTCCGAGATGGAACCTATCAAATGTTTTTTCTCTAATACGAAATAAAATCCCGGTTGTAAAAATACTATGAGGCCTACCCAAAAAAAAATCCCGTAATACGAGAATTTGGAATTAATAATTAATAGGTGCATCTTTCCATCAAATTACGGTATGCATTTTACGAAGCGTTAGTTCTACATGTCTCTAACAAGTATCTACATCGATCTAATTTTACTCACAGTTGAATTCAATCTCCCAAACTTTCAACGATGCTTCCTCTCAAGCTTATTAATTCTCGTTGAGCTTCATTAGAGATAGCGGTGGCTAATCTGTGCACATAATGACTCCCTCATGCTCCGAAAATCCAGGTTAGACACATTTGGTCCTATTGATGTGAGCTTCGTCGTATTGAAATGGCCCGTTGCCATTTTCAGCCACGCAAATGTTAGTTTAATGGTAAGCTTGGTCATTTATAACGTGCAAAAAGCCCTGTGGTCTCATTTCGCGACGGCAAAAAGAGTCGTGGATCGAAGTCCAGACCAGCAAAAAACACTTTAAAGCAGTGCATACCTTGAGTTATCTGCAAACTGAGGACGATGTAAGATGAATATGGTTTGGACTACATTTTTATTTTATCATCGCTTTGAGATAAGGCGAACCTTGCCTCATGCGATGCATTATACTCTTGAAATCCTTAACAGTCAATATTCAATGTTTCTAGCCGAACAACAAAGGCTTCCTTATGGTTTTTAGCTCATGGCTTCTTGAAGGAACTTTGAAAACTCAAATTTATTTTCTCCAGCTTACAGCTCACAATTTTTCATTGTTATTTACACTCACGCAGCTCGTTACATATCTATGGCGACGATGGACGGATATTTTTAGTTACCCACCGGCTCTTAAATGGCCGGTCTAAGAAAAATTGTCATTCGTTCCGGATTTGCCTCGAGATGACCAGCATCGCCATTGTTTCCAACGAGCTATTACTCTCTGCACATGTATCGTCCTGAAGCCTTACCCAGTCGCTGTATAAATTTATCAAAGATTTGCCTCATCAATGACAACTGAGACAGAGTCCTTAATGAGAATGAAGGGTTTCTTCTAAGGGTTTTCATTTTTTTGTCTGTTAGCAAAATCCTTGTGACAGAAATGGCGCTGAAAATAGATTGTATCAACTAGATAAACGCTTATAACGTTTTCTTACAAATGTCTAATAAAATAAATGAAACGGAATATTCGTCATAATATGTAACAATCAGGGCATAAAATTTTCTACAGGGCAGTACAAATAAAAACACATGTGCTAATAAGTTTTGGCTTCATGGACGTCAACAAATAGTTTAGTCAGTGATTCATTTTATCACACATAGAACTCGAGTTTAGCCTATTTATAGTGCCATCCGCGATCATCTCACTGTCTGCTACTTTTTGACACCGAAATAATTTCAAGAGATGAACCGAGCGCATAATAATTGTAAATTTTTCTGATTCAACTTAGTGAGTTTTCATGCTAAATACTCGAACTACCATCACCCTACGCTAACCAGTCGTGCTAATGCGCGTGATGTGTGCACTTTTTCCAACTAGGTTACCATCTAATCTCATAAGGCGTTCCCTATTCAATCGCCCCTCTGTATTGACCAAAGAAATTCGATTATTATCGAGCAATTCCCTTTTTACGCTTCGTCCCTTGAACGATACTTGGAATAAATGTAGCTCGGGCTTTCTGTTCGGGCGAATATTGCTGAAACTCGAATGGGCCTTCTGAAGCACCGATCGAAACCAAACGTCGAGTCGTATTCTGGTCTTATTTTCCGTGTTGAATTGCAAACGACTTCGGGATTCTAAGAACGATTCAAGCTGTCAGGATCTGACTTTAAAGAGAGTGTTTTTCTTTCTTGCTGGAAAGAGCGGGTTTTTATTGGTCCCAGAATCAGAAAGTTATTTCTTCTTCAGTGGAAGTACGCGTTCTGTAGAGCGTTAACGCTCAAGTTTCGTATGCTATATTTAGAACCGGTCGGTGTGATTCCTTATGGGGAAGTCAAGGTGGACGGGAAAAAGAAAGGAAAATAACTACAAGAAAAAAAAACTACACGAAAAGAAAATAAATCAAAAAATGAAAAAAAGAACTACTCTAAGAAGTATGTCATGAACAATAACAGACATAATAAGGATAATGAAAGCAAGAAAAACAGGACGTGGATTTCATGAATTCAACGTCTTCTGAAATTTGTGCAGCTTTTTGCGTCTTTTATATCACAGCGAGAATAAAATTGTTACGCAAGACAGAAAATAACTTAACTGCCCAAATTCATTTTTGACCTCCTTCTTTTCATTTACAAATAAAAAAGATGTACTTTTGTTACAAACTGTTGGACATTCAACAAATTGCGTAGGTTTTAACTTGCGTAGTCCGGTAGCATTAGAATATCGAGCTATCGATATAGCCCTCAGGGCTGTGATTGGCTGCGAAGTGTGTATATCGCCTTCAACATTTTACTATGAAATACGAAGCATAAAAATGATACATGCATTACTATACTGAGAGAGGAAATACGTGTAATTGGCATGATGGGGTGTAATTAACGTAGTCAGGAATGATTGCGGCTGCGTAATTTTTTTCGTTGTCATTAGTTCACGTGCGTAGTCGCTCACACTAATTGATAGCAACTCTTTTTCTTACTTCCGAATTGAGTGACGTCATCATCACCATACCTAGAAGTTGTGACATGTCGATATCATCATATCAGCAAGTTGTGTGATGTCGATATCACCATACCTGCAAGTTGTGTGATGTTGATATCACCATACCTGTAAGTTGTGTGATGTTGATATTACCATACCTGCAATTTTTGTGATGTTGATATCACCATACCTGCAAGTTGTGTGATGTTGATATCACCATACCTGCAAGTTGTGTGATGTTGATATCACCATACCTGCAAGTTGTGTGATGTTGATATCACCGTACCTGCAAGTTGTGTGATGTTGATATCACCATACCTGCAATTTTTGTGATGTTGATATCACCATACCTGCAAATTGTGTGATGTCGATATCACCATACCTGCAAGTTGTGTGATGTCAATATCACCATACCTGCAAGTTGTGTGATGTTGATATCACCATACCTGCAATTTGTGTGATGTCGATATCACCATACCTGCAAGTTGTGTGATGTTGATATCACCATACCTGCAAGTTGTGTGATGTTGATGTTGACCTGCAAATTGTGTGATGTCGATATCACCATACCTGCAAGTTGTGTGATGTCGATATCACCATACCTACAAGTTGTGTGGTGTCAATATCACCATACCTACAAGTTGTGTGATGTCGATATCACCATACCTACAAGTTGTGTGATGTCAATATCACCATACCTACAAGTTTTGTGATGTCGATATCACCATACCTACAAGTTGTGTGGTGTCAATATCACCATACCTACAAGTTGTGTGATGTCGATATCACCATACCTACAAGTTGTGTGGTGTCAATATCACCATACCTACAAGTAGTGTGATGTCGATATCACCATACCTACAAGTTGTGTGGTGTCGATATCCCCATACCTGCAAGTTGTGTGATGTCGATATCACCATACCTACAAGTTGTGTGGTGTCAATATCACCATACCTACAAGTTGTGTGATGTCGATATCACCATACCTACAAGCTGTGTGGTGTCAATATCACCATACCTACAAGTTGTGTGATGTCGATATCACCATACCTACAAGTTGTGTGGTGTCAATATCACCATACCTACAAGTTGTGTGGTGTCGATATCACCATACCTACAAGTTGTGTGATGTCAATATCACCATACCTGCAAGTTGTGTGATGTCACTATCACCATACCTGCAAGTTTCGTGAGGTAGAAATCATCATTATCTCTAGACATTTCCTTGTCAAACAGATCACGAACGAGAAGAAGAGCTTCGAGTCCTCTTGTACGTCATTACGAAGCCTGATTAGAGCTTCATTTGAGTTCAAATATTGCGAGCAGCGTACGGACGGTCTCCGTCCCGCACGTCAAGTTAACCATTTCACAAAGAAAACACTCAGGAGAAGTGATGTTATTTACCTTCTTAAATTTAAGTCTTGAAAATATGCTGGTCTTGATTTTATCCTCTCTTTACCGACGTTTTGCATTGTGCCCAATGCAACCTTGTGCAACCTTCAAGCATATGGTTTTAAATTTTTGGGCAAAAATCTTTTCCGCTGAATTCTCTTACGCAGCACAAAAATCATTCTTCGGCCAAACTTATGTTTTACCTTGTGTTTATTTAGAATTTTCTCTAATGTACTTGGAAATAACCTGCTATTGCATGAAATTACTGATGCACCACATATATTCTCTCAAAAAAATTGTATTCCGTGAAATAATGATGATACGATGATATATCGCTATCGCCTTTTGGCCGCGCTAGTTACTAGACTAAGGTAAAACTGAGCTAAAAAATTTCGAAGAGTCGTGAGAAAGGCAAAATGCTCGTTAATTGATCCACTACTTCAATTTTGTAGTGCTTTCATCATTTGCAAAATTCCATCGAAATTTACTAACTTTTAGAAATAAATTTGATGTTTTTTAAATATCTATCGACAACTTCATTTGATCCCAAATGGAAAACTCTTACCTAGAAATGCTTGTCATTCCTAATTGAACAACTTTAGTTCTTCCTAAAGGGAATTACATAGCGTTCTAAATGAACGTCACTAGCAAATTTCCTCACCATACCCAACATTCTACAAATAATTGGAGACCTGCAAAACTGAAACAGGTACACTGAAACCACACACTTAATGTTCACTCTAATGTTCAGCTCTAATACTATATGCATCTCGTGATGCGGTGGTTTTAGCGCTTCTGTAAACAAATGTACGATTTAAGCATATCATGTTTTGATCCTTTGCATGCATGCGAGAAATTTCCATGATACAACGCGACGGTAAACAACAAGCCATGCTTGCGGTGCTCTCTCGAGACTATCGTGCCCCCAAATTCAACTTACATTATCTCAAGTCAGCATGGGACCTGATCCATTATTCATTTTATCTAGCGGAACAATCTACCTGAGCTTTTAGGCGAGTGCCACCGAGCTGCTCATTAGAATACAGCTCATCCACTCGGCCCTCTGCTTCCTTCATAATCTACTCCGGGAGCGGGCTTGCTTTTATGAACCCGGCCTTTGTCTCCGATCTCAGCTGCCCTCGCCGCTATATTTGAGTCAAATGAACTTTTTAGTGGAAGTGTTCAGCGACAAAATGGCTTTGGGTGCACGTTTTCATTTTAAAGATCTTTTTACTTTGAGGGGCCTTTAAATGGCCTTATATTTGAAGTTTAGGATATTTTCTGCGCAATCGAAACTTTGCAGAGAAGGAATTTTTTGTTCTTGAAATTTTTTCGTTCGGCTGATTGTTATGCAGTGATTTTTTTACTTTGCCTTGCTTACGTGAGGGTGAAGAATTTCTACCTAAATGAAGGTCCGTGTCATAAACATTACTTCGTTAACTATTAAGAAGCATTTGTGCTAGTACCTTAACTATTCAGTATTCCCACGTGCTACTCTGACTCACTCGTGTTTAAATGTGCACGTATCAGAGTCACGGCAGGAGGCTTCCCGAATGAACCTATCTAATAAGATGAGGTTGATCTCCTATGAAATAGATTCTACTTTTTTTTTAGATACTAAATGAAAATCTATAGAGGAGTGTTTATACCTAACGCTAAACCCGATGGTTGTATGCAATAGGTTTTCATTTACTCCCAGGCAGTTGTGAGCTGTCATGTTAGTAGAGACTCCCATCAACAGTTTATTTTTCGACAATCAATTGGCAGTCTACGTAGTAAATCTCTGAAATTTCTTCGAAGTCAAAAGATTTCTAATCAAGTGTATGAAATTTTAATACTAGTTAGAAATAAGAATGATAGATTTTATGCAATTTTTGAGGTTTAGAGACCAGCGTGATAATTGTTTACCTATTACTTGCTCACTATATTTTTCTTAAGCATGTAGATTTAAATATGTTTTTACGTATGTCTTTTTGTATAACTGAGTAGTTGACACATTCGTGTCCTATTTCTTTACAATCTTATTTTTTCTATGCACTGAAGTAGTTTGTTTGTCTCACAATATAGCCTTCTTACTCAGTTTCTTGGACCCCATTTGAAGGTTTTCTCAAAATGAGTAGTTCAATTTGGCTAATGAAAACCTTGTTCATCATCTAAGGACGTGAACCTCTGTGATGTAGAGTCGCTGAAGTTTCCTAATTTACGCGTATCTTGAAATAACTTCGAAGCTCGCATTTCATCCGTCAGCAAGCGGTTGTCCCTCCGTTGCCCACGTCCCAACACGCGAGCCAAGCCTCAGGAGTAACAGCAGGTTACAGTTTGCCTAATGCGCGCTTCCTCTCCCTCCAAGTCAACGTCTCACGTTCGTCTGCTCCGCTTGAGTGCACTGGAGCTCAGTGTCTCGACAAGTTTGCAGTTTACTTCAATTCTGCAAAGAGAAGCCAACACTACCTGAAATACGGGCAAACTTGGCCTCGGATTCTGTCACTCCAAACGACATGAATTCTTCGAGTTACGTTCGCGAAATCCTTGCATTCCCCATCGTAAATTTGTCATGCTAAGAAAATCTGTTTACATTGTTGGAAAGCTGAAAGTTGTGTATGGATTCGCTTGCTGCAGTCTTGTATGCTCCAAGAATTCTCATTCAAGACCTCGCATTAATATTCAGTCCTCGTTTAACAAAGTTGCGTTGGAAGTCTAATTCTATTATCCTGCCTTCCCTTCTTCAAGGCCTTTCGCTAAAATCCTGAGTTTTATAGCTAAGAAGTTAGTTTTACTGAGTCACTTCGCAGTTCTTCTTGAAATGCTAATTGAACTGCTTCAACTCAAGTATAAGGTCAATTTACTGAACGTACAGAATATTAGCCTCCTTAATGAAACATTTCGAAAAGTCCTTTCGTTTAAAAAAGAACTTCGTCTCTACAGCGATAGTTAGCGAGATTCTTGTACGGCGAGCTCTATGCCTTCTAAAATGAGAGGAAGCAAAAATGTAGTAATGAGACGCAATGCAGAGCGTCTCAGTGTATTCTCCTTCTCCCGATAAGTATCATGAACGAGGAAGTGCATGAGTTCTATTTTTAGAAGCTTCCTCGGCTTAAACTGCGCCTTGTTTCCTTGTGGTAGATTTCAGTGTCATCAAATCAAACTGTCTGATTGCGCTGAAATATATCAAGTGCATATTTTCACCGCGTGTAATAGAAAACAGGGTGTCCATAAAGTCGTGGTGCAATCTGAAATTACTGTAGCTTTGAAATTATACCTGATGGAAACAATCTGTAAATTGAATTAGAAAATTTACTGTATCTATTGACAAGTTGTCTATATTTTGTCAAGATATATTTTGTATAACATTCAAGGCTTTGAATCATGAATCATGCCTATCAAAACAACTTATTACTTGTGGCTTGAACGGAAGAGCTGGTTCATTTTCATGGCCTCCACGTTCCCCAGATTTTACTCTTTTAGATATTTTTTATGAGGGCATGTGAAAAAAAGAGTGTACGTAAGGAGATCTCATCTATTGAGGGACTTGAAAGGTTAAATACCTGCGGTGCTCTCAGACATTACGGCTGACCAACTGGCAAATTTTGTTAATGAATTTAAAAATTTTGTCACCCCCATGCATAGCTAATGGTGGCGGACGGACATGTAGAAACTTGAGAAGGCTGCAAAAAATAAATTCACAAATGTAATTTTTCTTATTTCTAATACCTTTTGCAGACTTTTTCTATCAGATATAGTTTTAAAGCTAGAGGAATTTCAAATTGCACTACGACTTTATTGACACCCTATATTTACCCGTTCCTCATCTTCTTATGTGATCACATAATTCAAAAGTCGCTAAGTTCCTCTAAAAATTTTAGAGCGGGGAAATTATCGCAAATATTCATCTGAAAGTATATTACCGCAAACGATTATATGCAGGGAAATTATCTTAAGCAGCGGCTTATGGGTAAATTATCTTAAGCAACGGCTTACGGGTAAATTATCTTACGCAACTGTTTTGCAGGTAAATTATCATTTACTTCTAGCAAGTAAAGTACCATAAACATTTCTCAGCACTCAAATTATCAAACATATTTTTTCTGTTGGAGAATAACCGTAAAAATTCTGTTTGCAGTGGAATTATCTTAAACGTTTGTGCGTCAGTAAATAAGCCAATTAAATATCTCATTTGAGTATCCTCACCTTACGTTCAGGCCGCACATCGACGTTCGTATTGGAAGTTTGGGCAGAGCGGAAATTTTAAGCAGCCAGGAGTGGTCTCTCCAAAGCATAATGAAGATGAAGTGCGCTAGAATGAGCACCTGCCTCTCGTGACACCGACGGGGGGCAAACTTTTTTTTTAAAAAAAACTGTGCTTGGAAATCTGCAGTCGACTGGGTTTGCCATTTTCAGTGTTAATGCTGTGGGCATGACGGAAGCTGAAGAGGCTTGTTAAAAACCAAACACAGGGAAATGGCCCAGAATTGACTAAATTAACTTTAATACGTGTCCTGGAAGAGCTACTTCTAAGTTACGACTCATTCAAGAGACGCTAAAGCGTCATGTACGGACAGCAAGACGAGAATTAGGCCAGTTTTCAAAACGCTTATTGACAGCTTCAAAGAAAAACATAGCGAATAATTTTTCGCTTACTTTCATGACGCTATTGGGCTAAATGAAAGTGTGCCTGAAATATCAGTTACTGCTAGTTCGCAGGTGTTAGAGGAGCGCAGGTGAGACGGCGTTTCAGGGCGGCTTTAATGACACCTGCTTGACAGTTTTTGTCTCGATAAAATTGCGCTATGAGTTTTCAGACACTTCACGACTTTTTAGATGTACTGCAGGTAGCGTGAGCTCTAGCTTATGTCGTATGGTGCAGCAAGCAGCCTAGTGCAGTCGATTTTATACATTCATCGCGTTTCCGCGGTGGTTAACGGTTGGTTTGGTTAGGGTGTAGGTAGCAGAATTATTGAGAAATCGACTTTACTGGTCGTATACATTTTTATCCCTCCTAAGAAATGTGATAAGGCAATTGCACGATAACATTTCCCCTCGTATATTAACAGCTATTTTTCGAATAGGTCGCGAAACAGAAAAAAAATGCCAGTCATTTATACCGGTACGTGAATGAGCATTTTATCGAACGATGCACCTATGGCCCAAGACGCGGGAACGTGTTAAGACACACGTTGTTAGCTGTATCGCTACGACGACTTGAAGTATTTGAAAAATCTCGCCTCTGATAAATAAGTTTTCCCAGCTTCCGAAACTATGTACAAGTGCGTAGACTTGATAGAAATAATATTAGCTTACAATCTAATACTAACACACTGTTACTCTAATCGACTGGTAGAACCGAACCTGGCCGTGACAGTTTGAAAAGAATGAAATATGTAGACAAATTCAACAGTAAATCATCCAGTACACTAAAAGAAACGGTGCAGGCTTGTGCAGTCGATGAGAGGGTCCAACATGACACCACGAGCGGACGACTCTCCAAGTCGCCGAAGCGATCCTAAAAACTTGAGTGTACATTCAGTATGAAGGACAAGACCAAAGCACGACAACAGTTGTTAACGCGCTGACAACTCGGTGAGTCAGAGACTCAATCGCTAATGCCTCTAGAAGACATGAGCAAGACATGACTTGGAAAGAAGCGCCTTTGAAGACCTGATTCTAAGATGCTCGTGTAAACAAGCTTCAGATTAGGACATCACTTGGAGGTTGTTGACTGCTGAGCGCTGAGCCGAACATTTCCCTGAGAGCTCGGCAAACACCAGACCTGAGCTGGACGCTTGCACACATGTGACATTTGGCGCTTGCTTGCTTTCTGACGTCTTTTTTATGACCGTGTTGTCAAGGGCCTCGCTGGACTTACTTCCGCCGTCACCCAAATAACACGCGACGTGTTTATTTCGCTCCTGCGAGACGTTTTCAGTCGCGCTCACAGAGAGCGTGCTGTCAGTCTTGCATTAACCTGGACCCTTGACCGCCTTCAGAGGCAGGAATCCGGTCCAGTGAATGAGTCATAATCCTTTACGCTCTTTTACACCAGACGTTCCACGTTTATCTTCTACGCAGCAGCACTGATCATAAATTATGAATGGACTTCATCGTTGAAAAAGAACTAAAGTTCTACCAATCAGCAAGCTCAGTAAATTTTGTGAATGCTATCAGAGTTAACTGCCCAACAAGGACAAGGCGAAAATGTCAAGTCAGACTCATGAGCTCCATACGGAAGAAAATAGTAATTCTCGACTACTCTAATCCGCTCTCCTCTTTCAAGTCTGAAAGAGGAGAACAGTTTGTTGAAGGGGATTATATCAAGATCGCTTTAGAATATTTTTGAGCGCCTTAAATGTTTTTCTTCCTGCTGTCATTCCTCGTATGGAGAAACCAACTTCTACTCCCACAAGTTGATATGTACACTGCCTTCCTTTCTTTCATTTTTGTTTTCTTGTTCTTCTACCTTGTATTTTGTTGGCATGTGTAAATCCAAGCGATATCCGCAGTGTTTTGCATTCCAGAGCTAACACCTGTCTCTTTCTTTCTTTATAATGGTTAAATGATGCCTCAATACAAATACAGTTCCTGTTTAGCATTATGAATTCTAAAATTCAGAGCATTACTTGTAATTGGGTAATTTTCAAAGCATTCGCATCTTGCTTTGTGATACACTCGTCAATGCAAGTGAAGATTTTTATGGTTAAGTTTAAGATGTTAGAGTATGTTAAGGCTAACAGAGGGTAAAAGCTTTTCTCAACAAGGAAAATACAGATACAGACCGAAATAAAGTATTTGATGTCATCTCCACATCCATAAATGCATCGATAGAACTTGTGCATCAATTAAATTAATAACGACGAAATTGAAGATGAATTTATCGCGCAAATACCTCACGAGAGCTGCTTCATTTGTGACTGCATAAAAAATTAAAAGATTCAAAGCTAACCGTACTTGAAATTAAATTTTTATTAGTAGGATTGGTGAATAACGTGAATTAACTTCGCCTTAAAGAAATTACTGTTACTTGCCTGTTGTGCTCTTTCCAAAATTTAATTTTACGTGATCTAAATTTTGAGTGGCACTTTACCTTCAAAGTTTCTCCAGAGTATCACTTTAACTAAGCAGCGATAGAAGTTAAATATTGAATGAATGACCATAAATCCAAACTACAAACCAGCCGATGTAAACGTGAACTTCAGAATATCTTCCATCCTTTGTACAATCGTAGAGCTTCCAATAACACAGCTTTGTCACCGGTAGAATAATTCCATCATGACGATATCGGTGTGTATGTCTTACACCAGCAGCACAAGCAGGTTCAAGTATCAAGGTCATGTTTTGAAACTCAGCTAAAGCCGAATGGAAACGCTGCAATGAGTCCAGAGCTGCTCTTTGTACCATTTCCATCAACTGTAGCTCTTTGGAGCAAGCATGTTGTTCAGAGCTGAGGCTCTATATCGCCTGGCTAGGCGCTTTGTGCACCATTTAATTTCAGCTTTGAGTGGCGTTTCAACTTCGTCAACATACCACCGTAACTTTCTGTCACTCAGCAGGACGTGAATCTTAAGAACCTGCGCACTACTTTTCGTCGAATGAAGTCTGCTGAGGCCATGAGATATTTTATCTTCGCGTGAGGTTACTGCGCTCTGCTCACTGTTCATATTAAACCGTCTCAAGATAAAAGTGACAATGGTTCAATACTTAAAAACATGGTGGGTATAACTTCATTGCAAATCTCTGTAGTGCTCAAATATTTTCAGTTATCACAATTAACAGAGCATCAACTTTGTATGGTTATGGCCCAAGATTCTTTGGGTTCGCATGCTTATGGTGATGAGAAGTTTTTTTTAAGTTTCCGCCAGCTTTATTGAATACTTCATTATTCAGCTAAACTTGTAATACATCAACGTAAATTTCCCGACCTTCTGTAAATTCACGTTGATTACTTGCTAATATTGAAATCCCTGCCGATTTAATATTGAAGTTAAACTACTCAATCCCTTTTCAGCGCCACAATTTCATTGTTGGGGGTTTTGTAGATTTCATTAATTTTTTCTAAGCGAATCGATATTCTGTCACAGTTCATTCGACCGCGTATTTACAGCGGGTAATGCACTTTAAAAATGTGCACCAGCCTCTACGCGAGCTTGACGTGTTCCTCTTGAGGATTTGGTCGTGCCTATTCTTCTCATTATTTCATTTTCTCTGAAGCTCACACCGTTTTCGTCTCTCCTCGTTTTCTTTGACGCTCTCAGTCATTTTGGCAGATGACCTCAGGAATTATATTGCTGACATTATCATATTCTTTTGGGCATTTAAACAGTGATACCATGAATGCTGACATAAAATTATTGTGGAATTTTCACTGATGTAAAGATTGATTCTCCTGTAATATGATCCATTTGCATATTATACTGTATTTTAAAGCACTTGAAAAATTTCTATGCCTACTTAATGCTTCAGCATGATGATTTACTCAAGTGTTTTTGCCCTCTCGAGAAAATAATTCTCTTTATAAGTAGAGTAAAAGGATAATAATTAAGAAGTACTTTAATTCGATATTAAAAAGGTTGTGCCCGTGTCTTATAACTTGATTTTTTAAAATGTATTCAATTCAACGAGCTGACGTTTTATTTCGAAAAGAATAAGGAAAGTTCGTTGTTTACCCCCTAGTAATTTTTTTTTATTTTTAAGCAAAATTGTTAACTTTCGTTCACCAAAAACCTTTTTTCGACGTTGTCCGTTGATCAAAATATTTCGTACCAAAACAACAACATTCTTAAAAATACACTCCCTCGATACTTTTACGGTCCAACTCTTTTCGAGCGCCATGTTGTACATTGTGTGAGGAACAAGAAGCCCGAGAAGAATTTCTGTGCGATTTCATGTACGTGATTCTTGGTGCAGCTCTCCCTGAGATATTCGTTTCCCATCAACACCGCATTCTTTTAGGCAAATTTCTGAGAGCTTCTTTAGAAGAATGCAAGCCTTGGAGCGTGTTCAGCTCTGGCGTTGATTATGAAGTCCGTCGGAAATCCCTTGTGATTTATTTTCATTTTGGCTCCGAAGCGCCGTCGTTGAGCAGCCAACTCGAGCTCTGCCGAGCTCCCGAGACTCGCTTCCGACTCCCTGGAAGTGCAAGGGTATTTAGAATCCTTGGACGATAGCTTGCTGTTTATGTCGTTGGGGATTTTATTTCTGCAGAATATAGGTACGTTCTGATTTGTGTTGATGATCACTGTTCAGTCTGCAAGATAATTGCACTGCATTTTCTTTTAAAGGCATGTGGGTTCATCAAACTATCAATGACATTGGGATTTAATTTCTGAAAAATGTGCCTTATAAATTGTTCTAAGGAACACTCCCTAGAGGGTGCGATATTTTCTCTTAAATGTTCGAATATTTATTCGAGTAGTATGTTCGCAGCACAGAGAAGGAATTTCTTCTGTTTGCCTTTCTCATAGTGCTCTTTCATTTGCGTTCCTCATAAGCGGTTGCTCAAAGTTCATCGGTCGCTCTAGAATTATTTTTAATTTAGTCTGATGAGATTATGATATTGAAATAATTTGTAAGGCTCATTCAGTTGAGTTTGAATTTTTTGGTACAATGCTTACTCTACTTTAATGAGTGCATTTTTCTACGGTTTGTGGGAACTTTCAATGACTTCTAACATTTCTTCCCATTGGAAGCACAAATTGATCTCTCCAGTACATGTCTGTCCTGCCTCATTTAGGCAAAAAACGTTTTTGGGATCCGTGATTGGCTTAGCTTGATTTCCTTTTCTTTTGATAGTTCTCGTGCCCATTAGTATTTTCGTTCTGTTTGATTCGAAAATTTACCGCACGACAGATACTTCTTCTACTTCCCGCTGTTTTTTCATTATTTCTTTTTAGTCCCCTTCTACAGAACTTCTGGAATAAATAGTTAAACCTGAAAAAATCCAAGTCTCGTATCTGTATCAGCAATACCAACCTGACGTTGGCCTCGAAATCTCGCTCTAACTGAAAATATTCTTGTGGACTCTTTATCTCGAGTAATTCTCATTCTGAGTAATTCAGCAGCTCATCGTCGGGTTGAATCGTCGAAATGAGGTTTAGAGCAAAATTTTTCCATTTGTATCATATTTTTTGCATGCTTGGAGTTTTTGTGTTAATTTTAATTTTTTATCTCTAGGCACAACGTTAAAAACAAGAAATGTCGCGCCTCCATCTCATCAGAATTGGCAGCTCTTAATCATCAAACTCTTCGTAGTCATTACAAGTAATGACGTATTTCATTCAACATTTTTCCCCTGACTTGATCAGCTCCTGATAACACATTTTAATCTAATTAAGCTACACATATGGTTTGAATTCATAAATCCTTCAGCGAGACGTAAAAGGCACTATACTCACTCACGTTCTTATTAATATGGTTCATTAACTCGAAATTAAAAACGATAGATGTTAATGTAAAACTCCACATATAACTCAAACCCTGACCCAGATCGTATTTGGGCTGTTTATAATAAAGCCCCAAAAGTTCTTTCGTTTTCCCAACTTTTCAACTGAAGCCGCGCGTCAGCCCTTGCTGATGCTCGACCGCTCATTTAAATCTGGCTGAGTGTTTGCTGGCATGCGCTGCAATGAGCTGTTGACCGACACTCGTCTGCCAGTTTTGTCCCGGAATAAATGAAGGAGAACTGACCCCTGCCTCGCTCATACAGCGATTAGACTGCACGAAATTACAAGGCCAGCTCAAGTGGCCGGAGAGCCCATCGTTGTGTGGAGGGCCCTTACCTTGCTGTCACTAGAGGAGTATTACGCGTTTTCTGAGTGGAAAATTATGTTCAAAGAGGAAAGTCAACGAGTAAATGATGTCACTACGTCAGCGTCGACGTAGAAATAGCGTGAAATAAGAGACAAATGAGCTCGTATTATGCAATGCAGGGCTTATTCTTATACTGGATTATATCTGCGTCGTCAGCCAAGTACATTATTGAAGCAATTTTCATGCTAGCTCCTCATGAAAAAGTGGAGATGTCATGTGTTGAACTTGGCTTTTTCCACTAAAAAATAACTTTAATGTAAGGCCATACTGCTTTGGGAGGTAAAGATTAAGTATTTGCGGAAACTTCATCAATTTAGACGAACTCATCAAGTATTAAATCAACAATAAAGTTTTATTGATTTTTCACGGAAATTTATTCGACGGTTTCCCCGAGTTTAATTTTTATAATTCATTCGTTAATGGCATTTTGGATGAGGTTAAAAGAACGCGATGCATGCTCACGTTAGTTCAGGTTTAAAATTTTACGTAGAACAAATAATCTTGCAGGGTACACAAGGCTGTCCTGCATCGCATTATTCATTTATATCTCTGTCTCATATGGAAGTTATTTAACAATTTCGGATGTTCGTTTGAAAATTCTCTGCTGAACAAAATTACTTAAAATTTGAAAGTGCAATTTTTGCATCTCGAATAAGCAAAGTTTAAGGTTGAAATACTATGTGTTTTAGCAAAGATTAGGCAGTTCAAAATACGGTGTATCTATGCTTTAGTATTTGTACGTAATTGAAGAAGTGGTCCGAGAATGTCGAAAAAGTACTGGGAGTTATTTGCAAACACTCAAAGTCCAGCGCCTGACGACAGATAATTTCCCAACTGCAAATTCTCATACTACATAAAAACGCAGTGTTCTGAAATTATACGTGTACACGCACCGGTCTTGCATAGCAAGTTGCGCTGAACTTAACACGAATGCATTTCCTACTTCGGGAACAGTTCCAGAATTATTTCGAAAATTTGCCTTGGGAATTCGTTCACTTCTACTTGTTGATGAACCGGTTATTTTGATCGCACATCCCGCATGGAAACCTGTTTTGCAATTATTGCTGACAAATTTTAAAGGATAAATTTGCTTATTCCCACGTGTGGTGCCGTAATTAAGCATTTTATCATTCAGAATGACGCCACCTTTAAGCCTTCCATACCTGAATGCTTTAGATTTTCTTCATGACGAGCTGCGCGAAGAACATTTTTTATTTTGATGATCTTGGCATGAATGAATGACATTTCAATTAAAACATATGAACATCATTTTATATTTTGTCTTAATTGGATGTATAATAGATATATTTCCTAACAATAATTTTATCATGTTTGTACAGCAGTTGGTTCCCAACGAAAAGTTGATCTTAGATCCTGAACCACCAATGTAAGACTGCTTAGAAGCACAACGATGGAAACACTAACAACACTGACTTCCCAACGACAGTTTGAATTTTTGCTCCATATTTGTCGAATTTGTTGATACTTAGCTGATGGTCTTCTATAAAATAGGTATTCATAAGTTACTGATTCAGGACAACATGGTTCTATAGAACCATGTACTTTGTTTAAAAAATTTCTAAGCAGTTTTAATCCGCTTAGCACTTCTTTAGAGCCTATTGAAGGCCACGCAAGTTGCTTTGAGTTACCGACACGTCATATTCATTTTATGTGGCAATAATTTAACATAATAAAATTCTTCTTCGCATCTCTTCGACGGAACAAGGAAATAAATTTTTCCATAGTTCATAAACTATTAATTGAATTACATCTGAGTTATTTGATATGCACTGCATGTGAGAGGGAAGCGAGTTTTGCTGAAAACAGAGTTGCGAACTCAACAAGATGCACTCATTTAAGCGAAAAATCATGGGAGTCGGCTCATGTAACATGCAAGGTTTCATTACAAGAATTAAATCGATCTAAAAAATAAAGAGCTATCCTGGAAGAGTAATGGAGAGAAAATTCCTGTAGCTTCCAGTTCAACGAACATATAGCCTCCGATGTTAGCTAAGGCTTTGGAATATTCACAGACTGCGCAGCCAACTCTGACTGGCTTCCGCTGATTCCTCAATTCGTGTTACTTCGCTCGCAATTTCCAACTGAACGATTGCGTGCGAGACGTAACACTTCATTGGATTAAGTTACGATCGTAAATGGTTTTCCCGAAGGCGAACGGATACAGCAAGTGTGAAGGAACTGCTGCAAGGAAACAACTTCAGAATGATATGAACCGGTGTTAATTGGCGGCGATTTTAGTAATGTGGCTGAGGGTATAATGAAAATAATTTCAAATAAAATGTTGACTCATAAGGGCATCATTAGAATTATATGAATCTTTAAAATAGGGGGAAAACGCTTTTCATTTTAAGCTGCTGATTTTGTTTTCTTTAAACCTTCGGAACACTAATATCATAGCACAGTTTCTTCTCTTCAATAAAGGCCAAGATAAAATTCAGAAATTTTACCTTGAGCCGTTCGCTAGCAACGCAAATCATGTTCGTCTTTCTTTGCCGTATCTAGGTGCTACCTTTAGATCCGAGAACAGAGGAATAGATTAAATGAACGTCTTTGTGATACGGCGAGCGATCTGTTACGCTTGAACGACGGAGCTGTAAATTTAATTTTGCTGCTGAGAGTTGCTCTTGCTTTACTTTGACAGTCGTCGGATCCCTCCAGCCTTGTTGTCCTGGCTACTTAAATTTTCAGAGGATGTCTTTGTCTCGCGTAGCAGCAACACGAGAAGAAACAAACAGTTGTATTCCAGCACCGGGCTTGTACCACATTGTAAATTCATTCTTTTACTCGACAACACAAGCTAACTGGTTGCCTTGTTAATTTGAGTTAATGCATATTCATAGGCCTTGGAACGAGCCGCAAGCAGCTTGAGAGCCTTCCTCGCTCGGCCTGAAAATTGGCGCATTGGGACACTTACGGAACAGCGGACTGCTCCTCCTGACACGGACACCGCTCCAGAAGTTGGATGGTGTGTCAAGTCGGGCTCTGCGGCCTCACATGCTCGTCTGGCCACGGGTTCGCACAAGTTATCTCACATTTTAACGTCACAATTTCGAATAAAGCGTTCATTTTCAGGCAGATTTTGGAATTTTAACTGTTTCTGGAGGATTAATTATGTTGTCTGGAGGATTTCTGTTTCTGGAGGATTAATTATGTTGTCTGGAGGATTTCTGTTTCTGGAGGATTAATTATGTTTTCTGGAGGATTTCTGTTTCTGGAGGATTAATTTATAATTATTATTATAATTAAAAAAGATTACCCAAATTTTGTCGCTTATCGCTGTTTTGATGTCGCAAGTTCAATGGAAAGGTTCATTTGAAGTGCATGTTGATATTTGCTGATAACATCAAAATTTAATATATTTAATCGCTCATTTTACTAACACAAGTTAAAAAAACGTTCATTTGATGAAGATACTGATATTTCCTATTTCACGGGACCAGGAGAAAGAATTTTAATGTCACAAATTGAAGCAGGCAAATACTTGAAATTGATGTAAAAATTTCAACAGCTACTATAACTATAGAAACAGGTCTTAATAAGATCAGCAAGTGCGATGATGCATTCCTCATCAATTTTAATTTCAAACTGCGATTGCGGCAGGTCTAATGAACGCAATCTTTCGCTATAGGAAGAATTTTTGAAGGTACCTAATGATATCAGAATTTCTCTAATTCTGTCAGCTCAAAATTGCAAACTAATTACAGAGCTTGCTTGTGGAAATGCAGCGTGCAGCAGGAGCGGCACAGGCACACGAAGTGATTTGCTGTGTTTTAAAGTGCTTTAATTATCATTGAAGATCTGCAGCATCAAATGGCAACTTTCATCGGAGGAGCGCTATACAGCATACGATAATATTTTGGTCATTTCAACCCGTGGAGTATTCCTCAACTTATGTACTGGAGGTTTTTATTGTTGATTTTAACCTCGAAATGCATTTGAATCTAATGCATCTAATAATTTTCACTTTTTTTAACAATTGCAAAAGCTCCCTCTGGTACATTAGTCATTATGGATCTCATTTTTCCCTAGGATATTCGTAACGTTCAAAGGCAAATAAACTCTTTGAAAATTAGATTTTGTTCGCTTACATTCGCGTATTGGTTGTTCATTGAAAACTGTTTAATTTGAATTCACAAAGGCGTAGCTGTTCATGCTGGTATGACTTGATCTATCGACCTCGCAAAAAGAAATCATCACTATAGTTTTATTTGTCGGGGCTTTTTTATGAGCTATAAGAGTGGTAATGTTCAGTGCACTATATATGTGGCGTGTGAAACAGTTTTTTTGAGCCTGAGCTACCATCATCGGGACTTTTTCTGGACCTGACCAAGCTAGCTTATGATCCTGGAGTTAACGTACGGTAGTAGCGTTTCTTTTCATGGTCAACATCTGGGTATTGGGGGGGCTAACGAAAATCTCCGTGTCTCTTACTTCGAGTGTGGTCATTTTGTTTTCTGTTGAGTTCTACACTCGATGCCTTCGTGCTTTTTGTTCCTTCTTGATGGGCGAGTATTTTTTCACGCTTGCAATTTTGATGATTTGGTGTCTTCAAGACCATTTTACCCTGGCTTCCCTGTACCCTCAAAAACTTTCGACCCTTGTTCCCCAATACTCTCAGAATCCTTGTGTCCTTGTTGGCTCACTTGTTCAAGAATTCAACATTGGCCTACTGGAAGCAACTGACTTTTGTGCTTCCAATATTACAAAAGCGCTCATGTTTGTGCGAGGCATTGAGAAACATCGAACCGTGTCATCGCTAACGCAAGAGAACTGATATGCCTCTCTTTCTGTGGTAGGATACTCGCTTGATGTACCACCTGTTTGAATCAAGATAAAAATTGTGAGTCATTTTATATAACTACTGATCTCATCTCGATTGCTGTATAATTCTGGATTAATTTTGGTGTCATTTTCTTTAGGTTGATATATTAGTAACATATTAGAGTGCGCTCACACTGTATTTGTGTGAAAGTCTACGGATAGCAAAACTCAAGTTTAAATAACTTCTAGCTAAAAACATGAATAATTTGTGTCTCTTTTAAAGTGCGTGTACGCAATTTTTCACTTTTTTCGACCTAGTACACCAGTTCTAAGAGGTGGAGTTATTATTAAGGTTGGTCTTTGAATAAAATTATTTTCCTTTATAATGAACTACGTTTACTCATAAATTATTTTACTGAGTATAACTTTATTCAAGTACCGATCTACGGCAGTAGAAACAATTCCTGCATTTTTAACTGTATTTACGTTACAGCGAAATCAAAATATCAGAGGTGAAAAAATTAAAAACTGTTTAGCATTTATCACTACTTTTTAATGAGTAGAAAATTGTACCACGTTCAAAATTTGTGAAGCCTCCGAAATTTCCCAACGTCAATGTGACTTCATTGTTTTATTAAGTCCTTTCCTCAATCGTGAAATATGAAATCATCATTCTTGACCTAGACCAAAGGAGAAACTTAGGATTTGTGACACCTTTTCTTTCGAGTACCTCAGTCTAGAATAACAAATTACTGCACCTAAATATCGAGGAATTGAAGATATTGGTGAAGTTCCTCACGCCCGCAATATTTGTTTCCATGAGCGTGTAAAATTATAAACGAGCAGCGCGCGTACAGCTACGAGAATTATATAAAAATTTTGGAGAATATATATATATATATAAATATATATATATATATAAATATATATATATATAAATATATATATATATAAATATATATATATATAAATAAATGTATATATATATATATATATATTTAATACATGCCTGGTAAGTCACAGGATTTACGTTTTGTGTCATCATTTTTTGCTTGGCAATGGTTTTTTTACCCTAAATTCAATTCCCACGAAATTAAATTCACGCATCAGTTGAATTCTAATGTGTAAATTATAATTCAGCCACAAATAGCAACTAATTTATGCGACAAATAAATACACAAAATGTGCTGAATACATTTGCAGAGCACTGTGTGTTTCAAAACAAAGTCTTTCTCAGTTGGATATTTCTGAACATAACCTTTGTTAGAGTCGAAAATGAATAAATGAACAAGAATCATTGTAGACCTGTAGTGTAGTAACCAGCCTGATTCGAGCAGATTTTGTTGAATTGTTGAATTATTTGTAGTGCTAATAAACTCGGAGGATTCGCAGCGCTCTGAGCCAAATTTTTAGCTTTGGTCCCGGGTAACAATAAAATGCTTAGAAATATTTATTTTCCCTCGTGAATATTTGGTCGTGATACGCAATCAAATCAATAAACCTAGAAAAACTGAAATAAAATAACTAAATTTTCAGAGCTATTATCATTGAATGTAACAATAAAATGCACCAGTGTTCGTTTTTAGTATTTCGACACGCTTAAACAAAAAAGGAAAACATTCTTCCATTCTGCAAGTAGTCACATGAGTTGAGTCCAAGCGTAAAACTTTTAATAAAATCTAGACCTCGGACATAATCTCGAGATCGCGGCGAGAAGAGAAAGGCCCTCGCGTCTGCCGACATTTGGGACTCCCTCACGCACTCCAGCATCTCCCGACGTTCTTTTTAGGGCTTTTGGCTTGACTGCCCGCTCGTCTCATTATGCTGAAAGGGGAAGTGAATTCCATGATAGTGCAAGTGAAATCCTCGCAAGTGGAACTGAATTCTCTCCAAGTGATAGCAGTTAAACGGGGGCACATGACGTCATTGCCGGGCTCAGAGTGCTGGCCCAGCATTTATCCGGCGTGGACTCCTGAAAGTTCGAGCGCACTCCCCAGTGTCGGTGAAGTTTAATGCCCAGTGCTTGTTGAAATTAATGTGATCTTTTTTGGAACTCGTTGATCGGGTGTTAAAAGGTAGACATCGTGTTCATTTTATTCCAGTTAAGGGGGGTCAGGATAGGATTGTCCTTCAGTGTTTTGAAATTTAACGACCTTGTTGTATTTAAAGATTAAGATGCAACAGATTGCTATTGAATCGGACTCGTCACCTTGCTTTACGGGATAACTGCTTCCAAATCTATAAATGGGTACCGGCCAGAAAAAGAAAGTACGTCATTACGTTATCTCATTTGTTATGAAGCATTTAAAACCTAAACGTTGGATGTCTCGTATCTGAACGAACTTTTATGTTTTAGTAATAGAGTGCTGGTTATTTAATCCGTAAAGCTAGCTCGCTAAGAACTTAGTCAGATTCAAGGCCAGCCTTTTAGTTCAGTTAAAACTCACAGAGGAAAAATTAAAATAGAATACCGAACGTGTGGAAACAGGTTTGCCCCTGCAGTTTCCGCACTTCTTAACGCAAGACCCTAGTGTAGAAGTTGACCTGAGCGCACAAGTACACACACAAAACACACTTTTCTAAAACTCCTGCACCATACTTCACATACAGTGGCGCCAGAAAGCAACTCCGTACTGCCTTATTTTTTATCATATTTTAAATTATAGCAAATATAACTAATCATTTGAAGCAAACTTTACACCATAAAATTCTACGCCTTTTTTTATTTATTTATTTATTTATTATTTATTTTATTTATTTATTTTTCTGCCACCCAGTAACTGTGTAGACGTCATTTTATATGAAATGTAAAAAGTCTGCAGGACAAAATGAAACTCCGCATGTTAGAATTTCGATGTAAATATGCTACAATGTCCGCTTTTAAGCTGCGATCGGGCATTTGTAATTGTTATCAGGGCTAGTGAAGACCATAAAGTGCTAAAATCTTTAATGAATTTTAGTCATGCCTCGTCTGATAACCGCAAGGAGATAATTAAACTACACAACAATGGAATATCCAACCGTGAAATTGGTCGTCGATTGAATTGTGACGAAAAAACCGTCCGGCTAACATTGCAAAAGCATCAAAAGACTGGCAGCATTCATAACATCCCAAAATGTGGACGTCCAAGGGTGACATCGGCCACAGAAGATCATACCATCAAGTTCCGGAGTCTTCGCATCAGATTTGAAAGTACCCCAGAGCTGCGTAAAAAGTGTGGTCTTATTGGAAAGTGCTCTGTGTCAACTGTCAAAAATCGGCTGAAAGAGTTTAAGCTAAGGGGATGCATTGCCAGATGCAAACCAATGATATCCGCAAAAAACAGAAAGCGTCGCTTGAATTTCACTAAGAGCCATGAAGAAACAGACGCTTTTTTCTGGAGCAAAGTTCTGTTTAGTGATGAATGCAAATTGGATTTGAATGCCTATTGAATTTGCTGGCATGATGGCATGATCTTCTCTGGCCGATGTCACCCTTGGACGTCCACATTTTGGGATGTCATGAATGCTGCCAGTTTTTTGATGCTTTTGCAATGTTAGCCGGACGGTGTTTTCGTCACAATTCAACCGACGACCAATTTCACGGTTGGATATTTCATTGTTGTGTAGTTTAATTGTCTCCTTGCGGTTATCAACGAAAAGACGAGGCATGACTAAAATTTATTAAAGATTTTAGCACTTTATGGTCTTCACTAGCCCTGATAACAATTACAAATGCCCAATCGCAGCTTAAAAGCGGACATTGTAGCATATTTACATCGAAATCCTAACATGCGGAGTTTCTTTTTGTCTTGCAGACATTTTACATTTCATATAAAATGACGTCTACACAGTTACTGGGCGGCAGAAAAATAAATTTGAGAATGCATTTCTATAGATTAAAAGGCGTAGAATTTTATGGTGTAAAGTTTGATTCAAATGATTAGTTATATTTGCCATAATTTAAAAAATAATAAAAAATAAGGCAGTGCGGAGTTACTTTCTGGCGCCACTGTACGTTGCATGCTGCTGTAGCAACTGTTACAACAGTTCACCTTTTCGAGTTTTTGTAAGCGTCCTTGATTTATCTTAGAGAAGAAGAGATGTTCTGAGCTGCCACTCGTACGGATGCTTCCCTGCACTTCATGGTGTGCTCTCTTGAGGCGAGGAAGCCTGCTGTACTAACCAGACATCATTCAAGCGTCTCAACCTCAGCCGCTTATGATATGGAGGTTTCGTAAGACCCGAGTTTTAGTTATATTAGAGCTTGTTTTAGCTTAGATATTCCTGATGTAACGAACGATATTAACTTTAGAAGCGCACACTATATGTTAATGCTTGTCAGATTTCTCGCTCGCTTAGAGATTGTTCTCTTGTTGTGATGATCCATTTTATTTTCTTCAACTCATTCATATCCCCATTCGCGAGATCTTTTAATTCTGCCCAGGGTGTCACCAACGTCGCCTGTTTAAAATCATAGGCGGATTTGCGTGCATCACGGTAATTTTCCGTAGAGTACACCATGAGGGAAGTAAATCTCTGTTAATTCGACATCAAAGAATGGTCTGGTGTATCTTGTTCCGAGCTGTCGACTCATTTGAGCCTTTTCCATTTACCGATCACTGGTATCGAGTTGCCTGGCGCGCACGTTTCACGGGACCTATGAATATGTGTAATGAGCGACAAACGCATGCTTGCCAACGAGACCTAGGCTATCTGGAGCTTTGTACAACATGTTGCTCGACAGTTACAGGATTTGGTGTAGCTTTGAAGCTCTTTGCCAGTGCTTCCGACGCCTCTTAGTTGATGGGATTTTTTATCTTCAGTGTTGCGTTCTGAAATAAAAGGCTTATGTTGAGGAACGAACTTTTTGTTGCCAGGCTGTGAATCTCTCCTTTCCATAGTGGCATCTTACCTGTTTTCTCATTATTTTTTTAAGGTCTTGTGTAGATGCCAATAAAGTAATCCCGCTAACTAGCTATATTTCTCTTTATTCTAAAGAGGTATGTGCAGTTTAAACACAAGTAAGTTTGAAGTTCCTAAGTTTGGTCGTTATAGGAACATATATTTAAACTCAGGCCTGTCAAAATATTGTTTCCTGTCTACTGAGGAATGGAAAACATCTATTGGGAATATTCGTTTCTAACTTAAATGCATGGCGTATTTGGATAAGTGAGTTCGAGATAGAAGATTGAATTAAGTTTTTTTATAATTGATCAACAACTCTATAGTCTATTCAACCATCGTTGTCCCTAACAAATTTCTAATTTGGTGCTTCTATTTACTAAATTTTCCCTTCGACTTATTGGGACAACGAATTTTCCCTTCGAATTTGGACAACGTATCGATTTTGAGTGGAAACAAAACTGGCAGTTAATTAATGCAACCGTAACCTGATTACAAAAAAAAACAGCTTTACCAAAATTCGAACACATAATTTCAGTGAATTTATTTACCATTCAAGCTGTGAACTCATGTTCTACATCTGTAATTGCCCAAATATGAAAGCGGAATCGTTAACAAGCCTGCATCGAGCTGTTCAGTTTAATTTTTTATTATTACCTCAACAGTTACAACCTTTACTGAAGCTGCGCTCATGAGGATATCAATCTGTTTCTATCCAAACATCGTCCTGCGTTTACTGTAATAATCCAGTGAATTAAAGTCTAGTGAATTTGGCGGCCACATGCTTATCGTCAGGGGAATACTAAAGCCTGTTCGATTTGCATTCGTTTTCAACTTTATTGAGCAATCGTTTAGTATAAATTCAAACCTTTTCTGTCTTTAAAGTTGTCGTTATCGTATTAGAGAAGAGGTTTTATAACTGAGCTGACTCTTCTTCAATTACCGTGGCTTGGAGCGAAATGACTTCAAACTCAAAAATAAAAAAGAAACTTTTTCATGGAACGCTTCTTTATTACATTAGGTGAGAAGAAATGGTTTTTTAGGTTCTTAATCTAACGAAAGGGAGTGGGTGAGCAAAAAACAAGCTGAGTGAGATGCTTCTTCTGCCCGTGTTTTGCGTTGGCTATCATCACCAGTGAGCTGCGTTCTGGTGAATACGTATTTACATTTACCGAATTGGAATCGAACCAAAGCCTTTCATCACCAAAATCTAATGGTTATTACACAGTTTTGAATACTTGATGTCACGATAGCACTCACTTTATTCTCTATGACGGTGGCATCGGTATTTTCAAGATCATTATTTAAGTAATTTTAATCACTTGAACAATTTATTTCCACGAGTAAGGCATAGAATTCTTTCTGAATATTATCGCAATGGGCAGGTTGAGAAATAATTACTTATGGGCACAACTAAGTTCAGTGATTTATTCTGCATCCTATGGAAACCTTATTCTACGTTTACAAGTTCCTTCAATACAATACATTTAGCTTAACGTGCTCTAAACTAATTGAAAAGTGGTATAGTGAAAGAACGTGAAAATTATATTAATTTGATAAACCATATTAGATATGATGCAAGCGAGAACTTCATGTTCAAAAAGTAAATTTTGGATGAGTTGAATTTCAGAGCAGAAACCTTTTTAATTTAAACCATGGGTTTTTTAGCAGCTAGATTCATCTATACTAATTAAAGAAGTAAAATCTAAGACTCTTTTTAAATGCTTTGTTATAGTTTTTCACGGATTTTTAGAAGACCTCGAGCTGCAAGTCTAATTATCAATGAAATATAAACTATTTAAATTGACTTTTTGGAGAAGAGTATTACCCATTGCAAGAGAATTGTTTCCTGTACTGCTTTGTAAACTACTGGCATACACCCTACCCCCCAGTCTAACTTTTTCGTTGGAGCATGCATGTTTTCGCCGCCCAAGCGATTAAATTACCTGGGCGGCGAAAAATATGCATGCAGGCGGCGGAAAAGTTAGACTGAGCGGTACGGATAGAAATAACCTGAACTCTGCTATGCACGTCACTAAGTGGCGACTAGTCTCTCCACGGTACATACCTGTACTGCGAATAAGCGTACATTTATTTATACACAAGGTAGCTTCGGCGAAGCCCAGGCATCGTTTCTGTAAAGCAGAAAAAATTACCAACATGCAACAAACTTGATCTGGGATCAATCCTCAAATAATACACATAGAAATTTAAGCTCATTAGGGGCACATAAGTTTTAAAAAGTCGACTTGGTTTTTTAGGACAGGTACAATATTTTCTCGGGAATATCAAAATTCACGGGTTTCATTACTTTTCTAGACTTTTGTGACTAATGACCATAAATCCCTAAGTCAAATTAATATTCGTGGATTGTCCTCAGAATGATTTTACGCAATAATTTTAATGAAAGTAGTTTTTTCTACTTAACTGAGAGGATGCCTGCGTGTTAGTGAAACTGCATTGTGTATAAATATGCACAAAGTCACTGCAGCGCTGTATAATGTACGGGCACAATTTTCAGAACTCAATCATCATTCGGGCTTTGATTTCAACAGATCTCGGGACTTTCAGGGACATTTCAATTTTACATGTGTTGTGAAGGCACCTAGAGTCAGCGGGGCCTTTTAATTTCTCCAGTTATCTTCTCTAACTTGGATATCACTGAAGAATGAAAACAAACTAATTATTTCGAACGCAGGAAAATGACCCAAAAATTTTAGCTTAGAACGACTTCCCGCATTAGGGGAATACAACCATTATCTATTTGAAAAACAGCACTCATAGGAGGTAGATGTGAGGTACTTAGCTTTAATTAAGTTAAGTGGGGTTTTCTTTCGTGAATATAATTTTTTTTGTTACGGGCCATCTTTTCTGTTCCCTTCTGTCGTTTACTTTCAGTACCTGTTACCTTATTCTACAATTTTACCCCCTATCATGAAATTCTTGAAATCTTGTGGTTTCTCTGCGCAGGGTGTCGAGACACACCTAAAGCCTAAATTCCCCGTTCCTTTAATTCAATACTCATGTGATGCCTTCCTCTTTCCTTTCTTGGAAACACTTTTGTTGTAATTAGGGAGGCCGAAGTAACTCATGCTTTTAATGATCTGCAACTTCTTCTTCTTTGCATAGATAAATACATAACATTAATAACGTCAAATTAGATTCAAAGTTATCGTATATATGCTTATATGCACATTCCAACTTCCACTGCGATAGCAATTTTTATATACAAACACGTGCTCCAGTCTATCAGAGCATCATTCAATTACTCTCATCCATTTACGCATCCATATTAAGTTACATAAACACATTCATTTACACATTCATTTAAAGCTACACATTCATTTACTCGTACACATTCATTTACACATCCACATTCAATTACACTTAAAAATACAGCACTCAACTAAACAAAATTCAAGTAGCGCTGCTCAAGTACCTTGTGTTTGTGAGATTCAAGAGCATATCGGAATGGCAATTACGTGGTGAGAGAGCAAAACAAAGCTCGCAGTAAAGTGTTGACAAGTTTTCTGATTGACGATCACTTTCCCCTCGCTTAATTGGACGCGCTTCGCAGGACAATAGCAGATGATCAAATAACGCTCGTCTTTGTGGGCGTTATGGTGGCTGTTGTAGGGATTATCGTAATTAATGGAGCTGCCCAAGCAAGCCGGCCATTATGAAGTGCCGCCGGGCAGGGGACGGTCGCCCAAATGGGTTAATGTGAGATGTGACTCGTGACTTCCTCAGCCGCTGACATTGACACGCATTCTTCGGTCTCAAAGAGAGAGAAGCAAAAGCTGTCTCCTATTTGAAGGAATGGTTTTTCACTTTTTCCTGCGTACAATGTACACGATCAGGTAAATTTTGAAATTATAGAAGGCTGTTAAAATTAGTGGGAGACCCTTATGTCTGAATGATGGGACGCTAATGTATGAGTGTTGGTGCAAATTTGTCTGAGTGTTGAGACAAGGTATTAAAACATCGGCATGAACAGGTCACTATCTCTTACCTTAGTAAGAGTAACTCACATCTCTAAGAGCGATGACATAACTAGCATTGATAACTACATGCTAATTTCTCAATCAACAGTCTTTTGTAAGAGATTTGAAAACATAGCGCAATGAAAATGTACCCTTATTCCAGTTTTCAATCGCAAAAATCAACATCTCAAGCCATTCTGAATCCCATCTTTACGCACCGTAAACAATACGTAGCATTCGACAGGTCAAATTCAGAGCTGCAAACTATAACCCACGGCGTCCGTCAAGAATCTCTTCTTAGGCGTTTTCCATTTCTTATTTTTACCAACGGCCCATAAATTAAAATCAGTACCTTCCCTTAAATTTGTTCTTTTTTCGTGCAACAACTCATTATCAACGAGTTTTCTCGTAAATAAGCGTAAAACTTATCAAATCAATTAGTTAGAAACTGAAAAATGTTAGCCTCGAGCCAAAGGCCAATAAAATTTGCTTAAATGTTATCGAGGCTGAAACCACTGTTATAAAAATACGAGAAAAATACTATTTCCCAGCGTTGTGATTAGCGGTGAAAATATTCAAGAGGCTGACAGTTGTAATTTTCGGGCAAAATAATAGACACAAACTTAACTTCCATAGACTAAATCCATGTTACGCGGGAGAAACTATTCAAATTCATTAGAATTTTGCACTAAGTCAGGCAAACTCTACCTAATAATGCCTTTAAGTTGCATTACAACACATCGATTCATCCATACATGGATTCATCCGTTTATCCAATATGGCATTGAAACTAGGCATACTACAGATAAAAATAAACTTGACAGAGTATTCACGTAGAAAAAAAAATCTGTAAGAGCTGCAGATCTCCGACTTAGAATACAACGCCTGCACCAATAGTCCTGCGAACTTAATGATTCTAAAACTGTCTGACTACTACAACCATCTTTAAAGAATTTCACATACAAGATGCTTTAATGTAATGAAAATTCTAACCTTTGAATAAAAATTCACGCTTGAACTGACCACTTTGAATTAGTCATGAACACATAGCTTTGTTCTATCCACGTGTTGAATCACAAAATAGCTTTCTTTTTGCCAGTGTCAAGTTATTGAATTTTATTCCAGTTATATGTCATGCCTCTACCTGCTCAGCACTCAAAAGCAGATTTGAATAGTATGTGATCTCAAACTACCATCCAAATGAACTATGAATAAACATTAAATAGGAACCGATGTGATTTAGGGAAACCAAACTATATATCGTATCCAAACAGCATTCCTTGCTTTTAATAATGGGCCGGACAAGCCTCTATCTATGGAGCTACCAATGCTCACATGCATATATGTCCGTTATGTGTTAATATATATATATATAAATATGCACGTTTGTGTGTATGTATGTATACGTATTTGCAATACATCCGAGGAGCAAAAACCTTAACAAACTGCACTTTTTTCAGTTCGATATCAGCGCATCTGTCGAATGTGCTTAACTAATTTTGAGTAAGATGTATTAGTGCGCTAAGGTAATTTTTATGCTGCACTTCAGAATAATATTCGTTCAGTTCCTGAAATGTTGTCAAAGCCGCCTCGTACCTTATGGCCCACAGTCCATATATGTTGAATGTTAGGTAATAAGTGTATTCTTGTGCCTTACAGTTAACAACATATATGGTTGACGAGAATAAATATTTCAAAACCTTTGAAACATGAAAACATATTTCATATTTATGGACATTACCAAAGAAATATCAGGCGACGTGGAACGTATACACTCAGCCTATGTTATAAAGTTCGAATCGCAGAAGTTGGTCTTCCCTCAAATTTTACTCGTCTCTCATGCCTCCAACAGAAAATATGCGTATCAACGATTTTGACGCATCAAGTGAGGGCAAAATTCATGTCAGATTATCAAAATGAATATTAGTGAGAGGAGTCGTTAAATTTCAACATCGAAACACAGTTTTAAGATAAAACAACATAGCATATTTGTCCCTTAATAAAATATCTGTACCTTAAACTCTATGTTACTCAAGTAATGTCGATTATTTTGTAGAATATTGGCGTAAGTTTTTCGTGTTTAAAGGTCATATTAAAATTGTTCTACATCATCAGTTATTTACCAAATTTAAAATGCAGCAACTTGATCTACACATAGCAGTTATGAAGCATATGCAACGAATGAAAGAAATTGCTTGAGGTAGTTTTTTCAGATATCGAAGTGAAACGTTTAGTTTGATTGACTAGCCAAAAAAAGTTGTTCGAAAAACATCATTCTGCATTGTTCAAAGCTGTAAAATCTACCATCATTACTATGAAACTTGCAAGTCAAATAAAAATACTCTTTTCAACCGTGCTCTTCCTACCGAAAAGCATGAGAAAAGTTTTAGTGATTGGAACATAAGTCCCCCACGAAATTTCTCAATCCAGAGAATCTACAGCACGCTCGGCTAACAAAATATTTTTTGAAGAAACTAAGTTGAGAAATAACGTTTCATTCTCAATATTCTCCTGAGATTGCACAGTTTCATTCATCATGCGTTTTGAGCAGTAATTCTTGCATTTTGATTTATATTTTCTATTTGATTGTCTTAGGTTAACAACAGGCTAACAGCAAATGGAAAATGAGCTGAATTTCATAATTTGCTTCTACATCTAACAAATTTTGCTAGGTTATCTTTTTAAGCTCGCTGGCAATTAGAATGATATAGCTGGGAGAAATAGGGATTCTGTTGCGGGATAAATATTTTCGTGATGCTTGTCTTTTTTATCTTTAACTAAGAATTTAATATTGACGTTAGTTTTCTCAAATCCGGTTCTTGTTACCGGAAATAACGAAAGTAGACTCGGGGACGTGAATCATATCATACTTCCTAATTAACACGTTTGCTGCCGCTTGACGCACAAGTTCGTCAATTGTTAAGCACGGTTGCAAGTACAGAATTCAAAAAACGCTTTACTGCTTGAAAAACTTGTGTCTTTCCTAAGAAGTGTAAAAATGTAATAACATGATAATATTTACCTCGTATGCTTAAATCTCTTCTGAGAAAAGGGGTTGAAATAATTGTAATGCTGTTCATTTACTGGGAAGTAAATGAGCAATTTACCTAGTGGGACTCGTATATCCTAATACTGAGCCAACGTGTTAACAACCGTTATTCAATGAAGCAAAAGCCGTTTCAGAATTTCAAACGCGCTTTGAACTGACGTCTGCTCCAGGATCGAGGAAGTAACGCTGCTTGAGAGGAAGAACACGGAAAAATAAACCTTTTTGTTTTCTAGTTTCGGTAGCCCTGATGCACTCCGATCGTGCGCATTCTCAAGCTTATGGATAATTCATCCCAATCTGCTTAATAACTTTTCAGACGACTTTTTTCAGGCATGGGAAGACAAACTCAGTAAAATTTGTTCATAAAACTATTATAACTTATGCTTCAATTCTTATGTGGGTTGTGGTATAAAAAAGCACTGATATGAGCCGAGATTCTGCATGGCTGTTTTATGCATCGCTCCTACAGCACAGGCTTTCATGTTCAATGCAATGATCTCAGATTGATTGATTCAGCGACCTTGTGGAGCAACAAAATGATATCTCAGGGTTATTTGTGCATCTTAGGAGACCAACAACACGCGCCTATGGATTTTCATTTTCCTGATGGTTTCTGTGTTTTTCACTGCAACGCCCGCATCCACCGGTCTCTTGCAGTGCAAGATTGGTGCACAGATTACGAGGGGTCATCTTCTTATCTGGGCTCAATTAAACCTTATCCAAAATTTGTGGGACCTACTGCATAGGAGCTGCGAGACTCAACACTTCTTTTTCCTTCTTCTTCGTTGGAAGATCTTCCCCAATAATTTAATGCATATTTTATTAGATATATTGGGAAATCCTGTAGAATGTATCCCTAATAGTATAAAAGTGCCTATGAATGTCTGATTCAGTAAACTATTAAGCTTTATTGTTTTTAATTTTTGTCCACATTTATCTGCTGTGTGACAAGATTTTTGGCTGCGCAGTGGAGTTATTACATTGATGTGCAGTGCATATACGATTAAAATTAAAATGGTCTTTTTACTCTATTCAACAATTTTTGGTGCCTGCAATTTTACAAAACAATCTTTTAGAGCACGCTCAAATTACTATGTTGAACAATGGAGTAACCACGAGCCAAACACCATTTGCCGATTACAAGTTGCTTCTTGTACAATTTACTTCCTCCTTTATGAAACTGTCAAATGCATTCATCGCAACATCCTCACTACCAGCAGATATTTCTACCGCTTGTCTGGGATGCTTTACAAGGCTTTTCTGTCGCTCACATGAGAACATTTACAATGCTCCTCGCCTGGGCTTGCTCCGATAATATATCAAGGAAGTATCATCGTCAAGAATACATGCAACAATAGAGTGTCGGTCTGCGCTGCAAGCCAACGCCAAGTCCCCAGCCAGACAAAGAGGCGAGCCTGAAGTGAAGCTCGTCAAATCTTGCGCTGCCGGCGGAAGACAATTGTTGAGGCCGAGGCAAGAAGAGGTCAAACTGCTCGAGCTTCTTTCATAAGGCTCCGACGATGACTCAAGGCTTATTGTTGTGCGCATAATATACAGATCTCTTATCGCGATCTCTGCCGGACCGCTCGACACAGGAGACAGCTGACGACTCCACTCATGAGAAAACTTACCCTCACTTTCTTGGGATGTTTGCTCTGAGTGCCCATAAAGCGAGTTTCTTCATCAAGCTCTCGTGTTACGAGATTATTATGGTGTAATTTGCTCCATAGTACACCATGTTTACAAAGCCTCATACACAGACTTGCCTAATGAGAACCTTTCCCAGGAGGTGGCTCCGCTCCGCCGGTCCAGCTCTAACTTTAGTTTCAATTCACAAAGTTTGAATGTTTGCGCCGCAGCAAGCAGCTTCTCGGGCCCTGATACTCGTGCCTGCGCCGCTCGAGTTATGGACCATTATAGCCGTGAAGCAGTTCCCCTGAACTGTTGCTCTCGTAACAACTTCGCTCGTGATAATCGAAGCAATTAGGAAGGACGTACAGCTCCCTGGCTCAACTTTTGTTTCCTGTATTTGTCGAGCGACTGAAATCCTCGCCCTTTTTGGTTAGGTATTTTCTGGGTGAGGTTCATGAATCAGTCTCGTATATTGAACACATATTTATTGTAAAGTTTGGGCTAGAGATAACATTTGTTGCTTATACATGCATTGCTTATCTACGAAGTTTTTTGCTAGCGTTACTCAGAGGTGAGCATGTTATCTTTTATATTAGTTTCATAGATTTATAACAGAAGTGCAATGATATTCATTAAAAATTCGAATTAGCTGGTTGCCGTATCTCTTACCTAGGTCGGGAATTTGTGCTATATCATTTATTTCTATTTTCATACGGCGTTACTCATTTGCTGGCTTCACGTACAATTTTAATGTAGTTTATATGATGTAAATTACTATGCGCGAGTGTTTGGCTAATCAAAGGCAATATTTAAATATAACGCAGCCCATACTCTTTGATGCCATTGGACCTATTTTGACAGCAATTTTTAATCGCTTTTCGACCCAAGTATTAAAAAAAATAGTCAGTTCCTATTCGCATTTCGAGGCGACGGTTATTTTTCTGAAGTAAGTCGCTCTAAATACGCGTCAGAAACACCGTACTTCCAATAACGAGCCACCACTCCCTGATGCTTGCTCTATTCAGGGCGCCAAATTCCCTTTTAAAAAAGCCTTGTTCATTTTTGCCGTAGAATTCTGTCCAATTAGCGAGAAGGCTTGCTCTTCTCGCAAAATTTATTGTCCGTGTTGAACTCCTGATTCCCGCGAGCTTGGAAAATACCCGAACAGAGAATGCGGCTCCGGTGAGCGCGTCTTATGCACTGAATTTACCTCGGGCGTAATCTCTTCATGGCGAGTATTTCCAATGCTATTTTGATAACTCATTTACCTCGCATTTTATTCTCCTAGCAGGTTACATGCTTCCGTCACGCTCTTCTAGCACCTTAACTGGTTTCTGGTTTCCGTCTAGCTTAACTGGTTTCTGGTTTCCGTCTAGCTCAACTGGTTACTGGTTTCCGTCACGCTCAACTGGTTACTGGTTTCCGTCACGCTTAACTGGTTACTGGTTTCCGTCACGCTTAACTGGTTACTGGTTTCCGTCACGCTTAACTGATTACTGGTTTCTGTCACGCTTAACTGGTTACTGGTTTTCATCACGTTTAAAATCATGGCATGTTTAAAACCAGTTCTTGCTGAGCAGTAAAGTGAATAAGTGAATGCGTCACAGTCCTGATTACATCAATCTCCCAGTGGTAGGTGATGGGAAGAATGTTTCCCAATCCCGATGTTTCACTTTCAAGCGTAAAATTAATGCTTGTAGTAAACGAGGAATTTAAACGCAATTTGTGGATCAAACTCTGCAACAGAGCTACGCACCAGTTCTCAGTTGAATAGATCATGGAGTTCGTGTGATGCAAGTGTTGTGATCAGATGCAGACGAGAGGCCTGGTATTACGAGGGGCTCTGAGGCTGTGTGCTCTTTGCTTGGAGCTCTCTACCTAGTAAATGTCCTATTTCTAAAGCAGAATAGAACAGAATAAAATAGAGTGGTATGGAATAGAAAAAAATAGAATAGAGTAGAATAGAATAGAACAGAATAGAATAGAGCAGATAATATAGAACAAAACAAAATAGAATATGGCATCAGGAACGAGCCAAGTGGCCCATCATCGGGTTGTCCCCGGGTTCCGTGTCGTCAAGCCCCTAACACGTGAAGACTCCAAAATAAATCACATTTACGGCCTTCAATTTTCTCGCACGAACATCACTACATTCGTAATAACACGATATATCTAAACGCAGCCGTTACACAAAATGTGGTTTCATGTTTTGACAGTTTTCCTCGTGTACGTAGTAGTGTTAGTGTCAAAATCACCTCTTTTTCACGCCATATTAACGCATTGCCAAAATAATTGTAAATATGTCACATAATGAGACACTGTTTCTGATAACGCCTACTGAGTGACGCAAATGGTTTTTTCCTGAAAATCTCTTTGAAAAACCGATGAACCATTGTACTGCTGAAAAGTAGTGAATTGAGCGTTCACATCCCGCTAGTAGAGACAACATTTTGAGATGATTCCATTATCTGATCATATAAAATCAAAGAAAATTTAGAGCCGGAGCTGCCTTGAAATTTTTTTCATTCATTTAAGGTAATTCTAGTCCAGACGTCGTCCTCGGTGTCGAAAAGGTCACCTGGAGTAACATCATTGAAGAGTAAAACTAATCGATCCCACCCTCGAACTAGTTTGCTGTATATTTGAGTTACTATGAAAAAAATCTATAAAAGTTTTGGTCCATAAATACTACCATTACATTACACTGACCTAACAATTTTTTTATACATGGGAAATGAGTTCAGTCACTTGCATGCGTCGCTCGTAACTGAAGGTCCGGGGTTCTAGAATCCAGGTTGCGGAGTCGGAGGAATACACTCGCGACTCCGACTCCGCAATCTTGCTAGAATCATCGTTGTCGCTTTTCTCCATTTTGTAGATACCTCATCTGAGAGTAGGGGATCAGAGTTGTACTACGTGTTCCTAGAGTACGCGGACTGTGTAGTGTCTCATAGAGCCCATTCTTTGTCTTGTAGTCGGAGCTTTGAGCAATGAAGCCGAGGATTTTACTCGCAAGTTCTTATTTTATCTTATCTTATTTATCCAATTGTTTGTCGTGCTTGAGAGCATTGGTGATGATAATGATCGCTTTGTTGGTCTTTGCTCGAATTAGAGTATCATTCATGTTAAGATGGAAAGGCCAATTATTATGCACTTCTGATGCGTATCACGGAGCATTTTTCGATGTTATACTCATTTGCCAGATCTCGGGCCACTGGTTCGGCCAAGACGGTTCCGGTCTGCTTAGATTATGATTCTATCTCTCTGGGTAGGTCCCCAGGGGCAAAGTTTGTTTCATCCGTGAATTTGTCAATTTCATTGATGATTCCGAGGTCAAGGTCGTTGATGCAAATGATGAAGAGTAATGGGTCTAAAACGCTTTCTTGGGGATCCCCTGCAGTTGCTTGTGTAGTCACCAAGTCGCTTGCGAATCACCAGTGAACCAGTTTCGTATCCATCAATTGTATACTCCCTGAATACCATAAGCTTCTAATTTGTCAATAAGCATGCTGAGGGAAACTTTAAAGAAGGTTTTTTACGATTGCGATCTGTTTGGGTTTGACCGTAAATGTTGACCAATGGTTCGGGTAGGATTTTTTTTAGGTCATTTTTCACTAGCATATTTATAGACACTTTGGGGGTTTGCTTTGGCTAGTACTGCAACTGTGATTCCTTTATTTTGCTTTGTATGTTTGATCATCATCTTGCAATGATGGCTCTGCAGGTTCGAATATACTCAAAGCAATGGGCTCCTGTATGGTACATTTCAAGTGCTAAACGGAATTAAAGCTCTCTACATAGTGAGTGCCCACTCCCTATAGTCAGAGCTTTCACGCTTGTGAGAGTCCTGTAGCTAGTCAGAGCCTTCTACCTAGTGAGTGCCTTCTTCCTAATTAGAGCCTTCAGCATAGTGAAAGTCCTCTAGCTAATCAGAGCCTTCTACCTAGTGAGTGCTTTCTTCCTAATTAGAGCCTTCAGCATAGTGAAAGTCCTCTAGCTAATCAGAGCCTTCTACCTAGTGAGTGCCTTCTTCCTAATTAGAGCCTTCAGCATAGTGAAAGTCCTCTAGCTACTAGTGAGCGTGCTCGGCCTAGCCAAAGCCATTTACCTAGTGAGCGTGGTCTACCTAGTGAGCGTGCTCTACTCGATAACCACCCTCTACTTAGTTAGTGTTCCGTAGCAATAGTCAGCTGCTGTAAATCCTACAGCAATCAGAGTAGACGCCTAAATAAACCATAAAATGAAAAATCCCTTATTCTTTTTCTTTTTCGTCTCAATAAGAGTGCGAAACTGCGTGATAGTAATGGAAAGTGGATGCGTTATTCATTTTAATGTGCTTGTTTTTTATTTCAGTTTTGAAGATAATCCGTTCTATTGTTTCCTTTAAAATTTTATTAAATAGTTTTTTTCAAGAGACTCGACCTTCATTAGCCCGAGCCCGCGCTCTTCCATCGTTTTTTTTAATTAAGTTACTCGATCAGTTTTCGGGATCAAGTCAAAGCCCTTTTGTTAGGCTGTGGTGTCCTGACTAACCGTGTCAGTTAGAGTTTGATCCAAAGTTTTTTTAAACATCAAAGTTAAAGTTGTGAGCCTTGTGAAACTCTGACTATTGTCCTTTCTTTATAAGACTAGCCATAACAGTGCTTGTAGAAATAATTTCGAACTCTTCTTCATTTCACCGAATTTTGAAGCAAAGTTATGAAGCCGTCTCTTTAGGTGACTACCCAAATTGGAAGTTGGCTTCCATAACAAACAAGCGACGAGCTGGAGACCTTCTTTAGACTTGTAATGGAGACTCGAGCATTTCCCTTTGTTGCTTGTCACGTCATGTCAAAAATGCGCTGCAGGCACCTGCGTTGACGCGAGACATAACCAGCAGCCAGGCGAAGCAGCTCTTGCCCATTCTCTCTAAAAGCTTTGGCAGGAAAACATCAAAGTGTCCGCGCCCTCTGTGACAAGAGCGAGGTTATCTCCTCACGGAGGGTGCGTTAGGCAGGTGGCTCATGTTTTTGTTTTGAAATATAGAGTCCAGAGCAATAGAATGCTCAACAATCATATGAATGCACGTCTCTTTCATAAAAAGATATTGTTAATCGAATAGTGAGAAACAAGGATCCCGTGTAACGTGTTGTATGGAATTGAACCGACATGCTTTTTTGTTAGCTATAAGAAACCTTTGGTATGAGGCCGAGTCAAATGTTCGTTAAAGTCTTGCAATCTTGCTGTGCATGTGCTTGTATGCATGTCTACATAAATATGCTTCACGTTATGGAAGCCCATATTACTTACTTCGAAAACGTAATGATTTTTTTTAAATCAAAGTTAATACATCAACTTGAAAATCTTTTTTCTTTGATTTTTGTACTATTTTCTAACTAGTTGCACAGACGCACGTCCACAAATAACATTGACTTTGATTGCACGATTGATAGCCCTCAATTCTGTCTACGTGGCAAGAGAAAATGGCGTTCATGCTGCAGATATCAAATCTCTCAGGAATGTGAATGTTGGAGATCTCGTAGTGATTTCCGAATCCATTTATCCTGCGTATTTCATGAAAATGTCCTGCATTGTAGAACATTTCCCTCCTGCTCACCTCAAGTTAAAGATGCTGGCAAAATTAGCAAGGGCAGCAGTTCGTTCAAGAAATTCATGAGGTATTCTCGCAATGATTAACTCGTGAAAGTATGTGCGGTGAAATTATGTTATGAGACAGGAGAGATGACGCGAAAAGGCAAAAACTAACTCGATAAAATAAGCTGAAGCTAAAATGGTGTCTGTGATGGCTATGGATTAATGAATACCCCTGTGTTCTTTAGACTAAAAACTGCTTTCCGAGGTTCGAATATCGAGAGAACGTATAGATAAGGAACTCCAGGTTGAATGCAATAGTAGGTTAAAATGATAAACCTCACCAATGAATTCTTGGTATTAAATTCTGATTCGTAGACGCGTCATCCCCTGTGCCGCCATTCCACACATGACAACGAGAGAGCAATATTGAACACTGCCGTGTTCATTTGAAATCCAAGATGTAAATCAGTGAAAAACTCGGGTTTTCGAGCCAATAAAACCGTAGCCAGTCAATAATGCTTGATGCCTTAGCGGTGGTGGTCAATTGGCCAATAAAATATCCAATCAACCTCTCGTGTGCGATAATGGGATGCGGCAAAAACGTGCGACCACAGTCTATATTAATCACGCGTCAGCGATGATGGTCTGCGAGCGGGAATAATGTAAATACCGCGCAACACCGAGCGTCGATGTTAGCTACACGAGTCCGAGTGATGAATGTTGGTCACCTGAATGTTCAAAAATGATGAAATTCGAGTGACTATCATCACCTTAATCAAATAGAGCCCGTGACTCGCTTTGATGAGTGCACGCCGCTCCCAATTTTCAATTTACGCCGAGAAATGAACGCAATAATCCCAGTTAACTTTTGCAGCTCAGCCGGAGCTGGACGTTGATTGCGACATGGCTCTTTCACTGTGAAAAATTCCGTGTTGATCGCTGCCAGCCGCGCCGGGAGAGACGGACCGCGCACGCGTGTCTTGTTGAAGTGTCATACTAAGTTCACGTGGAGCGCTTCAATTGTAACATAGCGCAATTTTGGGCGGTGGTTCTCAGTCCTGCTAAAAATCGTCACTTGCACGGATTACGTATCAAAGCCCCGGCAGTGCAGTAACGTTCGCGCAGGTTTCTGTACGGTGGACAAGGGTGCCGTTCGCTTGCACAAAATTACGTGCTCCGTGCAGGAGTTTTGCTCTGAATTCAATAACGAAGTCTAGTGAACATTTTGCACCGTCCTTGCGAAGCGCTGTCATCGCTGACCAAGTATTGCTGCTCTGGTTGACGGCTAACAGCACCGATCACGGCAACGATTTTTAACATATGAGAATGATAATGACAATTTGTCCATGTAGTTACCGGGCGTGCACTCATCCTCAGTTTGTAAAAGTTCTAATTCAATGAAAGATCAATTTTATTTCAATATCTACTACGCTCAGAACATCTTGGGGTAAATCCACACCTTTATACCTTCAGAGTAAGACTGGAAAGAGGGGACTTTCAAAATCTATTATTATTTCTTTATGAAGCAAACAAGCTAAACGGTGGTGAGATCCATTTCACCTTAAATGCATTCGCATCTGTCTATTTGTTGCTACGGCTCAAATTTGGCTCAAATGAGGCGTATTCATTTCATGTCTTCAGCTGCGCTTAGACTGAGAGCAGGATGCGGATATCATTTATCGTAATGCTAATAAGATGGAATGAACGCTATCATATCTCTATATAACGCCGAGGTTCGCAACGTCGATTCGCTTAGGTAAACACCAAGATGTGAAGCTAACAATCCAACGCGAAAAACTAATATTTTGTGAAATCAGGTGACAAAATGTTATGAAAAAAATGAAACAAATATTTTACATTACAGAGATCATCAGTGGACTAACGTTGCGAAAGGAGCAGGTAAATCAACTGTTTGACAGAGCACAACAGTACACTGAAGCGTTTGTTATGCAGCTTTTATCGGTTTGCTGATTTGAATGAGTAAATTGTATCATAAATAGATGTACAACTCGTTGCCGCGATACGTATGGAGCAGTAGCGCTCGTGAATTCATCGTGCTGCATGAAGCCGTTATCATTGAGACCGAGAGAGGGTCGAGCGATTGTTTTTTTTTTTTCTTGACTGTTTGATATCAGGCCTATTCTCAAATTAAATATGACTTCAAAATCCTACAGCACCTGACAACTCTGCAGGGTTCCCAAGCGCTCTGTGATTTCAAACTCCCATTCTATTTAAAAATGGGTAAAATTTTATCATATGCGCGAAAAATAACCAATCTGAGACATCTCTGGCTTGCGCTCAAAGATCTGGCAAGTGGCGGGCGGAGCCAAGTAAAGAGCTGGCCAAGCTACACATGCGCTACAGCTCATTCCTCAGCAGCCCTATGTTCGTTGATATTTCAGTATCATCTAGTGTTATTAATTGAACTATTTTTAGTCGTATACTTAAATTTTTATTCGTACTGAACTATTTCTATTCCTACGCTACCATTTTTATCCCTAAACTACTATTTATATTACTGCATTCATATTTTTATTCCTACAATACTACAGTATTTTTATACAACTTTTTTTGTCCCGTTTTTCTATTCTTACACTACTTTTTGTATTTTTACACTACTATCTTTATTTCCACTGCTCTATTTCTGTACCTACGCTACTATTTCTATCCCTACATGTACTAAAGACTACGTCATTTCAAGATTTTTTGACGATAGTTTTTTTCTATCTATTTATTTTAAACAATCTCAGATGAATGGCCTGCGCTCAGAATTTTACAAGATGCTGCAAAATTCAAAAGGCATTTCTAGCAGATTAACAATGGTCTCCAATTTCTGTGACATTACCTTGGTAGATCGAAATAACGAGAAAATTCTTTCGGTGGTGCAAAATTCATCATTCATGATGCATGTGTGACAATAAATGTTTCATGACGGAGATTTGCAAGAGCGTCAGCCCAATACACAAACAAATTTAGAGCGCCGTGCCTCACGTCGATATTTTAGAGCTTTTTTCTTCCACCTGAAAATCTAAACAGTAAATGGACTTTTTTGTGATAAAGCCTGTGAAAGGAAAAAGTTGGGCACATCTGGACAGTATTGGCGGCCGCGGGTCATTTTGTATTCACATGAGCGCCTGTGCCACCAAAATAGGATGTCCGTTCAAAATCATTTCGCCCGCGTTTCCCTCTTCTCATCTTCGCGCCGCCGCCTGCATGCGTCCCACAATTTCCCCTCACGCTCTAAACAAATGCTCTCTAAAATGTAAAGCGCGTTCCTCAAGGTGGAAAGCCCCGACGGGAAATCAGGGCAAAGGAAATTGTGAATATTGGTTAATTTTTCTAGACCTTCGACCTCTCGTTGTTCACTGCAAGATGTAAATATTATTGGCTGCCCTCGCTTGAAAACATATGAATTCGTGGCCCAATTGCATGTTTGTTTTTTCCGGTGATGACTCAAGGACATCAAGAAGCAAAGTGATCAGACGCTTGAGCGTTTGAATGCAAAAAGCCATGTAGGTTATTCTGAATGCTGCGGCAGCAGCAAAAAAATTCGGATTAGGAGAGTAATTTTTGCGTGACTGAAGCATAAGTAGATTTATCGGGCATCAAAGTTGGACCCGACGCATCAACTTTCTCCGCCTCCTACGAATTACCTAAAAGGTCTCGAAGGCTGGACGTGCCACGATTTTTACTGCGCAGTTTTAAGAAGCGCGGGCCTCATTCCAGTAAAGTAATTCTCTAAGT
Organism: Morinoia aosen; assembly: GCA_030386875.1. Taxonomy (NCBI): domain Eukaryota; kingdom Metazoa; phylum Arthropoda; class Malacostraca; order Amphipoda; family Talitridae; genus Morinoia; species Morinoia aosen. The sequence goes on along the minus strand of CM059567.1, from coordinate 22,696,458 downwards.
TACTCAGAAGAGACGATCGCTTTTGTGCGCCGCTCAAAACCTGTGACAAGTTTGGTCAAAATTCGGATTTCTGTGTCTTCTAATATTACTAAAGTTCCCGAGTAAGTTGCTTAAAACTCCACCCGAATATTATAGCGATCGCCGGGAATCAAAGATTTCTCAAAGAAATGGTACCCGCCGGCTTTGTTTGAGTGCTTCCAGTGAAACTTTCGAGAATTGTACATCGTGCGGACGCAGAATTGGGCCATTTCTTGGTCTTGGCCTTGGGCACTTCAGAAAAATACTCTAGGAGGTATTCCCCGCAGAGGGGCTAGAAAAATGCGTCTAGCACCGCATTTATACCGGAATAAAACCGTTATCCTTCTCACACCGAAAATATTGTGGGTGCTCATGCAGACGTTCATTGCGGCATTTTTAAATGAATAAATGTGTGAAAATATTTTTACAGATTAAATTGTAAAAGAAATAACGAGTATGCGTTGATCGCAAGAGCATTATATTTTAAAAATCATTATCAATAAACAGAATGAACCGGTAGGAAATATTAAAATAAAGAGTAAGGCGGCTAGTCTACAGAATCGTTTTATAGAACCTTTGAGGAGCACAGTAATGTTTACTACGAAAATCAGCGACAATGATTCTGCACGCTTTCAGAATTTGTTTCCATGACGGTCTAGACTCTTATTTGATCGTTATTTTGTATCATTTGAAATCATAATGTCTATATTTCATCATATGATGTTGTAAAAGATTCACCTCCCAACGTTAATTTTTGATCATCAATTTTAAGCCACACTAAGCGGCGTCGAATTCAACCCCAATCACATCGCACCGAGTAACACCTTGTACGAGAACAGTGATCACCTGGTATTCAAACAGGTCGTTTTTGAGCTGTTTGCGTGTTAAAAGAATAGCAGTGCACGCATACACCGAGTTACTGACGGAATTAACGTCAAGCGAGGCATTTTGCTCGACATTTTTCAGTTTAACGAACGTGAAGCACAACTCAGGGAAGCCAAACGAGCAGTGATCACTGGCAAGCCTCAATCCTTCCCATTTTCTCTTTCATCTACGGAACATACATGGATTTATAATTTGATTCTTGGTAAGTTTTGGAACACGTTGTGCTCAGGCGAATTGGTGGCTGGTTTTTACTCGTCCGACCCAATAAGGAGAATTTGAACATTGGTTTTTGCTCTGCCTCTGTAAGGATAGGGACTGGAAAACGTGCGTGTATCTCAGATATAGAAAACATTTATGCTTGTTAACGACCGCTTTTTCCCGCGATTGAAAGCCACGTGAGTTGATAAAAAAATAAGAAAACTGACTCTCTGATTCAGTATCTCGCTTTCGTATTATATTCATAGCTACATTTAGGAAGAGGACTTCATTGAATGGATGAATACCAAGTCGTTTTTTAATGATTTGTAGCATTCTAGCAAAAAAATGAGATTTATCGCTTCTATGACCGACGCTAGCGGTGCGGACTGATATATTTATGAGTTGATATATTTATTTCTCATACAGAACAAACACGAGTTTTGAAATTTTTCATTTCAGAAATCATTCAGATAATCATTGGTTAGTCGTGAAGCGTGTGCTGAAACGCCAACAATGTCAATTCTTGATGTAAATCTAAAATATTTTCTGATTTTCGTTTAATATTCATCTATTTTCCCAATTGTTTTAGTTTTAGAACCTCAGCACGGAGGAACGCTATATTTAGAGAAGACCCTGAAAAATCAGCATTAAGGCACAGCTGGAAAAGCAATAGATTTAGAGTTTTGGGTGCGAGAGCGTCCCTCCTTTATGCCTGGGCCGCCACCCCTCCATGCAAGGCTCAGAAATGGAAGCGTTATTGAGCAGGACGCACGCGTGCGGGGAGGCTGGGGCCCCAATATTCAGGGGCCTTTGGCTCGCGCCCCAAATCCCTAAATCCTCAACGACACCGCAGCGAAAAAGATCTAGAGACGTGATTTTTTGAGCGGATAAAGAAATCCCCTCTTAACGGTGGGCCGATTTGCACGATATTTGACCGAAGGTATTTTAATGTCGTGAAATTTAACGCATTGTGATAGAAAACTGTTTTCGTTTCTGGCGCTGCTTTTTCTTAAAAGGAAATTTCCTGCGATGGCAGGAGCAAAGCGCATCCCACGAAGTGTTCGTGAACGATCGTCCTGTAGCTTGAAATACGCCAGCTTCTATAAATGAAAATCTATGTGAACACCAATAAATAAGTAGAACGAGTGGGTCATATTTGAGTAAAATCGAACTGATGCAGTTTAGCAAGTGCAGAAGAACTTGGAGTAAAAATAGACTAGTAATCTATTTTCAACATAGACGAGGTTAAATATTTCGAAATGCTCTCGCCGAAAAGCGATCTAACAGAACATTTGATATAGCACATCTTGATGCCGTAGTTTCACAAAGCTTGTTCGTTCAATAGATTCATTCAAAGCCCTGATTATTGAATAAAACTACGTTTTCATAAATCATATGTAGCTTTTTTACTGCTGAAACAAAATCCTTTATAAAGCAGTCTCCTTATCATAGCATTAGCATAAATGGTTAAATGCATGCGTTGTGTGGCCTGGTAAAATATTTTTATACCGAAACTCGTTGTGTGCTACATCCATTTCTTTCATTAAAAATCCAAGGATATTTTTGAATGAAGTTCGCTTGAGAGCTCCCTATTTTTTGCACACTAAAACACAATACTGAGAGGCACCAGACGAATCACAGTTTTTCCAGTCTTTGAATGGTTTCGTCTGCCATTAGTCGAAACTGTGAGAACATATATGCGTCAAAAAGACGATTTATTTTCAATATATTATTGAAGCACTCAATCTAATTTAAAAATAACTCGCTCAATTTATTGTGAGATACACATTTATCATGTCCTCACAGTGAAGTGTTACTGCACTGTTCGAAAGATGTCCATTTTCAAAATACAATAATCGAAATTAACTTTCTAAAGCAACGTCCTTAAAATTGTTAGTACTTCTGCACGAGTTGCCTAGTTACGTTACATCAGGATGTTACTGAAACAGAAAGAGTTTTAATCCCCTCAAAGAAATTAATGATCTAATAATTGATATTAAAAGAGGAGAGACGGATAAGCAGAGCAGACGTACAAAATATAACTGGATGTGCGCCATACGCCACACACGCCCCCTACCCCGTTCGCCTCAGCGGCCCTATGAGCGGCGAGCTCACTGGGACCCGCGCTCAATCGACCACGTATCTCGTCTGTACCTCACCTGCTACGGACCACCCAATAAAGTACCTCCAAGAAGTCCTCGGTCGTTTCACTGCCCGTATATTTGTGTGGCGCATGGCTCACATTGATTTTCCAGGTTCTAAACGTCCCCTGTGAGGTTGAACGCAAGCTCACAATGGAGTTGTCACGGCGTTTTTCAGCCAAAATCTTCAAGTTTGGGCTTTTTTTGTTGACATTTAACCACCATTCTACATTTAGCAGCCCTTCAGAGCTGCCAGTTCTAGAGCGGTTTTTAAAAATAAATTTTACTTAACATTTTGACAGCATTTGATTAAACTGAAGGTTCAACTCAAATTTGAAGTCAATTGCAATAATCAATTTGAAAATAGCAAGCATTAAGTAGATCATTCCTCCATTTATCTTTAATTAAGTATCCATGAAAATTGAGTTTGTGACTACTGGTTGGTCATAAGCATCATGAAAATCTCCTCTGTGGCCATCGGTGGGTAACGTTGTGGTCAAAGTGTTAAAGCGCAAACTTGAGGTTTCTTGCAAGCGAGAAAGGCCGACGAGGTGACCCTGCCTCAGAGAAAACTGTTTGTGTCCACCAGGCGAGCCAGTCGACAGAGGGGGAGGTGCTGCTGGTGGGGCTGCAGGTCGCGTCCTCTGGGTCATATCGCTGTGAGGTCATCACGGAGGCGCCCAAGTTTGTCACCAAGTTCGGCGAGGGCAACATGACCGTCATAGGTGAGATAAATAATGAACTTTCTCATCAGTAACGAAAACCTTATTTTGTATTTCAAAAAAGTTACGTGGAATTAAATATTAGGTAAATTAGGCATTAAATATCAGGTAAGATAAATAATGAACTTTCTCATCAAGAACGACGACCTTATTGTGTGTTTCAAATGAGTTATGTGGAATTAAATATAGGGTGCCATGATCAGGTGAGATAAATAATGAACTTTCTAATCAAAAACGACAGCCTTGTTGTGTCTTTCAACTGAATTATGCAGAATTAAATATAAGGTGGCATGCTCGAGAAGTGCAACTATTGCCTCACAAGTCAGCAAATTACTAGCCTTGTGATTTTGATTTCAGACTATATTTTTGTTTTATGTTTATTTCTAGGGTTCGTCCCAGACTGTATTTTTTGATGACTTGCGTCTTCGTTTGTTTCAAGATCTTTAAATTGAAAACTTGTGTTGTATTTCATTGCTTCTGTGTCTGTTCTCGTTTTAGTTTGTGAATGATATGACGTATTGAAGCTTTTAACTTCATTAACTGGTAAATTATGTATTTTCTCTAATCGATTAGTGTATAAATCAGAACATTCTGATAAATTAGGCTGCGAAATTAGAGAGACTGGAAAATAGAAGTGACCGGGAAATGATTAAGGGCTTATATATTAAATGTTGCGTAGTCTTAAATATTTAAACAGCAAACCTATAAACCACTATACCTATAACCTATACCTATGAACCAATAGCTGTCACGTACTTCCTGTGAATGTTAATAGAATTCACCGGACGAGTACAATTTCTGAGCAAAAAGTGACAAAATCAACGTTTCTGAGACACAAATTCTACCACGAGAGATAACCAGTATCACGTCTTCAAAAGCCTATTGTATTTTATTCTTTACGTAATTACTACTAGATATTTTACCCTGGACTTCTAACGCCAAGGCATTGGACATAAAATTAGCATTTTCTAACGCTCCTTCATCAAAGGAGCCTTATGCAAATGGAAGTCCTTTCTTGTGCCTCTTACGGGAATGATGGCGAACCGAAAATTCGTTCATTTGACACAAATTCAGTCTCGAGTTTTCGAGCGTCCGCATTTTGTACTCAAGTTTTTATGCAAGGATCTCGATCCATTTTTGTACGGTCATTAACGTACCGTACGGTCTTCTTCGTGCAAATACTTGAATTATTAAATAATATTTCTGCGCTGCTAATCCAACGTTTTAACTAGTCACGTCAAACGTAGGGAAAGGTCAAGTTTTCAACTAAGGAAGAACACAAAATTTACATCTGCTTGACTCATTGCGCAATTTGATCATTAGAACTGTGTATTTTGGAATTAGTGTGGCTTCATCAGTATTTACGTGTACATATCATCAGAACAGTTCTCTTTGAAATACGAGTAGTTAGAAAACGCTTGGAAAACATGAACATGGAGCAAGCTTGTTCGAAGAACTAATCCGGGTCAACCGGAACTATCCTCAGGAATCCGAGAAAAAACGAAAGGGGTTTTGTGCTTCACTTGGCCTTGCAATCTGACCTAAATGTGACATTCGGTCTACTCTGCCGGGAGATATTCCTATAAGATGAAATATTCTACTCTGCCAGGAGATATTCTTATAAGATAAATGACCTAAGTATTTTCTTAACATGCGTTTTAAAAATTAAACTGTTCTTCTGTCGTGAAAACGAGCTTTATTTGGAAGGATCTGGGATTTCCAGTGAGTACACTGTACCATCCTAATCGGTATACTCAACGTAATTTTTTCCACGTAAAGGACTTCATATTTCCAATAGAACTACGCTCACAATTTTCGCAGCAGTGCCCATCCTGCTCGATTGATCAATGTCCGTGTTACACGATCATGCACTTCATATTTTAACTAAACAAAAACGTCAATCTTTTGTCGTGCAAATTTGTTTTTTATTGGAAACGATAAAACATTTCACTTATACATTCCATTCGCGGCTATCAGGGGTATTTTCAAATATTTATTCTATTTTTAAGATGTTCACTCTCACTTTTCTTGGCACTCGCTCTCCCCATGTGAGAACATAACTCCTCCTCTTTACGAGTAGATTGTCTCACTCCCCTGGCGCGAAGCCGCACTGACCTCTGGGCTCTGGAGGCTGCCTGTCGGTGATAGGAATTCCCCAGCTCCGCACTGAAAGTTTTCAAAAGGAAAAATTTCTTCAACTTGAGAAGCCTTGCTCCAAAGGAACCAATTCCTGAAACACCGGCTTACTAAACGCAACATGAGGAGCTCGGGGCAATGTTGCTCTGAACATTATAGGCTGTTCATTGTAAACAAATAAGCAGCGATATGAGATATTTATGCGTCACTTTGGTTGTCTCTCATTAAATGAATACAGACATAAGTACTATACTGTTCTTTTGTTTTGTAGTTTCACAGCAAAGTTTAGGAAAGGCGTCGCTAGAAATGAAGAAAAAAATGTAACCAACATAGTTCTTACGAGTCGATCAGATTTCTTACTAAAGCGATTCCATGCGTCATTTGGTGGACTTTGGATAAAGAGGTTTACAATGAAACGACAGATTTATATAAGCTTAGTTTTCATTACTTATTGATTCACTGGAATTATCTTCCTGTCGCTTCCAAAGACTACTATAGAATCAAATAACAGTCCTTGATCACGACAGATGCCGAAAGTAACATCAACGTGGTTGTCCTCGCTTCGCTAAATCAAGATCAAAAATTATTTTCACACATTACGCATGGCCACATCGGTGTGTTCTCTCTCACTCACTACAAATAATCACTTTCACGCAGGAGCGTGGCTTCTCTCACTCACTTACTCATCACAAATAATTACTTTCACGCAGGAGCGTGGCTTCTCTCCCTCACTCACCACAAACAATTACTTTCACGTAGAAGCGTGGCTTCTCTCACTCACTCACCACAAACAATTACTTTCACTAAGGGTTTTCATAACTGTGCCCAGATCCACCTACCTCACCGCCAGCCCTGCGGGGCGCCAACAGCGCGTACAGGCTGGGCGACCTCATCAACGTGACGTGCTCCTCCGAGCCGTCCACTCCTCCTGTCACCCTCCACTGGGCCATCAACGACCGCCCGGTGGTACGTGCCTGTCTGCAATGTGTCTCAGGTAGAACCTTTTGTACGTGCCTGTCTGCAATGCGACTGCCAGGTAGAACCTAAAAATACAATGTCTACAATGTTGTATTGTCGTGTGTGTGTGTTGTGATTCTACCCGGCTCCGTGCGTAAGGTAAAACCAGAACACGAAACGGTTGCGATGAGGAGTGGTGCCTTGAGTGGTTTTCGGTTCCTCGTACCCGTTCGCGAATTTGAAATCATAGTCAGTGAATGAAATGCTCGTCCCTAATCGTCTTTGTCGAATGTAGTTAAGATTAAATACTTGGCTTAATCTTAATTGTTGAGTAATTTTGCTTCCGACATACCAAACTTATTCCAAACGCACGTCCAAAATGAGTACATGCCTCCATATTCTACTGAGACCATCATAAGTTAAGCTCGTCTTCAGTGACTGCTAAATTTGATGCTGGAAGTTTTGCTCCACTTCAAAATCGTGAAACATGAATCGTCCGAGAAGCTGGAAGGTCTATTACACCGACCTGTCTTCTCATCAATTCTTTTTAATGTTGTAAGTGACGTGACCTAACTGTCGATGGTTTCGTGAAAGCTTATGCAATATGTATCATGTGTGACATCATTTAGTGATTATTTTTATTTTCCGTTCAGACTTTAGCTCAATGATAAATAACAGCACCAGGCTGACAATATTGATCCAAACTTTAATCTGTGGGAATAAAAACTTAATTTTATGAAGTCAACATTTTGTTTCATTGGCATGTCTGAAAGATTGATTAAATGCATCGGTTTTTGGATAACTAATCAGAATCAAATTCGCTTTAGCTAACAAACGTCTCCCAATATGTGCAATTCGAGCTTAAAAACGATCAAAATTCACAAATATCACGAATTCTTGGGACAAACGATTTTGTTACATTGTTCATCTACGTAAAATTTCTAAGCAGAATTTGTTATATACAAGTTACGTTTCCAATCCGAATTTAAGATATTTTTTCGAACTGAAAGTCTGAGCTATCATAAAATCAAAATGTAAGAAGAACATATCATTTACCGTCAATCATTTTGAAAGTAGGCAATTGAAGACAGATCTCGCTTAGCTCAGCTAATGGTGTTAAATATTTCCAAGTGGGGAACGAGATGTTTCCAGACGGCTGGCTAAATTGTGCCCCGTGTGACCACTTGTCCAGACAATCTCTGACTTCATTATGAAATGATCTACGTACAGGAGGAAGCTACGTGTAATATGCATGGCTGTCTTCATTCCCTCGAGGATTTTCGAGTCGTACATTGAATCAATCAACTCGAATGAACTGCAGTCTCCGTCCTCGTTTTACGCATCTTTGCGAAATCTCGTATAAGCGCGTAGCCTTTTTTCTTTCGCTATTGTTTTTGTTCTTTCCTCATCATTCTTAAAGCTCAGGGTCACTTGTAAATTGCGCATGCGAGTCCTTTCTAATCGTTTGTTATCTTTTGTACTGGAGGCGTCGTTTTAAACATTACAAATCAACTTGAGTAATAAACTTCATGCTACACCCTCAAAGTCTCAGTGAATGGCAGAGAGGGTCTCAAATGACAATTGTGGACCTCAGCTATATCATTGCATAAAATTACAAGTAAGACATGTTCTTTATGATCAGAATTAATTTAGGTATAATTGTAAACAATTTGAGCAACATTTGGCCAGAAAAACGGGGTTTTATTGACATGGCTTCCTCGACTATATACTCTTTGGAACACTTTTATCGTTGCTAAGGTAGCTAACGTTAACTTATTTAATTTAGTAAATGAATTTTAGAATCCCTTGAACAAAATATAACTTTAATAAATTGATGCTGCCACAACAGGGACCTCGTCACCACGAAAAATGTTTAGTTTCTATGCTTCCATTTGGTGCGCAAAATTGTATTTGTCGCTGCTGTCATAAGATCCGTATTTTACTCTGGGAACGCAAGCAACCTTTCTAGGCTTGCAAACCATAAAAATCCGGGCATTTTGGGGGAAAAGTTTTCGGTTTATTTTCTTCGCGATTTTTGGAGAGTTCTGAAGTAAAGTCGCAAGATGTAGCACAATGATCGCTGCAATCCGGAAACTTTACATTGTAGGAATTTCTAGTAGTACACGGAAGGCTACAGCTGGTCGCCGGAAATTCCATCCATTTGAGGCAGATGTTTTACCATTGCAAAGAAGGGAAGCTTCCTCTTTGTGAAGACCGTCCCTCGTCTTCTCTTGTTTGTATCCTGCCTACTCGATGGCACCGGCAATTTTCTAGGCTGCTTTACAAGTTTAATTCGTCCATTCGGAGGCTTTTTAATTTCCGACCGAGGAGCACCGCCATTTTTCTTGAAACTTTGTCTGGCATCTCAGGCTGGCTATTCCGAAGTGCTCGGGCTTTTAATTCGCCCGGATAAGATCTTCATTAAGTCTCTGTTAATTCCTTCTTTGGGACTCGGGAGCGTCTCGGGAACCTATCGTTGACGATGCTAATTACGGGGGCCGCTGAAAGCTTGTGCTGATGACACCTAATCTCGCCCGTAAGGCGCAATTAAGGCGCTCTAGAAATGGCTCCTCTCTTTAATGAACGCAAACGCCTCTATTACGTGTAATAATAACAGTTCGGTATTTAATTAAGTGCCACAACTGGAGCTGTCTATTTGATCGGGGCTAAGAATATGCGATTAGTATTCCAGATAACATCATGAATTCATTAGATTGTTCAAAAAACAGGCTAAACTGGACACTGAAACAATGTGTTGAAAAGTGATCGTTGCTTTAGCTCCCAGACAAAAACAAAATCATAGATTCTCATTTTCATTATCCACCGAATCAAGCACTTTTGCTCACAATTGGCATTGCGGGGAATGATCCAATTGACAATCGATATGATTGTTATTTTGCGGCACATTCACTGTTAACGTTATTGTCAGGAATAAAATTAACTATCGGAAATAACGTATACGTGAATCGTTGAACCGGCAAAGTGAACAGTTATAACAATTTACATTGAAGAATACTTTTATTGGCGTCATATTACAGTGCGCGTTAGGTACGTTTTCAGGGAGGGACTCGCATATTTATACGGCTCCAAGGGCTCCAGTTTGTTACCATAAGAAATGCTTGAAAATCGTAATCAGAAATCAGGTCACTGATTCTTTCAAAATTTTCACCTCCAGTATTTGTTTTTTTTTGTGACATCACTTGTAGCCGATAAACAAATGTGAAGAGTTGTGTAATTTATCGTTGAAAAAGGCTCACTTTCTTCAAATTGTGCCGCTATATGATTTTCGATTACCGAGTTCGGCAATTTTCTATTTTCTCAACCTGCTCAAATTTATGTTCTTAAATCATTTTTTTCTTCGTACCATGCTCTTCACTTCCTTGCTGGAAACTCTAAGTCCAGCTCTGAGGAAAAATTCTACCTCGTTCTTTGCAAGGTGCGAAGGCATGGCCACAAAAAACAGACGTCCCTGACAATCGCGCCCACATTTTCTGTGAACAAAGCATTCCGTCCCAAAAATGTCCTTCCATTTCCGTATTCTCAGTCGATATTTATGTAGCTAGTTAATACCACAATCTCCGTGGTAAGTCTTTGCAAATATGCTTTTCGGTGCAGGGATACAAACACTTGCGGGAATTCTAGCATCTGCATGGGCAGTGAGTTCCTCATTTCAGCCGCTAAAGAAAGCCCCTTTGAATTTAATTCAGTGTGCAAAGTTTCAAAAGTGATGTAATTCTGGACCCCAACTTCCATGATGATTATCGCCTAACTTCCAACATAATGTAAGCACAAGCAGAGCGAAAGGAGACATAAAATACTAATGAAGGGGCGCAGGTATTGTAAATGATTTGACCGGGTGTTGTGAATGCGAAACTGTTGGAACTATAATTATACAAGGCTGTTCGTGCGTCATAATTTTTTTTATTGTTTAATATCTTTGATTCGTTTTTCTGTTTTTATTTCGGTTTCTGAGAACTTTTTTTCATACTGTATCCAGTTTACATTCTATTCATACAATATAATTCTATTTTGCAGTCACAAATATTTTACAGAATTGTTTTATCTTCCTTGATGTCGTCTGCAATTTACACAAAATGTCGTCAACAAACACGGGTTCTCCCACAGGAAAAAAATTTTAGCACACCCTTTCAATCAATTTATTCAGTATCATTACATTCCCATAACTTTTGCTGAACAATTGGAGCCAAAACCACCAACAAAAATAACTGCGGACACTCGTTCTTCCCACATCCACTCGGAATTACTATGAGATCGCTACAATTCGCAGCTACTTTCGTGGTCACGGTGGCCTAATGAACTAAAGCGTTCGCCTTTCTTTCGGAGAGATCAAGGGTACCTGCGATCCAACGCTGTGCGGGCGCGTTGTTTCTTCCCGTAGGGAAAGGAAAGAAAGCTTTCCACAATTCGTCTTCCAGCCTAAATTCAAGAAATGATTGCCTGATAAAGAAAAACGGTTCATTTACAATAAAGACGATGCAAAAACCATCAATGTTTTTACAATGGAATAAGTCCATTCAACGCTCGAGGAGTGGCAGTTATTGAGACTGTGAATGCTATAGGACGCGTGAAGAAACAATGTACACTATGGTATGGATCAACTTGATTTGAATAAAACCACCCTTCCTTATGAAATACTGATGTATTTACTACATAGTATCATATGCATCAGCTTGATTGGAAACAAAACCCCCCTTTCTTATGAAGAAACAATGTACAATATGATATACATCAGCTCGATTGGAACAAAATGACCCTTCCTTATGAAGAAACAATGTACAATGTTGTATGCATCAGCTGATTGGAACAAAATGACCCTTCCTCATTGGAGCCGTGCGTGCCGCAGATGAACCCTCACATGCTGCAGCAGCTGACGCCGGAGGGCCACGAGAGACACGGCTCAGAGCTGGGCCTGTTCTTCCGGGCGGCGGCTCAGCATTTCATCAGGTGAGGCCGCTAAATCTCGCCAGATTTTCTCACTTACAACTGTCCTTCTGAATCTCTTGAGCTTGTCGGCTTCAGGGAGAGCTGAACTCTTCCACGGCCGTTGGCAGCTTTCACTTTTTCATCGTTTACAGTGCAGTGCTTTCACTTTGTCGGCGAGACTTTTTAAGGTTTTTGAGTGCAGTGCTTTCACCTTGTTGGCGAGACTTTTTCATCTTTTTGAGTGTAGTTATTTGCCTAAATATTCTACTTTTGTTCCATTAAAGAAGACATTTTTATTGTGGTTTGGGATATCGAACAATCATATGTAATAGACATGATTCTTGCAGTCAGGCAAAGTAAGTTTACGTTGCCCTCAATTTTGTCAGTCATTCTAGTGGTCAGCTGCAGTAGACATTATCTACGCTTAGCTGTAAGAAGCAGTGTCCATCTTGTCGGTTGTGTTGTCATAATTCTAACATAAAATGACATTCACACAAGATTAGAGCACTCGATTTCATCATAAGTGCAACAGGAGCGCATTTCTGTGCTAGGTCCTGATCTTGAATTTATTCCATTCACTCAAGCCGGTTCACATCACTAATTCATGCATTGCAACTCATATGAATTAATGAAGCCAATGCTGCGGATGGTGTTATTCGTGCGGCAAAATGATGATTCTGTAAACTGTAGAAGAGATGTTTACAGAGATGTTCTGTGATGTTGCATCCGAGTAATGACGCTTTTTACACAATAGCGTGTAATTTACTTAAAACTTAGAGAAGCACAGGACGGCTATTTATATAATTACATTCGCATTTTGAGCAATTATCAGGTGCCTACACGCATCCTCTCAATATCTTCGGCACAGACATAGTAATAGAAATGCAAACTTTCACGTATTTCTTGAAATTTGAAAAGAAAATTCATTGAAATTACAAGGAATATTCCCATGAAAATGAACAGCGTACTTATTTTTCCCATGATTTATTTAGTCAAAATAATTCCCAAGAACGGAGAGATGAACTGTCACATTACCAAAATAATTGTAGACTCGCTCTTGATATTCGCACGGTGTAGAACTCGCATGTAAGAGCCGCAGCATCCTCTGTAAGCTACAGAACTGCAGCCGATGTGCAACCAGCCTAGGAGTTCAAAGCCCAAATGGCAGTGTCACTCCACGCTAATTCTTATTACACGAAGTCAACCGTGCGACGCTGTCGAACTTGTGCTAAATCCCTACATGTTCATTCTGCTCCAGAGACGACGGCGCCACGATTCTAATTCCTGACTTTATAGAATGTTGAATGATATATTTCATCTTCCAAATAAAATTTTGCTGTATCGTTTCGAATAATGTCATTGCACGCGTGACCAACAATCTATAGTTCAAACAACAATAAATGTTCCATAATTAAGATATGTAGAAAGCAATGTTATCACCTAGCAGCGTAATTAAGGTATTCAAATTAGTGCTAGTAGTTTGCTTCAAAAGGAATGCTAAATTACACAACCGTATTCCTGATGAAAAGCCAGATGCGATTGTAGGGTGGTGATATCTTGCTCACCCAAAATCTGCTATGGTGTTCAGAAAACACGTCGTCACGGAAATTAAATACATGTTCAAATACTGACGTCTGGATCTATTTCAGGCTTCAGACTTGTATATACGTCAGAAGTTCAGTACTTGCAGAAACGTCGAGTCTTTTCTACTATCCCTGTTAGAGTAGGAAAATTATTGGCATTTTCCACTGAGGCATAGAAGCACACATAAAATCAATTGAGCTGGTGAATCCTCACCAATTTTAGGCCAGCATGAAGTCAGTATCATACCTTACATTAATATACTTACTATACTATTAGGCTTGCATTAAAAACTTATAAAAAGACTAACAATGTGTCCTACATATCTTGGAGGCTCTTGTCGAGCTATGAGAGTATAGAATACACCGATGCATCACCTCTGTAGCGTCTTCGGTGGTGAAACATCGCATATGATAATGATAATAGCAATAATAGTTACGATAATAATAATAATAATAATAATATCAAGGTATGAGCAGGGATCCTAGTTCCTCCAGAGACTATCCAAGAGTTCCTTCTCAACATGCAAGAGCGATGAAGTTGTCTAGCGATATCCCAGTCAGCGATGTGTAGTCAAGGCAGTAATGCTCGCCGATTGTTCAGCAGTCAGCTACAGTACATCTTTCTCGGTCCTCTTTCCATTCTGTCGTGTCCTTATCAATCAATCGTATTTCACGGTAGTGTGCACGCTCGTTTCCTTTCTCTGCCCAATGAAATGTTCCGTCTTACAAAGAAATTTAGGCTGGCTCATTTGCCGCTTTCTGGGAGATGTGTCAACCGAGGTACAACTTTACGCTAGTATGGCTCTGCTTCAATATTTTATTACTTATTTCTTGATAACTGCCTTAAAAATCTGAGTTTTCAAATAATAATTCCAATAAACTTATCAGCTTTAAGCCTCATATCATACAAAAAGAGCCTTCACAGTTTAGCGATGACTGTATCTGAGCAACTGTTTAGAGTGACTACATTATTCATCTTCAACCTTTCAGTTCCACTCAGCGAAGTTACCACTTGACACACTTGTTAGTCACACAGTACTGTAGAAAATAATTTGTTCCCGTAAGTTTAACATATGCACACACCGTCCTGGTCAGATTATCGCAATACCGGGCAGAGAGGATTGATTCCGTAAGATGAAGTGAAGTCTACGTCATTTTCATGAAGTGAAGTCTACGTCATTTTCATGAATTGAAGTCTACGTCATTTTCATGAAGTGAAGTCTACGTCATTTTCATGAAGTGAAGTCTACGTCATTTTCATGAAGTGAAGTCTACGTCATTTTCATGAAGTGAAGTCTACGTCATATTCATGAAGTGAAGTCTACGTCATTTTCATGAAGTGAAGTCTACGTCATTTTCATTAAGTGAAGTCTACGTCTACGTCTGAAGTGAAGTCTGCGTCTACGGCTTTCATTAGCTTGATGAACCTAACATCTGCGGACCAAATTAGCGCGAAATGTCGTTCTACTAATATGCTTTTTTTAATGCTCGAACACCTCCCTCTGAAGAGGAATAGTACTCTTTAAACTGAAATACCATGGAAACTGAGGTAAATTTTCCATACCCAGTCACTGATAAACAAATTGATTCAATACTATTTCTGTTTGCCTTGCGCCACGGGCTATTCTTACTCAGCTTGCAAGTCTGAGTAATACATACAACCTTTTAACTAACCGCTCAAAGTTTACGAAACTTCCTCTATCGGAAACGAAAAGTTTAACTTTAACTTGTTCGGACTAGTCATAAGCCAAAGAAAACTTCGATGGAATCAAATTTGAATGAGGTCGAGAGCGGGCTTCATCCCAAATGGATCAAATTCCTAAGCCGATAGGATTGATATCGAGAAGCTCGAAAGCATTACTTACTCGCAAGAAAGCACCTTGGAATTTTGCTCACATCCCTCACGAGCCCATTAGACGGTATTGAACCGGTTTCCAATGTGTTGAAATATGACAGAAAAGTTCTCAGACTCGGATTTATACAAAAGACCTTCACAGCCAAGTAATGAGAATATATGGTCGATTTTATTCGTTTTTCAACGAAGTTCCGAGGAATTTTAAATTGCCAGATGTCAAACCAGATTGTAATAACCGAAGCTCATTTTGCCATCAGAAGATTGTGTGGTGCTAGTTTTGCGTATTATTCTCACTTTGAGTCCGTAGCTTTAGAATCAGAAAGAAGGCGAGTCTTCTCACCACTGAAAAGAAGCTCCCCAGTCTTTTGAAACCGCTTCACTGTCGCTTGGATTCCTGACAGAATATTACTTTGTTTAAACAATTTTGTATACTAAGCTCAGGAGTTTGCAACAATAGTATCGACGTTGATTTAATGGGAAGACGGAAATTGGAAAAATTAAGGAACGAATGTTCGAACATTATCTTTATGAATATCAGTTCATGCCCTAAAAAATGATAGCTTAGGAAATTGGCTTAGAAGTATAAAAGCGATAGCGCACTAAACTTGAAAAAAGAATCTTCACTTCGCCGTCTCCACTTTGCAGTCATGAAGCCATATGAACCCTTCGTTTACAGCAACAAATAAATCCCGATATTGCACACCTCCATCCATTTGGAGTACAGAAACAGAGCTACTGCGGTAAGAAAGTCTTCACTGATCTTAACTTGCAGAGATCATTGCCCCACAGTCAACCTTGCAAGCACCGTTTGTGTGAAAAACCCACTCGCTCACGACTTCACTCTTGAATGTTTTCCAACGGTTGAGAAGCATGTCATCGAAGAGTGATCGAAATTGATACCTCCGACACAACCACTCCATTACCTCCGTACATAGCGATGATGTGATCAAATGAAACTGGCTGCGTATCAGTAACTGGGCTTACTGACGCAACAAACCCTTTTGCGTTGACGAATTTTACTCTGCTGCTTCGCTGGCTCTTCTTCGTCCTTATTGTTTAACAACTAAGTATGTAACACTCAGTAGGTTGGTGGCAGTGCAGTGTGTACTGTAACTGCTATTTTGGCACACTTCAGTTACTCATTCACTTATCGCCACACCGCTTTCAACTGCCAAACCGTTACAAGATCATATCTCCCACAACTAAATACCACACCGACACACTACTTCCTATCATACCGCCTATCTCATGAGATCTCATTGTTATTATCACACTACTTCACCAGAACACTTACAACTACCACTCCGAAACCGCAAGATCACTTGGTTCTTTACCACGCCACATCGACACACAACCACTACACCGAGGTCACAAAATCACACGCCCCACAACCACGCCACATCGACGCACAACCACCACACCGAGGTCACAAGATCACGCCCCACAACCACGTCACATCGACACACAACCACCACACCTAGGTCACAAGATCACACGCCCCACAACCACGCCACATCGACACACAACCACCACACCGAGGTCACAAGATCACACGTCCTACAAGCACGCCACATCGACACACAACCACCACACCGAGGTCACAAGATCACGCCCCACAACCACGCCACATCGACGCACAACCACCACACCGAGGTCACAAGATCACGCCCCACAACCACGCCACATCGACACACAACCACCACACCGAGGTCACAAGATCACACGTCCCACAACCACGCCACATCGACACACAACCACCACACCGAGGTCGCAAGATCACACGCCCCACAACCACGCCACATCGACACACAACCACCACACCGAGGTCACAAGATCACACGTCCCACAACCACGCCACATCGACACACAACCACCACACCGAGGTCGCAAGATCACACGCCCCACAACCACGCCACATCGACACACAACCACCACACCGAGGTCACAAGATCACACGTCCCACAACCACGCCACATCGACACACAACCACCACACCGAGGTCGCAAGATCACACGCCCCACAACCACGCCACATCGACACACAACCACCACACCGAGGTCACAAGATCACACGGCTCACCACCGACTTTCACAACCGAGCTCGGAAGTCTCCCTTACTTTTCCGATGGGTCGTCCTCGTTTGGCTTCGTTCCAGGCTACTGCGGCCATTGCCATCTATAATTTTCACTTGTAGGGTTATCGGTTGGAGAATTTGTGAAGTCAGGCTTTTATCGTCGAAGATATTATCCTGCTTCAGCCAATCCTACGTAATATATTGATTCTTCCAAGGACATATCAACAATTTTTGGCATATACCTCAACTTGAGCGCAGATAAAAACACAGATAAATGCAACAAATACGGAACGTGTTTCATAGTTATTCACACACATAGGATGAAAATTTACAGTGCTCAAACCTTGTCAGAGTTGCGCTCCGGCAAACTTTTTTGCTTTTTTTGCGTTCACCTTCATTCTTCGAGCATTTATAATTGTTACTTAGAACAGATGATCCGCCAATTTTCTGACATTTCAATTTCAAAGTTTTTGTTTGTATTGATTTCACGTCATTTGAAAGTTAAATTAGAGTAATTTGGGTTACAATGTTTAGACTCATTGAATCTACAAAACAGGCATTAAAAAATCACAGAACTGCTACTGTAATACATGTGAAAACAACTTAATTAAATAAAAATAGTGATCGCCAGCTCCTTTTTGAACAATCCGAGAAGATATCCCGTAAATTCGTGCTGCATTCTTATATCTTTATTGTTCATAACCCTCACGAAGACACATCACGAATGTCCTGTCATCCGAAACACAATAACACAGGAAAGATTTTATATCTTGCTCTCACAACGTCACAAATTAGGCCAGGAGAGATTGTCTCGCTCGATCTTCTTCAGCAGTAAATAAGAACGGAAATTTTCTCTATTTCTTTTGCACGCGAGATATTACCGAGTTGCAGTCGGATACAAAACAACGCTGGGTCGCCGTAAGACACAAATTAACGTGTTGTGGCTCTGAATGACAAAATAACTGAGAGAACTCAGCAGTCGATAACTGTCGGACCTGATACACCTCTGACCACGAAGCAATACTGCACATAGCATGAGAGCACCGTGCGATAACACGGTGACCGTTGAGTGCAAACTAATGTGCGGTGAGAGCTGAAGACATAATACCATAAGAGTGATCATAAAATGCAGGACAACAGTAGTTAAATATAGAGTTTGGGATAACATTCGGCCACTTCTGACCACAAAGACCCTGCGGCAGGGAATTAAGGACAAAAATAACATCTGTTAGGCCTGAGATACACAGTCGCAAACGTTCACCAGGAAGTACAAATTAATTTTCGTTGACTGTGGGCCCGAAAATACGTGCGTTAGGCACCTAACACAAAATCACAAGTGTTGGACAAAGAACACAAAATCACATGTGGAGGGCTGAAAACGCAAAATTACATGTGTTGGCACACTGCATAAAATACCCAGATGTAGCCTAAGCTCCTACAAATCGAGTGTGAGACTCATAATTTGTAGCAGGTAGTATGAAACTGTGATATTTATACGTACAACTTTCGTATTTTCACCATTGCAGGTATATTGTATTTCATATGATGGTCATGGCTATACTACAGAAACTGCGTTAGAAAAAGTTCACCTACGTAACAAAATTCTCACATTTTATTTTTATAAAATATCCTCGGAAGACGTGAGTGCCAAAGAAATAAAGAGCATAAAATGGTTGAGCAGCGTTTATGGTGGGATTCAGCACTTCTAGAGGCATGATTTCGATGCCTTGATCTATTTTTTATGAATCCGACCACAACTCATGAAATGCCCTTTAGATAACGAGGATTACTATCATTTTAATGGAGATATCTAATAATGTATTATGATTCACCACTTGATAATTAATATCGTTAGACGTCCGGGTTGCATCTAGACCACAAAAATTGCTATGAATTTTAGCAAAATATTTCAGCGCCAAATCCTGAGGTTGATTTTTAGAACGAGGCGGAGGCGACCGGAAGCGATCATTCAATGGAGATTTAGGGTAAATGTAAGGTACCGGAAAAATTTCTAAATATTTCTAAATTCTAAAGTATTATTTCACAAAGTTGAATAATTGTCGGATGTCGTTCCGCAAATTGCTGCGACTATTGTTTGATGAGCTTTAAAGTTTCATGTATCCACTTAAAACTCCCGAAAAACTTTTATAAACTTCAAAGACAAGTCAAGTGATTATTTCAAAAAATTCAGCTGCTCTACCTTCAATTAAATTGATTTTACAAGGTTCATTTTTCAGTTGTGGCTATATCCCACTTAAAACTCACCTCAACGCAACTCCAACGATAACTCGTTTATTTTCAACAATGTTATAATAAAAACATTTTATTTCTTCTTTTTATTTCTTTTCAGAGGTACTATGCGCCTGAAATGTTCGGCGAGCATTGGGTCCGTGTACAGCCGCAGTCAGGAGACAACCGTCATCGAGGCGAGTTTTCTGGAGCGCTCGCAGGCTGAGGAGAGTCGCGGCTATCCCTTCTTCTTCTTCAGTGAGTAGCGCCTGCGATTAGTTATACTACCTATGACCTCTATCAGAAACTTGAAAATGAAGAAAATTCATAATCTTTACTTTATTTTTTCTTCATTTTTAGGTTTCTGACAAGGTTGCGACTAGCCAAACCACTGACTATGCCCTCTAATGTTACCCAGACTGTTGGTGACTCTCCCTTCTTCAGTGAGTAACATCAACGATTGTAGAACCTATGCCCTCTTATAAGTCACCCAGACTGTTGGTGACTATCCCCGGCGGTGACTATCCTTTCTTCTCCTTCAGTGGGAAGCGATAATGATCATAATTATTGGATATATGCCCTCTAAGGTGACCCAAACTACCAGTGACTATCCAATCTTCTTTTTCACTGAGAAGCACCAAGGATTTTGGACCTATGCCATAACATGTTACAGCCCCTGCTCTTTCTTCGTATAGCCAGTCATATTTTCGTGAGTTATTCCATCAAAACCTCATGAATAATTGACCATAATTCTTACTTGAGACATTCTCCTTTTGTCTGTCTTTCCAAACAATATAACTAATAATCCTGGGAAACATGCACATATTTCCATGTTCTGTATTTATTCTTTCTACTATTTCTCCAAGTCCTAAGAAATTAGATCATTACATATTCAGGTTTCCACCAGAATTTAGGTCCTTCCTTTGTTAAGTATTTGGCTCACTTTCCCCTGATAAGATAAAGATGGATTCATTTTATTATTTCTTCACATGAAGTTTTCATTTGTAAGGCATACCAGACACATTTTTAGATTTATAAACCATGGTTTATTGGCCGCTTTGCGTGTATGCATCCAACACCAGGCAATTCTCATACAGAAAAACGTCATTTATAGAAATTTCCCTCTCTCGATACAGCATTCATGTCTTCTTTATTACTGTCTGCCATCATGTACTTGTCTACTAAATCATATCAAATTATTTGCGCTCTTATATCTTAAAAATGAGTGTTATCAGTCATTGGGGCCTAAGCTTTAAATTTCACCAACTCACGTTTTAGCTATCATTTATAACTTCAAATTTCCACTATATCCAGACGAAAACAAGAACAAAAGAAATGAATCTCAATATTCTTATCTCACTTCTGAGTAAGTAATGAACTCGGCTGACAATATCCTTCTTGAGCAACGCAAGTAATTTTTCTCCTACAACACAGAATCAGTTTGCGTTATACTGGCGGCCTCCAAGCAGCTATAAATTGTCTAATTGAAAATGATGAAGTCGTGAACTCCTTTTCTTCGTGGCTAACGCTGCCAAAAGATGTCTCTTTGTGGGGTCTCTTTCGGCTTATTACGTAAGATAAATGCTCGCGAGAAAGGATTCCTCACAGCGCCGACGCTCAGCAAACCCAAGACAATGACACAACTAATCTTGTTAAGGGAGTCTACCCGCCGCCGTATGGACTGGTACTATTTTTCACGCTAAGTCATGCAGAGAAACAACCGCAATTTGCTCTGCTTTCAGGTCCCTCTCCTCCCTCTCTCTTGTCTTCCTTTCTTCTTCAGTCTCGCTGGTAAAGCGGATTACGGCAGAGAAGAGGATTCACACAGCAGGACTTTAGTTCTTGCATTGTTTCTTATTTCTTGTAAGAATATATTTTATGTGCTTAGGGTATGATATTATTTACTGATGGTCATGCGAGCAAAACTCTTGAGGAAAAATGAATGTTGGCCGATTAAATGAATGAGACAAATGCTGTTTTTAACTCGTAACACTTGACATGATATATATATATTATTACTCGACAAATTTTGCGTAATATACGAGTGGAGAATTATGTTCTACAGGCTGCAAAGCAGCTCGTTTTCAAAAGATGAACAGTTACAGAAATTAGTTCAAATTTAACGCGGTAATTCCGCCTGTACAATAATTTCATGTTCAATTTCCTACGTACCAGCACACAATGTTAAGCTTAATCGCTAAATTCCGTTTATCAGTATCAGTGTTTGAGAGCAGCGCTGTTCAGTCATCGAAACGCTTGTAAAAGATAAATACCCGAAGAGATGCGCGTAAAAAGCGTTTCTAATCTGGCTTTACCAAGCGCTTACGTACAGGAGAGGATAGATACGTGCCTGGATCTTCTCGAGTCTGGTTCTGATCTCTCACAACAGGGAACGTCTGGTCGTGCGCTTTTTGCACGAGCAGAGTCTCTTGAATAATTTGTGTCTCAGGTACGAATAACTTTGCTTCTCGTTTAAGAAATCTTTTAGATACACAACATCAGTACAAAATTGAAGGAAAGTAAAGTGATACGCTCCCTAAACCATTCGGTGATCGTCCAGTCTTTACATGAGTATATTCTAATACCTGTTTTAAAATCTTCTGTTAATGTGCAGTTTATGATGTTAAAAGGGCAGTGAGTTTAGCTTTCAACTACGTCATGATATTTTACATCAATGTACTTTATTCAGGACAAGTTTTTTAATGGTTAAGCAATTTATGAGCAGTCTCGACCCAGCAGTTTTGTTCCACTGCCACGCTTTTGCCAAGGCAAACCTTACCATGCTTATTGATATCGATGCGAAATATTCTGCATATTTTCAAGTCATTGTGTCATTCATATTTTATCCCACAACTTCATAAGGGGATTGCTCTATTTTTCCATGAAATTTATTACGTTTGATCATTGTTTTTATGTGTGCAAACTTTTTTCTGATTATTTCTTAACAATAACACCACTCACGCACTTCTCAAACGCTTGCAAACAAACGCTTGCTTCCATCAATTACCAAAAATCTACTAAAAATTTCAACAACCCTTGCACGAGTTTTTTCTCCCTAGAACATCATTAAATTCTATGCACTTTTATTATTGCAGTACGTTACTCAGAAGCTCTCTTCATTACAGGTGGCGCTAGCACGACCTGGAGCCACTCCTGCCAGCTGGCTCTGGCGAGCACAGTTTTCCTGTCGCTGCTCAAAAATTGGCTTTCAGACGCCACGTCCTCCGCAAAAGAGGCAGCGTCGTCTCGCGTGCAGCGTCCCGAGGTGCCCAACGGAGCTGGTGGTGACATCGCCGGGTCGCAATCCTGCACTACGCATCGCTGCAGAGGTCGTCCGTCCCTTACTGGAGACCACCCAAACACTTTGGGTTCGGAGTCACGATGTGGAGTACTGAGCTGTGTCTAATGGCTTACACTCGGCTTTTGCTTGTCTATATGTATTGCATGATTTGTACTATATTCTATTGTATAACTATATGAAATAGACGCTTGTAATAGAAAAATTAATAAAACATTGCTCCTCAGATTTTTTATTCTCCTTCAGTCGATCCTCTAGCAAATACCTTACATTGCCAATTGTGAATTCAGCAGGGATTATATTTTAGTTTCTTTACTTCCCTTATTTTAGAGAGGGTACTATGAATAAATTGTAATCATTCTTTCTACGGCATATTATAATTGGAAACAAACATATTATCAAGCTAAGTTGATAAAATTCCACACGCTAAAAACACTATACGAAAAACGATGAACTATAGCTACGTATTTAGACCATGCTGAATAAAATACTTATTCACTCTTTCATTCAAGCTTGTGTATGCCATGAATTATCAAACATTAAAAAAATATCGATAGTTCACGTTAACGATTTTAAGAACTACTATTCAACTGCAACAATTTCCTTCTATCACTAAGCCTAACAAGTTCTAATGGGTCTGAAACTATTTGTTTTTTTAGTAATAAAACTCTACGCCTGCACTTCAATTTACAGTATTCGAGCTGAAGTGACTAATACTCATGCTAATACCACCTCGCTTAGTCTCTTGTATCTCCCTATGGCTCGTACTCAAGTTGTTAAAGAAAATTTAAAAGATATTTTCTATCAATTCCAGATAATAGAATATGTTTTACGTGGGATCATGAAGAATAATTAATTTTCTTGAAGCCTAAAATGAAATGTCTTCATGCGACAACATATTGATGAAATCAATAAACGATGTAATTTGAAACTCCTGTTTCATAAGACACTTCGCTGCGGATTTCTTGCAAGTTTAAAAAAAATCGATTGTAATTTTCCTGCTCGAGTAGAGAATCAAAGCAGTGTGATCTTGTAAAGAAAGCAGGACTCTCAAAGTTTTATATTTGAAGTCTCGTTTCTTTCTCCAACGTTAGTGGAGACGCATTCTGGCCGTGTCTTTCCTCATCAGCATGCATTGCGATGGCGATTTCGTTCCGTTGATACACCCAATTCTAGAGTCAGCAACTCGGCTTGCGGGTGTAAATTTCAAGCCTTGTCGGTGCAGTTTCTCCTTTTTTTCCACATAGGTTACCACTTTACAACATTTTTGTGCGGAACCACCAAAAATTCGAGAGACGGTAGTCTTTCCACCACAGTGACTCTCGTCGCACAACTTCAGTTGTTCAAGTAATCAGAGTTTGGACTTAAACTACCAATTCTATAAAATATTTACCAGTTCATTCAATAATTTCCGCCCGCCCTCATGAGGTTAACCTGAGCTGCTCAATACGCAAATCCTCAAACTATATCAACTTATCCTTTATAGTGCTGTTCATATTATGTGAATGCCAGCGCTACGACGCCACCTTTTAAACGCCTTTCCCTAAACTTCCTCAGGCACAATTCTTTGTTATTTCCTTGCTTTCGACGCTGGCACTCCCGAGCTTCGTTTACCTGATGAACCGATCCGTTTTTTAATTATTGCAAAAATCTTTGTGAATGCCAGGCTTCTCCCGATATATTTAGAGTATCCCTGGTAAAGAAAGTTATTGTGTACTTAAATAATGCCCCATTGTCTGGGGCATTGTTGGGCACCTCGGGACGTTGAAGTCCGTTCCACTAAGTCATGAAAATAAAGATGCACGCGAAAGTGAAAATTGGTGGATCCGTGAATATGATTACGCATGTAACCATTAATAAGATTTGTGCATTTGATTTAACTCAGTGAATTGTGCTAAGAGTATGTTCATATTCAGCTTTGTGCGTTTTCTGATCAAAATTACTGCAGCATTTATTTGTTACGAATCAATGTATAAATTCAATATCGTTAGCACAGGTCAATAGCTTGAGACGGTTTGAAGTTTAACAAACGTGCATACTAGGAGCAAAGAATATGTCTAATGCATTTATCTAGTGTCTGCCTCAAAATCCAGAAAACTAAAAACCGCTTTCCCTAAAAAAATATATACTTAATTTTTAAAATTCCAATTTTTTAAATCCTAGAAAAATCATCAGATATTTTAATTACATACTGTAAACTTTCGGAGGCTAATTATCCACTAATAATTTAAAGCAGCTCTTTGACTGTCTCTTTAAAAAAAAAACAAGCCATTGTATGATACATGATTAATTTTATCGATAGAATTTCATTCCGGCTTCTCGTTAGCATAAGTTCACACAAAGTGTAAGCTCCCACGAAAATATAATTCAAAGAGTAACTTCAGGAAACACCTTCTTGCCAAATTTCCACTCAACTTACGATGCACAAGTACAAGCGTGCTTGGTGCCCATGACGAGAGCATGCAGAAAACGTCAGAAGCCCTCCAATGCACGCCGAAGGGCTTCCGATCAAGAAACGATCGATGCCGTCGAGGCTCTCAGAAGCCTTGTAGATGCTGGCGCGAGCACACTACAAGTCATAGCTTCTGTCACAGCAAAAGCAGGGATACGTAACCTTGCTTTACTTGGTTTACTTATTACACTATGGCCCACATTCCGAAAGAGTGGACTATTTCAATTTCTTCAAAAGAAGGCCTCTGGCAAATCGGCTAAGTTGTAGTGACATACGTGCAGTTTCAATAAAAATTTTCCACTCACATAAATACAATGCGTAACAATTAAACTTGAAGGTTAGCTTGAATAAACGCTGTTATTATGTGAACTATTAAACGTGCATGATAATATTTTACGTACATAGATGGCTTGCCAATTATTTGTATATAACGATAAAAATAAGCACACCGAAAAAGTTAAATTATTACGATTTTTGCCAATTGTGCTCCTTTATGAGCGCACAATTTATAAAACCGGTCTTCTATATTTTTTTAATTGACGTTCATCAAATTACGTTCAAAACTAATTACGACTGATGTTTTATTCATTGGGAAAAAATACCTATCTCTCACGAGTTTCATCTAGCAGAATTTGTTGGTAATCTAATTATTTTAGGTTAGCAAGTATATATTTAAAGCGCGTTCCCACACCTTAAAATTTTTTTAATTTGTCGCATATATTCAAGAAAACGATTGCCATCGATTTTTAAGCGCTTACATTTGTTTTATCATTTTTTACAACCTGTAAAAAGATGTTGTCTATACATATTTAGCCAAGTACCTTTATCTGACGCACATGTTTTCTTCCTGTAATATACTCAATAAAATCTGTTTTTTGCGTAAACTGGCCTAACCGTATTGAGCAACAAATTTTTAATTGCGCAGTAGTGTGTGACAGTTATGAAAATATTTCAGAGAAGATGGCCTTCCTGTGATTTTCTTTTCTTAAAACAATGCTTTCCTACCTTGAATGAGCAGTGCGAAAACTGAATAGAATTCAATCTCAGTTACTGTTTTAAATAAAACCTAATGGAAAGAACCTCAGGACAGAAAAGCAACAATGAATTCAAGCAATGACTCAACTCAATTAAATTTTGGTTATCAGAAGACAGTATCCCGTAGAAATTATTATAGAGAACTTTTTAATAAGCTGCCATCAAAAATTCGAAAATTTATTTCGTTAAAAGTGTTACCCTAGCGTCGTGAGATCAATCACGGCAAATTTCTATATGTTACATCCGTAAAACTTTAATTTATCCAAAAAAGCACCGAAAAAATTACTTATTGTGAGATATTTTTTTTGTGTCAATTTTTGTCCCAAGTTAGTATAAACTCGTTTATTGTCAGTATAAAAATGTGGCAGAAATGAGCGAACCATAGTGTCGAGTTACGTTTGACGTGACGGTTATGGTAATTTAGCTCTTCAGTTTCTTTAGTTTTCAATGGTATTGTTTCAAGTTTATAGATCTTCTACAACTTTATTGTGGGGGCACAAAGTAAGCTTATCTAAAGCTAAAATTTTATTGGTAATCGAAACTGTATACACAGAAATTGAATTAAGTGAAAGAAAAGCAAGCAACTGACGCGGCACAATGGCGGCTGGAGCACGAGAACATTCGACGCAGTCATCCGTCGATGCTGTGGATTTTTGATAGCGTGAAGCTGCAAAAATCCTTAAAAGTAAGTTGATTTCAATTTAGCTTGTACTTAAAACTATATAGTTACCGATCATTTTTCATTAAAAATAATCGCGTTCTAGTAGATTACGGAATTAAAAGAATTATTTAGTACCTTGGTATATCGCATTAAGTGCACTTGCTTGAGTAAATTTGGTCAATATTGAATTTAATGTTGTCAACGAATTTCATAATTTCGTAGGTATAGATAGGTAATATAGTCGATTTTAAGACGTTTTATATGAATGACAATGTGCCCGGAAATGCTTATTTTTGGAGATATTTAACTTTGAAGTTATAGGAACGTCGTTTATAAAATTGAACAAACGGAGAGGTAAATAAGCAGAAATCCGGTTCTGACGTAACGATAGGTAAGGTTAGGTTTGGTAAAGTTAATTTAGTTAAGTATCCTAACCTAAGTAAGCCTAAAATATCTTAATTTAACTCAACCATACCGAGGCCGATGACTCCCGCCAAAAAACTTGGCGTGGTCAGCGTCCGCAAAACGCCGGAAGAGCCATATCGAAACTGCCGTTAATGCTATTCTTACCTGGCGTTATTTATCCTATATCTCCTAAACTAAGCATTTCCGGGCACATTGTCATTCCTGTAAAACGTCTTAAAATCGACTATATTACCTATCTATACCTACGAAATTATTAAATTCGTCGACAACATTAAATTCAATATTGACCGTAAATTTTTATTCAATATCACACAATGTAGATATTGTGCAGCCATTTTGCAGTAGAAAAACTCATGAGCTGAATGCTAAGTCAAATTGCAAACTTGAAAATTAAATGTGGGGAAAAAATGACGTAACTTTAATATCTAAATAAGGATTTAATTGAATTTTCTCCGGATTCAAGGTAAGTAACTCGCCAATTAAGGATCAATTTTATTCAGCATACTTGAAATTGAGTTTTTCAAATTGTGTGAAGAGTTTCAACTGCAAGTGACTTTTGTCCCTCTAAGCAAATTGTTCGTTAATCATCGATGTCTCACAAATTATTGTAGGGATGCACTAGGTCTCTTCGCCACAAACTTTCTTAGATCGAGATATCAACAGCGTCCTAAAAACATCGGAGCGTCCGACAAACCTAGCTTTGTGAGCAGAAAAATGTCAACCCATTCAGACCTGAGACCCTGAACCTAACTGTTACGACGTTCTTCGCGTGTTCGGTAAATTGCTCATTCACGTGCCTGCATAAATGAAGGACATTTCATCAGTTCCGCGATCTTTTTAAAAATAGCTGTTCTCATACGAGGTGAAGTCTTATCGTGCAATTGCATTTTAAAATTTCTGAGGAAGGATAAAAATTGAAAATGTATTCAAGCAGTCAAGTCGATTTCCCAATTCTGCTACTTACAACCTAACCAAACCAACCGTTAACAATCGCGGAAACGCGGTGAACCTGTTTAACGGTAAACGAAACGGTAAATCGGAAGGAGATGACAGTTGTCGATTTTCCACTTTTTGGTGCCTGAACCTAATTATTTGAATCAAAATAAACAAGTTTTCTTCTATTCTTTTTTCGTCTCAAATGAGTATTTTACGATTTATAGTGGTAAGTTTAGTTTCGTCATTGATGACGAATGCGCTCGAATAAACAGCTACTCATCGATTTTCGAATTTTTGTTGCTTGAAACATGGTAATAACATCGAAATAAACAACTTTTATTCTATACACTTTATTCGTCAAATGAGTATTTAACGAGGTATAGCGGTAGGTTTGGTTTCGTCTTTCAAGACAGAGCGCTGGAAGCGAGACGCCATTGCAGTGTTGCCATACAACTCGATCAAAGAATTTCTTGCCGCTTCAAAGACTGGAGTTGCGGTAAGTCATTTACCGCTATAACTAATAAAATACTCATTTGAGACAAAAAGTGCATAGAAGAAAACTTGTTTATTTCGATCTAATTAACTATGCTAATGCATCGAAATTTACAAAATCGACAACTGTCATCTCCTTCAGATTTACCAACGAAACTAAGCTAGCTCAAACACGCGGGGCTGACATTGGCCGGGACTAACCAACTGAGGTTGGTTGGATGTTTTTAGTTGTGATGCATCTGTTCACGTACTTATACCGAAAATGAGGTACAGCGCTAGATTTGTAAATGACCTTAAAATTAATCGATACAGCTCTCTGGTAGGATTTAGCTTAAACAATTAACGTTAAATTCTAAATTTAAAATCCAAATAATAAATTTGGCACGGGAATTATCTATTTTAAATCCAAAATGAAAAATTTTAACACCTTAATGTTAATTTTAAAGCCTAAATGATAATTTCAATGTCTAATTGATAATTTCAACGGTAATTTTAGTCCCGAAATGATAATTTCAATGCCGAAATAATAATTTCAATGATACGATAATTTCAATGCCGAAATAAAAATTTCAATGATATGATAATTTCAATGCCTACTTTTATTTTAATGCCGAAATTTTAATTTGAATGCCGAAATTTTAATTTTAATGCCGAAATTTTAATTTCAATGCCGAAATTTTAATTTCAATGCCGAAATTTTAATTTCAATGCCGAAATTTTAATTTCAATGCCGAAATTTTAATTTCAATGCCGAAATTTTAATTTCAATGCCGAAATTTTAATTTCAATGCCGAAATGATAATATCAATGCCGAAATGGTAATTTCAATGCCAAAACGATAATTTCAATGCCAAAACGATAATTTCAATGCCAAAACGATAATTTCAATGCCTAAATGATAATTTCAATGCCGAAATGATAATTTCAATGCCGAAATGATAATTTCAATGCCGAAATGATAATTTCAATGCCGGAATGATAATTTCAATGCCGAAATGATAATTTCAATGCCGAAATGATAATTTCAATGCCGAAATGATAATTCCAATGCCGAAATGATAATTTCAATGCCGAAATGATAATTTCAATGCCGAAATGATAATTTCAATGCCGAAATGATAATTTCAATGCCGAAATGATAATTTCAATGCCGAAATGATAATTTTAATGCCGAAATGATAATTTCAATGCCGAAATGATGATTTCAATGCCGAAATGATAATTTCAATGCCGAAATGATAATTTCAATGCTGAAATGATAATTTCAATGCCGAAATGATAATTTCAATGCCGAAATGATAATTTCAATGCCGAAATGATAATTTCAATGCCGAAATAATAATTTCAATGCCTAAGTGATAATTTTGAAGCCTAAGTAATGAGTGTTGAAGTTTAGTAAAGAAAAAGTCGCGTAGAGACTCTCGTTTTGAGCCGCATCTCTGTTCGCTGTCCTCGTCTTAAAATGATCCAAGATCGAGTGCTACTTGTGCTACAGATATACGGAATCTGAAACAAATTGTCGGCGAAATATATATTTTACTTCGTTATCGTCACGCGGTGGTTTGGCTTCGCGGTTCACTTCCCATGAAATATATTATTGAATTTTATTAGTTAGCAGCATGCCAATGATACCATCTTTCCGTAGTGATTTTTACCTGAAGGGGTTAATGTTGATGCATGGAGCAAATTGTGATGCAATAACTGCGGCGAAAAAACGATATTCGCGCACGTTTCTCCTTAACGATGCCAATTAGGCGGGTGCGAGCGATGGCGGAAGCATCGGCTGCTATTTTCTACGAAAAAACTAACGATAATCTCGCCGGCTGGTGATTTACTCAGTGTTTACGCTGTGGGCAGACGCGTATCAATAGGGAATGTCTACAGACAAGGTGAAAACATGATTCGGTAACAATTATATATGTTTTCAGTAATACCGTTGAATTGTTATGCTTGCACCCCTCTGAGGGGATGCAAATATTAAATTTATGGGAATGAACGTTCCCAAGAGGGAAAAGTGATGTCCTAGCTGAAGGTGAGGAAAGCCTTTTATTGAAGCAGAATAGGATTTTTGTTTTGTTACGGACCATCTTTTTTCGGTTCACTGCTGTCCTGTTTTTCAGCGCCCACAACTTTCTTTTTCAACTTTTATATCGTTTCTTGAGCGTCTCTCTCAACTTCATGTATTTGTCCGTGAGGGGTTGTTTGTGGGAGCACATCTTGTGCCTAGATTGCCCGTTCTCTAATCTCCATGCTAAATGGTGCCTTTTCTTTTCTCTTTTCGGAAGACTTTTGTGATTGCTAGAGGGGCTTAGACTAACCATTTAAATTAAATTTTAGAATTTAGTCAGCTATTGTTTTGCTCGTTCATCTTTTTACCTATCGTGAGAACATAACAAACGAAGTAATAAGCTCAGTCAAGAACTCCTTACAAAAAACTTGCGTGGAAAATTTTACGCATTGAATTTGAACAAACAAAACTTCACACACAATCCATTTTTGGTTGCCAAGTAGTTTTTCCAGTGATGGTTCAGCACTTTGCCATCAATGCAGTAACCATGTTTAGGTTTCAGAGCAATACTTCAAACAATTTTAGCGTTGAAATTCACCGTGAACCACTTAAAAAGGCATCTCGAGTACCAGAAATAGCAGGGAGTTCGGACTTCTTTGTTGAACTACAAACACCAAACATCGTGAGCAGAAAAATGAACTCAGTTTCATAAGTGAAAATATACTTTCGAGGTGTCTCTTCATTCATAAAAAAACAGTGTCGTAAATACCAGTCTACTCTTTGAGAGGCTCAGCGACGATGTGGGCGTTGCATCTAAGTTTAGGTGTCACTTCGTGTGGGTGTTATTGTTTTCGAAGAGCCTGTTGGCCATTTTATCAAGAGCAATCTTCCCCGAATGGCTATAATTAAGCCCCGAGTGATTGCTTTTTATTACGCCTATACGATCACACGCGCTTTCCAGGTCCGTGCTAATCGAACCCACGCCTGGGACCCCAATGTTGTAAACTGGCTGAATATTCTGAGTAAATGTCAATACATACTTGTAGTTTTTAAAAATTATCTAATGTCTGGGTGGAGTTTGGAAGTTAACATTTAGCTTGTTCGAAATTAACCGATCATTGTCTAGATTGACGATTTTTGACAGGTTAGGTATGGGAATCGATAGTCAATAACTCAAGTTAAACAAAATGTATTCTTCACTGGGTATCGCGAGTTCCATTTCTGATACATGTAAAGTATATAAATCCGTTTTTTCTCCTGGCTTTGGAACTTTCGTTATGAATCCATTCAAACTAAATGATAACTTTTTGAAGTAACTATTTTTCCACTGAAAGTATTTTTATTTCTGGAAACACCGAGGCAGTGATAGACTCGGTGATGGGAACTGATTTTTTTTTAAATAGGACGTCTATGAAAATTCCCGAATTGAGATCATTTCAATCGTTGATATCATATGACAGAGAAATAAAAATAATTGCACGGAGGGTCTAGAGGTCGATGATATACTCACACAAAATAACTTTTCTGTAATTTTTCTGATTTTGTTACCTAAAATTATTCATAATGAATGCTCGTATTTCATTATTTTAAATCAGAAGTAGAAGGTAAGATGTGGCGGATGCTCTATCCTTACAGCTTTAAGAACAAAATGACGCAAACTTCATTACATTTACATCTCCCATAGCAATCTACTATCAGAAAAATCCTCACATTATGCCATATTTCTCCTGTTACTAAAACGAACAGATTTTTTATTTTATATCAACCTCTTGTTACTCGGCTGCATAGTTCGATGTGTGAAAGCATCCTGATATATTTCACTCAGTAACGCAACATAGTTGTAAAAGATATCACCAGAACTAGAAGCAACAAGATGTTTGTTCCCCAAATGCACCTCTCTTAGGGACCTGATAAAACGCCACGTCTTTACCTCAGTCCTAGCATCCAGTCCCTCTATGGGGACGCCATAATGTCCCACTTAGTAAAGCGTCCAAGACAACGGTTCTTTTCCACAGACCTCGTTCCCCTTACTTTTTTCGATCCACAGACCATTTTTATCTACTTTTTCCGATCTTGCTGCTGAGGGATTTGGTCCCTCTGCGATCGAGTTCCCGCAGTGCTCGAAGCCTAATCTTATTCGCATGCTAGCTTTGCTCTCTCTGCAACAAGTGCAAGATAAGTTTTCGCTTCTCCTTCTGTGCTGGTCGCTTCGAATTACGAGGAACTGGCAAAGGGGATGCGCAAGGAATCTTATCAGTTCATACATTTCATCCCTTATTTTTTTCCAACTTTTATCTTTCAACCTATGTTTCTATGTGTGCACAGGTTATGGAGAACACAGTTTGCTCATAGATTCTCAGTTTTTTTCATTTCATACAAAATGGTGCCTCCTTTTTTCCCTTCTTGGGAATACTTTTGTTGATGTTAGGAAGCCGTGAACTAACTTATAATTTCTCAGTTATACTCTTTTGATTTTGCGGGTACGAATACAGCGTGCTGGTAGTTCAAAGAGCACGAGTTTATGAGAGTTGTGTACAAATCGCTGAGCTTTAATGTCAGGGAAGACGAAATGAAAAAGCTGTTAATTTTGAAAGTATATCAAATACGAGTACGTTGATTTTTCGATGTAGATGATTCGAGTTGTGACAGCGCTTGATTTAGGAAAGGCGAGTGGCAAGAGCTCGTGATGTGAGGAGTACGAGTAGCGAGGCCTCGTAATTTAGAGCGTAAACGTAGCGAATGGTCATATTGTAGAGTGGGAGTTGTAAAAGCAGGTGACGCTAATGCATTTGAAGGCTGTTGCCTGCTTATGTGCGCCTTAACCAGACTCTTCACAAGAGCTACTGTCCAAGACGATGCCTCACCTCCTAGCTTTTATGAGGGTTGCTCTGGAAACTGCGCCGCTCAGAACGCTGCCCCGACACAGCCCAGGAAATTATGGCTACTTTCCGCCCCTAGCGGTCTGTTGCAGAGGTGCTTACCTTTTTTGGAGAGCTGCTCATGATTTTCCAAAATTTCGTCGTATTCCCAATTTGACTTATATGATACGACTTTGTATCGCTTTGTTTGTTACATGTGTTGTAGTTCTTCAGTTAAAACTTAATAACAGTGTTATTGTATGAACGCTTGACTATATCGTTTTTGGCAAGCGCATTCATCTGAAACCTGCAACAAAAATTTAATGGATGTACGCAGAGAAGTAATTAACTTTATTTCCAATCAGATACATGGTTCTTGAGGTTATTTTTAAGTTCTTTTACTTTTTAAGTACTTGACTTTACAGATAAATATTTCTGCATTTGTACTAAGACTCTTCATAGTCGAAATTACTTGTAATTCTACACTATTGGATCGAAAAAGCTAGCTTTGTCTTGTTGTTTTTCATAGGAGTGTGATACGAAGGGGAAGCTTTTGGGCAGTACAGGGTAAGGAAAAGAGAATAGGAAAGGACTAGAAAAACATTTTCCTTGAAACCCTATGCTTTTACATAAGGTTATACCACCATTGATCAGAAGCGATCGCTCTTATAGGTATTTTCGATGTTATGTTAACTGGGCTCTCTCAGGGGGGCGCAACTAATGAATCTAAGCGAATTAGCGCTCCAATGGAGAAAATTCAGGTCCTGAGCTGAGGGTGGCCTTATTTTGTTGACACATAATAGGGCTTTTGTTCCATTGCGGACCTTTTTTTCGGTCCACTGCTGTCCTGTTTTTGAGCGCCCACTAATTTCTTTCTCAACTTATATCTTGTTTCATGAACTTCCGTATCTGGTTGTTTCTATGTGCAGGGGATTTTATGGAAGAAAACCTTGTACATAGACTCTACGTTCCTTTAACTTTAGACATAATGGTATCTTGCTCCTTCTTTACTTTGGAACACCTTTTTTGAGGTTAGGTAGGCTTGGGTTAACTCAAAAACTTGTCTAATCTAAACAAAAAGCTGTTTCTATTTTTTGTCTCCTTTCTCGTGTGTACCTCTCGGTTGATATTATGATCTGCTATAAATTACTTATTTTCAATTAGACTCTTATACTCTGTAGTAGATTCCATAAAAGAAAATTCCTTTATTGTGCTCCTCTTTCACATTTGGATGAAAAATGAATGGTGGCATTATGAATGAAAACTTCTTTCCTGCTATAATTTTTCTTCCTTACCTGTCGTGTAACGAAAAATTCTGAAATATTCCCAATTTTTATGGTGCTCGGCTCGTCATTGTCAAGAAAAATACAAAGCTTTCTCTTTAATTTGAATCAAATTTAAAATTCTGCTTGCCTACTTTAGCTTTTTTATATGTTGGATTCCAATATGACGGCATTTCATCCCATTTGCTTCCCTTATTGTGCGTGGACTTTGAAATAAAAGTTTCCATATTTCTTCGAACATCTTACCCTATAACAGCGTTATTTGAGATTCCCAAGATACTCTCCGTTCTTATCCAACTTGCACATCTTCGTGCGAATAAGCCCGAGAAGTCCTTGGGTCTCGGTCATTTCCGAAGTTAACGCTTGATTTGCGCCGCCTCGTCTCCCTTATTAAAGATGCCCAATGACCCTGACTCCAGCCGACCTTTGATAACACTAGCCGCCCCCTCTCGCGCTTCAACTTTTGGTGTTCCGTGTGATATTTGCTGATGACCGCTACATTCTGAAAATATCAGCGGCATGATTTGGCGAGTAAAGAAGTTTCTTTTCACATCACATGATTTTGTTGAAAATTTCAGGTATCACGTTCGTTTTTGGGTAGTTTTTCGAATCAAATATGTGGTAGAGAATTGTATTATGCCTCCTGATTAACATTCGAAAAGCCTGTGTGTGGTAGCGTATCCCCCTCCAATTGAACATTGTGCCGTTTAGACGTTCAATATTCTTGTACGATTTGGTAAGCATTTTTAGCGCTATAATTTCTCTACCTTCAACGGAAATGTGTCCTTGTTCCAGCTTACCAAAAATCAGATGCACAAAATGGTCATGTGTCAATTTATAAGCCTTGTGAAGAAATCAGCAATCCCAGGGATATAATGTGAGGTCTTGAGCTGAGAGTTAGGGTAGGCCTTTTTTTGTTAAAATCATTTTTGTTTTGTTTTATGGACCATCATTTTTCAGTTCACTGCTATCATATTTTTCAGCACCTCTGACTTTTTTTCTTCAACTTTTATCGTATTTCATAACCTTCCTTCTTAACTGTTTGTTTCCATGCGCATATGGGATCCTTTGCGGGGACACCCTTTGTGCGTAGATTGTGCCTTCGTCCTTACTCTCTTCGAACATTTTTGTTGTGGTAAGGGAGGCTAAAACTAATTTATAATCAATCAATAGTAAGTCATTTCGAAAATATATCAATGCGACTATATTGCAATTAACCTAACAAAGCTAATACGGGTTAGATAAGGGCTACAGCTATTTTTATTAGTTTTGTATTTTACCTTCCCTTCATCGATGTCTACTCAAGTCAACCAACCGGAAAAATTATCAACATATTCAAATAAAAAATCTGAGCCTTAACCAGTTCCATTCCAACTTCAACTTAGCCGGCATATGAGATATCCTAGTGGTCGCATGCAAACTATGCGGAATAATATTCACATTCAGTTACTAAACTTTTACTTGCAGAAATACCAGCATTTCAAAATGGTCGACAAGCTTGCGCGCTTTGGTTTCAGGACTTTCTTTTCTTAAGGCATATAAATCTCTATATAAGTGTAAATAAATCCTCGATACTACTATGGGAAATATAAAATTACCATTTGAAAATAAATGTTTGAATGCATGCATACTGCCATTAATGTAGAATTTTTAAGCAACTTTAATGAGTAGTATAACACGAAATTTTTATAGTTGACTTGTATCTTTTACGCCGCTCAAAGATCTGAATCACATTCAGCCTCCTGATGCTGGATATTTACCACATTTTACCCCAGCTTGTCTGTAGATTGCAACACCGGTAGAAATTCTACGTATTCCTTGCTGAAAGGAAAAACGATTGTCTCGCTCATCACATCCAATACATACATTTTTAACACAAAAAACGATCGGATTAACGAGTGATTATATCAATTCTTAACTCAACTTGAAGTTGTATTAATTTGAACTTGACTTGGATTAATTTGAACTTGACTTGGATTAATTTGAACTTGACTTGGATTAATTTGAACTTGACTTGGATTAATTTGAACTTGACTTGGATTAATTTGAACTTGACTTGGATTAATGTAAACTTGACTTGGATTAATGTAAACTTGACTTGGATTAATGTGAACTTTACTTGGATTAATGTGAACTTTACTTGGATTAATGTGAAATTTACTTGGATTAATTTAAACTTGACTTGGATTAATGTGAACTTGACTTGGATTAATGTGAACTTGACTTGGATTAATGTGAACTTGACTTGGATTAATGTGAACTTGACTTTGATTAATGTGAACTTGACTTTGATTAATGTAAATTTGACTTGGATTAATGTAAACTTGACTTGGATTAATGTAAACTTGACTTGGATTAATGTGAACTTGACTTGGATTAATGAAAACTTGACTTGGATTAATGAAAACTTGACTTGGATTAATGAAAACTTGACTTGGATTAATGAAAACTTGACTTGGATTAATGAAAACTTGACTTGGATTAATGAAAACTTGACTTGGATTAATGAAAACTTGACTTGGATTAATGTGAACTTGACTTGGATTAATGTGAACTTGACTTGGATTAATGTGAACTTGAGTTGGATTAATGCGAACTTGAGTTGGATTAATGCGAACTTGAGTTGGATTAATGCGAACTTGACTTGGATTAATGCGAACTTGACTTGGATTAATGCGAACTTGACTTGGATTAATGCGAACTTGACTTGGATTAATGTGAACTTGACTTGGATTAATGTGAACTTAATTTGGATTAATGTGAACTTAACTTGGATTAATGTGAACTTAACTTGGATTAATGTGAACTTGACTTGGATTAATGTGAACTTGACTTGGATTAATTTAAACTTGACTTGGATTAATTTAAACTTGACTTGGATTAATTTAAACTTGACTTGGATTAATTTAAACTTGACTTGGATTAATTTAAACTTGACTTGGATTAATTTAAACTTTACTTGGATTAATTTAAACTTTATTTGGATTAATTTAAGCTTTACTTGGATTAATTTAAACTTTACTTGGATTAATTTGAACTTTATTAGGATTAATTTGAACTTGACTTGGATTTATTTGAACCTGACTTGGATTTATTTGAACTTGACTTGGATTTATTTGAACTTGACTTGGATTTATTTGAACTTGACTTGGATTTATTTGAACTTGACTTGGATTTATTTGAACTTGACTTGGATTTATTTGAACTTGACTTGGATTTATTTGAACTTGACTTGGATTTATTTGAACTTGACTTGGATTTATTTGAACTTGACTTGGATTAATTTGAACTTGACTTGGATTAACTTGAACTTGACTTGGATTAACTTGAACTTGACTTGGATTAACTTGAACTTGACTTGGATTAACTTGAACTTGACTTGGATTAACTTGAACTTGACTTGGATTAACTTGAACTTGACTTGGATTAACTTGAACTTGCCTTGGATTAACTTGAACTTGACTTGGATTAACTTGAACTTGACTTGGATTAACTTGAACTTGACTTGGATTAACTTGAACTTGACTTGGATTAACTTGAACTTGACTTGGATTAACTTGAACTTGACTTGGATTAACTTGAACTTGACTTGGATTAACTTGAACTTGACTTGGATTAATTTGAACTTGACTTGGATTAATTTGAACTTGACTTGGATTAATTTGAACTTGACTTGGATTAATTTGAACTTGACTTGGATTAATTTGAACTTGACTTGGATTAATTTGAACTTGACTTGGATTAATTTGAACTTGACTTGGATTAATTTGAACTTGACTTGGATTAATTTGAACTTGACTTGGATTAATTTGAACTTGACTTGGATTATTTTGAACTTGACTTGGATTATTTTGAACTTGACTTGGATTAATTTGAACTTGACTTGGATTATTTTGAACTTGACTTGGATTAATTTGAACTTGACTTGGATTATTTTGAACTTGACTTGGATTAATTTGAACTTGACTTGGATTATTTTGAACTTGACTTGGATTAATTTGAACTTGACTTGGATTAATTTGAACTTGACTTGGATTAATTTGAACTTGACTTGGATTAATTTGAACTTGACTTGGATTAATTTGAACTTGACTTGGATTAATTTGAACTTGACTTGGATTAATTTGAACTTGACTTGGATTAATTTGAACTTGACTTGGATTAATTTGAACTTGACTTGGATTAATTTGAACTTGACTTGGATTAATTTGAACTTGACTTGGATTAATTTGAACTTGACTTGGATTAATTTGAACTTGACTTGGATTAATTTGAACTTGACTTGGATTAATTTGAACTTGACTTGGTTTAATTTGAACTTGACTTGGTTTAATTTGAACTTGACTTGGTTTAATTTGAACTTGACTTGGTTTAATTTGAACTTGACTTGGATTAATTTGAACTTGACTTGGATTAATTTGAACTTGACTTGGATTAATTTGAACTTGACTTGGATTAATTTGAACTTGACTTGGATTAATTTGAACTTGACTTGGATTAATTTGAACTTGACTTGGATTAATTTGAACTTGACTTGGATTAATTTGAACTTGACTTGGATTAATTTGAACTTGACTTGGATTAATTTGAACTTGACTTGGATTAATTTGAACTTGACTTGGATTAATTTGAACTTGACTTGGATTAATTTTAATTTGACTTGGATTAATTTTAATTTGACTTGGATTAATTTTAATTTGACTTGGATTAATTTTAATTTGACTTGGATTAATTTTAATTTGACTTGGATTAATTTTAATTTGACTTGGATTAATTTTAATTTGACTTGGATTAATTTTAATTTGACTTGGATTAATTTTAATTTGACTTGGATTAATTTTAATTTGACTTGGATTAATTTTAATTTGACTTGGATTAATTTTAATTTGACTTGGATTAATTTTAATTTGACTTGGATTAATTTTAATTTGACTTGGATTAATTTTAATTTGACTTGGATTAATTTTAATTTGACTTGGATTAATTTTAATTTGACTTGGATTAATTTTAATTTGACTTGGATTAATTTTAATTTGACTTGGATTAATTTTAATTTGACTTGGATTAATTTTAATTTGACTTGATTAATTTTAATTTGACTTGGATTAATTTTAACTTGACTTGAAATAATTAGAAGTGAAAAAGATGTAGTCTTCATAATATTCTGCTTGTTCCTTCCTTAGTTAGTAGCTATGGGAATTAGCGCTCCCAGGGGAAAAATGTGAGGGCCCGAGCTGAGAGTTAGGTAGGCCTTCTTTTTGTTGAAATAAAATGTTTTTTGTTATGTTAAGGACCACCTTTTTTCGGTTCACTACTGTCCTGTTTTTCAGCACCTCTGACTTCCTTCTTCAACTTTTATCTTGTTTCATGAACTTCTTTCTCATCTTACTGTTTCTATGCCCTTTCTGCATAGATTCCTCATTCTCTTATCTCCATACTAAATGGTGCCTTCCTCCTTCCTCTCTTCGATACGCTCTATTTTTGTAGCGGTTAGGGAGGTTAAACTAACTTATAATCTAATCTAATCCTTTCTTAGTTAGTTACTTAGTCCGTCCGTTAGCTCTCATCCGAGTTTGCTGTATCATGGAAACCGAATTCCTGAGTGTTACATTAAAAGATCCCCTTTACATGCATTGATACGTTTGAAATTTTATCCGGATAAGATAGGTTATGTTAGGATAGGTTAGGATGGGGTAGGTTAGGATGGGATAGGTTAGGTTAGGATGGGATAGGTTAGGTTAGGATGGGATTGGTTAGGTTAGGATGGGATTGGTTAGGTTAGGATGGGATTGGTTAGGTTAGGATGGGATTGGTTAGGTTAGGATGGGATTGGTTAGGTTAGGATGAGATTGGTTAGGTTAGGATGGGATTGGTTAGGTTAGGATGGGATTGGTTAGGTTAGGATGGGATTGGTTAGGTTAGGATGGGATTGGTTAGGTTAGGATGGGATTGGTTAGGTTAGGATTGGATTGGTTAGGTTAGGATGGGTTAGGTTAGGTTAGGATGGGTTAGGTTAGGTTAGGATGGGTTAGGTTAGGGTAGGATGAGTTAGGTTAGGTTAGGATGAGTTAGGTTAGGTTAGGATGAGTTAGGTTAGGATGGGTTAGATTAGGATAGGTTAGGTTAGGATGGGTTAGGTTAGGCTAGGATGGGTTATGCTAGGTTAGGATGGGTTGGGTTGGGTTGGGTTGGGTTGGGTTGGGTTGGGTTGGGTTGGGTTGGGTTGGGTTGGGTTGGGTTGGGTTGGGTTAGGATGGGTTGGGTTGGGTTAGAATATGTTACGTTAGAATTTGTTAAGTAATGTTGGCGGAATTCATTCACGGGTCGACTTAGATTAACGATGACACTGTCCGTGGAATTTCCACGGGTCCTGCTAGTGAAATATCAACTCATATTCTTTTCAATAAAGTTTTATTGCCCTATCCTGCCTGTGAAAATGGTTTTAGCAATTTTAAGACGTATTCATTTTTTAGGTACTACCCTGTACTTGGGAAACAACCCTTCACGTTAACATGTTTCGTTAAGAATGTTATTTATATTCCTAACTACCTTTTTATTTAATTTCTCAATGATCAAATCTGATAGCTTCTACATTTTTTCAACTT
The DNA here is from genome assembly GCA_030386875.1 of Morinoia aosen. Classification (NCBI taxonomy): domain Eukaryota; kingdom Metazoa; phylum Arthropoda; class Malacostraca; order Amphipoda; family Talitridae; genus Morinoia; species Morinoia aosen. The sequence continues at coordinate 22,654,663 of CM059567.1, read as the reverse complement.
TTGATAAGTTTGAGATTCCGGTGATATTAGGACGTCAAATTTAAGCGGAAATAGTGGTAGCACCTGAAAGAATGCTGACTATTACCTCAAAATCATTTAAGAAACGAAATTACAATGTAGTGCATTTTGAAATGAGTGCATTATTGTGGGCAGTTTTTGTACTTTCCGACATCAGAAGTATTTGTATAGCATTGTAGGGAAAGAAAATTTGGCTAATTTTTCAAAATGCTTTCCGTTAGGGAGATACCAAGTTGTATTGATGGTAATTCGTACTCATGTGAGGTCATGAATTGAAGGTTGGGTGTGCCCTCACGTTAAAATAGAAAAAAAAATCCGCTTTTATAACGGACCAATTAATTTCAGTTTCGCGCTGTCCTTTCTTCAGCTCCAATGGGAATTAGCGCTTGCATGGGAAATATGCGAGGTTCCGAGCTAAATTTTATATGGGCCATCCTTTAGTTGAAGCAGCACAGGGTTTTTTTTCGTTGCGGACGATCGTTTTCGGCTCGCTGCTGTCCTGTTTTTCAACACTTTTGACTTTCTTCTTCAACTTTGGTCTCGTTTCATAAACTTCTTTCTTAACTTACATCTTCTCTGCCCAGGATGCCTTGTGTGAGAACACGCCTTGCTCATAGATTCCCCGTTCCCGTAATTCCACAGAAAATGGGGCGTTCCTCCTTCTGTTTGGAACCTCTTTGTTGGGGTTAGGGAGGCTTAATCTACTTTAACCCTTCAGAAGAAAATACATCGTCAATGAAAGTGTGTTGTCACTTATAATTGCAGTTTTATATATATATATATATATCATCATATCTAGATTAAGCAGCATTAGGAATACATTGCCCTTAATCATTTGTTTTATACTAGTGACATGGGAATTACAATACTCATGTGTGGTATCAAATAAGTGTATTTACTTCAAGTTATTTTAAAAACCAATGATATAACATCTTTTCCCTCAGGGGATACAAATATTGTATCTATGAGAATTAACACTCCCAGGGGGACAATGTGAGGACCCGAGCTGAGAGTTAGGTAGGCCTTCTTTTTGTTGAAATAAAATGCTTTCGTTATGTTAAGAACCATCTTTTTTCGGTTCACTGCTGTCCTGTTTTTCAGCACGTACTACTTTCTTCTTCAACTTTGACCTTGTTTTATAGATTCCCCATTCTCTTATCTCCATACTAAATGGTGCCTTCCTCCTTCCTCTCTTCGATACGCTCTTTTTTTTGTAGCGGTTAGGGAGGCTTAAACTAACTTATAATCTAATCTAATATAGTCTTTTCGGTTCACTGCTGTCCTGTTTTTTCAGCACCTACTACTTTCTTCTTCAATTTTGATCTTGTTTCATGAACTTGTTTCTTACCTCACTGTTTCTATGATCTTTCTGTATAGATTCCGCGTTCCCTTAACTCCATACTAAATGGTGCCTTCCTTCCTCTCTTTGGATCTCCTTTGTTGCGGATAGGGAGGCTTGAACTAACTAATAATCTAATCTGTACCATTTTTTTTGTACAATCTTAATTGTAAATGAACTGTTTTTCTTTCTTTTCATTTTCTTTATTTAATATATGAAGAACGCACTGACCTAATTTCTTGAAGCTCGTAGTGATTCTCTTCAAAAATGACGAATGAAAGGTAATTTTCATTGTTATTTTTTTTGCGGAAAAGCTTACTCCGAAAAGCACTACGGCGCTGAATTCTTTCTTGTTTTGACCATGTATTTTGAAGTGTGGTGTCCCACTCGTATTTCGCGGTGAGAATCGAGAGACAATTTTCGAGTTTGAGACTGCGGTTGGGTTCTACAAGGAGCGGTCTCTCATTTCTCTAAAAGGAGGCAAGCCCCGCGAGGTGTCGGCTCAATTTCGAGGAAAATGACGTGATGGCTAACGGAAGATATCAGTTGGAAATACAGCTCACCGCCTAAAAGTGAAAAAATTCTACTGTATTCAAGCCACTTTTTATGTTCAATTTCATTTTGCTGTAAATGTTGAGAAATATCTGTGCGCTGCATAGGCATACCTATGTAAAGAGACGCGCAAATAAATATTGTGGGATGATTTGCTTATTGAATTCGAGGGTGCAGACAGCTGGAGGTTGAATGTGTTCTCACAGTACGCACCGATCTCGCGTTGTGCAATTTGCATGCCCAATTTTATTCGAGGTGCTAGTCAGGAATTTTGTTCTGTGCGCAGGCTGCTACTCTGATATTTGAAAGCGCTGTTTCAATCATTTTTCCAGTTATGAAATACTCTCTTTACTTGTTTTGCATCTGCTTCATATCTACTTTGAGTAGCTCAAATTCACTTTGCTCAATCTGTTTCGAACCTTCGTGGCTAGCAACAATGCGTGGGTCTCTTTTGAGTCCTCTTCTAAAGGAATGAGACAAATAGTCTCACATTAGACTTTCAAAAAGAATATAAGCCTATGCATATCACTGCACATGGTACACCAAATCCTTCAAAATTGATTGCGACATCAAGCAGAGGTCTGAGTAACTCACTCACCCACTGCATGAGGAACGTAAATAAGCCTGAGCCTTTCCCTGATTCGATCTCAGACAAATATAATGTCAGTACGAAAAATAAATTTGCGTTACTTGCAACAGACACAAATAGTGATTGCGACATGCCCTCCTTTTCAACCAATTCTCAACTTTCCAGTGAGTACGCAGGAACCAAGGAAAGTCAAGCAAATACCGATATTCAAAACTATTCCAAAGAAAATCAAATTATTCGAAAAAAATCTGATGCCTCTGCCGGGCCTCCGTCGAACGACCAAACTAATACTGCTACCGAAAAACCAACAGTGAATCAAATCTGCACACGCGTTGCACACACACTGGACGACTTAGAACGATCGCTCAAATTGGAGCCTGCTTACACTGTAGGTGACGGACACTGTCTCCTCCACGCCGTAACGACGCAGCTTGCTTCACAACAAAAATCGAAATGGAATTATATATCTCTGAAAAAAGCCATCAAAACTGAGAGCTCCAGAAACAAGGACCAGTATGCAAAATTCGTTGACAAGAACAGTGGCAGTTTCGAACAACTCATCGATAAATACATCGATAGAAAAGTCTTCGATCACGCAGTTGGAGACCTCATACCCCAAATACTTTCTAATGTAACGAGAACACCAATTCACGTATTTGATGAAAGAGACAATGGGATTTGGAAGACGACAATCTCCCCTACATCAAATGCTCTGATAAACTGTCCTCCGGTAAACATACACCGGAAACAGGACCACTATAGCGCCCTCTTGAAAATGCGTGATGAAAATCATGTTGCTCCCTCCCCCATTTTGTGACTAAATAACAGTGATCAAATTGAATATGAAGCTGAAATCACAAACAATGAACGCGGCAATAAAGACCTAGAGACGAATACTAAATGCCCTGCTAGACCTAAAAAATGCAATAACTCCACTAAAGATCTGCCTATTGAGGTAAATAATATCAAAATATTGCACATAAATGCTCGCAGCCTCAATGGTAAAATGGATGACGTACGAGTAATGTTGATCACTAACGATATCGATATTTTATGCGTATCTGAAACATGGTTCGATTCACGAGTCGAAAGCTCATATCTCAGCATTGCCGGGTACAAATTGTACCGTTATGACGGAGTCAAGAGTAAGAGAGGTAGCGGTTCATGCATTTTCATCAAAGATGTCTACTCTACATCCTTAGTTCCGATAAAAGAAAAATGCGAAGACATAGAAATGGTTTGGCTCAATGTTCAAGTAAACAAACACAAGTCTTTCATTATCGGCAGTCTTTACAGACATCCGTCAGCATCTCTTCGTCCAACATTAGATTTCATTGAAAATACGCTTAGATCAATCTCTGCAGCCAAAAAGTCTTTCTATGTTTTCGGAGATTTTAACGTGGATCTGACAAATAAAAACAATCAGCTAAGCAAGATGCTGCACAGACTTAATCTTTCTCAAATGGTCCAAGAACCAATGCGAATTACCAACACTTCTAAAACTCTTCTTGCCTAGCAATTACCAACAATCCCCAAGCAGTACTCAGCACAGAAATCTTACCGTCCTTTTCTGATCACCATTCGGTAGAATGCCAAATCAATATTGCAAAAGAGAAACAGAAATCTAGTTACATTACATATCGCATGAAAAACCACTACTCCCCTGAAATATTCCAAGTAAAGCTATTAGACAGATGGAGTGAATTTCAAGGCATGGAAAACACCGATGATGTCAATCTACAAGTTTCGCTTTTCAACGAAAATTTCGTATCAGCTCTTAACGAATGCGCACCTTTCACTACGAAGAAAGTTAAGCCAAGAATTTCTAAATGGATAACAGATGAGATAAAACATTTGAGCAGAGCTAAAAGAAATTTGCAGCGTGAGTACAAACTGAATAAATCAGACAGTACGCGTCGAAAATTATATAAAGATCATGAGAAGATCCTACGAAGAAAAGTTAAGGAAGCAAAACGGGATTACTTCCACAAAGAACTCTTGGCGGCAAAACAAAACCCTGAAAGAACTTGGGAAATCATTAGAGAAGCTGCTCAGTATAAAAATTCAGACTGCAAAAGCACTTTTGACAACCCCTCAGAAATGGCGAATGACTTTAACACTTTCTTCTCAAAAGTTGGCGAAGATGTTTTCAATGAAGTATCCAGGACAGTTTCAGACACATCTACAGAGGCAAATCTGAGCGATGTTTTCATCCCCAAATAGTAGCAACAAGTGGAGACCAAAGCCAGTTAGCGTCATAGAGATACGAAAAATCTTATACTCACTAAAGAATACTAAAGCGACTGGACATGATGGCATAAGCCTCCAACATATTAAAGACAGCTTCCCTGTCACAGCACCCTTTATTCGCTTGATAATAAATACATCTATAGTCACAAACAAGTTTCCCGATCAATGGAAACTATCCATAATTAAGCCATTACATAAATCTGGTGATATCGACATAGCGTCAAACTACAGACCAATCAGTCTCCTGCCTGTTATGTCCAAAATATTAGAAAAAGTAATAACAAACCAGCTCTCGTCTCACATAGACGAGTCACATCTACTGCATCGCAATCAATATGCTTACAGGAGGAATACCAGTACTCAGGACGCCCTGTTAAACATAACAGAAAAAATTTACAAAGATATTGACCAAAAAAAATTAACTCTCTTACTATTGCTTGATCTCTCCAAAGCTTTCGACAGTGTTGAGCATAAGAAACTTCTAAAAAAAATTTCAAACCTCAGAATAGACACTCAGTGGTTTGAAAGCTACCTACGAAACCGCTCTCATGCAGTGTGCTTGAATAACAAAATGTCATCATTCATACCAAATAACTTTGGCGTTCCTCAAGGTTCAATCATCGGCCCACTCCTATTTTCAATTTTCATCAACGATTTCCCCACCATGCCGGCAAACACAAAAATCTCAATGTATGCTGATGACGTACAAATTGCCATGACAAGCTCAACAGCGGATTTAACAGAAACACAAGCCAACGCTGAAAACCTTCTGAGAAATCTGAAATTGTGGTATGACCATAATGGCCTCAAACTTAACGCAAGTAAAACGCAATGCATTATTTTTGGATCACAGAATGCGACTGAAAATTTACCACCATTCCAGCTAACATTTGGAGACGATACAATTAAACCAGTCGATAAGGTTAAAAATCTGGGTGTTTGGTTTGACAAAAATATGACTTTCAATTCACACGTCGAAACAATGTGCAACAAAATTAACGGAACCTTAATGTTCTTTCATCGTATAAAGAACACACTTGACGAAAAATCTAGATTATTAGTGATTCAGTCTTTAGTTTTATCGCGTCTGGACTACTGCAGTCTTGTGTGGGGAGACTTACCTAAATGTCGTCAGGAAGAGTTGCAAAAATGTGTAAACTTCGCCGCCAAGGTGGTATGCAAAGGAAATTTTAATAAATACGATCATGTCACCCCTCTTCTAAGAAAACTCGACTGGATCCCAATACCGAACAGATTCATGATCCAGAAAGCTCGACGAGTATTCTCCTCTCTGTACCTCCCCCAAAGTAATGCTGAGGTGGTAAAATTTTTTCCATCTAATATCCCAAACGAAAGACCAAACCGGAGGAACGATGTTTTAGTCAGTTACCGTTCATCTAACGTGGGACAAAAAGCTCTCTCAGTTTCTGGAGCTTTTTTGTGGAACAAGCTTCCCCAGCATATCAAAAACTCTAAAACTGGAAAAGAATTTAGAGTAAATGTGTCACGTCATTTTACATCTCTGTCATAGGGCCTGCAGCATCTCGGTGTGAACTTCCCATCTATCAGAAATTTTAATTTTTCCTGAAATTTCTGTTAGAAATTTAGAACCTATTTCATTTTACGTTTGCTAAGCGATTCGTATATTCATCTTACTTATTTCTGTCGACAACAATGAGCACCACAGCCGTCAGTTCAGTGCAGCAGAACGAACGTTCTTTCCATAATTAGGAGTATTTCCTCATCTTTATTTTGTTATTTCTTTCTCTTTTCTGTATTAATATTTAACGTCCGTATGACAAATATACCATGAAATACATTTTGTGTGTACACCAATAAACAGGTTTATAGACGTGAGGGTTGTGCAAAGTTTATAATGAATTAAATTTTTGGCTAACGTTGTCTCGCTATTTCAAAATCATTCTCGAAGATGTTTTCAATCGATTTTCGGCTGAGCTGGAGGGAAAGGGGTAATTTAAGCATTGCATTTAGTCTTTTTATTTTTTTTTTCGTGCGTTCAGCGCACACTAGCACTGAACTTTCAAATCGGAAAAAACTCTAAATTTCTGTAATCAAAATTATCATTTTGGATCAAGGCCTAATCTTCCTATATGTGCCAATTTTGTGAATATTCTCCACTCAGATGTGATATCCGGCCACAATGTTACTCCATTTTATCCCACGTACACATGTCCCTATAATGCTGAAGAGTTGTGTTGCTTCTTGACTATAATCTGATTTTTCTTGAAAATTTCTGTGAAGAAATTAAAAAACAGCTCATTTTTATGTTTTTCGAAGTCTTCTCTTCCTTTTAGTTATTTTTTTTGCGAAAAATTTCTTAGGATTACAGTGAGCTCAGCTGTCATTTTCTGTGTAGTAGATGGTAGGTTGCTTCTATCTTTTATCTTATATATGTATTTTTTTTTTTTTTTTTTTTTCTAATATTTTATTTTCAATAAGTATATAAATTAATATGTGTGTGTACGTGTGTAGGTATATATATGTATCTACATAAATAGATATACATGTTTCTATTTCATTTCTTTACGCAAAAACCATTCGGTTAATAAATTTTATTGCAATTGCGAAATGATTCAAAAATAGATCTAGCACTTCCCCAGAGGGCGTTTCTGTGAATCGGATTAATGTCATATATAATTAATGAAATAAAGTGCAATTTGAGCATATGAATCGTAGTAAAATTATCTTTCTGTCCGTGTGTTGTACAAGCTATGAATTTTGATATTGAATATATGTTTGTTTACCCATTTCTACCAATATTTTGTAGATATTTGTCAATCATGAGTGGTAACCGGCTTACACTGTATCTCTATTTTATCCCATGTACCCATGTCCGCATGATGTGGTGAATATCGAGAAGATACGAAATATGTTTTTGGTGGTGATAGGGCTTTGCATATTTTTTAGGGCATATTTTTCATTTCTCATTCAACTACCCTTGACAGAGATAGACTATTGGCAAGCCACGTGTGGTTTGTCTATTAGTACGCCTCGTATATTTTGTCTATTAATATGCCTCGTATGGTCTATCTATTTTGTACACCTCTGATAGCTTGTCTATTAGTACACCTCGTATAGTTTGCCTATTATTATTATGCCTCGTATGGCTTATCTATTTGTACACCTCGGATGGTTTGTCAATTAGTACTCCTTGTATAGAACTTTTGTTAGACTACTAGCACACCACGAATGGTTTGTCTATTAGTACGCCTCGTATATTTTGTCAATTAATATGCCTCGTATGGTCTATCTACTTGTGCACCTCTGACAGTTTGTCTATTAGTACACCTCGTATAGTTTGTCTATTATTATGCCTCGTATGGCTCATCTACTTGTACACCTCGGATGGTTTGTCAATTAGTACTCCTCGTATGGAACATTTGTTTTAGGATGCCCTATATTTAAGAAACTTTTAAAAGCCAATATGTTGGCATGTATCTCATGTGACAATTTGGAAATAAACATTTTTTCTTTCTTTTTTTCTTTTTCTTCTAAAAGCTAGCTTCCCTCGACCCTTAGAAATGAATTCCCGTTGATGCCTTGTAATGACCGCTGGTTGTGCGAGCGAGCACGCCCACCTTCCCTAAGCACCTCAGAGGTCTTATAAGCGGTGAGCTCTTTAGGGCCCGCGCATTTGGTTCGCATCCCCACCTGTACTACATCGTACCAGTAAACATCGCACGTAACCAGCGTATCTCTAACCTCTGTCTGCCTGTATATTGGTGGCCAGTATGGGGAATTTACGACTCCGTGTGTAACAGAAAATAAGGAGGTTTAAAGGAAGTGAAGAAGATATAGTATTCGACGAGAAACCTACAGAATTTTGAAAAGAAGATCCTGTGATTTCAGCAAATCTACACGGCGGAGAAGGTTACTGATAACTATAGAAAAATTAAGAGAACTACCGTGAAGATCGTCTGGTGATGACAAGAATTATAACTTCTAAGAAGAGGATCTGCAGAGATAGCAGAGCAACGAGAACTCGATTATAAGGACAGCATCTACAGACAGAGAGCTTCAGAGATCTCCGGCAAGGGCGACTACAGAGCTAAAAACTACAACTACGAAGTGATTCATCCGACTACGATATCTTCGTGCTGCGGGTGAAGCTGTAACGGTGCATCGCTTCCAACGACTGCAGAGATCGCGACATCGTTCGACAACAACGACAACTAAAACTACAAATTAAGATAAGTAACGCAGCAACAATTAATTGTTATAATTGTTACAGTACTGTTGCAGCCTAGATATTCGTTGTGCGTGAGGCAGGCAGGGTGCGGCAGCACGGCAGTGGTAGAGTTTTTGTCAGGCAGTTTTTTTTGCCGTCGCAGATGCCACAGTGCGTGCAGGCGTCAAGGTCAAACATAGGCTGCATTTGCAGAGTGCAAGCAGTGTGTTCAATAACCCCTAGACATGAGCTGTTTTTAAGATGTTATGAGAGCTGTTTTTTAAAGTGAGTGGCGCAAATTTTCTCGAAGTGTTGCTATAAGAGTTTCCAGTAATTTTGTATTGTTTCAGTGAAGGTTGTATAAATTTGCGTTTGAGGAATCATTAAGCTCAGTTGAGCAGTAATGTAAGGTTTAATACCTAAACACCAAACTAGTAACGTAACTATGCCTGAAGTTTCAGTAACCAGCGCGTTTGAAACGAGTACAATGACTACCACGGTTATTTTTCTGGCGATGATATATTTTGTCGAAAGAGACATAAGTATCTTTAAATTCCTTCTGTAGCCTGTGCAACACGTAATGCTACCTGTAATTCAATTTTTTTTTAAATCATATTTGAGTTTTTTGCTGGTTGCGTCTGGTCTGGTAAGATGTTGCAGGGGGAAGTGCGTTCCAATTTACCCAAAGGTAATGCTGAAGACCTTTGTAAAACTCTACGTTCAAGCAGTTAGAGAATAAGAGGAAGATTGTTTGCAAGAGAATCATTGCATTATGTTTTCGAGGAAGTACTACTGATCAAAGGATCAATTATTGAAAGAACAATTCGCTGTATTAAGAGGACAGGAATTGATTTAAAGAAGATGTACAAGTAGTACAATGCAGTGAAATGATGTAATAATGATGAAATATGTACTGAGAAATGCATTGTGATTTTGAGGAAGTACTCTTCCCGTATGGATACTCTTCCAAGTGAAGTGAATAATAGTGGATGTTCTGATGATACATCGTCTAGTGTACGTAAGAGGTAAACCCAAGAAGAGGTAAACCCAAGAAGAGGTAAACCCAGAGGTAAACCCAAGAAGAAGTAAACCCAGAGAGGTAATGATACTGACAAGGCTGTGGATATATCTGGTAAAATGGTTTAAAGTTACCAGGTAAATTTACCAGCGAGGTCGAGTGATACTGTTGAGAAATAGTATTGAATTAATTCGCGCAGACAATTAAGTGAATAAGCTTCAAGAGAAGCTGTTACCGTTGATTTTCGATGGGACTCTGATTTTAGTTCATAATTTCATGTGGTGGAAGTAATACCATTGATACCATGACGGTCAGAGTTTAGCATTGTTGATTGCGGTTGTCATTGTGCTGGCGAACAGAAGTACTATACGAGAGCGATAATGAGAGGCGATAGATGCCCATTAATTAACCACACGTGGTTGTCTGGTAATAAGTTAAGAGTAACAAGTAATAGGAAGCTAGAGTGTGCAGAGCAGCACGCAGCTCAGGCTGCTCCAGCCATTGAACTCTGTCAAGGCCGCAAGTACCGTGCAGGCATTGAACTCTGGCAAGGCCGTGAGCGACTTGTTTCCGGTTGCTTTGTCTGGCAACAGTTGACAGCTGATATGAATATGACTGGTGAATAGTCATGAATAAGATGTGTTTTGGACAACTGACGAATAATTGAATAGTGGAGACTAATTAAAAGTAATAACAAAATTTGATTTATTTTTTAGTTATTTGTTTAACGAGAATGGCTGTTTTTAATGTTTTTTGAGCACGTTTACGATCTAGTGCGTCATACAGTCATTTTGCAAGCCTACTCGAATTTCATAATCAGTAAAGTTTTATGTTATGTAATGTATTATTCAAACGTAAAATAATGCAAAATTTATCGTGAAGTTCCCAAAGTTTCTACTGGATAACTTACAACTGATTGAACGATTAAAATTTAGAGTGTTTAACGTCAATATTGATTTTTACCTTGACAACAAATCGTGTTTTTACCGTAAAAAGTATGTTCTTATGTATTCAATTGTGTCTTTTTGTTGTATTTGCTTATGCTTGATGTTAACCTCGCGTACGCTTTAGTATTTACCCTTTTTGATTAAGGCATTAACGTCACGCGATATGTGAAATGTAAAGTAATCGTTTACAGTATAAAGGTTTAACAATTACAGAATAACAATTTTCTTATGTTCTTGTGTTAAAGCCGCACGTGATTGTTGAGAATTTTTGAATTTTTAAATTTTTTTGTTTGCACGTTTTGCGAGAATTGACGACTTTGCACATATTTAAATCTTTTTTTGCCGTGCATTGTCTGGGAAAGGTTCAAGAACGCACTCTCATGTCTCGATGACAATTAATATGCTGAATTCACATTTTAAATACAGATTGGAAAATTCTAGCGACATCCGGTCGTTATTCATGCCGAGATTTTAATGTGGAGACAGTGTTTTCGATCTCTCAGCAAATTAAATGCCTATTCGGAATTGAGCTGATCTTTATTGAGTCAGCATTCATTCTCTAAGAAGATTTAAATGACAATGAGAGACTTGTTTTTGCTGGACATTTAAATCATTGTCTCAAATTTTTAAAAATGTTTACTTGTCATTAACTAAATAGTAAGATTCGGTAAAGGATCACTCTGACACTAAAGGTGTTTCTCAATTTACTTTATTCAAGCATTCATGTACTAAATTTTGCGCTTTAACCATGCTAATCTTCTCGTAATTTTTTTCCAATTTCAGGTCGCACGGGTGCGAGCGGTAACACATCTTGTAACACGGTAACATGGTACATGTACATGGTACATGTACATGGTACATGTACATGGTACATGTACATGGCCGCGCGCAGTTTACCCATATACTACTAGGGATAATTCACCTTCATGTAAGGGAAGGAAAACGGTGAACCATTGATAAGGTGAACCATTGACTTTGAACGGTGAACCATTGATACGGTGAACCATTGACTTTACATACAAAAATAACTCGACTTGAAAAAGAGTGTTTATTTTCTACGATGTTACTTCACCATGTTCGTGGTGTTGCCAACGTGGTTTAAGTATATTTAGAAACTTGAAAGTAGGTAATTATAAATTCTGAGTCGTTCAAAATTATGTACTTTGTTTACTTTTTATTACTATTGGATTACGATAATTTGAAACGGTTTACCCAATTTCCATATTCATACTTGATGTTTTAAACTAGCGTGTGTTTGATTTTACTACATGTTTTCTTATATCTTACTCCACGTTCTATATCATTATGTTACCGATAGAATTAAGTTTTACGAGTCTACGGCACTCTTTTTATTCTGATTGGTTGTTTTACTAATAGTGGAAAAGTTCTGTTCTAATTGGAGCGATGAGTGGCTTTAACATTATAAAGATCATTAACAACAACATACGCGTATAATAACAATAACTTTAACTAACACCTATTTTGAAGTCTACGGAAACGCAGACGATGTTTTGTAGTCCTTCTCTAAGTTTTTTGGTGAAAACTTTAATGATTCTTTAATTTGATTACCATTTAGATTCATTACCATTACTGCACTCAGTTTTCATTACCTACGAGGTAATAGTTTTCGAATAAAATTTTCCGTAATTGCCTTGCCGAGGAACTCGTGTTTCACGTTGCAGTTAATCTATAAGCCCTATAGTCCCTAGGTTTATTTTGTTTTTTAATAATAATATTTGTGTTTATGCGCGACTTTATTAACGTCAAGTGGTGATGCTCAATTAATTTGGTGATGATATCAGTAGGGGTAATTTTTGTGGCCACGGTTCTGCAGTTATGCACGTGATTACCTGATGTCAAAATTGTGTGTCATTTACAAATTGTGCGACATTGGAAAATTGTTGCGACTTTACACTTTTAATTGTGAAAGAAGCGAAATTATTTGTCGAAATTATTCATTTGGCCATTGTTTTTTTTTAATAAGATTATCTGGCGTCCCTTTTTCTTTCCTTTGCCATGCCTTGTTGACGTTATTGGTAAGTCCATTAGTTGTGCTGTTTTTTTTTGTAGCAGCTAGTGTTTTATTTCTTTTCAATTTTGAGGATAAAGGCATTATGTTATCGCTTTAGCGCCTTTATACTCCCAGCTTGTGTTGCGGCTTGTGTTGATAATTATTGAGCTAAGTACTGTTACTAATTACCTTTGAGTATTACACGCACGTGAGGCGGATTTTGTGTTTGAAATTAAAATTTTTTTGTTTTTATCCGCCCGAATCCGAATATAATTTTTTTTTATTTATAATTGAATACCTATTCGGTTTAAGGGGGGAGGTATGTGCGAGCAAGCACGCCCACCTACCCTAAGCACCTCAGAGGTCTTATAAGCGGTGAGCTCTTTAGGGCCCGCGCATTTGGTTCGCATCCCCACCTGTACTACATCGTACCTGTAAACATCGCACGTAACCAGCGTATCTCTAACCTCTGTCTGCCTGTATATGGTCATGTACAGTATGAAGTAGGGATATCTTGTCTATCTAGGTAAATTTCAAGTCATTGGTGATTTATATGTTTCATGTTCAATTTTCAGAATATTTAAGAGTGTGCTTTTATTTCAACTCTAAACGTTTCTCAGCTACTGAACCGTTGCTTTTAAAAAGTTCGATGTAACATTTGGTCGTTAGCTTGAAAGTCATGTCAGAAATCATTTTTGAAATAAAATACGAACATAAATTCTCAAACATGGAACGCAGTGCCATTTCATCTTTCTCTGCCGATTTTTACAGATTGGATGTGTCCTCTGTTCACTTAACTTTAAATGCTCTTCCATAATATTGGTCTCTCAACTCGTCCAGTATTCAAGTACAGAACAATTTTTGGATATTTTGACGAGCAAAATTACGTGACGGAAAGTAATTATTACACATACAATCATGAATCATTAGCGTTTCCATACTAAATGGTGCCTTCCTCTTTCCTCTCTTCGAAACGCTTTTTTCAGCAGTTAGGGTGGCTTGAAAGTAACATTTAATCTAATCTAATTGTATTAATGGGACTTAGCGCTCCCGGGGTGAATCTGTGAGGTCACGAGCTAAAAGTTTGGTCAGCCTTCCTTTTGTTGAAATACAATGAGTTTTATTTTGTGACGGACCGTTTTTTTTTTGTTCTGTACTGTCTTGTTTTTCAGCACTAATACTTTCTTCTTCAACTTTTTCCTTGTTTTCTGAACTTCTTTCTCAAATCACTGTTTCTATGCACCTTGTCATAGATTTTGCGTTCCAGTATCTCCATACTAAATGGTACCTTCCTCCATCCTCTCTTTGGAGCGACTATGTTGCAGTTAGGGAGGCTTAAACCAACATCTAATCTATTATCACAGAATCGCTAAGATCATATGCTAGTGTAAATAGTGACTATGTTCCCTTAAGCCAATCACCGTTTTTCTTCTATAAGCGGAATTTATTGTATGCGTCTAATCATGAGGTAACCTAGAGAAGGGAAGAATTTTTCGTTTTACCTTCATTATTTTATCCAACGATTAAAATGGCTATTGTGATACTTATGATGGTTTTAGAACCAGTTGGAAAACCATTGTTGGAACAGATTTCATGTATCAACTAAATTGGACATGCTGTTTTCCTCTTTTCTGTTTTTAAATGTAGCCTTGAATCCATCTTATCTGTATAGAGTTATTGTATAAGCTTTCGGTATATCATTTCTAGCTAGCACCAGAGCAATTTACGCAAGAATATACAAGCCAGCTACCTGCATTTCGGTTTTAATAGGAGTTAGCTCATGACCAAGCTCTGGGTTAGCGATACGCTGACGCTGTCTAGTGCTGTACATTTGAAGACATCTAAAAGTACGAATTCTTCCTGATAATTCTCTCTGAACAGGCGCTGTCTTCATTTTATCTAAATTTGTTGACCCATTCGTGCACCATCCGTAAATCAATTGCCACCTCACGAACATTTGATAAATTCTGCTTACGTTTGTAGCAGTTGATCTTCCTGTGGTGAACAACTCGGTAATTATTGAATTTTTCAATTCTATCTCTTCAATTATATGATTTTTGTTCTTTATTCATGCTTGATAGAATAATATTTATCTATGCTAGATCCCCCTCAGGGGGATACAACTATTGTATCTATGTGAATTAGCGCTCCCAGGGAAAAAATGTGAGGGCCCGAGCTGAGAGTTAGGTAGGCCTTCTTTACTGTTGAAATAAAATATGTTTTGTTATGTTAAGGACCCTCTTTTTTCGGTTCACTACTGTCCTGTTTTTCAGCACCTCTGACTTTCTTCTTCAACTTTTATCTTATTTCATGAACTTCTTTCTCATCTTACTGTTTCTATGCCTCTTCAGCATAGATTCCTCATTTTCTTATCTCCATACTAAATGGTGCCTTCCTCCTTCCTCTCTTTGATACGCTCTATTTTTGCAGCGGTTAGGGAGGCTTAAAACTAGCTTATAATCTTAATCTCATAATCTTATCTATGCTAGATTAAATAAAATTTATCTATGCTAGATTAAATAAAATTTATCTATGCTAGATTTAATATTTATTTATGCTAGATTGAATACTAGGAAAAGTATTTGTTATCGAAGAAGCCACTACACTTCGTGGACTAGAATTAAAAAAAAGAGAAACGATCAGTAAGAATAAAGTCCGAAATGACATACCTACATAGGCGCCAGAAAGTAACTCCGCACTGCCTTATTTTGTATTATATTTTAAATTATAGCAAATATAACGAATCACTTGAAGCAAACTTTACACCATAAAATTCTACGCCTTTTAATCTATAGATATGCATTCTAAAATTTATTTTCTGCTACCCAGTAACTGTGTAGGCGTCATTTTATATGGAATGGACAAAGTCCGCCGGACAAAAAGAAACTCCGCCCAACAAAAAAACTTTACTTGAAGAACAATATTGAACAATTCTGGTGATTTATCATATTCATTAGGTTAATATTTAGTGGCATAACCTTTCTGTGCCTTAACAGCCCTCAATCTCTTCGGCAAGCCCTCGATCAACCTACGGCAATACTCTTGATCCAGACAGTCCCACTCCTCTTATATTTTACCCCAAAGTTCTTCCAAATTTCTAATGTTTTCTTGCCGTAGTTTGTGCTTGATGTTATGCCAAACATTCTCAATAGGATTAAAGTTTGGAGATTGAGCAGGCCAATTCAAACAGGGGATATTGCGCTCCCGAAGAAAGTTTTTCACATTGCGAGCCGTGTGGATAGGCGCATTATCCTGCATAAAAATGCATTCTTCATTTGGAAGACTTTCAAAATAATCAATAAAGTGTTGTCCCAGCATTTGGAGGTATTTCCCGGAATTTACCCTGCCTTCCAGCCTAACTAGAGGCCCGGGACCATAAACACTGATGACACCCCAGACCATCACAGATCCACCAACACCTTGCAGCGTCGATACTGTACACCTGGGTTTAAATTCTTCGCCCTTGTAGCGTCTAACGTATTGCCTGCCATCACTTCCAAGCCTATTGAATTTGCATTCATCACTAAACAGAACTTTGTTCGAGAAAAAAAGCGTCTGTTTTTTCATGGCTCTTAGTAAAATTCAAGCGACGCTTTCTGTTCTTAGCGGATATCATTGGTTTACGTCTGGCAATGCATCCCCTTAGCTTAAACTCTTTCAGCCGATTCTTGACGGTTGACACAGAGCCCTTTCCAATAAGACCACACTCTTTACGCAGCCCTGGGGCACTTTCAAATCTGTTGCGAAGACTCCGGATCTTGATGGCATGATCTTCTGTGGCCGATGTCACCCTTGGACTTGGACGTCCACATTTTGGGATGTCATGAACGCTGCCAGTCTTTCGATGCTTTTGCAATGTTAGCCGGACGGTTTTTTCGTCACAATTCAACCGATGACCAATTTCACGGTTGGATATTCCATCGTTGTGAAGTTTAATTATCTCCTTGCGGTTATTAACGGAAAGACGAGACATGACTAAAATTTATTAAAGATTTTAGCCCTCTATGGTCTTCACTAGCACTGATAACAATTACAAATGCCCGATCGCAGCTTAAAAACGACACTGTAGCATATTTACATCGAAATCCTAACATGCGGAGTTTCTTTTTGTCCTGCAGACTTTTTACATTTCATATAAAATGACGCCTACACAGTTACTGGATGGCAGAAAAATAAATTTGAGAATGCATATCTATAGATTAAAAGGCGTAGAATTTTATGGTGTAAAGTTTGCTTCAAATGGTTAGTTATATTTGCTATAATTTAAAATATAATAAAAAATAAGGCAGTGCGGAGTTACTTTCTGGCGCCTATGTAGTGAACACACACCGTGAATTATTCATCTGCGATAAAGAACGATTTCCTATAACGTGCCTTGTCTTCATGCGTTTACGAAAAAACGTATTTTTTCATAAAATTATTGGCCTGGCAAACGAATACCTCTCATTTGTTGGACATGTCAGCAAAACCTGTGACGGAAACCGCACTGAACTAATTAAATTTATAGACCTCTGAGGAGGAGACAACTAATGTATATATGGGAATTGATGCTCCCAGGAGGTTTATGTGAGCTCCCGAGCTAAAGGTCTGGTAGGCATTCCATTTCTTGATATAGAATAGGGTATTCGTTTTGTTAGTGACCCCCCTCAGGGGGATACAACTATTGTATCTATGGGAATTAGCGCTCCCAGGGGAACTATGTGAGGGCCCGAGCTAAAGGTTAGGTAGGCTTCCTTTTTGTTGTAATAAAATAGGTTTTTGTTTTGTTACGGACCATCTTTTTTCGGTTCACTGCTGTCCTGTTTTTCAGCACCTACGACTTTCTTCTTCAACTTTTTTCTTGTTTCATGAACTTCTTTCCTAGCTTACTGTTTCTGTGCACTTTGTGCATAGATTCCGCGTTCCCTTAACTCCATACTAAATGGTGCCTTCCTCTTTCCTCTCTTGGAACATCTTCGTCGTGGTTAAGGGAGGCTAAAACTTTCTTATATAATAATAATAATAATAATTTGTTAGTGACCATCTTTTTTTTCGGTTTACTGTTTTCTTGTCTTTCAGCATCTACTACAGCTGGGCTTAAAATTTTGCTTGAATTATCTCTAATAAAAATCTTATTGAAGCATCACTCGTGGTGAATAAATTGTTTAATTGGTTTTTGATTTACTGCAAACCATTCTTGTATTTTATTATAGTGATCATTCTCTAAGGTATTCCAAAAAACGCACGAGAATAGGAAATCTGTACGAGGATCGTTTCAATGATTAGCGCAAGATCGTGAAACGCTACTGGGGTAAAATTTTCACTACAATGTTTCGCATCAGTCTCTCGCTATAAGATGGGGATATATGAGCTACAGTTACAAAAATTTTTGATATGCATGCCTGGCGGATTGTTCTGATATTTTCATGTTTAGAGTGGCTTTATCCTCTAAAGTGGCATATTTGTATTCATTTTACTGTTATCGCAAACGTCATTAGACTTCCAACATCAGCAGGTTGTGCCGTCCGTCATCATGATGAGAGACAGCCACTAGGCAGTGAATTTAAAGAGCATATTACGGAACAAATTTATCAAAAATGCAATATATTTCAGACTATTTTCATCAGCAGACGCGAGAGAGTATAGGACGTTGAAGTGTTAACACAACACGTGATCCAACTCCATGTTAGTGCTTGAATGTGACATTAAAACGAAATGTACAGCTGAATAGGTCCGTCGATTCACTTCGCGAACTGAAAATTTAGCTTCTCTTGATGTTTGTTGAACATACGCGAGTCTAGCTTTTCAGTTATCAACTCTGAAAGTACGTCTTATCTACCAGTTTTATTTCTCAGATTTGTCCACGAATAAGAGTCATTGGGCTAGATCTTATCCTTAGGAATGGAAATGTTTCTGCAGCCAGTTTTTGAACGCCCTAGAGGTATTTTACTTCAAACTTATACGAATTCCGCCGAAGATGAGATTCCCAGCGATCGACAGTTTTATTCCATAATATTGGGGGAGTACGATCTCAAATGTCGCACAATAATCGAGGGTGTAAATGCTATACTTGGCTCCCCTATGACAAAATGAGGCATGCGTAATATTTCAACATCGGTTTCACTCGATAAGCGTAGTATACTTGACCATGTTTGAGCTGTAAATGTCAAGATGTTCTATTAGATGTAGAAGATTTTCATCTAATTTGCATGTATGGTTAACGAACGAAGACGTTTCCATGAGAAATGCGGGATCGATAAACTTGGCAGTAATAAAGTAAAGTAATGACCAAATTTAAATTATATAGTTTATTAATGCATAATTAATGGGTATCTAAAAGTATATTCTTCATGCATAGTCAAACATGACTTTAATCTAAGAGCAAAGCGTTGCTACCACAACGCTGACTTTTTCCATAGGATATAGTAACAAAAATAGCAAGTTGTTAATTAAGCACACAAACACTCGTCTATCTGAAGGTATGCTAGATTGTGTATGAAAAGAAAACGTTGTAGCCAATTTTCTTAAACTAAACATGCTTATGTGCATCTTAGCTTCTCGCACGTGTAGTAGTTACGAAAGCGGATGAAATTGCGCGAGGAAGTTTAAGTGCTTCACGTTAGCAGACAAACCCAATTAACATATCTCGGCTCGTAGAAGTTGGGCAACAAAGCGAGAGACACAGCAAGCCAACTAATCTTGCTCATGCATTTACAAATGCTGGTAACGAAACTTACAGGAATCGAAAGGAAAGCCCACGATACCTTGAAGCCTCGTCACAGCTGACATCACTTGGTATTAAGTAAGCATCTCTCTTTGAGGTGCTTGCAATACTTATGCTGCGCTAATATATATCAACGTAACTATTCAAGCACATTATTTTGTTTATGTAATGCAGCTTCTGAACAGTATCAAATAGTACACGAGGTTTCCCTGAAACGTCGAAGTAAGTAATCTACTGTCAACCAGAGATGTTCTGTAAATATGTAGATATTTTTCGAAAAAATGTATTATTTGTAAAACTTACGTGGCATCACCAATGTTTAATTTGGGAATTCACGCTATATCATTGAACTCATAAGGTGTTCTTCGACTGCTTAATAAATATATGAATACAACGTAAATACACGAGTTTACTGTTTCCGGTTTTCAATGTTGTTAAAAAAAGAGTCCCCGGTTGATCCATTAAAAAAAATATGGTTATCAATTCACCACCCTAATTTGACCGCATCTGTAATGCGAGGGTCAGGAATTTAGCGAATTAACCTGGTAAACTTTGTTACACGCGTCGATTGCACTAACGACTCGTTAAGGTCGATGTGGTGTATTTGATGCTCAAAAGCTTGACGTAAAATAATACACTACGACATCCATGTTTATTTTTAGTTTCAAGAGTAATTTTTCTTTAGGAAACCGTACTCTCAAATGTCACCAAGACTTCGTTCACATCTTACAAAAGCGTTTCGTAACTACGATCTGTTCCAACTTCAAACACGCTAATACCCCATGTAGCGACTCGAAAGTGACCTGTCAAGGTGAGCCAGTTTCAGGTAAATTAGTTACGAGTTTGCTGGGATTCAGAAAAAACTTTCACGCCAGGCAGACGCTCGAATATGACGGATAAACACGAGTATGTCCTTTTAACAGAAACTTCTTCACTACCGCTGTCCCAACAAAAACACACTCGTACATCGCGAAAAAATTTAATACACCAGCCCCCCTCCCCCTCAAGAAAACGCGCTTAAAAGACGTAAACTGATTTTTAAAAACTTCAACTACAACAGCAGCTGTGGCTGTATTAATTCAGGTAACTTTATATTCAGAATAATAATTACGAACTCGGTTTACGACGACTGCGGTAGGCTACTTAAATGTCGCTTTAGATTTCAATCACTTTAGGTGATATATGGACTTGCCAATGCAAGTAAATATGTTGACTAAAATTTTATATTTCATTTGTAAGATTCATTAGTTGGGGTAATTATTTAGCTATTCGTCAATGATCTGGCTTTGAGGGCCTCATATATAATTTTAGTAGACTGGTTACGGTTGATATATTAAAATAAGAAATGTTAATACATTATTGACAGTGCATGTAAAATTTGATGAAACTTTTAGTGTGTAGTTTTATCCTAGAGTCGCCTGCAATTCCAATAACTTTATTATACCACGCTTCGGAAATTAATTTCATGTATAAAAACAACCATAATGTGCATAATTACTGACCACAAACGGTTTTGCAGCATAGCTCAACACTAAATCTCCTTCGTTCAAATAATTATACTTAGAAATTTGTTGGCATTGTGCTCATAGAGGAATGTATTATTACAGAAGAGAATGAAACGTGAGCTCATAAATATTTAAAATTTCATCAAATTGATTTCAGAAAATACGAACTGAAAGAGTTCTATCATTTATTATTGGTATATGGAACTCGTCTCTACAATCTGAGCAAGAGTTTAAATGCGACTTACGACACATCTACTGTTTATAGTTGCGCATACAGTAAGAGCAACAAATGAGTTAATTTGTTCAACAGGATGTTAGTGACCCAATTGTAGCATCATTGTAATATTTACAACTGAAATGAAGATTTTGAGCTGAATTGCCTTATAACGCTAACTTCTATTCCATTTTGCTGCTTATAATCATTATTGTAAAAACTATGAGAATTTTAGATTTACGATACAGCTATGCAGCCACTAGTGAGCCAGGGCACTCGAGCCTTCTTAGGTGAACAATGTTCGTTCCTTGAGGACTGAGAAATTTGAAAATACTTCTCGAGTGAATAGCAGCGAACATGACAGTCGAACGCAGAAGTTTTACACGTTTCTTGAACATTCGAAAGATCTGGTTGCAATCGTTAAAAAAATAAACAGAAAAAACGTAGCAAAGCAAAATTTTCCCATGGCGTGAGTTAGGTACGACACGATAACAGCTAGGCTTCACAACAAAATCGACTGGATATTATAGTCGCAGTGAAAGGCACTCAGCAGACTTATAACCTAAATTCCAGAAACGGATACGTACAGTAGAAATACCGTTATATATTACAAAGATTTTCGAAACGGGGAAGTGAAATTTAATGACTACCATGTAGAAAAATAAGAAAAGGTTCCCTAATTGCAAAAAGGCGTTTCAATGATCAGAACGATGAAAGCACCATTGAGAATAGACTTCAGTGAATGCGAAATTTATGCACAAAAGCGTATAAAAACAGTAAGTTACGAAAGAAGTTCATGAAACAAGATAAAAGTTGAAAAAAGAAGTAGGATATGCTGAACAACTAGATCACAATGAACCGGAAAATCATACTCCATAGTGAAGCAAAAGAAAAAAACTTCTATTTTAACAAAAAGGCCTCCCTAACTTTTAGCTCAGGCCCTCGCATTTTCCTCCCAGAAGCGCCAATTCTCATTCACACAATAGTTGAATCCCCTTGAGGAGCACTGTATATGAAAGGAGGCCTCTATGTCATTAGAAACAATGAGAATTGAAAACAAACTCATTCTAGTCAGCCGTAATTATTACAATAAATATTTCAAAGCTTATATTTTCCCAAAAAATGAACCTGCACTAAAACAGTACTTACATGTACTAACGGGTGTACATTAAATTCCTTCAAGACTTGATAATTGTAGAGCTGATCATTCAGGGATAGATTATTCGATTAACGAAACAATTTCAGCGCTATGTCTCAGTTACTCAGAGTTAAACCCTAAGTAAGTACTCGCCAGTGCATAGGCTAGTGCGGAGAGGTGAAGCACCTCGAGAGTAAAGTTGAGCAGTCATAGTATTATTTGATGACACCTCTCTGCTTAACAGCTTGATAACTTAAGAACTAGAGTGAAGAAAATATTTACAAAAGATTCTTGAACAGAATGGTTATGTCATACGCACGAGAAGGAAAAGTTCCAACACGAGGTCTATTCGGCAGAGACAAAAGAAAATTATACCAAACTCTCATGTTGAATAGGATAAATAGTAAGAAACAATGGAACCACACACAATCTTAGACTTTGAAATTAGCGTAAATGACACAAGCCTTATGATAATTTCTCAGGGTAGTTCCGTGAATTTGCAGAAAGTGATCACGGTAAATAAGCCAGACAAATAATGTGCTACAGTGTAAAGGGATAGCGGTGTGAATGAGAAAAATATACCCTCGGAGACAGACCAGTAGATGAAAAGTTTGAAAAATTAAACGTCGCATAAAAAAATTACTGCAATACATCAACAAATTAATCAGCAAAATTTTAGAAAAACGTATCTTGAAAACTTCACGTTATACGTCATTTATGAAGCGAAGAGACCTCCTTTCAATTGGAATCATAAAAAATTCACAATTTTTCTAAAGTAAACAGAAACATCAGAGCACTGAAAAGATTTGGAAATTTACGTACTCAAGGAAAAATGAAAGATTTGTCCTGAATTTTAGTTCGTGTCGGCTGATAATTATTGTTAATTTAACATAGAATTTTACTAGCGTCACGGTAAGAACGTTGTAGGAGGCATTGCGTATTAACAAACTAATAGGTGTAAATGATACCTAAATTTATGTTCAGCGAATTCAGAGATGAACCCCACAAAGAGGTATATTCGATACGTGCAGATTCATTTCATGAGATAAAAAATTAAACACGGCGAATATACTTCAGACGAATGCAAATTTTCAGGAACACCCTTCGCTAAGTTTTAAAGTACTGAAGCAAAATGAACTGGCAGGAATGGATGGTTATCGAGAATTCACTGTTGCATGAAACATGCTACAACGTTAGACGAAGACTATGGCAGAGACGGTAGCAAGCAACTAAAACTAACACTTACAATAGATTTACGAGGTAATTAAACCTTAAGGATATATACAAAAACGCAAATCCATATAGAATAAAACTGCGAAATCACACCTAAAAACAAGGGTACAAACACCACACAATGTAAGTCCAAAACCCTAGTTATTTTTGTACTTTTTGATGAAGATAGTTTAAATTTTCATAAGCGTTCAAACATCAACAGTTGGGAAGACTTTTCTCTCACCAATTGAAAAAAGATTATTGACTGGGATGACCTCCTGATGACAGAAATTGAAAATAACACGCTTGAAGTTTATGTTTATTAGTTAGTTTAAGCCTCCCTATCCTCAACAATGAGATGTAAAGAGAGGAAGGAAGAAGGCACCATTTAGTATGGAGTTAAAGGGAACGTGGAATCTATGCAGAAAGGGCACAGAAACAGAAAGCTAAGAAAGAAGTTCATGAAACAAGAAAAAGTTGAAGAAGAAAGTGGTAGGCGGTGAAAAACAGGACAGCAGTGAACCGAAAAAAAGATGGTCCGTAACACAACAAAACCTATTCTATTTTAACAAAAGAAAGCCTACCTAACCTTTAGCTCGGGCCCTCACATTGTCCCCCTGGGAGCGCTAGTTCCCATAGATACAATAATTGTATCCCCCTGAGGGGTAACACGCTTGAAATCTGTATCCCGCCTCAAATAAGGCGTACTTATATGACCAACTTTCTTCACTACACTGCAAAAGATCGTGAATATTATATCACAACACTTTCACCAAAATCTCCCAGCTCTTTGTAGTTTCATATAGGATTTTGAAATCATTCAAGTCGAATATTACCCGACAATGTAATTTTGTCTCGTGTGTTCTTCAACACAAAGTTCTGATACAACGTGAAAACACAAAAACATATGAAGGCAGATATGACTGAAGTAAAACGTTAGAAGTTCATGAATGACTTGAAACCTGCGCAAGCAAATTGCTGAGTAATGAATACAATAGAAAAACGACGAGTGGAAAAATGACGTACTTCATTTCAAGATTCAAGTTACAAAATGACACGCAATCTCCCGATTACAACTCGATAGCTAAATATTTATCAAATTCAACTCAATAGAACTTTCAAATTAATAGAACGTCTCTGGGTTCTGTAGTGAAACAGAAAAAATGTCTGTCCTATATATAATGCACCCAACTCGAATGCACTGTTATCATACAGTTACTCCACCCGATACTCTAGAATATACTGAGAAACCATTGCAAAACCCTCTAAAACAAAATATCAGGAAGTGAACCGTCTACCAATTTGAAAGAGGGAAAAGAAATGCGCAATAACAAAAAATTATCTCTGCTGTAAGCTAGAGCACCATAACGCTTCTCATCAAAAGCGAAGAAATTTCCAAAGCATGAATTATGAAGAGCTTCGTACTACCTGCAGAGACATACCTAGATTCAGCATCACCACAGAAGTACCACACATCACGATAGTGAATGGAAGAACCTAATAAATTATTTACAACAGACCACAAAACACAAAGGACAAGGAAATGGCTAATTCAAAGTATTTCTACTCACCCGAGCTTTAAATCAAAAAGCTGTTTTCCTAACGAAACCAACTTAGCACACCGTATAACACCATATTTTCCAACAGATTCAGAAAACTTTTATGAACGAAATGCGAACGCTTTAGAAATTATTAACATTATTCATTCAATTGTTCAACAAATCCCGAGTACATTGGACAACTTTCAAACAGAAGAGTTTCTGCAGAACTAGGTGGCGTTCCACATGGAATTATCGAATGCTTCCAACACATGGGCGACGGAAACGTACAAAGCACGCTGAAGGGAGATTTCCATACAATATTCTGATTGCTCGATTTAACATTTTCCCTCATTTATAATAGTACAATAACATAAGTTTCAATTTCTTTCGACAATTCGAAAACTTGAAATAAAATGAGCCGGTAATAACTACCCAACAAGCCACAGTAAATTTCGAGCATTTTGGCCAATGAAAATTTTCGAACTATACCTGTCAGAGCTACGAAACCGGCTAGATGGTATTGAGCTAACAATGAAGTTCGATCATCAGTAAGCTAAACTTGCTTACAACGTAGGCTTTAAACCTAATTGACTTGTCAAATCAATACAGAGAGTATCGTACATCTACCATGTACCAGTTCAATGCGTCAGCTTGGTCACAATAGCGCAATGTGAACACAGTGAACTACGCTTTAACATCCATTCACCCAATCCAAGAAAAGCTGCAAATAAAATACAGGTCTCTTTTAAAATGATTCAGGTTAGGTCTGTTCCACACTGCTATTAACTAAATTCATCGTTCACCATATTATCAAAGATGAAAATGACTGAAGGCACATTTATTGGCAAATGAGGCACTGCCATTCTTCAGAAAATGGGAAAGAGATAAACGTAATTCATGAATAAATCATGGCTCCACCAAGTAGTAAAAGGAACATGTAAATTGAAAATGCATCCAAAATTTTCATTCATTTTCACTGGCAGTAAAAGTAACTGTGTTTTTTTAGAAAGAACAAGTTGATTGGGATAATAGCAACGATTTTATCGATTCCCTAACAAAAAAGTTCACTCGCTGTGAGCCAGCTGCACATACACTTACACTTGAATAAATATATACATATATTTATGAAGAATAGCATACATGATGCTGAATGAAAGTCAGCAATATCTAATCGAGAGTTCTCTGACCCAACTGCGAATGAAAGCATGTAGCTTAAAAAGACACATTCGATACAGTCACACAGGCAATTGAACAATTTCCACTAACAATATCTGGAAGAGAAAAAGCTTATTTCTACTAGTTGAGTAATACACGTTAATATAAACCTAGAAGTATATCACAAAAATTTTCGAGCCAGTTCTCTCAAAGAAAATAATTCCTTTACCTCAGGTCTACTCACATCCGGCCACTGTATTGGCATTGGTTATGAAAACGACAACAACAATAAATGAAAACATGTGAATAGTTTACGAAAAACGTTTTAGGACAAAAGTAAAATTTTAATCCAACAAAAAATTTAAAAATCATGCACAATCAAGATTCTACGTAGAACGAAATTTGAAAAATATGAATCTAAGTTCATACGCTCTCAGTGTCATTTCTCAACGTAAAAATTTTGAGAGTAAAAGACCAATGAAATTTCTCCACCAGGGTGCGCCTCACGTTTTTTCGTGAGAATCTATATTCAAGAACGCATCCTAGTTATTCCATTCGAAACGTCTTATTTTTTCCTACTAACTTGTTTATTTGTCGAAGTGGCGGGTCAGGATGTCTTGCATTGAATCTTGGAGAAAATTTGTTTGGTTGGGATTCCTTCCAATCAGTTTTCCACTCGAGCGACTATCTAAATCTGATCGTTCTGGTTTGGATTCACCCACGATTAATCCCTGGAACGAAATTTGAAAAACAATTTTGCATTTCATAACCAGTAAGGAATGACACCTTGGACCCAATGCAATCATTTACTTTATTTTAAGCTGTGAAAATAACATTCTTTATCAACAAGTTATTCCAAGTTAAGGTTAGATACAGTATAAACTGTATTTAGTTGTTGTTAATAACACATCTTTTTACATTTTGTTGGCAATAAACGTTCATTAAAACTCAACCCAACGCAAAATGCACTAAATATATCCGGAACAACGTGGCTCGCAATGATGCCTCAAGAGGGTCACGTGGCACGTACAAGTGTAGACCACACCTGCACAGAAAAAATATCTGAATAGTAGGTGCACAAGAATAATTTGTTTGCTTATTTATTAAAAAATTTCTTCAAATTATAGATGCAAGCATTGGTACAAGTAATGTTTCAGTTTCAAATGTCTTTGAATTATACCAACTTTATAAGAAACTAGAAACGTGCTAAGAAAATTAAGCAGTAATATCAAACAAAGCATCGTCGGCCAGTTCGTCACTGTTACATTTACGATGCAAACTCATTATCAACAGGCAACAAAATGGAAATTTTGTATTAGTAACCGTAGAGAAAAATTAGAGTACTTTTCATGGTATAATTTCTTACCCTAACATTGGCATAGAAAATGAAGGAATAAATCGTGGTTAAAATATTCTCAACATTAATGAGTTCCAACAAAAGCTTTTTAAAACAATGAGCTCATTTGAAATGGAAGGCTGGATATTTACTTAGAACAGCCTTACTGCTAGAGAGAGATGACCTGCTGACGTGTGGCACAAAATTACATCAAAAAGAAAAAACTGCCTGAGATGTGGCGCGGCCATTTTGTAAAACAAGGATTCAATGTCACAGTTAGGCAAGTATTTATAAATCTCTTTCTCCTCTCTTTTCTTTTGTTAGGAAAATGTAAGTGTCAAGGCTTATCAAATCACATTCATGTTACAAATTATGATGAACGCACTGGAAAGCGTTGGCTATACCAACGATTTCCCGTTTCTCTAGGTAACCTTTTACTTTCAGATCGCATTCTGTAAAATGATTCGGCAAGCAAGATTTTTTCTTATGATAATTTTGAGTACCACACTTGCGGTTGCGCTTGAAACTGATGCTTGACATGACAAAAATTTAAATGCTGTGTAATCATAACTTGGGTGCAACATATCTGAGAGCAAAAAGGAGAAATCGGACTTTCAGTATTGCTAACAAATATTAAATTTTAATTTCAGTTATTAGCAAAGATAATGTACAAAATTCAAGGCAGCCTTGACTAGTACCGCGGTTGTCAGGCGCCTTTCAACATAGAATCTAGAATGATGCATGACAAAATTCAGAATAAATACAGGTGAAAGATATTTCAACGATTTTCAGAAATAACCTTACCTGCTAGTTGAACTAAGACATCGGAAGACACCATCAATCTAGCAGCTCGAAACCGTCACACATTCTGTTTTCTTGGCAGCACACGCAGCAGTTGAACAATTGCCGGTAGCAGACGGTTCAGCTTGATCGGCGGCGACAGGAGCAGTCTTTTCAGCTTTTTTACTCTTAGCGTTAGGTGTATTTTTGTTGGAGTTATTACATTTGCTTCCTTTACTCAGTTTGTTCGGCGTTGTTGACTTGCCTGGCAGGGACTTCGAATTTTTGTCACTAGGAACCGATGAATGCTGGGGCTTGTTCTCCTTATCGTTGAGAGGCTGGGATTTTCTTGACCCACTGCTTTCGACATTGTGTTGAGTTAACTTCTTTGTCGGCGTAGGCGCTTTTGAGTTTGACTTCCGTCTCATTTCAGTAGCATTTGATGTTTCTGAACTACAAGAAACAGTCCGTTGCTTGTCCGGACTTCTACTGGGCCTCTTACTGGCATTAGCAATTGATTTTTTAGGGCTATTTGTACAAGATCCCTTAGAAGGAGGCGATCTATTTTTACTAACGCTATTTGGAGCTTTTTGGCTAGAAGATACGGAGGGAACTGAGGTTTTATCAGTCGTACATAAACTACTCTTAGAAGAAGTGGGTGCGCTTGCAACAGTAGTAGGGGCATTAGGTGCAGAAGTACTAGGTGTTGAGCGTGGGTTGGAAACTGTTGAACTCTTGACCGTATCAGAACTTCCTCCAATGGAGAACATAGCAAGGGGCGAGGGTTCGTGAGAACAATGGGAATTCTTGTGAGACCTCCTGCCAGTACCACTGCCGTGTCTAGATCGAGATCCACTCTGTTAAATTAAATGAAGACCATCACAATACTGTACATCTTACTTTGACAGGAAATACATCCCGTACGTACTAAGAATAATGTTATATAAAATGATGATTCAAAGACAAATGGAGGAATTATTCTGAATGCTACAACACTATGCGCTCTCGTGCAGCCGTCCTGAGCTCAAGACACTAAATAATTGTACGTAGAATGTACTTTTGATGCCTGTAGAGGTATTTTTATTAATTTTCTAGAAAAGCGAGATATTTAAGTTAAAATACATAAACCTACTAAAGAGAATAAATCCTAATACAAGAAAAAGCTTATACATCTATGCAAGGAATTACTGATGTGTTATACAGAACGATACTTCAATGCATACACCAACAAAGGTCATCGCTTTTGTTTCGATTACAACAAAATGCACTGAACAATACGGCGAAAAATCAACTGATTACTTTCGCCGTTCAAGTATCATTCACCCAAGGTCAAAATATAAAAGTTTTTACCATATATGTATCATGTTCTATATCATCGATTATTATCAACTAGAGGAAATCGAAAACACATTAGAAAAGCTGAACTGAAGCTTAAGCTATGGCCTATAACAAATCTTTGAGAAAGAGATGAAAGGATTGATGATTAGGAAAGCGTTGTCATGTAAATTTAAAACCACAGTTCCAACTGCTTCAGTGTGACCCTCAAAATAATACGAGGCTAAGGCGAAGAGTTAAGACTCAAGTTTGTCAACGATTCCGGATTGTTTTCATTACGTGTAATCACGGATGAGAATGAATTGAACAAGAGAGCAAAAATATTTCCTAGAAGGAAGCTCATAGGCTACATATTGGTTACATACATCGAAAAACAATTAATTCTTTGATTTTTATTTTTAATTATTTGAATGAATGAAAAATTTGTGCGAGCGAACCTTTTCAAACATTAATGAATCGAACGTCACATCCACAGCAGGAATATATTTTCTTTACCTGAGAACCAGAAAGTCTTCTGTTTTTATTGGCCACAAAAGGAACGTAGTGGGCACCCTGCGAGAGGAAGGATCTATCTCCTTCGGACGCTCTTCTCTTTCTGCTGCCGAAGCTGTGAAACTCGACGCCGGAACTTTGAGGAAGAATAGCAGGGCCTTCCTGCGGAAGGCCGTTGTACCACGACACGAAGGGGAGAGGACACTGAGAGACTCCAGAGCTGTTGTTGCTGCTACTCTCGAAGTTGGCTGAATAGAAGCGAGTGCGGCTCAAGCGAGCTTCTTTGCGGGCTTGTCGAGCCAAATCGTACTGTTCGGGCTGTAAAAAAAGGAGAAAAAATAGGTTACTTGGCAATAATGTAGGGCAACACAGATACACAAAAAGTTTGCAGGTTACTGGTGCAAGTTTGGATGTCAATAAGTTTGATAGTAGAGCTCATCTGGGTCGTTGGTACAAGTTAAAAGTCATCATTGAAGTGAAACGCTCCAGGAGGGTCAGGAAATCAAGTCTTACTTCAATAGCCTTGAATCCCGTGAGACCCTCGACAGCAAAAATAATATGGAAAATTTGGCCAAAAAACGGCAGGATTCCAAAGAAAGTAGCGCTAGGAGATGTAGAATGATTTCCTTTTAACACATTGTTTTCACGAAATTCCTATCAGTGTTAATTTCAGACTTAGCAAATGTTTTGTAGCTTGTGAGATACACGTTCTCGTTAACTGCTAAATGTTACTTTGAAACTGCTAGCTAAATGTTACTTTGAAATCAACATATTCATTACAAGCACTATCTTCTTTCATCATAACTTTTCTTTGAGTAACGCAATTTGCATTCTAATTTCACATTTGTTATCAGAATATGATATATCACGTAAAGCGCATATTCGTGCACAATTTTAATAAACTGAGCTACTTACGGATCTGCCACATTTTCCCCTACTTTCTTGCTGTCAAGGGTCTTAATTAGACCGAAAAGAACAGCATTGAAGAAAATAATACGCTGTCTGACTAGAATGAACAATTGTATCTGTACGATTTTCCATCTCCGTCTTCAATAACACTATAAATATTAGAAAGTAATGATAACCCAGCCACAATCGTATCTTGATACGTTACCATTACGATATGGCAAACGTATCAATCTAAGTTTTATATGGGTGATTTTAAAAGAAAAATAATAAAGCGAAGGGTACTCGAAATTCTCACTGTTTCAACTAAGAAGTCTTCGATGGTCTTGTAATTCTGAAGCCTCCGTTTAATTCGTTCATCAACTTGCAGTTTCTTTGACTTCTTGTAGTATTTCAAGAACGCCCAAAACTTTTCAAGGCCATAGAGTTGATCTCTCTCCATGTCGCGAATGGTTTCTTCTTGGAAATGGGCAAAAAGGTCAGCACGGAAGCGCTTTTCCAGACCGTAGCTGTAGAAGCGGAACAAACATTCCAGCCCGTACCTAGAAAATAAAAAATTAATTTCTGTTAGGGAATGGAAACAAAAACTTTAATGTATTCAGAGTTTAACCACTGTGGACCTGTATAACAGGCCTTTCAGGCAACTATTACACAGGCAATTGAGGAAAAATATTGCTTCCAGCTTTCGTAAAACTCATCTCGAATAACTCATGTAGTTTAAATCGAGGCCAAAAATGTTGACATAAAATAAATAAATATCTTAACACTCGGGCAAATATCTGTAACTGGATTCTATCTCTCTTCATGACTAGAAAATAACGAAAAAAAAACAGACAGAAGATCTACCAATAAAATTTACAAGAAACACAATACAACGGATTTTTCAGTGGATACTTAGAATTTATCTAAAGAGAAATGGAGGACTCCAAGATATACTGAAAACACTACACCTTTTCGGGATAAAAGTTCAACAAAAAAGTAATAGGTGCGGAAAAGAGGCCAGCAGTGAACCGAAAAAAAGAGGGTCAGAAACAAAAAAAAATTATATTCCAATAAAAGGAAGATTTACTCGGGGCCTCCCATTTCAAGACCACAGCTCAGGCCCTCACATTTTCCCTCTAGGTGCGCTAATTCCCATTCCTAAACTGAAAACAAGGATAGGAGAATACAAACCTGAATGAACTGAATTCCATACAATGCGGATTGCTACGAGAAAATGATAGAAAAGACTAATTCATTTTGCTCAGCCCTCGGGAAGAACTTGAGCGTGAAAAATTTTAAATTTCAATGAGCGTAAAATACTAACAAACGAATAATCAATAAAGCCTCAACACTTATAACAATATAGAGTCCTGCCGAAATAAGAGTACAGGACTAGCATGAGAAAAAGTACTTGTTTTTATCTGTCTGTACTTGGTAATTTAATTTACAAAGTTTGTATATCCATGACGTGGATTGTGGTTAATAGGTTAGGTTAAATAAATGTTTTACTTTGACGTTAATTTACACAATCGACTAGCTTGTTCGATAGCTGGCCATTAGCTGTTAGTACTTATCAACATAATTTCCAGAATTTTCTTAGGTAAGTAGTTGACTGTTTAATCGTACGTCCACTTTCTAACCTAAACAGATATTCGGACAGACCTATATTTAAAAACTTGAAAAATTAAATAATAAATTGATGACATAACAAACAAGTACTCCTAAAAGATTAAAGATCGCCAATACGGCGTCAACTGCATCATGACAGGCTTGGAAATTGGTTGGGAAGTTTGAAACATTTCGGCACTACCGATCTCTTCAAGTTAACTTCATTAACAACGGGAGCTCTTTCGTCTACTAGGTTGATAAATCGATGCACCGGCAGTAAATGAATGAAAATAAAACTCATGAGGGGAGTTGAAGAGAATTCAACTTGCCTGTAGTTAAATCCAGCATCTTCGTTTGCAAGTGTACGGAATTCATCGTACATTTTCTTATTGAAAGCTTCACGCAAGAAGAAAGACCAGAACCGGTAGAGGGTATTCATCTCCTGGCTACGACCAATACCGTAGCGGTGACGTTCTGTGAATAAAACTTTATATAAGTAGATATCGAGAAGATCTGCTCCACCAGCGTCATTATCACTTAAAATTTTTGTGTTATTCCATGAATGACATTTCTTCTGCAACAAAATTTGCAGCAGAAGCGAATATAAAACAAATTTCACATTGGTAATATATTTAACAATAACGAGCAACAAACCTTTCAGACAGCGAAGTCGGTATCTTCCGTAGTCATATTGTGTGAAGTTGTTTTCTTGCAGAAGGGCATGCGAAGGGTGCTGGAAAATGGGTAACTGCGCGCCTTGCATTGAGCTATCCAGCGTGGCATTACCCGAGGCTCGGTTCTCTGACGTGGTTGATGCATCAGCATCTGCAGCAGTAGCTGTTTGAGATGAACTGGTAACTTCACTCGAGGCGGAGGGAGCTTCGCTATCGAGCGAAACATTCTGCTGGTTTCCCATGTACCAGCCCACGTGTTTCTCCACAGGGGGGTTCAGGCTGTGACGAGTCTTCTGTTTTAGAGGTCGATGGTTTAGAATTTGACGAGCAACATCTGCTCTATCAGGGGTTGATGCTGGGTAGAACCTGAAATGAAGGTACTGCAAATTAGCAACAGGTTTTCATGAATATCTCTTGCCTTTCATTCAGAGTTTATGTTGTACTTCAGATTTAATTACCAAACCATTTTTTTTTTCAGGGTTTCTTTCACTACATAGCACCTCATTCACTTATAATTCTGTAAACACCATTTGATGTTTTATACAACTTTTTTGTCAAATACTATTAAACCAGTGAGCATTATTTACTGCCATCATTCTCTCATCCGTATTCTTAGCTTCTGTCGCGCTCATCTGTTCACTCCAATACAGTTCAAATTTTTTCAGTTTCAAACATTATACATACACTTCATCGGTGCTTGTAAATACGCTGTTATCACTTTTCATTTAAATATCTTTTCCTTCTATGTTAAAAGCGGTGCTAAATCCCCTAGACGTATTATTTTGAGAAAGCACATTTTCATTCCCTTAAACACGCGTTCATTTCCGTCATTAGATGTAGCGTCTACTTACGTTTATAGCAGACACTATCCATTTCTAGGGGCTTTTTACAGCAAAATAAAGAAACAATCATACTCATCCTCAAGGATGCTCCGCGTACTCTACAAACTCGCCATTTATCAGCCTTAATAAATTTCAATAAGCACTGAATATAGAAGAGCTGAAACTGCTTTAGCTGAAGAACGTAAAACTTTAGGACGACGAGACCTGGTGTAATTTCGCGAGTTGTGTCGCTGTCTCTTCCTTCGCTCAGGCACAGTAGCTGAAGGAGAAGCTACGGTGGCAGCCACATCAGCAGTTGACGTGGCATCGGTGCTGCCGCTACTGCTGCCGCCGCTCCATACCCCTGATGTGGGCACTTGACTGGCCTGATATGATAACAGTAAAATTAACACCAATTAATGATTGTCAATGGAACTTCATATCATAGAAGCCATTTTAACACCGTATTGATGATATAATAATCAAATTAGTTCAAAACTCCCAGATACCATAAAGGCGATCTCAAGAACGCAAAGAGAAGACACCATTAACCATGGATTGTAGAAAACGAAAGATCTATGCACCAAGTAGGTTTCCATACAAGAAACCCTACACACAGAAAAAGCACGTTAAAAAGGACGAGGAAGAAAGAACAAAGAGGAGGCAAAAGACTATGAGAAAACGGAAAGAAACAAAGTGGACATGAAAGAAAGGAGCCCCGAAGGCTTATCTGTAATTGAGTTAATCTAACAGTATCTCGCCCCACTAGGGTACAGGTTCCCATAGAATAAGCAAGACGAAGCTAACTAACCCAAGCCTATTGCATTCCCTCAGAGGGGAAATATCTGATAACAATTGATAACTTAATAATGAAGCTCGCCACTAAAAAACCTCATGTCAGCACTCGCAGTTCTCGGAAAAACTATTTTATTTACATTCAGTGAGATTATCTACTGAGAATTAATCATCAAGCCTAACACTTCCATGACTTTTTTAGTAGGAATTGTAGAGTCTTTTAATGATATTCACGCTGAACTTCACGGACACAATTTTATAGCAGATTCCTAATGTCTAAGGAGTGTTTCAATGATACGTTGCTTTTCCTCATCATGAATTAAGTACACTTTCCTTTATTAGCTGTCGGACAGTCACACAAAGCCATACAACAATTCCTTGCAATTATTCCACTAAGGAATACGGAATTTCGAAGTACGAAAATATTTACAGTAGCAGTGACAAGTACTGAATGGCAAACCGCATGATGTAAGAACCCTGTACACAACACGAACATGGATGCATAGAATGATGTAGAGATTCAGAATATGAGTAACTAAATAACGAGAATACGAGAAGAGTAGCCACCTAATAACAAGCAAATATCAATGTTTTCAATGCAATTCAAATTCAATTTTCAATAAAATGCAAACGCAAGTGCACTAGTGCAACAACAAGGATATAGCCACGTTATGAATGCAATTCAAGTTCAGGTTTCACTAAGGAATGGAAGACGAGAGTGCACATAACGCACCGTGCGCGACGAAGCAGGAGGAGGAGGACACACGGGCGGGTTGTCCACATTAGCGCCAACATCGCCCTTCAGCAGCTCGAACTCCTCCTGAGGGTGCAGCGTCACGTGGCAGTTGTTGCCCTCGCTGCTGTAGCTCGAAGAGCTTATCGTGCGCACCTGCACAAGCCATCACTTAACTTTAAAAATTCATCATACAAATCTCCTTCCGACAATCACAAGAAAAAAATGAATACGGTTCATGAATTGATTGTTATAAAAAATGTTTCGATAAAATATAATTAAAGCAGTTGAAACCGAATTGATTAAATTAGCAAATGATGAATGGGATTTATTTAAGATGTACTCGTATTACGTGCGAGACGTTTCTACGAAGGATGAAAATTACTTTCACCAGCACGTCCAAAGAAAAGAAGAGACCTAACCGAAAAGTGTAACTAGGTTTCAAGAATGTGCTTACCTTTCTTTACACAGGACTGTTTACCTATTCTATTCTGATAGTAATTCATAGAAGGATATTTCCGATGCGAAAGTTGCTACTTTTTAAAATTGCTCCCTTCAGGGCTCTTTACTATAACACTTACATTTATATAAACGTACATATAACGAAGGAACGCAAAATTCCCGTAATTTTTCTTTGCCGAACCATCAACAATGGAAATTAACAACATTTGTTCAGTCAATCACACTTCCCATTGAAAGTCGTTTACGCACAGCTAGTCTCAGTTGCACAGCAGTAATTCATAGAAATGTACAGAATTTAGAATTGAGGTACTAAATTTTCCATGTACGTTTATGCATACCCTTTTGCCGGAAAGATCTTTTTCGTAGTAGTAAAGTCCATCTTCGATGACAGACACCATATCCTGAGTCATCTTGACCCTAGAAATGATGTCTGGCGTCCTGTCGAAGCCCTCATGCTTAGGGGCGCGAGCTTTGGCAGCGCACGGCGACGAGGAGGAAGAAGCGGTGCTGCTGCAGCTACTCGTACGACGACGGCGGCGCTCCGAAGGTGCCTGTGTCACAATCTGGAGGCGGCGGACATCGCGGTCGCTGAACTCAACCAGGCTCATTTCACTCTCGCTGCCTTCCGTGTCCTCCCTCCTGTATGGGCAAAACGGTCACGCAAGTTCACAAAGGCATATTGAACCAGCATGGAATGAGTGAAAAGCAAAATTTTTCAACGGAAAACCTCTGAAAAACTCATGAACATATAAATTATTGAAACACTAAAAATATAAAAAAGGGAATCAAATAGTCGCATCGAAATAGTCTAACTCAACGAAGCGATAAAAACTAAATCTTTTCAACGCTGATCACCAGTACCAACCATTGAAGCAAAACTTTTAAATAAATTTGAAAACACACAAAAATGTAATGCAAGCCACACCTATTTATTAATTTTTCTCTGGACGGCTGAACAAGCCCGCCATCCTCTCCAATGGGGTCTCATCTTAAGGAACAAGATTCATTTTACCGAAAAAAAAGGAACAAAATTTGTTGAACTGTAGCGCGACTTTCCTTTATCCAGGAATTGTGATAAAAATCCGAAGCAAAAAATAAGAAAAATACTACCTACATTAGCATTATCAACCTGTAACTCGTACAACTAATGCTGAA
Organism: Morinoia aosen; assembly: GCA_030386875.1. NCBI lineage: Eukaryota > Metazoa > Arthropoda > Malacostraca > Amphipoda > Talitridae > Morinoia > Morinoia aosen. The sequence goes on along the minus strand of CM059567.1, from coordinate 22,617,203 downwards.
GGACACGCCTTTTGGAGCTCAGGGAATATTTTTGGCACTATGTTGTAGTAAAACAGATATTTGCAGCACCGGACCACCGAGGGCTGGCATTCAAAATTACTTCAAAACAAAATTATCGCACTTCAGCATTTCATATCTAAAGTGATTATTATTCCACCTTGCTATGTTAACTTACACTTTGCGAAAACTTGACTTCTATCGGAATTGATTTTTATTTGAAAAATTCCGTTAACATCAGTATCACCAGATTTATAATTTGTCCATTAAAGTAGACTCTCCAAATTCAACATCAAACAACGAAGTTTAAGGCATGAAAACCCTCAACAATGCGAACTGCTTCAGGGGGGCCTTTTGATTAAAATAAAAGGATCAACATGGTTATAACAGATTAGATTAGAAAAGTTAATTAAGGCTTCTCTAACCACAAGTGCTCCTAAGAGAGGAAGGATGAAGGCATCATTTGGCATAGGTCTAAGCACAAAGTGTTTTGAAGTAAGATCCCTGCGCATAGAAACACTAAGTTAGGAAAGAAGTTAAAGAAAATATCAATTGATAAATATCAGGACAACAGTGAGCTTAAAAAAACGGTACGTAACTAAACTAAATGTATTTTATTTCAAAATAGGAAAGGAAACCAAACCTTCAGCTATGGACCACACATTTTCACAATGAGAGTACTAATCCGCGTGAAGACAATAGTGATATTACCCTGAGAGGACAACTAATTACAAGGAAGCACAGTTCCTTCACATGTAATGTACTAGCTTTAAGAATTTTAATACACAGCAAGAATTGCCTAGGCCCCTACCAGTCAGAGAAGCTGTGATGACGCAAATTGACATCTACGTCCTCTTCTTCGAAGGCAAAGTCGAGCTCCTCCCGTGAATCATTGACTTCCTTATTTGGGACAGGAGAAGATGAACGCGGCCGAATTTGCTCAAGGTTTTCATGGACCTTCGCCTCCTGATCTATCGGCCCCTTTTGTTCAGTGTTGGTTGCGGCAGCGGTGTCTTTTTCTGCTCAAAAAGCAACATGGTTAAAACCAACAGGTCGTAACTGCAAACACAAATTTATGAAGTTAATCTTAAAAACAGAGAATTCATTCTCTGGAAACAATCATTAAAGTCATCATAACATTACCTAAAAATTAACCGAATGCTTATGAATTAACCGAAAGGTAATTATCAAAAATATTTCATTGTATAAGTCCACATTTACCCTCATTTTGAGAGATAACTCGTTTCAAAATTGAGCTTCACAACAAAATCTACTGGATGAGGAAATATCCGCTCCCTACGAGTTTCACTCAGATGAGTTTTTGGTCGTTTGCACGAATGCTTTCGTTGTACTCATTTCAAAAAGAATGGGAATTGTAAACATTCTTATGAAAAATTTGAACTTCCATCTAGAAGGGGTGGAATTTTAATTTAACTCTATACCTGTTTCAAGCACTCAAAATAAGATGAAATTAGTTCAAGTTTCCCTAAACATATGCTGTTTAGAAACAACACTAACGAATTGTATCTTTTAAATGTTACTCAAATGTTACTCATTCCACTAGTTATCCGATAGGTTAGATAGATTATTCGTTAGTTTAAGCCTCCCTATCCTCAACAAATGAGATCCAAAGAGAGGAAGGAAGAAGGCACCATTTAGTATGGAGTTAAGGGAACGTGGAATCTATGCAGAAAGGGCATAGAAACAGTAAGATGAGAAAGAAGTTCATGAAACAAGATAAAAGTTGAAGAAGAAAGTAGTAGGTGCTGAAAAACAGGACAGTAGTGAACCGAAAAAAAGTTAGTCCGTAACAAAACAAAAACCTATGTTATTTTAACAAAAAGAAAGCCTACCTAACCTTTAGCTCGGGCCCTCATATTGTCCTCTGGGAGCGCTAATTCCCATAGATACAATAGTTGTAACCCCCTGAGAGGGAGTTATCCGAATCAAAAATATCAACGTTCAAGATATTACAATAGAACATGATTGTGGTAAGTAGCGAACTCATTTTTAGAATCCAGAAACAAATAATAAAATATGCCTACCCAAAAGAAGGGTGCAGAAAGAAAGCCAAGAGTGGATGAACTATATCGCTCATTGGGAAGGACAACGTCACAAGTTGAAATTCGTAACTTTTCAGAAGTGATCAGTTTTGATCGAAAAAAGGAATCCTTACTCTCGGTCAATTTTGAAGGTACAGTTATGACGGTTTTACCAAAATACGTAAAACGAAATGGTGAATTCAACAGTATGGGTGAGTCAATTTTCCAAAAATATTGACTTAAGACGTTCTTTCCAATGAGCGATATCACCTTTGTGACTTTTACATAACATCGATGCTCGTTTGATTTCATAATCCACGTTTACATGAAACGAAAAGATTAAAAGACTAGATAACATCTTCGGAGTCAGAATGAACTATCGATCAAAACATGAAAATAAGCTTAACCCGCAACCTGGCAAACATCAATAAGACTATCTACGACTAGGGTTCAGTTTTACATAACCGCGCTATTGCAAAGCTGAGTTAAGTACTAATGGGATTACAAAACAATAGCAAACTTCGCGCGTAATTTGCATACTAACGGCTGCAATACAATACATCACAGGAAATAATCGTGGATGTATCAAGGACAAGGTAACTAGGTAATCATCGGCAAGAAGATACTCATTTTAACTTACTCCGAGGAAGGAATTTTTTCATATGTTTAATTAACGTAAGACCTCATCGGAGCAGGACAGTTAGACCTCAATAGAGAAACTATCAAAAGATTCGAAATAATATTTGGATATAATATATCTTATAATACTTTTAACGTCTGAAACTATGTCAGCAGTTAGTTTCACCATAAAAATTTGAGTAGGACCAAAGAAAATTTTCCAAGATCTGGTGTGCCTTAGGTTCAGCAAAAATGCAATTAGGGTTTAACAAAATGAAAGAATTAATGCACGTCACTTCAAAAGTTTCGAAATGACCTTCGAAGTATGTGAATTAACCATTGAACTGATAACGTTGGCTTCTAGCACGCAACACTGAAGAGGCGCGACATGGAGGGATGGCTAGTGACCATGTGGAACGCACCAAGAGCGAGTTTGAACTTGGTAGTCAATTGCCTGTTCGCAGCAATGTTTTTCATTAGAATTTTCTTAGAGTGGTTTTAAAACTGAGTGATAGTTCAAGCAACGGTATGCTACGTTAGGTTTTGTTCTAGACTTATGCACAATAACCAAATGTTATGCAAAATTTTAGAAGGCCGAAAGGAGCTATATTTTTTCACGAACCCCGATTTTTCAGCGGTTTCAGGTATTCTGATAACACTGATTGAAGATAAACAGCTACGAAAGGCTTTTATCATAAGGAACTGACCCCAAAATCGGCAGAATCTAGGATCTATCGCATTCAGATCGTCGATTAACAGAATAATCGGGTTCATTTCTACCAATACTACCGTTCCCCAGATTTTGACTAACGATTTGGGGACGAGGAAAATTGCCCCAAGACAATTCTAAAAATCATCCGCATAGCTAAAAGACATCATTGGGGAAAGGTGCCCTGACCTTTAGAATTCAAATTGTTCCCCATTTTCGATAACGTTTTACAACTATTGGAGAAACTAAGGTTCTCGAGTACGACCAATGCCTCTTGTATTTCCAGTGTAGCTCACAGAAATGGCGACGTGACATTAGTGGTCCGCCTTATGTGATTAATCCAAAGGGTAAAATTCCGTAAACTCTTTTCTTTCATTGATTTTTTCAAGGACCAGAGCTAACTAGGGTTAAAAAAAATCTTCAGAGGTACAGAATATAGGCCCTACCTTTTTTGTGTAATGCGAAAAAAATTCCTTTTTGCAATCATTTTTGATAAGACAGAAAATAAATTCGTAGTCACGCTTGTACAAGACCAACATGAGCTTGCGCCATCAGATGAAACAATGCAAGCAAAGAGTATATCAAGCAAACGCATTTTCTGACAATGTCAACAGGGCTGTAGCCTCTTTTACATTACTGACGCATTAGGTACACAAGTAAGGTTCTTTCACGCAAATTCTATTTTTGAATTGACCCTGTATAAGAAGAGATGATCGAAAACCGTCAGTTACAGCTGAAGCTGGCATAGGTCAACATAAGACGTGCAAAATGAGACATTACGTCGAAAACTATCTTCACCATAATTTTTTCCAAACGCTGCACAGCTCCAGATGACGACTGCAATTGAGTTCATGAGGGATGCAGCTGTGTTTATGAGGGATTTAGCTACCCAAGACGCTTTATAGAAAAAAGCATCAATACGAGTTATAATTACGATATAGCTATCCAAGACGCTGAAACCACGGGATTCAATAGTGAAACTCAGAACATGAGGTTTTTACGGAGATAAGGATGTTCGGTGTATTAGTTTTCGATTAGAATAGCAAATGAATGAACAGAGATCGACTACTGTTGAGCCCTACCAGTGGTAACGAGGACCCAAACGCAGGGGTTCCAGCAACCCCTTTCTTCCCACCCCCCCCCCCCAACCCACTTTGTCCGACTATCTTGCCAATGCTTGAATCCCCCCTCAACAGGAAGTTGAGATCTACAGTACCGTGCTATCGGCCATTTGACAAAAGCACATTTCGATCAGTGCATTTTCACAGCTCTAAGTTGTACCAAAGTTAGAATAAACGTCCATTCTAATTACGTCTTAAATTAAATAGAGAACGAAAATCGTATCTGATGCTAAAATGTCTCCGACAGCATTAAGTAGGGCTCCTCAGTAGCGTCGTCGCTCAGAAGTAAAGAAAGAGCACTCCACCCTCAAATGATTAACTGCCAGTGAAACGCTACAATTATCCAAATATCTTGTGAGCCCAATACGTAGGCGAGTTAGTTCGATTTCTCCTGATAGGCACGTTGAAGTTGCGTTAGGTAGTAGAATTGAATATCCAATTATCAGTGTATATTTATTGTTCGCATCAGCTTTTCATTGGCGTTTCTATTTCGATATCAAAACACGTTTTATGCAGCACTTGACATCAGATCGGAGTTGAGCTAGAATTAAGCACTCGTTTTTTTTTTGAGGTCGTCATTTTGTTTAATATGTCTCCGTTTGATATCAATTACTCCTTGTGATAAAGATAATCCTTTAACACGTTCACTGCGTTCCCACGGTTGTTAACGGTTTGTTTGGCTAGGTTGTAAGTAGCAGAATAGGGAAATCGATTTTACAGCTTGAATAAATTTCAATTCTTCCTAATGAATATGAAGAATACAATTGTAAGATAAAATTTGCATGATAATTATTTTGCAAAAACATCGCGAAACGGATAAAAATGTCGTGCATACCGGCACGTAAGTGGGCAATTTACCTCTTGGTACACATGTGGCCCAAGGCGCAGTGAACGTGTAACTTCTCTGCGTGTTGAGCGAAGGCTCTGCTGCGGACTGCACCTTAGACCATATTAAAGTCTTTAAAAGGTTCCACCCCAACTTTCCGTCTCTCAGTCGGTCCTCGAAGTGCATGAATTTTGTAGACGGCGATGAATTGATGAATTTTGCATGAGATGAACTTTGTCCAATTAATCTGATCAGTAATGCAGCTACAACCTAAGTTTTGATGTCAGCATCTGTTTTGATGCTTAGATTCAAAGAAATGTGAACTCCAGAAAATTTTAAGGCAAAATATTTTTGAAATATAATAGTTTCGGCTAAGAGGCTCTCGGCTCTTTCTCATCGAAAGAGCTTTACTGAATTTGCCAAGTTTCTCGTGCAGTTCTTCTTTGCGACTTCCTTCGAAACCGAGATCCAAGAATTGAGACGTACGACGTAGTCACTGACATCTCTGGGTTTTTCTTCAGCGATGAATTGAGGGAAGCCAAAACTGGTAAAGCTAGGATAAGTCCGATAGAACTCTGCAACTGAGTGTAGCGGCTGATTTTTGAGTTTTCATCAGACACGGGCCTGGTGAGACTTTTGAGGATCGTTCATGGTAATAGCAATACCATTCAATTGCCAGCGAAGACATTCACATGTGCAGAATATAGAGACCTTACATCTAGATGTTTGTCCTTATTACTATTTACGAGCACGAAAATTAAGGAAACAAAGTTCTAGAGCGCCGCTCGCATTAGTTCCTGCCAGTAACCTATACTTATGGAATAACAATAAAAACAATCTATTACAATAAGAAATGTTAACTTGTAGCGAATGGCTAAACCAACTGCATCATCTCCTGAAGCATCGACTGGGTGGGTCCTAGCAAATTAATGCAGGTATATTATCAAATCCTTGTTTGTTTTATGTAGCATTCCTTTCAACACGAAATATAACTCCATAGGTGATGCAAGTAAAACATGGTAAAAGGTAACAGTAAAAGTTCCGCCAAAAACACGCATCTTTGACCCTAAACGTAAATTTGTATTCGGAACTTACACACCTTTCCCCACCATATACGTAATATTTATAATCCCCACAAACGAGATCATAGAAACTTCAATGGATATTATACGAAAAACTTATTCATCAGCATTGGATTCTATAAAGACATGCCACCATCTTCAGACCATTAGTGTGACATTGTTATGTTTCCCATGTCCGAGACCAAGCCTAGAGGTGAAGCAGAAACTAGAATGAAAAAAAAAACTAAGTGCTAGAGCATGGAATTATACACACTTCAACCTCTTCAAAAGCCACAAAAACGCATGAATGAGCAAATTGAAAATTAAATGCAGACACATTTGCTTCATTAATAGCCGGAAAATCGTTCAAAACAAGTTGGTACCTCAACGATAGTCAATCAACACTTTCAATAAGGTTATTAAAAACTTTGAAAATGTTATGCGAGTAGCAGTAGCAGCATGGGCTTGCTAGCGTTTCAGTTATTCGAACTATATCGCACCGAAGGTCACATAATTAATCAGTATCAGACTTTTCCGATTCACCACGTAAGATGAACATCAACATTATTTGAACACCAAAAACTATATGATCATGGTCATAATTACAACTCAGAATTATAATTGTCTCTAATTGAAATTTTATACATACTACAGTACATTCGAACACACTGGGCAGCCAAACCCCGTAGGGGGTTTCAGCTGCCCACTCATTTATGGCCGGACGCCTTACCCACGCTGAAACCTCCTGAGGTAACAACGTAGCGCGCCCGGTCATATTGCAGTTTCCTCATCTACAATCTTCCAATACGATATCACGCCTGGCTATAATGCGTTACTGCGTGGCTTCCTGTTAAATCTCAGGATTTAGCTTGTACCTCTCCAGGAACAGCTGCAACGCTGCTGCGTTAAAGCCTGAGCGTTCGTTTGCCCTGAGTATTCCACTTAACACATCCTCTGCGCAGCCACGAAGATTTGGGAAAAGCACATTGACAGTAGTAGAGTATATTAGGCATTCAGGAAGAAAATGTTTGACACTCAAGGTAGCACGGCACCGTTCGCAGTGCGGCCGTCGCTCCATAAGATGGCCGTGCGTTATGCGAGTATGGCCGATGCGAAGGCGCCAGAGTATCACCTCCATCCGACGGGCGCGGCAGCTAGATGATTGACCACTCTCGAACAGTGGGCTTAACGTTTCTCAATTTGTTAGTTGTGTCTATCCAGTTTCGCTGCCACAAATCCTTCACTGCCGCCTTGATGCGAGGATAATAATTACGGGATGGGACCATCAAATTCAATGTTCTCCCACTTGACCCAGCAGCTTCTTTAGATTCCCGGTCTGCCCTCTCATTGCCGGACATCCCCACACGCGAGGACACCCAGCATATCTCGGCACTCTTCTGTTCATTTACAAGCTGTTCCAGCTTGACGATCTCCGCAATAATTAGGTGGGTGCTGTTGTACATCTGAGCAGCATCTATTACACTTTTCGAGTCGACGAAGATGATGAAAGAATATGTGTGCTCCTCGATCAGCTGTAGCGCTTCCATCACACCATACAGCTCTGCTGTGAAAATCGAGTCTCTGGGAGCAGTCTCCTAGCCCTCATTATTTCTCCGGACACAGCGGCACGTCCTACAGCATCTCCTGTCTTGGAGCCGTCTGGATAAAACTTCACAGAGTTGGCATATTTCTCCAGTATGTGCTCCATGGATATTCCCTTCGGGATGTTAGCCGGCATCGACTCCATTTTAGGCATTCGATATCCAGGGCAGAAGCTCTGTACGGGGACACGCCATGTCGGAGAGCAGTCAAAAAGCATAGGTTGCACTCTCATGGGTCTCAGCTGCATGGCGGCCATCAGCGCAGGATAGTTCAGTGATGAGGGCAGACAATACGGGAAAGCAAGATGTCGCCCGGAAGGCACATGCACGCTTCTCCATGTAGGAGACAGAGGCAGCTGATCTAGAAGAGCCAGGTACTGTAGGCTCAGCTGCACACGGCGGAGTCCAAGTGGGGGTTCTCCACTCTCCACATACAAACTGACTGACGGGGAGGTCCGAAAGGCGCCAGTACAAAGCCTTATGGCGTATGGTGCACCGGGTCTAGCGCTGATAACGAATTTCCCCTTGCATACTGGTATATAGTGCATCCATAGTCCAGCTTACTTCTAATCAGGGTTCTGTATAGGCGCAGCACCGTTACACGGTCAGCTCCCACGCCAGGTCTTATACACATTTCAATAGGTTCATTCTCCTATTGCAATCAGACTTCAGCGCGGCCAGGTGGGGTTTCCACGATAGTTTGTCGTCAATAGTGAGACCGAGAAATTTGGCACTATGAACAAAGCTTATCGGAACTCCCCGGAGCAGTAGCTGTGGAGGGTCCCGTCGGTAGCGTCCCTGAAAGTGCAGGGCTACCGTCTTCCCAATGTAGAATACGAAGCCATTTTCCGTCGCCCAGTCATTTACACCATTAATTGCTAACTGCAGTCTGCGCGACAGTGCCGGTAAATACGCTGATGAAGAGTAGATCATGAATTCATCAACATACAATGACGACGAGACATCGGCTGACAGTGAGGAGGTGATGTCATTTACGGCCAGAGAGAAGAGGGTACAGCTCAGCAGACTACCCTGGGTTAGGCCCTCCTGCTGGGTTTGCCAAGGCAATAATGTCATTCCCACTTTCACACGAAAACTTCTCTCCTGGAGGAACTGCTGGACAAAGAAGGCCAAAGTGCCCCGAAGGCCACATCCATGAACACGTTGGAGTCCATGTCTCCAACGGTATCATATGCTTTGTGCAGGTCTAAAAAGACACATAAGCTCTACTTGCGGGCCGCACTATTCTGGACCAGATGGCTCTGCACCCTCACGACAGCATCCGTGGTCCCCCGAAGCTGTCTGAAGCCGAACTGGGCAGGATTCAAGATTTCCTCCGTTTCCAGCCATCGGACAAGGCAAATGTTTACAATCATCTCCAACAGCTTGCACACACAACTCGTTGGGGCGAACAGTGGGTAGCTGTCTGTACGGGTAGCCGGTTTCTGGGGTTTGACAAAGGCAAGGATTGTTGCAGTGCGACAATCCTTTGGAAATACACGGGTCGCCCAGACCTTATTGAATATATGAAGTAGATGGCGTAAGGCTGTTTAATGCATCCTCTTTCGCATCTGATAATGAATCCCATCAGGGCCTGGTACAGTATTCTTGCAAGTTCTTAAGGTGCGGTAGATTTGAAGAAAGGTGATAGGCTCGTTGTACGAGAAGACTGCTTCTGTTGCGAAGTCCGGTTTATGTTGTTCTCTTTGGCGCTTTTGTGCTCGGGAAGCAGGTGGATACTGAGCTTCGCTACTGTTGTGTGCGAAACTATCAGCCAGCGCCGCCGCCTCCCGACGCGGGTCTGCCATTCAATTTCAGATGGGGCCTGCCACAGCTGTATTTTCCTTTCATCTTGCTCACACGTTGCCAAATTTTGGTCATAGGCGTATCGATATTTAGGCTGCTAACATATTGGCGACACGAGCTCCGCCTAGCAGCGTCCTTGATGAACTGGGCCTTCACTTTCGCTCGCTTGTATGCAATTATATCCGCCAGCACGCCGGTGCGCCTAGAGCGTCTCAGGGCTTGCCGCCGCTCAAAATTTGCCACAGCGCAGTCATTGTTTCACCAAGGAACACGGTACTTTGGTGTACCACCGCGTGACATCGGGATAGCAGCACTAGCAGCATTCTTGAGGGTATCGGTAAATCGCTCTACCATGTCGTCAACTTCCAGCAGATCATTCATTTCTTCCATCTGGGTTAGGGCTTCAAAAGCATCCCAGTTGGTACGCTTCATGCAATATCGGGGTTCCGCTGGCACTGGAGCCAACTCCCTCACTTCCATAACAATGGGGAAGTGGTTACTGCCATGAGTATCTTCCAGCACGCTCCACAGAATATCGGGGAACATATCTGGAGTGCTGAAACTATGGTCAATGGCGGAGGTCGTCCCCGTTTGGACGTGAAAGTAAGTGGCGATCCCAGTGTTAGGCAAGCAGAAATTGGATCTCATAATGAACTGGTTGATCAGCCTACCACGTTGGTCGCTTTAGGTGATGCCTAAGCCACGGGCTTTGCGTAGAGGTCGCATACCACAAGGCCCAGGCAGTTGCATACCAATATTCTCAAAATCCGGTATTGAAAAAAGTTCAGCTGGGGAGATATATATATATGATACAGATGGTGGTCATTTTCTTGTTGAACTAAAAGCGGATAGCCATTGTCTGGATTTGGGTGTTCATCGGCACTTCGCAGTAACCCAAGTCCTTCCGTAAAAGAACAGCTAGTCCAGATCCAGAGGCAGGATTTGGTACATTAGAGAATGTTTCTATATTAAAGTTGGCTGGTGGGGTTGGAGTTTTGTCTCCTAGCATGGTCTATTAGACATATGCACAGCGGTTGTTGTTGCTGTGTGGTCAGTAGTAGTAGTAAGTTTTAGTAGTAACATGGGTTTACTAGCGCTTCAGTTATTTAAACTATATCGCACCGAAGGTCACATATTTAATCAGAATCAGGTTTTTCCAATTTACGACGTAAGATGAACATCAACATTATTTGAATCATCAAAAATTATATTTTCATGATTATAATTACAACTTAAGGTTATAATTGTCTCCCAATTAAAATTTTATACAAACTACAGTACATTCGAACACACTGGGCAGTCAAACCCCGTAGTGGGTTTCAGCTGCCCACCCATTTATGGCCGGACGCCTAACCCACGCTGAAACCCCCGAGGTACCATCGCAGGGCATCGGGCCATACTGCAGTTTCCTCGTCTACAATCTTCCGAAACGATATCATGCCTGTTTATAGGGCGTTACTGGGCGGCTTCCTGTTAAACCTCAGAACACAGCTTGCGCCTCTCCATGAACACCTGCGGCGCTGCTGCGCTAGAGCCTGAGCGCTCGTCTTCCCTGAGTATTCCGATGAACACATCCTCCGTGCAGCCACGAAGATTTGGAAAATTAAATTAAGTAAGATAAATATTGCAGGACTCACCAAGAACTGTACGACTAGAAAAGAATTTCAATTTCTGAATCTTTTCGAAGTTCTCAGCGTATCGAGGCACTATAATTTGTTCACAAGAGATGAGTCAGAGAGATAACTAATAAGTCGCCAATGATTAGAACGCCCACGAGTCGGTTTTCCCAACATCTTATGTAAGAAAAAATCTGAGTCAGTGCCCTGTAAGCCAGGGTAATAACAGGAACGAACATCGGAAAAATGAAGACACTCAACCAATACATGCTGTACCGACAGTGGTACCGAGCAGCGGTCGCAAAGACGACGCTCCATTAAATGGTCATGGGTGAAACGGGTGTGACCAATCCTCAGTCGACATAGGAGGACTTCGGCGCGGCGGTTCCGGAATGCTGAAGAAGGCCAGGCTCGGACACTGTTCTTAATCTTGCGCAGCTTGTTGTCTTGGGCGTTTTCCAACTCCCGCAGCCAAAGTTGAGTTAAAGGCAGCTTTAATTATAGGGTAGTAATCTCGGGCGGGATCTCTGGTATTTGTTGGGTCAGCAGCAGAGGTTGCAGCATTTCGCGCTAACTCGTCTGCCTGATCGTTGCCACGCACATCAACGTGGCCAGGAACCCAGCATAGAGTTACAAGTTTTAGGGAGCTTGCAAGTCGCAAAAGGCTTAATATTATTCCAGAAATTATTGGATGTGTGGAGTTGTAGGACCTCAGTGACTGGAGAGCAGCTTTGGAATCGGAGAACACCACGTAAGAACATGAAGTAGGCCACTCCTCAATCATGCGGAGTGCGGCAAGGATGGCGATCAGCTCCACAGCGTAAATTGACGTTTCAGGCAGCAGTTTTTCCTCTATCACTCTGCCATCCGAAACTGCAGCTCAGCCTACTGCGTCATCTGTCTTGGAACCATCAGTGTAGATATGAAAAGCTCCTTCGTGGTCACTGTGAAGGTGATCTCGGAAAATATGTCGCAGTATGGTCCTTGTCATCATCCCTTTCTTTGGATATTGCGGTCCTGGACAGAAGGTTTGCATTGGAATTTGCCACGTCGGCTCCCAGAGTGAGGGCACGCTTAACTTTGAACGGGGGCCACTGCGCCATCTCCGTCAGTGCCTCGTAGTCAGAGGAGGAGGGGAAATAATATGGAAACAACTCCCGACCCCACACTCCTTTCATCACGCTATTCCAGGTGGCCGTGAAAGGTAGTTGTCTCAGTCGTACAACATACTGTGTAGAGTAAGCTGTGCTCGACGAAGCTGCAACCTGGTTCACCGTAATCCACCAACAAGCTCATCACCGGTGACGTCCAAAAGGCCCCCGTACATAGCCTCAGAGCTGAGTCATGGACTGGGTCAAAGAGTGATACGCATGATGGGCTAGCGTTCTGGTCGCCGACGCAGCCATAATCAATTTTGGCACGAACCGTGGCTCTATAAAGTCGCAGCATAGTTGTTCGATCAGCACCCCATGTTAATCTGGACAGGCACTTTAGGAGATTCAGAGCCCTAGAACACCTTCCTTTTAAAGCCAGTATATGAGGTCTCCATGATAGTTTATTATCTAACAACATGCCATGAAAGGAGGCTGTGGGCAAGACGTTGACCAACTTATCACCGAGAAAGAGCTCAGGCGTAGGCCCATTAGTGCGACGGGGTTGCACATGGAGTGCTACAGTCTTTTCAGCAGAAAAAGAGAAGCCTCGCTCGTCGGCTCGTATTCCAATACGGTTAATGGCTTCCTGTATTCGGCGAGTCAAGGCGGGTAGGTATCTAGATACAGGATGCATATAGCATGAAATCATCCACGTACAAGGAAAAAGAAACATGCCACGGTTAAGTCCTTCGTGATGGCGTCCATTGCAAGTAGGAAGGGCGTGCAGCTTATAGCGCTGCCCTGAGGTACCTCTTCGTTCTGAGTCATCAGCGCAGAAAACCGTGTGCCCACACTAACCTTAAACCGCCGTTCCCTTAAAAATTCGCGTACATACATCGCCCTGTGACCTCGTACACCGATCTGGTGCAGCCGCTCCAACATCTCATATCGCCAGGCAGTGTCATAAGCCTTCCGCAAATCGAAGAAGACGCATATAGTGTTTCTTCCTTGGGTACGCTCTTTAACAAAATGGTTCTGCAGTCTCCGTGGTTCCACGGAGAGATCTAAACCCAAACTGAACTGGAGAGAGATGATCTCTGGCCTCCAGAAAGCGCATCAATCTAACATTGATTATCTTCTCCTGTACCTTTCCCACACAGCTTGTCAGGGCTATGGGGGGGGGGGCAGGCAGATGTTTCAGTGGATGGTTTATTGAGTTTCAAGAAGGCAAGTACTGTGGCGTATGATGGCCAGCAGGTCACCGTAATTCGTATGGTATCCTCTATAATTACATTGTAGAACAATCTGTCTCATGTTTCGTTCCCTGTATATTGCTCCTTGGGATCCGGGGGTCTTTGGTTCGATGGTGGTTTAGTTGGTGCAGGTCTCTCACCCCATGCGTGCAAAGGCACTCTTGTGAGAGGTTTCAAAAGTACCCTCGGTGGTACAGACCACATTCGCTTAACACTTTGACCGCAGCGTGACCCACCGGTGGTACACGGAGGTAATTTTCACAACGCTGCAGACCGACCAGTAGTCACAAACACAATTTCCATAAATACTTAATCAAAGCTAAATGAAGGCACGATCCAGTTCATGTTTGCTATTTTCAACATCGCGCGCTGCAGTTGACTTTTAATTTGAGTTTGGTGTTGAACTTAATATTTAGTAGTCGCGGTTAAAGTGTTAAAATCGGACGCAGTATCCTGTGGCACTCTTCCAACACGGTCCAGCGAACGCACACGCTGTGCCACCGAGGGTTCTGGCTTCCTTACACTTCTGCGGCTCTCGTGAATAGTCTGGACATCTTGGGGAAGTGGCTTCTTGGATTATTTATCCGTGCTTCGGGGGGATCGCAAGCTCCTCGTCAGTTCGATGGGTCACTTCTGGCGGTGTTGCGTCATGGCCATGGGTCAAAACGACATTCGCCTGGGCGGCTGTATGCGTATCTCCACGACGTTTGACAGCTTGCCGTCTCTTACTACCAGATACCAGACTTTCCGCAGTCCTAGCCACCTTTGTTAAGGCACCACCAACGGGTGGTGATCCCACACTCGACACGTCTTTGCACCATGCCCATATTGCTGACACTTATAGCAGCGTCGCGGCCTCGGAACGTACTGTCGCACGTTACACCTTATCACTCTTATATTCATTCACATGTGGCGGCAGGGAGCATCGGTCAAATGTCAGAATGTAGACTGGGGTGGGCACCAGGTCACCATTAACGATTTTCTTTCTTAATTTGGTAGAGCGCCTTCACTTCATATTGCCGCAATTATTAAGCGCAGTAGGCGCACATCAGCGTAAACAGGATGATTGGCGTACCAGATTGTTCCCTTGCTCTCATTGAGGCTTCCATGTGGGGTCACTTCCAAACCCCCGCCAGCTAGATGGCGAACGCTCAGTATATTGCGGCTCTGTTTAGAGTTAACGGACCTTCACCAAGAGGCCACCTAGGAAAAGTTATTTGAGCTAAAAAACGCAGGTTTTTTCTACGGATCCCGTTATTTGTCAATAGTTTGATATGCTTAATAAACACACTAATTTTTTCGTCAGAAGCATTCACTAACGTCATGCAAGTATTTTGCATACATTTCAAGGCTTTGAACCTCTTCTCCAATACATACGAGGAGTAGAATAAATTGCAATTAAGAAATCAAATCCATACTCAAGTCCTTAAAGAAAATCCGAGTTGAAATAACCTCTATCAGAGCTTGGTTACTTTAGCTTTCACAGTATCCAAGGATTCGAATTCCTCGCGCGCAGACAAGACTTTCGGGAAGAGAAAGAAGTCGCACGATGCTATCAGATTCGTGGTATACCAACGAGTAAAATTTTAGTGTCCATCAAACGCCTCATCACGCTCGGCCCATTGTCCTCATGAGGCAATAAGGCATTTTTCTTCAAGTCTGGTCCCCTTTATCTCACATTTATTCAAACCATTTTTATAATAAACCTAATAGACAGATTCACCTTCATTCGTCCGAAGCAACGTTGATAACCCCAGGACATCCGAGTCCAGCTACTTTCCATTCTCTCAAGTTTTCGTAGGACGATGAAGGCGGCTTCTCTTCTTAAACTGAGTGCCTCAGAAAAATATCCTCAGCCTGTGACGAACACTGATTACTGTTTCAATATTCTTATATATAACGTTCTTCTCTTATTTTAGTTATTAAGCTAGTATAAGTCAGTAAACCCCTACATCTCAACAAAATACATTGGTACTGGGCAGTCAAAGAGAGTTCTCTTTTCAGGAACACCCTGTTGTTTTTAATCCTCCAAAATTTGTGTGAGATATGGAATAACCATCACACGTGTTTCTCAACAAGTTTCTGGTTCCCGCAATTCGTATACGATTTGTAAGGAATTTAATGTTATAATGTTGAACTTTTGCATTCGGGATTATTCTAACGGAGCTCTAACACAAAATTCGCTATTAAACACTGGTCAATTTTAGAACAACCTGTACGTGAATGATCATTCTCGTCGCGAGCTATGAAAGTCCACATCATTATTATTAATATTATAAGTTAAAGACTCCCTAGCCACAATAATGGCGACCTGATGAAAGCAAAAAGGGACCATTTAGTTTGGACCGCCGAAAACGTCGAGAATACGCCAACAAGCAACATTCTTACTCAGGAAACTTTGCGCTCAGAAACAGCAAGTTAAGGAGGAAGAAGATTAAGATTATAAGTTAGTTTAAGCCTCCCTAACCGCTGCAAAAATAGAGCGTATCGAAGAGAGGAAGGAGGAAGGCACCATTTAGTATGGAGATAAGAAAATGAGGAATCTATGCAGAAAGATCATAGAAACAGTAAGATGGGAAAGAAGTTCATGAAATAAGATAAAAGTTGAAGAAGAAAGTCAGAGGTGCTGAAAAACAGGACAGTAGTGAACAGAAAAAAGTTGGTCCTTAACATAACAAAAAAATTTTATTTCAACAAAAAGAAGGCCTACCTAACTCTCAGCTCGGGCCCTCACATTTTTCCCCTGGGAGCGCTAATTCACATAGATACAATAGTTGTATCCCCCTGAGGGGCGCAGGAAGAAGAAGAGACTAAGAAGATGTAGCGAAGAATGCGTAAAAACTGAAACACCTGGAGAGAGCACGAAAGATGGGAATCACGAAAGCCTATCTAGAGCTGATGTAATCTAGCAGTCTCTCCTGATTTTCATAAAAGGGGAAACGGGGAGATTTCCACTGAGTGACAAGTGGGTGAAAGATACCAAATGAAAGGGGAAAAAAGGTGTTTTGGGGGTGATTACAAACCTTGAAAAGGCTATGACAGCTGATTGAAAAGCGTGTGGAGAGTACAGAGATTTGCAGTGCTGGTGGGTTCGCACCATGAGTGGGTAAAGTCCCCATGGTAGTTTAATATTCATATAGATAGGGTTGTGCTCTAGGTGAAGGCGAGTGTTAGGTGGGGGACTGGAATTATTGGATGCATAGAGAAGGACTGTCAATCTGATGCAGCTGTTCTTTGCTGGTGATACACCGTTAGTATTTGGGTCAGAGGGAAGCCTGTGCATGCACACTGGTGGATGTGTGTAATCATAAGGAAACTCCGTTTGAGTTGTTCAAGGAAGGGAGCTAAAAGAGAAATGCTTGTAAGTTTGAATCCTAGAGGAAGTTAGTTTTTCCGAGCGTTTGGGAGCACAGGTGGCCGCCTATGGTGAGTTAGAGGAGGTGGAATCTGATTCTCGTAGGTTAGCTACACCTCTTTGGTGGAGAAACAGGTTTAGGTGTATGGACTGATGAATAAATGGATTGAGAGAACTAAAAGTTCGTTTAAAACAAGTAAAAAAAAACACTGACATATCACTTGCACACGAGCAATAAACATTGCAATTATCTGTAATCAGAAAACGCAAAATCGGCACATTTCATTGCAAGCCGCGACGTGTTCGAAACTCATGGACACAGCAGTTGTTGCACAACTAGGAAATTGAGGATGAATGAAAGAAAGCATACACTTTGAATGAAAGCCACAGTTAATATTACAATGAAACATCAATACATAAGAAAGACGACAATACAATGAAAGACGTAAATCTTAATGGCAATGAATAAAGGATGAACACTATTCACGCCTATAATGTTCCAGGTAATGTATTATTTCGTCGAAAGCTAATTCTTCAAATTCGGTGGCTATTCGTGACACGACCAAGACGAGGTCACCACACAGAGTGTCACTACATAAACCTCCCTCGCAATATACCATTAACTTCGTACAAAAGCGATGAAAATGGAGGCAAAATAAAACATCAGGAGATTATCACTCATCAACTACAATAGCATTAAATTAAAACCCACTAAAAACCCATAATGGTTAAAAAATACAGTTAATTCTTATCTCTAGCAGTCCACTCTTTCAAAAAATTTAGAGTCCTATTTGAGGTATCAGCTCTAAAATTTTGAGAGATACCGACTTTCGTGTAACGTCACCACATTTTTAAATATAAGTTACATTGTTTAACGCTAGAGCCCTATTTCAGGTATCAACTTTAACGTTTAGAAGCACAGCAATTCATGTAGTGATTCTTAAAAATAGAAAGGTGTTGAGTTGAGATCAAGCTTTCTTGGCATTTCTTCTGAAAATGAAGAATGAAAGCACTAAATTCAGAAGCCAACTAAAGAGCAATCTGAACAAAACACCTTTAACTCAAACCATCAAAACATTTCTAAATAAAGTAAGTGCAACAAGATGGTTCAGACAAGCTGTCTCAAAAAGACAAATTCGGTTCATCTAAAAACAAATTGAAAGAGAGGAGCGTGCAGCAAAAACTATAATTTCAGCTGCTCTGACACTGCTTTTACGACATCCTAACAATATTCTCCACATGATCTAAGCGAGATCATCCCACCAAGAACATACATTTCTCTTCAGCCCTCACACATTCCCGATTGCTTCAAATCACACAGGAACATGCGGCTTATGTTTTGTGGTCTTGTGGTCTTACACTTCATACAAGGCGCATGCTGTCCTCTCGCAGGGACAGTTGCTGCCACTCGAAGCCTTTCAATATCATCACTTTGAAGCAGCACTTTTGCCTCTCATCTTATCAATGATTTGCATGTCTCGAAAAGATATTCAACAACTTACGCGCTTTTTCAACTTTGTAAGTTCTGTCCTAGTAGGTATTATTCCACAAGTGCTTCACGGTTGTTTTACATAGCACATGACACATAATTTCATGAGGAAATAGTCTTACATGCAAAAACGATAACAGATATTTTGAAAAACATGTAACATCATCTAGAAGTTATTACGATGCCCTTTTATAAAGAGCGATGATTATTTATATATATATAAAATATATATATATATATTTCAAATATACATATATATATTATATATATATATAAATAATTATTTATTCATAAAATATAACTACAGTAAAACTCACAAGTCGAACACAATACGTTCTTGAAAAATGGTTGACTTCCGAACGAATTTCCCCCATTAAAAAAATAATGGAAACACAATTAATGTTTTCCAAGCCTGTTTTTCGTAACTGTTCCTCATTCATGAAGATTAGCAATAATTTCTTCACTTTTTGCGATATATGAGAGTTTAATTCGTCAATGAGGTTACACCTTTAGCAAGAGCTCTTTTTTCTTCTTCAAAAACGCTGATATCGTTGACATGCTGTACTGCGAAGCAAGACCCAAAACACGCAATCCACTCTCAAATTTTGCAACGATTTCCTTCTCCTGCTCGATCGTCGTTCTAACATTCTTTCCTTTCACTCGCACACGATCACTAATATTCTTCTTAGATCCCATTTTAAGAGGTTTAGAACGCAAATTAACCAAATACACAGGAAAATGAAAGATTATAACGCTGCGATGTTCATGTGCGACCAGAACAACGAACGGAGCATGTCTGACGACGCTCGACGTCGCGCCCTGTCCACTCGGCTTGGTTCGACTTCAAAACGCTTGTTTGGCATCCGAGGCGAAAATCACTAAAAAAATTTGTTCAAACTTCGCGCCGCTCGACTTCAGAGGTATTACTGTGTACTACGCACAAGCAAAACAACACAAGCGGATAACTTATAAACGACGGTAAATTGGTTGTCAACCAATAATAACGGGTTTATTAGTTATCTACTAATCATCTATGATTAATAAAGCGTATTAGGATTAGATTAGGTTAATTATAAATTAGAGTAGATCATGATAGTTATGCGATGGTAGTTGAGTTAACATGCTATTAGCCTTTAACATTCAGATAATGAAGGTTTTTTTACGACATCGTGAAAGCATCCTGTCTATAAAAACTATTTGACTGAAGTTTCTATGTTGTGAAATGATTGAGATGAAGTACAGTCGGGACATAGACTGTAAATGAACACAAACTTTAACTTTTGAATTACAAATGCTTTCTTTCCTACAACTAAAGCGCAGCGAGTCATGCAAAAAGCACATAACTGGGTTAGGGCGAAGTACGGCTTAGTAACTCAATAATAACGGTAAAACGTTGAAGGGTTTTCACCTTGCTCGCTGCTAGGGTGATCTGCTGAGTCTGGGTTCAACGGAATTGAACCATCAGCGCCAGGCGGTCCGTTCGAAGCCTGAAAAAGAGATGCCAAGTTAAATGAGTTATTTCGCTTTAATAATGAAATGAATTTCATAGTAATTTTCAAATTTTTAAAACGAAAATAAAAAACTATACACTAGTAAAAATCCCGACATATAATTAGAGATAATGAAAACATACCAAATTTCCTGCGGTGTGAGAGTCAAAAAATATCATAATAGTACAAAAATAACTTTTGATATAGTTTTACCTAATTAACGACAACAAAGACGAAAAAGGAGGACGGCACCATTAACTATGTGATTAAGAGAACAAGGTATCTATGCAGAAGTGTGTTTTCAAATTAGACTCATAGCACATAAAAGCGGCAAGAATGTGCTGAGGAAACGACAGCAGTGAATCAAAAAAAGATTCACCGTCTGTAACCAAAAATTAAAGACTCTTCCACAAATGACTGTTCACCACCTAGCCTTCAACTAATACCTCATACTTCCTTCTGAGACCAAAGATACAGTACTTGTACACACCTGATAGGCGTCACGTTAGTATTAATAATACTCTATTGCTGTAAAATTAATGTTCCTATCATTTACTCACTCTTCCGATAAAACCCCTCACTTGACTTTCACAGGAGTTAAAATACTGAAGATTTTATAATTTCCCACACTCCATTGATCGTTATAGAATATCGTACGACATTATCTAGGTACTGTATCACGTCGTCACACAAAAACTGCAGCACTTTTGATGCGTAGTCACTCAAGTCTTTCAAAAACCTAAAAATGAATTCCCTCGATTTGACATTGACCTAATATTTCCACATAATATTGACAAAAAACTTTTGTGCTCACAGACACATGAAAAATACAATCAAATGAACCAAGCTGAGTAGCTTCATTTCTTGAGTAGGACCTGAGACTCTGCTAGAAGGTGTAACCATATTTGCAACGAATAAATTTCCTAATGAGACAAGGATACTTTCAGACACCAATAAGAGAGGACAGCGGAGATAAGGTGCGTTCGTAGCATGCGCAATCCTAGCATGCGCTAAAATATTTAAAACAATGTCTAACCAAATGAACGTTCAGCACACTAGAGAAACCACGGCTCCTACCTGCAATGATTAATCAGCTTTCAAAGACTGCTGAAATATTCAGCTGTCTACCTCACGTGTACGCTATATCGAGTGCCATAGCGTAATAGTTCATTCTCAAATAAATTCACTCTCGTTTCAAGTCATGTACTTTCGAAGGAAGTATACTCACAGCGTTTGGTTGGTAGCCCGGAAAATGAGCGAAGTTCTCGGGAAGTGGACGAAAGGCTTGAGCACTGACGCTGGCATAAACTGGGGGGCAGGGAGGATGTGTGTCAACTGCTCCACTGGGGTAAGAGGCCGGGAATACATATCCGTAAGTGGTCAGTGGTGCGGTAGGGTTTTGAGCGAAAATAACTTCAGCAGACGCAGCATCCACTACCTGTTCTGCTATTCTTGGGGGAGCGTGACTAGATTCCGGGTTCGTCGTGAAACCTGATGCTTCGAAGGCAGGCGTGTCGTTATTCCTGTTTGTAATAAACGCTGAGAACTGTTCGAGAGTGGGACTGAACTGAAGCCGGAGTGATTCATGTCGCCTCTCATCAACCAGCAAAGATGAGAGTAATCGACAATATGTCAATGGGGTATGCCAATCCGTCTCTTTGTTATGAAGGGCAGAATATACAGAGGCCAAAGCTACATTCGCCGTTTCACAATTTTGTTTTTTTTTAAGCTTGTCAACCTCGTTCGTTGACGCTTGCGTCTCCGTAACTAACGCTTGCGTCTCAGTAACAATCATTTCCAGCAAATTGACAAAAATTTTTTCAATTTTAGATGCCTTGGAAAACACCTCCACTTTCGGAATTTGAGAAGATGACACAATCACCGCCTGGTTGGCGAATTCAGATCCCATGATCATGGTATATTCCCAGGACGGCGAGGTGCTTGGCCAACACAAGTACACCACAGTCTTCGCGAACACATCCTTGAGGTCGCCGTCAACCGCTTGGACAATTTTGTCGCCCTCTTCTAATATAATTTTTGACAAGCTAGTCTTGTCAAATTCTAGGCCTGCTGACGCCAGAATGTTTAGAAACTCTACTATCTCATGGTGAATACGTCTTCTGCCTAATGCGCACAGCGCCAGTGCCAAGGTGCTTTTCTTCTGAGCCTTTTCACAGGAACTGTTTTTCGATGCCGATTCAATCCCATGGTGTAGGGGTGAGTGGGGCATTGGTGTAGCTTTGAACAAGTTGAAGTATCTACTCTTCACCTGTAGGAGAAAAAAAATACTGTTATTTCTTTCTCTACCTTCAGGGGCGCCCTGAATCCATATTCAAAGCCATTATACAGAACAACAATCTTGCGAGGCAAGCAGTCGCTGCTGCGGCAACTACTTGCCAGTCAGCTACCCACTAAACAGAGAGATCGCAACTCAGCGGTTAAAGTATGTTTCACACTTGAAACTGAATTAAGAAAAACAAACGTACGATATAGTGGTAAAGCATGATACTTGGCTACGAAAAGCAAACTGTTTCAAAAACATACCTACAGTTAGAAATAAAACAGCCATAACGACCTGAGCTAGGAATTTCCTCTTCGAACCAGGATGAAGCCAAGAAAAACCCCTACGCCAACACGGCATTTATATTTATTTATTTTAGTACATCCCAACACGGCATTTTTATGGAATTGAGACCGTCTTTGGATGATCAAAATTCTCAGAAACGTCGAACCACATTTCTTCACATTCCATACCGTACTGTTCCTTCGCACTCTGAAGAATGATTATAACCAAATCAACACCGTGCTCCTCATTAACAATAAAGACGAACAGCTTGATTTTCTATCCAACTGATAGGATATCATATCAACGAAACTACACCACTCTAAAAGTGCCACACTAACCACGTTACCGAAACAACTAGATAAGCCATTCTTCTTTGACCAACATGAAAAGCACAATTCAACACAGATATAATTCACATATATAGTGGTATCAGTAAAACCACATATTTCTAAATTAAGAATTTAATTTGGATATTGCGCTTTTTCAAGGTTCGAAGCCAAAGCGCAGTTTGTTTTCGAGTCTGAGCTGGCAAGTAGTCAACAGCTCACCAATGTTTCAGTTCTAAAGTTTCATTAACGAAACTCAAAGACGGGAAACAAAATCGAAGCACCAACAACAAAAGCTTCGGCCTAGCAGGTAAACCATCTTCCGCAGCACAATGTATCAAAATTATTAAAGATGAATAAAATTATGTTTCTCAAGCAGCATTCTTGGGCATTTTGACACGCATAAAATTTGTAATGTATCGTAAATATGCAGTATCGCATAAAATTTGTAATGTATCGTAAATATGCAGTATAACATTTTTCAGAGTAAATTACCTAAACAGCATGGATTTACTTGTCTACTTGTAAACTTCATACATGAAATAGAATGAGCAAATGCAAAAATTATTTTTCCGTAAGGTAATATTATGGTTTCATGGAAAAAAAATTGATACAGATAGCATTTTGTACGTGGTGTTAATCACTGAGTAACCGTAGGATTTAGTTTTCTTCTTCGATAAGCGTTCAAAACTGTGATGCCTTAATAACTGTGCTGGAATTTTGAAATGCATTATCGCAGTTAAAGCAAGTACTACGAAATAATCGTAAAAAACCAGAGGATATCAAAATTTCATAATAGTCAATTGAAAATATGCAATCTATAGTTAAAATTTTAGAGATCTTAAAATCGGGTAATGAAAATGAAAGACAAATTTCAAAATGGCGATACTTATGAATTTATGTTCCTAAGCCATATTGTTCATAATATAAAAGCTTGAATTACTGTTTTCAAAATCTTGCACGAACTTCCTAACTAAGGTTAACAACGTAACGACCTCCAGAACTGTGATTTAATCAAGTCACACTCCACCTAAAGTTATTAACGTTCTACCAGGTAAGTTGAAGTCATAAGACCAACCAGGATTGCGTTCACCGAGGTAAAATCTGGTGAAGTCACACTTGAGAAAGACCGGTTACCCACCTCCATATTACTGGATTGCTCGAGGTGCGGGCACTCATCAAGGTACTGAGCCACCTCCTCCAACGTGAGGCGGAGTTGGTGCAAGCGTGGGAACTGAATCAAGTCTTCCAGAGACACATAACCGTCTTCATTGATGATGCCGCGCAAGAAAAAATCCTTTCCGAAGTTCTCGGCGCTCATATAGTAACACCTGCCAAATAAACAGTATTAAAATCCTAT
Organism: Morinoia aosen; assembly: GCA_030386875.1. Taxonomy (NCBI): domain Eukaryota; kingdom Metazoa; phylum Arthropoda; class Malacostraca; order Amphipoda; family Talitridae; genus Morinoia; species Morinoia aosen. Next base: position 22,592,873 of record CM059567.1, on the reverse strand, counting down.
ACAATAGTACTAATTTCAAATATTAACTTCATTTTTGCTCAAGACAAACAAATTCACAGTTAACACACAAATATTGAGAAGTCGCTTCTAGTAACACACGAAACTACAAATATATAACACTTTTCAATTTCACAATCATAAATTTTGCAAATCAAAAAAGGCGAGCAGAACATCAGTTCAGCAACTACGATTGTACGTAAAACAGAACCTGAGTACTCACGTTTGATAAATGCAGAGTTGCTTGATAAACTCGGGATTCGTTTCTTTTTCCTTCTCGATGTCAGGAATCACGATGCCTAAGTCCACGGCATATCGATCGCACATCATGAGCTGCGAAGCCAAAGGACGCGGAAGCTGGAAAATGAAGAAAAAATTAAAAATTAATAAAAAAAGTAACTAGAGCACATGGTCATTACAAAAATTACCAAGTGCCATCCATCCTTTTTGGCTATTCAGCCAAAAGTCGACAGTAACACATAATCTGACCGCTATCTATACATCTCTCCTGCTTGACATACTTTGCCCACATCTATAAAGATAGCAATCAAAGTACCGGTAGGCATTAGCCGCCCTCGGAATAGACCCAGATTACGAACAGCATTAAACAAGAGAAAAATAGCATCGAATCGCTGGAGCGTGCTAGCGATATACGGCTTAGGCACTTTTACCAGAGGATAAAGAGGTGAAATATGCATTGGTGAGACTGCGCTGGTCCCACAATTAAAAGTCAAAGGCACTGTGAAATCTCTTGGAATATATTTCTTGATGAATCCTAAAAGATTATTGAAAAATATAACTTTTAATGCACGTAAAAATGTCAAATTTTTGACTGACGCAATATATAAGGCCAAATAAATGACGAATGGTGTCAGCAAATGAAATTTTTCCAATATTATATTCGTATAACTATACACAACTTAACATAGGATTTTAACTATGCCCACTATAGGGCAACGTATTTTATGTAAATTGAAAAGTTAATGGAACACGGGACATTTAAAAAATGGCTGTACCCGAAAAAGCTTCCCGCTCAACTCAAAAAAATGCAGCTCTCGAAATTACAAAACATCGAAAGACTGAAGTTATTTTCCCTCGCTAAATTAAAATAGTCGTGATGAAAAATAGCTGAAAGCATTATCGGTACAGGTAATGTTATGTAATATATACATTTGAACAGAAGTTAATTGAAGTATCCATAACCAAAATATAGGTGTCCGTAAGAGGGGAAAGATAATGGTACCATCCGACTGAAATTGAAGAGGATGTAGAATCTATGCACAAGGTGTATAGTACACGAAACAAGATAGATGTTGAATAACAAAGAAACAGGCGTTGAAAAAAAAGTAGTGAACCGAAAATTAGATGTTCCTTAACAAACCAAACAAGTAGTAGTAACATAGGTTTGCTAGCGCTTCAGTTGTTCAAACTATATCGCACCGAAGGTCACATAATTCAATCAGTATCAGGCTTTCTGATTTACCACGTAAGATGAACATCAACATTATATGAACATCAAAAATTATATGATCGTAATTATAATTACAACTCAAGATTATAATTGTCTCCCCATTGAAATTTCGTACACACTACAGTACATTCGAACGCACTGGGCAGCCAAACCCCGTAGGGGGTTTCAGCTGCCCACTCATTTATAGCCGGACGCCTTACCCACGCTGACACCTCCTGAGGTAACAACGTAGCGCGCCCGGTCATATTGCAGTTTCCTCATCTACAATCTTCCAATACGATATCACGCCTGGCTATAATGCGTTACTGCGTGGCTTCCTGTTAAATCTCAGGATTTAGCTTGCACCTCTCCAGGAACAGCTGCAACGCTGCTGCGTTAAAGCCTGAGCGCTCGTTTTCCCTGAGTATTCCAATCAGCACATCCTCCGCGCAGCCACGAAGATTTGGGAAACACACATTGCGTATAGCAGAGTATCTTGGACATTGGACAAACAACCTCTATGTTTCAACAATAAGAAACCTACCTACTCTTGAGCTCGGGACCTATTACGTTAATATAATATGCCACAAACATATAAAATGAATTTATTCATAGCTAAAACAAGTTGAAACTTACTATAACTGTGCTCTTCTTCGAACGTTCAGTCTCGAGCATTTTCTGTATTTCTTCCGGCGTCTGTCCAGGATCAGCCCTGCGGACTTTAGCAGTGTGAGGCCAAGCGTTTGGGAAGGAGTAGAGAATACCCTTGTTCGCGTGCATGTGCATGCCATCATCTCCTTCAAATGATAGCCCGTTATAAACGCCAGCCGGTGCGTTAGCCTCAACAGCATTCTCAGACCCATTCTCCGATTTGCGTCGGTTGTCGTTTGAGTTGTTGCGGTTGCCACCACGACCACCGCCACGTTTCCCTCTGTAGGTGCCTCGGCCTCCACGGTTATTGTTTTGGTACTGAGGGTTGTTGTTAAAGTTATTATTTTTGTTGTTGTTGTTGCTGACGAAGTGGTTTTGAGGCCTGTTATGGTAGACGCCGCGGTTGTTGTACGGGGCGTCCCAATCGTGCCCGGCCCAGCCCCTGCCGCCACGGCCCCTGGCCTGGTTGCCTCTCCTGTTGCCGCCGCCGTTGAAGTCAAAGTTGAGGATGTTCGCAGGCTTCCACTGCGAGTTGCCGCCTGCCAACCAAATGATGAAATGAACCTTCAGTCAGTCATTACTGAACATTGGAAAGCAAATATCGATTTTATTGTTGTCGAACTCCAAATTCTGTGATTTTTATTTTTTGAAATATTTCTACTATAATTTCCATTCATGTTTATTACTATTTTTACATTAATTTCCTCCTTACCATAATCGTACTGTTTTCATAGCAGTGACAGATTGAAACAAACTTAATCAACGAAAGTGTCCTTCAATGAAAAAATACCTCTCACAGAAATGGTGGAAGACTAAACGATTTCGCTTGAACTGTAATTCACATGAAGAGCATCATCTGTCACCTCAATGATGAGACCAAAAAATTGAACTCGTCCCTAGAATATTCACAAAATACCTAACCAACAATTTGAAAACCTGTGGAGCTAAGCTGTACATGTTTTAAGTAACTCAAGAGCACGGCTGAAGCGAAAAACAAGTTTGCTAATTCGAAACATAAAGCTTTTCGACAAAACACTGCAAGTTAATCAGGCGTTCTACGAGTTAATACTTACGTTTATTTTTCCTGTTGTTGCGATTATTGTACTGATTTCCATTGTTGGCAGGTCGGTTTTCTACCGGGTCGTAGCCACAGGCAGAGGACGCGTTTTTGGCGACGAGCGGATTTCCGCTTTCTGGTGCACCGTGAGCCGCCTGGTCATTTGCAAGGTACACCCCTGGATTTCTGTTCATAGTTACATTGGGAGCTGCAACCACCTCAGCGGGCACAAACGTCTTCGCCTCACTCTGAAGCGATGCTTCAATGCCCCCGTTCTGATTACGCAGGTCACCTGACGAACCACAGGCTCCTTGCTCATGAACTCCATTGATTCCATCGCTTGACTGAGACGAACTACGTTCGTTTTTGTTTCGGCGCTTCCTATTTCGCTTCTTCTTTGGAGCACCTTGATTCACAGGAACAACTAAGGCGGCGTTGTTTGGTGGCAGCGACGGCCAGGTTGCATTTTCTTCTTTTATGCTCATCGCCGCGAAAGAGGGCCTACTGTCCAAACAAGAGGAACTGTCGCTTCTTCCTACGCTAGAAGGTTGAACGTAATCACACTGTGGTGGAGCCAGAACATTATTTTGAACTGGAACTGGGTTTACTTGAGAAGTTTGAGCAAAATGACCATCCAGGAAATTTACAGAGTTCGCTGAGAAGGCCCTTCCGTCACTGGACGCACTGTAAGGGGCATTCAAACTGGCTGAACGGAGGTCAAGCGTAGGCTGAGATGGGATCGGGCCATTAGCTGGGGTGGCTTTGGAGTTGTTTCTCGTCCGGGAGCTGCTCCTGCTGCTTCCACCGGCGCTGCTGTTCGTGCCTCCTGCGGCACCTCGTGAGCCACGTCCTGCAACAAAATATCAACGTTATTATACCTTGCCAGTAATGCACAAGACAAATCATGAAATATCAGCTAAGTTGTACCTTGCCGGTGACATCCAAGACAAATCAAAGTAGTGCTTAGAACCAATAAATAGAGACATGTAAAAACTGTCTAACAAGTGAACAACTAACACGTGTGATGGTAAGCTTCAAGTAAACACGAAAAGGACTCCTTTTAAAAGAAGACAATATCGGCATAAGCCATTGTAAATAATGAGCGCATGCTCTTAAAAATGGTCTTACTAATAGACACCACACGTTTTCTGAAGTACAATAATAAGAGCAGGTTTTTAGACTGTAAAAAGAAAGAGTAAAAAGGTACTGCCATATCACATATAGCCAAAAATATTTATAGACGCTATTACAGGACCATTAAGCAAAAAATTTGTGTATTCGAAGATATGAAAGCTATATTCGTCAATATTAAAAACTAAAGTAAACATGAGAACGAGAAGCAAGCATGAGACAGACGCCGTAATTTCTGACACGAGATATAAAGATACAGACTCGCCACAGACAAGAAGTTACTGATACCAGCCAGACTAACTGCAGAAAATCTAAGGGACTGATTATCAAAAGCGACGCAATATAAGGAGCTGCAGACGAGGAAGCACCATGCAGCTGTAGACCATTAACTTGTAACACACACTACCAGTTACCTGATACCGTTCAGCAGATGCTTCAACATTAGAGCGCATATATAATTATCGTGCATTTTGCTGCTTGAAGGTGCGCTTGCACAGCTTACTCTCACGAACACACAACCTGAGATAGCAAAAAAGCAAGGAAAATACTTCACTTAAATTTCCGGAGAAGTTTTGAGGTATTTGCGGGTCGAAATGCTACACAGTGTGTACTATCGATGAATTAGATTGCGTTCCTTTTCTTCATTAGCCGTTAGAACACTTTGATCAATTTACAAAGATGAAATATTTGACACATTTACGGAAGATCTTTAAAAATTTCACAGAAATAATTTTACCTATATCCCAACGGAGTCGATTGCTCTCTATTGACTTGGCCGTTATGAAGCTGAAGAAAACAAAGATACACGCGTTACTTAAGCTTCAAGGTTAACAAATTTGTTTTGTTTATGTGGAACTATATGAAGCCTATCTTGAAAACAACGAAATACCAGTTAAACAACAACGTTTTGACTTAATGCATCGCACTGTGATCAGTATCACAATGCAGAGATCATTGAGGTGATTTCAAAATGTAATTTTTACGTAAAATTGAGTCTGAGCTCAATGCAAATTTTGGCATTTCAAAAAGGACACAAGAGAGAGGAAGCCGGGCAGCCACTGTAAAGCTTTTGCGCAACAACGGCTAAGAGGAATCACTCTAATAACTATTGAAATCCAAGCCACCCAGAAAGCTTACGATTTTATGAACCATAGGAGTGAGCTCGAGTTTAATTTGCTTAATTAAAGATTTCACGCACACACAGCATACACAGGCGGACGAGAGGAGACCAGGCTAACAAAATGAAGGGCACCAAGTTAGTGTGTGTGTGCGTGCGCGCGTCAGTGATGGAAACCTGTTGCACCTGAGCAAACGAGAAGAACGAGTCTGCACAGAGCAGTTCGTTCACTGCAACAACCATAGGTTCAGTAACTCGCACAATATGTACAGCAGCATGCACCACACCAGCAACAAGCAGCATGTACTGGCAGACACACTAACATGCTGAGCAACGTACGGGCTGGAAATTAGAGAAGAAAGAGGTATGGTCATTTGCGAGTCTCCCTCTCCCAAGATACAGACCGGTCTGTTCTACGCGTGCAGCTCTCGGCTGCCGCAGTGACTTGCGCCTTCTTCCGTCGCTCGCATTACTTGCAACAATCCGACGTGTTCAATTTTTCTCGCACATTTATGCAGACACTCTCCACTCAGCGAACTGCGTTCCGCGGAATGTATTCAGGTCGTTAAATGTAATGAATTATTCTTAAATAATGCCTTTTGTTAGAGGGAAAGCTGCACTATAAAATTGTAGTTTCATGGCTGCACGAATGAGGTACAATTACAGGCTTTCTCTCGTATCTTAATGACGCTCTTTAAAAACTAATTCTCGGGGAATATTTTTTTAAGATTAAGATTATAAGTTAGTTTAAGCCTCCCTAACCGCTGCAAAAATAGAGCGTATCGAAGAGAGGAAGGAGGAAGGCACCATTTAGTATGGAGATAAGAAAATGAGGAATCTATGCAGAAAGGGCATAGAAACAGTAAGAGGGGAAAGAAGTTCATGAAATAAGATAAAAGTTGAAGAAGAAAGTCAGAGGTGCTGAAAAACCGGACAGTAGTGAACCGAAAAAAGTTGATCCTTAACATAACAAAAACATTTTATTTCAACAAAAAGAAGGCCTACCTAACCCTCAGCTCGGGCCCTCACATTTTTCCCCTGGGAGCGCTACTTCCCATAGATACAATAGTTGTATCCCCCCTGAGGGGGATTTTTTTTCTTTTTTAATCCAATGACACCAAAATATCTCAACTTTTATAAATTTGACATTTAAGTGAGCTTATGCTTTTTTATAATAACTTTAGAGTCTTTCAAGTCTTAATCTGGAACAACGAAAGAGTTAAAGAAAATATCTTCCGTTACTACTAAACCTCAACAAAATAGATCGCTGAAAAAATTAAAGTTGATAAAAAGGAATTTTTCAATTAAGTTAATTCAAATCTTATTCAGGCAGTAAAGCCACCAATTGAGCGGAAATCATACAGGCCGCATCTTCTCAATATCAAGAGCACCTAGCAGCAGATTACCACTTCAAGTCGTAAAACATCACATCAAAGACTTGCACCAATGAGCGACAACGAGTTCATCTTGCGCATCCTTAGCTATTTTAATTCTTGAAAAGATGGAGCACTCAAAACGAATCCGCAAAATTTATCAACCATCTAAAATATAAGATTCGGAACACACACACACGATTTTAAAATATTACGACCAAATCAAACATCTATTCACTATAACCACACCCGCAGTGAACATTCTAAACATCAGACTTTAGTTACGCTGAACAAGTGCGCAGTATCCCCATTGCAACACCGTCACCGCACACTACTTCGGGAAAAGATAGCAACACCTCAGAACACAACTCGACACACGGGCGAAGATGGAGCGGTGGAGCGCAACACTACACCTCACACATCGAATTGCAGACTGGCCTGCTGTTGCAGTCTGAGGCCCCTGCACGCTGTAGCTGCAGCCACAACAGCGTGTGTACGCGCACTCGACCTCTACATAGCAGCTGTAGGCAGGGCGCCATCTCCGTCTTATGTACGAGATTCTCATGCATTTAATATAGAGAATATGTAAAGACAATATACGTGCGAACTGCTGGCGCTAATCGGCTGCGACGACACCTAACCACTATAGATAGTACGGGGGCTGTGTTCATTGTCTGCACGGTGAGCTAAACCAGCTGAGCTACAAGGCTCACGACGCAAAAGACGCGTTCGCACCGCTTCACCACCTCTGGCTCCCAGCACCACCCACACCCCCCACCTACAACTGCCCGCCCCTCCCTGTCTTTCTCTCTCGCTCCCGCCACCCCCGTCTCTCATAGCTCCTCACTGAAAGTTGTAATTTTGCAGTACATGAATGGAATATTCGCGGCTGAGATATAAAAAATTACTCTCACCACTAGCCCCAGTATGCTACTGCTGTGGTACAAAAGTCTGACTACGTCAAAGACATACATCAACATAACTCGCATAAAGGCGCACATATAATTATGCAGCTAAAAACACGTGGCGCCACTGCCAAAACTGCCATCCACCATTTGTAATCCATAGTAAAAACATATCAACTGTGATTTGTGAAGCCATAATTAAGATTTAGATAAATTATTTTCTGCACACCACCTTTTGAACGATACAAAACCCGAATAAATAAATAGTTGAAATATTAGGGTAAAATCAATTCAAGCTTACAAGCCGATAACTTAAGAGAAACAAACTCGTATAACTAATTAATCAAGAAGAAATGATTGATTATAAGAATGTTTTAGCCTCCCTTTACCACAGCAAAGATGTTTAAAGAGAGGAAAGATGAAGGCACCATCAAGTATAGAGTTAAGGGAATGTTGAATCTACGCACAAGGTGCTTAAAAACAGTAAGCTAAGAAAGAAGTCCATGAAACAAGATAAAAGTTGAAGAAGAAAGTAGTAGGAGCTGAAAAAACAGGACAGAAGTGAGTCGAAAAAAGTTCTTCCGTAGCAAACAAAAAACTATTTATTTCAACAAAAAAGCCTTCCTAACCTTTCGCTCGGGACCTCACATAATTCCCCTGGAAATGCTAATTCTCATAGGTAAAAAAGTTGTATCCCCCTGAGGGGATCAAGAAGATAAAGTTGTGCATTGGTGCATAATTACACTAGCTAAAGTTGTGCATTGGTGCACTAGATTAGTTTAGATTAGTCGTTAGTTTTAGCCTCCCTACCCAGCAGCAAATGCGATCCAAAGAGAGGAAGGAGGAAGGCACCATTTAGTATGGAGTTAAGGAAACGCGGAATCTACGCAGAAAAGCATAGAAACAGTAAGTTGGGAAGGAAGATTATGAAACAAGATCAAAGTTGAAGAAGGTAGAAGTAGGTGCTGAAAAACAGGACAGCAGTGAACCGAAAAAAGGTGTTCCTTAACATAACAAACGCATGTTATTTCAACAAAAAGAAGGCCTACCTAACTCTCAGCTCAGGCCCTCGCATTGTCCCCCTAGAAGCGCGTATTCCCATAGATACAATAGTTGTATCCCCCTGAGGGGATACATTAGCTGGAATGACTCCGAAAATCTTATAAAATTCTGAACGTAAAATTTGAAGGCAAGATAGCACCGTAACTCGCATTGAAAATCGAGTAGTTTATTAAGCACGGTGTACTTTGAAGCAAAAAATGCACGAACCTTTCGCCTAAAGACTGAACATTTCATAAAACATTTAAAAGCATTAACTTCTAGGGATGAAAATTGAACGTGAACTGACGATCAACTTAGAGGATTTACTGAATTTTAAACTTAGACAAACGGCTCTCCCATGAAGCCTCGATCTCTAATTCATTATCGAAAAAATGAATGCATTTTTATAAACCAAAAGAATGATTACGAAATGAATTTTCAACCCAAAATTCATTCGATTAATTCCACAACTGTCTTCAATTTCTGGAGTAAACACAATTTTTAAATGATAAAAATAGAAATATTAGCAGTAAAGATGCTGAGCATTCAAATTAGAATTTAAAAAATCAAGTTAACTCCGAAATAAATTAATATTGAACCGATGATTAAAAATTATTTCATAATATGATTTTCATTCCCCCTGTTTTCAACTAATTTTTTTGGCTCGGCTCAAATCGAACAATAAATTGGACTTTTTTCTTATGACAACACAAACGCTGAAGTAATAAGTCATGATCATCACTGAATAAAAAACTTCATCTTTCCTATGTCTGGCGTTTGACAATTTTTTTTTCACAAAATCAAACGAAGAAGAACTCATCCAGTGCCTATCACTTGAAATAAAAACGCTCTTAATATTTGAAAACGCCTAGAGTCATTTTCAAAACGTTTCCAGCGAGACACACTTTGCCCTAGTCCAGTATTTGAGATGTTCCAAACTCAGAAAAAACCACTCGCAGTTCACAACTAAATTTTAAATTCCGAAAACCACCGGAAGTTATACTAGTGAGCGGGAAAAACAGCACCTAAAACTCTTACATGCTCAGTTAGCCCATCACAAGGAGAAGCATCTTTTTCTCAGGAACTTACCATTAGGTTTCCAAAACCAAGAGCGACCCATATTGCTTCGATACGATGTACAAAGTATTTTGCTGGGAAATCCTGGTCTTTACTTCGAGCACTGTAAGCAGAATGGTACGATGTACAAAGTATTTTGTAGGGAAGTCCGTGCACTTTGCGCACTGTAAGAGGAATGCTATCAGAAGCACTAGTCGAGCAGTTAACGCTAGCGTTTACTTATGACTGACGGCCTAAGGATCTATCCGCAATTATATAGCCAGACGCTCAGGCCACTTGGGGCGGGAACAACCGCACGAAATCAGCACCGTAGGCTTCCCTGCTTTCTCAAGACTCCGCCCCTAAGCCTCACACACAGGCCTACTCCTCTCGCCCCTCCTCCTTATTTGTCTCTATCACTTCTTCCGAGGAACCTTTTCCATAACAAACGCTTTACAAAGAAACGATGATTAAAGAAGTGGGCAAAAAGTGTTCGCTGTAAATATCTCTATGATATCGGCTGATTCTTTAAAGATAATAATAGGCGCACTCACATAAAATGAGAAATTTTGAGATGAACACGAACGTTTTCAAGCTACTTTTGACCTACTGACATTTTTACCCTTATGGAATCATAACGATGACTAGAAGATTAGTTTCAATTTTTTACCAAACGTTTAATATACAGTGAGGAGAAACTAATAATTCTACTCGGCGATATTAATTGTACAGCTCGCTTCTGGTAATTAAAATGAGAGTCAACACTATTATTTAATATAGACGCACAATGTTTGTATAATCATTCAGGGATAATCTTATGGACCACCGAAGGAGATGAATTGTAGGAGGAAATTTACAGAATCGTGTCTAGAATAAAAACGACCTCTGAACCGAAGAGCACAATTTTAACACGGAAATTTAGCGACGGTAATGTCATAGTTCCGAGACGTTCCTTTGCAAACAGTGATGACAATATAGTTGTCGACCGCAAACCGATTGCTGCAATGTATTTGCAATATAAAAAATATAATTAAACCTATACAACATATTACATAACTTTATACAACTTGAAATGTAAACATGTGAAATATAAACATATTGCTTCAGTATAAGAAACTACTAACTTTCCATGGTATGGGCATTCCAATGAGCAAATGATACATAACTTACAGTAAAATCAATGTAAACATGAAGCCAATACCAGGGTTAAAATTTTCGACAAGAACGATCTCTTAAGGTCAACTGGAGAACATTCCTTTCGAACGCAACACATCTCCGAGGAACTCGTTGCAATATCAATCGTTTTGTGTTGAGGTCACAAAAGCATGTCATAGTGATGGGGAGATTAATCGCAATCGTATCAAAATTTCGAAAATTGTTCCAATTTTTTAGAATCTGTCTCAATTCCGAAACACATGTCGATTTGGACTACTTAAACTGTTATTCCTGTATTATACGTGTATGTAATAACATTTATCCAGCAAAAATATGTAGCAGTACTGTATGAGTGTCGCCATTTAAGATTAATCTCCAAAAAAAACGAAAACATACTTTCATATAAGTTCAAAAGAAAACATTTTTTACTCGGAATGTTTTTTAATATTGATAAAAACATCCATAACTTACTGACAAATAATTGAAGTTAAAAAAAAAACAGTATTAGATTCACTAATGAATAGATCCCTTCCGATGTTTGTTTCTGATTGTATAGTTCAGACGTCCCTGGTTCACTTTATTAGTATGAAACCAACGTTCTGAATTTAAAATGCCAAATGAGAGATTTAGGGTGCTGTTATACCTGTCAAGCCTATTCAAAACAAAGAAGAGGAAGGATTAACTTCAATTACCCCCTTTGCTTCAATATTAAGATGCACAGATTGTGCTGAATTTCAGCATTTAAATAGGGTTCAATTAGTTCTGTATTTGTGCAATAATAGAATGCAAATGGACAACACTGAACATTTCGAAACAGTTGAACTTTCCTCCCAAATTCGCATAGGTGAGTTTTATTTTACCGGTCAATAAGATTTGTTTCAGAGGATTTGTATTCAGCCTTAGGAATTGGCTTTTGAACGGCACCTAAGAGTTTCGTTACATTACAAATGAAGCAAATATTTCCAGTTGACCGAAAAATGAGACTTGAAAATAATAGAGCAATAACTTTCTTGGCTTTTAATTGACCAGAAAGTAGGGTTCAGCTGGTATGTGAGAGTGTGATAGGGAATTTCCAAGTTCTTTACCTTTAGTGTTAATGAGCTCAGATTTCAGTTTCTCAATCAAGTTACAATTCAACAACCAACATAGAGTTTCGGATTCAAAAATTTGAGAAAATTTGCACATGAAAACATCCACTTTGCAAATACGAAGAACACTAATTTTTCATAAGTTTTAAAGCTCCTAAGATAAGTTCATCAAGTCAGTTTTGTTCGCTTCAAATGTTCGGTCAACTCATTGAATACGAAAAAATAATATAATAAAAGTGAAAATACTGATACTTCTCAATTAGGGAGCTAGAAATCTAGCCAGATATGAACAGAATAATTAAATAATCAGGTACCTATAAAAATTGTATCTAGGTATTTGGATAGAACCGTAATCAAAAATAAATTCGGTATGATCCCTTCACTAATATACTCGTATAAACTTATACGGACAACAATAGCCGAACCACATTTAGGCCCTTTTGGGTATAAAATTGAGGCGTCAGAAACTAACCTTTGAACTTAAGCCAATCATTCAATTACAGAGGTAGGCTCCATTTGACATGCGTTTCACTAAGTGGGCTGGAAAATCAAATCCCCCTGAGTGGTAAGACATCTTATTAAAAATTCTTAAAAGAACAACGAAGATGGTGAAAAACCAACGTCGCTACTTTTTTATCTTTGCATCTCCGTTTAGTACGCCGTACAGTAAAACCTGAGCAAATGCTCTTACATGTCTAAAAAAATGACTATTAATGAAACAATAGATTTCACATGGGAAATCTATTCCAGTTTATAATCTGACCAAACAAAATCTTGGTCGTATAGAAAAATGATTTATTCTTCTCTCGTTAACTGGAGATTGTTATCAACAAAAGGCCGTGTGCACATTCCAACAACTCTATTTTGAAATAGATCACATGAACAATTTTAGACTTTTTTAACCGGCGATAGGGTAGCACGTGTTTGTCCAGGAGACTTCAAATACCTGTCTCAGATTAGATGAGTGTGATAAACGCATTGCTCAAAATAAAATGAAAACTTTTTCGCTGAAGAAACAATATTTCAAGCTCTTTCAAGTAACTGGAAAGCAAGAGCAACCCCCCGACCAAATCATTTCTGAAACACATTTTTCATTTCTGAATCAAAATTCTATAGTCGAGAAAGAACAACGATCACCTTAGTTAAGAATTCAACTCCAAAATTTGATATGAAAACATTTCTACAGTAAAAGAGCATTCAAACACGACGATATTCGAATGAAATGCATGAAGTGAAGCATCGACCACAACCACGTGGGAGATCGTTTGAACGAAGAGCCGGTATTCGTCACCGTGAAAAATTATGAATAGAAGAAAGCATTCGTTACGACAAATAACTCAACAACAGGTGTTCGAAACGCTGAGGAAGGTAGCAGGGATTACGGCTGTGAAACAATCGAATTATCACGGTACGAAGGTCACCGAAGATGACCACAGGCAGAAGAAAAATGATCGCAATGGTCAATCTACAGATGCGAAAGATAGCTAGTATTTCTCATGCTTCAAACGATGACAATCTCATGACTGAAACGTCTTAAAAAAATTAACGATGTTTGGATTGTGAAGATTCGAATAATACAACATTTCTCACGGGTCGAGTATCTGTGGAAGTGAGAGTAGCTCCATGACATCAAAAGAACTTGGTACCATCATAAAAGCATCTATTAGTATCAAAATGTGCCAAGCATCAATAAAATTGAACATTAAGCATTAATATAATTATTGAACGGGAGCAGAATTAATCAAACAGAATCAGTAAAGGAACCCGTATCAGCAGAAGTGAATTGCTGGCACCAGTAAGTATACCTTCTACCAGTAAACGTAAGTTTCAAGCATCAGCTAGAGTAATTACTGGATCGCTGTAAATTTGATCCAATTTTCTGATGTGGATGCTTCACTTTTGAATGACTTTGATATGAATTAAGAAAATCCGTCTCGTAACTTTCACCAAACTACGAAGGTTGCGTGCGACTGTCACAATATGAACGAGCAATGCACGATATAACAGCCCTAGCATCTCGCCAAGTTAGCATCTCGTCATGTTACTTATTATTTATACTTAATCTGACGCTTTATTCATATGAAGAGAATTCGTAATAACATTCAACACCATTCAATCAAGAAAATGCCTTCGGTAATATCGAGCAGCATCAGTCGAAAAAACTGCACACATTTTGAGTCGAAAAACACTAGACTTCAATAAAACTTTCTCAGCTATATTTTCTAAAAGTACACGTAGGTCTGCTAAAAAGCTAACCGCTGTGATCCTAAAGGAAACAACGTCAGCAATGAAAAAATAAGACTGTTCTTAGTTGCTGCATAGATACTAATTTTGTTCAGAGACAGGCAAAATGAATTGTAAAAAATACGTAAAACAACCTCAAAAAGTTAATAAATTTGAATAATTTTGCATAATGTTTCCTCCAGGGCACGAAAAGCTCGGCTAGGATAAAAAACGAACTGCTTATTGCGTACTGACAATCGCACAGAACACCTAAATGCACCCACCCAGCAAGAGGGAACTAGAACTCTAATTCCAAAATAGCGCTAAAACTCAGGAATTTACAGCTGCTCCATGAATCAGAATACATTTCTGAGTCATGGTACGTCTCTCTATGTCATAATGTACACCTGTGCATGCCATCAAAAGGTGATGTTCAACTATGCTGGACTGCATCGCTCAACTGAACATCGGAGGTTTTAGTCCATAAAGAACATTTGATGGCAGAAAGACAAACATGTGCGCAAACACTTGTTTAGACAACACTTAGATACATTTTTCAAAGCTTTTACATCAATAATTTACAAACGTTCTGTCGGCATATATATTGGAAAACAAAGTTTTGAACGAATATTTTTCCATTTTTCTCCAATGAAACTCAAAAAGTTTCTAAAATGACTTACTTTCAATCATTTCTTTTCTCATAGATTGTAACTAAAACTCCGAAAAAAATCTATGCTATTCAAATGAAGTAGAAGCGAATTTTCAGAAAAAATATCTCACCTATGAGTAGTTTATTATTTGCGAAACCACTTTCTCTCCAATGTTCTTCAATACATACAAATTCATATTCGGTGTGTCAGTTGCTAGAAAGGCTAGGCAGCCTTTGCGAAAATTAATTTAAAGCTTTGCGATACTCCCATTACCATTACCATGAAGGAAATCAGTTTCCCGCCAACTACTCAATCTTGAATAATCAACAATAACCAACCACCTCCTTTTGAACTTATGTATTGCTACTTTCCGAAACAAGGAGACCTATGAGGTACTGTAAATGGGACAATCTTTATAAACGTATCCCACCCAAGCTCTCTTCCTGAAAAAATATTTAGTACTCATCTACTTTTTGAGAAAACTACAAAGTGGTTTTGGACACGACAAATACGTACAGTCGGTCCCAGTAATAAAATTAATCAGATAAGACGAAATAATGACAAATAAGGTAATTTTCAGTTATTTTATCTACTTCGGTTTTTCTTCCACCTCGTTCTGTTAAAAATACTTCAAAAACTCAAGTTTTGAATCAAAAGAGAAGAAAGAAAAACTCTAGAATTTGAACAATAAAATACGTAGCTTTTCAAGACATGCTCCCGTGTGAAGTTCAGCAAACACAATTAAGGTGCCTGCTTAATTTGCGATACGTTCCACTTAAAATAATAAAAATCGTACAAGCATACCTCGTTATGCAAGTCGATGCTGACACGCACATGCTAATAAAAATGAAAATAAATCATCTAAAATACATGAGACGGGGTTCAAGTGTGCTAAACCTAACTTGCATTTTTTAAGCCATTCGTGGGCCGGCATGTCTTTCTGGAGCCAGACATTCCTTCCAAGATATGTAATATGCATCTGAGCCACAGCGTCAATCCAAGTTAATTTACACAAGGTTTAACGAACATCGCTTTACATTTAGTACAAAAATCTGCAAAAATAAAAAGGGCTTCTCGGGACCCCAACGGACGTTTCCGGAATTCCAACCTCGCCGGCACATGTGGGGTCGAAGAAAACTATTTACTTCAATACAAAGTCAGGTAGTGCACCCAATTCACAAACAGCGCAAGACCAACCAAGATTACGTTCCGAAAATATGCTGAGGCCAAAGACTGCCAAGCGAAAACCACAAAAATGACCCGCCGTCCATACCCAATGACAAGGGAAATTAAAAATGCGGCATCGTTAACCTCAAAATCAACAGCCCCAGCAGAATGTCACACCCACCTAATATGCTACAGGTAGCGAAGCAGAAGAATGCTAATTTCGCATGGCCGAAACGTGCGACACTTACGCCTCGATTAAGAGAAGCCAGGAATCCTGCCTATCCCTTGTCAAGTTCCCAAGCTACTCCGAAGGAAACACCGCCGCCTGAGAAGCACCTCCACATCGAGAAAAAAACTCGGCAAGATTAATGCTTTATTAAGCTATGACTAAAGCGTGTAGCAAACCTAGTGTTATGTGAATTACGGCTACAGTTACTTTTGTACTATTTTCTAAACAAGGAATTATTTTTTACAAACGATTGTTGGGTAAAAACATCTTGAAAGCTGATCCTTAGCACATTAACTTTCAATTGCCGCTGCAAGTATGTATTTATTCAGTTAGATTTGAATGAAAATTATTTTTGATACTCCATCAGGGGGAGAAGAGGCATTATTAAATATGGAATTAATGGAACTAGGAATTCATGCACAAGGTGCCCCCCACAAACAGCTAAATTAAAAAAAGTTCAAGTAGCTAAATAAAAGTTGAAGAAGGAAGAAATAAAAGCCAAACAGAAAACAGCCGTGAGCAGCAGAAAAAAATAGTACGGTAGAAAACAAAATCAGACTCCATTTCAACCTAAAAGCCAACCTAACAGTCAGATCGGGACCTCACATCTTCCCCCTGAGAGTGCTTACTCTCAATAGATATACAATATTTGTATCCCTCTGAGGGGACAATTTCTTCAGTTTAAAACAACGTACATCAACAACATATCGAACGGAATGAAAGAAACGGGGATTCTGTGTGCAAATTGTACGCTTTCTCAAGATGCTAGGCCCAACAATCAAATATTGAAAATTTCCATTAACTGATAACCTTCGTATCTCCCCCAGGGTCCTAATATATCATCTCATTCACTGTGTACTACTAGTTTTTTCATCACTCATAGCCACTGAAAAAAAGTTGAGCTAGCAGACATCAGGAAGAGCTCAGCCTGAAAAATGGACTTCGAGACAATAAGCTTGACTAATTCAGTTTCAGAAACAAACAAGCTAATCTTCGAGCTCAAAATCAGGGCACAACCATGTAAAATTGTCATCCGACACCGGACTCGCAAAAAAGACCTCCAAAACAAAGACTCGTTAGAGCTTTACGAGCATAACAACACCCACAAAGACTCGAGATTTTTCAACACTGGTCTATCTGAAGCCTGAAAGGTTACTCCTCATAACCATACTTATCGACGCCGGCTACTTAGTACAAATTCGGTGCTTCCCGTTTCATTTCTCGTTCACAAAAGTTGAATAAAAATACTACAAAATATTCCAATTTTGAGCTACCCAACAACAACAGATCAATATGTCTTATTCAACTAACAGAACCGGCTCATTTCCTCCCAGTATATAAAGAACTCCATTTACTTGAGCTCACAGTCGCTTTTCTTGTATTCAATTAAGCCAAGTTTTCATAAAATTTAGACTACGGTTGAACGCAGAAATTACAAAAATGTTTTATCAGCATAAATTATAAAAATGTTTCATCCGTCTCTCTTAGCTTCTAATATTCATGTCCATGTTTTTGTTAATGAAAGGCTGCCAATGAAAAATTCTCGACCATAGTCATGAAATTAATAACCGCCCGATTTTCAAGTCAAAACATTATTTGAATCGGAATAGATAAAGGTTTGATTCAAACTACTTCACGACGTTCCATATAGATGACCACTTTTCGAAAGTTCTGTGTTCATTTCTTTCTTTTCGCAAATTATGTCGAAGACAACAGAAAAATCTCAACCTGTAAAAATAAGATTAAGGATTGTACCGCCTAGTTTTCACGAGTAACATCCATGAGTCAGAGCCGCGTGCTGGGCCCATTGAACGCTGCATACCAAGACGCATTTTTTCACCCTACAGACTCACTGCACTCTCCAACGTTCCCGTGTATGAAACACCAGGCGATCAAATATTAATTTCCCGCCAAAGCAGCGACATAGAGCAGCATTTAACCTATAGATGACTAACCAATAAGGGACATTATTTAATAAAAAACGGGCCACGTGTGTGGGTGGGAAGGTTGTCCAAGCAAGCGGAAGCGTCGCCTCTGCCTGCTCCACACACACGCCCGCCCGGCCCAAAATATCGCCCGCCATAGGTCGCTGCACTGCCGCGTGCTCAGCAACAAATATATAATTTTTTTCCTTAAGTCAAAGAATGAGGAGAGACAGGAGGGTTTTTGCGTCGTTGCGTCTCCAGATCAACTGCTCGATTGTAGTTAGAAACGTGCCTTATTTAAACGCATTAGGCACAAGCATTCTTCGTTTGATGCATTAAATATCTAAATGCATTAAATATCTAAATGCAAAATGAGCTGACTAAATATTAACGCATAAGATTACTTACAAAGAACAAGATACTCAAAAACTGAATACGCAATTACTTCTAACGTCTGAAAACACGAGAGCGACTGCCACTCATGTCATGTTCATTTAAAACCTCTGAAGTTAAACATAAGTTTCTTTCTTCCTTCAGATTATCAATAACAAACAGAAAGAAGATATTTCTGCCTTCCTCGCTATCCACATCTAGTTCGATGTAATTTGTCTCAACCAGGAGCCAATGGCATGAGACAATTAAAACTTGTTTAAATTACATTCCCCATCCGTTTAAGAATACACTAAGTGCGAACAAACATGCTGAGGACGAAATTTTACAATCAAACGGGAACCAAAGATAACGTCATTGGGTATCTTTGAAAAATATTAGAAGTCCTCAAACTCTACACAAAGTTTTCATGTATTCGTAGTATTTCTTAGGAGGGAAAAAATCAAAACTTATGCTCTCGTGTCTCTAGTTCATGACACATAGCAAAGAATAGGAGTGTTTTTCTCATTCGTAAAATGGACATTATAAAATTAAATAACGTCACTTAAATTTCATATTGCAGTCAACAAACTTCGAAACGCATTCGTGGTACGAAATGCGTTCATTATTCATACTTACACCACAAATAAACATTTTCTGATATAACATGATGAATGCTAAAAACAAGTGAGCACGAATACAAATGTACGATGATTTTCCCTACCAACGGGCAAGAAATGCAAGAATAAAACTGAGAGCAGTTAATAATTTGTAGTTTAGTCACTTCCGCAAGGATTTACGAAAAAAAATCTACCCTGAAAACAAAAGGAGGCCTAAAGCACAAAATATCCTGGAGATCAACTTTAGATAAATAAGCATAAAAAAGCGCCAAGTAAATAAAATGATTGACTTTCAAAATGGAAGTACAAAATAGGTCAAATATCGTAAACTCAAAATCTACAGCCCCGGAAACAGGCAGAAACGAAGTGAAGTTTAAATAAAAACCGGAAGAGATTGAAAAATGCCACAAAAACCGCAGTCCACCGCGACGAACGCAGGCAGGTCAGCAGGTCAGAAAGAATACGCACGCATAACGGACAAAAAAGACCGCAGCAATTCATTAAAAAAAATCCGACAATCACTCTGGAGTTGCTTTAGAAGAGCGCTTCAAAGTACATTGAAGCTTCAATGTAAAGCTTTACTTTACTTCAAAAACAAGAAGCTAACCCATTGCAATGAAACATGTAGCTATATTCTTTGGAAATACCTAGGCATTTCACCCAGTTTAGTTTTCAGGTATCAGTAGTCTCAACTATGAGGCATGTTGACCTGAACCAACTCGCAGCATGAAGCAGATGCCAAACGTCCAAAACAAGTCCGTTGTAACACGACTGATCAAAGCTGGACACAAGCACAACACTTGCAGGTCAGCATGTGTGCCTCAATGAATTCACTCGTGCTGGAGCTCGCACATCAGAGGCCATTAACAAAGCACACTGATGTACCACGCAAAGCTTGTTATATCGTTTTCTGATCCCGAAGACCAGCATTTAGCAGTAACAATTATAGGCGATTATTCCTTTCCCAATACCTTCCGACATCACAGACAGTATTGTACTGGAATAAGCCTTGCCAAACAGAGGTGAGGCCTCGGTGCTTTTCACGGGATTGGAAGTTGCACTGCAGGTAATGGAAAACCACTGTAATGCAGTGTAATTAAAACGGAGAGAAAAACTTGACAGGCGAGTAAAACGAGATAATAAATTTGTAAATACCAGATCAGGTCAGGTTTGATTCTGGTTAGCTTGAGCTTTTCTACCCTATTAAAGTGTTCCAAGAAGAGTGAGAATGAATATAACATTTAGTATGAACTTTGGGGAACAAAGGAACAAGGTATATTCTCGCATTCGCTTAAGATCTTTTGAGCACAGAAACAGTGCTAGGAAATTTATAAAAAGATAAAAATTCAAAAAGAGTAATATGAGTTAAAAAATGACAGAAGTGAACCGAAAAAAAGACCGCCCGTAATAAAACAAAAACCTATTTTACTTCAACAATAGCAAGGCTTACTTAACCTTCCCCTGGGAACTTTGCATCTTCCTTTTGGAAGTGAAAAC
Source organism: Morinoia aosen (assembly GCA_030386875.1). Lineage (NCBI taxonomy): Eukaryota > Metazoa > Arthropoda > Malacostraca > Amphipoda > Talitridae > Morinoia > Morinoia aosen. The sequence continues at coordinate 22,572,172 of CM059567.1, read as the reverse complement.
TCCTAAAGACAATAGCTATGTCTCGAGAGGACGAGCTGGAACTTGGTTTATTCAAACTCAGAGATTACAGTTCAAGACACTTGATTAATTGGGCTCAAACTTGAGGCTTGACTAGGCTTATGTAGATATTATAAAGGAACATTTTGGTAGGAAGTATATCTTCACAATGTATGCTCTTAAGGAATAAATGATAACCCTTAAACACAAATACTAAAAAAATCTCTTGTATAAAAAACTCTTGTCGATAGTAAAGTGCTATCAAAAACTATTTTTCCAAAAATGTCGATTCCCGTCTATCATGGAATCGTTTCAAAACCGTAGTAAATACAAGTACTTCAGATCGCTAAAGTGCATTCATGGTAAGTATATTAGTCCCCATTACATGAACTTGTCCATTCGTGACAATTTTGCACTTCAGTTTCATAGTGAAATAATCAAGTCAATTTAAATTTAACGATCATTGTCCTTTCAAAAACTAAAGAACATTTACGACTGTAAGAGGTTTTAGCACAAAAATAATGAAACCAAGAGGTGATCATCATCTTATCAGGAACGGAATACCAAACGAAAAACTCTGATATCTCTCTAGAATTAGCACTTTTAGAATTATATTTATTTTCGAAGATAATGTCATTTTCATGCATACATCTTTAATAAGGTCTTTAAAACCGTTCAAATTTGAAATCTAAAAACAAGTATAAATAGCGCAAAGGTAATATGTGGTAAGCAAATAAAGTGTGTGATATGGTAAATACAACCTAAATTTTGATCCCACTCTCGGTCATCAAAACAAAACTTCCCGTCAAGTTTTCGTAAACGAAAAAGTTCCCTAAATTTACATTAGCTTCAGAATTCTCAGTGTTTGGGAACCCATTTTAAACTTTGATTATCGTTTGCTCTAATCACAAAAGTCGGATAGGCGCTACAAATAGGTGTAGACTACACATAGGTATAGTCAACAATTAAAATTGCGGCTAAAATATCATAGTTTTTATAATATAATCAACACGAAGGAAGATAAACCATTGCCTTAAATTATTCACATTCCATAATCAGTAATAATACAAGAATTTATTTCACATAAACACAAAACGACAATGAAACCCCTGAAAAGACAAGAAAACGCAAGGCGGGGAAAACTTTAACGAGGGAGATAAAAAGTAGTCATTCTCAGTTTCTCATTGAAACTTGAGATGAATAGATAAGTCAAACCAACCGTTCATTCTGTTCGAGATCAGGTCTCTAGAAACTGAAATCGTGAGCAACGCGTGGGCATGTATTAAGCTTTACTCGAAGCTTAATATAGCTTAGTATTAACTCTCCAAAATAGAACATGATTGCTACGTGATGCACGACTGAAGATTTTCATTTTTTATAATTTATACTTTGAATTTCAGCGCGAACGACATTATTACTTTTAACAGTGTTATATCTGAATTACTTATCGTGAGCCGAAAATTTGGTTGGTACTCATGAAGCGAAAAAACGAATATACGCACGAACATAATAACCAGTTATGTACATAAGTGGAATTTTACCAAAACAAATAAACGATAATACTGACCGAATAAAATACAGCTTCGACTGAATGATAATACTCAAATACAGGAGAAATCCTCGGGAAGAAGTAGGTATTCTTGTTCATGTCAAATTTTATAAATTGGTGCCTAGGCAAGGAAAATTCGTCCCAAGTACAGTTAAATTGAAGTTAGCGTACTCGAACAAACCATGCTCGTAATTATTTGCGTCACGTTGCGCATATTTGGGCACGCGAAACGATCACTCAACGACTAGGAGGCTGCCAGAACGAGCGGGAGAGACGACCGAGTCAGTGAACAGCACAGCCAAGTTCAAGCTGGTCACAATTGTGGCCAAAGCTTCGTGTACTGTGACACACGAACGGTAAGCGAGGATTCGCTTCTTACTCGACGAAAGAATGCAAAATTGACAGCTTCATCAGAAACCAACAATTATATTACATTAATTCTGTAAAATATGAACAGAATATGTATTTTCTTTTTTCGATGTATAGAGAATATATTTATACTCTGGGCAAAATTGAACAGAAAACGATGGAGAAGCAAAGGTGGCGTATCCTTAGACAGGAAGCACCTCATAATCAGCCGAGCACTTTCCTGACTCAAATTTTCTACACTACAGTAACAAAAAATTGAGCAGATAAACGACGGTCGAGTTCAAGAGGTACATCAGAGAGGAAATTTTCCACATCTAAACATCTTCCTTTTATAACGTTTGAAAAATTAAGAAAAAAATTATTACGACATCAAACGATTCAATGACAAACCAAACACTGAATGCACGTGTTATAATTGAAACAGCACGCATGAAAACTACTGAAAAATAAAAAGGACAGCAATGACTCGGAAAAAGATGGTACGCATAAAAATAAACCGTATTCTATCTCAACAAAATTGAGGCATTTCTAAACTTCAGCTCGGAACCCCGCATCTCCTCTTTTATATAAATGAGCGCTAATTTTCGTAGATGTTGAATTTTTGTATACTCCTAATGGAAAGCTGAACAAATGGAAAAAAATTGATGAAACAATGAAAAACTATAAAATGCTTCCTAAGTCACCAGCACACACTTCAAATCAGACCAAGAAACTCTAAGACAGTTTAGTTTGGCATAAATTCAAGTCATCAACCGATGAAAGCAGCCTAGCAACGATGCAGTTGTAGCCTAAATTTTGAAACCAACATATTTATCACCATGGAATTATTTAAATTATCCAATTGAAAGCTTTAATTATATTTACAGTGAAAATAGTGTGAAATAACATCTCGAATCGACGAGAAAGAAACATGACAACATGTGGAATAGCATGAAACTAAATTGGATGTGGGTGTCGGTCGAACGATTCACAAGCTAATCTTCGAAGGGAAAATACAATGAACGCACCAAGTTTTGAAATGAAGCCTGCGTTCACCTACTGTAAATAAGATGCATTATTTTTAGCTCCCCTAACCACAGCAATAGTATTCCCAACAGAGGAAGGAGAGAGAGAGAGAGAGACTCATTTCGCATGAAGTTTAGAGAACAGGGAATTCACTCACAACGTGTGCTCTCACACAAGCTGCCCTGCGCATAAGAACAGTAAATTGGCAAATGAAGTAATGAAAAAAAATTGAAGTTGAAGAAGGAATTAGTAAACGTTGAAAAACAAAGCATTGAACCGAAAAAATAGGATCTTTACTAAACAAAACAATTTTTCAAAAAAGGAAAGGCTTCGTAAATCTCAGTCAGGAGCATCACTTTTTTCTTTTGGAACACTAATTTCCCTAGATACAACAGTTGAATCCATTAAGGGGTTACCAACAAAAAAAATGTTCAATCTTGAGTCACAGGTAAGTATGGCTACTTCAGGCGAACGTCTCAAGCGTACATGATGAGTACGCAGACAAGCGCCATCACGAATCGACTCGTACATACCTAAGGCGTGCCATAGCCCATAATCTATCGCGTAGCGCCTAGTTCCTAGGACACGCAAGTGCTATCTCACGAGCGCATCCCCAGAAGAATTGGAATAAAAGGCTTGTTTTCGCCACTGAAGTCCTCAAATACCACGATAACGTGGTTCCTCAGTTTTCAACTCGAGGAACTCAACAGGATTTCTTTGCCTACTTCCTTCTCAAACTGGTTTCTTAACAGAACTTTCAAACATTTATTTATTAATTCAATGCATATTTATCCGCTAATACTATATTTTTTGAGTACCTCTTGAATTTTCTAGCCCAGTACACACGTCTGCTCGAACAACACGCGTGACTCCCATACCTTCGCTGTCACTCGCCCCATAGTTTAGGCACGAAATAGAGGTCGATTACCATTGCCAAGAGGCAATAAGAACATTTATTCGGGAGTAAAAGGTAACTCACAATGCCTCTAATCTAAAATCAGAAACAAATGTCAGCAACGGTTGGATAAATCTAAACGGTGAAAACATTCTCAAATACCTCAAAAAACAGTAAATTTTACGCTCGTCTTCATAAACACTAATTACGTCAGTAGCAAATGCTAATCGTCACTACTTAATTATTGCATGAATATTACGCATTAATGAGCATTCAAGCCATAGCACAAATTTGTGGGGAGAATGGCAGGACAGTTGTAAATTAGTACAAACTGATAAGAACACCACCATCGCGATATTTAAGGTGGTACGAAGAACTACAGGACAATACAACATTTTCATGGACCGTTCACCCCCTAGAAACGCGCAGGAAGCAACAGACGAATTGGCTGCAACTGCACCGCAATAAGAAGACCGCTGTAGAGGCCGTCAAGAGGGGGCAGCAAAAGCGCCGCCGCCTACGCTGCCTTTTTGGCAACACGCGAGAGCGGCCGCAGACGCGCTGCAGTGGAAGAGTACTGCGGCTGCCGCGCTTACTACAATGGTAGTGTAAGCCAGCTCCGTGGTGGTCAGGGCTGCTGCAAGGGTTCACTGCTGCTGGCACACACATGCACAGAACAGGTTCACAGCAGCAGTTATACGCAGCACAGGTTCACTGCAGCTGTTATACACAGCACAGGTTCACTGCAGCTGTTATACACATACACAGCACAGGTTCACTGCAGCAGTTATACGCAGCACAGGTTCACTGCAGCAGTTATACACAGCACAGGTTCACTGCAGCTGTTATACACAGCACAGGTTCACTGCAGCTTTTATACACAGCACAGGTTCACTGCAGCTTTTATACACAGCACAGGTTCACTGCAGCTTTTATACACATACACAGCACAGGCTCGCTGCAGCTGCAACACACAGACACAGCAGTGTATGGTTTAGTACGCGTAGTGTACAATATTGACATGCGGTAAAGGCAGTGCGGCGGTAAACTGTACACAATAGGTGGTGTACGCCCAATTTAACATCGTTAAAAGTTAACATGTAAACAAACGCTACTCATTATCATTAACATAGGCGAAGATTACACCCCAAAGAAAATTTTGTTTCAATACAAAACGGTAATTAAAGAAGTCACTTGAAACCTGGCAATACCGCGCATCAGTGCCTCGGCTATGCCCGGAAGGTTAAAAGAACCATTTAGCATTTTCAAGCGAACTAATTTTATTTCCCGTGACCGATAAGTATAGCCTCCAAAATTATTATTATTATTATTATTATTATATAAGAAAGTTTTAGCCTCTCTTAACCACGACAAAGATGTTCCAAGAGAGGAAAGAGGAAGGCACCATTTAGTATGGAGTTGAGGGAACGCGGAATCTATGCACAAGGTGCACAGAAACAGTAAGCTAGGAAAGAAGTTCATGAAACAAGAAAAAAGTTGAAGAAGAAAGTAGTAGGTGCTGAAAAACAGGACAGCAGTGAACCGAAAAAAGATGGTCCGTAACAAAACAAAAACCTATTTTATTACAACAAAAAAGAAGCCTACCTAACCTTTAGCTCAGGCCCTCACATAGTCCCCCTGGGAGCGCTAATTCCCATAGATACAATAGTTGTATCCCCTTGAGGGGATAGCCTCCAAAAACCATGCTGGTAATTCCAATATAAAGTATAGAAGCTTAATATACAAGAGACCAGGCTACAAAAAAATCTGTACACCCTAAATAAGAAATGCTAATAGAATTCGACTAAAACAAGAAGGACAAAGAGAACAAAGGGATGAAAGAGGCGACTTCACTTCACCACACCTGCGCCCATCATTATCTTTTAACACGAGCAAATGAACTTCTGACGGAAGCGCAGAAAAGAAGCATACGCTAAATGTGGAGCACACCTAAGATCTTAAGCTTGGAACAACGACAATTTAAAATCGTGGATCAGAGCTAAGCTCTGAGGTGCGCTGGTACAGACAACACGTGCCAGCGTTGCTTGCAAATGGAGCACGCGTAATTCACAGCGCACTTGCATTATGAGCAAAATGAACGCTGCAACACAGTAAATGCCCGGCATTCTGTGAAGGGAGGGTCGTAACGTACCTACATCCTCGTCACCACAACAAGAGCTGGACGTACCTGCCAAGGTCACCAGCGTTCACAGCTGTGCTCGAGCCGCGTCTACATCCAACTCGATGACTTCTACACGCTGCTCCTTTGAAAACAGCGTGAACACCACCCTTCGATCGTAGTTCATGATTTAACTATACAACGGTCGGGCACAGCATTACGTCATGAACGGCCATTGCGTAACTTAAAATTAGCACTCTATCTTGGATTGAAGGAAACTTCGCTTGGTTAATCTAGAGCAGGGTTCCTAACCTGGGGTGCTCGCACCCCGTGGGGTGTGAGACAATATTCCAGAGGGTGCGAGGAAAGTCCAGGTAAACAATGAGATATTGGCTACATGTTTTTTTATTTCAGGGGGTACTATGTTCGAATGAAATTTCTTTAGCGGTGCGAGGCGAAAAAAAGTGGGGAACTCCTGATCTAGATGAGATAGTAAAATTCACTCCGTTATACGTAGCACAGGTTCACTGAAGCTGTGCGACACGAACGTTTCAAGAGACATTAGGATCGTACACTTCAATAACATTTTGCAATTCAACAAACCATGACCATGAAACTAAATCGGTTTCTTCGCCCCAACACACCGAAGTTCACTAATTTCCAGCACTTCACGAACTTTATTATCACACGTAGAGCTTTCAAACGTTCGCTGAATTTGTGAAACAGTAGAAAAATGATAAGGATGAATCCAAGCTTTTGAGGGCACGCAAACGATGACACTTGGACGTTTCTTAGCTACCACATTAATCAAATAGGTTGATACACCTACAAATTTTAATTTACCCCTGGAAAACAAATATATCGCAACGTTCCAAAATGCAATGAAGTACTTAATAAAAGTCCTCAAATTCACACTAAAACTCAGCTATCGCCACACAATCAACGAGATGCAGCCTGATTCAGTTTACTCCTACGTGCGATGATATTACACGTCTATAAAGAAATAACTCTTGAGCTTCTGGAAACTCAATACTGCCTACAAAATATTTAACTGCAATATTAGCCCCAACACGCACGACATTGTACTCAAATACACAAATATAATTACAGGAATCAATTAAAAATGTAAAAATATTAATCATTGATACGAGTGGCTGCCCCGTGTTTTCTATGGTATATCAACTAATTCTGATTAGGAAAAATATTGAAAGTACATACAGTTAGGTCGATAAAGTTTCAACTCTTAATCTATCACGAGAACATGTATTCACTCACACGACGAATAGGTAAGGAACAATACAGTACAGTTCTCGTAACCGTGATTTGTGAAAAAATACACGCGTGATATACACCATCAAAATATTATTACTATTTGAAAAAAATCCCCTTACGTATTCAAAATCTTTCCTCATGTCATTAACTTTGACACCATCTATCCTTGAGTTCTCAATACGAAGATTAGATTGTAAGTTAGTTTAAGCCTCCCTAAACGCTACAAAAAAGAGCGTATCAAAGAGAGGAAGAAGGATGGCACCATTTTGTATCGAGTTAAAGGAATGCAGAATCTATGCAGAAAGGGCATAGAAACAGTTGAGAAAAAAGTTCATGAAATAAGATCAAAGTTGAAGAAGCAAGTCGTAGGTGCTGAAAAACATGACAGCAGTGAACCGAAAAAAAGTGGTCCTCAACATAACAAAAATCATTTCATTTCAACAAAAAGAAGGCCTACCCAACTTTCAACTCGGGCCTTCACATTTTCCTCCCTGTGAGTACTAATTCCCATAGATACAATAGTTGTATTCCCCTGAGGGGGCTCTCAATACGAAATATTTAAAATTTTTTAAAATATAGTATTTTGAACTGAATGAAATTTTCCTATACTATATATACATGAGAAAAGAAATCCGAGCTCATGATGCGCTTTAGCGACAAGCTCGAAAATCGTACACTGAAAGGGAAATATTTGAGCATAACCCGCGACAAACCCTTCCACCAGGTAAAAAAACCTCCAGTATGTTGACGCACTGATTTAAAATGTTTCAACTGAACCAATGTTTTCCAGTTTTCGAAAACAATAGAAAATAAAGAATTACTCATGTGCTGCAACCACAATAGAACAAGCTTGCAACAAAATTACACATTGGGCTTGTATTCATTCTCTCATGGAAGTTTTTCAAAACCCTGGCATAGACGGATGAAGCTTGGCTGAATGGAGGAACTGAACGAGAAATAATTTGTTGAATAGAAATTTTATTTTCAGTACGAGACTGAATAAGAGAATTCGAGTGCTGAATACAATCAATTTTAAAGCAGAAGTTTTATATCGAGCCGACTCACCAACATGCAATATCCCATACAACTAAGAACTTTCTGATAGAAAAATAAAAGTCCAAAATTTCCTCTATAAGTACCCAAGATTAGATTATAAAAAATTAGATTATATGCTAGTTTAAGCCTCCCTAACCGCTAAAAAAAAGAGCGTATCAAAGAGAGGAAGGAGGAAGGCACCATTTAGTATGGAGACGAGAGACTGGGGAATCTATGCAGAAAGGTCATAGAAACAGTAAGATGAGAAAGAAGTTCATGAAACAAGATCAAAGTTGAAGAAGAAAGTAGTAGGAGCTGAAAAAACAGGACAGCAGTGAACCGAAAAAAGATGGTCCGTAACAAAACAAAAACCTATTCTATTTTAACAAAAAAAGAAAGCCTACCTAACCTTCAGCTCGGGCCCTCACATAGTCCTCCTGGGATAAGTACCCAAGAATTGAAAGTTCATGACATGCCTGTACAGGGACAGTATGATACAGGCGATGATAAGCAGGGCTTGCGTTGCGTAGAGCTGGAAATATAGTCTACACTACTGCCACAAATGCTTAACCAGCTCGTGTGGTATTGCTTACAAGGAAGTACATCCACATTGCTCCTTTCAAGGTTTACTCAGCATCTATTTGGGTGATATAGAGCGCCAGGAAAGAATTACGCACTGAAGAAGTACGAACAGAAAATAATTAATAGCTGAAGCATATACACTAGCGGTAACTGCTGAACGATACTTCAGCCATCTTTAGGATAAGAGAAAAGGTAAACAAGGAGCCCCTAACAGCAGCGATACAAGCAACAGGACACGTTGCCCTCGTATGCTCGACACAAGTATCAGAAAATTCCATACAAACGCTGCTTGTGCAATGCAGCAGCGGAAACAACTCGATGGTGTACAGTGCAATGCTAGAAGTACAAGTAAATAGCACACGCGCCTGCAGTGAAGCTCAGAAGCTGTTGGCAAAGGCGCCGCCCCGATGCGATGGGGCTACTGCGCGAGACAGCTCAGACAAATCGGTACTTAGTGAGCCTAAAATAACGCCTAAGTAAAGAGCGTAAAATCTCATCTCGACACGGCTAACAGTTCGCAAAGCTATGAAGCCATCAACACGTACCACCTTAAACGATGACTAATCGGCCGTTCATTCAACACCTGACCTTCCCTCCGATGTTTAAGTGCAAATAACAAACCGCGAGTTGTTGGCTTAAACCAAAAATAAACGGCTGAAATTGGGCGTACTGCTACTATACGAGCACAGAAGTTACTCGGTGAAATGCGGCAGAACTAAACTTCACTCAATTAATAATCTGTGTCCCTAATAGTAATTATTCGGGGTATAATACCTTTCAAGATACAAACAGGAACATTCTAGAAAATATTGATTGAGAGTAAAATTTGCCCACACACACATCCAGGGGAAGTAACGTACTTCCCATGGAAAATATTCTAAGCCCGACGTAAGAAGTATTTGTTAAACTGTCTGAACAGCTCCTAGGAGAAACTGGCATTTCAGTACGTCGCGTTCAGCACAACAACGCCTAATATCGCAATAACAATGGATAGCGTATGTTAAACGCTTAGATTCTTCCACCACGTAGAATAAGATGTACGATGAAGAACAAAGTGCATTCATTTTTCAATGATAAATACTATAAATGACATATTTATTAATGTGAAACTTTCGAATCCGCTCAACTATAGTTAAGCAGTTTCGAATGCTACTTTGGCAAGAATAAAATAGTTTTTTCAGTTTAAATTAGGTTATCAAGTAAATTAGGTCTCCCTGAACTCGTGAAATGTGTTCCCAAGATAGAAAAGAAGAAGGTACCGTTCAGTATCGAATTAAGGGAACGGGAATCCACATACAAATGAGGCTTTCCATCGGATTTCTTTTAAACAGAAGAAGGAAAGCATTTATAAAACAAGATCACAGTTAAAGCAAGTAATAGTTACTGAATAAAGACACTAGTGAATCGAGATGGATGGTCCGTAAAAAAACACATTTCAACATCAACAAAAAAAGCCTACCTAACCTTCAGCTCGGGGCTTCACATTTGCTACGTGGGAGTTTATTTCAATGGATAAAAAAGTTGAATCTGCTTAAAGGGTTCTTTCAAGTTTTCATGCCTCCCACTGCTCTGTTCGATCACGAAGAAGTTTCTTAATTAGCTTGCAATCTAGTCTCATAGCGCAAAAATGTATGAGTCTGTCGCACTACTTTAGTTCAGCTACCAACACAAACTTCAAATAGATTCCAACATTTGGAGGTGCAACTAATTTGAAATGAAACAAAGGTAGAAGCAAAACTTAAAATACGAAATTAATAACACACGATTGCAAATAACTCATTCAGTTACTCGATTGAAAACCAGCAAGACTCCTCGCAAACTTACATGTGGGCGTACAACCTTTACAAAAGTATCTTTCGATTGATAGCAGCGGCTTCAGTCAGAATTCCGTTACCGTATTGTCAACGTCAGACTTCCTTCAAAAAATGTCGGAAATCTAGATTATTAAATGAATTGTCCTATCGCTACATAAATCAGTTACATTTAACTCTTTTCTGGGCTTCTACGCAAAATATTAGTCTGATTTGTAGCAGATGTCACAAAATATTCATCAGATTTGTAGCACATCAGATATGGGGGAACAAAAAATGCAGATAAAACATGACCTTGAAACCGCATTTGTAGGTCTCTCAGGACACCCAATATCTCTAATAATATAATCGGAGTGGCAGATACGATCCGCCTTCGAAGAAACGTATACGGCCGTAACTACTACTCGCAACTGCGACGATGTCAGTAGCAAATGCCCCTCATTGTACTGAAATTTACAACTCAAAATATTTTCGAACCCCTCTCAAAATGAATGATAACCAAAGTTAGGACCGAAAACCTTTACAAACGTATGAGAGCAAAGATTGGAACTCCGAACATACATGACTGGAATAATGTGAAAAAGATCAAATTGAAGACTGATGGGTAAAAGTTGATTGAAGAACAACTAAGGTTTCAAAGAAAATAGCTCCGCATCAATTCCCTGAGCAAAACCAGTCAGTTAAGAAATAAGTTTTCAAAAATATTTTCTCTGAACAGATTTTTGAATTGAGTAATATTTAAGATTTGATCACTAAAATATTCACGCATTTTACGCACCTAGAGAATGCTGCGAAAAGGTTTCAAATAATGATAAAATATTTCCTAATTACTTGAGCACGCGGCTCGTTTCCGGAAATCCATGTACAGAATTAAGTGCAACTAAAATGAATCGAACTTCGGTCCACGACTTAGACAGCCGATGCGCTCCACTTCGTAAAATAATAAAATACATTCAAGTTCCCCGATGTCAAGCGTGCGCCAGATTTGTTTTGAGGTGAATTTCACTTCCGTTACTGTTCATTAGCTCAATTTTAAAACTTGTCAAGTTAAAGGCGTGAGTAGCTGGTATTGTGTTGATATGACGACACCTTAACTCACGTAAAAATGAACAGCTAATAGAGGATTTTAAAAATGTGCACGTGCACGCAAGTCACGTAAATTGCAGCTGGGCAATCCAATTCTAAGCAAGTCAATAAAGTGCGACGTAGATACAGCTAACGAAACTCAGCATGGAGCTTCTCCGCACGGAGATTTAGGCCAGCAAATAAAGTGCTATCTCATCAGTTCGATGGACAGGTGTAATCAAGAGCATTTGATCAAGTGTGTGAGGAAGGGAACCGGCAGATGAGTAAGACTTTTGCAGTGAAAAGCTTTCCAGGTGTTAGCGGCACTCGCGACACACCGGCGCTTACAGAACCACCTGTGACCTTAAAATGATAGGCCTCAACTTCAGTGACCATTGCGCATAAAAACACTTGTAAAACAGTCGGCATGGCATGGGAGATGATTTGCATCCCTTACTTTATTTCGAAAGTCGCTTAAAATTGGATTTCATCGAAAAAAGTTGCAACAGAAAGGCGCTACGAATTTAATACTACGTCGTCAGTTAAACTTTTACTCGGCGAAACGTTTCCTCAACAATTTCAACCCGGCAACAACTTAGTCAAAATTTTCTGTGAGAACAATTCTTTTCTAGCTAATCAGGAGAAAAACAGCGTCAAGAAAACTCAGGCCGATATAATAAATATTGAATTTTCCTCATGCTCAGGCAACTTCCTCTAAAAGCACACACTTACGCAGCACCCTTAACATGCATCAGATTACTAGGAGTGCAAAGAGGTCAACGATGGATGAGGTCAGGAAAGCATTGAGAATTATTGTTTACCAGCACACCGCTCGCACCGTCAACGGCCTCTCATACAAACGACTCACGGCCTGCGGCAAACAACAATAAACAAGATAACATAGCTACTTTCACGGCCAAGGTTCCACCAAAACAGAATACTAAAAACTTCAGAATGTTATCACAGTTGTCCAATGGCTGCTTCAAAAAAATGGTGACTCCGAGTTTGATCAATGCGTAAGATAAATAATGCATTCTCACGAGTTCACGAGTTCACAAGTATATAGAACAGTTCACGTGTATACGTCAGCTCACTATAAGGAAAACTGAAGTATTTAAGTTTAGTATGAGAACGGAGAGCATTTTGCGAAAATAAACAGCCGAGTCAACCAGAGGGAGAGGAAACACAAGACAGAGTTTGTTAACAGAACGTGATGCTTCGACATCGCCTGCACCTCCAACAACTCGTCGCACTCTATTGCCAACGCAGAAAAAAGGTAGACGAAACCTTTAACCTTTCTAGAAACAGAGAACCTTGGTGAAGTGATGGTAACGATATTACTGGCTATTGGATATCATCTACTTTATTGATATTTAACGTGACGTGCAACTCGGTGCAAGCTTTTATACTTTTGGTACAAACCATCCCGCCATGACGACTTTCAAAATTTAGTTTCGTAAGCAAACAAATTTTAAGAGGCCACCAGATGCTTAACGAAAGAAAAAAATCAAACAGCCGAAAGTTATGATTAATTACCTCCGCGTTCTTTCGTTTAAATTATTATAATGTCATTACCAAAGTAAAGTGCAACAACTCCTCAAAAATCAAAGTAGACAAAGTAGATTATTTTTATTATTTTCGAGATTTACCACCGCAGTCACACAAGCGTTGATTTCAGCAGTGATTCTCAGTTAAATAGGTTTGTTGCGTTGGGTTTTAGACTGACATTTCCGTATAGGGGCGAGTTGGTTCTGTATCAGCTATTCATCTGCGTAGACAAAGTAGAGTAATACTTCACAACCACTCAGCTAATTTGAACAGATTAGGCAGAAGCAATGATGACAATGTAGCACGAAAACTATGAAATGTGATCGGACTTCGGATTAATCAGTGATTCTTTTCTTGGTGAGTGAAAGTTGAAGGCAACGTGGTATAATGGCACCTGATAATCTTAGCAATTTCATCTATTTACAGAAATATTAAAAGATTGAGCCAAAAAAGTAAGGTTTGCTATCTAAGTATTACTATGTAACATGAGAGTAATTATAATTTTCTCATCCTAATGTAATTAATTACAGTTGTCGTGTGCACTTCTTACACTGAATCGTTAAGAGATAATACATACCATTGTTCTCAGAGCTAAAATGTAGAAACAAGCTGACAATTTTCAAAACTACAATTTTAGAACAATTCTAACACCAATGTTTTAAACCTGTAATGGAAATGATTACACTTCATTCATGTCAGCACGTGAAACATGAATGCAGAACGTCAATTGACGCTTGCCTATGGTGACAAGCATAATTTTTCAGGATATCCAATAATTAAGCCGGATGGCAAAACAACGGCAAGGATGAAAAACCTCCTTTGTCTTTGAACGTTAAACTATATGAGCAAGATCCATGCAGCAAAATTCCCGTTAGATCTTTTGAACGACGTTAACCTGTACGAGTATTCAGAACTTTATAAGAAAAGATGGCAGCGAACAGAAAAGAAAAACGAAGAATCCCCTCGACTGACAGTAACTACTCACCGAAAACGAAAGTTGGTCAATAGCAGTAGTCTAGTACCACAGCTTCCTCTCGAGAATAGACGAAACGTCAAAGTTGAATAGCAAAAACATCACATCCAAAATGAAAGGCCTGAATCAGGTTACAGTTTGATGATGCAAATCACACCACCAACTTGAGCAGCCTGTGAATCGTACTGGCGCCTGCAAAGCTGATTGCAAGAAGAAGATGGATCTCTAGAGCAAATCTCGGGAATACCGAACAGTTTTATGCAACTGGCGTTTCTCACGCGATACGAGAGTAAGTTAACGAAGAAGACGCTATCGAAGCAAAGCCTTGGGAGACAGTGAAATCAAATCACAAAAATGAATACGCAAAATAGAAAGGTGAATGTTCTCGGTCGTCAGGCAAATTGGGGATAATTAATTGTACGGACAACACGGTGCAAAAATTTTTCGTTAATTTCAAAGTACAACTACTACAAACTAATTTCTAGGAAATGAAGAAACAGCAAAAAAAACGAGTGAAGGAATGATTTTTTGCAATTTTACAATCGTTCTTCAACTTTGAAGTTTAAAACAAAAAAAATCGATCCATTGGATTAAGTTATCAATTTGTATAGCTCACCATTCGCAATCGAGAAATCACACTCAACTAACGCAATGAACACACGTTGGCTAAAGACAAATGAAATTCGAGAAAGCTCGAAGAGGAACAAAGCACAAAAACATTCAAGATTTAAAACCCTTCAAAGAAAGTCATACGTAAATTAGCATTAATTCTAAATACGACAGATGCAAGACGGCCAAACCGTCCTACCTTATTAACAGTTATCTTCGTAATTCCACACGTGGAGACTAGTCGGCGGAATGCGCTCGAAAATATTTCCAATTCACTCTAACCCAACGTGAAGTTGCGGTGAGGTGTACTAAGCGAATGCAACTATAATTAACTATAAGAACATTCTGACGTTTATATTTACTATTGATTATTTGATGAAGCAAACATTTGAACGACGGCCATTCGCATTATTATTACCGTTCATATTTAATCAAACTAATGACCTTTTTCGCTTTTTTTAAAAAAAGACCTAAGAGGCAAAGTAGGGAATTTCGGGCACGAGTTCACTGGAACGACGAGGGCTTGTAACTGGACTGCTGGGTGAAGTGAAGAGAGAGGTCTCGGCGCTGCAAAGGGGGGCGAGTTCGGTACACCTGTTATAGTTGACACCTGCGCTGCGCACGGACACACACACATCATGTCCGACACGAAACATAAGCTCTGTACATCGCTTACGTTAGATAACTTCTGAATTCGTAAAAGATACCACTTTACTACAATCCTGAAGCCAATTGAACATGCAAAATTGACCCTGGTTACCTAGCAATAGTATATTTGAGTGACTTGAAATCGACGTGCCACTCTTGAGAGCGATAGGAGGTGAGGGGCTAGACAATGGGCGAGTTGCTAAACCATGGAGCGCAGTATTTCATGTTTACCTGGATTTCAGTCAAGCGACGGATATAATAACCAAGTTTTGAAAAGAGAAGGACCACCACCTGAAGGACCACCACCGTATTTTCGAATTATAAATAAAAAATACCAGCCGTTCTAAGAAGTAAAAGACAACTTTAAAAGTTTCGGGATTACTCATCCCGGTATAGAATCGATCCAAAAATATTTCCGTTAACTCTCCGTAAAACAACCTATAGAGGCCTCACGTTTTAAAACCCCAGATTAAGTGTCAAATGAAAGAAAGCAGTGAGATACGTCCATGATTCCTGTTGATGCTAGGTAAATAAGCTAATGATTTTCAGACATGGACACACTAACAGATTACAGCTCCAGCCAGTGCAGCTAAATGTACTATATTTGATCCAACTCCTCGGTTGGGAAGCTCATGCAGAGTGCCGTACTCTTACGCGTAAGCGAGAACCACCCACTACACTCATCGAAGAAGATAAAAAATCAAAATGCCAAATTAACACGTTGATTCATCAAGCGCACAGGTTCATAAGGTTGTGCAAGGAGACAAGATCAGTTGGAAATATAGAAAAGCCACCTTCATATTGTCAAGATAAGAATAACGTAAAAATATTTGAGAACATCATTCCACAGCATTAAAACTCACCACTAGCTAATTCGACAACATAACACTCAGTCTGAAATACCTTAATGAGGCTGACTACTAGCGTGAACATGACACACGATCTCAGGCCTTTGTTAATTGCACAGGTTAATAATTATCTGCGTGGGGATTACCACATGATTGTTATCACACTTGCGTGGCTTCACTCACTATTATTGCAGCTTTGCATCACTGTAAGTTCGAGCAGAATCCCCCACTAACAATTGAGAAGCCCGCTTCTATTGAAATGCCCGTTTTGACCCAATTGTGAATAAAATGCCCCTAACTACATGGATGAAAGCCATTTACGGCATTCAGCTAACAAACAATGCACTTGGCACGCAGTATCATTGGGTCACCTTCAGCGCAGAGTTAATACTTCATTCCTTTCCCTTCATATTTCACCTGGAGGCAAAGCATATAACATTCATTCCTTCACATACATATTTAGCATGCAAACAACACAGTTAAAACATGTTATCTTCTATACCTAACGCACTCGTAATAAACTCGACGCAAGCTACATTCTGCAGTTTTCAAAGAAAGCAGCATTAAGGACTGATTTTCATGCTTTTTTTTTGGTTTGGCGCCGACCGGCGCAATTTAGGACCCGCGACAACAACCCTCTACTTCTGCTGCTGTTGGAAGTGCCAGTTTACCAATTGCGATTGGTGTGAGGTACTCAATACGACTCATATACATCGAGCTTAGTTTCACACATCGATGCTGACATAACCCAAAGCCCACGCCATAGCTGTATCAGATAGTAGTGATAGATACGAAACTAAATTGACATCTATGAAGTAAAACGTGGATCATCCACCGTAGCGCAACAAACGATTTAAAATTTAAAATGATGTTGTCGATACCGTCGTGCGGTCGACGTCAGGGTTCGTGGAAAAGGGGGGCTGTCTTCTGTGCAGCTACCTTTTTGCGGGGCGCTAGCTTTTTCTTTGCAGCTGCCCTTCCTGAGGTTCGTGTGGGTACCGCCTACGCCGTAATCAGTCCGCTAGGGCAACAGAAATAAATTCTGTTAGTGCCCAACTGCTACAGCGTCTTCCTAAGCGACAAAACTTTGCTAAATAGTTCGTCCTTCCGAGGTGGCTCCTTAAACTCCTTATTAGGCGAGGTGTCGTATGAGACTACAGCCTGTATCAATAAGGAGAAAGAAAACTCTTTTGACCTCAGGGTGTGACTTGTTTTATGCTGAACCTCTTTGCAGTCCCTATTACATACACTGATATATTTTAACAAAGACAGTGATTTATTTTCTATTGCAACAATAGTGCGTACAGACATGAGCTACGGCATAACAGGGTATAACACTCAAAATTGCATTTAAAAAAATATTAGTCTTATTTAGCTAGGTAATCAAAGAAACATTGGAATATCGACATGTAATACAAATGATATTTAAGGGCTAACTAAAGTAAATGCGCAGGCGCAACATCAGCGCAGAGAAACAGACAAGTCGGCGTTCAGGGAGCTGGACACATAAAGAAAATACTTGGGATTATTGGTAACTAACACAAAAGGCTCGACAACCCCTGTGCGGCCTGACAGATGTATAGAAGATTGTACAGCTAAAGATCATCACAATTTTTTCACAAAAAGCAGTCACGAATCAGAATCTTCTTTGGTCCTATAATCGTCTACCAGTACTTGATAGTAAATCTTTTTGAAAAATTTAGATTAATGTAACTCGACGTAATTCATCGACGTGCTGACCAGGCAAGTCAAATCAACGATGCATTGAATATTTATTCCCAGGAGGCGACTAAAAATGAGCCGCAAGGCAGGCAGTTAAATCAGAGCGGAAATAGAATTCGATATGCGGGGCACTCAAACAAAAGCTTCGAAGGCGCGATCGAGTTCGGTTAAATGACAAATCGGCATCTTATCCGACCGGAAATTTTTTCATTGTAAGTTCCTTTTTGGCATCTTATACGACCGGAAATTTCTTCCTTTATCGTAAATTCCTCTCCTGCATCCACTGAGTTCAAACAATAAATACAGATAAGCAGTCATTTAATGTTCGAGTAACTTCACAATTGCTAAATTCTGATGCCTCAGTTCGTTCAGCTTGGGAAATTGGTAAAACGAGGCGCATGCGCTTCGACGAGACGATAACATGAAGAAAACTATAAAAACATTCGAGCAGAATATTGGTTGAACAGGTAAAGCGTTGAAATAAAAGTCTTCCAACTATACAACTGAACTTCTAACTGACTCATGCAACACAGTGATGCTGATTATGTGATTGCTTCCTGTGACCAGAGAATTGAACAGGAAAAAAGATTGGATAAGCCTGGCACACAACAGGACTACGCTACGACAGCCACCAGCAACACGCGTTGATTCAGCCGCGCCTTACACGATGTGATCGTCTCTCACACCTTCAAACGCAGAAGGAAACGTTTAGGCCATCTCAAGAGCATCTCCCCATGAAATATAATATAGAGACATGCAAGATTTCTAAATAATGCAGCAATCAGTGCACCCACAATTGATTCGCCTTTGAATTAAGTTGAAATCAGCGAATAAGGAAGATGAAACAGGTTCACGGCAAAAACTCAATAAAATGGATAAATTGAGCTAGCAATAAATTGAGCAACGAACGATAAATACTCGTAAAATTGAGATGCAGGATGAAATTTGAAGCGTACAAATCACCTCAAATTAATGAACTAAGTAGTAATAGCCATAGCTAATTCTCACACGTGGATCTTATTCATACAAATCTCATACAAAAGCAAGCTAAAGGTATTTTCAGGTAAAATAACCTAAACGTCGGTTCCGAACTTATTTCCGCAAGAAAGAGAACCACCAGAAAAGTGGCACATTATCAGAAAGCACCAGCAGGACGAGTCACAAGTGGCAGAGCAGGAGGAACAGGAGGCGGCTGCGGTGCGCATCTGTATCAATAAAGCGGCGAAAAATTGCACCCGTGCACTCAAGTGAGATCTTCCTCAGGCTGGATCACTTACGCTTTTACTCGTTTCAATAATATTGAAAATACGACGAGCTTTTCCATCAATCAATGTACAAAAGTTTTTACATAGCGCCGCCCATGTTTTTCATCACGGCCGATTGATACATTCAATGAGTTCTCATTAAGGATGATCCAGAACTAATGTTCATTGTTGTTCAATTAGTGTACACTATACTTGGGGCCACAGGATGCGTTGATGCATTAAATGTTCATTTGAATTCTTTCAAGATGCTTGTGATTAGATCTAGAAAATCAAGTGGTAGCAGAAATTCATTCACCGATGATAACCTAATCATACTATACAAAAACAAATCAGTTTTTAAATACAAGACCTATTTTAGTAGCGGCAGAGGTCACCTATTCACATTACTCATTAAATACTAACCAGGGTTGTTCTTATAATACGTTAGATTTAGGCTCCCTAGCCTATCGAATGAAGGCGATCTCAAGAAAGCCAAAAGCTGAGACCATTAAGTAAGAACTAAAGAAAGCGAGGAATCTTTGCCCAACACATGTTCCCACACGCGATAATAACTAAAGTTGCCTGGGTTTTTCTACCCAAACATCCAGAGTTTGGGATTTCTCTTAATAAAATCTGACCTTTAAGACCATCCAACAAATGGAAAACCTGCAGGGATGCAAAATACAACCCTTAAAAGCTCGATTGTTACTCCTACGATTTGATGTGAAATTTTTTAGAGAAATTTTTCAACATTGAAAATAAAATGGTTCACAAATTGTGAATGCAGATTATAGTTAACTATCTATGAGTGAGCCTTCAACAGGTTAGGCTGAGAAGTCAACTTCGTATATGCGCGCAAAGCAATGACGCAGAAACCTCGATCAATGCGGCATTATATAAACAGACAAAAATCAGCAGACGTTTTCGACCAGCAAGAAATATCGACTCGGTAAAACAGAATCTCAACTCAGCAAGGACCGTCGTTTACGAATTCATAACAGAGAGCATACAAAATGTTCCGCCGAGTCATCTTTTGACAGCACGAGTAGAGAACATACTCGTCAGATTTATAGGTGCGGCACACCCATTGTAGGGACATCGGTGAATTTCAAAAATGCTTTGCTTTTAATAGTAAAACTACACAATTTCAATAATGTAAGGATGGCGAAGAAAGCAAGTGATCGTAACGTCACTGATATCAAATCAAGTATAACAAAATTTCTCTATCTCCGAACGCAATACTTTGAATAAATTTCGAGATGAGGAATTGAAAACGAACTATGAACTAAGATAAGCTGAAAATCTGACGAGTATAATAAAGTATAATCACGTTAGTTCACAAAATTTACGAAAAAAACAATTCGAACGCATCAAATTCAACGATGCTCTATTGAAAGAATATTTGAAGAAGTGCGAAGTCATGAGAAAAGTCATTTTCTGACGTGAACACTTCAACAAGAATTATATGTTATGGCGGTTTACTCGGGCTTCAAGCAATAGAAAAAAACGAAAGGTTGAATCATCGCAGTAACGGCAAATAAGACAAAAAGCAGCGGAGAAACTTCAATGAGTAAAGAAAAAACAAAATAACAATGCAATTAAATCAAGTACAAATTAGGCGTCAACACCACAAAATTAGAATACTTGAATCCAAATAGCCCCGTAGACTTGTATACCCTACTATAACCTAAACGTGTACCAACCAACGGCAGCGTTGAAAACTCGACAAGGTGACCAAAACAACGCCAGGGTTTCCCTAACGGATTGCTACCAGTGACATCCAGGACATCAAATGAAAGGACTTATTCGCCACCACTTGTATCTTCCGTACCAGGTTCAGAGAATCAGAAATTGAATATGGAGTAGAGACCACCTTACGTAGGAAAAAAACATTGAATAGGAATTGGCGAGCGGCGCAGCACTGTTAGTGAATGGGTTTAAAAACTTTAATACGTTACCCATAAAGTGTTCACTTGGCTTCGTGAACGTAATACCGTAGATATAAAAATGTAATTGTAAAGTATATTTCTTAAAAGAATCATCGGAATGGGTAATAATATTCACTACTACGGTAAGCAATAATTTTACGGTCTTACCTACAAACAATAAAGGAAGAGCAGGGAGAATACGACAGTAGCTCCCCGCAAAAATGAGGACAATGAACACCGGTACTGCAATACCCGCAACAAGAACTGATAGGCACAGATGTCTCACATTGCACAGGAAACGACACTGGCGGCCATTAAAATTGTCGATATTGGCAGAAAGCAACCCACACGCTCCTTCCTGCTACCCTAATAATCATGCGAAACTGAAGTACGACGATTGTGTATAAATTTTAAGGCGCAGATGTTCCAAAAAGATCAATGCACTCGCACTGTACAATAAAAGATTGCTAGCGTCGTCTAACTTTTACGCCGTGGTATGGATGATTTCAGGCGTCCAATTACAACTTCTACATAGGGAGACTAAAATTATTGATGGTACACCTAATAAGTCAAACTAAGAGGTAAGAGTTTCGTAATGGTGACTGATTGAATATCCGGTAATAACGATAAATTGCTACACAAGTTAAATGAAACGGCATTTTCAACCTAATATAATTAAGATTTATTATAAGTTCCTTTCAGCCTCCCTAATCGCAACTAAGATGTTCAAAGACAGGAAGGATGAGGTACCATTTAGTACGGAATTTAGGAAACGCGGAATCTATGCACTAGGTGTGTTCCCACACAGGATCCCTTCCGAATGGAAACAGTAAGTTTAGGAAGAAGGTTAAGAAAAAGATGAAAGTTAAAGAAAGTTAGAGGGGCTGAAAAACAGGAGAACAATAAACCGAAAAATAGGTCCTTAACATAATAAAAAAATTATTCCAACGAAAAGAAGGCCTAACTAACACAGCTCGGGAGCTCATATTTTTACATTGGGAGCACCAAACACCCCAGATACATTAGTTGTATCCCCCTGAGGGAAATCGATAATATATTAGGACACTGAATTTTCCTTATTAACCCTTAAACGTCCAAATGTTTGAGGTCGTATTGCCGTAATCACAACTACCGTCATTCGACTGGCACTGGCATCAGGTTGTCACCGACATCAAAACAAGGAAGGAACTTCTTCCGCTCGGCAGCAAACTTGAAAAAAATATATATGGAAGAATTTTAACAATACAATATATTATGGCTATTTTCGGAAAAGAACCGTATGGGAGAATTCAAATCATATTATTATTATTATTATTATTATTATTTTTATTATTATTTTTATGCTACAATAAAATTCCACAGCTAAGTTCTAGATTATGACAAAACCTCGAGAAAGTCATTCTTTACTTCGCCACACTTCTTAATCAAACGGGGTACTTGCTAGCCACCAATTCAAACACAACTTGCACTGCAGTGAGATAAGGGCTGAGCTAATATTTATTTATCGAAACGTAAGCATTGCCGGTGATGAAATTCCGATATCGCAGATGACTGCCCAAGTACGTACTCTGACACATCCACAGGTGAACCACCACTGTTCAGAGATTAGATTAGTTAAGATGAGTTAATTCAAGCCTCACGAATCATGACGACAGTGTTCCAAAGAGAGAATGGAGGAAGGCACCATTTAGTATTGAATTTCTGAAACGAAATAAAGGTTGAAGACGAAAGTAGTAGGTGTTGAAAAACAGGACAGCAGTAAAACGAAAGCCAATAATCCATAACAAAATTTAAAAAATTCTACTCCCACAAAAAGAAGACCTACGTAACTTTCAGCACAGGACCTCACATCTCCTTTCTATTTTAACTACAAAGGAAGGTCTACTTAACCTTCAGCTCATGACTTCACATTATCCTAATGAGAACGCTAATTTTCATACCTACAGTAGTTGTACAGCCTTGAGGGGAGTGAGCATCTCGACACAGACAGAAAAACTTGGAAACGAATAAATGAGGTATCTCACAGAGACATACTGAGGACTCGTACAATAAATTGAAGCAAAAATCGAAAGCTTAACTGGATGTTTGACTTACAACAAGCGTTCCAAACTCCAGACAGAAAACTATCGAATTACGTATTTTTCGAAGTACTTAGATAACAGCACACACACCCAACAAAATTCAGGGATTACCTTGTACAACCTCCGAAGCGCACGCAGCATCGAATCACTACGCCTCGATATATCAAGATTCAGCGCGTTAAACCGTTCTGTTAGTCAATTTTAAACGTCAGGAAAATATTTACCAATTTATACGCCACAGATGCTATTATTATTATTATTATATAAGAAAGTTTTAGCCTCCCTTAACCACGACAAAGATGTTCCATTGAGGAAAGAGGAAGGCACCATTTAGTATGGAGTTGAGGGAACGCGGAATCTATGCACAAGGTGCACAGAAACAGTAAGCTAGGAAAGAAGTTCATGAAACAAGAAAATAGTTGAAGAAGAAAGTAGTAGGTGCTGAAAAACAGGACAGCAGTGAACCGAAAAAAGATGGTCCGTAACAAAACAAAAACCTATTTTATTACAACAAAAAGGAAGCCTACCTAACCTTTAGCTCAGGCCCTCACATAGTCCCCCTGGGAGCGCCAATTCCCATAGATACAATAGTTGTATCCCCCTGAGGGGGCCACAGATGCTATGGAATTTAGTGTAACACAAATAACAATAGCTAATATTCGTACTCGAGGATGAAGAGTCAAAACGCACGTCAAAATGTAAACTAACAATAATGAAGTTCCAATTGAAGATTACATAACGTTTGAATGACCATCACGCAACACGGCCGATCCTGAGTTATTAGAAATGATTCGGGAGCATAAAAGGGAAAAGTGTTCCACATGGAGGCCAGACGGCGCTCTCAATACCAATTAAGTGCTTGATAACTCGAGATAAGGAGATAAACACCAGCACCTCGCCAGATAATGCAGAGATACTACGCCGCGCCTCACCAGCCCGCACTCTACTCTCAACTTCATTTATTTGCTCACTTATTACTTATTTATCCCGTGGAATAGTGTTGGGTCTCATCACTAAGAGCACATTGCAGCACCTCCGATAAATGCTTATTATGCAGCCAAAGTCGCGCCATCCCTACGCATAGGTTGGGTGCGTGTCCGCGAGTAAGAGGAGAAAGACGAAAACAACTTCAATCCTAATGGTCATAGAATTCGACTAATCAATAATCACACTTCGACTGCGGATGGGTAAAACTGAAGGTAATATTCAACTCAATTTTGAAGTCAGTTTTATTGAGCAATGTTGAAAATGGCAAACATTCACTGGATGATGCTTTCATTTAGTTTTCATTAAGTATTTATGAAAATTGAGTTTGTGACTACTGGTCGGTCAGCAGCATTATGGAAACTCCCTCAGTGACCATCGGAGGCTCACATCGCAATTAAAGAGTTAATCAAAGTATGGAATACGAGTAGACAGTTTTTAAGTTAGAGAACGTCACCAGAGAAAAAACAAAAACCCATCCCCTATACTCATAGTCATTCAATCCACAATACGCACAACATTATAAGTTTGCGAACTGAGCATTGAATGAACTTTTAAATTTTAACAAGCAGCTAAAAGTCTACTTGAATGCAACCTTCACAAATCGAAATTGGTTAGAAAAAACTAAGTACAAAAGCTCTGAAGCGAAACTGAGTAACACGACCAATCATCTCAAACATTTCAGAAATCATTACTCAGCGCTTTCAAGGCCAATTTTTTAGCGATAAATTTTTCTGACGCAATCGAGCGCCCTTATATTCAGTCAACCATACTTAGTTCGGGAATTAGTTTAAATACATTATACTACCGTAAAACAAAATTTGATATTTTTGTGAAGTTTCAAACCCAATTCGAGGCTAGCTACGGCAATGAACAACCTGGCCATAAGAGTTCCTTCGATTGAGGTAATGTACGACCAGTGCAGGAACTACGACATTGTTTTTTTTGTAAGTGATACCTTTACGTTGACAGCAAGACTAATTTCAGTTCATTATTCTTCAATTAGACCTGTTGAACGCTGTTGTAAATGCTTTTACATATACCACGAAAATATCATGAGTACCTGAATTTCAAGTGCTTGTTAAATTTTGCGTTTGATTTGATGACCTCGCAAGTAAAAGGTGGAATTTCTTGCACTTAACGCTTCAAAAAAAGTTGTAATTATGATGACTATCGAAATAAATCCGACATCACTGATCTCGTTAGGTCGCTTTCATAAAATTGAAATTCTATCATGCTATAACCTAAAATATGAAATGAAACTCATATCTGACTATCAAAACCCACAATTTTAACTTGTTGCATTAAACTTTGCAGTGGCATTAAAATTTCATGCTCAATCTAAAAGAAATTGAAATTAAATAGGATGTCTTCCGCCACACGAGCACTTTTGGCACCAATTTCAGATCAAGGATACCAACTCACAAGACAAACGCTAGAAACCCTACCCACTAAACGCTTCCAATAGTGCCAGGATAGAAGACAACGGCACGGCAACGCTTCACCAGCGCGGTGCAGCAGCGGCCCCGGGCCCGCGGTGGCTGCACGCACAAAAACAAGGGCCCGAGAGTGACGAGACGCGGGACACTTGCTTGCCTCACCTCCTGAGACGTCGGCACACACCGCGTGCAAGTCACTGTCGTGGCAAGCACACGACTCGTCACGACAACTTTCTAATGAGGTACTCGAAATTCAGTTCGTCGTCCTCCCTTAAAGGCTGAGGCAAGTTTCAAATCAAGACCTCGAGGTAAACGGGGCTCGTGGACATATCGGCGTTCAAATAGTTGAAAATTTGCCCCCATCGTAAGGTACTGTCACAAAAAGCTAGCATGACATGAAGTTTATGAGGTTTTATTGCAAACGTGCGTTAGTTTCTAGCATCGGCTGATAATAGTTTGTTTCAGCTACCCTCACCAAAAAAGATATTCATAGAGAGTTAGGATGAAGGCGCCATTTGGTATGGAGTTGATGGAAGGCGGAATCTATGCACAAGGTGCGTTAACGCACAGGATTCCGAACGGGTAGAAACGGAAGGTTAAGAAAGAAGGTTAGGAATCATGATAAAAATTGAAAATGAAAGTCAGAAGCGCTGAAAAACAGAACAACAGCGAACCGAAAAAGATGGTCCTTAACAAAACAAAACAATTTCAACAAACAAAAGCCTACCTACTCTTAGCTCGAGATCTCACATTTTCCCCCCAATGGTTTCTAGCATTTCCCACGCAATCCTGCGATTCAGACATGTCTGTAATTTGGAAGCTTAACATCAGCTTATTGGCACACGTTCACATGAAATAATGTTGCAAAAATATGATGATATCCACGTCATTATGACCACAACTAATAAATGGATGTTCGCAAAACGCTGCACTTTCAAATTTTTCACGAACAGAACAACTACTGATTCGATACACAGAGCCTTAAGAATTTTCACAAACATCATATACGATTTGCTTACTCAAAAATGTATCCTCACCATCACCGTGTGATCCAATTTAACCCCCAGCAAAAGGCTCTCACAAACACCACGCACAAAATACGTACCAAGAGCAATATTTCCACAGCATGGACATAAGACGTACCAGGAAAAATTTCTCCACCAGCAGGACCGTACAAATTTCATCTACGAAGAAAGACTTTCACAAACAGCAAGTGCCAATTTCAAACCAAGGAAGAAATTTCCGCGACCGCCGCACACACAGGTTTCGCAAACAGAAAGGGATCATCACATCCGAATTTCTTATTTAAAAGGGATGCAAAACTTTATACCTAACCTACAAATTTTGCACTTGCACAAAACAATGCATGCACAAACTTTGCAGTACCGACTTAATGGACCATGACCCACGGTCAGCGAGTGTTTAGAATCTTGCTGACACTCGGATCACGTACGGCTTGAAGCAGTTTTCCTGGGCTCTAAATTACCAAGTGTCTGTGTTCACTGCGCAGCAAACGCAGCCAAATATAATAGCATTTGGTGCATTTTTATAAAATATACCAATCAACTGAATTCAGAAGTCACAGAATATGATCCCCGATACGAATATTTGATGAAAACACAAAATAGACTCGAGTAATTTTACACTGCAAGAAATTCGGTCAGTGTTAGGAATATTTCATTGTAAACCAAATGAAAGAAACGTGGTATCGAGAACAAGCAAGGGAAGAAAAATCTAACGTTCGTGCACGCATGGCGACATAAGTGAATAAACAGGACCACTCGATCCACTCGGCATCAATTTTACAGCTCTAGAACAAAATTCACCCAAAACGCCACTCCTGTAACAGACCTCAAGATCACGACCCTGCTTTTTCCTAGGGTCGTGTTCTGGTGGTCGAGGCTCGGGTCGGCCACAATGATGGACAACAAGCAACGCATTTGCTGTTCTTGCTCATAATATTATGGACGAACGTACTCAACGCACTGAGGTTCTTTACCTCTAGGTTTGTACGCAAAACGAGCATACATGAATTCAATAAACTTATTAAATAATGAAAACTCTAAGAAAAAAATCGTGATACTACCACAAATCTATTGGGAGTATACATTTATACCTAGTCATGGATCGCACATCAGAGCAGCGTTTGATTCCTGCACTTAAGAAATCTTTTTCGACTTGTGCTTAGAAAGTAATCGAACTTGAACACATGAAGCCAGAGAAAATAACGTATCAGTCTGACTCCGCCAATACACGGAATCGATGTTGATAACTGCAACTGCTACGACGCAACACTAACGTTGGCAACTCCCAAATTGTGCACTACTATTACATAAAGCGCAGGTTCACAAAAAAAGGCTCGACTG
Organism: Morinoia aosen; assembly: GCA_030386875.1. NCBI lineage: Eukaryota > Metazoa > Arthropoda > Malacostraca > Amphipoda > Talitridae > Morinoia > Morinoia aosen. The sequence goes on along the minus strand of CM059567.1, from coordinate 22,544,083 downwards.
TCTTCGAAAATCACCCTTCACATTCCTATGAATATACTACGAAGGTGTTGCTAAATTGCGCGATTCGAATGATGTACTGACGGTAACAAAGTTATGCTTAGCGATCCACCAACTGAGGTATTTCCCTAAATTCTAATCTAGCTTTTTTAAAACCATCAGTCCGCTACTGCCCTCATCCACCGCAGTTCGTGCAATCATCGCAAACTTTTCCTTTCACTCAATTCCTGCCACCACCGACCACAGAGGGACACCTCTAAGAATTGTTATGCTGAACTTATTTTGACCTCATCTGAAAGCGATGCAAATGGAGGACGTCGAATTCATCGACTTGAATTAAATTTCAACTTCTTCCAGTCTAGTCAATACTCATCAACATAGAATCATGATGGCAAATCAACAATTTAATATTTTTCAGAACTTTTAACTCTTTTTATCTCACGTGAAATCATTTTGTCTCGTATTGTTTGCTAAATTTATTCACACTGCCAGCTTTTATTCCATATTAAAATCAGTAAATAAAAGATATTAAACTACACTAATGCTTGAAAAGCAACTATAACTGAACATGGAGCAAAAGCGACTCCATCCACCATAAGCACAATGCTTCACATTAAACAGAGCTCCAACATTTACTTGAGCAATTTGCGCATAAGCTTAGAACAATAAGAACAGTCAACTTACTGAATCCAAAAGGAGACTGGAGAACTCGGGCTGTGAAATATGTGCAGAGACTCAAATAGCTTACTTCACAAAATCCTGCACCATTAAATAAAATCACGCGCTTACTAAAAAAAGCAGGACCAGCGCATGTCACCTGCCACCGAGCAATACAGGACACGCAGCAGACCTCATTTCACTTGCTCGCCTTGCAACAAGGTGCCCGGCGAAGAAAATTCGCACGCTGCTCCACAGGTGGACTACTTGTCTGATGAGACCGATAACGACCTAGCGGGAGGTTCTGAGAACCTCAGTTTGCCCCATAAGTTACATCATGAAAAACATATCAGTTTAATTAATCATCGACATGTACTGAGAACCTCAGTTTGCCCCATTAGATATATCATGAAAAACATAACAGTTTAATTAATCATAAGCTTCGTACATCTGCAATTGATGAGTTAGTTTCACCGTCCCTTACCACAACGTGGATGTTCAAAGAACAGATGAATGGAGACACCTTTTAGTATGGAGTTAAGGGTACACATAATCTATGCATATGGTGTGTTCCCACACAGGATCCCCTGCGCATAGAAATGGTGAGTTGGGATGAAAGGTTAGGAAATAAGATAAAAATTAAGGAAGAAAGTCAAAGGGGCTGAAAAACAGGACAGCAGAGAACCTAAAAAGATGGTCCTTAACATAACAAAAAAAAATTTCAACAAAAAGAAGGCCTATCTAACTCTCAGCACGGACCTCACATTTTCACGCTAGTTGCACCCCTACAAATTTATGTATAATATTACAAGTTAGTTTTAGCCTCCTTAACCCCAACAAAGGTGTTTCTAAGCGAGGAAGAATGAAGGCACCATTTAGTATGAAATCGAGGGAACGGGTAATCCATGCACAATGTGTGTTCCCACACAAGCAAAGTACGCACAACAAAGTTGCGAATGAAGTTTGTGAAATAAGTTTGAATGATGAAAAATTAAATGGTAAGGTTCTTGAAACCAAACGGCAGCAGTAAACCGAAAAAAAAAATGTCCGTTTACAAAACACACTTAACATACGGAAAGCCTACTCGAACTTTTGCTCATAACCCCATATTTTCACCCTGTGATAGCTTTTTCCCATAAATACAACAGTTATATCCCAGCGGGTAGATAAGGGCTTGAAATACAAGTTCAGAGATAGAAGTGAGCTTGGAACATTTCAGTGTCAGGTGTCATTTTCCTTAACAAATTGGGTCAACACTGCAGCATTCAAGGCATTTAAGAGGTTCCCAAAAATTTACCTCGCAGTCTACGTTGCTCAAGCCAAAATTGGTTAGACCTTCATAAAAAAAAACGAGCGTTCAGAAAATAATTTTTTGGCGATTATTGTTGTGCGCCTAATAAGAATGCAATGCAAAAAAATAAGACATGTCAAGTAATGACAAGATGAAAAATCAGTACCCTAAATTCAAAAACTGCACAAGCAATACTGAATTAGTAAAGTGGCTTTAATATGGAACGAAATTAATAAGCATGCTTCCGTTCGAACAAGTACGTGATAAGCAAAGAATATCACAAATTAAAGACAAAATTGAAACAAGCACTTTAATACCTCATCAGTACACGGTTACTCAAAAAATCTTTATCTTATCACGATGAGTGCTCAGTTACGTACGTCCAGGCATGCTACGACTTCAATTTGATAAAGCTAAACTAGCATACTCAAATAGGTGCAAAGTGATACATTTAACGATGCTTGGTGAACAGCATCGGTGATAAGAGGAAGCTGTGCGGCAGCACAGAATTGCCCTGTGGCAACATGACGTTCAGAATGTGATTGACCTTTTATTGTGATTGATGGTGCGCATCTCGTTATCAGTTCGAGTGTTGAAGTGTCCATTACAAGGATGAGATTTAAACAGAGGATCCCTTGGAAATGAGCCCAGGGATTTCGAAGGGAAAAAACAAAAAACAATAAAAATTCAAGCTGTCATGAGTTTCAAATTATGAACACTTGGATGACTGTGAATTGATACACGGCATCTCCAGATCTTCCAATCCAGCGTCTACTTCGTTGTGTCAGTATAACTTAAAGAGTTTCTCAAAAACATACTTTTGATTCGAGAAAAATAGTTTGCTAAAACATACATTTCTCATCTACAGTGATCAGAAGAAGAGGAAAGGAATGCGACTATAAATACCAGTTTAGCTATAAAATAAATATAAGATTAGCGATATCAGTGACGGATATCTGCTGGCATGGCTTTTAATGGTACAAAATTTTTACGGTGTTCCTAATCAGTCGTATTGAAGTTTTTTTTAATAGTAAAAACTAATACTTCCCGAAAATTTTCTGATTTGTTGTTGACCAATACCTCCAAAAAATATTTTAGGACGGGCTTAACAAACACTGCAACTAAGCTGTAGCGATCATCAGCAAGCAATATAGAAAATATCAATTGATAACATATGGCTAAATCATCCCTCAAAATCGGCTCAGAAATTTGAAAAGAAAAAAATGCTTCTTGCATTCCTCGAGACCACATTCATCAGCGATTTGATCTGATAACTATGCGGTGCAGCTAATTTTAAATTAAACACGCGTCAATTATAAATAACAACCTGAATCAAAATTCATTGCCGAACGCACCCGAATTGAATGGGAAGCTGGACACGAAAAAAAAAAAAAACAATCGAGAGAAATCAAAAAATCTCATTCTTTTATTTTCACTTTAAAATGAAACTAATTCGTAGTTTGAACCGTAGAAAGTCATGAGCCTAAGCGTATCCTTGATCCACAGCCAATTAAAACTGAGCTCAATCCGCGTTCCAACGTATGCTTTTAGTCATCAACCCAAGTGGTTTGGTGCTTGATAATGCTAGTGCACATAGCATCGTCTCACTAGAGTACAGATGAAAAATAAGGCGACATCTCAAAAGCTGATAAAAAAAGGTTCCTCGTATAATAATCATTCATTTCTCTTGCAACATTTTAAAATTTCATACAAATTTACCAAGGATAACATTAACTCTGTTATAATTCATGATCTAACTAATATCTAAGTCTTAATCAGTTTTTGAATCTTTATCTAGTGTTTTCAAAGTACTGTGATTATAAATTATCGGGCCCTCCTTACAGCGTACGGTGAAAAAACTAAGTTCGACTCCTCCAATGACTGAAAAAAGTAACGACGTTCGTAATCTTTCTTCGCGAGACAAACAATTGAAAAAAATTAAATTTCATTCCTTTTAGGGATGGTAAACCATTCTGAAAAAAACACTGAACCTCGTTTATCTTCTTAAAAGCTGTAACGAAAGAAGCATGAAAATTCATTATCTTCTTGTGATATCTCAAGCTTGAACGCTCCGTGCCGCTAACGAAATTTGTTATCTTCTTCGGGACTGAAACAGTAGAGCAGAGTCGCTGTTTGTCAGCACGTCATTATGTAGCTCCCACCGTAAACTTGAACGCAATACACGAAAACCAGCAAGCTCTCGCGCTGTGGGACGATGATTCAAACGACAAAATAATAAGCGGAATTATAGATAAAACGATAACGATTTGCTCATGAGATGGCCTACTGAATTAGCCACCTAATGAACAAATAAATGAGCAAACGAACAAAATGAGTCATCCATACTAATTAGGATGGCATTTCTCCTCAAAGTACAAATAGTATAAAATCCGACGATTAAATATATTTGCCGAGATCCCAATCAAAGATATAAATATAAAATGAACGTAGTCCTAAAACTGATAAATCGGATCTCAGAAAACATATTTGGCAGCACTGCTCGATTTGATTGGGAGAGTTAATGTAGCATGTTGACCGCGATAGGTTAAACTAAAGTTCAACTCAAATTCAAAATTTGATAGTAATTTTACAAATATCAAACATTACCTCGGTAAATTAAATACCATTATTTTCAAAAGATTGTTAGAATTTTTTCGAGTGACCCATTTAATTATGGGTCGTTTCCCTGCAGGAAGAGCTTCAAGCACGACCCATCGCTGTGTCGGATCGCAAGCTACGTGTTACTCCCTAACCCCATCAAAGGGGTTCCTAAGAAAGAAAACCGAGAAGTCTTTTAGTATAGAGCTGAAGGAACGGGGAATCTATGCACGAAGTGTTTCATCACCAGAGACCCGAGTGCAGAGAAAACAGAAAGTTCTGGAAGAAGCATCAGAAATGAGATTGGATGTTAGTTCAAGTCTCCCTAACCGCAACAAAACCGTTCCAAAAAGAGGAAGGAGGAAATCTATGTACACAGAAACACGGAATCTATGTACAAGGCGCATGATAACAGTAAGTTGAGACAGAAGGTTATGAAATAAAATAACGTTCAAGAAGAAAGTAAGAGCTAAAAAACAGTACATCAGTGAACTGAAAAAAGTTGGTCCTTAAAACAAAAGAGAAACCCTATTTTAGTTCAACATAAAAACGCCTACTGAAATCCAGCTTGGGAGCTCACATTTTCCCCCTAACAGTTCCAGAAACAAGATGAAAGTTGAAGTCAGAAGTGCTGGAAAAAGGACAGCGGTGAACTGAGAAGATGAAAGTACGTAACGAAACGAAAACGTAACCAATTTCAGAAAAAGGAAGGTCTCCCTAACCTTTAGCTCGGTATCTCACATCTTCCCTCTGAGAGGTAGTATCGTTACCCGAAAATACCACATAATTAGCACCACAGTACAGGAGGTTGAGCCGTAAATATGAGTAGATGAATTTAAATTTCACCTCGTTTTCCTTAATGCGTAATAACCCACATGCAACGTTTCCAATAAAATAACACTTTTTCCTCTTCTTCAGCACATTAATCAATTTATGTATTAATTTCTTCATGGACAAACATCCAGAACCGTTGATATTGAGTTATTTATAAGTTTCTAATCAACACTCCGTTAAATGCCTTAGAACATACATTTTTAAGAACCAGATTATTATTATTATATAAGAAAGTTTTAGCCTCCCTTAACCACGACAAAGATGTTCCAAGAGAGGAAAGAGGAAGGCACCATTTAGTATGGAGTTGAGGGAACGCGGAATCTATGCACAAGGTGCACAGAAACAGTAAGCTAGGAAAGAAGTTCATGAAACAAGAAAAAAGTTGAAGAAGAAAGTAGTAGGTGCTGAAAAACAGGACAGCAGTGGACCGAAAAAAGCTGGTCCGTAACAAAACAAAAACCTATTTTATTATAACAAAAGGAAGCCTACCTAACCTTTAGCTCAGGCCCTCACATAGTCCCCCTGGGAGCGCTAATTCCCATAGATACAATACCTGTATCCCCCTGAGGGGTTTAAGAACCAGATACAGATGTTGCTTCTAAGTTCTGTTTATTGCTGCTAAGATGCTTTCACAGAGGAAAGAGAAGATACCATTTAATATGATCTAAGGGATACTCAGAATTTGTGCACAGGGTGTTTATCCACACAGGACACCCACTGCAAAAACACAGTAAGTTAAGAAGGAAGAGGAAGAAGAAACAACAATAAAATACGGTGAATAATATATTTCTTGGTTCACTGACAACACGCAGCTCCCCCATCACAGATATAAGAACAGAAAGCTCCTGTTCATTGAAAGAATAATACAAGACGGAGTTAGCGCCTTGAAACTCATGATGTTTGTAGTTCGTTAACATTACGAATCTGATCCGCAACTTCCCGTAACGATCATTTTACGACGCAGAAACGACCACAAAAAAATTATTTTTTGAAGCCCAATTTCGCAAGTGAAATTTTTTCGAAACGTCGCTCATTTCGAATCCTGAATCCAAATAGAATTCTATCGAAAATTCTGAAGTGAAAATACCCCATTAAAGACGCTCTTTAATATTCGTAACTTCAAAAAACAGCAAAAACTTCCGCGGTTAAAACTAATAATCCCATGGAGTAACAATCATTGATTAATCGTCCTCGAAAGCCCAGTAAAAACTCATTCTCCTCTTATGGAAATCTGAACAGGAACGCTGACGCACACCACGTGCGCACGCCCGGTAGAAAGAATGCAACCCAAGAACCTAATGGAACCGACATACACATTACGTTTGAGCCCAGGGTGAGACCGATTGTAACCGATTGTATGCATCATATTTGAATGCAGGGTAAGACCCAAATAGTAAGCGGCAATAAACATCTCATTTGAACCCAGGGTAAGGAAGTCACATGGAAACCGGCAATAAACATCTCATATGAACCCAGGGTAAGGATTAGATTAGTCGTTAGTTTTAGCCTCCCTACCCAGCAACAATTGCGATCCAAAGAGAGGAAGGAGGAAGGCACCATTTAGTATGGAGTTAAGGAAACGCGGAATCTACGCAGAAAGGCATAGAAACAGTTAGTTGTGAAAGAAGATTATGAAACAAGACCAAAGTTGAAGAAGACAGTAGTAGGTGCTGAAAAACAGGACAGCAGTGAACCGAAAAAAGGTGGTCCTTAACATAACAAAAACATTTTATTTCAACAAAAAGAAGGCCTACCTAACTCTCAGCTCAGGCCCTCACATTGTCCCCCTGGGAGCGCTAGTTCCCATAGATACAATAATTGTATCCCCCTGAGGGGCCCAGGGTAAGGAAGTCCCATGGAAACCGGCAATAAACATCTCATTTGAACCAAGTGGAAGGAAGTCACATAAAAACCAGCAATAAACATCTTATTTGAACCCAGGGTAAGGAAGTCCCATGGAAACCGGCAATAAACATCTCATTTGAACCAAGTGGAAGGAAGTCACATAAAAACCGGCAATAAACATCTTATTTGAACCCAGGGTAAGGAAGTCCCATGGAAACCGGCAATACACATCTCATTCGAACCCAGGGTAAGGAAGTCTCATGGAAACCGGCAATACACATCTCATTCGAACCCAGGGTAAGGAAGTCTCATGGAAACCGGCAATACACATCTCATTCGGTCAAAAAATTACACAGTCACATGGAAGCCGGCCATGTACCCTGCATGGTAGTACTAATCATACCTCTAGCTTGGCAAACAAACGATTTTCTCATCCACTCGAACGCGAATTTCAATTAAAATACAGAACGGTCAAAAGTTTGAATAATAAAAAATCACTGCCCTTCTCCAAGGTATACAGCCGAGTATAATAAAAAGTGACCTATCTTGTTGTGATAATATCTGACTGCTTTCTAGTATACATACTTCTTCGTCATCATTTCGGCATGCGTTTGGAGTTCGTTCCTTGACGGAGCGCGAGTTTCATTTAGTACGTCTTTGCTGCATATATGTAATCAAAATACTGCATATGTTTTACTGTAACATGTCATACGTAGCTTTTTCAGCGGAACTGAATCATCAAAGACTAGATATACCACTCGATTTATAAGACCTCTTTCACAATCATAACATCACAAGAAATGTGGAAGCTAATTTCTACTGTAGAAAAGCTCAGTAGCTCTATTTGACAAAACTTAATTGTCAAATGAAATGAAAAATGGATAGTTTCGTCAGTAACACACGACGATATCACAGATAATAATAATAAACTCATTCAACGACAGCTTCGGTCATAGACTATTTAGCTGTCGCTTTGGCGATTTTGCCAAAGTTAATATCACATTTGGAATTTTCAAGATTTAAGAATTTTTGCAAACGTAAAGCAGCGAGCGTCATGATCCAAAGATTCGTTTGGGCTCTTCCATTTTAGGTTGGTTTACTTTACAAGATACCATAAATGAGGGGGTAAACATCACAATACGCGGTCGAGTTCAGGGTATTTCAGTATTGTAGCCCCATACAAGACACAGGCTTGCCAGTAGTTCAACTACCAAGACCAACACTGCATGGTGAGTCTCTAAATCTCAACCTCCGCATCCCCTCGACAAAGAAAACCAATTTATAGTTACATTGGTGACACATAGTTTTTGATTCAAAATATAGCTCAAGCCACCAAGAAATTTAATTCAACCCTCACACCATCGCTATTATCAAAAGCGTCACAAATGATCCCAACTTGATTATCCGCCACACCAGGCATCATTTGGACCACTCGATTTATAAGACCACTCGAGGTGTACCACTCGATTCATGAGACCTCTTTCACAATCAATAACATCACAAGAAATGTGGAAGCTAATTTCTACTGTAGAAAAGCTCAGTAGCTCTATTTGACAAAACTGAATTGTCAAATGAAATGAATAACAGTTTTGTCAGTAACACATGACGGTATCACAGAGCTCGTGTGCAGTGATTGAAACATTTAATTTAATTGCTCAAGCCCAGTAACATTGCTTAAACATTTAGAAATTTGTACACAGTTCGGTACAACGTGAACACGTGATCATATAGTCCGTCAGCTTAGTTAACAGGAACTGAAATAAGTAATTCCATTTGATGTAATTAACATGCATTTGATGAAATACCATTCTACCTACGACTTTTTATGAGCACTGTTTTTCCTATAGAAGTGGTATTGATAGTAGCAATTTCATTATAAGCTGTGTTTTACAAGTAACTGAACACTAATAAACATATCCATACGTTACATTTCATAAAGAACGAACTTCATTCTTAGTCTTAGTTTCCCATGTGCAATTTTTACAAATAGATAGCTCAACTTTAAGACATAGATAAAAGATTTGAAGATTTCGAAAGATGGGACAACACAAATTTCTGCTCAGATCAGGAAATGCATCGTTAAATAAGGCGCCATAAACCACGCTTCACAAAGCATCCCCCAGCTTGCTCTTTGTTTCCGTTTCCAGGCATCTCGCTTCCTTCCGCAACGCATTCCTAGGCCAGGAAAAAATTGCGGGCGGAATGCCTCGACTAAAATATTATATACAAGAGCATAATTGTGTATTCGTATTATTGGGGCAATCCGTTTGCATAATTGGGGCAATCCGTTTGCATAATTGGGGCAATCCGTTTGCATAATTGGGGCAATCCGTTTGCATAATTGGGGCAATCCGTTTGCATAATTGGGGCAATCCGTTCGCATAATTGGGGCAATCCGTTCGCATAATTGTGACAATCCGTTCGCATAATTGTGACAATCCGTTCGCATAATTGTGACAATCCGTTCGCATAATTGTGACAATCTGTTCGCATAATTGTGACAATCTGTTCGCGAAATTGTGACAATCTGTTCGCGAAATTGTGACAATCTGTTCGCGAAATTGTGACAATCAATCTAACTTTAAGCTTTACCACCTATAACCGGAACCCAATTGCAAAGACTGATGACACAATCAGTCACTCAACATACAAATTAATGTTTCCTATGAGACTAGAAGGAGATTTCCTCGTGTTCAAACGTCATGTCTAATTTTGTCGTCCTTTCTCATTGGATGAACATTACCGAAACAATACTATCGCATAAAGCATTTGTATGGCCGGTCCGCGAGTGATTTCGAAATTGGAGCAAAAAACGAGAACCGGCTTCTCTGGACAGCCTATGACCAGCCGGGGTGGCCCGAGGCAGGGTTGCCAGATGGGTCATATTTCTGGACTAGAGACCTAAGCTTGAGCTTTTAGAAGTAAAATTCGGCGATGAATAGTACTGGGATCTTTTCCAGATAAGCCCCACCACTAATGCAACACATGAGCTCACCCACTCGTAACTTTCTAAATAATGCACCTATCGACTTCAAATTACTCTCAAACGAAAGAATGTTGAAATCTTTCGTCTTATCTGGAAAAGATCCAAGTACTGATCATTTCATATCCTATTGAGGTGATACATGAATTTTAAAGTGAAAGTGTCTTGAAACCCGAACAACTCGAGGATTTAGAGTACAGAGACAACACTGGACTAGGGAGGTGACGGCTTTTGACTTCAAATTCTGGAGCACCAAAAATGCGAGTACTGGTACATTTTTGATCCTCAAATCTGTTTTAATTATTATCGAGTATCTGTAATTCTAAAACTTGGTCATGAATAATTAGCGTTACAAAAAATAAATTGAACCCAGTAAATAAAATAATTTTAAACTAATATGTCCCTCTCGCATGAGATACAATCTTGATTTAAGATTTAGTAAAACTTTGACACGTTTAGTTTTAATTGTTTTTATGAGTACTGAGTATCCCAGAAATCTCGACTACGTTTCACGCTCTAATTCCAGCGTACACTCCAATAAAACCGTGCCTAACGAAACCAAATTGATTTGGAACGCATAAGGTGCATTTCCCTGGACATGAGGAGAGACAGGCCCAAGGTTGTGTGCGAGCCAACAAATACGTCGCAAAAGCGAAGTACAGGTCCTTACACGAGACCCACGGAAAGCAGAGCAGGTAGTTGATGCTTCCAAGGCAGAAAATGGGAAACACAACACGCGAGACAATGCATGGGTCTGGATCTGTGCGCATCTCCGAGCACAGTGGGAGGACCATTTCGGCCGGCTTAGCACGGACAAGCCGGCTTCTGATATAGCACGGTGGTCACCGGCCCTTGGGACAGCCGCAAGTTATAAAGAACAAACCTTCAAATCAAAAAGCGTGAAATTCGGCCCCCAGCAAACGAATTTGTCAGCCTTAGTGACAGAAGAGCGCGGCAATTTCAAATTCTATAAGCGCACTCCCTCCATAAACTTACTTCTGGGCAGACGTTAGATTCGCAGAAATACATTGGTAAGGAAATGGTAATTGTGTGCAGTATTAAGACATTTATAAACATAAAAGCGCAAGCATTGTCGTAACAGTAACTCAAGTTCACACGTGAATTTACAAGTATACGACAAATAGATGACTGTGTAGACAAGTAGAAGAACAACGTGTTACTTGGTACCGTGAGCATTCGATATGAAAAAGTGAAAACAACGCTCGACGTGGGCAGAAGTACGGCCTCCTCAACTGCCGGCGGTACAGGAGCGTGAGGCTACGTCGTCACAGCACAGGCGCAGGGCGCGCAGCACACCACACTAATCTCGATCACTGCATACCGGGCGAAACTTGGAATCTCAAATATGCCTCATCGTTAAAAACGTAAGTATACTAAGTTGCACGAACTTCTAATTGAGATTTGCATTAATCTGGTGTTTTTTTGTAGCACAATTAATGCAAATTTTTTACATAAATTTTAGATTTTTTTAGATACTTTCTATTCATAAATTGCATGGAAACGTTACTGACCACACAAGCATGGTACAAAGCAGACTTACACCCATAATTCAATAAAAACCTAAACTTTGCATTGAATATAAGACTGTAGAATACACATCCTGGAGTGGATGAATGGGAGGCTTACAGCATCGTCTTCAATAAGCCTGGCTAGAATATTTCCATGCCAGTGTACAAAACACCTCTGCAAGAGCGGTCTCTTTATCGTGAGACATTTAAAGGAAGGCTAAGTGGTCCATGCAACTGAAGACACAGAAATGACAGTGTGCTGCAGAAAAAATGACACTGAAATTGCCAATTTTGCAATTCTTCAGGACATGGTATTTTGTGACTAAAGGTTTATTCTTCTTAACATATCAATTTCTTGATTCTGTCCTGCCTTTCTTCTGTTCAGTTAAGATTTTTCATACAAGATCAAAAGATTCATGCATTTCTCCTTAGCAACTTTGTACATTGCATATTAGAACCGAAAATGATATAGAAAAGGTAATTCAGTCATATGCAAGAATATCACTTATTATTGGTTTAAACCATAACTTAAATTTATATATCAATAAAATTGCTCATGGTAATGACACTCTTTAAAGTAAAGCCAATACTGGTTGCATTATGCCCTATAGAAATTTTACAGCTAAGCTATGAAGATACATGTATTATAGTACCAACAATCACATGGGATGGTTTCAATTTTAAACATTTCCAGTAAGTGATCCACCTGTGGTCACTTAGGTGATTTTCATAGTGCTGCTGCCCTACCTGCAGCCACCAACTCATTTTTTATTAATACTTAATGAAAGCTAAATGAAAGGCCAATCCAGTTAATGTTTGCTATTTTCAAAGTTGATTACCAGATTTGACTTTGAATTTGAATTGAATATTGAACTTCAGTTTAATCCATTGCAGTTAATTTGTCAAAAAGCATAATTTGCAAAGCATACACAACTTGAAGGCTACCTTTCATTGCTTTGACGCAAAGATCAGGTTTGACTGTGAGTAATGTTAAACTCAAAAATTTGGAAATAGACACAAGGGTTAATTCAAATTTCATGACAACAAAATCATTGAAAGTTAGCATAGATCCTTACTTCCCAATGAGCTTTCTTATTGGCAAATTTTATTTGAAAAAAGGATAACAAATGCAACTTTTCTAAACCAAAATCTGAAATAGAGCACCATGTGTACAAGAAATAGCAGACAGGCGCTTCAGTACTGAGATAATTAGTTGGTCGGACACACAAAAATAGATTTAGCTCAGTATGGTGAAAAATGTACAGTTAAATGTTATTTTGACTGCTTTTTTACATACAATGGCTTACATACACCAGTGTCCAATTCAAATCAAGCCCCATGATGATAAAAAACGGTCAATATAGATTTTACTATTGTCAACAATTTAAAAATTTTGTTGCCACATTTAGGTAATAGGGTACATTTTAGGACGTTTTACACAAACGTCATTTTGCTTGCAAATGCTTACTATTCCAGATATTTAACTTTGAAGCTATAGGAACGTCGTTTATAAAATTGAACAAACAGACACATTAATAAGCTGATATACAATATTGGCGTAATGATAAGCGAGATTAGGTAAAGTTAGACCAGTTAAATAAAATAACCTATGTAAGCCTAAAATAACTGTACTAGATTTAGCCATACTGACCCTGATGGTTTACTCCAAAATAACTATGTGTGTTCCGTATCCGCGTTACACTGAAAGAACAATGTTGAAACTGACGTTAATGCTATTTTTACCTGAACCTTATTTAAGCCATATCTCAAAAACATTTGCAAGCACAATATCATTCCAGTGAAACGTCTTAAAATGTCTCTGATTACCAAAATGTGGCAACAAATTTTTCAAATTGTTGACAACAATAATATTAATATTGATCTGGAAAGTGAGTATTTTTGCAATAATAAATTAACTAATCAGCGACTTGTTATTAAATAAGCAACAGCCCTGTTAGGCTATTTCTCATCTTTTTATGATTAACCCTTTACCATCAGAGTGGATTTTCAAATCCACTTTTGTAAACAGCTCTAATGTATTTTATTCCTCGTGAAATTTGCGTCCTAACGTGTTCTTCAAAGTTCATTGTCAAGTGGCAGTCATTTCCATGCTGTGATGGTGACTACATGATGCCAGTGCCAGTTCAATGATGGTGGTTGTGATAATGGTAATAGAGTACAAAATGCAGACATTAAAGGGTTAATACTAATGCTGTTATTTTAAATTATTATTTCAACTTCACTTTTTGGTAAATGTTAAGGGATTGACCATAATCAATTTTCCACTTTTCGGTGCCTAAACATAGTTAATTAGATCAAAATAATATGCACTTTCCGTAGCAAATAAGTATTTAATGAGTTATAACAGTAAATTACTGACCGCAACTCGTAGTGTTTGAAGCGGGAAGTAATTCATTGAGCGTGTCCTATGGCAACACTGCAATGGATGCTCCCTTCCTACACGCTCGAATGGTTGAGCGCGTTCCTGCCTTCTAAGACGAAAATTAACATACCGCTATAACTCGTTATTTTTATGTGATAATTTCTATTGTGTTATCAACTAAAAGATCCTAGAAGTGGGTTCAGGCTCCGCGGGGCAGGCAAATAGTAAATTACGAAGTACCCAAACTAAACCTACCACTATAACTCGTTTGCAATGTTACGTGTATAGAAGAAAAATTGTTCATTTCCATCTAATTAACTACGAGAGCTGTTTTTTTTCAAGTTCCGTTTATTTCTCTATTTACCCAGCAAACTGGTGGGGAACAAAACTGCACGTCACGTGAATGCGCAGCTCCCCCACTACAATCTTTGGCTCCAAGCTGTCAGCGCCATTGCCCTGCTACGGTGAAGTAAACATGGCTGCCACGATTAGTACTCCCGCCAGTCGTGAGTTTGTAGCGTGATACGTTTCCTTCAAGCTGAAGGTTGTAATGCTGCGGAAATTCATCGTAGGAGTTTAGTGTATGGTGAAAACTGTATGAGTGACAGCCTCCGGAGAGTGATCCCAAACAAAAGAAGAGGCATGCTCTCATGCGGCGTGATTTTCATTCACAACAACGCACGACCGCATAGTGCCAATGTGACAAAGCAGCTCCTCCAGCAGTTCAAATGGGAAGTGTTTGACCATCCACCATATAGCCCAGACTTAGCACCCAGCAATTACCATCTGTTTTGATAGATGAAAGCGTAGTTAGGGGGCCAGCGCTTTGCTAACAACACCGAGCTTCAAGACGCAGCCACGACCTACCTGGGATCACTGGCGGCTGACTTCTTTGAAGAGGGTATAGGAAAGCTTGTCTCACGTTATGACAAATGCCTCAACTATCATGATGACTACATAGAAAAATAACTAAGACATTGTGAATCTTTTAGTAATAAAATCATCTTGTTATCACAATTTCTCTTGTTTTATAGCCTATCAGAACTTGAATAAAACAGCCCTTGTAGGTTTAGGCACCAAAAAGTGAAAAATTGATTATGGTCAATGCCTTAACATTTACCCAATTTTTTTTATTTTTGTAATTTTGGCTTAAGTCTTACTGAGCGGCTTTGCCGCTCAGCAAGAATGAAAATATCGATTACAACTGGAATTTGATGCTGATTCCGAATATGCAATTTGTTTTGACCGCTCTCTATTTTTTCAATTTTTTTTGGGAAAGGCGGCTAGCAACAACTGAGGTGCTGCCTAAAGAATGCCATGTCCGTACAGGTTGGGTAGAACCCGGCCCTATCCGGTACTCAGGTCTTCAAGGCACGGTCTGACCATGTTGGGTCGAGAATGGCAGAGTTCGGATCATGAGGTGGTGCAGGCCAAAGTATGCCAACTTGCCAAGTCCGACCAGGTTGGGTCGGGAATGACATAGTTCGGATCATGAGGTGGTGCAAGCCAAAGTATGCCAAGTCCGACCAGGTTGGGTCGAGAGTGGCAGAGTTCGGATCATGAGATGGTGCAGGCCAAAAAAAAAACATTAAAAATGTATAAAAATTCAAAATTAAAAAAAATCACAAAAAATCTAAAAAATTGAGAGGTCAAAACAAATTGCAGATTCGGAATCAGCATCAAATTCCAGTTATAATCGATATTTTCATTCTTGCTGAGCGGCTTTGCCGCTCAGCGAGACTTGTTCCGTAATTTTTCGGTAAATCTGAAGGAGATGACAGTTGTCGATTTTGTAAATTTTGATGCCTTAGCATAGTTAATTAGATCGAAATAAACAAGTTTTCTTTTATGCACTTTTTGTCTCAAATGAATATTTTATTAGTTTTAGCGGTAAATGTCTTACCGCAACTCCAGTCTTTGAAGCGGAAAGAAATTCTTTGATCGAATTGTATGGCAATACTGCAATGGCGTCTCACTTCCAGCGCTCTGTCTTGAAAGACGAAACCAAACTTACCGCTATAAATCGTAAAATACTCATTTGAGACGAAAAAAGAATAGAATAAAACTTGTTTATTTTGATTCAATTAATTAGGTTCAGGCACCAAAAAGTGGAAAATCGACAACTGTCATCTCCTTCTGATTTACCAATTTTTCTTCCTGAAGGTACAGAAATCAACAACTTATTTAAAAAAAAAAATCTTATAAAGTTAACCTCTATATTGATTGGCAAAAGTTATATGCATTTCTTACCCTACTAAGACACTTGACTTGTAGAGATAAAACTCAAAAAATCTAAAATTAACTGGGTAAAAACTTTGTAAAATTCTACTCGAATAAATGTAATAAAACATGCAAGTATATCACACATGAACACCTGAAGTTTACAAACTTAAGATTGAAACAAAACAACAACTTACCATCACTAGAAGATGACAAAGAGGACGAGGACGACGATGGCACAGCCCAAGCATCTTTAACAGGAGGAGGAGCAGCAATAAAAACCACGTTTTGCTTCTTCAAGACTTTGGTGTCCATGCCAGGCTTCTCTTCAGCAACCGCCACATCAGCACGGCCACGAGTTTGGGGAGGCGAAGCCCCCGAATTTTTCGATGATCCAATATCTTTCTTTGGAGGCAGGTTTCGACCAAATTCCCCTCTGTTCGATGTCATGGCTCCATTGAAATTCTTAAACTTAGAAGTAATATGTACACTACTGTCAACTTTTTTGAGCGGTATATTTACGCTGCAGTCAGCTCGTTTTGACAGGATGCTGACACCGGCATCTACTCTCTTGGACGCCGTATTTTGGCCTACTCTATTTCGATGATCAGCTCGAAAGTTTTGCTCATTTTTCTTATTTACTAATGCTTGCTTTTTGTTTTTTCTCTTTACTTCAATAAACCCATTCAGTTCTGATTCTGAAGATTCTTCAGGTTTGTTGTTTTGACTGTCAACGAGTTCATTCATGGCACCCATGTTGTTCTGTTCACTAGAGTCTCCTCCAGCGATTTTAGCATAGGAAAAACTCCCCGATCCATCAATAGCTCCTTCCATTATAAATAACTTAAAAATAGAAAAATTTACAAGATATGATCAAATTCAAGTTTTTTTTAAGAGTATTTCCTCAAAAATATCCTAATTGAAAAACCACATGGGGACATGCACTTTCAAAATCAACTTCTACAC
Organism: Morinoia aosen; assembly: GCA_030386875.1. NCBI lineage: Eukaryota > Metazoa > Arthropoda > Malacostraca > Amphipoda > Talitridae > Morinoia > Morinoia aosen. Next base: position 22,526,780 of record CM059567.1, on the reverse strand, counting down.
GAGGTTGCGGATTGCGATTAAGCAAAGCTGAAATTATACCCGAAAATTCTTAAAATACCCTAAATTCAACAATTTTGACATCCACCGAAGACCATGAATAACAAGTGCACTTCATAATTTATTGAATAATAAGCACGCAACTTGACAAATTTTACACATAAATAGTTATTTAATGACCGAATGTGGTTACTATACTATGTTCATGTGGTTATCGTATATCGTGGTAGCCAGCCGAAATGTGTCACATTAAATGCAAACAACGATAGTGTTTTTTCGTTTTATCATGTGGAAAATTTAGATGAAAAGTGAGTTATGCTGTTAATCATTTCAATCAATGTTACTTACAGAATAAGATTCATTATGGAACCATAATGTTGATGAATAATAATAAAAGTTTACCATGTGAAAAGAATTTATCCATCATAATGTTTGCTTGTCAACATACATTCGTAGTGGTAAATGGACGAGTTCCTTACAAATTACCGAGATTGCTGTTTTACTCGTACCAGGAATGGAATATTTGTGCTTCAATAACATCGGTTATTATGGACAGGAATACCTGTAGCATATCGCTACAAAGCGTAAGAATTATGAATTTTCCCTATCGCACTTAAATAAAATTAATCATTAGCATTAAAAATCTTACTATAATTTATTATTAATTACTTTCTACTTCTAATTCGTAATCATTGAAGTTTTTGTGTAAATACATGAGAGATCAAATAATCAATCGACATTTCGAGTTTAAAGCAGCCCGATACGGCAACATCGGAGAGCGTCACTTGAACTGGCTCACTTTTGCTTGTGGCTTTAGCGTGCGAACATCATCTTGTAAGTGCAAGTGAAATTTAGGCTTAGAATAGAAAAAACCGGGTAATGTATATGTGCCATGTGTTTTTTTTTTCGTGTGATGGTGTTAAACGTAAAGAACTGCTCAGTGTCGTGAAGTAGGCAAACTCTCAAATAGTGTTAAGATTCTTAGACTAGCATGTGTTATCTAGAGTGCTAACTCGGTGATATAGTGTGAATATTGCGTGTCATTTCCAAATTCACGTGTTGAAAATTCATACTAGATATTCAGCTAACGTCATTGTTATTTTTTTACTGCAAAACTTATATTGTGTTTGCCAGTATCCTATCGAAAATTTCTCATAAACTGACTCGGGAACGCACGCGGCTAATTCGCCGGCGTTCTTTGTCGATAGTGTGTCTTTGTTGTTTTCAATGGCGGAGCAGATACTGCCGTCTTCCGTCACTACTCCGTGACCATAACTGCACTATAAGCATGTGTTATAATAGTATCTTCTTCTTTTTTTACAAGGCGTACTTGCAGTAGTTTCTCTTAAATAATGTTTCAACGCGAAATAATAATTAAAGACGTCTCCTAATAATCTCGCATGTGTACAAATTACGAAGGTTATTCATGTCTATGCTTGCTAAAGTTTTGAGTCGTCTTTTATAGCTCATACTCCTTGAACCTTGCGTTTAATCGCACTTATTTCAATTTAAATCATTTCAATAACAATTTAATTTCATTCTGTTCATTCTTGTGACGAAAATACCCACTACCATTTGCCTTTCGCGAGTGCGCACAAATTATGCCGGCGGCTTGTCGAGTGCCGACGTGTAGAGCCGCCGGGTTATTCGCCGCATTGATCTTCATGTTTCATCTCGCGCACATTTCCTTTCTGTGCAAGCAAAACGTTTAGTGTTTCTTTCTTTCATTGTGCAGATTATTCCTTAATTTTTTTAGCATTGCAAATGATATTTATCAGTGATTTTCAGTAGGATTTATATCGGAGAAACCTTAGAATTTTTCTGTTATTTCTTGTACATTTATAGAGATGTTCTAGAGTACTTAAAGAAGCATTGATTTTCTTTCTACGAAATTCTTAATTGCTGTAATTCTTTGCTTCTGCTTCATGAACCATGTCATGTTAAGTCCTGGTTTTTCCATGGTTCCAGGGATTTGATCCCCGATTTTGCTCTTAGATAATCACTAAAAGTATTACTAAAGATTCTTAAATCTTATGCCTTGTAATTCAAGCAAGAGCAGCTGTATAAGAGTTTCTTAATTGCTTCTGTCCTATCTCTCCACTTTCGAGCTTGACGAGAAAGAGAACAAATGAAATTAACTAGAGTCAAATCTGTAGGAATTTTCGAATTCTGCCGTGTGGGAGTTTTATTATTTTACGATGTGTGGACTGTCAGTGGTGTTTCCTTGATGTCTCCTTGAACTGTTCATCCAGCTCTTGGACTCCTTGCAGGACCTCCACGTCATCACACACACCACTTACAACATTCTCCCTGGGCCGCGTTTGGGACTCTCTACCTGGATTAGATTTGGCTATGCTCTGGGCCTTTAGCCTTATATATTCTCTAATTACGGGCCTTAATTCTCAACTGCCTAAAATTACGGGCACAATTGAATTATCCTCTCATTTTCCGAATTCAGCGTGCCGGGATCTTAATTACTATTCAAACGAAGAGTCATCATCGCCATCAGGCTCGGCACCTGTGATCAAACTCACCTGCTCCAAAATTAAGCAGGCTTTGCCCACCTAAAGAGCAACGCACCGATTGTTGTGCTTGTTTAAAAATTGCCCTCAGTAAATTGAATAGTCTGAAACCAATACACTTAACACCTCGTCCACCGGCCGGAGTGACTGCCTCAGGACTGCGAAGTATCTTCAGTCAAGATCTGCAGGATCAAGTCTCGGCGATCCGCAGGATCAAGTCTCGGGATCTTCCCGGCTCCTTCAAATAAAACCATTCACTAAAGCTGAGTCAAAAGTGCCTTATTATCCCTCTCATAACTTTTCCCAGATGCTTGTCGAGGTCTTGTGAGGACTGGCTATACCCCCTCGGTCAGATCCAAACATACCTTCGTTACTCACCGAGTTGAATATAATTTTAGCAGAGGAAATATTTCTCCCTCATGCGTAAATACTTAGAAATACCATCAAATTGAAGATTTAATATGTCGCTATCAGCACGTCCATTGAAAAAATTCTTTATTCACTAGTGAGAGAGGGCAGCTTGTGCTACAACCCACGTAATTCGAACTGCATTTACTTCGACACCTTTCCGCATAGACACTCGCAATTACGTAGGCTGATTAATAATTTAGCAAGCTCAAAGCAAGGAGTGACTTGAAGTTTCCATTAAAAGAAAAGAAAGAAAAAACGTTTATTTCCAAGTTGCCATATGAGATACATGCCAACATATTGGCTTTTAAAAACTTCTTTTTGTAAGACCTCCTAAAAAAACAGCTCCATGCGAGGAGTACTAATTGACAAACCATCCAAGGTGTACAATTGGATAAGCCATACGAGGTATAATAGTAGACAAAATATACGAGGCGTACTGATTATTATTATTATTATTATTATATAAAAAAGTTTTAGCCTCCCTTAACCACGACAAAGATGTTCCAAGAGAGGAAAGAGGAAGGCACCATTTAGTATGGAGTTAAAGGGAACGCAGAATCTATGCACAAGGTGCACAGAAACAGTAAGCTAGGAAAGAAGTTCATGGAACAAGAAAAAAGTTGAAGAAGAAAGTAGTAGGTGCTGAAAAACAGGACAGCAGTGAACCGAAAAAAGATGGTCCGTAACAAAACAAAAACCTATTTTATTACAACAAAAAGGAAGCCTACCTAACCTTTCGCTCGGGCCCTCACATGGTTCCCCTGGGAGCGCTAATTCCCATAGATAAAGGGTGGGGCAGAAAAACCTATCCGATTTCAAATCCCTTTTTCTCAGAAGAGGGAGCAGGTAGAGTAGTGGGGTAAAAACCGTTAGAAAGCCGGTTTTATGCCATTTGTCAGAAGTCAACATGCCTTGGTCTGGTGAACATCGTGCTTTTGTTATTGAGCGGTTTATCGAATGCGGCGGTTCGATAATTGCTACACAACGTGCTTTTCGAATTCATTTCGGACTCGGGCGTCATGATCCTGTTCCACATCACGCTACGATTAAAGTGTGGGTGTCAAATTTTAGACAGACGAGTTCAGCATTGAAAAAGAAGTCGCCTGGACGTCCCAGGACAGCAACAGGACCTGAAAACGTGGCCAATGTGAGAGCCGCGATTGAACGTTCCCCGCGTCGTTCGGCGCGAAAACATTCGCTCGCTTTGGCGATTTCCAACCGCAGTATTCGGCGCATTTTGCACCGGGACCTCAAAATGCATCCCTACAAAATGGTTGTTGCACAGGAATTAAGTGAAAGGGATTTTGAAACCCGTACGAACCTGTGTCGCGATCTCCGAGAACTCCCAAACGACGATGTTGTGCTCTTCACGGACGAAGCCCATTTTCACCTCTGTGGTGCCGTTAACAGGCAGAATTTTCGATATTGGAGTGACGAAAATCCTCGAGAAATCCATCAGGAACCCCTCCATAGCCCAAAAGTGACTGTGTGGTGTGCTCTTTCCCGCCTAGGCGTCTGGGGGCCTTACTTTTTTGAAGAAAATGGGCAAACCGTAACGGTCAACAGCGAGCGCTATTGTTTAATGCTGAAAAATTTTCTTAGACCCAAAATGGAAGAAAATGGCGTGGAAAATGTGGGGTTTCAACAGGATGGTGCAACCGCCCACACATCGCGACGATCAATGGACATTCTCAGGGAACTGTTTCCCGGTCGCCTCATTTCCCTGAGAGGTGATCTTGGCTGGCCGCCGCGCTCACCGGATCTCACTCCATGTGACTTCTTCCTTTGGGGTTACCTCAAATCGAAGGTTTACTAGCATCGACCAAAGACCCTTCTTGCTTTACGAAGGGAAATTGCTCGGGCAATTGAAGAAATTCCTGTGGAAATGACGGTGAAAGTCATGGAAAGCTACCGCGAGCGCCTAAATCAGTGTATCCGCTCCCAAGGACGACATTTGAGTGATGTGCTTTTCAAAACTTAAATTTAAAAATGGCATAAAATTTGCGATATGCTAATAAAAAAATTTTTTGACAAGTTGAGTGGTTTTAATTTTATAACGTTTTGAAATCGGATAGGTTTTTCTGCCCCACCCTGTACAATAGTTGTATCCCCCTGAGGGGAGGCGTATTGATAGACAAACCATACGTGGCATGTTTATAGTCTATGTTACGTTTGCCGTGGTATGGTTTAAACCAGAATATTCGCTATTAACGGCCAAACGTAATCATGCTCAATAGTGTTTTTCGAAATGGCAAGAAAGGGATAATGACGACCATACGGGACTCAGCTCGGGTATTTATTGAAGGAAAACCCCGGAGGACTAGCGATGAGCTTGACTGGAAGAGCTTGTCTTGGTGGGCACTCCGTGCCGGCGAGGTCCCGCGAACGATGGTGAGGTCCGGTGAGCGATGACGTTGGCAAAGTGTAAGTGATGTGTTTTTGGGGAGGTTCAGTGTATAAGTTTTAGCTACTGACAGACCGACAAGTGGCTGCAGTTAAGAGATAACAGTTCAGAAACGTCTCACGTCACACATAGGCAATGGTGTTGTGTAACTCGATGAATGAGTTAGAGATTAGATTGTTGCCAAGTTAATATGCGACTTGAGTAGCTCAGATGAATGTATAGGTTCAGGTTAAGACCCAAGGAAGTGTTGTGGCGTTTTGGTGTGCCGTCGAGGAATAAGAACGCTGTATGCACGAGCAAACAAGGCCAGAGAAAGTGTGTCGTTCGAAAGAGACGCTTCACTGCGCAGTATTGCCATTCAGAGGCTTCTCTCTCGGGAAGTGTCGAGTGTTATTTTATATGTAATGCATTTACACAAAAACTTCAGAGATTACTAATTATAAGTAGAAAATTATTAATAATAATTTAGAGTAAGATTTTTAATGCTAATAGTTATGCTATTTAAGTGCGAATGAGAAATTTTATAATTTATACATTTTGTAGCTGATGCTACATCTATATGTGTCAAGGGGTAGTTGAATAAGAAATGAAAAATATGGCTAACAATACAATTTGACAATATTGTATTGACAATAGGTAAGAAATCATACTGTGATAAAAATAAGTTTTTTCAGAAACTTGGTTTCCTCAATGTGTGTTCAAAAGGGTCTCGTTGATTCCAGAATGAAATATTCTTCTGATTTGGGGATATGAAAAATTTATTGAGCTCCAGTTGAAGAGTAATAATTGCAAGTGTCTCCGAGGGATGCCCAAGATTTTTTTTTTGTGAACATTACACTTCGTCAGCCGTGGTAAGGAGCCTCACGTCCTCTCTGACAAAGTTTTTCCAATAATGAAAAAAAAAATTCTCAGACTTCCATTCAAGATTAATTTATAGCGCTTTCAAGTCCTATGGGAGAAACAACACCATGACCATTTGGCGCAGCCAAGGCGGTCGTATGGTCGATGGATGGTTTCGAGTTGCGTGATAATGATCACGAGCAGCTGTTAGCGAATCTTGGTCCTTCAAGGCACAATATCGCACTTCTCCACGTTTTAAGCCCTTACGTTTTTACTCTTTTCAAACTCAAAGTACACCATGACAGTAAGCTATACCCGCTTCGATGCTCCGCAATTCAACTCATTGGTGAATGTAAGTGAAGACTGTCGTCCGATACATTTTCTTGATCAGCGATTATCATTGCGTCCCCGAGCGAGGAGTGAAATATCCAAGGTTTTTAATTTCGTCTCTCCTAACTTTACATCTAAGGGAGAAGTCTACCGAAAATCAAGGAAATGGCTGTAACGTTTGTTGTATTGGATCTTGATCTATGAATATTATTAGCAAACATTTGTATTTTTCGTAGTAAATAGGGGTCGTCTCTATAACTTTTTCCCACTTACGACATAATTTTGGGGACAATGGGGGAAAGGAGGAGGGAGAGTGCGTACTTAACAAGACGTCTTCTCAAAAAGTACGTATCATAGAGCAATGATTTGGGTGTCATTGGATGCGCAAAAAGTTGCTGCATGACGAGTCGAAGGATTATTTTGATATTCATGATAGTTTCTGAGTTACATAGGACAAATTTGTATATAAAGAACTACAGATTGGAAGATAGTCAATTTTTACAAAATAACTGTACCGTTCTTTCTATGGATTTAGATTTGTGAAAATTGGCATTCGTACGTTTGTTTGGAAATAAATAGGGGTCGTCTCCATAACTGTTTCCCATTTTCGCCCTAATTACGTAGATAATGGGGGAAAATGAGCGAGGGGGAAAATGGTTATTTTTTCAAAATCTATTTTCTCCGAGAGTTTTTATTGCAGAGCAAAGATTCAGGTACCATAGGATGTGCAAATAGCTGCTTTATCTACTGACAAGACTTTTTTAATTCATAGTAATTTTTGCTAACATCAAAAAGTCTATGGAAGAAATGCCTTTTTCATTTTTTTAATTTCAAAACTAAACTATTGCAAAGTTTAAAAAAATCCTTCGACTCGTCATACAGCAAATCTGCACATCCAATGACACCTAAATCATTGCTCTAAGATAGTAATTTTTGAGGAGACGTCTCTTGAAAAGTACGCACTGCCCTTTTACCCCCATTGTCTCTGAAATTATGTGAAAGTGGGAAAAGGTTATAGAAATGACCTTTATTTATTTTTGAAATACACAAATAAGCCAATTTTTATTGATCTAGATTCCGTAAAAAGAACGTTACAGTCAGTTCATTGATTTAGTTGATTTCAGCTTGGACGTCTCCTTTGACCAACCACTGCTGTCGTCTTCGTCTTTTTGTTCGTGTATCAATTCAAATCTCTATCTTGAGATAAAGATTATAAGTTAGTTCAAGCCTCTCTACCTAACAGGTACAAAAAAAAGCGTATCGAAGAGAAGAAGGAGGAAGGCACCATTTAGTATGGAGATAAGAGAATGAGTAGTCTATGCAGAAATGGCATAGAAACAGTAAGTTGAGTTTATGTTCATGAAATAAGATAAAAGTTGAAGAAGAAAGTCAGAGATGCTGAAAAACAGGACAGTAGTGAACCGAAAAAAAGCTTTATGTTGAGAAACATTTGAAATCAAATTGGTTGTAATGCACTTCTTGTCCTAATTCTTTTAAAGTTTGTTTCGTTTGAACCATTTACTCTGAATTAAATGTCAGTTTAAGGCTTTAAGCCTCCCTAAACGCAACTAAGGCGTTCCAAATAGAGAAGAGAGGAAGGCACCATTTAGTATGGATTTAAGGACATGCGGAGTTTATGCACAAGGTACACAGAAACAAAAAGTTAAGAAAAGTTCATGAAACATGATCAAAGATGAAGAAAGAAGTAGTAGGTGCTGAAAAATACTACAGCAGTGAACCGAAAAAGATAGTTCGTAAAACACAAAAAAACTTGTTTTATTTCAACAGAAGGAAGGCCTACCTAAACTTCAACTCGGGACTTTACATATTCCCCCAAGGAGCGCCAATTCCCATAGACACTGATTCCACTACGCTTCTCTCACTTTGATTTTATCTTTATTAAACTAACTTAAGACCTCATAACAACAACGAAGAAGCCATTAAGTACAGACTGTAAGAGACGGGCTCTCCGTGCACAAAGTGGGCTCAAACATGACATATTTAGGGCATATAAACAGCGAGTTAGGTTGCGACGGTCGGTTTGGTTAGGTTGGCAGTGACAGCATTAAAAAAGTCTATACAGTTCGATTATATTTCTATCCTTTGTAAAAAGCTTATAAAATATAATGAAATAAATAAAATGTTATTTCATTGAAACCGGTACGTAAATAAACAATTTACCTCACGGTACACATATGTACAAAAACGCAGTCAACGTGTTAAAGCATAGGAAAGACTAACTTGACTAACTTAAATTTAGTGTCAATCTTATGCCCTCTGAAGTGTACCCCAGCCAAAGAAACACGTCAAGAACAGGTGGTAGATACATTACGCTCACGTGAAATTACTGCAACACCGCGTTAGACTTCTGTATACTAGTTTTTTGTGTATGTGTCTGAGCATCGCCATATGAACTCAGTGCCACAGGAAAATAACGCTAACGCTCAAGCGGTAGCAAGTCAACGCTCTCTCCTGAACAAATAGTTATCAATAGGACCTAGAGCAAACCAAGGGCAAGATTTGCATTCAATTTTATAGCCGTGCAATGGGTTGCCGGTCAGCTAAGTTATTCCGAATTGGCTACGCTACACGTTGTCAAGTTCGTCTTTATTCAAGCCAAAATAAAGTTTTGTCTATTTCAAATAAAGCTTGGGCATTAAGATCACTCAACATCGAAAAAATTTGCAAGATTACTTTAAATAGCCAAATTTTATTTTAAAAACATCAAACTTGAAGATTTTGCTCACGCTGCCATCTGTACGCCATGACAACTCGAGTTGTTTGAAAATTCGTCCTAAATACCAGCAACAGCATTTTAGATGAACGGGTGCCTATGACTTTTTTCGCTCCCGTAGGTCATCTGTTTCAACTCTTTATATTCATCATGCGCTTGCTCTGTTAATAATTCACTTATTTGTTCACACTTCGGTTCCCCTTTCTTCATTCATTTCCAGAAGTTAAAATTTGATCACTTTTTCAAGCCCGATGTTGCTTGATGCTCCTTCCAATATTTTCAACAATTATCATGCTCCTCACCTACACAAACCGTCTTCATGATAACCACATCTATTCTGTTTTAACAATGGTCACTTGTTCAAACAGTAAAGTCCAACGCACTTTTCGAACACCTGTTGCTCCACAGCACCTCTGATTCTCTTTTTATAGCAAAACCTCAGCACCTCATACTAAGCAGTCGGAATATCACACCCCCACACATTCCTCCCATTGATGTCCGTCAACCTTGAATTAAAAAAATATGTATAATACTCCCTCTTCACGTGGTACTTTTCTTCCTCTACCTTCAGTCATTCTTCCTGAAATGGCACACGATCAGAATTGTAAACCCTCGTTACTTCTTCTTCCATTAGCACTTGAGCAATTCAATAACATTTGGCACCGCTCTCAGAATCATCCATGACATAGGCTCAAGTCATCTTCTAAATAAGGCACGTTCGCCCATTCATATTCAGTCACCGATCTTTGCAGCGTCGATTTGAAACAAATAGAAAACTTGAACGATTTTGTTCGGAAGCAGCGCTGAACATTAGGCTCTGATTGTTATTTGACTGTAAAGGTTCCGCGATGTACTACTAGAGGCAATATAACACAAGAACGTAAATGGAACTGCACGTCAACCTAACGCGACATCTCCGGTACCTGCCAACACATACAGCTTTCTCGCAGCTCACAATCCCAACACGATGGCTCTGAAATTTGAATCAAGACGTGGGACATCAAAAATGGAAAATATAACGAGGATTGCAAATCAGGCAAACACATAGTAACTCGGAGTTGAATGGGATATGATATAAATACAGGACATAATTACTACTTACTACACTAAGTTATGTCTTTGTAGCATTGAGTTTAAAATGCGATGCTCAGACACATACATAAAAAGGAAGTATACAGGAGTCTTGCGTGGTGTTACAATAATTTTACGTGAGCGTAATGTATCTACGAACTGCTTTTGAAGTCTGTTTTTTTTGGGTGAGGTACTCTTCAGAGGGCATAGGATTGACTCTAATTTTTAGTTAGGCTAGTCTTTCCCATGTATCAACACATCCCTTAAAGCGCTAGCTAGATCCTGCAAACTTTTTGCCCTATCAATACTAAAAACCAATGGCAATACCACTTGAATAAATTTTGCAACTTACAAATTAATTGTAATGATGAACTGATACATACGAGTAAATGTATCTGAAGTCAATGCACATTAAAAGGTGAACTGTAGGCTAAAAGTACACAGCAGTAGCAGCAAAAGTTCTTAAGTAAAAATACTCCAAATAAGATTAAATTAGATTAGTTCAGGCTCTCTTAACCACAACAGAACAGTTCCCATGAGACTAAGTAGGAAGGCACTGATTAGTAAAAAGGAATGTGAAATGTATGCACAAATTGTTCCGGCACACGATACCCTGCGCATAAAAACAGCTGGTTAAGAAGAATTAGGAAGAAAAATCAAAGAAAATACAGCGAAGATAGTAAGAAAAGTGATAAGAAGAGACCTACCTATGGCTTAAGTATCCTAAAAGTAACTTCCTTTGGGCGGCAGCCCCCATAGCGTAGCATGAACTAATCTAATAACTAATCGTATGCCTTCTGAGGAGTAAAGCATCCATTTTAAAATAAAAGCAAAGTTGTCTTCCGATCATTACTAAAGTCGCACTTACATATTAATTGAGCATTGTCACACATAGTGGAAGATTACAGTATATGTATGACATCCGTTCATAGCGCTACAACGAAGTTGTGCGTAAGATACGGCGCGAAGTTGCCTATGTATAAATGGAAAGAAAAAAAATGCCTATCGAGCTACCAAACTTGAACTCTAAACACAACGCTGAAAAATTTGTAGCCCCTCAGCCACAAGCAATCAATTTCACCTATAGAGTACAGGGCTTTAACATCTGCATACACAAGCAGCTGCTTCGAAGTCAATGTAGAGGTAATAATTTCAAACATGAAAAACTTAGGATACACATTCAGAGATATACAGGGTGTCCACAAAAAATCTTTCCACTGACCGATGTATGTATACATGATACCGGAATCGTATATCAGAATGAAACTGTTGCATGGTTCCGGTATCATACGTACATGTATCGGTCAGTGGATACATTTTTTGTGGACACCCTACGTAAGACCTTCCCGACAAACACGCGGGCGATTCATGATACGAGAACTCTTCCTATTCAGAGATAAAATTATCATAGTTCAAACCATAACCACACGACACTACCGCTCAAATCATTGAGCATTGCAATCGAGACTCGCACGGAAATAAAATCATCTAAATCAGTATTTAACTTACTATAGAGTTTCACTAAATTTGCAAATTTTGGTACCTAGGAGCAGATCATGTCTAATTTTTTAATTTTTTCTGAACTATTTGTGATTTGAAATCACGTACGCTTTTATATGTATACATTTATTCCCTACAAGCGTTCAATCTTAAACTTCAGTTACCATACAGGAATGAAATAGGTTTAATTTGCAGTTCCTACAAACAGAAATGCTGGCAGTGAGTTTACTAGACATATTTTCCTTCCATCATGATGAAACCCAACGAGAATAGGGATAGAAAGAAGATGCAAACTTATTCAGAACAACCGAAGCTAACTGGAATCCTCATTGTCCTTTAAGTTTACTACAGGGTTCCGTCGTTGAATCTTTATGACTTCCTCGATAAGAAGGTTGATACCTTTGTTAATGGAATTGATGACTTAAGGCCACCATCCCAGGCCCTTGCCAGATGCTCTCAATTCCATGGTCATTTTGCATGTTTTTGTTGTAAAAGGACCCTTAGGTGGTAGACTATTCGTTCCTAAAATTTTATGGCGCTACGGAAAATAATTCCCCCCCCCCCCCCGGGGGGGGGGTAAGGCGACCAAACTTTTTCAATTTTTCCGATTTTGACCCCACATAAAAAGAGAACAAATAGGAAATGGAAAAAAAGCTCAATGTGAGTTTGTTAGAAGTGTTCCAAGGATTCTAAAACTGTCTTTGCTTTTGTTCTAGCATCAAAACTGAAGGAGGAGTCCCATTTTGAAATATCAATATTAGTGAAATATCAGTACCTAAAAACCAATATGTCAAATTTTTGCAAAATCTAAGGCCTGAATCAAAAAAATGAATAGAATCAATTGTGTTTATTTTCAAAGATTACATATCATAGTCAAATTTTATAAGAATCAGACTGAAAATAAAAAAAATCATTTTGTTGAAAAAAATGATAATTTATTTTTTATTTTTATTTTTTTTGAAATCACAATTCACACTTCGAACATGAAGTTATGTATGGAAATTATCAAAATAAAAATTAAAACTGCATTCAATTACATCAATTGTTCATTATATTACACTTCAACACAAAATTTTATTTTTTGCTTATACACAACACTTTGAATTTTCAACATTCATCCTGGGACTAGTTCTCGAGTTTTGATCCTAGAACAAATCCAAAGACAGTTTTAGAATCCTTAAAGCATTTCTAACAAACGCTCGTTCGGTTTTTTTCAAATTCGAATTCTTTAAAAAAATATAAAGCTCTAAACCCAAAAAAAAGTTGCTGATTTTTGAAATTTCAAATTTTTTTTAAAAAATAGAAAAAATTTGAATTTGAAAAAAACTGAACGAGCGTTTGTTAGAAATGTTCCAAGGGTTCTAAAACTGTCTTTGTTTTTGTTCTAGCATCAAAACTGAAGGAGGAGTTACAATCTGAAATTTCAATAAAAATATACCAAAAACACATTTTTCGTCAAAAAAAAAAGTAAGGCCTAAATCGAAAAAATTACAAGAGTAAAAAAGGTTTACTTTTACAAAATACATATACTGGCCAACTTTCAAACGAACCGGACTAAAAAAGTTGAAAAAGTGGGATGGTTTCCTTAAGACTATGTTAGTAGCAAGCTTGAACGTGTATGCATTGATTTTTTGCTGTCACGCTGATGGATGCTGTTGTATAGTGGTACGCTCTTGGGATATTTATGGAGGTTCCGGCTGCGGAGATTTATGAGTCTCGCTCGCTCGGAGTTTCCGGCGGAACCGCCGATGCGCGCCTGGTATTTACAAGCGCCGGATAGGTCGGAAGCGCGCCTACTGCCGGGCGGAAGTTCATTGTTCGAACTAGACTTAAGAGCAAGCTGTGTGAACTTGAGATCAGTGCAATACCAGTAGTCCTGCTGTACGTTTTGCTATCCTCTTGCCTAGTTTACGGCTAGGCTAACCGATCTACAAGTGCTGTCCAGTAAACCTTATATCTTGCTGAAATTCCAAGATATTACAATTGACGACGAGGCTTCGAACTTGCGAAGTGAATTTGAACTTTAAAAGTGCTCTGAAATTAAGATGGCGTATTCTACAGTCAGCTGCCCTCCGTTCGACGTGGAAGTAGAAACAGTGAGTGAATTCTTGGAGCGCTGGAAAGTACAAAGTGCAGACGCTCTTCAGAAAGCAGGAAATAATGGCGGTAAAAAAGCTAGTATTTTAATCAAAACTTTGCCTGTAAACAAAATTACTGATCTACAATGAAGAATTAAACCTACGTTACTCACTGAGGCTACATATGAGGAACTTGAAAAAAAATTAACACAGCAATTTGAAATTAAAAAATCCATCGTCGGTGCATCGGTTACATTTCTAAATAGAAAACAAGGTGCTAATGAATCCATAGAAAGTTATGCTAAAACGTTAAATGACTTAGCATCTGCATGCAATTATGGTAATTGCTGTCGTGATCGTTTATTAAGAGATGCCTTCGTGGCTGGGCTACACTCAGCGCAAATTCTCAGCGCGGTTCTACAGAAGTGCGATAGCAAGTCCTTCAACGAATGCGTTGAACACGCAAAACTTATCGAACAATTAAGCTCCGACGCTCAAGATATCATTCGTAAGGATTCATCTTCATCGTATTTCACTACAGAAAAACTCCCGCCGAACTACATATGCATTCGCTGCGGAACCAAGCAAAAGCATCTTGCAAAGAATTGCTATGCTTTGAAATTGAAATGTCACACATGTGGAAAATTAGGCCACATCTCTAAGGTTTGCAAATCTACAACTGCAGCTCGGCCTCCTCCTGCTATGCCTACACGAAGGGGACCTACACAAGGAAAATTTGACGCAGCTCGCACTTACACAGTGCAGTCGGGAAGAAGCGGTTGCTGTGGCAACGTTGGGAGAGAAGACGTGTTAATGAAGAATTCACGGATGCCTCTACAGAAGAACGAAGCTGTGTTGCAAAAACCTGGGAACGAAGGTGGTGACGGTAATCATCTACATGAGTGTTCTGATTATTCCCTAAATGATTCTAATTTTTTAGAGTAAACACCACTGTAATTCCCGTCACTAAAGAGCCCACTATGATTGCATGCAACTTAAATAGTAAACCTGTTGAATTCCTGTTGGATAACGGCAGTGCCGTGTCAACTATACGTAAAAGAGATGCATCAAAGTTGGTGCTGTGGTAAATCCTACATGCAGCAAAATTCTCGGGTACAGTGGTGTCTCGGTAAACCTGCTTGGTCAAGCTTCAATAACTGTCATGTACCATAATGTTAGTTTTAATCATAAGTTTCTCATTGTGGAGGATGATAGATTCAACTTACTGGGCCGAGATATTTGTTCTAAACTGAACGTAAACATTGTCATTCCTGATAAATACGACTCCATAAATAAAACGGATTGTCATAGTTTGCCGAAAAGTTTGTCGTTGAAATATGACGAATATTTGTCATCTGATTCACAGTCTAACGTTAAAGAGACAGTTCATCTTGATGTGTTGCCTAATGCAGTTCCTGTATTTTGTAAAGCACGCCCGGTTCCTGTAAGACTAAGAGACTCTGTCAAAACCGAACTGGAACGCTTGCAGAGTATGGGCAAAATCACAAAAGTGTATGATAGCCAATGGGCATCTCCTACCGTTAATGTTCTAAAGTCTGACGGCAGTGTGAGAATCTGTGGAGATTTTTCAGCTTCCATTAATAATTTTCTGAATCCAGTTCAATCTGTACTACCTGTTATTGATGATGTCATTTCTCAAATCGGAGACGCTAAGTTTTTCTCAAAAATTGATTTGTCTAACGCGTTTTTGCAAATTCCGTTGGACGAAGAATCAAAGAAAGTTACGACCATTAACACCTCTGAAGGTCTATTCATGTACAATTACTTACCTTATGGTCTACGTGCAAGCCCCGGCATTTTTCAAGCATTCATGAATAGGACTCTGTCTGGCATCGATAACATCATTGTGTACCAGGATGACCTCCTCATTTTGACCTCGTCATATGATGCTCATTTGGAAGTTCTTGACAGGGTCCTGTCTGTCCTAAAAAACGCGGGAATTCGCCTAAATCTGTCTAAATGTGCCTTTCTAACTGATCGTGTGTCTTATCTAGGGTACGTTTTCGATAACAAGGGTGTTCACCCTAACTCTGAGAAAGTAGAAGCTATTCTCAATGCTCCTGTTCCTAAAAACCTCAAACAGTTGCAAGCTTTCATCGGATTGTGTAACTTCTACAGTCGTTTTGTACCCAACTTTTCTAATGTCATGCATCCTCTGTATTCGCTGCTTAAGAAAAATGTACAGTTCCGGTGGACTCCAGAACAGGACGAGAGTGTCCAGAAAATCAAGAACATCTTTCGTTCGCATAAACCTCTAAAGTTGTTTGATCCCAACCATGAAACTCTTCTTGAAACTGATAGTTCGGGTTATGGAGTTGCTGCCATACTCATGCAACGCGTTAGTCCTTCTCATGATTGGTGTCCGGTTCAATTTGCTTCGAGATCTCTGAATAGTGCGGAACAAAACTACTCTAACATTGAAAGGGAGAGCCTTAGTGTGGTTTTTGGCGTGGAGAAATTCAAGAAATTTCTACTTGGTGCTAAGTTCATTATCCATAATGATCAGAAACCTCTTTGTAAACTTTTTGCACATGACAAGGGTGTACCTCTCAACTGTTCCGCTCGAATTCAGAGATGGGCTCTTAGACTCTCCCAGTTTGACTATGTTTTCAGATATTCGAAAGGCAAATGTAACGTAAATAGCGATTGTCTCAGTAGGCTGCCACTACCTACGACTGTAAGGGAGCTAGAACCGTACGAAATGATTTTTGCTGTGAACACTCTTGATAAAACTCCTGTCACGTGTGAAAATATAAAAACTCATACTGATATGGATAGCGAAATATGCCAACTTAAACAATACATAAAGTTTGGCATGCCTCCTAAACCTGATCCCAATTTTTCAAAATTTAAGAACCTGCTACCTCAGATGACCATCATGAAGGGTTGCATACTTTATAAAGAACGGGGTTTTATTCCCAAGTCACTGCGTAGTTTAGTCCTTGAAACATTTCATGATGGACATCCTGTCATTTGTGGCATGAAATCGTTGGCCAGATCTGTTATTTGGTTTCCCGGAATGGACAAAACTATCGAAGACATCGTAAAATGTTGTCCCCAATGTCAATTAAATCGAGCAAAACCTAAGTCCAGAAATGTAGAATGGCCTACTCCTTCTCGTCCTTTTGAACGCATTCATGTCGATCACTTTTTCTACGAGAATAAAATTGTTTTCATTGCTGTAGATGCATTATCTAAATATATTGAATGTGAAGTGGTACCATCCACGAGTGTGTCAGATACTGTCGATGCGTTGAGAATGATTTTCAGCAGAAACGGGTTGTGTGATGTGCTCGTAAGTGACAATGCTTCTAACTTTTCGTCTCAAGACTTCAAAGATTTTCTTATTTCCAACGGCATTGAGCACCTCACACCTCCGCCCTACTCTCCAGCAAGCAATGGTCAAGCTGAGAGGGGGGTAAGAGTCATTAAAGACTTGTTGAAAAAACTATCTTCTTCCGAATCGTTCAAATCCCGTCTAGCGAAAGCATTATTTCAATCGCATTGTATTCCGCATAGTGTTACAAAAATTGTTCCCTCTGTTGCGCTGAACAATCGTAAATTTGTTACTTCCAAAGATAGAGTTCATCCTAAATTTTCTGTGTCCAGGTCTAAGCCTATGTATGTAACTCAATTTGATGTCGGGGATCATGTTCTCGCTCTGAATTTAAGAAATGGTCCCAAGTGGTTGAAGGGAATTATTGTTAGTAAAGTTGCCGTTAATATCTTTCATGTTCAAATATTAGCATTAAATGTAATCTGGAAGAGACATTCAAATCAGCTGTTACACAGTAGTTTGGAATCTACCGGGAGTGGAGCAGCAGAGACTCCTGCTTTTCAGCCTGTTAACAGCTCTCCTGAGCAAAATGAACCTCGTAGATCAGGCAGAATAACCAAACCTGTAATACGAATAGGTTGTTGAGTTCCTCCTTCCCTTTGTCACATATTCATCTAAAGGGAGGGAAGTTGTTGTATAGTGACGCTCTTGGGATATTTATGGAGGTTCCGGCTGCGGAGATTTATGAGTCTCGCTCGCTCGGAGTTTCCGGCGGAACCGCCGATGCGCGCCTGGTATTTACAAGCGCCGGATAGGTCGGAAGCGCGCCTACTGCCGGGCGGAAGTTCATTGTTCGAACTAGACTTAAGAGCAAGCTGTGTGAACTTGAGATCAGTACAATACCAGTAGTCCTGCTGTTCGTTTTGCTATCCTCTTGCCTAGTTTACGGCTAGGCTAACCGATCTACAAGTGCTGTCCAGTAAACCTTATATCTTGCTGAAATTCCAAGATATTACAGATGCTAAGAAACTATTTCTTAATGTAGCGTTTTCTTTGCATGTCCAATGAGAGATGGCGCTACAGCCAGCCCATGCTTTAATGAACCGGAAAACAGCTCCGTCCTTTGTGTGAGTGCAGACGCTTTTATTCCAGTAGAGATATATAAGGCTATTTTTAACACCGTTTCGAAAAAGGGCCGAAGAGCTGTAACGTCTCTGTGAGATACCAACTTCAGATGTTGCTTTGAGATGAACTATATAAGCTGAATGTCATTTTTGAAGGTTGAAATAAGAGAAAATTCAAGGTAAAACACAATATCATTCGAACGTGATGAAATATTTTGTTCTTAAAACTTTGCAGGCGATTTTCAAATAAATTTTCTTGAGCCTTACGATTGCCAAAACCATGCTCGAGCTGTTCCGAATCAGTAAGAGTTGAGTGCCAATCCGAACAATATTTCATTGTGTTTTAAGCCTTCATTTGATTTAATTTTTGCACAATAATGAAACAAACTAATCAAATGTATAAGTTCCATGATTCACTGGCTTGTTAAATACTCTTTTTTACACGCGAAACTGAAGTGTCGGTAAGTAATTTCACAACTAAAAACTGAAAAAGTCCAGTTAACTCAACCACAGTAAACTCCAGAAAGCAGTTAGGTGTATTCAATTCAAGAAATAACGAATATAGGTCTTAGAGTTGAAAATTGCAGAAATATCAAAATATCAAGCGCCTTCCATTAAATTTACCTCAAAATTTCATCGAAAAATTAAATATAAATTAGATATAAAAGTTTGTAGGCGTGGAGCACCAGGGGAAACACTTCAAGACACCGTCAACTCGGATAAAAGTTTCTTCTGATAAAGCTTCATTTTTTAAAAGACAAATAGAGCTTCTGCTGTGTAGATCTTGAAAACCTCGAGCACGACCGACAGATGGAAGAAGAGGCGGCGCGGATTGTTGAACCCGATTCTGCCAACACCACCATACCTTCGCGTCGTACACCAGGGTCCCAAGACCTGCACAATACGAATTTCAAGCGCCTTCAAAGAGAAAACCATAATCAGATTTGCAAGTGTAGCGTTGGATTCCCCATAGGATCCGATATTAGTAAATTTTGGCTAGCTAACGCATAACATTTCGTTATCAAAATTGACTTGAAGTCAAATTCAGTGTTATATATGTTGGTATATTCGCAATCATCAGTTCTCAGCCTCACCGATAAAAAACAGCTGTTCGTGAATTTACTGTGAATAAAATGACTGTTAATCGCTTTCAATTTTCGGATTCGAAATTACACAGCTCTGAATTTTGCATTTAAGAGCACCATCCCAGGCTCCCGTCGCTCCAATGAGCATTTTTAACGTTTTTGTTGGAAAAGGACTCTTAGGTGGTGGACTATTCGGTCCTAAAATTTTATGGCGCTACAGACACTAGATCCCCCCACGGGGAGATAAGAGGACAAAAATCTTCAATTTTCGATCCAATATAAAAAGAAAACAAAACGGAAAATGGAAAATTTTACAAAGTACTTTTGTTAAAAATGTTATAAGGATTCTAAAACTGTCTTTGGTTTTGTTCTAGCATGAAAACTCAATGAGGAGATACGTTTTTAAATATCAATACAAATGAGCTAAAAAACCAATACGTCTAATTTTTTCAAAAACTAAGGCCTGAATAAAAAAATGAATGGAATAAATTGTGTTTCTTTTCAAAATTTACATATAGTAGTCAAATGTCATAAGAATCACACTGAAAATAAAAAATTTCATAACTTTTATAAAATAAAATAAATTTATTTTATTTTTTTATGAATAAATTTATTTTATTTGTTTATTCATGAAAATTACAATTCACAGTGTGAATATGAAGTTATGCATGGAGATTATCGAAATAAAAATGAAAACAGCATTCAATTACGTAAATTTTCCATTATATTACACTTCAACAAAAAATTTTGTTTATGGCTTATACCAAACACCTCTAACTTTCAACATTCAAAACTAACAACTCATTGAGTTTTGATGCTAGAACAAAACCAAAGGCAGTTTTAGAATCCTTGGAACATTTCTAACAAAAGTATATTGGATTTCTTCCAAATTTGAGAGAAAAAAAAGTTATATAGCTCTAAACCCAAAAATAATTCTCTTTGATATAATGATACAAGATCGCTTATCACAAAAAAAATTCAAAATGTTAAAATCTTACATTATACTTTTGTTAAAAATGCTTCAAGGGTTCAAAAACTGTCTTTGGTTTTGTTTTAGCATCAAAACTCAATGAGTTGATACGTCTTGAAATATACATAAAAATGTACCAAATAAATAATTTTTCGTAAAAAAATTAGGCTTAAATCGAAAAAGTGGCATGAGTAAAAAATTTTACTTTCAAAAAATACATATACTGGCCAATTTTCAAACGAATCAGACGAAATAGATTCAAAAATCCGGATGGTGACCTTAAGCAAGTGTATTCGTGAAAGCAATTCGAGTACTCGTGCATCTTTTGATTTGCATCTTCCACTGTTGTGGAAATAAACATTTATAGAGCTGAAATACATTGTTCTGTCTGGTCCCCAAACCATACTGACGAAAGCTCTGCTAACAGGAAATACTCGGTAAACTTGTTGCGAATGGAAGTAAAAACTCGCATGCATGAAAATAAAAACTCGGTTGGAAAGTGAAATCTCGCATGCATAGTTCTTTGAACCCAATCTTTCACATAGTTTTGAATGAATCAGATTAGGTAAGTTAGTTTAAGCCTCCCTAACCACAACAAAGGCATTCCAAAGAGAGGACGGATGCATCCACCATTCAGCATAGAGTTAAGGAAACGAGAAATCTATGCCCAAAGCAGACAAAACAATAAGTTTATGAAAGTAGATGTAACTTGAAGGTAGTAGGTACTGGAAAACAGGCCAAGTGAACCGAAAAAAGATGTTCCATAACAGAGTAAAAAACTTGATGCATTAAAAAATATGAATCCCTACCTAACCTTTAGCTTAGCTAAGAACCAAACATATTCCCCCTAGGAGAGCTAACTCCCATAGATACAATAGATGCATCTCCTCGGGTAGTATTTAAAGTAAAATTGTGTTCTAGCTCAATTTACCTAGTCTTACAACGTTCAACAATAGCAATAAACTACTAATATCCGCTTTAAAGCAATACCGCAAGCCTGTATCTCACTGAGCCACAATTGTTCTTAGGCCGTTTCTTAGACTAGTTAAAATGTCAATATATTTTTACTTAAACAAATGATTGATTGATTATAAATTTGTTTTAGCCTCCCCTTACCACAACAAAGTTGTTCAAAGGGAGGAAGGATGAATGCACCATTCAGTATGGAGTTAAGGGAACGTGGAATCTATGCACAAAGCGTGTTCCTGCAAATGTCCCGTGCGCATAGAAATAGTAAGATAAGAAGTTTATGAAACAAGATAAACGTTGAAGAAAAAAGTCAGAGGTGCTGAAAAACAGGACAGCAGTGAACCGAAAAAAGGGGTCCCTAACAAAACAGAACAAAAAAAAAACTTCATTTCAACTAAAGGAAGGCCTACCTAACTCTCAGTTCAGGACCTCACATTTTCCCCCTGGTAGCGTTAATGCCCATATATCCATATATACAATAGTTGTACCCCCCCTCCCAGGAGCTACTCAAACAAAACCTCAACTCCTAAGAAATAGAATTTCGCCCCGGTTCAAAAGCTCCGAGGCTGGCTGTAGTGTTACCTACATTGGACACACAACGAACACGCTTGAAGCAAGATGTATGCAGCATAGATACATTTCAGTAGCAATCATCAGCTTAACAGCACGGACCATTTCATGAATGCTCTAATCTTAGCTACTATTTAAAAATTCAGTCATCCATTACCTCAACAACATGAACACCTACGCACCGCCATACTAATAGATGATAGAACTTTGTAACAAAATTGAAGCAAAATAAGAGTTTGTTAGCTTTGACTGTTCTGATGAGAGTTCAGTCTTATGTTTCGAAAAGCTCTCTCGTATCCATTTGGATAGCATTGGTACTGCTACTCGTAATGGCAGAGGTCTCTAAACTTTCCAGCCTTAACTAGCCAGTATGGGCTGAAGGCAATATTGTTTACCAAGTTCCAAGGGCCAAAACCGTTTTAAAATTCCTGCCATTATCCATTATTTTTAGAGCAAACGCCGAGTACCTACACGCTATTAGCTGTCTCGGGCCACAGCTTGGATCTCTCGCAAACAAAATCGGAGTATTTCTATTCAAGAGATCAATAAATAAACTTCCTGATGATGGCTGGAGTACACAGCCACAACATATCTGTATTTGAACGCGTGGGCGTTTTTCTTTCACAAAAGTTACAGACAAAAATTCGGTAGTAAATAAGTAAAAATTTGCCAAAATCGTGAACCTGTGCGGTGGCTGATTGAAGAAGTTCGATATCAGAACCACGAAACCCCTTATACGTACCGGAAATGAGGGAGATGTGTACACGCTCGATAAGCCTACGGTTCACGAACATAGGTCTGGTTACTATCGAAGGTGTCGGTACAAATAACTCCATCCATCTTTGAGGACACAAGGTTTACTAAATGACATCACAGTTAACTTACACACAACTTTTGTAAGCCGTCGAGAACATACTGATAAAATAACTCCTAAAATATCCAAGCAAAAATGCGCATTGCTGATGATCCTGTTCATTATTGCTGCGAATTACTGGAGGCAATACAGAAACGAACCACTGGTATGAAAGTTATCTTAACCATTTTAGACTGCACTATGAGATTGAAACAATCACTTTTGGCATAAATAAATATCAAAGAAGATACTCCGTTTCCGTACAAAGTTTGACTCCTCTCAGGACAAAGTGATACGTGTCTAAAAATGTGTCAGAATAAACAAAAATCTTAACTTTAATCTTATTCTCTAGAATGAATAACACGGGGGTGCCCGCGAAATAGCCTGCAATCCCCACTTCCTCTATTTCAAAATTTACATTCATTTCTTCACAGTTTGCACAATAGTTCGTCAGCAGACAACGAAAACTGGATATAAGGTTATCAGGTGAAAGAAAAAGATGAAGGTACGCTGAGAGCGATAATCGAGAAAGAGAACTATAGAAAGTTCTTAGAAGAAGAGGCTGGGTAGAGTATAGAGGCTGGGCACCAAAAAAAAAAGTGAGGGCAACTACTTAAATACAACGTTAACAGGTAAAACCCAAAAGCAAAATTTTCACGATAAAACTTACAGTGCACTGCTTCACCAGTCTTCTAATAGCAGGGAGTCTATGAGCCTCTTGGAGAGAATGGAGGTGTGCTCTTTGGATGCTACCTTGCGACATAAACTCAACAGAGGAGGTAGATCGCTTTGAGCTTCGGAACACGAGATGGTAGGTCTTGTTAGCCACTCCTCGGGGTCTTCATCGCAACTGTCGTCGCTGTCTACAAAACTGAAAGACGATCGACGTCTGGAACTACTTCTGGAGTCACGCGAAAGCTGTTCGGAGACATAGGACTTGCTCGAGTTACTGACCTCATGAGAAGGTTTAGTGTTGGTGACGTCAGTCTTAGATGCGGACGCAGATGATTCAAGAACATCATTAACGATGATGGGAGAATCTGGGCTATCTTCAAGATCTACAACAGGAATCTCTTGCATCACAATATTTGATGCAGGCGTGCAATATGCACCTGGAGATGATAGACGTTCTCTTATTGCAGACAATTTCTTAAGGCGAGTAACTCTTAGAGGTTGAGTAATATTATTAGCTGGAGCTGGCGATACACAAGCAAAGTTATTGTGTGATTCAGTGTTATGGTTATCCGACTCACTACTCGTGAAATCGCCTGACTTACTACTGAAGGATTTGTCTTTGCCGGCCGAGTGGTGAACTGCTGTCACAGTAGTTGTCTCTGTTATTTTTCTTCCTAATGAGGGAGGCGAATTTAGCTCACTTTCCACTGTGTTTAGGCTTACAACTCTTTGTTTTGAAGAGGAACTATGATCAGGGGACTTCTGCTCATTTCTGAATGTTGTCTTTGGGCTTGAAACTCTTTGTTCTGGAGGAGAGCTAAGTTCTGGTTCTTGGTCCATAAATATGAAGGAATTGGGCGGAGATGACGACTCTTCAGAAGGATCAGCCACGGTTTCCAGCATTTTGAGTTTTCCTTCAGATTTATTTCTCTTTTCCCTATCAGACTGCAGTGATTTCATCTTCGTGTAAACGGTTGACTGTGACGTTTTTTCGATTGATACATCGGTAGAATATTCACAAGTATCACGGCGGGGATGTTTACAAGTCGAACTGACATTCAGAGCTTCTTCACTTAGAGAGTAACTCTCATTTTTACGTCTTATGGGCAAACTAACGGGATCAATTTCATTGGAAACATTCTCAATATTCACCATAAACGGCGATAGCCTGGACAATGTGACACTGCAATTACTCACAGAAACTTTAGATTGCAACAAAGAATCGCTAATGAATGTAGAATTTGCTTCAGCTGCAGAGTTTTGTGCATTGCCATCTAACACTGGCGTAGAAGGCGCCAAAGTATCTGAAGAAACCTTTCTCTTGGGACTTTTTGAGGTTTCAACAACATTTTGTCCCGCGTTCAAACTTAATTTGGAAGTTAATTCTTTGATATACTTCATTTCGCTGTCAGACAACCGCAACTCCTCAACGTAAGATTGAGGCTTAGCTTTGGCCACTAAATCTTTCCAACAAATAAAATTAGGTTCCTGTCTACAAATAGACTTAGGAGTATCATGCCTGTAATCCGAACGCCCTTCATTACCGTTACAAGAGTCAACTCTTTGAGTATGAAAAGCATGGAAGGAAGTACCCAGATTTACACCAGATGGGCTCATTTCATTATTGGGAACAGTAACGAGCATCGAAGGCTCAGCATGAACAGGATCTTGCCGAGGGTTTTCATTTTCACCCTCATGAAGTTGGTTCCCTATGTGGCCATTTCTTCCCAAATCGTCAGACATCTCACCACTCTCCTCATAAATGACCGAGAGTTGGGTAGGATGTGAGATGAATGGTTGACTGTAATTAGTTTTCTCCCAATCCGTTGAATTGCTGTCTGTCTCACAGTCAGCAGAGATGAAGTGGTAGTAAATAGCATCTCTGAAATTTAGGTTCTGGGAAGCCACTGCAGCTTTACACGCTTCAAGACTATCAAAAACTCCATGAGAACAATCTTCAAAGAGGACGACAAAGGTTGATGTCTTACTGTTGCCAGAAATGGACGTTCTTGGTTTCACTCCTGTAACAGTTCTCACTTCCCCTGCATGAGACTGAGGATTTTTCAAAACGTGCAAGCATTCCTTTAGTGCATTCTGCATCTTACACGAATAATTGAGATCTTCTAACCCACACTCGAATTGGTTCATCATTGAAGCTTTATGAGTATTGACCAAGGGATTCACAAACGAGCTAGGTGCACCCGCAACAAAGGACGAGTCACTGCCTCCACTGATGTATGCTTCGTCTGTGTCACTTCTTTGGACATCATCCAAAGTGTCGTTAGCAGACGGAAAGTCAACGTTGCAATTTTGTCTTTTATCAAACTTCCTAGAACTTTTACCCACAAATCCACTTTTCTCAGAAGTGCTGGTAGGGAATTCTGGTAGCTTAAAACTGACAGAAACACTTTCTGTACATGGAACAGGAGATGATAATTCCATTGCAAAGTAATTTTTGGGTTGAACTCCACGAATGTTCATGCCGATGCATGAATTGTTAGACTTAGACAGACTAACTTCAAGATATTTGCCAGCATTTTCAATTCCAGGTAACAGAGGAACTTGACGACTATTCTGGTTACCTGAAAATTTATCATCACAACGAGCTGACGATATCTCAGAAACATTAAACTGCTGGCTAATGTCATTGCAAAACATATTCTTGGAGCGCAAACGTGATCTTGTGAAAGGGTACGACCATCTCCTGGAAAAAATATTTCTGCAATTATGCTGCCTCAGGCTTGGAAATGAACGAGTTCTCTTTAAATTAGGAAGTGATCGCGCAAGTGCCTTCTTACGGGTCCGTGAAAGCTCGTTCAGGGCATTCATACTGCATTCCAATGTCAAGGGAACATCATCTCTGCAGGCTAATCTGTTCAAATGGCTTGACTGGTTGAACTTCATCCTATTATTTCTGGCACACTTTGAGGCACATTCATTCTTCTTCTTCTTCTTCTCAGGCATTTTATTATCAGACGATTCACAGTTTTTACTGAACTTCTCTGCACCCGTCTTTTTCATGCTGCTTAAGTTCAACCTTGAGTTTGCATACCCTTTTCTTTGGGTCTTTTTGTTCCGTTTGTGTTGCTGGGAGCCCCTTTTATTCTTACCAGAATCTGAGACATTTAATGCAGCAGTGTCTTGGTTGAAATTACGGTGGTGACATGAATTTGGTGGTGAAATCCTAGTAACATTATTCCTTAAATTATAACGTGAGCTTTTAGTCTGCCTCCGTGGTTGAGATTCATTATTTTCAGTACTCAACAACTCTGGCAAATAGCTCTGAGGATTCAGCAGCTCAGCAACTGATAGAGAGTTATCTTCCGCATCTGCATTAATTTCACTGAAGTTTAGACTTAAAGATGTTCTATTCAACTCGCTCTTTTTTATCTGTTTCTCAATTAACTTCTGCTTCTTTTCCTTGCGCTGCTTGAGTTTGTTGAGACGGTTGAGCTTCGAGGGAGAGAGAGGCAACGCATCCTCTTCTTCAACATGCTTCCTGAGATACTTTAGAGTAGTTTGCGTCCACTCATCTTCAGGGTACAAGTCTTTCAAAGTGACATTAGGAGCCTCAATATTAAAGCTCTTGCATGTGTATTTCTCGATGACAGAGTCCAGAAAAAGTTGAGTTTGCTTTGCCGAGGTTTGCCTCAAGGACTGGTGGAGTGCGACGAAAGTTTCGTCCTGGAAAGTAAGGTACAGTTTAGAAGCCGGCTAGAAAATAACAAGCATTGCACCATGAAAGTACTAACTTCCAAGAGGCTCAACTGCTGGGGTGTGTACAAAATTGCACTGAAATTGATGTTGATACGAGATTTACGCAGTAGGGCAAAACAGTACATGTCGATTGAATTGTCAGATTCCACATTTCTAAACCACGTATAATAACAAAAATTGGACTATTTATACACACAGGTATAAAAAGGTTAATAATACATCTAAAACCCACAAATGTTTGATAGGAAAATTTATGGCAACATGTATAATAAATAAGTCAACAAAAGTTTACAACACATTTCAATACATTAAATCATGCTTGGTTGCACAGCCTTTATTATTAATTATGGCTTCAAGACATTTAGAATAGTTTACTAACAGCCTTTTAGAAGTTTTAGGTGTTATATTCCATTCCTCAATACAAATTTCTTCCAGTTCAGCAATGTTATTGGGACCTCTCTTCTAAATCTTCGATTTCAATTCCATTCACAAGTTTTCGATTGAATTCATGTCCGGGGATTGACTTGGCCATTATTATTATTATTATTATTATTGTAATTGTTTAACCACCGTTACCACCAAGTGATCCGCACAGTGAGTTGCAGTAGCATATTACATTTCAAGCACAATTTAAACTAAAATTGTAACTGGCATCACTATTAACTTACATGGTCTTTATAATTTACAACTCATGGGAGATTAGATTACATAGAATAAGTCAGCTTCTTGGAGAAGCCTATAGAGGGCTCCCCCCAATTCAACCGGGCCAGAGTCTCCCAGTAACTCGCTCATCACCACCTCACTCTGACCGAAGTAACGGCGTCTTAGTGCAGCATATCGTTGGCACTCTGTGAGAATGTGTTTTACACTCACAGTAACTTGACACTGGTGACATTGCGGCGGCGCAGTCCTGTTCATCAAATACTCGTGCGTTAGAAGTGTATGTCCAATACGGAGGCGACACAGCTTTATTGTCTGGAGGGGTTGTGTCGTGTCCTTAATTTCCCGGAGTTTGTTCTCAGTCACTTCACGCCAGTCATGGTTTCAATTTTGATGGACGAGTCTTTTAAAGGCACATGCAAAGTCTCCGCGAGGCATTCCTTTGCGTATCTGGCGCTCTCGTTGGGTGGCAGACTGTGCAGCCTCGTCAGCTCTCTCGTTCCCCGCCACACCCACATGGCTAGGCACCCAGCACAATGTATAATTTTTTCCGATCTCAGTCATCAGCGTTAAGATCTGCGTTATTATAGGATGGGTGTTGCAGGGTTTTATGATACTTTGTAGGGCACTACGACAGTCTGAGACGATTGTGATCATACTCGTATCCACCGCTCGAGATGCGCGCACCGCGGACAGTATTGCACACAACTCAGCTGTGAACACCGAAGCCACTGATGAGAGTTTGACCGCTAATATGTTTTACCCATGGACGGCTGCATATGCTGTGCCATGTTCAGTTTTAGATCCATCGGTAAAAAAGACAGCTGTTTCAGAGTGACGTACAAAGTGTTCGAGGAAGAGGGCTCTGGATGGGGCCGCTCCAAGCAGTCGCTTACGCAGGTCAGCCAGTTCACTGCACACAGCTACTGGGGGAGAGACCCACGGCGCGATGGGGGAGACGCTCTCCTGAGCCACGCACTCCAGTGAGATGTCATAGTTCCTTAGTATAGTTTGCAGGCGAACATAAAATGGTTTGGGGTTTCTTTCCTTTGCATGCAGGCGTCCCGAAGCACAGCGAATTTTTGAGAGAATTTGTTGAGCAGGATCAGTGAGCAGTCTAAGGTAGTAGTTTACGATCTTTATTTCCAGGTAATACCCTAAAGGTTTTATTCCGGTTTCTGCATGGAGTGATAAGATAGGTGAACTTTTGAACGCACCAGTGGCCACACGAAGGGCAGAATTCTGCACAGTGTGCAATGATTTCATTAGGGTAGCACATGCAGAGCTATAAGCTTCTGAGCCATAGTCCAATTTTGGCTTTAGTAGACCCATATAAAGACGGAGCAAGGTTTGCCGATCTGCTCCATACTGGGTATGGGATATGACTTTCATTAGGTTTATATGTTGTGAACATGCTCGTCTGAGGGATTGGATGTGGGGCCGCCAGGTAAGGCTTGAGTCAAAGATTAATCCTAGATACTTGAATTGCTCAACATGTGGTAACACTGCATTGTTTAGATGAAGTTCGGGAGAGGCTTTCAGACAGCCACGAGTACGGCAGAAATGCATAGTCACTGTTTTGGATGGGGAGAATTGAAATCCAGTGGTTGCTGTCCATTGCGTGAGGTGGTTAATAGCGATCTGCAATTTTCGTTTTAGGCACTTTGGTTTTTTGCCTGACACATAGATGACAAAGCCATCTACGTATAGAAGCCGCTGGACACTCTGCGGAATTTCATCAGCGATATCATTTATGGCAATAAGGAAACACACGCAGCTGAGGATACTTCCTTGAGGGACTCCTCCTTGGAGGATTTTGGTTGAAGAGTGGACATTCTAGAGACGGACTCTAATTTTTCTATTACTCATGAAGTTGCTTAGGAAAGCAAGAAGGTGCCCATGTATACCATATTTCTGAAGTTTCAGTAGGATTCCGTATGTCCATGCGGTGTCATATGCTTTCTGTAGATCAAAGAAAACGGCAATAAGATGATTCTTTGAGGTAATACTCGAAGCGATGTGTGATGACAGCGTCACCAAATGGTCGGTGGTACTTCGGTTCTTCCGGAAGCCAGATTGGATATTTACTATTTTTCTAGTTGATTCCAAAAACCAGACTAGTCTCCTGTTAACAATTTTTTCAAGCAGTTTGCTTAAGCATGAGGTGAGAGCAATTGGACGGTACCTATTTGGAGATGTCGGATCTTTACCAGTTTTTAAAATTGCTATTATTATCGTCAGTGACCAAGTTGCTGGAAATACTTGCTGGGACCATATTTTGTTGAAGAGAGAGAGTACTGCAGGGAGGAAGGTTTCGTGGGCCTTTTTAATCATGCTGTACGAGATGTCATCATGGCCAGCAGCGCTATCGCTGGTTGTGCGTAAGGCAGTTTTAAGTTCTGACATGGTTAAGGGGCTATTGTATGCTTCTTTGTCTCCCCCCAAGCGCAGCGGTCTTCCTTCCCACCTTTCCTTATATCGCGTGAAGGACGCGTCGACGGTTGCGTTATCACTCACTGGTGAGAAGTGTCCCGCCAGCATCTCCGCAGCTTCCAGCAATGTTTCAGTCAGGTTGTTCGTACGGGGATCTCTCAATTTTGGGGTTGGAGTCAATTTAAATTTTCCGGACAGCTTTTGGACTTTTTTCCATACTAAGTTTAGGCTGGTTTTAGTATTTATACTACTGATGAAAGCTTTCCAGGATGTTTGTTTACTTGTCAGGAAGGTCTTCCGGCAGATTGCCTTTGCTCTATTGTATCGGATCCTGTTATACGCATTGTTACATCTCTCCAAGGCTCTTTCAGCTCGCGTATGCTCTCGTTTTGCAATTTCGCACTCAGAGTTCCACCACGGTACCGGAGGTCGCGGTAGAGAGCCGCTCTTGCGAGGTATGGATGTATCAGCAGCTTGCTGTAAGATGTTGGTCAAAGTAGCTGTGTGATCCTCAACATTCTTTCCATTCAGCTGGTCGATATCCTCACTTGACAACTGGGTCAGTCTGCTAAACAGAGTCCAATTTCCTTTGTTTAGATCATACTGTTCATATCTGGCTTGCATATTTTGAGGATGGACAGGATCGAGATGGATAGGGTAGTGATTGCTGTCATAAAGGTTTGCATTAACATGGTATTTAAAATCCAGATAGCAGTCAGGAGAGCATAGTGTTAAATCGATGACAGAGAGGGATCCCGTCTGCCTGTGAAAATGTGTAGGTTTTCCATCGTTCATGATACAGATGTTATTTTCTCTTACTATTCTTTCCATGAGTTGTCCTTTATCATTTACCACGTTGTCATTCCATAGTTGGTTTCGAGCATTGAAGTCCCCCATTATAATATACGGGGTAGGCAACTGGGAAATCAAATTTTCAACTTCTTGGTGTTGTATATTGATGTGCGGCAAGTAGACCGAGCATATGGTGTATGTCCGGTGCAGATTAATACGTAATGCTACTGCTTGCAATGTGGTACGCAAGTCAATCCGGTGATGCGGTATTGTCCTGTGGATCAATATTGCAGCGCCCCGCTCGTGATCATCAGCGCGGGTCACACCAGAGGTATAGAGAGAGTACTGAGTGGGTGGTGTCACCGTTCTGTCCCGGAGCATGGTCTC
Source organism: Morinoia aosen (assembly GCA_030386875.1). Lineage (NCBI taxonomy): Eukaryota > Metazoa > Arthropoda > Malacostraca > Amphipoda > Talitridae > Morinoia > Morinoia aosen. Next base: position 22,495,360 of record CM059567.1, on the reverse strand, counting down.
TTGAAGGCAGACACATGCAGGGTGGTATAGATTGAGGAGTTGTTTAAGTTCACAGAATTTGGTTTGGTACGATTCCAAATTCCATTGAAGAAATGAATCAAAATTCATTTACAAATAGAGGTACTGGTTGGTTTTCCTTCAGGTTCCAATCACTTGAGTTTTTTGGCTTTCTGCTGATCTCGATGCTCGGTCTCGGCTTCTTGATGGTGGCGATGTCGTCCGCTGTTTCTTGGTTGGTGCAGTAGGCTTTGGTTTGTAAGTCATTGAGTTTCTACTGGAGTTGCCATCATCATCGTCGCTTCCATAGCCTTGGAGGTTTGTAAGGCTGGAAGTTGCCTCCCTCCGCTTGAAAGAGTATTTGGTGAGAGAAGCTGGCGTAGGTTTTTGGCCTTTCACTGTTTTAGGGGGTTCTCCGTTTGGCTCCAGTTGTTTTCGTTGTCGGTTGTAGACTGTAGGCACCTTGGGCTTAGAGAGTGTGGCGTTATTTATTTCTTTTTGCGTCGTCCTTTTCGGTGAAATGATGGGTTGGGATACGGCAACTGTTGGAGTTCCTGAGCTTGTACTAATTGAATCGGTGGCCTTCAATTTTACATCAGCTGTAGCAGGAGTGGATTTAGCGTTGCGAGGAGTAGAATCAGTGCACGCAGTGGTTTGGTTAGGAGGTTGTTCATTGTTGTTTTTTGCCTGAACTGGCCTTATTTCTGGTTTTGCAGGTTCTTGTTCAGTGTGAGTCGGCTGTTGTGGCATATATTCCTGAGGAGCAGCAGGGTTGGGTTCTTCCGCAGGGGTACTTGTATCTCCCCTAACTACCGCGCTATACATCCGCTCATGCTCCGGATGTTTCTCCAAAACGAGGTCCATGGCTTCTGAGCGAGAGGTCTTCAATCTCTGTTGAGTGGCTAAAATTTCACTTTCAATTTGATATTTTGGACATTGTTTATCATTTGAGTAATGAGGCTGCCCGCAATGATAGCATCGGACGGCATTAGGACAGGAGCTCTTTTGATGCCCTTCCTGCCCACATCGGGAGCACGTGTCTGCTTCTCTGCGGCAGTATTTTGCAACGTGGCCATCGCGTTGGCATTTAAAGCATTGTTGCGGTCTTTCTTTATATTATTCTACGAGCTCACTGTGCCAAGATGACAATTTCACAGCTCTTGGCACCGTGTGCTTTTGGAATGTCAGGATGTATGTGTCGGTAACAACTTTCTCGCCATCTCTCCTCAGCTCTATTTGCCGCAGGTCAATCACTCCCTGGTCAGCTAGGTGGTTCTTCAGTTCTTCCATAGAACACTGTCCGAAAGTCTTACTTCGGACTACACCACGAACAGTGTTGAGTGACCGGTGGGGCTCTATTACTACTCCCTTTCCACCAATGCGGTCCAGTTTCATCAGTTTATCTGATTGGGTCACACTATTTGTCTCTATGAGGAGACTGTTATAGCCAGATTTTACAATTTTCTTTGGAGTACCAATCGTCTTGGTAATGTCGCGTTCTGCCAGCAACACGTTCAAATCTCTGGAGATATTGACCCCAGGGAATCGTACAGTATAATATTTGAGTTCTCGAACAGTCCTTCCAGTCTCAGCATCTGACGCGCTCGCCGGTCATCTCGTCGTCTCCTCTTCACCTGTCGACGGTTCATCGTTTTCCAGATGCTCTGTTCATCTCCGGTCACAGCTTCCTCATCATTGTTAGGCTCTTGGGTTGCCTCAGCTTCCACTGTTTTGGTCTTTGAAGCATCTTCGTTACACAAGTTTCTCTCATTCGTCTGATTTTTTCCATTATTCAACTCAGTCTCGGCCCTCGCTCCTTGTGTGGGGTCCACACTTAGAGGAGGCAAATCGTTAGTCTGCATTAGAGCAGAACTAACAGTATCCATTTGAGTTTCCAGGTCGTCAGTGGCAGGTAGGGATTGATGGGTTTCCATCACGTACTGGGGAGACCCCGGTTGGCTCCCCCTAGCACAATCGCTAGGGGGCACCTCGTAACTGCTTACAAGCTCCTCAGATGATATTGGTTTAATAATCTACATAAAAGAACAAAATAATACAAAACCCCGATGGAGGGGGGGCCGCCTGCGTTGGTTCTACCTACAACAAGCTATCAAGAATAATTAAATGAGGTCAGCCTGTTATTTTACATTAATTATCTAATGTATATCAAAGACAAGTAGGTATACTAATCTAATAGTACCACCACGTAAAGGTGCAGGTCGACTAGATACACTCTAGTTAGAATGTACCTTCTATCAAATCCTTGTCAATATTTAGCAATGTTCCCTCCACACATATAAACAAATACACTTGGTACCAGTAAAATGTGGTAAAGGGAACAGTGAAATTTCCTGACTTGGCCATTCTAAAATGGTCATCTTCTTCATCTTAACCATTTGTTGGTTTTGTTTGCAGTATGCTTTAGATCGTTGTCCTGCCGGAAGGTCCGTCCACATTTCAATTTTAACGAACAAGCGGAAGGTTTGAATTGCTTTTCCAATATTTCACGATATTTCTTGCTATTCATGGTTTCTTCAATGATGTGAAGTTTACCTACCCCTGATGAGCTGAAACATCCCCACATCAGGATTGAGCCACCTACAAACTTAACAGTGGGTATGATGCACTTTGGTTTATACTTTCCGCTTTGTTGCCTCCGGACACAGTTTGCGTTGTTTTTCTCCCAAATAGTTTGATTTTGGTTTCATCTGACCAAAGTACTGAGTTCCAAAACGCTGCTGGCTTGCTCAAATGGTCGTTGGCATACTTCAGCCTAGCCTTCATGTGACGTTTCTGGAGAAGAGGTGTCCTACAAGGGGTATGGGAGCGAAGACCTTCACGGCGTAGTACCCTACTGATCATGTGTTAGCTGGCTTCAATCCCAAATGCCTTGAGGTCATCCTTCAATTCTTCACAGTAGTTTAGGGCCTCGGCACTACTGTTCGGACCAGTTTTTGAACAGCATCGTCCGTGGACGGGCAGTTCGAGGCTTACTGAGTCGAATTCCGGTATTTCTACTTACGTATTATGATTTCAACTAAAGCTATAGGAACACACAGTTGTGCACCTATTTTCAGATATCCCAAACCATCATTATGGGGCTCCACAATAAGTTCCCGATGGTCTTGGCTGATGTCTGTATTAATACCCATGCTTACGACCTTTCAGAACGAGAGCTGCTGTACTAATGATACGGTAATGGAGATGAATGCTGACGAAAATTCGGTTACTAAATAGTATAACGTATTAGAACATTTGGGAATAATCCTACAATAATTTTGCAGTATAACATGGAGAAAAGAGTTGAGTATTGTAAACTATTGGTCACGTATTGATTATACATATTTCTATATATCCTATTAAATATTTGTGTGTTACATATATATTAACCTTTTTATACTATTCTTTAATTATAGACATGTTTTCGTAATTTTACGTGGTTTAGAAATGTGGAATCTGGCGATTTAATCAACATGTTTTATGTTGCACTCCACTGTGAATCATATTATTATTATTATTACTATTATTATTATTATTATTATTATTATTATTATTATTATTATATAAGAAAGTTTTAGCCTCCCTTAATTGCACGACAAAGATGTTTTAAGAGAGGAAGGAGGAAGGCACCCTTTAGTATGGAGTTGAGGGAACGCACAATCTATGCACAAGGTGCACAGAAACAGGAAGCTAAGAAAGAAGTTCATGAAACAAGAAAAAGTTGAAGAAAGTAGTAGGAGCTGAAAAAAAGAACAGTGAACCGAAAAAAGATGGTCCGTAACAAAACACAAACTTATTCTATTTCAATAAAAACAAAGCCTACCTAACCTTTAGCTCAGGCCCTCACAAAGTCCCCCTGGGAGCGCTAATTCCCATAGATACAATCGTTGTATCCCCCTGAGGGGACACTGTGAATCATAATTTGAGTTAACAGTTACACCAATCATAATTCGCAATTTAACTTTTTCCAAACCCATTAAGATGAGCGTTCACGAATCGTAGATACCACTAAAGTAAAAACTTGAAATTAAGCACTCATGGTAAGAAATTCTGCAGGCCTTTCTCTGTATACCAGTAGTCTAACCAGACTCATTTCTGTCTCGTCATGATATTATTTTTATAATTCGTTCACGTTCCAGAGCAACAAATTTTCTTCAACCTTAACTCAATTCATCATCTTTTTAGACAGATTTACCATCATGATTTACGAGAGACTTATTCATGGGAAAATGTGCACTAACCTACATCTTAAAAATGAACTTTATTGCTTTCAATGTACTAACATGCACACTAAAGGAACAATTTTGAGTGCCTTGCGCGAGTCTCCTCAAACCTTCTCTGGCTAACTTTCTTCAAGGATGCCAGCACAAGAAATGGAATGCTCAGCTCCACAATTAAGTTACTGCCATATACGATTTTGAGCGAATAAAACGGTCATACATTAAAGCATGGGTTCTTAACCTCTTTTGGCAGTGACCAAAAATGAGAACAATGAGAACTTTAAGGAGCCACACTTTCAATGCTTCCTCACCAAAGGAAATAAACAACATACATGTAGAGAAAGAAAATGTCAGCATTCACACAAAAATTGGTTACCAGTTAGTAAACTTACCGTCACTTGTAAAGCAGTATGTATGGAATATGAAAGAGGGGCGAGAGAAAATATGAAAACAAGGGGAAGAAATGGCGTGAAGCCCCTTGGGTTTATTGCCGATACTGACATTTGAAGTATTATCAAAGATGAGGGAAAGAGAAAAAATGGGAACAAGAAACAGCGACGAACATAGCATCTAAAAGCAAACTAGACTGAACATCTGAACATGTAAAGGAGTCCAACAAGAACAATGAAGGGACCAACAACATGAAAACCTGACACCAGCACACAAATTTATACTCTGAGAGCTTCACTTTGGCATACTCGTCTTTCTATAAATAATTTTCTCTACTCCGTTGCAAAAAAACACCTGAAATTGACTACATTTGAAGGTAACTGCTTCTACAGTAGGGTAGAGCGTTTTTGAACTGTTTTTTTTTAGATCGAAGTTAGGTTACCTCTAAAAATGTGTTACGAGAGGAAAAAAATTTGTGCCAAATTTGAGTGGAATTAGTTGATATCTTGTACCTCCTCAACACGCTTGAAAATGGATTTTTCAGTCTCATTTTGCTAAAATCTTTAATATATACACTTTTTTCATTTTTAACTTTATAATGTAGTCTCACTTATACAATGATAGGAAATCACTTAAATTATATTTTGGTTGAACATGTACGAAAATATAGCATCTTCTACCTCCTCAGGCAACTTAGAATATGCATTTTTTGTGTAAATGTATAAATATAAAATTATTAAAAATATTACACAACTAAATATTGTTACAGGCTGGACTAGTTGCTAATGACTTTCTATTAATGAGTTTATAGAAGTTACTCAAGATTAGATTATTAGTTAGTTTAAGCCTCCCTATCCTCAACAAATGGGATCCAAAAAAAGGAAAGAAGAAGGCACCATTTAGTATGGAGTTAAGGACACTGTCTGGGTAGGAGAAAAGTCCGTTATTTATGGATGGATTTCTCTGAAATTTTCACAGTAGGTGTGAAATGATGCAAAGATCATTTGTTATTGTGACAAAAATTTTGTATCTGCACTGGATTTTTTTTTTTTCAAAAAATATGATAAAATAGGTTTTAAAATCCATCTTCTTCTACAATTTTGAAGTTACAGAACCAGAACTTCGTTTTTAGATTGCTTATATGTCTATATAACCATAAGGGCAAGGGAATTTCGATAATTTTTTTTTGTGGATTATGAGAATATTTTTTTTCAAAAATGTGACCTTTTTTCATTTTTTTATGTCGTGTAATTTTCAAAATAATAGATGTATCGAAAAATTTATAGGATAGGAAAAAGATACGGAAGCTGGCATGGAGAAGAGTGAGAAAGACCAAAGATGGAAGGGACTTGGATGGGAATATGAGGGCGTTCACTTTGCCAAAAATATAAGTGAATGTGAACAACTACATTTATATAATTGATTGGCAAGACTGCCAGCTTACTGAACCTCCTGTGCTTCAAGGCTTTCCAGAAGATAGGAGTGCCAAGCTGATAATCTGGAGACTTGGAGCAAGAAATTCCTCAGCTTCCATGTCACCCCCAGGCAATGGAGAGGGCAGCTAAGCTTGTCACGGAAGCATCAGTAAACGTTTGCAGGCAAGAAGAAAGAGATGGCTGCATCAAGAACGTTTTAAAATTGAAAAAGAAAGTTGGAAATTTTATGGGACTAAGAAGGATTTTAATGAGTACTTTTATTAAATGCCATATAAAATTAAGCAACCGACCATGGAAGGGAGGAGTTGAGGTCGGTCAGAGTGGGACTCATTTACAGCCATCTTCCCACGGTGAGTCCTAGTAACTGTATATTACGTATTTCATCCATAAGTAGAAAAATATGTAACAGACAAGCAGAGAGCTGTAATTAATAATCTAATGGGTATAGCCTGACAAATAAATTGGTAGCAGGAATTATGAAAAGATATAATTTTATGATCACATTAGTGTTGAGGAGGTAAAAGATGATGTCATAGATTTGCAAAATTTTTTGAGCAACTTCTATGAACGCATTGAAAGTCATTACAAATTAGCCTGTGATAAAATGTAGTTGTGTAATATTTTTAATAATTTTAAATATATATATGTATATACATATATATATTTACATGAAAAATACATATAAGTTGCATGAGACAATAGAACATGCTATATTTTTGTACATTTTCAATCAAAATCTTGTAATTTAAGTGATTTCCAATTATTGGATAAGTGAGACCACATTAAAAAAGTTAACAATAAAAAAGTGTATATATTGAGCATTTCAGCAAAATAAAGCTGAAAAAATCAGTTTTCAAGTGCGTTGAGGAGTTACAAGATATCAACCAATTCCACTCAAATTTGGCACAAATTTTTTTTCCTATCATAACACATTATTAGAGGTAGCCCAACTTCAATTTTTAAAGTTCAAAAACTCTCCACCCTTTTGAACTGCTTACTTTTCTGACTTTTGCTTACTCTTCTTGGGACTCACACACAACACATGAAGAGTTACTGCCTCTGGAAGAGCAAAGCAGAAACGAAAATTCGAATAGTTCAGTATGCCTCAAACACAAGAATATCAAACTGCATATAAAAGACCACTATGGAGACCATTTTAATGACTAATGAATTCAAAGAAGTATGTGCTTCTACAATTTTAGTACTACAATCCTAATACTATACTTAAAGCACCAAGACTCTTCACAACCTAACCCAACAACAGTACTGATCTCAGGTGATGTCTTTATACAGTTTGTGTACCTCATGGTCAACAGCAACATGAAAACTAAACCAGCAACTTCCACTCACAGCCATCTCGGTGGGTAATTGTGAGCAAGTCACAAAAGCTACTAGAAGGGGATTTTCAATCAGAGGAAACGCATCAACTTGTCACGCAAGCAAGACCTGCAAAAAAGGAACATGAAATAGAATTTCAATCAAAAAAAATAATAATTACAAAGCAAAACATAAATAAGATTTGCAATAAGATTGGAAATATTTTTATTTCTTTGAGTTGGTACAGGATTTTGGTGCCACACACTTCAGTTCATTAAATAACTAATCCTTTTAGCAAGCAGTTCAGAGAATGCTGAAGAATTAATTACAATTTAATATTCTTATAATTCTATATTATTTCATAAGATTACAAGCATTCTACACTAAGAGACTCCTGAGACTGGATAGGACACTCAACTCAAGTTTATATTATTCTCATCCTCATATTTCATTACCTACTGGAATTTATTATTACCTTCATAACCTGTTGGACCCATTTCAGAGAGTTCTCAAAGAAATGAGGACCACTGAATTTGGTGCATCACAGGTTTTCCTAGACAAAATTAAAGACACACTTTAATTGCATTGACTACAAACCACAAGTTGAAAAAAATGCACAGCTGATTCTACTTGAGCTACTTTGTTTATATGGCAGACAAATATCTCCTCTTTAAAATATTTTCTACTTTACATATTGTTATTTTCTTCTTTGAAATATTTTTATTACTCTCAAAAATGTGGTGAAGTTAATAACAATGTGGAAGGTTTAATGAAAGCATATAACATGAAATGAATATACTGTTCCAACTTCTTGGATTTCTTTCTCAGGATACTATACAGATATGCTTTCTGCTTGTCATGTGCCATATTATTTATTATTGAAAAGTTTCTACATACAGGGTAATTTTCTTATATTTTCATTTCAGTAAGTGTTCACCTAAAATAAAGGAGAAATCCAAATCAAAAATACATCCTAAAACCTTTGCAAAGTGACTTTTTTTCAATAAGATTCTGATCCATCAGATCAAAAAGTTCATACAATTTTGATGGGACCATTGATAATAAATTTCCAACAACCTTGTTGTATTTCAGCAGCAAATTTGAGGAGACACTGCAATCTCAGAGTATCTCAGTATTTTTCAGAGTATCTCAGTATTTTTCAGAGTATCTCAGTATTTTTCAGAGTTTCTCAGTATTTTTCAGAGTATCTCAGTATTTTTCAGAGTATCTCAGTATTTTTCAGAGTATCTCAGTATTTTGGTCACTTTAATGGCAACAGTAGGAATTGGAAGCAAAAAGCAAAAGCAGCCACTTAAATACAATGTAAACAAGTAAAACCCAGATGTAAAATTCTTAGGTTAAAACTTACAGTGCATTGCTTTACAAGTCTCCTAATAGCAAGGAGTCAATGAGCCTCTTGGAAAGAATGGAGGCGTGTTTTTTGAAAGCTACCTTGTGACATCAGCGCGAGAGGAAGCAGATCGGTTTGAGCTTCAGAACACAAAATGGCAGGTCTCGTTAGCTTAGCCACTCCTCGGTCTCTTCATTGCAATCTAGAAACTGAAAGCTGATCGACGTCTGGAACTTTAGGAGTCACGAGTGAGCTTGTCGGAGACATCAGACTTGCTCAAGTTTCTGACCTCGTGAGATAGTTCAGTATTGAGGTTGGCCTTGGATGCCTGCACAGGTGATACAAGAACATCATCAACAATGACAGGAGAAACTGGGCTATCTTCAACTTCTTAAACTGGAATCTTCTGTGTCACAACATTCAATGAAGGCGTGCAATATGCACCTAGAGATGATGGTTGTTCTCTTTTTGCAGTTTCCTTTCAAGCCAGGAACGCTTACACGCTGAATAATTTTATTAGCCAGAGCTGACGCTTCATGAGCCAAGTTATTGTGCGATAAGTGTTATGTTTATCCAACACACTACATGACGTGAGATTGCCCGACAAGCTACTGAAGGATTTGCCTTTTCCGGCCGCATGTTGAACTGCTGTCACAGAAGTGGTCTTGGTTATTTTTTTTTTCAACAAGGAGAGCAACTTTCACTCACTTTTTAATATTCTGTGGTTTAAAAATTTTTGTCTTGAATGGGAACCACGTTCAGGAGGCTTTTGCTTGTTCCTGAATGTTAGCTTCAGGCGTAAAATTTTTGTTTTAGAGGGAAACTACATTTTTGATCTAGGTCCATAAATATGAATGAATTGGGATGAGGTGACAATGCTTCAGAAAGGGCAGCCACAGTTTTGGGCACTTTGGATTTTCTTCCAGATTTCTCCTTTTTCTAACAGACTAAAGATTTTCTCTTTGAGTAATCTGAAGGTAATAGTAAAATATTTTGACTTAATTTGCCCGTTTAATGCACTGTTTTCAGTGGTCCTCTTCTTTTTGAGAACTCTCTGAAATGGATAAAATCAGTTATTTAATGAAACGTGAGGCAGAGAACAATACAAACTTGAGTTGAGAGTCCTATACAGTCACATAAGCCACTTATGGTAGAATGCTTGTTATTTCATGAAATGATGTTGAATCATGAGCAGATTTCTGAGCATCTCAGTATTTTGGTTACTTTTTTGGCAATAGTAAGAATTTGAAGCCCTTCATTTGGAATAGTGAAAAATTTATGATTTTTAGCATGTACAGCATTAGTAAATTGGGTAAATCTGAAGGATATGCCAGTAATCGATTTCCCACTTTTTGGTGCCTAAACATAATTAATTAAATCAAAATAAATAAGTTTTCTTCTATGCACTTTCCGTCTGAAATGATTATATTACGAGTTAGAGCGGTAGGTTTAGTTTCGTCTTTGATGGCAAATGCGCTCGAATAAACAGCTACTCATCGATTTTTGAATTTGTGTTGCTTGAGTCATCGTAATAACATCGAAATAAACAACTTTTCTTCTATACACTTTTTTGTCAAATGAGTATTTAACGAGGTATAGCGATAGGTTTAGTTTCGTCTTTGATGACGAGCGCGTCAAATGCGAGACTCTGCCGTATCGCGCGATCGACGAATTTCTTTCCGCTTCAAACATTGGAGTTGGGGTAAGTCATTTACTGCTATAACTAATAAAATACTCAGTTCAGACAGAAAGTGCATAGAAGAAAACTTGTTCAATTTGATTCAATTAACTATGTTTAGGGCGTTCAAATTTACAAAATCAATTACTGTCATATCCTTCAGATTTATCGTAAATTCTAACATTATACCTTTGACTGACAGAAAAATTTAGATTAACACTATTTTCAGAACCATACACCACTGCCATGGTTGGCATTAATATAACAATCTAGCAAAACTCAAAACAGCCAACCACAGTATAGATTTTTCATTTCTAAATGCGGTTTGGGTTTTAATTAGGGTAAATGTGAAGGAGAAGACAGTTATCGATTTTCCACTTTTTGGTGCCTAAACATAATTAGATCTGAATAAAGTATTTGTGAAGGAGAGGACAGTAAACAATTTTCCACTTTTTGGTGCCTAAACATAGTTGATTAGATTGAAATAAACAATTTTTCTTCTATGCACTTCCCATCGAAAATGAGCATTTAACAAGTTATAGCGGTATGTTAATTTTCATCTTTGATGACTGGAATACGCTTGAATAAACAGCTACTAATCGATTTTTGAATTTTTGTTGCTTGAATCATCGTAAATACATCAAAATAAACAACGTTTCTTCCATGCACTTTTTTGGGGAAACGAGTATTCAAAGAGTTATAGCAGAATGTTAATTTTTTCTTGATGGCTGGAATGCGCTCAATCACTCAAGCGTGTCGGAAGGGAGAGTCCATTATAGTCTAACCCTCAGAACAATTTCTTTCCGCTTCAAACACTAGAGTTGCGGTAAGTAATTTACTGCTATAACTCGTTGAATACTCATTTAACGTCCAAGGCTCGTCCAAGTAGCCAATATCACCTAAGTGATGATTTGCATGATTTTTTAGCAGAATATTTAAAATGGATTAGCACAAATCTTCAATGAAAATATATTTTAACCATTACTGTAATAAGTGACAGACTGAACTTGGATTTAGCTGTTAATATGATGCCCATTTAAAAATTTGGTCAATATGCAGTTTAAGCCGTTTATGTAAATTAAAAATTCCGTTCCAAAGAATCACTACAGGAGCACATTTAAAAACGTTTTACATGAAAGACATTCTGCTTGCTGATGCGTTGTTTTTGAGTTATTCAACTTTTATACTGTTCAGGTTGCAGACAGAAACATCAGTTTCAATATGGCGGCCATCGTAGAAGGTGTCTGCGGCATGTGTTCTCCGACCCTGTTTGAGTGTATCAAACATTATGATGACGATTGTGCTAGTTAGAAGTTTGAAAGCGTTTGAGGCACACGGTGTTATTCATGCAAGTGAATAACACTTGCATTGCAGTTACACTACAAACAGCAAAAACTACTACGTTCGAACGATGATGCGACGACGAACTGGCTAGCTCGGTGAATATTGGCAAAACCGTAGGAGTGAATACACTAGGTTTATGTATTCACTATCCAAGTCCCGCTAATATTTTTGGGTGATGGCCTTTACTGTGTTATTGGTTAATGCTAAGGAGATGCAACTAATCAATTTTTGAAATTTTGTTGCCTGTATCATGGTAATTATATCGAAATAAGCAACTTTTCTTCTATGCACTTTTTGAGGCAAATTATGCACATGATCATGGTAATTATATCAAAATAAGCAACTTTTCTTCTATGCACTTTTGGGGCAAATGAGCATTTAACGAACTATAGCGGTACATTTATTTTTGCCTTTGATGAAGAATGCAATGGAATAAACGTCTACTAATCGATTTTAGAATTTTTGTTGCTTGAATCATGGTAATAACATCGAAATAAGCTACTTTTCTTCTATACACTTTTTGCGGTAAATGAGTATTCAAAAAAGCATAGCGGTAGATTTAGTTTCGTCTTTGATGACGAGCGCGCTGGAAGCGAGACGGCATTGCAGTGTTGCCGTCTGACGCGCTCCTTGAATTACTTGCCGCTTCAAACACTAGAGTTGCGGTCAGTAATTTACCACTATAACTTGTTAAATACTCAATTGCCCTAAAAAGTACATTGATGAAAAGTTGTTCATTTTGATGCAATTGATATGTTTTAGGTAACAAAGTTTTCAAAAATCGATTAGTTGCATCTCTTTCACATTAACCGTGTTATCATCTACAAGATCTTAGAAGTGGGTTCAGGCTCTGCAGTCTGCAGGCTCCGAAGGGTTGGCTAATAATAAATTACAAAGTATCCAAATGTTTTCTATCAGCTCAAGCGCGCTACTGACTAGAACTGCTAGGGAACAAAAAAATTTCAAAGTTGAATAACTCAAAAATAACGCATCAGCGAGCAGAATTTCATTAATGCAAAATGTTTTAAAATGTGTTCCTTCAGTGATTCTTGGAAATGGAATTTTTAATTTTCATGAACGGCTTAAACTGCATATTGTCCAAAAATTTGGTCAATGTGAAGCGTGATGGGATCAAAGGAAATGGGAATTTTATTCCCAAGAATCACTAAAGGAACCCATTTAAGAACGTTTTATATGAATGACATTCTGCTCGCTAATGCGTTATTTTAGAATTGTTCAACTTTGAACTTGGCTTTTGCGTGCCAAGGAATGGGGCGCGCCAAGCAGAATTATATTAAAAACGGAAGCTAATTAAATAAATAACGGAAGCTAACCCCCTATTACAAACGTAAAGAGGTTGGGTCGTGAGGGGAAGCCACAGTTCTTCTAGTGAAAATTATAGATAAAGGTTGAAAGCAACCTATGAAGATCATGTTAAAAATTGTGTTTACATCTGCTCCATGATAGTGGCAGCCGTACCAAGTGGTGCCACCTATGAGCTGACTGTTAAGGTGACGGTACCAAGTGGCGCCACCTATGAGCTGACTGTTGAGGTGACGGTACCAAGTGGTGCCATCTATGAGCTAACTGTAAAGGTGACGACATAATAATGACTGAAAAAAACGTCAAAAGCACCAAATAAAAGAAATAGTACGTTAACTTACTTGTGTTATTAACTGATAACAATATTTCTTATTATTTTAATAACAATTTCTATAATTCTTTTATTTCTACAAAGTTCTAGCAAAAACTTCAACACCTCATGATCCGAACTTTGCCTTTCCCGACCCAACCTGGGCCCGAATCTGTGTTGCACATTTTGCGCTTGAAAGCAATTTTACGTATAAATTCATAGCTGAATAATTCAAAAATAACGCATCAGCAAGCAGAATGTCATTCTTGTAAAACGTTCTGAAATGGGTTACTTTAGTGATTCTTGGGAATAAAATTCTCATTTCCTTTAATCCCATCATGCCTTACATTGACCAAAATTTTTACTAATTAGTCAACATCTTTAGAGTTGACAAAACTCATCAACTAATTTGCAGAATTAGTAAATTTGGTCAATATGCAGTTTAATTTGTTTATATATTTAAATTTAAATTTATGGAAATTAAAAATTCCATTCTCAAAAATTACTAAAAGAACACATTTAAGAACATTTTCCATGACTGACATTCTGCTTGCTGATGCATTATTTTCAAGATATAACAATAATTACTTTCAGATAGGAATAACGTATATAGTTTGTTGCTTAGTTGCCACATTGTTGGGTCACGCCCACTTTCTTGACGGAACACGCTCACTATTTGGCAGAAACGTGTCCGTTCCTTCAAATTTATATACAACTTTCCTACAATTTCAAAATTGAATAATTCAAAAATTGCACATCGGCAAGCAGAACGTCATTCCTGTAAAACATTTTCAAATGTTCCTTTAGTGATTCTTTGGATTGGAATTTTTATTTTCCTTGAACAAATTAAACAGCACATTGACCGTAAATCCATTAAAAACATTACATACCTACATCAATAAAAAGCATAACATACTGAAGATATAAACAACTTCAAAGGCAAAATATAAATATTTTCTATATTTTAACTAGATATTTTATCATCCTTGTTTACAAAAAAAAATGTAACTGAATTATTGAACATGAAAGATAGAACATTGTTTCTATAATATGAAATACTATCAACAACCTTAGACAATTTAATGCATAACACTTTTACAACACATTATTTTAGTGTTATATATCTTCCAAATCATTTCATTCACCCACGACTTCTGGTTGGCAACCTATGGCGGTAAATGTAAAGGACTTGACCATAATTGATATTCAAATTTTCGATGCCTTAATAATGTTAATCACATGAAAAGAAACAAGTTTTCTTCAATGGACTTTCAGGCGGAAACGAGTATTTTAAAAGTTATGGCATTAAATGAGTTACCGTAACTCCAGTGTTTGAGGCGGGGGAAAATATACCGCGCGGTCCGACGTGAAAGTAAACAGGCGTTCCCGCGCGCCAACCAAGCCGACGAAGAGCAAACCCCCTATTACAAACGTAAAGAGGTTGGGTCGTGAGGGGTAGCAACAGTTCTTTTAGTGAAAATTATAAAACTAAAAGAACTGTGGCTACCCCTCACGACCCAACCTCTTTACGTTTGTAATAGGGTGATGCACTATGGAGTTCCGGCTACTCATTTAACGCCATAACTTTTAAAATACTCATTTCCGCCGGAAATTGCATTGAAGAAAACTTGTTTATTTTCATGTGATTAACATTATTAAGGCATCGAAAATTCGAATATCAATTATGGTCAAGTCCTTTACATTTACCCCTATGGCAACCAGTTTCCCATATCCTTTACTACACCCACCCCATAAACAATTGAAATACCTATTTTTTAATACTTGAAGATGAGGGCATTCGGTGAGCAGACTGCACACCTTTCATTTGGATCCTTATCAGTTCTCTCACAGATAAGAATTGGAATTTCTTAGTGAAAGTTTTCAAGATAAAGCTAGTTAGCCAACACTGGCAAGAACTAAAAGATCTTGCATGGCAGCTTGGTCTCTGAGTACTCTGACCCCTAGGAAGAATGCACAAAAAAGTTCATAATTTCAATAACACATTGTTTTGAATCAAGAAACGACCCGAGCTATGAAAAATCATCAACCTTAAACTCCTAAACTTGAAAGTGATTGCAGCAAGCAAACACGACTATGAACTTGAACTTGAACTTGAACTTGAAATTGAGGGCCGACAGCGTCGGGGCCTTTGTAACGGCCTACAATTCCCTCCACAGTTATCACACAAAGAGTTCAGCGCCTGGTACCAGACTTGTCCACTAAACTACTCAGGATCTACCAATCCTTGTCACAAGCTGCCTTTGGATGGCGTCACTGGGATAGCCAGTGTGTCAAAACACCATCCCCAGGCACATTGGGTCATTACAGCCTATTCTACCTGACTGGCTCATTCCAGTCACTGTCTCTTACTCCAGGCACGCACAAGAAACAATTTCATAGCCTCAGTGATACTCGCATTACACTCCTGATCCAATCCAGCAAGACAGCTCATACCGCAATCATCTTCAGCACATCTGGCATTCCACTCATTCTCTCCATACTGCTCAGACACCACATTCATAAAACTCTCTCTCTCTTGCTCATACTTACTACATTCCAGCACAAAATGCTCAATTGTTTCCTCTACTCCACTATTACACTGCTGACATAATCTGTTATTATTCTCATTCCATCTCCAAGTACGTCTGTTCACACTTAATGACTTACACCTCACAGCAAACAAGAGTTGACTTCCAAAACTACCATCATAGAACAGCTCAAACTTAGGTGCTTTCTTTTTCATATACCAGTTAAGTGTAGGCTTCCGCATCATGCTAAGCTTCCACTTATTCAATCCATACTCTTTTGTTTGTCTCTCAATCTCTTTCTTCCACCTCTTGCAGTCCCACTCAGGCCCTACACCTCCTACATTTATTAAACTCCAGTCATCCACAGGTCTCCCAATTCTAACATGAATAATCTTTTGCATACTGAGTTTCCTTGCATGCCCCCAACATACTTTCTCCCAATAGCTTACACTCAGATTCCATTCAAAGATTCGCCTTACCCACCTGCTATTCTGCATTCTTTCAATTCTCACCTTATAATTCAGCACAGCTTTCATCATTCTTTCTGAAAATAGGCTCCACCCTAGGTCACCTCTAATGGCTTCTATAGCTGTCCATTTCGGAGCACCCAATGCTACACGTCCTACCTTATTTTGTATCACATCCAGCTTTTCAAGATCACTTCCATTCCAAGCAAGAGCACTCATACCATACATGACACTAGGTACAGCAACATACTTCCACATTCCTCTCACACATTCGTACTTGTTTGCTCTGTATCTGGCCACACTACCTAACCGTCCACTCCACTGCATTGCTTTAGCCACTTTCCCACCTTTAGTTCTAGTACATCCATCTTCACTCATCATACAACCTAGATATTTGTATTCTTTTGTTCTACCTATTCTGATTTCTCCAATATTCCACAGTCTGTCTCTATCAGTCTCATCACTATTTATAACCATGACCTTACTTTTATCGGCACCAAAGTTCATCTTGAAATCTGTACTATATCCATTCACAATGTCAAGCATCCTTTGTAGTTCATGACCACATTCACTAACCACAACCACATCATCAGCATACAACAAACAGCTCAGTCTCTCATTACCAACTTTCAGTCCTAAACCACTCCCTCTCAGTCGAACTGCTAATTCTTCTGTGTACAATCCAAACAACAGGGGGGACAGAGTACAGCCCTGTCTCACTCCTCTAACACTCCTCACTTGCCCTGTTTCCAAATTTCCTAACCTGTAGATAGCACTTGTGTTCTCATACAGACTCTGTACAATGTTCACTATTTTTCTGCTAAAACCAACTTTTCTCAAAATTTCAAACAGCCTAACCCGATCCACTCTGTCATACGCCTTTTCAATATCCAGGAATGCTAAATATACCTTCTTGTTATCCTTCTTCATTCGCTCAATTATTTCACTCACTACAAACAGATTATCCTCCCCCCGTCTATCTTGCCTAAAACCATTCTGTTCTTCTCCCAGGACTCCTAATTCCTCAACTAAATTTTTCATTCTCTCATTCAAAATACCACAAAAGATCTTACATACGGTGTCACCCAGTGCAATTGGTCTGTAATTTTTAAGTTCTTTCATACTCTTATGTCCACCCTTATGCAACAGAACTACATTACACTCGTTCCAGTCATCAGGTACTCTTTCACTCTTCCATATCTCATCAAATAAACATTTCAACATACTGACTACACTCTCTCCTCCACATTTATAGAACTCATATGGTATCTTATCAGGACCACATGCCTTTCCATTTTTCACTTTCTTCAAAAAACTTACAATCTCTTCACAAGTGATTTCGTCTTCCATTTGCAGTTCATGTTCATCTATCAGAAAATTTATTGGTTCATCATCTGTAACCTGCTCATTCATTCCACCAATGTCCTCCCAGTATTCTTCAACTGCTTTCACCATTTGCATCCTATCTTGCACACTGCAACCATTGACTACTAATTCATCAACTTGAACTTCACTACCTCTATCATTACCTTGTATAAACCTATACCAATCTTTTATTCCATCTGGACCTTTCTTTCTTAGATTTTCAACTTGGTGTCTCTCTTCTTTAACCCTAGCCTCATTGATCATTCTCTTTACTTTCTTCTGCTGGTCCTTGTACTCATTCCATACACTCTGCCATTCATCCTCAGTAATTCTGCGTCTTTCATACATTTTCCTCATACTGCGTTGTTTTTTATTTAAAGTCTTCCTTCTCGTTCGTTCTTCCTTTATCTCACTCGTAAACCACCTAGCATTCCCTGTACTTTTCCTGCATTTCATTCTACCGATCTTTTGCTCTGCCACATCATACAAGGTTCTTGCAATCTCCTTATTTAGGTCATTTACATTTCCACACCTGTTCCAGTTACATCTACTCAATTCATTTCTAAATTCTTCCCAGTTTGCCATTTTAATACGCCAATTTTCTCTTACTCTGCTGGCCTTCTGCATCGGCTCCTTTCCACCCCAATTATATTCTAGTACAAGCATTTTATGGTCACTATCAATATCAAAATCATCTTCATCTACAAACATTTCTTTGACACACTCTCTTGCTCTACTATTCACTATCATATAGTCAATTGCAGTTTTACATTCCCTGCTTTGCCATGTATGCAAGCCATTTCCTATTGTTACATTTAGGTTCTCAAGTTCATTCTCATCACAGAAATCAATCAATTTTTGTCCATTTGCATTCACAGGCTCACCAAGTATACCAACATGGCCATTCATATCACCCATCAAAATCAGAGGGCATCTGCAATGCTCTTGCACAATTCTTGTTAATATTTCATACTTTTTTACATTCTCTTGATGAGCTAAAATACCATCAGTTGTCATATAGCATACAACCACAATAACACATTCTCTGGCATGCATTCTTTCACACTTTATTACTAACAGATCTTCACTCTCAGGTTCATTTCCAACAGGAATTTCTTCTAATTTCCAATTTAGAGCATTTTTTACAATGAGACCAACTCCACCACCTCTTTTTTGCCAACTTACACGCCCTTTTCCAATCATGTAGTACTTACTCTCCTTACATTTTAAACTGACTCTATCACGCATTTGGGTCTCTACTACACCAACACAATCCAAATCTCCATTCTCAAATTCTGCTACAAGGTCATTTAACTTTCCTGCATTCCATCCACGCACATTTATACATCCAAACCTTACAACACTATTGGACAATTCACGACATTTCTCATTTTTGCTCTGACAGCTTTCCATTCATCCAGTTCCACCTTCCATTACAATATGAGTACACCCAATCCACTGGATGTATCTCCTGGAGAGTTTCATCTCACCTTCTTGAGTAAGGTGGACTCCATCTCCACGAAAACATCCACTCTGGATCAGGTTATCCATATCAAGGAAGCTGGAACCTATTTCACGCTTCCTCATACTCTCAGCTTTCATACTCATAATCCTTTTATGCACTTCCCTATTCACCTCCTTTCGCACCCTTTCATACTCCTCACCACATGCAGGCCTTCTCAGCAGACTGGTCACAGCCACTCTTACATTCTTCTTTCGCGCCCTTTCAACAACATTCATAATTGCATTCACAGTACGCTCTCTCCCACATTCAAGCAATCCATTGCCACCTCCTTGCAGTACAACCATCCCTTCATCCATTCCATCTATCACTTCCTCAGCATGCCTACAAATCTCATTCACTCCCTTTCCTCTCATGCTCGTACATCCACTACGGTCAGTCATACTCACAAACCTATCCACATTCTTCACCATGCTGTCACCACATATTCTAATCGTAGGTCTCACTCTCCCATTCATACTACTCTTTCGTTCAACTCTTCCACTCACATCACTCTTTCCATCCATCTTCCTTTCATTCACTTCCACTACAGGCGCCTGCACCTCATGTGGCATATCAACAGGTTGCTCCTTCACTCTCTTCCCATTCGTACTTCTTTCATCATGCTCATTCATCCTTCTACTCTCATCTGGCACATTTGCACCACCATTCACTTCGTTTATTGCATTCACACTCCTTGCACCATCATCCACTTCATTTGCACTCCTTGCACCATCATCCACTTCATTTGTACTCCTTGCACCACCACCATTTACCTCTTCATTCACTGCATTTGCACCATTCTCATTCTTTCCTTCATTCAACTTCCTTTCATCCTTCAAATCGGCCTCTAAAGCAACCATCAGAACTGTCAATCTCTCAACCTCCTCTTCCAACTTCTTTCTTTCGTCATTCAAACATTTCCAGCACGTAAACACAAGATCATTCAACTTCCTCCGACTCATCTCTCTCAAACCTTTGCATGCATCTATATCTACCCACTCTTTACAAGTCATGCACTCAATCTCCTCATCCATTCCACTTGCACCTCCCTTCCTACGACCAGTCCTATTTCTTGCCATCCTCAAACACAGACTTCTATCTCAGTACAAATTTCACAGGCAGAAGGAGTCTTCACTCACCAAATCTACTGAAAATCAAGTTATCAAAAAAAAAAGAAACAAAAACGTTTCCTACTACTCACAGTCACTCTCTACAATGTCAAACACTATACTCTTTATATGCAAAGAAAGCTTAACTACCAGTCAAAACACCTCAGTCAAAAAATGCAAGTCACCACACCAAAGTCCAATGCTCAGTCTCAACTCTCACGCAACAAAAAAACTACTCTCACGAGCACTCCATACCAAGTCACACACTGTACTCACGTGAATATACAAACTATACCATTTTTAGCAACTTCACTTTAATTCACCACAATATTCGTCGGAGGACCAGAAACACGTGCACACCGCTCGGAACGACGACGAAATGCCAACTATTAGTCTTGGTCTTGAGATCCCAACTTTTAAAACATTCGCGGCAATTTCAAATCCTGAATCCGATCCGGCTATGCTCAGCGATTTTGTTTTGTATGAACAAATTAAAAGGCAAGAAACACACCATCAGACGACAGAAATTTTGGGTGGTATTTATGTAAGAGAAAATAAATTTATGAACAATTTAGGAATAAAAATACGTAAATAAAACTTGCATTAAAATTAATATGCTTGAAGCTTTAGATTACACAATGGTCGGCCATACATAATATAGTAATAATGAAGGCATCTACGGATGCTTTATTTCCAATCAAGCCTGATACATATATCACCTTTTACATTGGATTTTCAAATGCCTTATAACTAACGCCAGGACGCCATAACGCTTTCCCCCGGTCGAGACCGGTACCCATTTCAGACACCTGGGTGGAGTGGGGTATTGTGCTTGGAACTTTTCTCCTATACCCAACAGAGAAAATCGCCACTGCCAGCGCCGAGACTCGATCCCGGGTCCTTGCCGCACGGCGGCAGAACCTATACCACATGGCTATGGCGGCACTGAAGAATAATTTGCTCTAAAAAAGGAAATTGATTTGAAGTTTATAGGTGCTTTAGTTTAGAAATTAACTTTGGCAGAAAATGAGGCTCATCGAAAAATGTGACTCTCATCGAGAGCTTGGGGGAACCTCGCTCTCTTTTTATAACTTTTAGACAACCGATAGGGTTTGGTTTATAATAAGAAGATAGAAAATGTTTTTCTCTTTTGTTTGAGAGTAATTTGAAGGCAATTGGTGCATTTTTTAAAAAGTTACGAGTGGAAAACTTAAGTCTAAAGTCGCGCGAGGTGGACTCAAGAAATTCTCAAGAAATTCCTGTACTTTTCGCAAAGTGTTTCTTGAAATGTCTCCGCTGCGGCCTGCCGGTACATTTATATATGATATACTATGTAAGATACAAGTATGAGAAAGATATAGTGCATACATATGAGTGCATGAGAAAATCAAGAAGTGATTCTCACAACAAAAAATTTCTCAAGAGTCAATATATTATCCTCAAAAGTCTCACACCATATACACTCTGCATAGATATTTTTTATTCACACCGTGGTTACAATGTTTCTAGAAATGGTCTTTTTGCTTCTCAATCTAGGGAGACACAGTGATGCGTCAGAAGCAATCTCAGTAAGTAGAAAATTTCTTTCTCTAACCCCTTTTTCTCCGCCTGCCGTAACCACCAAAAACAGCAGTATGCTAAAAAATACTTTGGGTACTGAACTCAGATCAAACCACGGTCGTTCCATTTTTGAGTTTGAGGCCTAACCACTCGCTCCGCTTGGAAGGCAACAGTCTCCACCACGTATACGATGAATTTTCAACCCTTGAATAACATATGAAAGTTGGAGTTTTATGCAAGCTTGCTTTTTAAGGAGGCCTCTTTAAAATCTAATTTACGTATTCATCGATTTCATAATGCTAAAACTGTTTAATAGGCTTCGCCGATGTTTAGTAATGTAAACTAATAATTTAAACAACATAGCTGTTTGCTGATATTTCAACAGAAAGATTACAGTGCCTTTCGTCTTGTAAGGTGCTGTAGATAACCCTTTGAAAGGAAATAGCTTATCAACCTCACAATCGAAACGCAGACAGCAAAAAACATTGATTTTGCCGTTACAGAAAGCATTTTAGGCAAATCAAGGAACACAACGAAACTACGATGAAGACCCGAATTTGTGTTGAATAGCATTTTCTGACCAGAAGGCAATAAAACGATTGTTTTTAAATAGTTTGAGACTTCCTAACCAGATCAAAGGAAAGTAGAAATGACTGTTCAGCATGAATTTTAGAAATTGTGAAATCTTTCACACGTCACTCAACACATAGGATGAAAAGACAAAGAGTTTGAGTTAACTTTATGAAAAAGGAAAGAAGCCAAGTGGACACGGAAAACGGTAGTCCCGAAGGTTTAACTATAAGCGAGACAATCCAACAATATCCCTTTTAAAATGCTAGTCCTCTAGCATAAGACAAACCTAAGAAACCAAATTTTATTTCCTTAACTTCATCCTCTGAGAGGGTAATTTAGATGAAATGCGTCCGAGTTTGACCATAGCCCCTTTGTTCCCAGCGTTTTGTACCGGAAATAAAACTGTCTTGATCGATCTCGAATTAGGAATTTAATTTATCCACTTCGAGCTAACATACGATATTTAAGAAGACATATTATACCGGGTGGCACACGGTTACTATACACTGGAGATAATTACCACAAAAATTTACAAGTCAGTGGTATAAAACACCCATTCCACGTCCGAGCTTCGTTTTGATATTATTCGCTCCATCGTATGGCTTATAATTTTTCTTCCAGGTTATCCCACCAGACCAAAGGCCCTGAACCGATCTGTTGAATCTTAAACCACTCAAAAGTCGATTCAAACACGTGGGAACAGACATTTGCAATGGCTAACCATGAGGTTTGACATTTATTAGCTGGCAATTTTAGGTCTGTGACGCATTTTTTATGCACTTGACTAAGTACCGAAAATTAGGTACAGCGGCCAATTTGGAAACTGGCGAAAAATTGGTCCTGCGGTCTGGGAGGGTGAAGTAATGACATTACAAGGCTTTAGGTAGTAAAGGAAAACGAAGACGCTCATATGCACTATTTATTCAAACAAAAAATACTGGCCTGATCAGGCGCTATTGAGCGCTTGCTGCCAAACAAACAAAAAACACTACTGTATCAACACAACAGATCGAACTCAAAACTTTGTGCACGGTTCGGAAGCTTGATCAAAATTTATAAATAGAACTTAAAGCTAATGGACTGGAATGTAAAATGAAATATACACATGATGCACAACAAAGACTTGAAAATGAATACCCCTGCGATGGAAACAAATATAAAAGCTAAGTGAACCCACCCCGTTGGATAGTGAACGTTGACAGTAAAATGAACGCGAAAAACATGAATAACGTCAAATCGATGAACTAATGCTTCTTAAAACAGAACGTGAAGTCACCTCAAATGGATCTAACAACGTACGCTAAACAAAAATGTTCATCCGAAAAAAATTTTGAACAGATATCTTCCGACTTAGTTTTAAACAAAAATATAAGTTCGACCGAATAAATATTTCAAAGTCATTAATAAGCTAAAACTCTGAGATTCGGGAGAAGAACGCAAAAATTTGTAAAAGTAAAATGGAGCGAATTTCTGCCAAAAGAGCGTTCTCTAAATTAAACGAATTAGTAATACAAGTGTCAGGCGCGTCTTTGCCTGTCCACTGAAAGAAGCGAAGGGCATGTCTTGAGCCTCAATTGGCACGGTCAAATGATGAAGTCATTAACCTGCACTACGAAAACGAAAACTTACACTATACGACAGGCCTCTTCGTAATGAACACATGGGGATATCAAAGAAATTCTATTTGCTAACGCGTAACAACATTAAATACAACATGAAGACGACACTTTCATAACACTAGAAACTGTAGCTACAAGGTGCCGAGAGTTGCTCGTGAAGCTGCTCTCAGTAATTAAAATTCTTGAGTCTAATCTCACCACACATCAACAAAACTTTCGCTGTCAGTAATTCGTACATAACATCATTGATTATTGCCTCTGGGCGTCTACTTGCATAATGCCGAAACTACTTCCGACTTTTACACACGCTTGCTAAAATCTAACCTAGTCTACAAGCTGGTGCAGATCAACACCCCAACCAACATCATGTCAGATAATCACAATTTATTAGCTAGTTTAGTTCGTCAGGCAATAAGTTAAAAATATTAGATCAATCGCTAAAATTAAGATTTTACCCACCAGTCGCGACACACACCGAAAGCTGCACTAGTTAAATTCATGCGCTGCTCTTAACATAAACCGAGTCTATGAACAAAGAACACTGCTAGCGGAAACTTGTTCAGAAATCAGGCTCCTCTTACGAGAAACTACAGAGTCCCGCGTAGCGCTTAAAATAAGATCGGAACCTTCAAGAACAGCTTAGTCATTAAGTTTACACAAGCCCTAATTTGGTCCAGAGCTTCGAGCTAGTTGTAGAACACATAATTGACAGCTCAAGTCTCGTCCACGAATTATTTTGCAACAATACTCTTCACAAATATTTAAAAAATAGCTATGAGCTAAAAATAAATTCTTTGCTGAAAGAATAAACAATGTCTTTCACAATGCTGCAGGAAAAATAGTCAATGCGTCGAAAAATATCAATGCGTCAAAAAATAAACGCAGACGATTTCGTAAATAATAAGTTATGAGCTGGATCCATTGATGCCAAACACTTCGACGACTTTTATTTCAAAGTTGCCGGTAGGACAAAGAGGAGGGTTGTCAAATGTCTGACAGGTCTCGGTTTTGCCGAACTGCAGTTCGTTGTCCAGGAAAAGCCCTTGGCCCTCACTGAGCGAAAAAGAAAAAGGTATTCATTAACTCATTGTTATGCGAGCGTGCAATCGATTTTACGCAAAGGAAGCTAATCTACTGGATTGAAGAATACATGCATACTCTCTGTATAGTCTTACATTGAATAAAAAAGGTCAAACACTGCATTATGTAAATCAACATGAGACTAACATTGAAGTTTGAAAAACCAAGGTCCAGTGCTGGTAAGAAAAAATCATGTGTGCACCTCCACGCAAAATATGAAAATATATTTTGCAAGTCAACATAAAATGAAGAATGAATATATCATTTCTATGCACGGTAATTTACAGCTCAAAAATATGAAGTTTTGACTGTTGACAACCAATCACTCATTGAAAACCAAATGAAACGATTTTTCCCATTCAGTTTAGCAAATTAAATGCAAGGATTTTCACCGAGGGGAAAGCTTTCCATGCAAACATTAAACTGCTACAGGGTTCTAAACATAATCATGACGAAGCTGAAACTGAACTTGCAAGCATTCACAAATTCACAAGACGAAGGAAGGATCACTGGCGACTCACCCTCCACCAATGGTGATCATGTCGTCATCTCCGTGCATGAAGAGCTCAGCCGAGTGCTGGACA
Source organism: Morinoia aosen (assembly GCA_030386875.1). Lineage (NCBI taxonomy): Eukaryota > Metazoa > Arthropoda > Malacostraca > Amphipoda > Talitridae > Morinoia > Morinoia aosen. The sequence continues at coordinate 22,469,605 of CM059567.1, read as the reverse complement.
TTGGACAGCGCGGCGTTTTGCTTCTGTTGCGTGATGCCCACCCACTGGTGCTTGGCGGGCACGGGCCGGAGGCTGAACAGGAAGGTCTCGCCAGTGCCGTAGTACGTCTGCTTGTTGCCGAACTCGTCGCGCTTGTTGCGATTGTTCCACGCGACCGAGCAGTACGCGCCGAACACGTGGTCTGAGGTAGTGCGCACCAGCAGGATGGTTGGTTCGTGGTTTTCTACGCGCTGTAAAGAAGTGATAGCGTGAGTTTAACGTGAGTGAAAAAGTGATGAATATATTTTTTGGAAATTAAAAGCTTTGTTAATTTTGTCTACGATGTAATCAAAATGACGTTCAATATCTAACAAAAGGATCGAATAATATTCTACTTGAAGAAATGTATTAAAGTGTAGTTTTGGAGTCTGCGCTTTAGAACAGTTTCGCACATTAAGGACACGCAAACGTCATAAGAAAATATGATTTATTCTATTAGATCTTCAAATCTTGCTAGTAAAAAATCGCATAACTTAAACCTGTGAAAAAACTAACAACGAGATAACCTGCGAGTCTCGCCATAGAATGAAGCATACAATTGCCATACGCGGCTGCTTACCTGATAAAAGGTGGTGAGAGAAGAGCCGTGCTCTTCTGTGGTGTACAGCAGGCTGGGCTGGTGCATCGTCATCCGTACAGGCAGCCAATTCCAGATAGTCAACAGCTGCACAAACACAAAAGATTCTCTTATTTTTTTTTCAATTTTGGAATAATTAGCCGATGTGTAAATCACTAGACTAATAGACTTAAACGCTTTTTGGGATTTCTGAGTTACGAATCCATTGTCTAATGAGGAAATCCTTTAAACCACTGCACACGGACGATACTAATTTCCGATTTATTCGGAACCATTGCCCCTGTACGATAATTCGGGAAACCGAGTTTATCCGTAAATGTTGCCTCAAGTAACGCACGTACCATGGAAGAAAAACTATTCTAAAATGGAACAGTTGAGCGTTGATATTTTGTCTTTATATTGCATTCCCTCGAACTCTTATTGTATTATAAAAAGGTACTGATTTACTTCAGTGTACTATGGTATTTTAACGAAGGTCAACTTTGGAAAGAAATTTAATAAAAGAAGACGTCAGAGCTACATCCTTACCATTTCACAACCTTAAATTTATGGAACAGACTATGTTCAAAAAGCCAAGTCATCAATTGAAATTACTATGGTCTAACAAGTTGGCTTTATGTCTAGTACAAAGAAACTAAAACAAAAAACGGGCTATTTGCAGTCATATTATCATTTAATTAACGAGACCAGAAATAAAAAACACAACTAAAAAAACAAAATATTTACGAGGTACAGGAAAGAAATACTAACAAAAACGGCTTTGAACTTTTGAAACAACGTCACGCTAAAACTTAAAAGCTTAATGTCTACAAATGATACGTTTAGAGAAACCGAAGAAAACTTGCGAAGTAAAGTTTTAAACAAGCATAAAAATTTTATTCAAAATTTTGAGGTTAACAGAGCACGTCAGCGAAATTTAATTTACACATTAGTGTAGAACAAAATTCTGCAAGCGCATGCAAATGGTGAAAACAAAAAGTAAATGTTAAAATACCATGTGAACATCAAACCAAAGAAAATAAACACAAGTGAGTTATAAACGTGAAAGGAAGAATACGGGAAATTGAATGGAAGGTTTCCGACGTCTGGATTGGATACAGTTTCTCAGTGATTGTGTTGCAGCAGCAACAACAGGGCTAGAAAGCATCACATTGATGCCGCTGCAGCTCTGCTCTACACGTCAGATGCTGAATACCACCACAACACGTGTTCACAAAGGTGTGGCGTACACGGCACGCATCACTCCGTGTATGAGAACAAAAATAAAAAGAAAAAGCACAATGAAAGGACAAACCTCGTCCAAGTTAGCTAGTTTAGACACCAAGTGTCGGATGGGATAATCTCCCAGAGCCCGCGTACGGGGTGCTGGGGAAGCTCCCTAGGCAGCATGAGAAAGGGGAGAAATGTCAAATTCAAGCAAAGTACAAAAATTACCTTCACATTTAATCATCGAAAACACGCTTTAGAAGTTTTTATAGATTGGAGAATAGATCAGTAAGCTTAGCCAATACATTTTGAAGCATTATTCTCATTTTTGTTAATCGTACGTAGAAAGGCGCAGTGAATTAACATTGCTAACATAACATGATGGTGGAAGCTTTCCGAACACGTTTTTCAAGTTGAAGGGAGAGTAAAGTTTTGGTGTTAATAAAACCAAGAGAAACCACAACCATGAATTTTTATATCCTGAATTTTCATTAAAAATGAGTATTAAAAAGAAAACCCTCTCGTGAGCATCATTATTGAAGTACAGTAAAGAAGCCAATTCAGTTCATTGAGAAGGAGAAGTGTTCCAATTAAAATTCCAAGAACCACCGATTATTTGACATACTACGCGTACCACAACGGTACCACCAACAGTAAGAATTGCAGTACCAAGTTCACCAAAAATCATTCATGCATCAAAGGGAAGTGCATGTTAGCAATCCCGTACATAGTTAGATCCAACATAAAGCCACAGAGCAGAAATGGAAGCATACAGACTAGTAGTCTCCAACTTGCAAAACCAATGCTCTTACCTCTTTGACGTTGAGGGTGTGGGACACCATCTGCACGTTGGCCTGTGCCGTGACGGTAGGGACCGCATCAAAACGCGCAGACCTGCTCACGCCACTTCCGTCCTCTAGGGAGGCAATGGCCCCCTCGCCCGTCTCTGTGACGGTGCCGATTCTCTTCAGGCTTTGCTCGGTCTTCATCATCACCTTCTGGATCTCAGCTTTGCTCAGGGCACGAATGCCGAAGGCGGTCTTCAGGAGCTTCGCCGGAGACGTCTGTTAAAAAAAGCTCTGATGAGTCTACAATAAATCTTCAGGTATTTTCGTTTCGGTAACACAAACTTTCAATACGAAAATTAATAAACTCATTGGTGAAGGCTTACCTAGCAAGAAAATTATAAATTTTTCATTTCATAAACCATACATGCGTTTAAGCTGAATAGTGAAATATACGCACTCCAGTCGTTTCAAGGCGCAAAAGGCTACAAAATCTGTGAGCACTCCAACCTACTATGTTCACTTCAACCTTACTCGATACTAAGAACACTTCAAAATATTCCGCAGAATATTTTACACAAATATTGCCCAGAATGTCACATAAATATCCTCCAAATACAGTTCAAGCCTTTCCCCAGGAGCACTGACCGACATGGACTGGCAGTGGCGCATGAGGGCCTCATTGAAGCCCTTGGTTGAGAGGGTGGCGGCGGCGGTAGGGTCGCGCGTCACCTGGCGCATGTACAACTGCAGGATGGCCAGAGCCACTCTCATCAGCACCTTCCAGCCTTCCAAGAGGAAGCAGTCCATCACTCGAATCTGGGCAAAACAGAAGGAATGGAATCATAAGTTGCCCAATAATTACAATTACAAAACCATATTCACTCATCAATCAATCATAAGAATTTCAATACCTCTAATCTGATAATATGTTCCCTGAAAACGCCAAGCCCCATAACATGGGATAGTCAAACCTAAACTAAAGTCGACACGAATGTGAAGAAAGTGTAACATCAACGTGTAAAGAATTAAAAATCATGAACTCACCAAGTGAGGTAGCGGGAGGCCTTCAAAAATCCACCACAACCAGTTCTGGAAAGAATCTTCAACTTGTTTCGAGTCGATGCCAAACTTCTCAAGAGTTGAAAATGCGGCTCCCTGGAAACAGAAACACGTTCATTCAATTAGAACGAAATAGAAAACTGGATCAAACGGTATCATATTAAATTCAGCGAGCTTTTTAAAATTCACGAATGAAAGAATAACTAAACATTCATCACTTGAAATTTTTCAAAGCGGTGAAGATATAGTTATTGGTTAATCTCACCCACTTTCAAGATCTTACTCCCCGTTTGAATAGCAACTCTCGAGCCATCACTTCGACACTACACCTTGAATCACGAAGTGCTACTTACAACGTGTTTGCGAGCGAGCACTAGAGTCGTCCTCCAGCCAACTTCATGAGCGATTTTGGTCTGCGTGGCGAAGGTAACTTTGGAGCTGCACACCAACGCCGAGAGGCTGTTGTACACGTCCGATTCTGGAACGTATGACTTATGTAAGTACGTTTATTTCAAACCAGCATGCCAATTTAACGGATACCTAGCGTAAATTGTGACAAAACCCCTCGCTATTCTACTTCGGTCTTGAGTGATTTCAAATGCATCCGGTTGCATATCGTTTTGGAACATGAAAACGGTAGCCAAGTCTGATCTGGTCCCATCATCATTATAGGTGAAATTACATTCGAATATACAAATGCTAAATAGATGTTATACTGGAACTATTTTCTGTTTTAATTCAGCAAGCTTGAGATAATATCGGCTTGGGTACCTAATATGGTCAAATTAAAAAATTTAGAACAGATGTACAGTAAAAGTCTAGCAAAACTTCTTTTAATAACTGCCAGAACTTATAAAAAATAAAAAACTTAACTTAGATCTCAATTTTTTACGATCTGAGAGACCCCACAAGTGCGGCGACAAGAAAAACCACATGAACGCGGCAATTTGCTATCTTTCGAAAGTACCTTTCATGTATAGGAGGAGAGCAGCAGTTAGGGGATGCAGCAGAGGCGCGTGGGTAATGGGCGGATAATAGTATGCCAGCACGGATATGATGCGGCCACACGCCGCCTGGCCGTCGCTGTTCAAGCCTCGGCCCAGGTGCTCGGCGTCAACGAAGGCGGGCAACACCACTTGGCAGTCGTTCAGTTCTGAACAAACGGAAGTGCAATGTTATACACGAGAGGTTACCTTTTGGAATTAAAGATTTTTTTAATAGAAGTTTATATTCACAATCATGGGTATTGAATAAAGTTATCATCCTTTCTCCAAAAACTAAGAACAAGTTTGGTGACGACCATAGAAACAATCATGTGCACTGAATAAAGTATTATTCAATCTGCAAAAAATTTTAAGAAGTTTGCTCATGACTGTAAGAAATGCGGAACAGATGATCACCTTTGGTGCCATATATTTGTAGCAAGGTGTCGAAGTAGAAGGAGTCGGAGAATTGCTCGGTGGTCTGTCGCTTGCACATTTCCATCCAGAGCGCAGGTCGTGTCGTGCACGTGACGGCTCCTCCAGCACCACGCAGCAGGGCTTTCGCCTGGAGAATTGCACCCATGAATATATGAACACTAAAAATTTTTTTGAATGAAGAAACTGTCACGCATTTGATAGGCTACATAAATATTTGAATTACAACCAAATTATGTCGCTTTAAAAAATAAAAATCTGGAGAGATCACTTCATTTTAATCAAAGATGTATGAATCATCCACTTGGAATGGACCTTGGAATAATTTGAAATTTTGCGAAAGCATAGTTATTAACCTCTTTCTCCTTGCCGGTGACCAGCAGGCTGTTGAGCTCATCAAAGGATGGCAAAAACATCGCTTCGGAGGAGGTGGTGGCGAGCGCAGAGGAGGGTATGGAGGAGACGTCGACGTACGGGGAGAACGGGGCGGGCACGCTGGCCCCCACACCGCCTGAGTGGTGGAGGTCGTGGGCTCCCTCGATCGTCATCTTGATGATGCTACTCAAAAATTTCACCTGAAATCCAAAAAAAAAATGTTCAATTCCTAGAATTCAAGTACAGTCCGAAATTTTCATAGATTCCATTATACATTTGTAATGAAAACCAATCACATATCTAAACTCTTAACCATGCACAGTTAATCCACACAAAGTAAGAAGATAATAAAACCTCTTGCAGTCATAAACAAATTAAGAACAAACATTCAAGTGGCTTTGAGCAGATCGTCAAGAACGCGAATTTCACACCAAAAACTCAACCATTCTAGTGCAAACATTCAAGTGGCTCTGAGCACATCGTCAAGCACGCGAATTTCACACCAAAAACTCAGCCGTTTTAGTGTGCGTGTGTCTGACCTGTTTCTTTATTTCGACAAGTCGCTTCTGTTTGTTGTTATTGAGGCCAGGCCACTTGATGAGCGAGGGCGGGAAGGCGGCGGCGGGAACACCTCGCGCCGCGTTGGCGCTGTTGCGGGCCCGCACGTCCGACAGCAAGCGCTCGCAACACGGGTCCTCAGGAACGGCGTCTCTTTCTTCGAAGATCTGAAGTGAACGTACAATTGCATATGATTCAACAGTGTCGCACATGGGGAGTATCATCAGAACTCTTGTGGTTTTTGTTCTAACACATGCACAAAAAGCTTTGTATTGGGTCACTTAGTGTATATCTCTAAAGCATCTCAAATTAATTCACGAGAACATTTTGAGTAGCTTCAAGTATTGTCACAGTTTCATGTAAATCAAGAATTGAGTATCTTAGGGGAACTTACCTCAGAAGTTTCGAAGTCTGCGTCGACTTCGTCGGCCGGGCCGCTCCAATCGAGCACCAGTTCCTCGTTTTGAATGGCGGCCAGCCTCTCCTGAATGAGAGAGGTGGCGCAACTAACCAATTCCTGGGAGTTGATGTCGTGCGCCTGGGCCTCTTTAAGGAACTGATCCGCGGCTTTCATGTGCCACGAGGAATGGTTCGATTTTTTGTTACGAGAATCTCTTCGACGACTGGAATTTCTTATACTTCGGCGAACTTTGTAAACTGGGGAACTTGTAGCAGGATTGTTTAAGGGAGAACAACCAGCTTTGAGACGAGTTGAGGATGGTCTGTTTGACCTCCTGAATGAACGGGAGTCAGGCGCGTCCTCGTTGAGGTCGGCAAAGTCTTCCACTGAAGACCAGATACCCTGAGATTCGTCTGAGAGGGATGGCTCTTCAGCGGGGATATTGGGAGCGAGTTGATGTCGATTCAACCGTGGTCCATCAGCGTGCTGCGACGAGTGGACTTCATGACTGTTGAGGTGTGCGCGAGGAGGATGAGGATCAACTTCTGGCGATGGCGATGACAAGCGCTGTGACCGCCCGTGATGAGCGAGCTTAATGCCTCGTGAGGCTGCAAAGGCACGAGGGTATACATCAGCGATCAAATCGTAAGAAAACATGGTGGTTAAATAGTTTGTAGTCGCGCTGTCACAGCAAGCCCGCGATAGTCAAAATTCCCGCGCAGATCAGGTTAGCAATGAAATGAAGGCGAAGTCAATCGTGAAGCGTCGAAGGAAAATTCACGGTTTATTGAAGTTTTTCGTTTTGTCATTAGATATTCAACAATTGTGATGTCGCATTGAGTCTTGAGCAGCACAAAATGCATCCTTTATTGACGTTTTGCAGTCTGATGACCTAGATTAATTAAGCTTTTCATTTACATCAGCATCACAGAACCACCCACATGACAGAAGGCAGAACACCCACTGAGTACCGACGCTCTGACAGCGCTCTCAACTGGTCATTATCGCTATCGATTCTCTATGATAGGTACTCATGTCGGGTAAAACGACCACAGGAAATAGATTTCAATCATTCATATCCCAAAAAAGTTTGTGGCATAATTTCGCAAGTTTGAACTGAAAATAAAACAATTCAAAGCTAAAGATCACATGTCTTTATAATAATTGCATAAATGCTATTCACGTAAGCTCATGCTGCTCGAAACGTGCACAAAAATTATGACCCAAGTTCTAATAACTAGCCCAAATAACAGGAAAGTGAGCACTCAAAAGTGACACGTGAAATTCGACTCAATAATTTCAGCCTCCTTGTCATAAGTAGGTCATGCTCACACATCGGTGACCGATAACAATGCGCTACATTGAGATAAACTAACGACCTCAAGTTTCAGTTACCCGAGAAATGACAGTTTCACGGCAAATGCAAGAGCAAACTAGGGCAAGAAAAGTATGAAGTACTATGAATCATCAGTATATTACACTCATAAAACTGCACGTCTCCACACTTACGTGAAATATTACAAGCACAGGTAGTAAGTAATGGCAATGCATTCTCTGAAATAACAAAAGAACTTCAATAGCAGGGGAATAAAATCGGTTAATTTATGACACTGCATTTTCACCCCAAATAAAAAATTATTCATTTTCGTTGTCACATTTCTAATGGAGAGTGTTGAAACCCAAGTTTAAAAAGTAACAAATAAAGCAGAAGCAGCAGCTGCCTTGAAAAATTGAAATCTTCAACAACTTCCAACTGTGTGAGACGTCTCACACAACAAAAGCGATTAGTATAGAGTAAGAACAGCAGTAGCACCACTGTGTATCAGCCCATATTATTGCGCAACCCAAGCATTTTTCAAATGAAGAGGTAGCACATATTTCTAGAAGGTATTTATTCAGAGGAGCAGCAGCAGCAGCAGCAGCAGGAGGAGGAGGCCAAGAGAGGGCGCGGGCGTAGCTGTGCAGGAGAGAAAGTCGAGCGAGGGGAGTCCCCGCGCCTCACAACAATGGCTCCAGGGGCGCGCAAAAACGCGCTTCTCGCGGCCACGGAGAACGCGCGCCATATAAGGAGCAGCACGTTACGTCAATTATTGCATAAATCCGAATATTTATCATTAATTAATTGCGCCCAAATGGTAAAATATATCGTTTTCGATAGGAATTGCGAGTGACTATAATAGATGGATGCGTTTCTATCAAAACTTGTTTACCGACAATGACGATCAAAGTGTGAAGATCACGTTCTGCATTAAATAGAATCATATGATGCCCCAAGCATTTAATTACGAGCAGCAACAATAGACAGTAAAATGATAGATTGCGGTCTATTCTCAGAGCAAAGATACCATGGTAAGAATATTGCACAAATAAGTGTTCTAACAGTCAAGAAAGAATGCGAACACCACAAATTTACCGAGCGAAAACTTCACACGAATCTAGTGAAGCAGAATCACAACACGATACACAGAGAAGCACTACAAAAACGACAGGTGAAACCTTACGGAGAGGATCCGTAGAATGATTACCAAGAAGCAGCAGCAGCAACTAGTGGATCGCGAGACCAGCTGCAGCGCATCGAGGGTCATTTGTTCCCGGGGAATTACCGCGTCAAAATGCAGAACGAAATGCATGAGGAGCATTGCAGCTCGCATCGCACCTCCTCCTCTGCTTGCATGGGAAATGAGCAAACGCAGAAGCAGCTTCTCGAGTTAAGTAATGAAGATGAGCTTGTCAAGGTAATAAATGTGAGAATTGTTGTAGCTTATGAACTATGACAAAACGGTACTTTTGTGCCCTATATAGCAACGCTTTGCCATGCCAGCCATGAAAATGATATGCGGCGCTTATTTCACCTGTTAACATATGCCTATTTAGTCCTCTAAAATTTCAGGCAACCTTCATCTCAAGAAATTTAATTCTTTCTCACGAAGCAACCCATATTCTTTCGTATGAAACCCAAATGAACTGTGAATGAAAGGCAATATACGGTAGGGTTCAAACTTGAAAGAATAAAAAGCAAGAGAAATCAGTTTTAAGATTCCTAGTAACCTGAAGTACTCAAGGTTTTCGATATGATCAGTGCGTTAGGATTGTTCTCGAAAATAGGCCACCAGATTGATAACCCTAAAGCTACGTTTCCTACACTAAGCCAAGTTAAAATTCAAGTGTTTTTGCTGAAAACACTCAGACAACTGGTACTTGGAACGAGTGAATTATTCACAAGACGATACCTCTTTAGTTCGTACCTGAAATTTCAGAACTGTTATTCGTAATCCATTGTCTTCACATCAAGTGTTGGTACGATGTCATTTACTTGAGCGAAGCACAGCACAGCTACGGACGTACTCCATTCCTCGTAACGGATTTATCTGACCATCACACCATCTAATCTTCAATGTGATGGGTCTAAGAAACGCCACATAAACCAATCTTCCCTCGAAGTACAACATCGAAATGACGGGTTCAAAAAGTAGTGCGGCATTCACTCCTCGAAATGCCGGACACTCAAACGGCTCGCTCTAGAAAGTAACGCTGAGACCGACAGCGTTACCTTTGCATCGTCGCAAGAAAGTAATGCGTGACGTTGAGTAAAGATCGAGCATGACAACACTGAACATAGCAAGGAATTTAACTGCTGACGCCATGTACAAACTGATGGATGATATAAAGTAAAGACGAACGCTATAGAGTAGGTGAACTTGTTAATGAGACGGGCAAAGCAGATGGCCTGGTCGGAGCGTCAGATTAGTTGATTTTTTTTATATTTGATTGAAGTATGGCCAACTTTTAACGTAAGTTTAAGTTATCACGTAATGTATGTAGACTGAATTTAAGCGAGTTTATTTTAAATTTCTTGCCCCACCTAGTGAAACGAAACAAACGCAGCTGTGAATTAAGCATAGACATCATCGTCACACTGAGAAATTAACGCGTGAAAATAAGGAACGAACACATTTTTTACCCACAAACCGTAAGTTGTTCACACATAAAAACAATTTATTTCAAAACAAGTTAACTAACAGCAGCTCCCACGGAAAAGCAACATGAAGCAAACGCTAATGTTAAATATATTACCTTCTCCAGAAACCATTGCGATCGATTTCTTTCAAAGGGTGATGATCAAATTTCAGGACAGAGCGAACACGAGATAAGACAAGGCAGAACACTCCTTAGGAACACTAACGTCTGAGAGACATGAGAGCTAAAGCTCAACTGAAGGCGCAGTAGCGCGGCTGCGCTTTATAAAGCGAACGCAGTCACAGTCTACGTCTCTGGGACGTTCATGAAAGTATAATGAAGGTTACTCAAAGCATCTTCTCCATTATGGAAATTAACGCAGCGCAGGGAGGTTCTCAAAGAAGTCTGCTGAAGGCCAACCCCACTATGATAGAATGAGTTACTTCCCAACTTATATGTGAATGAATACCAAAACAATACATACGATAATATCGGCATACGCGAAAAAAACTCAGGCGTCTCGACTCGAGCATGCAGCCAGCAGTAGCCACTAAACATCGCAAAAGCGAAACACATGAAGAAAATACTATGCGGGTGCGCAGAAAGCACTCGAATTCGTGACTTGAAAATTGTTTACCTAAAACAACGCATTTTTTGCTGTAAACGATCAACATCTTAGAGCCTTCTATCATTCCAAGATGATTTCGACCTTAACCTAATGGACAAAAAACATAATAATGGAGTAATCAAGATCGGAGATTAGCCATAAAGGATTTCCTCACACACGAGGAGAACCATTCCAAGAGATTTATGACCATAGAAAGAATACAGGAATTTTTCTGGAGGAATTTCGCACACTTTAAATGCTAAAATTCTGAAACTTGAAGGCAAATTTGAACACGTACGTTGATTCGAATGAATTTGCGGAAGAGTTCGGTAACCTGCACGTGAAGCCTTCGACCTTAGACACCACAGCAGTAAATAAATTGATAAGCTCCTATGTGACACCTCCGCAGCGATACAAAAAAATAGAGCTTGATTCGATCCGGAGAGCAGCAGTTATATTCAGAATATAAATCATAACTTGCTTGAAAATCTTTAGATACTCAGCCTTGGCGCGTCATAAATTAGGAAATCGATTTCACATGGAATTTCAGTCGACGAGAGTTTGGAAAACCTTGTAGCATTCCACCGGGTATATTACAAGAAATCTCGCATGCCATTCTCGTATTATTTTTACATCACGTTGTGAAGAGAATCTTCGTCAAATTTATAACACGAAATCACGTACAAGATCTTCGAAATATTCGTTTCAAAATTTACATTTTACTCAAGTGAGGTTCGCTGCAAAGCATCAAACCCAAAAATTAACGTCAAATCACACTTTTCAATAGAAAAATTCTTCTGAAGGAAGAATATCAATATCTTGCAACACGGAACTAAATGCACGAATGAAAAAGTACACTTCAGAGCTTATATTTTAATCACCTACGTCTCATTTCGAAACATCAAACTTATAAAGGCCCGTAGAAGCATGCATACTGCATCTTTTCGTTAAGTTCGATTGAGCTCACTTCGAAGCTGGTCTATCAACAATACAGTACACACGCTGTGTACAGAAGACGCTTCGGAGGAAGTGGAAGAAAGTTTGCCAGCACACATTTCTCCTCCACTGCATAACCGCCACTCACAAGCTGCGCAGCCCACGTGACATACAGAAAGCGAAAATAAAGAGCTGGACGCGAAAGTATTCCCATACTCGCGCAAGGGAATAAAACCAGAAGCTGCGTTTCAGCAGCAGCACCTTCACAAAAACTCGTGTGCTTGCGTACGTACACAAAACAGAGATGCAAAAGCCACGCACAAGGTATGTAGGCAAAAACAAAGAAGCAAGAGGAAGTGAATTTACACAGAGGCAGAGCTAGGGGGTGCAATGCATGCTCCAGCCCCTGCTGTTCCCTTATGAGAACGGCGGGGGATCCCCGGGACTACCAAGGCTCGGAAAAAGTCCTGAGCACACACCCAAGCGTTTACCAAACCCGGATAATTGCACAAAATTGGGTTAGGACATGTCCACAAGGCGGTGTACCAATCATGGGAAAAGACCGGAGATAAACTCGTGATCTCATAAATTGATGTTTTTTCCCCATCATTGAAAGAAGACTCAACCACTGGGTTACGCATACGAATTTACGACGAGATGCAGCACAAAAAAATTCGCTACATAACAAGATGATCATATTTATAGTCGACTCTAATGAGAACTTCGGAACAAATATGAGAGGGTGGAACTGAAAAGAAGATTCTTGTGCCACTGAAAAAGGAATTTCATGCGATAGGTACTTCGTGTCGTAGCGCGTGGGCGATCCAAATCCAAAAGTTATCGGCAAGACGAAGCAGAAAACTTGCGGCTTCGCAATGGCCTTTATAGATCCGCTGCAAGATGCAGGAAGATGAGACAGGAAATTGGTTGTTTTTCAGATTACGACGGCGCATAAATTTTTGATATTGAAAAACAAAACTACGTTCAAATTACATCGCAAAGGATTTTACACATTTTATGTCCCATAAACAAAAAATAGCGAGAGAATACATATAAGAAACGTAGCCAGACATTTTAAGATAGGTTTCATACGCTGGAGGCCAACAATCCGATATTTTTAAACCGCGCAGAAGAGAACCATATCGAGTATAGCTCATCTGAAATTGATCTCAATCAAAATTTACCAACTGAATATGGAATTACGATTACAATAGATTATAAGTTAATTTACGCTTCGCTGACCACAACGAAGGGGTTCTCGAGAGAATAAGAAGGAAGGCACAGTTTAGCGTCAGGTTGGTGAAAAAGTAATGTGAGTTTTAGAACGGATGTTTAAAATTAGATTCATCAATTATTTACATTGTCAGACGCGTAATATACTTTTGTGGCTAAACTGAACTATCTTCTCTCATTATTTCTGCTACCTTTATATTTTTCATAATTGGTGGCATCCATACGCACACGGTGTGCAACCAGACCCTGCGCACAGAAACGACCAGATTAAAAAAATTATGAAAGAAGGTAAAAGTTGAAAAAGAAAGTAATCGGAGCTAAAGAAGACGCGAGTGAACCGAAAAAAGATAGTCCATAACATAGAAAACTTATTCTATTTCAAAAAGAGCCGTACCTAGATGGTCATGACGATGAAGAAAATTTTACAGCACAAGGAATAAAATACGCGGCAAGGATACCTTTCAGCAGTGCCTTAGCCAACCTAACCTTAAGCTCAGGATCTCACTATTTCACCACGTGATGGTAATTCCCATACATATAATAGATTTATTCTTCTGAGGAATGTGAAATTACTATACTCAACAACATAAATTATCGCTAAAACCTCGTGAGGAAACTCATTCTCGTTCTAATGAAAGGAATTTTGGTTTGGTTATTTTTGCAGCGAAGAGACATTACTGAACTGAATTTTAGTCTCTTATCAAATTTTCGTACAATCTACAAATACAAAATGACTCAACATCATAGAAAAAAAAGTTATCAATGTAAAAATATTCGCAAATACTTTTCATTACTTGAAACGGCCTTGAAGATAATACTCCCATTTATTAAATAAATTTGTACGCTTCGTTTTATAATTTGAATACAGCATTGCTGAATTGACTGGCGCAATTTAACCGACACACAAAAAATACCTCAACTCATTTACTCTCGGTGACCAAAACAAAATAACGAACTTCAAACAAGACAACTCAACGTCTTTTGAGAAAGAAAATTAATAGAAAAACTAAAAACATTGCCGGTTTTGTAACGAGGAACGCAATTTAAACTAGAGAAGAAAGAGCTCAGGGCAACACCTACAAATTCACCACACGTAAAATAAATTCTCGTTCTGAGAACGCAATTTAAAACGAGTTCAAAGACACGCGCGACCGACCTCTGGCAGACGATTGCTCACACTTGTGGAGGTCAGCATCGAGATGTCTATCAAATGAACGCCCGATACGACGCACCATAAAGTGGAGTAAACCTTGAACGTATGGCGTTCATTCACTCGAGAGCAGATAGTACTTCCAATGTCGTCAGAATATTTAAAAAAATTATCGAGTTCAGCGACATGCAGAATATCGATGGTAGCACGTCACATTAGGAACGTCACGTCCACCCACGAGGTGGGGAAAAATTTAAAGTACAATGAAGAACACAGCTTGAAGGTCCCTGTAGCGATCCAGGTGATGGTCATAACGCTAACTCGATGTTATGAAAGTCAAGAGTTAAAAGAGCTGCGTGAAGGCCACTATTGTAAACATAAGCGATGCTTCTGTTCAGAAATGTGACAGAAAGGCTGGTACTTCGTCAATATATTCATCAAACACAGATCTCATTACTTCTTAATACTTCTATCATTACAAAAGTAAGACAACGTGAACCTGTAAATTAGACTAATTTTACCTAATCAGCCGACTCCATCCATGATTTTACGAGAAAAATGAACGTATAAAAAATGCTAATTCTTCTGTGGTTAAGGCACAGCAGTAGCCAATTTCATCAACAAAACAAGCGAGAATCAGACGCCTGTGCTGTGCTCGACCGGAAGAACTCGAAACCTGGGGAACTCGCAAATCCCCAACTTACTTCGAAGTTCCATCACAAACTACAGGAAAATATTACATATTTAACGTCAATTACAAAACAAATAGAACGCGGCATCGAGAACCAACGAATCGATAAACAGGAAAAATGTGAAACGGTCGCCTACCACCTAGCGAGAGAACACGCCATCTCTATCCGCCAGCACATTTTACTGGATAGACGAGTCATAACGTTCTACAAAGAGTGGGAGCTAAAGCTGACAAAGATATCGCACAAGTGATCACACAAATAGAATAAAAAGCTTGCTTGCACAAACAACGCAATGTTGGTAACACAGCACGTCAAGCCTTTGCGGAATAAAGAACAGGAAAGTCCTACACCAGCGGCTTCTAACTCGGAAGAGCCTACATAAGTTCGTCATTGGAAGTCCTGTTCAGTTTGTAGAATCAAGAATGCGTAGCCTAATAAGAATGTTAATAAATTAGATGGTGGATTAAATATTAGATGTCTCCTTAACCACAACAAAGGAGTTCCCAAAGGAAACAAGAAAAGGCACCTTTTAGCAGAATTATAAGAACGTAGAGCCTATGCTCAAGATGTGTTTTCACATCATGCGCATAAAAATAAGATTAGAAATTTATGAAACGAAAATATTAAAGAAAGTAACAGGAGCTGAAAAGACAGCAATGAACTGTGGTGAGAAGAATACCCTTAACAAAACAAGGACTTGTTTTAACAAACTATCAAACCTTTAGATCAGGACCTCGCATCTTCTCTCTAGGAGTCCTCTCTTTCGTAGATACAATTGAACTTCCCTTAGGGGAATGGGAAAATTAATTTCTTACAGAAGCTCCCTAGGACAAAAGCTATACCTTATCTCTGGAAAGAATTTTATTTAGCGGCCGAGGAGCCGGTCCAAAAACAAGCTGCAGAGTAATTTCTTTCTGCATATAAACCATTATTCATACAGTTGAATTGCAGATTTCATACACACAAACGTCACACCAGAAACTCAAATTAATAAATAAAGATGAAAATCAAAAGTATTCACTGAGCAAGCGACGTTCAAGTCTTCCTGTAGACGACCAGAAACGTCGTAGATTTCGATACCTGGCCTCTCATGCGCAGGGTTTACGTGTTGATGGATCGACCACTTGCGGAAGGAAACGAGGGCGGCGTGGAAGGAACTCCCTTGAAGAACACACCCATTCAAAATAAAAAATAAAATTATTTCCATAAAAGGGAAAACTACCTTGGCACTTTTTGTCGTCGACCTCAGCGAAAATCCACGCCTCAGTTGTTATATTGCCATAGTCTAATATTGGACTAACGCCATTTTTAACGACGATGCTATACATGAACAATATTAAGCAATGTCTACATTATTAGAGAAGAAGCATTAAAAATCCACCTACAATGGCTAAAATCAATACCCAAGTCAAACGGCACCACAAAATAACCTTGACGATTACAAAAACTTCAGCTCCTCCCAGGCAGCAACATTTGAAAGGAATCAGATGCCGGAGTAATAACAGTCCACTACGCTAGGACTGCCAAACCGCAAAACCCAGCATTTTTCCTTAAAGGTGTCATAGGAAGTTCTACAAATGATGATTAGATCACCAAGGCAAACAGAAAGAAAAAGAGCCCGGCCTAGTTCTTCAGATGCGCTCGAGCGAGAGCGGAGAGCCTGACGATGGCTTTTTCCAGTCAACCACATAAAGTTTGAATGATCAAAAAATTTACGGTCTTCATATATGAAACCGTAAAAATTTCTCGTTAAAAATTATTTTGGTGAGGCTAGAGAAAAATTAATAATAATAAACCAAAAATGAAGCTAAATTTTAAGATAAGATAAGTTTAATTCGTTAATGCTCATTAAGAACATGTAGCGGAAAATGGAGATCATTTTATCGCAGATCTAATCAGCAATTCAAATACAATGCATCGGAGAAACCGCTTGAAACTAATTTAGATTCCTAGCAAAAACTTCAAAAAATTTGGCGATTTAGCTGCGAGTGGCGATTTATACACTTCTTCACAAGGCCTCAACTTACGCAGTAGCGGTGACAAATCCATCAAATTGTAGGACACGTCCTTAAGCCTGAAGATTACACCAACAACTTCAAAGCAACTCTTTTTTTAACAGAAATTATATATGAAAGGACGTGCGTTTTACCATCAATATTACCTCCAACATGAAAAACAAACCAGTCATTTTGCTACGTTTTTTTACAAATTATGAAAACCATGGGCCCAATTGTGCGAAACTAACAGTCGTGTTTGTTGAAAAGTGTGATTAATGGCGCCAATTATGAACCAGAGCACGCCAGAAACTGGATGCAGGCAGACAAAGTTTGAGTACGAAGTCGCACTCACAAGAGAACCTTTATTGCTTACAGTCTAGACGGCAGAGGGCGTCAAGATGATTAGAACAGTTCAATAGTGCAGTAAACACGGAAGATCGAACAAAAACGTAGATTAAAGGGCCGTTCAAGCTTCAAAAAGTCACATTAAAATCTCTGCAGCAAAAATCGTACTCATATATATGACGATATATGATATAAGTCACATTCAAATCTCTGCAGCAAAAATCGTACTCGTATATATGACGATATATATGATATGAGTCACATTAAAATCTCTGCAGCAAAAATCGTACTCGTATATATGACGATATATATGATATAAGTCACATTCAAATCTCTGAAGCAAAAATCGTACTCGTATATATGACGATATATATGATATAAGTCACATTCAAATCCCTGCAGCAAAAATCGGACTCGTATATATGACGATATATATGATATAAGTCACATTCAAATCTCTGCAGCAAAAATCGTACTCGTATATACGACGATATATATGATATGAGTCACATTAAAATCTCTGCAGCAAAAATCGTACTCGTATATATGACGATATATATGATATAAGTCACATTCAAATCTCTGCAGCAAAAATCGTACTCGTATATATGACGATATATATGATATAAGTCACATTCAAATCTCTGCAGCAAAAATCGTACTCGTATATATGACGATATATATGATATAAGTCACATTCAAATCTCTGCAGCAAAAATCGCACTCGTATATATGACGATATATATGATATGAGTCACATTCAAATCTCTGCAGCAAAAATCGTACTCATATATATGACGAAGTATATAATCAGCATTAGCAAAGAAGCTCGCGTGAGGGCAAAATTTGCATTACGTTGTGTGAACGTCGTTCTACACGAATCTCGCTTAGAGGAAGACAATAGGATGCTTAAATTGGCGAACTTTGTCATAAGCTGTGTTTCAAATACGTGGACGCATTCGACAATAAGAATTGTAGAATATAATAAAACAATGTGGAAGATAAAACAAGATTTTCAAGTCAATGTTTCTGTAACTTCAGCGTAAAATATAATTATGGCGATGAAGAAGCAGGTAACCAACAAAAAACATCATGACCAGATTATACGCTGCAGATTTCCCTACTGTATCGTACACTCTCAAAGGCCGTTTCGATCCTGAAGTCACGATTCCAAAGAAGGCAAAAATATAAGCACGGTAGCGAGATATATTACCGGAAACGTTCGCGATAAGAACAAATTAAAATCACAACCTTCAACGAGCGTTACTGTCCGCTAGCCCTGCTGTGAAGGGAGAGTATAATCAATGTCCACTGGCACATTAACGAGGACAGACACGTTTCGTATCCTCCTCACCCAGTGGATGCTCAGAAATGCTCTATCCTTGAGTTCTTTTGTTCCAGTGAGTACAAGCACTCAAATCAAGGGCGAGCTCAATACACTAAAAATCTTTCGAACACTGAACGCAAATACTTCTAGTCCGAAAACAAAAATTACCTCAGATTAGACGAGTTTAAGCTTCTCTAAACCTAACATTGGTGTTCCAAGAGAGGGAGAAGAAAGACACTATTTAGTAAGGAATAAAGGGAAGGGGGAATTTATATACAAGGAGTGCCCTCCCTACCCTACGCGTAGAAATAGTCAGATTGAAAGAAGTTCATGAAACAAAATAAAAGTTGCAGAACCAAGTCATTTAAAAATTTTCGTTATTTAAAATTTTCCTTTAGAATGAAAGAAGTTCATGAAAAAAAATAAAAGTAGCAGAAAAAATAATAGGTGCTGAAAAACAGGACAGATGGAAACAAAAAAAGATGGTTATTGAGACAACAAAAAACTCATTGTACTTCAACGAAAGGAAGATACACCTAACTAAGTCGAGGCCTCATTTTTTCATTAAAAACATATATTTGATACACTAGAATTGCATCCTCCTGAAGAGCTCATACCAATTTTCCTAACAACTTTTCAACTTGGAAATCGAAAATAGTAACAGAAACTAAGTAAACGTTTACGACACATACGTAGCACTTTATCCAGAGTAAAAGAGCCTGATGAAAATAAATATGATTCAAAGATCAAAGGTTTCCATCGAAGAGTTCATCAATGAAAACAATGAGATCAAAATTCGCGTAGACGGATGATAGTCCATGGAGCGAACAGAGTAATTAAAAAAATTGCAATAAAGATCTTTCAGAAGGAACACATCACCTTACAAAAAAAAGTACATCAAAATATCATTCATCTCTAAGACAAATACTTCCTGCCAACACAGTTCAACAGCAGACACGCATTCCAATAAACAGGCGAGACGCGTGACCTAACGGGAACTAGAGGAGCTGAGTCACGCTGTGGCATCTCACGTCAGAGGCACGGCGGTCTGCGAGCGGCGGCAACACCGGCCACTACAGAGTGGCTTCGTCTCGTGCAGCCGTTCTCAGCCTGTTCTACATCATAGGCCCCCTCGGCTTAAAGCACTTTTCTATAAAACCCCTACTCTCATACAAAACACACACACACATAATTTCTTTGCATTCTCTCTCTCATTTTACAAAATTACATCCATTTATTTTTTAAATTATCAGGTAATTAAATTATTTAACCCTGACTTAAAAATTTTTACACCCTACGGGTAAATTTACCCTTAGGTAACAAGCAGAGATCAACCTCTAGCTAGTGGGTACTATACCGCGAGGTCTATCACACTATAACATGAGATCAACCTCTAGCTAGTATTATAGCGTGAGGTTAAGTTACTAACGGATATAACTTATTTCCATTCATTTAATTTAGCGATAAACCATTCCTACATTTCATACTGCACCCGGGTAGGTGATATATGGCGGTAGACCTCACGCTATAGCAGCACAGAACTTCGCCAAAGATGCATCTCAGTGCGGTACTATAAGAACGAACATACCAGCGAGAGCTGTATTAGAGAAACGCTATCACTGCAAGTTGATTTACTCGTGAGACTCCGAGACAAAAACTCTAGTGTTCGAAATGTACGGATTTATCCCAGCGAGAAGTAGTTAAACCTACGAGCACAATTTATTGCAGGAGACGATGCATTACGCAACCGGATGCAAAAGATATATCCGGTGTTGTACCTCTTGCGATAGATCCCCAACGAACGTGTATCCTGTTGCAGTAGATAAAGGCGCGACGCGCGTACGGTCTTGACTCGCACCCTGCAGCGAGAAAGCCTGACGAACAACTTCAGGGATAAGCGCCAGCTTGTATATGAAAGGTAATTTCGCGTGGTGTGACCATCACAATACCCAGGATAAGACAGGCTGCACACACCAAATTTGACTGGATGCGTCAAAAGCTGGTCAAAAATTTGCGATGCTAGACACGGGCACTTCTCCAGGCTGAGGACATTTGCAGCAAACATGCATGGCCATGCCGTAATGTCTTCCTCAATTTTAGCAATGAATCGACTCACCTGCAACGTAGCTGTGGTGTTGAATAATTTTCAAGCATCGTGTTTTTTTGCAGCGCCAATGAGCAACAGCAAAGTTTTGCAGTAGCTTCCCACTTTACTACGTTGATTATTTTCATCCAATTTATAATGAGACCTAATACAATAACAGGAGATTAGATAACAAGTAAGTTCAAGACTAACCATAACAAGAGAGATCCAAAGAATTATTATTATTATTATTAGTTAATTTAAGCCTCCCTATCCGCAACAAAGGCGATCCAAAGAGAGGAAGGAAGAAGGCACCATTTAGTATGGAGTTGAGGGAACGCGGAATCAATGCAGAAAGGGCATAAAAACAGTAAAATGAGAAAGGAGTTCATGAAACAAGATCAAAGTCGAAGAAGAAAGTCGTAGGTGCTGAAAAAACAGGACAGCAGTGAACCGAAAAAAGATGGTTCTTAACAAAACAAAAGTATTTTATTTCAACAAAAAGAATGCCTACCTAACTCTCAGCTCGGGACCTCACATATTTCTTTGAAGAGAGTTAATTCCCCAAGATCTATGCAAAAAGGAGAATTTAATCTAGAAACTCAGACCATGGTCGCTAAATTGTTTTTCAGATAAGATTTTACAGTTTTGCCCATTCCAAAAATTCGACCATTAAGAGCATTAGGTATTAGGCATCCAACTCTATTACGTCAACAGATGCTCAGAGCGTTATATGCTCCATATTTCATTTTAAAAGACGCCCATCTTGTGGATTTTGACCATTAAAAAGTTGAAACTTAGATCTTTCCAGGAAAATGCTAACGTGGCAATCGAGGTTCAAGGTCGTCCAAAAATAATTTCGAGCTTTGGTATTTCCGCTTCTCTGCGGCTTCACCTAAAAGAATTTCATAGGACAATTTTTAGCCCGTAAAAATGCTAATAGACTTGGAACAAAATACACTACTTCGACAGTAAGGTAAGGAATGATGCAAAACTTGCCGAGCTACACAAGTTTCACGTAAATAAATAAAATAAAGGTTTTCGAGGAAGATTAGATGTTAGTTCAAGCCTCCCTAACCGCAATACAAGCGTTCCAAAGAGAGGAAGGTACCATTTAGTATGGAGTTAAAGGAGTGCGGAATCTACGCACAAGGCGCATAAAAACTGTCAGTTGAGAAAAAATTCATGAAACGAGATAAAAGTTGAAAAAGAAAGTAGTAGGTACTGAAAAATAAGACAGCAGTGAACCGAAAAAAATGGTTCGCAACAAAATAAAAACCTATTCAATTTCAACAAAAGGAAGGCCTACCTAACCTTTAGCGCGGGACCTCACATATTCTCCCACGGAGCGCTAATTCCCAGGTTTCGAGGAAACAAAATAACCGATGCTACGGTAAACTCGAGTCTATCACAGCCTGTGTTTATTTTCATTACATGAAGAGAAATTCATGGAAACTACCTACGCCAAGCTAGCGCAGAAGGCGATTTGCAAAACCACAAAACAACACCGACTATTGGTGAGGTTAATTCTACAGGGTAAATAGTGGCATGTAAGTGAAACGCGAAGTATTTACGGCAGGGCGAGTGAAAACATTACTATCACTTTTTGAGAGGAGCTCAGGAATCAAACTTAGCGCTTAAACGCCACGAGTTCCTGAGATATTCACTCTGAATCTATCGCCTTGGGTTTGGTGGGGTTGACAATTAATGTACGGCGAACTTCTGATGTAACAAACAACGCTTGTGGTGAATAAATTATGTGTAAACTTGTTTCACGGAGGCTTAGACCTGCATGCATAATTCAATACAACACTTATAAAATTTTATAAACTGAAAACACAACAGTCGAATTCA
This sequence comes from Morinoia aosen, assembly GCA_030386875.1. Taxonomy (NCBI): domain Eukaryota; kingdom Metazoa; phylum Arthropoda; class Malacostraca; order Amphipoda; family Talitridae; genus Morinoia; species Morinoia aosen. The sequence continues at coordinate 22,447,004 of CM059567.1, read as the reverse complement.
CTAGGTGTTCGAACCATGACTGTCACTCAAAATAAATCCTTCGCACGTGTTATCCTTCGTATTTCTCAATAGCAAACTCTGAAATTTCAGATGAATAGCATTATAATGGTCTAACTGCATACGTTCCCATTACAAAACCAATAAGAAACGAAGTTTAGCCCACGAACGGGTTCAAAAATAAAGGATCGAAACGCCATTAAAAAACGATGGAAAACTTATCTTATCCCAAGACCAGGTTCAAAAATGGAAGAGCATAACGTCTAGCCAAGGACAAGACACAAAACTGCGTTAAATAGTTATGGAAATATATTCTGAGCAGCACTCAGCAGCCCTAGACCAAATGGAGATAGCGCTCTTCCTTTGACGTCACGCGAGAGAAAAGCTCGTCCTTTACCCAGAATAAATCATATTTTATTCACAAGCGTGTTGCTGACGCCAATTATCCCTTGGTTACAGCACAGAGTACATTTCTTCAGAACAGGTTTCCCGAGCGGTTGTCACGTACGCTGAGCGATAACCAAACAAGACCTATCTAACGCGAAAAACATGTAGAAAAATAGAGGCATAATGTAGGGTTAACAAGCCACGACCGACCTAATTCACCACCGAGCAACAACAACAACTTCTCCAGATAACAGCAACTATCTACAAGAAATAAAAAGTTATCAATACATGATTTCTGAACAAATAATTCCATTAGTTTTTTCTAGAAACATCCAGCATCGTTCCTACTTGAGAGCTCTCAACGCTCTCGGTTACTAGGGAAATGGCAGCGCTCGGCCATGCCACAGAAATGGCAGCGCTCGGCCATGCCACAGAAATGGCACCATTATATGTTACCAGATAAATAGCAGCCCCGTGCAGTACCAGATAAATAGCAGCCCCGTGCAGTACCAGATAAATAGCAGCCCCGTGCAGTACCAGATAAATAGCAGCCCCGTGCAGTACCAGATAAAGAGCAGCCCCGTGCAGTACCAGATAAATAGCAGCCCCGTGCAGTACCAGATAAATAGCAGCCCCGTGCAGTACCAGATAAATAGCAGCCCCGTGCAGTACCAGACAAATAGCAGCCTCGTGCAGTACCAGACAAATAGCAGCCCCGTGCAGTACCAGACAAATAGCAGCCCCTGCAGTACCAGATAAATAGCAGCCCCGTGCAGTACCAGATAAATAGCAGCCCCGTGCAGTACCAGATAAATAGCAGCCCCGTGCAGTACCAGATAAATAGCAGCCCCGTGCAGTACCAGATAAATAGCAGCCCCGTGCAGTACCAGATAAATAGCAGCCCCGTGCAGTACCAGATAAATAGCAGCCCCGTGCAGTACCAGATAAATAGCAGCCCCGTGCAGTACCAGATAAATAGCAGCCCCGTGCAGTACCAGATAAATAGTAGCCCCGTGCAGTACCAGATAAATAGCAGCCCCGTGCAGTACCAGACAAATAGCAGCCCCGTACAGTACCAGATAAATAGCAGCCCCGTGCAGTACCAGATAAATAGCAGCCCCGTGCAGTACCAGATAAATAGCAGCCCTGTGCAGTACCAGATAAATAGCAACCCCAAGCAGTTCTAGATAAATAGCAGCCCCGTGCAGTACCAGATGAATAGCAGCCCCGTGCAGTACCAGATAAATAGCAGCCCCATGCAGTACCAGATAAATAGCAGCCCTGTGCAGTACCAGATAAATAGCAGCCCTGTGCAGTACCAGATAAATAGCAGCACTTGGCCAATTCTTCAACATAAAAATTACAACACTACCTAATAAAAATTTATCTCCTATTGGTAGAAGAAAACATTTAAAATAGATTAAAAAAAATTGTGTAATGGTTGTAGAAATCCACATTATCTTTCAAAAGATAGCGGAGTCACGGTAGAATCATATAAACACGTCCGTAGAAGTCGCGCCCGAGAGGCTTTCCGGAATCGAGCGACGCCGGTGAGAAACTTTCAAAATGTATGTTTTCGTAACGGTCCCGGCTGCTCGGAACTGGAATGTATGAAGTTTTCGTAACGGTCCCGGCTGCTCGGAACTGGAATGTATGAAGTTTTCGTAACGGTCCCGGCTGCTCGGAACTGAAATGTATGAAGTTTTCTTAACGGTCCCGGCTGCTCGGAACTGAAATGTATGAAGTTTTCGTAACGGTCCCGGCTGCTCGGAACTGAAATGTATGAAGTTTTCGTAACGGTCCCGGCTGCTCGGAACTGAAATGTATGAAGTTTTCTTAACGGTCCCGGCTGCTCGGAACTGAAATGTATGAAGTTTTCGTAACGGTCCCGGCTGCTCGGAACTGAAATGTATGAAGTTTTCTTAACGGTCCCGGCTGCTCGGAACTGAAATGTATGAAGTTTTCTTAACGGTCCCGGCTGCTCGGAACTGAAATGTATGAAGTTTTCGTAACGGTCCCGGCTGCTCGGAACTGAAATTTATGAAGTTTTCGTAACGGTCCCGGCTGCTCGGAACTGAAATGTATGAAGTTTTCGTAACGGTCCCGGCTGCTCGGAACTGAAATGTATGAAGTTTTCGTAACGGTCCCGGCTGCTCGGAACTGAAATGTATGAAGTTTTCTTAACATTCCCGGCTGCTCGGAACTGAAATGTATGAAGTTTTCTTAACGGTCCCGGCTGCTCGGAACTGAAATGTATGAAGTTTTCTTAACGGTCCTGGCTGCTCGGAACTGAAATGTATAAAGTTTTCGTAACGGTCCCGGCTGCTCGGAACTGAAATGTATGAAGTTTTCTTAACGGTCCTGGCTGCTCGGAACTGAAATGTATAAAGTTTTCGTAACGGTCCCGGCTGCTCGGAACTGAAATGTATGAAGTTTTCTTAACGGTCCTGGCTGCTCGGAACTGAAATGTATGAAGTTTTCGTAACGGTCCCGGCTGCTCGGAACTGAAATGTATGAAGTTTTCTTAACATTCCCGGCTGCTCGGAACTGAAATGTATGAAGTTTTCTTAACGGTCCCGGCTGCTCGGAACTGAAATGTATGAAGTTTTCGTAACGGTCCCGGCTGCTCGGAACTGAAATGTATGAAGTTTTCTTAACATTCCCGGCTGCTCGGAACTGAAATGTATGAAGTTTTCTTAACGGTCCCGGCTGCTCGGAACTGAAATGTATGAAGTTTTCGTAACGGTCCCGGCTGCTCGGTACTGGAATTAAAGTGCGAATCCTAGAAAGTCCTTCGCAAATCAGAGAGCAGCGCTTGATGGTAAGAATACATCGGAACAATGTTCAAAATTTAAGCGATATTCAAGCGGATATGCACAATCGCACCGAGGATATAGTGCCCTAGTCTAACTGAGGTATACTTGAAACAGTTTTAAGCTTTAGAGCAACAGTTTTAACCCGCGCACTGTAACTGGTCGCCTCATTTACCAGGCTCACTGGTTGCCAGACGTAAGGCATAACCCCAAGTTGTTATACACCAAAATGATCGTCTCAGCGAGTGCTACACAGCTGGAGCCAGAAACCCCCACATTGTGGGGGTTAAGGCAGAGCTCCAACCACTTGGAAGTTGGGAGGGGTAAGCACAGTCAGTGTGGTAAATGAGGCGACCGTGAGAGGGTGTGCGTGCGAACAGTCAGTGGCAGCCTCAGTTACCAGCGAAACTACTCAGGGCCTTATTTCGCCTTATTTCGTAAAAATGGCAAATAAGACAAATCTGAAGTCAGTAGCGTGTAGAGCAGTATTTTATTCATATTGTGTGAAAATTACAAGTTTCGAAACACTATACTTGCAGTAATATAACCAGACATGCAAACATGCATTTATGTAGGAACTAAAACGAAGAATGGATAACACCTAGTAGACATAAATGGTCATAACTTTTTTTCTAATTGTTGTAGAGGAAAAATAAAAACATCAGCAGGTTTGGAAAGATTTTCTGCATAAAATAGCAGTGAAAAACATTACATTGTTCCCAAAACACAAAAATGGCCATTGATCTCTTTGAAGCAATGTTGTGCAAAAATCTACGGAGTTTGACTCCATATTACGAAGAAACGGTTCAAGTTATCAAAAATCTGACAACATCAAAGTGTAAAGCAACATTTTTTACTCATTACTTCATATTTTTACATCTCTGCCTATTACGGTAAGTGAACAGGGAACGGCAGAGTAACGCGGGTAAATTGACTACTTTTCTGAGGGATGCGCGACCGTGCGCGGGTTAAGCTTTGGAAGTTCATTAAGGTACACTTTACACTTTGACTGCGACGTGAGCCACCGGTGGTACACGGAGAATATTTTCATAATGCTGCTGACTGACCAGTAGTCGCAAACTCAATTTTCATAAATACTTAATCAAAGCTAAATGAAGGCACGATCCAGGTCATGTTTGCTATTTTCAAAATAGTCTACTACAATTGACTTCAAATTTGAGTTTGGCGTTAAACTTAATATTTAGTTGCCGCAGTCAAAGTGACCTAAATATGGTCAAAGCTTTCCAATTCTGTGGTATGGAAAACAGCAATATAGCTATATAGCTATAGCATATTCAATTTTCCCTTTCGTCTTAGGTGCAAACTGAGCTGTGTTTTGCACCTTGAAGAATAGTCCCTGACAGCTGCAGTCCAGGAGAATTCTGTCAGTCAACTATAGTTTTTATGATTTTTTAACTAAAAGGGCAAGTCATTCTAAATGTAGCGAGTCAACGTCAAAAACATTGGAAAAATAAAAAAAGCAGTTCCGATGGTACAAGAGTCTAATTGGGTGCCAGTGCTCACCATGAGAGCAAAGCACAAAACCTTGCCGTGTGCTGGCGCGCTAAGGTAAATCGTATTCACAAAATAAATAAATGCACTTTGTCAACTGAATGTACGAAGAAAGTGAAAAACTGTAAAACGTAAAATAAGGACAATAAATGTAACGGCAAAAAGTTTTCAACAGCCAAAATATCACAATAAATTTACAGTTTTCATAATTAATGTCCAATATTTTGAAATTTTCACCTACTTGGGAAAAAATGCTAAGTGCTCAAAAGTGAAAAGAAATGGATGTTCAACAAAACAGTCAAAATCAGGAAATAGCTAAGTTTATGAAGTTCGAGCCTCCGTAACAACAGCAACGGTGTTCAACAGCAAGAGGGGAAGGCACCATTTAGTGTAGAATCAAAGGAACGGAGAATCCATTTACACGGTGTGTTCTCACACTGAATCAGCAGGATTGAAAGAAGTTTATGATATGAGATAAAAGTTGAAGATGAACGCATTAGGTGTTAAAAAGGACAGCATGGAAGCGGAACATGTTGGTCTGTAACGAAAAAAAAAATTCAATTTAACAAAAGGAAGGCCTACATAACCTTCAGCTAGGGACGCCAAAAACAGAGCGCTTAACAAGGAAGGAGGATGATTACAGGGCGGGACGTAAGTAGCAGAATGCATCATCTCGGATATCAAGCATGTCAGAGGCGCAAGACCAAACGTCGCTTTACTTCCGCTCCAACGCACGCAGACATGATACCACGAGATGCAGTTTTAAACAGAATTGTGTATTCCAAGCAAAAGGTTTGAAGTCCCCAGCAATAAATTATAATAAAGCAGCATTTACAGTCTCCACAGTTTAGCTTCACATTCACGGAGCATAGATACGAACGATTAAGATGATGGCACACAACCACGCAGCTGTGTACAGAATTGTCAATCCAACGCAAAAATTTCCAAGTCCAGAACAATAAATTATAATAAAACCAAGAGCACCAAGAGCATTTACAACACACTCACAGCTTAGATACACACCAACGGAGCCCAGGCACGAACGATTATGAAGGCACCCAACCACGTAGCTTTGAACACAATTGTCAATCCTGCGCAAAAATTTTCAAGTCCAGAGCAATAAATGTTAATAATAAAACAAATAATATTTACAACATTCACAGCTTAGATACACATCAACGGAGCCTCGACACGAACGATTAAGTTGCGATAAGGTTCACTGAACAGCATGGATCCGCTACGATACCTAAACACCGGGGGCTTATACTTATCATAGATAAGGTAACGATAAAATCGACTTTAACAACAGCTCATTTAAAAACAGTACACAAATTTCTCGCTTCGATATTTAGCAAATTCACATACAAGCAGTGATATTTTGTCACGCTAGACAGGATTACTTCATGAACAGAAAAATTAACTATACGTTGATATTATTATCAGCCCTTAAATTAATATGTTCGATGTTGCATCTATCAAATTCAACTTCGTTAGCGACTCCGAATGCTCGTAAATTATTTCAAATATTTCGTAATCATAATCCAACAGATCAACGCACAAGATGAGCTTAGTCATTAGTTTTAGCCTCCCTACCCGCAGCAACAAATGCGATCCAAAGAGGGAAGGAAGAAGGCCCCATTTAATATGGAGTTAGGAAACGCGGAATCTACGCAGAAAGGGGATAGAAACAGTAAGTTGTGAAAGAAGATTATGAAAAAAGACCAAAGTTGAAGAAGAAAGTAGTAGGTGCTGAAAAACAGGACAGCAGTGAACCGAAAAAAGGTGATCCTTAACATAACAAAAACATTTTATTTCAAAAAGAAGGAAGCCTACCTAACCTTTAGCTCGGGCCCTCACATAGTCCCCCTGGGAGCGCTAATTCTCATAGACACGATAGTTGTATCCCCCTAAGTGGATCAACGAACAAATGTAAAGAAAGGTTAATACGAAAAGCTCACATATTTACAGAGTTCAACTGTCTCGCTTATAAGGAAGAGTTCACGGAAAATGTCTAAGACGTACCAATTAAATGTAAGCCGGAAAAAACCGTACCCACAAGTTCCTGATCGTCAGGGGTACGTTCAGAAACTCAATTTATGGTGAAAGGTAAGCCTCCCCGGAAAATTTATTTAGCTCTTTAACCGGATGTTAGAGAGGCAAACATTATAAAAATAACCACACACTGAAGACCCAACGGAAATCCGGTGTATTTATTTTAGACTCAACACAGGGTTGGTTAGATTAGTTCGTTTATACCTCACTGATCACAACAAAGAGTGTTCGAAAGCGAGGAAGGAGGAAAGCAAGATTTAGTATGGACTTGAAAGAACAAACGCGGAATCTATCCGCAAGATACATAGAAACAAAGTTGAGCAATAACTTCATGAAACAAGATGAATGTTGAAGAAAGAAGTAGTAGGTGCTGGAAAACAGGACCGTAGTGAAGTTGGAAAAAAGGCTTCTTCAGAACGAAAAAATAAATTCTATGTATTTCATCAAAAGCCTACCAAACCTATAGCTCGGTACCTCACGTATACTCCCTCGGAGAACGCATTCCCACAGATAAAATAGTTTCATCCCCCTGAGGGATCTCAAGAGAGGAAGGATGAAGGCTTTATTTAGTATGGAGTTAAGGGAACGTGGAATCAATGCGCAAAGTGTGTTCCAACACAAGATCCCTTCTGCATAGAAACAGTAAGTTAAGAAGAAAGGCAATGAAACGGGATAAAAGTTGAAGCAAGTTAAAAGTATAGAAAAACATAGTGGACAAAAAGAGACGGTCCTTAACAAAATAGCACATTATATTTTAACAAAACGAAGGGCTACCTAACACTCGGAACCTCACATTTTCCTCCTGGGAGCGGTAATTTCTATAAATACAACACCTAGTACAACAGACCGTGCTCAGAGCGCTTAAATCTGCAAGTTCGGCTACGGACTATTAATGAATGGTGGGCGTCTACTTTTCTAACGCATTATACCAAGGAATAAACGCCCATTTTTGTTTCGAGTTCACGGTTCTTTCAAGGGTTTATATTCAGGTACTTTTTTTTCTTATTCGGTATTATTTTGCGGAGACGCCTTTCTTTCGATAAGTCGTATTAATTGAGCAAGCTGTTGGCAACTAAGAGTATAATGTATTGAACACACAATGATCTACCAGGATAAATTCAATTTACATAAGCAAGTCACTTACATGCCGGGCTCTATGTACTAAAATTATCCACCGCTAGGAAATGAAATAAATTCGGCTTCCGTCAGTCAGTACCTATGTGCCCAAGCCATTTCTAAATGATCGAATATTTTTAATGACTTAAATCGCTCTCCAACTCATTCTACTATGTTGTCCTACTCAGATAAATTTCGTCTACTTTTAATCGAAGTCACAAATTTACCTGCGACAATCACTGCAACCGTCGCCTACCATATGCCAGAAGCCGAATAAGTTACAAGCCCGCACCCTCAACGTGGGTTGCTAGTACCACATCAACTTAAGTTGAAATTTTCAAATTCGGTCACAAAAAGGCCAATATGGCAACCTTGCCCTGCACTTTATCGGGTGACGGCCTGCGGAAAAATGACGCATTTGTTTCCTTAGTCTTACAATCGTGTGACTTCAGTAATTTCCTAACGTTCACACGAAATTAAGAAGTGGCTCGTGCATTGACTTTGACCACAAATTTTTCGGTACACCAATAATCTTATGCATATAAAAACAGACGTCGGTTATGAATGCTCACGTTTTGTTCACTGAGAAAAGAAAAAAAGCCAGTTGACGTTTTCCTACAAAACCAGCATTTAGTGTTGAGAAATTGTGAACTGTTCTTCGGACATTCATATTCCGTTCCATCACCGCTGAATACCAGAAAAACGAACTAGTTGGCAACATGTTCATTTCTGACAGCAATTTCATCTACGAGGTAAAAGTTTTTGCAGCTTACTACAAGCAGTCTTTACAACAGGGAGCAGTCTTTGCAACAGGGAGCAGTCTTTGCAACAGGGAGCAGTCTTTGCAACAGGGAGCAGTCTTTGCAACAGGGAGCAGTCTTTGCAACAGGGAGCAGTCTTTGCAACAGGGAGCAGTCTTTGCAACAGGGAGCAGTCTTTGCAACAGGGAGCAGTCTTTGCAACAGGGAGCAGTCTTTGCAACAGAGAGCAGTCTTTGCAACAGGGAGCAGTCTTTACAGCAGGGAGCAGTCTTTACAACAGGGAGCAGTCTTTACCCTAGCACGCATTAACTACGCACAACATGTGGCATACTTAAGCGGTTTATGGCTGTCAACATGATTGCCTTGGATATAAAGCTTTGGAGACGATCAGAAAGATATTTATGCAACTACGCATCACAGATTTGAATCAGGAACATAGTAATGACAATGGCCGCAGAACGAAAGAATAGATAAGTTTACGAGCAATAAAATTTTCATAAATGCGCAGCAACGATCATTAATGTTTTATTACAATAGCAGATAAGATCAACAATTCGATAGTAAAAAAAGAGCAAATACTATAAAGCATTCAAATCACCGGGCAATCACATTCCAATTAAAGAGCAAAGTGCACAGTAGCCAGAAAAATTATCAGTCTATAACTTAGTTTTCGATGTAGGAAAAATTATCTGAAAACCTATGCACGAACAAATATTTATACCGCTGTGTTAGGGCTGCTTTACGAAATTTCCTAGCTTTCCAACGAGCATGAAAGTTACAGACGTGAATGAAATAAATTAGGTCAGGGCCATAATTTGCTCTAGAAGCTGTTAGTTTTCGCCAGGATTGAGATATGTTGAGGGTACTTTGAGTCGTCGTTCTCATACAAGATTTTTTAATAATTAACGTTAACGCAGAGGTGGTGTGAATAGCGGAGTAATTTTCTATAAGTTAAGTTGCCAGAGCGTGCAGGAGACAAAAAAGCTTGAAAGAACTAACTGAGAAGAGGAAACATAAGCAGATCGACAATGTAAATTTTCGACAGTAAGATCAACAATGTAAATTTTTCGAAAATTTTACCTCTGTATGGTATTAGCCATCCACAGTGAAAAAAAAAATGCATCATCAAATCACTTAGTCTTGCCAGTCCAGGATAGAAGCCACTTAACAATGATGTATATGATTTACACGATTGTAACTGTCGTGTACCTATTTAGTCCGCATGTTCGTTGCCAGAAATATCGAGACAAAATTTGGGCTGCACATGGAAGTTGTAATGCTATCGGAAACCAAGGCAGTGTGAACGAAGGTGCCAAATAGTTCCTCCCCTGGAACATGAACGAAACAATTCGTGCTTCTAGCTGTAGAGGATAAGATGCTAGTACAAGGACAAACAGAAAAGAAGTCTTGAAAGCCAGGGTCAGTTGACTTTACGGAAGTGCACTAAGGATATATACTTTGGTGGCCGAGTTTCTAGTAAGAACTTCCATCGTAATTGTGTTATTGCAAGCACGATAACCATTTGTTGAAAAACGGCGTTCGCGATCTTTTAACATAAGGCTATGGTTACAGTGGATCCAAATTCGGACGAAAATTTTTCGTCCAAATTCGTGCGGAATTTTCGTCCTAACTGTGTGGTTTCAGTGCCTCCGTCTATTCGGACGAATCTCGTCACTCGTCAATTGATGAGAAGTCAAGTGAGTGATAGGATGGATGATCTGAGCCTCTGGAAAGTCGTCTGTTAAAAATCTTACTGTTTGGAAGAACTGAAAATGTGAATCCATTATTTATTAGAAGAAACACGTACAGTGAGCACCATAAACTTTTTCCAGAACTTCTAAGTCAACCGAATAAGTTTCATGAGTATCATATAATTACACCACTTACATTTGGTTACATTCTTAATGCAATCGAAGATAGCATAACAAAGGAATTGAATTTCCGTACCTGCATTTCTCCGTGTGAAGGACTTGCCCAAACACAAAGGTAAGATTTTAGAATTAAATAACAGGATAAATTAGTTAAGTGAAATTAAAATAAAATATAAATTCCATATTTAATGCTAATGACATAAGTACTGCTTAAATTCCATATTTAATGAGAAAATCCTTATTTATTAGTCATAGCAGCATAGAACAAAATTAAAAGAATAATTAAAGCAAAGAAATATTTAAGCAAATATGAGTTTGAGGAAAGGTAACCAATCATTACTAATAAAAGTGTAACCAATATGTAGTACACATTGCTGTGCGTAACTGGAGAAGTTAGGAGATGAAGGGTAGTTCGTGACTGTTCGGACGAAAAAACAAACTTTTTTGAAACGTCAAATTGTTCGTCCGAATTCGTCCGAACTCGTCCGAAAAGATGCAGCCAGTGTAACCACTTCCTATGTATTCCATTATTTTGATTGTTCGGACGAACAAGTTTTCGTCCGAATTCGGATCCACTGTAACCACAGCCTAAGTATAAATGTTATATTTCAAAGAGGCATTTGGTGTTCTTGGCAAGGAGTGTGGAGTTACTTGCACGTCGCACTAGCACAAGTGGTAATGACATATTTATCACGACACGAGACGCAAGTGCGACTCTCGCTGCCTGAACATTTTGATCAGGTGTGCTTTGCACAGACAAGTGGAGTGCATTTACACCAGGCACATACTTGAACCAGATTTTACTGATTTGAGGCGTGAGCGAAAGGTTATATTGATGCTATGACTGACACTACGTAGTGAAAGACATGTTACGAAACAATCTCACGATTCATTTTCATTTAAAAAAGGAATTTACCGTTAGGATATCAGCGCAATTGTAAGAAAACGCGCGAATTCATCGGAAATTTTCTCACAGGAAAATAATGCGTACTTTTAAATGAGAAATCTTTTCATTAATAACGTGATTGAGAGCCGGGTTGCATTGAACGAAAAATTAATATTTACCACGTTGATTGCGATGGGTGAAACGCAACTTCAAAGTTCAAATCAAATTCAAAGTCAATTGAAATACGCAGTTTTGAAGAAAATATATTAACTGGATCTTACATTTATTTAGCTTTAATAAGTATTCAGGGAATTTTAGTTAGTGACTACAGGTAGGTCAGCAGCATTAGGAAAACTTCCTACGTGCACTGTACACTAGGGTGGCCAGTACTCATACGGTCGATTTTTTTTCACAGAATTTTCTTGACGGGACCCCCTAAAAAGGTGAGGTTGATAGAAAAAATGATACTGGTAAAGTTTCAGACCATTTGAACATCGTTAACCCGTGCCCCAACGGCCTCAAAGTTCTGAAAAATCGCGAAAAATGTCATTTTTCAGAACTTTGAGGCCGTTGGGGCACGGGTTAACGATGTTCAAATATTCTGAAACTTTACCAGTATCATTTTTTCTATCAACCTCACCTTTTTAGGGGGTCCCGTCACGAAAATTCTGTGAAAAAAATCTACCCTATGGGTACTGGCCACCCTACTATACACTGATAGCACACGTCGCAGTCAAAGTATTAACTTGGGTCATCCGTCTTCCCTGATGAAAAACTCAAATGAACAGAACAAACAAACTCGGTAGGCAATGCATTGGTGAGAAATGTCTTACCATGTTATGTAGGTAGACTAAGAGGTGAATCCTAAATTTAACCCAAAATCCTAGATCTATGCCTGTCGACCAATGGCACAGCGGTTTTATAAGGTAGATTCTTTTTGATGACTTGGCCCCAAAACAGAAACTGGTAACCATCAGTTTAGGCAGCTGGGCCGAGCTAGTATATGAATCACAATCGAAAATAGTCAATAATCATCATTTACCTCCTCTACCTTTATGAGATAGATGATGAAAAGTTGGTGCAATCACGCAAAATTTGTAGCCACAGGAGTAGTAATTTACTGCCTTATGTTACTGCACACGTTATTAATCACAAGAACGACTGAATTTAACTAAAAATATATACCCCAGAGGTTTCAATATACAGGCACGTTACACATTACGAATTTTTTCCGTTGATGGATGTGGCCTCTTAGCACTTGACAGCGTTGGGTTAAAGTCAAGTCTAATATTGAACTCAAATTAGAGTTACTTTTAGAGATCAATTTTGAAACAAAACATTAAATAAATCGTGCTCTTGTTTAGTTTTTATATTTGCAGCCATCCGATCAGATGAATTAACTACAAAGAATTCGCATACAAGACAACGAACAAGACACTCGAGCGGGTACCCCACACATGAAAGTGACGACGGTATCCCCACCACCGCAGCCAATTCACAAGATCTCGGGGTGCCTCAGAACGAAGTAAATGATGTCAAGGCATTTCCCCGGAAAGACACACTCAAATACAAAAACATGTAGCGCATGATCTTCACACGAACTCTGCGTAATATCTTACAAGAATACCAATTCCTCTTTACGTACAAACACTGCATTTTGCTAATGAGTGACGCGATAGCGCCCTGCTCCAGCAAAGAATACGAGACTAGGGACTTGATGGTTCACTGGAGAGCCCTGAACACCAGCCCTGGGAGGCGTGTCATGACATGCTCCTCACGCGTCAGAGGGGCGCGTGTCTACGTGATCTCCTGCCCACGCACTTGACAGTAGCCGGTTGCCATACAATTGCGTTCTTGTAAGCTCTCTTATGTCAATATAGAAATGACTTACGAGATAAGTGCACCGCTACAACAACGTGATATTTATTTAAAATTTTGACCCAACAGGCAGCGCATGCTGTTAGCGCCGCTGCGATTTACAAGGGCTTGGAGCAAATTCTGTAAATTTTCCAGCAAATACGCGCAATATACTGGGTTAAGCAGTCGCGTGTTTAATTGTGTCAAAAAAATATATTTGAAGTACTCAAATCTTCAATCTTCGACGACTTGATCGTGTTGAGGGGGGTATATCGAAAAAAATTTCGCGAAAATTGACACCGCCGCGACATTGAATAATAGGATTTTAAATTGGAATAGAGTGCACAGTGTCAAAATTTTCTCATGTGCATAAATTATAAGCATAGCGTGAACAGTAGGACAAAGAAATTCATAATGCAAATACTGGCAAAATGCGGATGCAAAAGCAGAGGAGAGAACATCGCCATGGCAAAATTGTAACAAAATTTACTACTGTGGCTAATTTTAAAATAGCGGCAAAAATTTAAACGAAACAAGCAGCACAGATTCGTAATTTGAAAGTAAGGCATAAGACCCAACTTCTTCGTCATGCTCGTAAAAACGCGTCTAGAATTGATTTCAAAAGTTGGCACTAATTTACCCATACATTCCATGTAAATTTCTGTACTAAATTTACGGCGTATCCTAAAATTGATGATTGGAAAGAGGAGCACATCTGTTAGGTAGGTATATAACCCAAGGTAATACGAGACCGACTCGGTGTCCGTTGATGGACGTGGTCTCTGAACACTTACTGCGATGGGTTTAACTGAAGTTTAGTAGTCAACTCAAATTAAACTTAATTTCAGAGATCAATTTGAGAAAAAACAATATTAAATATATCGTGCGCTCCTTTAGTTTTCATGAAGTATGCATGAAAATTGAGTTCGTGACTACAAGTCAGTCAGCAGCATTATGGAAAATCACCTCATGCAGCGACCACCGATGGGTCATTTCGCAGGTGACAGAACGAGTCTCCTTGTGCCTATGAGATAAAACTTACACTTCCGACCCATAAAAGATGAGATAAGACTCGTGGATTGATGCTGGTATGATAAATGAAGCTCTGGCTTACAGTAACTTTTAAATAGGTCAAGAAAAAAAACCAATTCCACGATAACCCGAGGCGTGTCCGAAGATTGATGATGGCGTTTCATATCCTGGACCAATCAGATAACGTTATGCTTCGGTAAATTTTCGCTGCATAATCAATTTGAAAAAATACCCATATCAGAACACCTTCAATGCGCCTCAACGAAGAACGTGACGATATACTAAAAATGAAATTAGAGTTTAAGTTAGTTTAACCCTCCCAAACCACTAGGCTTTCATGAGAAAAAAGGAAGGCATAATTTAGAACGGAATCATTATTATTATTATAATATAAGAAAGTTTTAGCCTCTCTTAACCACGACAAAGATGTTCCAAGAGAGGAAAGAGGAAGGCACCATTTAGTATGGAGTTGAGGGAACGCGGAATCTATGCACGAAGTGCACAGAAACAGTAAGCTAGGAAAGAAGTTCATGAAACAAGAAAAAAGTTGAAGAAGAAAGTAGTAGGTGCTGAAAAACAGGACAGCAGTGAACCGAAAAAAGACGGTCCGTAACAAAACAAAAACCTATTTTATTACAACAAAAAGGAAGCCTACCTAACCTTTAGCTCAGGCCCTCACATAGTCCCCCCCTGGGAGCGCCAATTCCCATAGATACAATAGTTGTAACCCCCTGAGGGGTAGAACGGAATCAAGAGAACGGGAAATCTATGCACAAGTGAGTTTCGTGAGTTCCTCGCTTAAAAAAGCTGAAGAAAATAATAGATGTCGAAAGAACGACAGCAGGGAACCGAAGAAGATGGTCTGTAACAAAACAAAGAACTTGTTCTATGGCAACAAAAAGAAGGTCTATCTAACCTTCAGCTCTGGATCTGGCATCTTCCCCCCTGGGTGTACTTAAAGCCCTGGATGCCATTGTTTTATGCTCTTGAGAGCCAAGATACATTCTTGTGTCGATGAAATAAATTATACTGACTGGTTTGTTCAGCTGAACATTAGCTCCATAATTCGAAGAAACAAACAAAATTTTACCGAAGAAATTTGCTCTCTAAAATTTTTTTGTAACTCCAGCACAGCCACTCAAGCCCAACTCTAGCAACATAGCGAAGCTTTCAGCGCTACTTCAATTTCAAGTATGAGGCACAATGATCCTGGTAAAATGAAGGTTGGAATCGTTGGTAGGAGCTCCAGAACGGGTAGAGTTTTATAGCTATGCCATCTTTTTCAGCCATTAGGGATCACGCAGAGCAGTGTAGTGTAATAGTAAGCAAATCTGATTTTTCAATTTTAAGTTTCTGTGCAAATAAAAACGGCCTACATATACTAGAATCTCTGTACAATAAAGAATTGAAAACAGCTCTAAATTCAATATCGTCATCATTCCAGTTAGAAATAGCCTGATTTTCAAAAATTAATTGCAGTATAATCTCTCCATTCCCTTCTTTTTTTGTACTATTTTAAGTTGTATTCGGTTTGTCATTTAGCCTTTTCATATTTTCAGTATTTTTATTCGCTTTTACAGGTGTTGATAATGGCTTGAGCTTTAAGCCGAAACGTTCACGCTATAAAATGATTTTTAAATCAGCTATCTTTGCTATCATTTTTATTTTAAAGTTGGAATCGTTATCTTCGTATAACTTTCTTCCTTGTCAAATAAACACACAAGCATTTAAAAGAAGTCAGGCAGTTAATAATACAGTAAGAAAAGCCCAAGCATAATTACGGAAAACAAGTATGCTCTTTAACACGTTAACCGACATGGGTTTAACTAAAGTTCAATATTCAACTTAAATTCAAAGCTAACTGTAGTAAGAAATTTTGAAAAAAAACATTAACTGGATCGTGCCCTCATTTAGCTTTGATTAAGTATTTTTGAAAATTGAGTTATTGACTACTGGTCGGTCAGTAGCATTATAAAAAATTCCTCCGTGTAACACCGGTAGTCACATGACGGTTAACGGATTAACAATAAGGAACACTTTAATAAAACAAATAGCTTTCGAAAATCCAATAACTCGGGAAAATTGGAAGGACAATAAACGAAGTAAAGTAAACACCTCATGACTTTCGGATGCATTTCGAAAAATTTAGGCGTAATTTATGAATGATGCTGATAGATTACGAGCTTGTCTTAAAAAGCACGCAAGAAAAAGGAATTCGCAACCGAAATACACTTGGCTCCTACTCGAGAGTCCTGAAATTCTACAAACCACATAAACCATGGGACTGGTAGCCACAATGGGGGAAATATGCTCCAGAATAAGTAAAACAACGCCAACATCAACGAGAAGAGGAAGAATTACATAATTTCTTTTGGCGATATTCGGTACAAACGAGAAATTACAATTGGCGCCAGAGTGGAACAAAAGTGCAAAAAAAGTCGTTTTTGCATCACCAACACTGTCGCGTCTCGTCCGTCTGACAGTGAACGTACGGCTGTAGCCAACAATTTGGGTGAGCGGAAGTGACACATTGTTCTAGAAGCTAAGGGTTTCAGTTGCACCTACATGCACCTCAATCATAGCTTGTAATTTTATCCCATTGCACCAGTCAAGTTAATATCTGATATCTGAGTCAATCTTATGTTTTTATGTAGAACGCTCTGTGTGAACTTGACATGAATGTCATCACAAATTGCTTTTTATAGAAACTGAAGGCGGCGAACCTTCCTACAACACAAGTTCTAATAATATTTCTTGTTTTTTGGGACAAGTCCCTAACTCTCTCCCCACCCTCCCCATACATGCACGCAAAAAACTAAACATCACGGCCAACCTTAAGTAAAATGACCTATCCTGAAGCGTCCTATGACCGCCAGCAAATGGCGGAAAAACTGACCGGGGGCCAATAGCGCACAACATTTCATAATTCATGTGGAAGTCAAGTTAGCACATTCGCTGCTGCGGACATATGCGTCCAGCGGACACATTTTAAGTTAGGTTGTAAGTTGCTGAGATTAACAAAACGACTTAACTGCACGAAAAAAGCTATCTTTCCTAAGAAGTGCGAAAATGTAATAGCATGATGATAGATGTAATAGCATGAAAAATGCATTAGCATGGTGATAATTTACCCCCTATGCTTGCATCTCTTCTAAAGAGGATGTTGAAACAATTTAAATGCTGTTCATTCCACCGACACGTAAATGAACAATTTACAAATTGGTAAATCAGCAGTGAACGTGCCAAGTATTGAACTCGAGAATAATCTTCACCTACACCCAACAGTAAGTTAATATACCCAAATTCATCTGGAAACGAAGACGATTGTACACTCCTTTTCATTCCCTTGGTAAAGAGTTGGGAAATTTTCCACACGCATTTGGTAGTGACCACCGTGATAACTTTCTCGCGGCAGTCCGTTTTGCTGGAACAACTAGACAAGCTCAATGATAAGGAAAGATCGACAAATGTAAAACTGTTAGTAGGAAAATTAGAATGTATACTAACTTGCAACATGATTAACAATTATGAATTGCGAAAACCCTGTGAAGTGTCAGCAACTTGTGAATTTCTAAGGTTAAAATATTTAGCGAAATATGAAATGCATAATACATCATAGGCATTTACGACACCAATGCAATGAACTCCATTCTCACGACACGCATATGCATGGCAAAAAACTGCGGAGTCGGTTGCCGTTCATTAAGCTTGTAAAATAACTCATTTCAAGTCGAACTTGGTACTGATATTTCCTCAAACACAGCGAGAGAGAAACGGTACGCACAAATCCACTGAACTCGCGCCTACCACACAAAACCATGGCATGAGACTTCACCAGCAGTACAGTCAAGCCTTCTCAACGAGCACGCACACAAGCAGATATTGTCGCCGGTAAACGAAAACCGACACTACCAGGCGGCGACCAAAGCAGACACTACCAGGCGGCGACCAAAGCAGACACAACCAGGCGGCGACCAAAGCAGACACAACCAGGCGGCGACCAAAGCAGACACAACCAGGCGGCGACCAAAGCAGACACAACCAGGCGGCGACCAAAGCAGACACAACCAGGCGGCGACCAAAGCAGACACAACCAGGCGGCGACCAAAGCAGACACAACCAGGCGGCGACCAAAGCAGACACAACCAGGCGGCGACCAAAGCAGACACAACCAGGCGGCGACCAAAGCAGACACAACCAGGCGGCGACCAAAGCAGACACAACCAGGCGGCGACCAAAGCAGACACAACCAGGCGGCGACCAAAGCAGACACAACCAGGCGGCGACCAAAGCAGACACAACCAGGCGGCGACCAAAGCAGACACAACCAGGCGGCGACCAAAGCAGACACAACCAGGCGGCGACCAAAGCAGACACAACCAGGCGGCGACCAAAGCAGACACAACCAGGCGGCGACCAGAGCAGACACAACCAGGCGGCGACCAAAGCAGACACAACCAGGCGGCGACCAAAGCAGACACAACCAGGCGGCGACCAAAGCAGACACAACCAGGCGGCGACCAAAGCAGACACAACCAGGCGGCGACCAAAGCAGACACAACCAGGCGGCGACCAAAGCAGACACAACCAGGCGGCGACGAAAGCAGACACAACCAGGCGGCGACGAAAGCAGACACAACCAGGCGGCGACGAAAGCAGACACAACCAGGCGGCGACGAAAGCAGACACAACCAGGCGGCGACGAAAGCAGACACAACCAGGCGGCGACGAAAGCAGACAACCAGGCGACGAAAGCTGAGAAACAGCTCACAAACAGCCACAACCAGCAGACAAACAACCACAACCAGCAGACAAACAACTACAACCAGCAGACAAACAACTACAACCAGCAGACAAACAACTACAACCAGCAGACAAACAGCCACAACCAGCAGACACGAAAGACACAACCAGTAGACAAACAGCCACAACCAGTAGACAAACAGCCACAACCAGCAAATACAAAGCGGCCCAAACAGCTCACAGAAATGAGCACAAGCAGCTCACAGAAATGAGCACAAACAGCTAACAAAAATGGGCATAAGCAGCTAACAAAAATGGGCACAAGCAGCTAACAAAAATGGGCACAAGCAGCTATCAAAAATGGGCACAAACAGCTAACAAAATGGGCACAAACAGCTAACAAAAATGGGCACAAACATCTAACAAAAATGGGCACAAACAGCTAACAAAAATGGGCACAAACAGCTAACAAAAATGGGCACAAACAGCTAACAAAAATGGGCACAAACAGCTAACAAAATGGGCACCATCACCTCACACAAGCCAACAAGCACCTCACATAAACCAAAAGAAAATCCCGCTCTCAAAATCGCAACACAACTCACCGAACACCAAGCCTGCGTATTTGCCGTGGTGCAGCTGTGGCGCGCCGTCGTGAAGATCAACTTCAGACTAGAGACGATGAAGGGAGAGATCTTGTGTTGTGTACGCAACCACCAGCTAATGACGAGACGGGTGTGACAAAACTTGGTGAATTCAGTCGCCAAAACTGGCAGCACTTGCTTGTGGGTGTTGCACGGGCGCCGGTGTTCAGTCGTCAACAGGCGAGCAGCACAACTCGAACGCCAGAGATTTTGAACGCGTATGAACTTTCCTATTTGTCGAATGCGAGCGTAACGATACTGATTTCTTCCGTGTTTTATTGATAAGTTCCGTGGATGTTTTAGCAAATATGCTCGCAAAGATGTCCGATCTGTACTCCTACGTCACGAGCTAAAAATGGCGTTTACGTCACCGACTATGAGACGGATTTCAGCTTGTCAACTCGGCTAACGAGTTGATCTGAGTTCACTTCCTCTTGTTTCGTAACATT